>CM057458.1:797005000-798255000 GCA_016271365.2 Neoceratodus forsteri
ATGGCAACAGTTAAAGCTTCAGGGGTTAGGTGTTTCCTGTGTCAGAACAACAGGCCCATCCTGATGTTAGAAGCTTTAGCCACAGTATTTATGTGGCAGTGTAGGAGAGGTGGGAGTCAAGGGTGATGCCAAGGTATTTAAAGGATTGCACTTGTTCGAGTGTGACTCCTTGCTTAGTTTTGATGGTGAGGTGGTACTGTTTAAGTTTGTGTTGAGAGCTGCTGAAGATCATGGACTTTGTTTTTTTCTGGTTTAGGATCAGTTTGTGTTTTAGGAACCAGTTTTCGACTGAAGTAAAACCATGCTGAAGGTTATTTTGCAGTTGTTGAGGATCCTGGTGGGAGGCAAGGATGACTGCATCATCCGCATAGAGAATGATTTGCTGAGGACAGGACTCAGGAAGCAAGTTTGGGAACAAGCTGAAGAGGAGGGGGCCTAAGATGGAGCCCTGGGGGACACCTGAGCGGACCGGTCTGGGATTTGAGAGGGTGTTGGTAATTCTCACTCTTTGGGACTGGTTGTCTAGGTAGCTTTTGAACCAGGTTACCGAGTTGGGAGACAGCCCCACATTCTGAAGCTGGGTGAGCAGGAGGCCATGGTGGACAGTGTCGAAGGCCTTTGTTAGGTTAATGAAGGTAGCGCCGGTTAGTTGCCCTTTGTCCAAGGAGTGGTGTATGGTGCCAGTGAATTCGAGCAGTGCAGTGGAGGTGCTGTGATTCTTTCTGAAACCATGTTGCTGCCTGCTCAGTAGGTTGTGCTTGTCAAGGTAGTCTGTCAGCTGGTCAGTGACAATATGCTCCAGGGCCTTTGAGAGAGGAGAAAGGATGGAGATAGGATGGAAGTTCTCAGAAGAAGTTTTGACACCATTTTTATGGATGGGGGTTACAGTGGATAACTTCCATTTTTCGGGGAACTGGCTAAGGCTGAGGGAGGGGTTGAAGATCCTCGTCAGTGGCTGAAGCACTTTGTCAAGAGTGAGGGATAAAAGTTTGAGGTCAAGAGAATCACTGCTGGTTCTGGACTTGCTGATGGCTTTAATTACGTAGTCATGTACCTGGTACATCTTAACTGCTTTAAAGTGAGGGGGGGTGACTAGTCGGGGCAGTGGTGGTTGGGGGCAAGGGATCAGCCATATCATTGTAAAAGTCAGGCAGGAGTACAGAGCTAAGATCAGTGAAGGCGATATTGAAGGTATCCGCTATGACTTTGGGGTTAAGAGTTATATCTCCATTTATGCTGAGAACCGAAGGGGTATATCTTGTCTGCTGCCCGTTGACTTCTTTTATGTTGTTCCAGAAGTCTCTTCCATTTCCCCAGGTGTTAGTAAGGACATTCTTGAAATAGAAGAAGAAGAAGAATCAGTATTTATATAGCGCTTTTCATACATCCAAAGCACTTTACAAGCAATGCTAGACTGGTAGTGAAGTGACTGAATGTGTGGTGGTGGCCATATCACACACCATCACCCACACACAGCCTGGATAATTGCATGAACCGGTTTATGGGAAGGGGAATGTTGGCCAGGACACCGGGAATGTTCCCTACTCTTTGCGAAGAGTGCCCTGGGTTCTTTTACTTCCACCTGGACACCCACCAGGACAACACCAGGATGGGTAGAAGGGACCTCGGTTTAACGTCTCATCCGAAGGACGGCACACCCCAGCAGTACAGCACCCCCCAATACTGCACTCGGATGCCAGCGATTTTTAGGTGCAAGTCCAATCCCGGTGTGGGACAAGAACCCACAACCTTCTGGTCCAGAGGCGGATGTGCTACCAACTGAGCCACGCTGACATAGGCTGATTTCTTAACCTGAATTGCTTTGGTGCAGTCATTTCTTGCATGTTTGTAGCTGGTTAAGTCTGTGTGTTTCCCAGTGGCTCTGGTGAGCACCCAGAGGTGGTCTCTTTCCTGTAGTTGCCTAAGGAGGTCTCCTGTGATCCAGGGGTTACAGAGTGCTTTAACCTTACGCCTTTTAAGAGGAGCAAATTTGCTGCATGCTTCATTAAAGATATTTATAAAGTGGTCCAGAGCAGTGTTCACATTTGTAGCTGAGAGGACTGGAGTCCAGTCTTGTTGGAGGAGGTGAGCTTTGAGATAAATTAATTTGTCATGGGGTAGAACCCTACTAGTGACAATTTTAGGAGGTGGTTTGATGAATTTGTTAGACCAGAGGCAGCTAAATGGAGAGTGGTCACTGAGTGTGTCTGGAAGGACAGTGGTTTTAGAGATCCGGGTAGGGTGACTGGTTAGGATCCAGCCCAGGAGTATGCTGGAGCCTGTTTTGTATTTTTTTCTGGTCGGTGACTCTACCATCTGGGAGAGGTTTGCAGCCGCGATGGAGTCCCTCAATGCTCATGCCTCAGCAGCAGGCCAATTTATATTAAAGTCACCTAGCAGTATAGATTCTGTATCAGGTGGGAGTGAGTGGATGAAGTCCAGAACTGCAGAGGGACCAGTACATTGCTCTTTTGGAGGTATGTACACTGTAATGACTGTGAAGGCTTTGTTGTGGGCACCAAGGAGGACTCTGATAGGGAGAATCTTCGCCATAGTCTTCAGGGGGGCAGTGTTGACTGAGTATCCCAAGATGGAATCTTTGAGGTATAGGGCACAACCACCACCCATTTTAGAAGTCCGGTCGAGCCTAAAAACATTGTATCCAGGGAGGGCGATAGCCTGGTCAGGGACTGATGGGGAGAGCCAGGTTTCAACTACTGCTAGGATGTCCTGCCAATGTTGGCTGGCAAAGATTTGAAGGGCATCGATTTTGGGAAGAAGGCTGCAAATATTGAGCGTTATAATTGAGATGGTGCCTGGGTGTTTATTCTGGCTGGCAACCTTAGGGGGGGCTGGGCCCAGATTTGGGTGGATATTTCCAGAGAGCATCAGGAGGAGGAGAACTAGTTTCAGGGTGCGTAGTCATAGGTTACTGGTTATGCTTTTCCTTTTTCTGGTCAAGTATGAAAGTGACATAGGGGGAGAGTGGAGGTCCAGAGACAGAGGGGTTGGAGGGGCATGGAGGTAAGCCCTGCGCCAACAGGGTTGAAGGAACAGATTGCCTGAGGTAGGCAGGGCTGGAGTTGGAAAATGGGATCAAGAGGAAGAGTCCCTGGGTCATGGTATGTGGGGTCAAGTAAGTAACTGGGGCGACGAGAGGGGAAGCAGGCTCTGGTGGGGTGGAGTAGAGGAATAAGAGGAGTGAGGAGGAGGAGGAGAAGGGGAAGCAGCGTATTGGGGGACTCATGGTTAGAAATGAGAGGGAGGAAGCAGGGAGGTGCATGGCAGTCAAAAGGGGGAGAAGAGGGGAAGGGAGTAAAGAAGGTCAGTGGTACGAGGAGAGGAGCCTGGAGAGGGCAAGTTTCCTGTGAGTGAGAGTGGTGGCAGTACAAGGACTGTGCAGTACATGCAAGAGTTTAAGAATAAGGCTGGAGGGCAGGGTAGTGGGGAAGAGGAGGGAGTAAACTTATCAGAGCAACCAATGAGAGAGGTCGAGGAGGAGGAGTTTCCAGAGGGGCATGGGAAGAGTCTATTTAATTAAGGTAGGAGGTGGGGGGGGAGGGCGGTGTAAAATTTTGGCCGATTTCAACACACACACACTCAATGGGCACTGCAGTCCTGAGTGGAGGAGAAATTCGCAGATGGCTAGCCAATCAGGAAGGTGGACGAGTGCAAGGATCCAATCCCGGTGTGGCTCAGCGAGCGACTGGCCAATGGCGGCAGCTCACGGCAATCCCGGACAGTCTGAGGACTTACCCGGCTTCCAGGATCCTTAGGTCCACCAGAAAGTGTGTGGCTGGGTGGTCAGGAGCCCCGAGCCATGGCCGTACTCTTCAGAGGGCTGTTGCACCCAAGTTGCAAGGCAGGATCTGGAGGTGGAGAGGATAGAGAAATAGGGGGTTAGAAATGGGCAGGAGGGCTAAACGAAGCAAAGAAAGGTAGGCTAAATTGGGAGGCAGGGAGCAGAGAGCAGGGGATTCCGGCCAGACTGAGATAATAATCGGGGGGGGGGGGGGATGGCGGCCCAAGAATGGTTTTGTTTAGTGAGACAAAACCTGGACTTTGGCACCTTGGGGGGCGGGTAAGGAGGAAGGCAAGGTCAGTGAGATTTAGCGAAGGCACAGGAGGGGACCAGTTCAGGCCCAGAGGAGAAGGCAAGAGGAAAAAGGAGAAAGGAAAACAATCTGTTCAGGGTACCAGAGGAGCTATCTGTTCTAAAGTACACACAAAAGAGCTGTAATCGCTAGGTCTGAAACAAACATTGCATAGCATAACATTTCCTTGGAATTGACAACAGTATTAAAGGGCAAAACGTTCCTTGGGATCGGAGTGACAAGCGAGTAAAACAGTAGAGAAGTCCAGGTAGAGGCGGCTCTGAAAGCGAGCCCAAAAATTTCAGCCGATTCCACACACACACTCGAAGGGCACTGCAGTCCCGAGGGGAGGAGAAATTCAACAGGCACGGCTAGCCAATCAGGAAGGTGGAGGAGTGCAAGGGTCCAATCCCGGTGTGGCTCAGCGAGCGACTGGCCAATGGCGGCAGCTCACGGTAGCCCCGGACAGTCTGAGGACTTACCCAGCTTCCAGGATCCTTAGGGTGACCAGAAGGTGTATGGTTGGGTGGTCAGGAGCCCCGAGACACAGCCGTACTCTCTGGATGGCTGTTTCGCCTAAGTTGCCTTAGGGCGGAAGGTCAGTTAGGGTCCAGCAACCACAATGTGGTGTGGTTCAAAGTGGACACAGGGATCCAGTCAACCCATACACAGGCAAAAGTCTTAGATTTTAGAAGGGCTGACTTTACCAGTATGGGACTACAGCTAAAAGAAACCCTGGAAAAGAGGGGGATAGGTGGGGACGTTGAGGAGAAATGGGCACACATCAAGGAGGCTATAGCGGAGGTAACAAAACAATGCGTTAGCTCAATAAACAAGAGTAAAAGGAGAAGAAAACCACTTTGGTTCTTGGGGGAGTGGGGGTGGCAGAAAAAGTAAGGGCCAAGAGGCTAGCATTCAGGAAGTATAAGGAGACACAAAGGGATGAGGACAAGAAAATGTATCGGAAGTGTCTGAGAGAGGCAGGAAAGGTCGTGAGGAGTGCTAAAGCACAAATGGAGGAGAGAGTAGCTCAATCAGTTAAAAAAGGACGTCAGACATTCTTCATGTACATTAACAAGGGAAGGAAGGCAAAAGGGGGTAGCAAAGCTTAGAGGGGCGGGGAGACAATGGAGAGAGACAGGAAAAGCAGTGATCCTGAACAAATATTTCTGTTCAGCCTTCACTGTGGAAGGGGATGGGCAGCTGGATTTCAAAGAAGCTAAGGATAAGGAAGTAAACACCATTCCATTCACAGAGGAAGAGGTCCTAGAAGAACTGGCAAAGCTAAAGGTGGAAAAAGCTATGGGTCCAGATGGCATAGATTCCAGGGTCCTAAAGGAACTGAGGACTGAAATGGCAGCCCTGTTCAGTGATTCCTTAGATACTGAAGTGGTCCCAGAGGACTGGAGAAAGGCAAACATTGTCCCTCTTTACAAGAGCAGTAGTAAAGAAGGAGCTGGGAACTACAGGTCAGTTAGTCTAACCTCTGTGGTCGGAAAGATAATGGAGGCACTCCTTACGGAAAGAATAGTGGAACACCTGGAAGCAAAAGGACTGGTGGATCCCAGGCAACATGGGTTCTCTGCAGGATGATCCTATCAAAATAATCTGATAGATTTCTTTGACAGGGTGACAAAAGCAGTAGACTGGGGTGGGGCTGTAGATATTGCCTACCTCGATTTCAGCAAAGTCTTTGATACGGTCCCACATAGGAGACTGGTCAACAAGCTAGGCAGCCTGGGGTTGGGATGCAAAGTGGTGATCTGGATTGGAAACTGGTTAAGGGACAGAAAACAGAGGGTAGTGGTGAATGGAACCCAATCAGATGAAAGAGAGGTGACCAGTAGGGTGCCTCGGTGTCAGTTCTGGGGCCAGTCCTCTTCAATGTCTTCATCAGTGACATTGCAGATGTGCTGAAGGGAAAGGTTTGCCTGTTTGCAGAGGGCATCAAGAGCTGTTACAGGGTGGATACTCCAGTGGGGGTGGAAAGGACGAGAAAAGACGTGGAACTGCTGGGAAGATACATAGATACATAGACAGTGTCGGCAGATAAGGGCCTATGGCCCACCCAGTCTGCCCATTTGAGCTTGTAAGTTCAGTTTGTTTTCCTAGAAGTCTGTTTCCCCTTACCCCTGACCTCTAGAATTCCTTTATGTCTATCCAATGCATTCTTAAATCCCGTGATTATTTCAGCCCCCACCACTTCCTCTGGCAGGGTGTTCCACTTGTCCACCACCCATTCTGTGAAGAAATTCTTTCTCATGTTTCCTCTGAATCGTCCTCCTCCAACTTCATCCCATGCCCTCTAGTCCTGGAAACATCTTTTCGCTTAAAATAGTGTTTTCCTGCACCCTGTTTCTCCCTGTAAGATACTTGTATGTCTCTATCATATCCCTCCCTCCTCTCCTCCAGGAGTACATGTTCAGTTCCTTCGACCTGTCTTCATAGGATTTGTGATGCAATCCATGCACCATCTTTGTTGCCCTCCTCTGAACCTTCTCTACCCTGTCTATGTGCTTACGTAGGTATGGTCTCCAGAACTGTACACTGTACTCCAGGTGGGGCCTCACTAGTGTCTTGTATAGCAGAATTATGACCTCCTTTTTCCTGCTGGTGATGTCCCTGCCTATACATCCCAGCATCCTATTTGCTTTACCTGATGCCTTGTCACACTGTTTCCCTACCTTGAGGTCATCAGAGATGACAACCCAAGATCCCTTTCCTGCTTGGTGCATGCTATATCCTCACCCCCAACTGATATATTGTGCCAGGGTTTTTGTGCCCCATATGCATTATCTTGCACTTCTTTGCATTGAATTTCAACTGCCAAACCCTTGACCATTCTTCAAGTTTCTGCAGGTCCCTTCTCATTCTGTCTACCCTCTGGTGTGTCTACTCTGTTACAGAGCTTTGTGTCATCAGCTAACAGTGAAATTCTGCCTTCTAGATCCCGCGCAATGTCACTGATGAAGATGTTGAATAGGACCGGTCCCAGCACTGATCCCTGTGGTACCCCACTGGTCACTCTTCCTCTGTGGAGTGACAGCCATTTACCACCACCCTCTGTGTCCTGCCACCAGCCAGTTACCTACCCACCACACTACTGTCCTGCCCACACCCATATTCCCCAGTTTGTGTAATAGTCTTCTATGTGGCACAGTGTCAAAGGTCTTGCTGAAGTCCAGATAGGCCATGTCCACTGCCCTCCCTGATCCACCTCCTAGTCACCCAGTCAAAAATTCAATGAGGTTGGTCTGACATGACCTCCCCCTGGTGAAACCATGCTGCCTTGGGTCCTGTAGTCCATTGACAACCAGATGTTCCACCAATCTCTCCTTCAGTAGTGCTTCCATGATCTTTCCCACTACCGAGGTGAGGCTAACTGGTCTGTAGTTCTCTGCTTCCTCTTTGTTCCCACTTTTGTATAAGGGGACTACATCTGCTGTCCTCCAGTCTTTGGGTACCTCCCCTATTTCCAGTGATTGGCTAAACAGGATAGCCAGAGGTTCAGCCACCACCTCTCTTAGTTCTTTAAGGACCCTGGGGTGCACCCATCTGGCCCCATTGCTTGTCAACTCTTATTACTTCCAGTTCCTTCAGGACCCTTTCGTAAAGGACTTGTGTCCATTTCTGCACCATTCTCACCCCTTGTACTCCTTCAGACCCATTACCCCTCTTCCTCAGTAAAGACTGAGCAGAAATACCTGCTCAATATGTCAGCTTTACTGTTGTCATCCTCCATGCGACTCCCATCCTCCCCTTCAGTCTCACTATCCCTCCCTTTGTCTTTCTTTTTCACTTATATACCTGTAAAAGGTTTGTCCCTTTAACCACTGATTTTGCAATGTGTTCTTCTGTCTGAGCTTTTGCTTCCCTTACTGACTTCCCTGCCTCCTTTGTTTCTCCTGGTACTTCTCCCTATCCCTCTGCCTGTGTCTTTTTGTATTGCCTGAATGCAATCTTTTGGCTTTCACTTTCTTTGCTACCTCTTTGGAAAACCATAATGGTCTCCTCTTCCTTTTCCTCTTGCTAACCTGCTTAATGCATAATTCTGTTGTTCTTATAATCCTCATTTTAAATACTGCCCACTGTTCCTCAACCCCTGATTCCTGTCCCATTCCTCTTAATGCCTCTTTCAAGTATCTCCCCATTTTCCCAAAGTCTGCCCCCCTAAAATCCAGGATACGTGTTTTTGCGTGGTTTGGTTCTGCTCTTTCTGTGATTTCAAACCACAATGACTGGTGGTCACTGTTACCCAGGTGCTCCCCCACTGTTACCCCCATCACACTGTCCCTGTTTGTGAGCAGAAGGTCCAGTATTGCCTTCTGCCGAGTTGGTTCCATGACCAGTTGCTTGAGGAAGGCACCCTGAAGGGAGTCCAGGATAAATCTGCTCCTAGTTGATGCTGCTGCTGGGATGCTCCAGTCCACATCTGGAATATTGAAGTCTCCAACCAGTACTACCTCACCCTTGTCTGCCATCCTTTGGATGGCTAGCATCAGCTCCCTATCTGTTTCTTCCTCCTGGGCTGGTGGTCTATAGACCACACCTGTGCGGATGGTTGGCCCCATTTTCCTTTCCAGCTTAACCCACAGTATCTCTCTCCCCCATTTTGTTCCTCCTGGATCTCTGTGGCCCTTATGTCATTTTTCACATACAGTGCCACTCCTCCTCCCTTCCTGCCTCCTCTGTCTCTTCTGAATATGTTGTAGCCAGGTATGGCCATCTCCCAGTCATGGTTATCATTACACCAGGTTTCAGTGATGGCCACAATGTCCAGGTCTGACTGTACCATGACAGCCTCCAGATTTTCCATCTTGTTGCTAAGGCTCCTGGCATTTGCACACATGGCTTTCCATGATTTGACCTCCCTAGCCTGCTTCACTGTTCTACTCCAGCCCCTTCCTTGGTTGTCATTTATCCCTGGTTCTCCTTGCTGTGATGGTTAGGAGCATGTCAACTAAGGTTTAATGCAAATAAGTACAAAATCATGCATGTTGGGAGCAGGAACTCTGAGGCAAGCTACAGGTTTGGGGGAGCTGCTGGCAGTAACTAAGGAGGAGAGAGACATGGGGTCATAATCACAGATGACTTGAAGGCTGCTTGGCAGATGGCAAGGGCAGTAGGAAAGGCCAGTGGGATGTTGGAGTATATTGGAAGGGGAATCACAAGCCGAAGGAGGGAGGTAACAGTTCCATTGGACAAGACCCTGGAGAGACCTCACCTTGAATACTGTGTACAGTTCTAGAGACCACACTATCAAAAGGACATTGACAAAATAGAGATGGTGCAATGGAGGGTGACCAAAATGGTGAAGTAATTATATCACAAGCTTTACAATGAGAGAGTGAGGGACCTCAATTTGTACACGCTTGAACAAAGGAGGGTGAGAGGTGACATGATAGAAACATTCAAGTACCTCAAGGGCATTAACAAGGTGGAAAGGGACAACATATTCCAGATTAATAGTAGTACCAGGACAAGAGGACACAACATGAGACTGAGGGGTGACCACATAAGGGGGAAATGTCAGGAAGTTCTTTTTTACAGAAGGATGGTGGATGCATGGAATAGCCTGCCCCAGGAGGTGGTGGCAGCCCATACAGTGGTGAGCTTCAGACATGCATGGGACAGAAACAAAGGAATAATAGAGATAGGAAGAAAAAGCTAATGCCAATGACCAGATAGGGTCACTGGACACTTTGTTAGGTAGCTTAAATGGTCAGACTAGATAGGTCTAGTGGTCCATATCTGCTGACAGCATCTATGTATCTATGTAAGTTTTTAAATGGGAAAAATAAAGTGGAATACAAGGTGTTATTTAATATGAAAGCAGACACTTGCATAAGGGAAACTATGAAGCTGGTGGGATGAATGTTCAAGAAAGATGTCAGGAAGTATTATTTCACTGAGAGGGTGGTGGAAAATGTGAAAGGTTACCAAAGAAATAGTGAATTCTAATATTGTAAATTAATTTAAGCATATATGGGAAAGACATATGGGTATTGTGAAAATGAGTGTGTGAGTGGTTAACCATGGGAAATGAGTGAATGTCCAGTAGGGTACAATTCACATATGAATCTTGTAGACTTGTTGGATCATGAAGCCTTTATCTGCTGTAAATCACTATGCAAATATTAAACAAATCCAAAGGCATTGACAGTGGATGGGGCTAAAAAAACAAAAGATCTGTGTCCCTCATTAGTACACATAAATGGTATATCAAAGAATGTTCTATTTTTTCTTTTTTTTTGTACTCTCTTTATACTCCTACTCCGGACGGCCCACATGCAGGAGGGTGACCCAGCCCCATACCCCAACGTCCCCCAGGTGCTGCCAGTCTTCTTCCCCCAGGGCTTCCCCCCCAGTGGGGTCGTGGGGAGACCCCAGGCACCCACCGACGTCCAGATCCAGTTTGGACTGGCACCCAGCCGGTTGGGGGAGTGACCTGCGAGTACCTACCATCATCCAGCTGCCGACTTTTTCCTTGGAGTTCTGGATCCTTGTTGGTGGAGCATGCCATGTCGGCAATGGCCGAGCTGTGCACGCTTCCACCTACAGCACACTGGCTGACTGCTTCACCTCTCCTGCATGCTTTGAGAGGCCTTGCGTGCTAGTACCCAGCCACCACTAGGTGTCAGGCTGATGCCGGCCCCTGTGTCCCCCCCTCCCCGGTAGAGGAGAGCTGCACTCCAGATGTTCGATCCTCTCGCTCCCCGGCCGACCCCTGGCAACCTGCTTGCACTGAGAACATGGGTCACTGACGTGGCGGGAGGTAAGGCATGATGCTTCAGCCCTCCATGCCACTGGGCCAGCTAAAGAAGGTTCTATTTGAGAAATAAGTGACTACAGACACTGACATCCCAGGCAAACTGTTGGAATAAGCATAAAACAGAAGACAAGCCATTTGATAGCTATGCCTCTGCCTCACAGACAAACACTACCCAATATTTAGTAGTTGACAGTGATGGGTACCTCTAGGAAGTCATGTAGCAAAACAACATATTTTATTAACCCTTAGAAGACTATGGACGTATATATACGTCCAGAATCTATATGCATTCACACATATTCAGTTCTCAAATATCCACTTTATCCAGGGTTGTCTTAAAGACAGAACAAAGGAGGCCTTAATCTATTACTGATAGCAAAAAACTCTGTGCTAAGAGCTTTTGAGTTTCTGAAAGAAAAGATGCATTCACCCTATGCAGAAGACCAAGACATGTGTGAATGGCTCTTGTTAACTGTACAACATACTGTAAGGTTGATAGATATGTTCACAGGAAGTGTTACCCTAACCTTGAGTGCTATACAGAAAAAAGAGAAGCATTCTGCTTCCTGCAAGCACAGAAATTCTCAATAAGATGGTTTTCCCATTTCTGACTACAGAGTCATTGTTTATAGTGCTGCTCCAAAGTTTGCTTTAGCTAGGCTGGACCCATTGCTATGCCCTTGACAAAGCCCTTTGTACACACCATCGTACTCTGTACACTTCCCTCTCCCTCCCCTCTCTTAATGCCAGGCACCACTGTGCTTCCTTTATCTCCAAATATTGGTTTGGCTGTATCCCCTCATACCTTGCTTCTTTCCTCTCTTTTCCCCCTTCTTCCTCTTACTCCCTTCAAGATGCTTGCTCTTGCTTTCTTGCTCTCCCTCAAATGAAATCTACTTCAGCCAAAACTGCCTTCTCATTCCACTTCCCTAAACTACGGAATTCTCTTACCCCTTCCATTCGCTCTGCTCCTTGCTTTACTGCTCTTATATCTCTCCTCTAAGTTCTCTGTTCACTCCTGCATTTGCTTCTGGTATTGTGGTGCACCCCCATTCGCCTGCCATATGCCCAACACTGACACCGACACTGTCCCACTCTCCTGGTACCAGTCATTTTCCCCTGTTCCTTATTTCATTGTGTTGCTTACTGTTTAATGTCCTTTTCCCATTCCACAATTTACTATATGGTAATTTACTGTTTGGTAATTTATTCTTTAAGCATTCTTGAATTTGCGTATTTTGATTTACTTATTTTCATATTATTGTATAATTTTATATATTGTACTTTGCATCTGTTCTCTTCTCCTCTCTCCCCCTCCTCTCAGGAACCATCTGGAAATGAGCTGTTGCCAGCTCAGTATGACTTTTCTGGTTAAACTTTTGAAATAAATAAATAAACAAATTAACTAACTAACTAACTAGCTAAATAAGACAATGAAAAACATATGATTACACCTAAGTATGACAATTCCTTCACCAACTCCAGTTTCCTTCCATCTGTGGTATTTATAACAAAATCTTCAGACTTGTCATTTTTTCCTTGCTTTTCTGAAGACCACGGTTTCTGTTGTCTTAACATTCACAGTTAAGCAATGGTCAATGAGCCAGGACTGGAGGGTGTCAGACCTCGTTTGCAACTCAGTTTTTGAATGCATTAAATCCTTCTCATTCACAATCAAGAATGATATCAGGAGCGTATACAATCATGTTTATAGGAGAACAGGTTTGGAGAAGGAAGGTTAAAAAAAGAAGACTGAAAAGAAGGTCCATAGGACTGATCCTTAGGGAACACCCAAATTGTTTGTTAAGAATGAGGAATAACTATCCCCTGTTGATACCCTCTGCTGTTAAGAGGTGAGGTAATGTCTGAACCTTTCACATTCATATGTTGAAAACCTCAAGTCCTTGAACAACCTCCAGTAATAAACTATGATGTACGAAACTGAAAGCATTGGTGAGGTCCACAAAGATTACTACAACTGCCTTCCTTGCATCTAATGCATATAACAGCTCTTGTGGAAACCTCATCAAGGCCATCACAGTACTGTGTTTGGGTTTGAACCCATGCTGGGCTTCTGTAACAGTAGTCCCTTGATCAAATAAATTATGCAATTGATCAAAAATAATCCTTTCCAGGCCCTTTGCCAGAGCACAATATAGTAATTGGTTGATAGTTATTTACATTAGATGGATCACCAAATTTGGAAATAGGGGAAATATGAGCCTTTTTCCAGGCAGAAGGCATAGTGCTGGTGCAGAGACAATTGGTTGATACTTTTTTGCATTAGATGGATTACCAGATTTGAAAATAGCGGAATTATGAGCCTGTTTCCAGGCAGAAGGCACATTGCTGGTGAAGAGAGACATTGTACACTTTGCACAGGGGTACAGCAGCACTGTCAGCAACCGGTTTAATTTATTATTCATTCATTTCCCCCCTGAAAAGGGGACTTTTTTTGTTTCAGTGGGTCTATCCAGTTAACAAAATTGAATAAATAAAATAAAATTTAGCCATTCCTGAAACAAAGCACTGTCCCTGCATGTTGTTCATGGCTGAGCACCCGCAATGTTCTGCTCTTTCAGGTAGCCTGAGCCCAGATCATATAGAACCGTCCAGGTGAGTAAACTCGCCTTCAGACTGGTGCACCATTGTACTGGGAGCCCATGCTGCTCATGCAGCACTAGTGTGATTTGATCAGTTAGAAAAGCCCCAGTAATCAGCTGGGCCACTGCGTTGTTCACTAGCTGCAAGAGGCTTACCAAGCCCCCACAAAGCACAAGATAACAATAATCCAGCATTGGAGTTACAAAGGAATGCATTAAGGTTGTCAGGTCATCTACCTGCTGATAGGGCTTGATCTGGGCAATGTTTCTCATACTGAAAAAACTGGCCTTACCAATATCTTTCCTTTAGGGGAAGCCTATTGGCACTCAGCTCTCTGCCTTTGCATCTTTTTCCCCTTCCAAAGGTCTTGCTCCTCCTTATACTTTTTACGTTCGCTTGTGCGCATGCGCAAGGAACGTATTGGGAGAGTAGCACACTTGGAGGTGTGCCTCTCCCACCCAATGCACTGCTCAGTTGAGCAGGCGCGAAGTGTCCTGCACTCATCGGTGTAGCAGCTCAAAGGCGAAAGCGTGTGGTCTTCGCCTAAAGAAACCACCGCCATACTGAGCGCCGCCCGTGTCATGCGCCACATCCCCCGCATGTCCATCACGCTGCCTCAAGCTGTACACGCTGGGAGCCCACCCCAGCAGGGCAAACATTGTTTGCCGACAGGGTGCCCAACTCTGTCGGCCCACGACCCCCAAAGCTATACTTGCTGCCACGCTGGGAGCCCACCCAGCGTGGCAAACCGCTTGTTTGATTGCCGAGGGGTGCCCTAATCGCTGGTCTCGCCACAGAGTTAGCCGACGGGGTGCCCAACCCCGCCGGCCTCGGCCCCACACACACACATCTTCTGCCATGCTGGGAGCCCACCCCAGCGTGGCAAATGTCCCTCGTAGTCTTTTTTTTCTTTTTAACCTGTAAAACAAAATGGTCCTGGCGCTCCTCCCAGCCCCCTCCCACAACCCGCACCCACCCACGGCGCACCCAGCCTCCCACACACCCCCACCCCATACTTACCTCGACTCTGGCGTGATGATCTTCGGTGGAGCGGGAACACGTCTGCACTCTTCAAAGCCGACCGCGAACTGAGGAAATGCCGGTAAGCTGTATAATGGGCTAGATAGGGGGGTTTCAACTTTATTGCATATCTCAGTCATTTTTTGGAATTTTTGCACCAAATTTTCAACATGGGGTTTTTGGGACCCGTTCTCATGAATGATATCACTGTCATGGCGTTATTCAGGCCTGAAGGATGATTTCGCAGTCACTGCGCACTCACTGTGTGAAATCACCCTTCAGCCTCAGATAATGCCATGACAGTGACATCATTCATGAGAAGGGGTCCCAAAAAACCCATGTTGAGAATTTGGTGCAAAAATTCCAAAAAATGACTGTTTTACGAGTGTGTGTTGCGCAGTTCTTACGCAGGCTCGTAAGTTCATGAATTTTCAATATTTTCACTCCAGATTTTCAACATTGCCATTTTATCACACCTTCTTATGAGCTGTATAGCTGTCATTTTTCATATCTCACCCAAAATGTGTTTCCGCCATGTAGCGACAATGACATGCAGTCGATTATCTGAAATCAATGTATGGAACACATTAAGAAAATCACAGTGATACTGTTGATGAGCAGAGGTCTTAAATGGCTATGTTTAAAATTTGGTGAAAAATTCCTAAAATGACTGTTTTATCAGCCGCAAGCAGTTCCCACGCACGCTCGTACGTTTGCGAATTTTCAATATTTTCACTCCAGATTTTCAACATTGCCATTTTACCACACCTCCTCATGAGCACTGCAGCTGTCATTTTTCACATCTTGCCCAAAACTTGTTTCCGCCCATGTAGCGCACAATGGCACAGTCGGTGTGCGAACTCAGTGTATGGGACACATTAAGGAAATCACAGTGTCACTGTTCATGAGCAGAGATCTTAAAATGGCAATGTTGAAAATTTGGTGAAAAAATTCCTACAAATGACTGTTTTACGAGTTGTTGACAGTTCCCATGCACGTCAGAGGTTTGCCAATTTTCAATATTTCCACCCAGATTTTCAACATTGGCATTTTACCACACTTCCTCATGAGCAGTACAGCTGTCATTTTTCACATCCTGCCCAAAACGTGTTTCCGCCTATGTAGCACACAATGGGGGTAACAAACAGGTCATGCTGACAATTTATTGTGCAAATACCAGCAATCACACAGGGCATTAGGATAAAGCACCATACATGCCAAACACCACTGCAAATACCTGCAAGCGAACGTTCGGCATTGACAAATGCTTGTTGATTTTACAATCCCCAGCCTTTTGATTCAAGAAAGCCTCCCCTTCCAGTCTACTGTAGTTCATTCAGAGGGCTCCCCCTCCTGCACAACCCTGACAGTTCTAGACAGATTGATCCTTGAGTACTCTGGCTCTCCATTGTCAGGCTTCTCCTTCTCAGTGACCAAGTCCACCTTGAGTACAGTGGGACCACAAGGCAGTCATCTCAGAAAAGAAAGTCTCCTTAGGCACACCTTCAAGTGCTGGCTGTTTGATATTTGGCTCAATTAATTTATTTTTGCAAGAATGCTTCTGCCATTTAGTTTGAGTGTGTCACAGGAGACTGTACTTGTGAACATCAGTGATTGCTCTAACTGGTAGCATCAGAGGACGTTCGTTAGTGCCACAACCTCTGCATATTTTTTAATCTACATAGACATTTTCTGGGGTGAGCGGAACACCCACTTCCCCACTTGTCACCCATAGAGACTCTCACATTCTTTCAGCTATGCATGTGTTGCAGCGTGGCCCAGCACAATCTCTGTGTGCATCAGTGGTGTAATCCGGTTCCATCAGTGTGTTCTCAGGGCTCGATATTGGGGCCATTGCTGTTCACCTTGTTTATAGATACTTTGCCATCAGTTCTTACCAACACACGTACTTTAATGTATGCAGATGACATTATTTTATATGGCAGCTCTCCCTCAGTGGACGACCTAAATAGGACTTTGGGTATGGACCTCTCTATTTTGGATGATTGGTTATTAAAATCTAGACTTTTACTTAATAGTAAGGTGCCTCTGAGGGTCCAAACCTGAGACTTCCTCCTCCTCCACAGCCAGCAACCATTATATGCATGAGGAGAAGGCTGCATTTATCCAGAGCTGATGATCCAAGACATTGCTTACTTTTGGAGTATGTGAGTACTGAATTTGGGCCTTGCCCTGCACTGGTGTTGTATTATAGTTAGGAGGGGTTAGGCAGGTTGCGATTTGACCTGTCCTGTGTGATCCTTAGTTTGAAGCTCAGAATTTAGTTTGTACCACTATTGCGGGTTACTATATTTCAGTAATTGGGATTTTTTTTGGGACTGCTCCTATTAAATTTCATCCATCCATCTGTGCTGCAACATTCCGTTCACAGGCCTGAAACGTAACACTTCACCAGTATTTGCACGCACAGACTTTGGGAGCTCCCAAAGGGACTCTGGGGTTTCATGTGCACTAATGGGAGGGGGTAGGTGGGACTGTGTGGGGAAAGAGTATTGTTGATGGGTGGTGGTAACAAAACGTATTTTCCTGTGGGTATTGTAGTTGATGCCTTATTTGAATTCCTGCGTTATTTGCTTTCCTTCCAGAGCCCCTTCTCTCCATTCCTAACCCCCCTTAATAAAGCCAGTCTATTTGTTTATTCAGAATTTAGAGACTTCATTGGGTTTTAACTTTGTTTTCCCTTTGGTCACTGCTCCCAAGACTCCCTCAGACATCGCCTGGCTTTCTCCTTCCCAGCCTGAGAGTCCCCCAACCTGAGTCCCCTTCAGTGCTCCATACCCTACACACTTACCTGGGGCACATCCCCTGGCTTGTACCCCCCCCAGGGTGGTGCCACCACCGTGTACTTCAGTGCTCCTTTTCTTTTATTGTAAACTTTATTTTGGTGCTCAACAAGGTTACACACACATATCAATTCAGCATTTCTGGTACATCTAATCAACACAGAGAGATCAGCGCTTCAGAGACAATTGATTTACATAGATACATAGACACTGTCGGCAGATAAGGGCCTATGGCCCACCCAGTCTGCTCATTTAAACTTGTAAGTTCCCTTTACATTTTTTTAGAAATCTGTTGCCCTTAACCCCTGACCTCCAGAATTCCCTTATGCCTATCCCATACATTCTTAAATCCCGTGATTGTTTCAGCCCCCACCACTTCCTCTGGCAGTGTGTTCCACTTGTCCACCACCCTTTCTGTGAAGAAATTCTTCCTCACATTTCCTCTGAATCACCCTCTCTCCAACTTCATCCCATGCCCTCTAGTCCTGGAACATAATTTTCGCTGGTAAATAGTGTATTCCTGCACCCTGTTCCTCCCTGTAAGATACTTGTATGTCTCTATCATATCCCCTCTCTCTCTCCTCTCCTCCAGAGAGTACATATTCAAGTCCTTCAGCCTGTCCTCACAGGACTTGTGATGCAATCCCTGTGCCATCTTTGTTGCCCTCCTCTGAACCTTCTCTACCATTTGCGGTGTTTACAGAGTTGTTTTGGGAATATTTCATATTGTTAACAAGTCATTTGAAGCACAGCTTAGAACGCCATCAGTGAAATCAAACATAATTGTGTCATAATTTATACTCACAAATATTCCCGCCTCTAGAAAGTAGGGAACTGGTTGGTGTAGTCCTCCCTCTAGGAGACCCCATACCTTTTGATATCGGTCCAGTTGGTTCCTGGTTGCATATTGTGTGTGTTCAATTTTCATGCTGTGTAATAACAGCTTAATTCATAAGGCCACGGTTGGCACATCCTCTGACCACCAATGTTGTGCCAGGGCCTGTTTACCTACTACTATCCAAAGACTTCTCAGTAGGTGGCTAGGAGCCTCTTGTGGTCCCCCATCCCCGGACAACCCCAAAAGAACCTCCTTACCCTGAAATGACCAGCTATCCTGCAAGACTTTATTAATTAGGTCTGTAATGGCCTGCCAGAACCTTGACACTCTAGGACAGAACCAAACCATGTGATAAAAAGTTCCTGCATTTGTCTTGCATTTTGGGCCCAGAGGGTTATGACTTGCAGTAGGGAGTAAGCTATAGAGGCAGATGGACGCTAAAGAAACTCTAAGGGATAACGATTATATCTTCATGCAAATTTCCTTAGTAATAAATAATGGGGTGGAGAAATATATAAAATATAAATGGAATTTAGGCAGAAGTGTACCTAATTATTAATTTTTTTTTAAGTTTTCTTTGAGGTGTCAGTAGCTCTTTAGCTTGCTAGGCCAACCATTTCCCCACTTTGTCCCCTTCGAAGTAGGCTCTGATTTTGGTTAAAAGAAGGTCTGTCTCAATCCTCCAATGCTATCTGGTTCAGCTTCCTCTAAAGTGTTTTTAGTTCTCCTAGAGTTGCCCCCTTTTTTCCTGCCATCACCCTTTTTTCTAGGTTGATTACCTGTGACTCTTAATCTTTCTCCTCTTGGGTGTCCTTTTTTCTCTTACATGCAGCATAAGAGATGGATATCTCCCTCACATAACCCTTTAAGTCTTCCCAGGTAGTTGATATTGGGATGTCTCCAACCTTATTGTTTTCAGTAAATTTTGCTATGGCTTTCAACATTTGGTCCTTATAGGCCTGATCACCCAGAAATGTTGGGTCTAAATGCCAATGTACTTCAGTGTTCCTTGAAATCCAATTTTCTGCAGGCAGGGTGAGGATTAGAGGATACTGGGAACCAGGTGGGCAGTATCTGGCAGTGGGTGTGGGGACCATAGCACATCATCTCTACTCAGGGGCCCGAGCTTTTCCTTGTTCTGTAATTGTGATGTTACCCTTGGAGACATGGATGTGCAATGATGTCCAGTCGGAGATGAGCACACTCCCGCACCCAGCCTGCAGATGTCTGCTGTCACCTCCACCCCTTCCTGACATGATCCCTGGCTGTAGCATGCCCAGCCTCTGATGGGAGTCACTGATGCCGGGAAACCACAACCCACCCTGTCCAGGAGAGTAGAGCACTCCTCTGGATGCTCAATCCTCTCCTCACTGGCCAGTCCCTGGCAAGACAAGCTCACTCCCAAGCTCGGGTCACTGATGTGGTGCGAGGTGTGGTGTCCCGCACCACAACCCTCAGCACTACCGGGCCGACACAGACTTCATTGTTGCTACTGCCTCAATTACATTTTTGTTGTAACCAGTTCTCTGGACACCTGCTATTATGGGCCCCACCCTTCAGGCAGGGAACTGTACAGGTTTTTATTTGTTGACAGGCAATATGGTGGCTGTGGAATGAGGTATCTAAATGGTTGTTAAACAGTGCAAACAGTTTTTTTTTTTTACTGCAGAGGTCCTTGTCCACTCAGGGGGAAGTAACGTAGAGTCAAACACAACTTCATTTATTCAACTCTACATAATCACCAGATGTAGTGTCCCTAGGAGGATGCACACAGGTACAAACACTAAACACATAAAGGGTGTTGAGAAACTTGAAGTAGATCTCCCAATAGCAGGGAGCACTTTACACAAACTGATTTTTGTTCACAGTTCCACTGTCAATCTCTGTATGGGACTCTTCACTTCAGGGGGAGTTTAGTTTAGTTTAGTTATTTGTTAGAACATGCTATCTCATTGTGACTTTTGGCACTTCACAGAGTACACTTATTAAAATAAACAAGGCAAAGTTCACACAGATACTGTATGCATAAATATGCAAATAATTATATGTAAATGTAAAAATTTAAGAAGAAGGGAAAGCTGTTTAAAATAAGAAGGTCTTCAGATCCTTCTTGAAGGCATCCACTGAGGAAGTCTCTCTAACCAATCGAGGTAATGAATTCCACAAGGTAGGTGCAGCAGCTGAAAATGCCTGAGCATCAGATGATTGCAGACTAACTGTAGGAATCACTAGGAGGCTCTCCTCAGATGACTGGAGAGGGTAAGAAGGATGGTAGGGCTGTAGGAGGTCTTGCAGGTACCCGGGCCCCTGACCATGCAGGGCTTTATAGGTCAGCAAACCAACTTTGAAGGTGATCTGCTACCTGAGAGGAAGCCAGTGCAGAGAGGGCAGCACAGGCATAATGTGACATGATCTTGGCAGGCAAGTCAATTGCCTGGCCGCTGCATTCTGCACCAGCTGCAGGCAGTGAAGATCAACCCCTGGTAGCCCTAGGTAAATGGCATTGCAGTAATCGAGTTGTGATGTCACAAAGGCATGAACTAGTGATGGCAGGTCACCCGGGGGAATCAAGGGTTAATCCTGGCAATGTTTCTTAGATGGTAATACTCACTCTGGACTACAGCTGACACCTGAAATTCAAGAGTCAAGCTGCTATCAATAACAATGCCAAGATCTTTTACCCTAGATGAGCTGAGAAGCTAGAAATCTCTAAGCCTAAGCCCAGAGACTCAGCCAGCCTGCACGCCAATCCCCGGTGACCAGGCTCAATCACCAGAACTTCTGTCTTATCTGGATTTAACCTGAACCAGTTGGCACTCATCCAGTCCTGGTAAAGCACTGATTGAAAATCAAAACTGCATCCTGTTATCCAGGTGCAAAAGACAGTTATAGCTGGGTATCATTGGTGTAGCAATGGAAACCCAGTCCATACCATCTTATAATGTCCACTAGCGGTAGCATATACACCGTGAACAACATGGGGGAAAAATGGATCCCTGTAGGTTCCCACACAACATGGGCAGTGTCTGGGAGGAAAAAGCTCTCAAAACCACCCTCTGCATTTTGCCAGTGAGGAAAAAATTAAACCAGTTGAGGACTACACTAGATAGTCCGCAATGAACATTGGACTATCCTGGCAAAAAACGGGCCAATGGACTCGACGCACCATACAAGAAGGCGCTTCAGGCCCAGGTCCAGACTACAGCAGGTGGGTCTCAACTCACGGATGACCCTAATGACATCCTTGTAAGCCACTGGGTTAAAGTCAAACCAGATCAGTGGAATGCCTGCAACAATCACAGGCTTGTCACTGCAAGTCCCATTGGAGGATGCTGACAGGATCTCAGATCTAATAGAGGAGATTTTATCAGCAAAGAACAAAGCAAACTCATCACACTTAGACTGTGAAAAGGCTCTTACTGGCTGAAGGCAGGCCATATTACACAGCCTGTCAACAATCTGAAAGAGCTGAGCTGGTCTGTTAATTGCTGCAGCTTCCTGGACAGGAACTCTGCCTTCTTACTGGAGATTGCTGTTTGATTATCTCTATAGTGAGACATTAAACAAACTTGTCCTCAACAGACAGGGATCTCTGCCAGCAGTGCTCCAACCTTGCCTTGAACTATCTATGAGTCTCATCAACTACAGGGATCTTTAGCACAAGGCGAGGGGACAAACACAGACTGGTGCGATGGAGTCTAGAGTGTTGGTAATGGCCCTATTATAGGTTGACACCAATTCCCCTGACTCCAAATTGCAAGCTCTCATCACACCTGCTAGGTTCTTTACCACCATAAGACCCTCTGGGATCAGAGTCCACAAAGGGCGGTAATAGCCATCTCTGTAGGGGAGGGTCTATCGAGGGTGGGGGCCTCAAATGAGAATTTCACAGTATAGTGGTCTAGCCATGAGACCAGTTCCACTACAGGTCAGAGATCTGCAATCCCAGTGAGAAAACCAGGTCTAGGGAGTGACTGTACAAGTGGATTGCAGAGGTAACTACCTGTGTCAGGCCCAGTGATTGCAATAGCCAGAGGAAGTCTTGACCAAAAGATGGGAGTTTGTCATCAACCCAAGCATACATACAGACATAGGGTCCCTAGGTACAGCACCCTCTCTACACATACTGCTCCCCTTCACCCAGAACATTACAGTGCCAATAGACACTTATGAGAGGGCATTTGTGCTATACAGTTTCAGCTGTCGCACACTCTGGTGGCTGATTTTACCCTTCCTCTAGGGGTCTGATGATAATGGATACCTTTTCATAAGCTTAATCACATCCTGCCTTCAGCTTCAGGCAAACTTTCTTGAGTCTTTTGGGGCATAGACACATACAGTACAGTAATCCCTGACTATAGTAAGCACTGCTATATCAAACTGTTGTCTGTTACGAACATGCATCATGGATGGATCTTAGCTGATTGCCTATCCAATGAAGGACAACTGCCAGCACAGTTTAAATGCTCACAGTAAGCACTGATTCCCTTATGGGAGAAGGGGCTGTGGAGTAAGCGCATAATGCAGAGAGCAGGTTACGATATGAAAATCAAGATTACCATCCCTAACAGACTGAAGAATGGAGAGAGTCTGTCAAAAAATCTGTGCAGAGACTGGTTAGTCAAAACATACATTCTCAACATGGAGATAAGAGGAGAATTCCCAGGGAGAGTTTGTTCTGTGGTGTAACAACTCTCACAGCTTGTCTGTGAATAAGCTGAGAATGGCTATTGAGGTGGAGATAGATCAAGCTACACAGGTACGGTTCACACAGCAGAGGGCAAACAGGGCCCAGGTTTCTGGGTCACATGTTCAGGAAAAGGCTGAGCAATTCACAAGGCAAATAAACATTTTAAATCATCTACCAGCTGGTGTGGCACTTTTAGTGCTGTCATGGCATCAGGTGACTCTGTTACCAGTGAGTAAATATCTTGTGACAAAGCAGAGGACACTAAATTCCTGCTAAAGCTTTTTGTATATCATTCTTTTTTGTTAAGAATTTTTGTAAACTGCAAGTAACAACAAATAACATAATTCATAGTTGCAGGGTATATAAAAAAAGTTAATTGTTCATTGGGTATAGAACCTCCATAACATAATATCTTATACAGTGCTAAAGAGTGCTACAGAAATTTGTGGGGTGGGTGGGTCCTGAGATCCCTCTTTTTGGGCTTGTACATAGCCTTCCTTCGTACATTGGTAACCCCTTTTCCCTCTCTGTCGTGAGTATCTCCTGCCCCTGTACCCCCCGACCTGAAAATTGATTTTCTCTTCTTTTACGTGGCTTAGCCCCACCTTTTGCTTCACTACCAGAACTATTAGCAGAAGACTCAGTATCTAAATTATATTTGTACATTTTTATATATCCTTGTGTTTTACTATTTGAGAATGTGTACACTTGTTTTTTTTGTAAACATTTAGATCTCTTTTAAATTTTTGTAACTTGGTAGCTCTTAGTTCTTCTTCGAACTGATTTAAGTTTGCATTTACCCTTTCCAAGTATTCCTTTAAAGCATCTATGGAGTATTTATTTTTAATTTTCCAATCATACTGGTTTATTTCTATGTCTATTTTCTGTAATTCTTTTGTAATTGATTCTATAATTAGAAGCATAAAGTCTTTCGAATATCTATTGCGTACCCCATCCCATTTAATGTCTAAGTCCATATCTACATATCCCAGATTCACCTCAACAAATATGTGAAGACCCCAGGGTATGTGCTTTTGTTTAAGATACTGTGTAAGTGTTAAAGCATGCCATTCTAACTTTATCTGCTTCTGTTTAAATATTCAAACTGGTTAGTCACTGAGTATGTTGGTGTTGTTCCACTAAATTCTCTGTTGGTCCTAAAGCTAGCTAATATTATTTGTCCTTCTGTATCACTTATTGATAATGGTACAGATCATTTATCTGTTAACTTATCCTGTTCATCAAAGTTAAGTATTTTAATTTTAAATAATACATCTTACGGTATTCACAGCAAATATAAAATGTTATTCCAAATATGCAAATCCAGACATATGTTCCAGGTAATCCAAATCTGTTCCCAACAAATCAATGCAGAGTGTTCACAAAGCAACCATAAGAAAAAACAACTTTCTTATGTCAGTTCAAAAAGTCCCAGTGTTCTTCCCATAAATGTGTCCCTGTATATAGTCCAAGATGAGTTGCAAAAGTTGTTGTGGTCCCTTTTTAGTTTGGAGTGGCCCTCTTGATGTCACATCTGCTGATGTACAAAACTCCAAAAAGAGAACTCTCCAGCACAGCCAACCTCAAAAGTCAAAAATATATTAAATTGGGAGGTGTCTGTACCAATTAAAAGCTATGAACAAACAAATGCAAACTGGTATATAGACTCACTCACCACACAAGAAAATTTTCAAAGCTCATTTTACTCATTAGCTATTTCTTATTTTTTCTTTACCGTGATACAGGGAATTTCATTACAGACGTTTCAGAACTATCCTTCATCAGTGCTCTCCTGTACCGATACAGTATTAATAAAATATATTTTAAATTATGCAACTTTTTTTTATCTTTACATTTTAATTTACTGGGACCAACAAATTCTATAAATCGCAGCTCACCAAAGATTTTCAATATTAGAAATAGTTCCCAGTTCTTAAATTTCATATTCACCCAGCAATCAACTGAAAAGTAAATGTTGAAAAGACTCATTTGCAGTTTTGTCACTTCTTTTAACATTATTCTATACAAATCAAATAAAATCAAAATTTATTTATAGTGCACTTTTCAACATATCAAAGCGCAAGTACAAAACAAGTACAAATGCCACTGTTTCTCACCTGTTGCTAAAGTGTAAATATTGTGAACAAGGCTTTTGCGAATTCCATATAGAGCTCTCTGTAAAACAAGTGAAATATGTATATATATATATGAAGTAATTCTGTTCCCCTTTCTATATTTCTCAAAAGGTAATCACTAAATTTCTCAATTACCTCTCTGTTTTGTTTATATAGGTACTTTACTATCCACTCTTTGTATCACAGGCTCTCTTTAGTAACTCTAAATATAAACAGAAGCTTTTTTCAGACTCATTTGGGACATACAGCAGGGCTCTCCAACTGTTACAATTATTTAAAGAGTTGTTTATATCTTGTACTCACGTTATTTGTGTTGCAGCGTGAAGCAAGACCTCCTGCTCTCTCTACGGGGAGGTGACCCGCTCGCTTTACTTGCTGCTTAAACAGTGCTTCTGGTCTGGAACTGGGTGCAGAGCAGTGCACGTCACCGTGAGACTGAAAAGCAGACTCTTGCGGTGATATGCGTTCACCCCAAGCACCTGACCCACTACTTAAAAAAGTAGCAGCACCAAAAAAAAAATATTTGGTGTCCTACCAGTTTTGGCTTAGTATTTTACACAGTATCTGCATTTACATTTAAGATTTCTATCAGTTTTCAAGACTACACTCCATGCTGATGATAGATATATGTTGGTTACCCATATTAGCAGATTTATACTTGTTTACATGGGAATCTATAGGGTCACATTATCAATTCTTTTTGGTTATTCATTAAATATATCTGGCTAACAATCATCATGTATCTGATGGTTCTCAAACTCAGAGTAATCAAAAAGAAAGAAGTCAATGGGGGGACTCCCTTGTGTTTCATAAGATTGACTGCCAATCTATAGAGTCATTTAAACCATATCTAGGGTTAGTGGCATCAAATCTTTAAAATAGATATCCTGGGAGGATAGCATATGAGAACATGATGTCAAATCAACCATTTATATCATGTATCTCTATGCTGAAATAACAAATACCTTGTAAAAACTCTTTGGAAACTTATAAACTGAATGAAGTTTAAAGGGGAAAAAACTGCGTTACAACTCAGATAGCTTGTAAAACTCACTGAAGGTAAATGCGATGTTTCACACCTTCTTGCAGCTTGTTTCTTTTAAAACTACTTAAGCAGACAGGCAAACTAGGGAGTTTAAAGGTTGATTAAGCATCACATTCTCATATGCTAATGCAGCTCTCAGGAACAATGAGATTTCAACAACCATGAAATGGACCCTCCCAAGACAGTGACAGGGCCGAGTATGAAGTGTGAAAACTAACTGAAGCAGTTGCATACATCTTCAACAGCTACATGAAAAGAATTGTCTGTTGACATGGAAACAAATGATATTTAGAAGATATGAGGGTGCAGTTTTCCTTTAAGAAGTGAACTCAGGAGCAAAAAACACACTGCATTTTGATATTTTTTTCTCACTTTCTATGCCATCCACACATATTTTCAAACAAAGCAACGAATGCATAAAATGCACAGTAATTGTTTTAATCTCTCCATCATCTGGTGCAAATTACACTATTTTTTTTTAGCAAAATCACTTTGTTAAACAGGGTAATTTTGGTCCTAAAAGTTTCATTCTGTTGAAAATGAAGTTTTTTTTTTATCTAGCTAGCTACTGTAGCTAGCTATCTATTTATCCATCTATCAGAACGAATTAAAAAAAAACAACAACAAATGAACACTTTACCTGTCTGCCACAGTCTCAGAAATAAGAACACTTCACTACAGAATTCCACATTATCAATGAAACAAATGGACTTGCACACAAAGTACATTATTTTAGTACTGCTAGTAAAAATAAAATTAGGAAGCGCACACACTAAAACTACAGTGTATTTAGATGTGGTTCATTGTTCAGATTTCATTCCATTTAAGTACTCAAAAAAGCAAGCAAACAGATAAGGCAGCACAATAACAATAAAATATATGAGCACTGCAAACCAGAATTTTGCCATTTGTTCAGGGACAAAGTAAATAACAGTGGAATCTCCATCATACTACCCCCCAACCCTGTCCTGAAATTTTTTCCTACCTAAACAGTTGCTCTCCAACAACTACTTGACCACATGTAAATTCTCTGTAATAAACGAAATACTTTAGATACTGAAAACATAAAAAAAACTTAAAAGCCACTGCCTACCTTAAAATGGATATTGTAATCACAGACTGTTGCACAATTGCACCTCATTGTTTCTCTCTCTGACTGTACAGCAAGGTGTGTGTGTGGTCACTTTATTCCAGCATAGTCTGCCCATCAATCTGTGATTGGTACAAACTATCGCGTTGCTACGTCATGAAGTCATTCTTTATCTAACACATGATACAACAGTCCCTCTAAATCCCTCTGTGCACCTGTCCAAAGCTGCATTCCTTTACACTTATTTACAGTATGTGTCTCTAGTACTCTCTGCTAGTTGGGATGATGAAAAAAGCCAAATGTTTGTTTTAACTCTCCCTGACAGAGTTTCAGAGGCAGGATGGAAACTGCAGTGAAAGAGAAAATGCTTAGTGTTCCTGTGCAATCAGCTTCAGTGTGTTCCAGCCCAATTTAACCTCTGTCCATACCCCCATTTGACATATGCAAACTGGGGTATAAAAAGGAACTCTGCTACAGTCTGGTGCCATCTCACATGTTTGCAGTGCACAGCAAGAAGGAGGATCCAGGAGGGAGGACTGTATCTCTTGAAGGGATGGATATAGCAGGGTGCAGTGTGGGCCTTGTGGGGAGGGAAGGTCATGGAGTTGGCAGACAATGAAAGAAAAGAAAAGCTAACTTTATGACCTAAAAAAAGATTTGGAGAAAAAAAAGCAACTGAAAGAAAAGTCAATGCCAGACTCAGAGTGAAAATGAGGGTTGTGGATTGGGGCGGTGGGATTCAGAGGGTGACTGACAACATGAGGGTGAGAGGGTGCTGATTTAAAACAAAACTTTGGGACACACTAAGAAAAAAAAGTTTAACAAAAAAAGTATGGAAGAAAACAGATGCCAGATGGGACTCAGAGAGAAAGTAAAAGTGGGGGGTTAGGGCTGGAGCAATGGGACTCAGTGGGTGATGAATGTCATGAAGGTGCCGATTTGCTTACTAAATGAGGACAAACTAAGAGAAAAAGAAGGAAATACAAGAAAAGAAGATGACATAAAAAGTAAAAAATATATAAAAAAGAGAAGGGGAAAAGTTAATAAACTGAACTTGGGGATTGGGGAGGTGGGCTGAAAGGAGGGAAGATGACAAAGGTGTGCTGTTTTCAACAAAAGGAGGACAAAATAAGAGAAAAGAAGGAAATACAAGAAAAACGAATGAGAATACAAAAATGCAAAAGAAACCATGAAGGCAAAGAAAGTAAAGAAACTGAAACTGGGGATTGGGGAGGCGGGCTGAAAGGAGGGAGGGTGACAAAAGATCATGGGGTGAGGGTGTGAGGGTGTGCTTAAGGAGGACAAACTAAGAATAAGAAAAGAAGAAATTAAAAAAAGAAAGAAGTTATAGTTTACAAAAGAAAAAAGAATGTAAGAAAAAAGCAAATGAGTGATGGGAAAGAAACTAACATTGGGGGTTGGGGAGGAGGGCTTAAAGGAGGAGAGTGACAGTTATTTGATCGTGGGTGTGGCGGTATGGGTCGAAGCTAAAAAAGTAAGACAAAATAAAAATTGTCAAGACAAAACTTTAAAAAAATACAGTTTTATTTTCACAACAGAAACTATAAAAAAAATAACAAAGATTAAAGAAAACTAGTGTTGAGGAGTGAGAGACAGTTTGGGATCTCACAGCCTGTTCCACTGTCACTGGAGCCTGGGCAAAAAAAAAAAAAAAGAAGAGAAAAAAGGTTGCTCTGCATCTGCACCATCATGCAAATCTGAAGACCCCGGCTGGTGTGCCATAAGTCTACTGAGCTAGCTGGCCAGTGCCCACTTTGTTTAAAAAATGTCATTTTAAAAAAGAAAATATTCCAAATCATCCTGCTGTTTTAAAAAAAGCATTATGTTCTCTACCCAACCCTGAGCCTCCCGTAAAGCAGAAGCCCATTGGCTAGTGTGCCATTTGCCTACTGGGCTAGCTGCCCATTTTTTTCCCAAAAATCACATTTGAAAAAAAAATATTCTTGTGTGTTTTCCAACTTATCCTGATGTTTAGAAAAAACAAAACAAAACAAAAACATTTTGTTCTTGACCTGACCCTGGACAATCCTGCAAAGGAGAAGCTCATGGGCTAGTGTGCCATAAGCCTACTAGGCTAGCTGCCCAATTTTGTACAAAAAACACTTTTGAAAAAAATATTCTCATGTGTTTTTCAAATCATCCTGCTGTTTTTAATGTAACCCCCCTTTGGGTTACAGCGTTAGATTAGTGTACTGGGTTTTACACTGGGTTAAATGTAAGGGCTCTGTGCCTGTGATCCTCTACAGGGTTAATTCTTTAGAGCCTCAGGGAGCTAGCAGCTAGTTATGCTAGCTTCCTGGGGGGAGGGGCAGCTGCTTGCAGCTAAAAGGTTGTAAGAAGTTGCTTTCAATTTTGCAGAGCGAGCAGGGGATTAACAGGCAAGCACTGCCTGGCTCCTGCTCTCTAAACCTTTTTTCTCTGAGGAGGGCCTGAGATATCATGCAGTTGAAGTGGTGGAGGCCTGAGTTATGAGACTCCCCGGAGTGGGGGGAATAAGAAGCCATCTGGAAGAGAAGCCTGATGTGCCTTGCAGAAAGCCACTATGGGATTTGAACCAGCACCTAGCATGGGTAATCAAGTGAGCCCCATGGGAGGAGGGACATGGAGGCCAGGTCATAGATAGAGTCAAAGGAAAGAGATTGCTATGGACCTTAGCTGTGAGAACTGAGCACAAGTCCAAGGCCCAATGTAGCGCATAGGGTAGAAAGAGAAGGAGAGTATGGACTTCACATCCACAGAGGGGGGAAAATGTGCAGCTAGACCCTCCTCTGAATTTGAATGGAGCAAGGATTGAAGGGGACCTCAGGCTTGAAGGGACTACAAAAGGTTGGGGGTTCGAGAACCGATCATTAGAAAATAGAAAATAGTTTGCCTCCTAGCCCAGTGCTCCATGGATGGAGTCTGCACCCTAGGCCCGAGGAATCAAAAACATAACTCATCTTTTAGGCTGGCCCGTCAGCACAGCGGTAAGGTGTCCGCTTGCGGCATTGACATCCTGGGTTTGGTGACGGACCTGGGAGTTGGAGGGCCGGCAGAGAGAGAAGGATTAAGCATCCCAGAGACTGCTGTCCTTCTCCAGGGTGAGGGGGGAAGAGTGTCTGGTGCTATGAGGACCTCTGGTGGAGGCTGGGGGTACCACTGCTGCCAGCGCCACATGTTAGGGGAGCAGGATGGACACTGGTGTCATTGCACATCCCTGCCCCCAGGAGATCTCAGCATACCATAAATCTCGGGTCCGTTCATGATGGCCCTGCCTCTGCTGTTGCTCCCACTGAGATTTATGTCCACTGGGGGGGGTCCCACAACCATGGCCCCACCCTAGGGGGCAAAGCCAGGGCAAGAGACCATGTTCTGAAAGGTTACTGGGAACAAAAAGGAAAAATATAAGTAATCTTTTGCTGTTTCTGCTGTGGTCCCTATGAACAGTTACCATCATACCCCTAGACACCAGGAAGGGGGTGTGCTACATTAAAAAACATTTTATTCTCAAAGAAATATGGACCAAAATGGGACTAAGAAGCAGAAGAAGAAGAACAATGGTGGCTTGCAAGACAGTTTTCCAAAAAAAACCAGAAAAAAGCAGCAAATTGATTCTGCTACAAGTTACACTACTAGTGGCACTGCTGAATTGTGTTTAACAGAAAAAAACAAATGATTCTTAGTCTGTGAGTAGCTATATATGCTTGCAACATTCCATTATCCCTATCATCATCATCTCATGACTCGGACTCCTGCACAGACAACAGCAGTGACAGCAGTTTGTGCCCCGTGGGTCTGAGTCTGAGTCATCTAATTCTTCTTCTGATACTGATGTGGTGCACAAAAAAAGTCCCATCAGAAACCCTGGATATGGGCCATCGGTTGAGGCCAACACAAATGGAGGTGGTACTGTCTCCCCAGCTGACAGTTATTTTACATGAGGAGGACAATGTCCCTTTTAAGTGGTGATTAAGAACAAAGAGACTGTTAACCTGGTCTGTGTAAAAAAATAAAACATTTTAAAAAAAGAAATAAAATAAAAAACAAAGAAATTGTGTGTGTATGTGTGTTGGATTCTATCTGAAATGTAGTGTGAAATGAAACACCTGTGCAGAGGGAGATCAAGAAAAAGCTGAAATATTAAACAACTGCTTTTGCTTGGTCTTCACACTGGAGGTGGGGGATGGGCCGACATGCATCAGCAGGCACCAGGGGGAAGAGGGAGTAGGCACAAGTTCATTTTCAGCAGAGTGAGTCCACCAGGGATTGGAAGCCTTAAAGTTAAACAAGGCGATGGGGTCAGATGGGATCCACCCAAGGGTACTAAAAGAACTAAACACAGTGCTAGCCACCCCTCTGGCAACACTATTTAGCAACTCCTTGGAGATGGGGGTAGTTCCAGAGGTCTGAAGGAGGGCTGATGTGGTCTCTCTGTACAAGAGTGGCAGCAGGTAGGAGGTTAGCAATTACAGACCAGTCAGTCTCATATCTGTGGTGAGGAAACCAATGAAAAGCATGCAGAAGTAGAGATTGATGGAGTATCTGGAGGCAAATGGGCTGCAGGACCACTGGCAGCATGGCTTCACAGCAGCGAGGTCATGTGAAATAAATCTAATAGATTTCTTTGACTTGGTAGCTGGGGGGAGGGTCGGGGAGGACAGTGGATGTGGCGTATCTGGACATAATAAGGCCTTTGACACAGTACTACACTGGAGGCTGATTAAGAAACTTATCAACCTGGAGGGTGGGGGAGCAGGTGATAAACTGGGTATCTAACTTGTTGAAAGATAGACAGAGTGTGTTGGTAATTGGCAGTCTCTTGGGGGATGGGAGAGTGACCAGTGGAGTACTAAAGAGTTTGTTACTGGACCTGTCCTCTTCATAGGGTTCATAAGTGACATTGCTGAGGAATTGGAGGGAAAGGTGTGTCTCTTTATAGATGACACAAAAATCTGCAACAGGATGGACACCCAGGAGGGTGTGGAGAGAATGCAAAGAGATCTGGGGAAACTAGATGAGTGACCTGGGGCAGCTATGTTTCAATGTCAAAACGTGCAGTCATACACCTGGGGTGGGGAAACCCAGAGGCTGTGTATAAGATAGGGATATTAGTGTATTTATATCGGATGATCTTAAGGTGGCAGGGCAGTGCGACAGGGAAGTAGGCAAGGCTAGCTGGATGCTGGGGTACATAGGGAAGGGAAATTCTAGCAGGAGAAGGCAAGTGGTGTTGCCACAGTATTGCTCACTAGTGATACCCCACCTGGTGTACTGTGTCCAGTTCTGGATGCTGCACCTTCGCAAGGACATTGATAGGGTGGAAGCAGTCCAGAGGAGGGCCACCAAAATGGTGTGGGGTTGCATGAGAAACCATATGAGGAGAAGCTGCAGGAACTCAGCATGTATTCCCTAGAGGAGAGGAGGGTGAGAGGGGATATGATTGAGACCTATAAGTATCTCACAGGGGTAAGCAAGGGGCAGAATGGGAATCTCTTTCAGAGGAGGAACACCTGAACAGGGGTGCATGCTATAAAGCTGGAGGGAAGGATGTTTAAGAGGGATATAAGGAAATACTTCTTCACAGAAAGAGTGGTGGACAGCTGGACCAGCCTACCAGAGGAAGTGGTGGAGGCAGACACTGGGGAGCTTCTAGCATGTGTGAGAAAGGTATATGTGTGTAATAAGTAAAGGAAATGGAGGAGGGAGGGTCAAATGTCACTGAGTAGGGTCCAGAGTGTAGTAATAGGCAGGGAAAATGGAGCAGACTAGATGGGATTACAGGTCCTTTTCTGACAACGCAGTCTATGTTTCTATGTTTCTATCATGGGGAACTCTAATTTTATGTAACACTTCAGAGATTACCTTTGAGCTTTGAGCTTGTTTACAAAGGCTCCACTCCGAGAGACAAGAAAACAGTTACAGTGGCACAAATTACAAAGACAAGGTTCAGGTAACTAACATAGCCTGAACTCTACAAACGCTACATTGATGACTGTGTGGGGGCCACCTCCTGCTCCAGGGAGACCCTCCAAGCGTTCCTTGACAAGTTTACCACAGCCCATCCTTCCCTTCAATACACTGTTGAAGTATCCTCCTCTACACTGCCTTTTCTGGATATCCAGCTGTCAGTACAGAACACTGGTCTGAAGACATCAGTCTATTACAAACCCACTGACTCTCACAGTTTCCTCCTCCACAGCTCCTTCCATCCTAAACATGTCAAGAATGGCCTGCCTTATTCACAGTTTCTTAGACTTTGCAGGTTGTGCAGTAAAGAGGATGATTTTGCTGAGCAGACCCAAATAATGCATAGTTTTTTTATCAACAGGGGATACCCTAAAAGCACAGTGGACAGAGGACCCTCCCGGGTCAGTAACATGCCCCGTAACCTTGACACCAGCAGGAAGGATACTGTCATGCAAGAAAAACGACAAATTCCACTAGTGCTTCCTTTCCATCAGAGCACACCTTCTCTTCACAGGATCATCACTAGTAACTTTCCCATTTTGCAAACTGACCCTAACATTGGTGCTTCCTTTACAGAACCACCTGTTGCCTCCTACCACCGGCCACCTAACCTGCGGAATCTCCTGGTTAAAAGCAGCCTACCTACTCCTAACAGTTCCTCCCTCCCAGGTACCAAACCTTGCAACAGGACTCGCTGCTACACCTGCAAATTTATTTCCAGTGTGACTGAGATTCGGGGGCCTACAGGTGTTTTTCACATCACCAAGGAGTTCTCATGCACCTCCACTAATGTGGTGTATTGTATTCTTTACAGGAAGTGTACAGCTATTTACATCGGAGAAACTGGTAGGCGTCTTGCTGACCGTTTCAGGGAACATTACAGAGCAGTCAGGAATGGTGAAACTGCCAAACCCATTGTTTCCCACTTTATCTCCAGGGACCACAATGTCAATGACCTTTCTGTTTGTTTTCTTCAGCAGGGCTTCTGGGATCCTGACCATAGAAAAAACATGGAAGCCAAGCTGATCATCCGCCTTGGCTCCCAGCAGCCCTCTGGTTTAAATGATAGACTTATTTTCCACTAACATCTTTCAGCCATCCCTTTTTTTTTCTCTAAAGTCTATTTGTTTTTGTACTCATTTAATTTATTTTTCATTTTCACCATAAATCTCCATTTCTGTCTCCTTCCCACACATTTGTCACCTTTCAGCCTTCTTACTAGGCCCTGTTAATTAATCCCCACCTGGGAACTTCCCTAGCTGTTTCACTCCCATTATGCTTTATCTTTCCCATCATCACCTTTTTGTTTCACAGATTCTCTCTTAATCTTACCATTTATCACTTCTTCTCCCTGAGCCTCCCCTTTCTTCTTTCTCCACACAAATATCTCTCTCATTTTACCTCTCCTCTACACTAACTTTTTTTTTTTCTCTTTTAGATATTTCCTGAAGAAGACCTAAGGTCAAAACCTAGATTTTTAACTCTATTTTCTATTTTCAGCATGCATTTAATGTAACCATTTTGTTTTGCTTTTAGACCACATGCTGACGCAGCGCCTTGTTTTTGTTTTTAACATAGGAATACTAGATAGACAAAATAGTTGCTAAGTAATTGGTTACAAGCAGTTGCTAAGTACATGTTTAAGTGGTACCACAAGCTGTGTGGATCCAGGCTTTGTCAAATTGAAATAGGTACTGCTTGCTTCATTAATGGCTGCCAGTGGTGGAAGGAGAGAGGGGTGTGTGGGAGAGGGAGAGCAACAGGTGCGAGGAGAAATTAAGGGAGAATATGTGTGAGGTTAGGGCAGGATTAGGGTGGGGAGACTGTTTGTAAGGGGAGAGAAAAGGAGGAGGTAAGAGCAGAATACGAGTCCCAGAAGATGGATCAGAATTTTTGGAGCTTAGGTCATAATGCTGGCAGAAAGAAACACCAGGGTCAGCTTCAACTTTAACTCAATGTCAACTAAAAATTTATTTATTTATTTATTGAAAATGTTTCACCAGGAAAGGCACACTGAGCAAAAAGATGCTCGTCTCACGGTGCGACCTGGGGGGAAGGGTTACAGTGGAGGCAGATCACATACAGACAAAGAATATTGAATTGCGCAATACAGATGATGTACATAGCTGGGAGGGATAAAATAAGCACATTATTTACAATAGGTGGAACAATACAGGAGTACTAAGGTTACCACCTACTCGGTTTTTGACCGAATGATTCGGTTTTCTGGGTCCAGATTCGGTCCTCCTGTTTTCACCATTGCAAATTCAGTTTTCATGGTGGGTCAAGCAGCACCTGTGAGATTCCCCACTGACTGTTTCATTTTCTTCTCATCTGAATGTAAGCAAGTGTCTGACATTTCAGTGTGCTTGCTTGCCTGCTTGCAGTGCATGCCAATCAGGAAGTGCCTTCAAGTGCAGGGCACTTAAAGAGCCAAATGAGTCCCTTTCTGCTCAGTTGTCACCTCTAACTTCACACCAGCAAATTGGAAGATTATTCATGGGAAGGGTAACTACCACGTTAATTAACACCTTCATTTTTCTGAAACTCTTAGACATTCAGACAGGTACCACATTAGGTAGCCTCTTGTCCAGTGTGGACTGTACAATGTGTTTCAGAAACTTTACCTGCTAATCCAGTTTTATTCAGAGGTAGTACTTTTCAGTCATTTTGAATGCGCATATACTTGTAAAACAGATTCTGTTAAATCCTTCACCATTTTACTTGCATGTTCATACTACAAACAAATTCTGATGTCATGTAAACCTTTATTTGTATACCAGTAAATCTGAGAGGTGTAAAGTAGGGCTATTAAGACCATTAGCAACAAATCAACCTAATCCTCTCAAGGCTGCATTGTGAGTATGGTCTTTGACTGCTGTGATGAGGAATACTTTTATACCTTTACATGCTCACCATTTTTTCTTTTAGGGTCTGTCTTATATTTTAATATGTGTTACCCCATTTGTTGTTAAATTAATAATCTAGTATTTTATTCAATTTCTAGCAGTACTTCACCTCTCTCTCTCTTCTCAGTAGTTATTGCTGTCAATTTTCATACTGCCTGGATATTCCAGGAAGACCATTCCAGGCATCTCAGATGAACAGCACAGAATAGTATGGCTAGTGTTATGCTAAGCCACAGAAATGAGAAAAGGAAGAGAGAGAGAGAGAGAGAGAGCATTAGCTGGTGAGGAGAAAGGAACACAATCTAGATTTGATGGTACTGCAAATTTAGGTAATTTATCACACATCACATATCATGCTATCTGGCAAGTATGACTGATATGGAAATAAAATAGAGTATTTAACGGCATAGAATAGTTCTTACCACTTTTAAAAACGTCTGTGACATTACAAATAGCTTTAGAGTAGGAGCAATGGGAAGGACAGTAGCACATCTTAAAATGGCAGATATTTGTAATTACAGCTCGTCCACCATTACTGGTGTAGTTTATTTATTGAAAGAGTTTTACCAGAAAAGACCACCTGTTCCAAAATAGCCAGTTGTCAGAGGTGTCCTTGTAGTCACTGATGTGTCAGCTAAGCTGTGTACACAGGATGGAAAGTCCCTGAACCCCATCTCTAACCTCACCAAATGTTAACACACACTGAAATTTAAAATATTTAAATCTAAATCAGACAAACCAAAATAATAATCATGATGTACTTTAAAGAAGTTGTACAAAATGTTATATCAGCAGCAATTCTGAATAAATCAAGCGAATCAGAGTCCAAGCGATGCCCTCATAAGTCATAAAAGGGGCGGAGTTAGGGGTGGAGTTTGGGGGTGTGGTTTAATATTCGGTTTTCATCTCATCCAAAGGTGGCAACCCTAAGGAGTACTTTAGTGCATTTTTACAATAGGTGAAACAGTACAGAGATCAGAACATGAAGGACAGGGTATAGATAACATGGAATACTTCAGGTTAATACATGTTTAAGTAAGTGCCAATAACAATGCATGAGTGACGGTAGCATGACATGAGTTGAAGCGAGATGCATCAAGTTGGCAGTAGGAGTAGGAGAAGAGATGGGGGTGATAAGGGTGGGGGGGGAGAGGTGAGCAGTAGCAGTGTGTGAGGTTGAGAAGCATGGGTTACCTAGGAGGGAGGGAAGGAGAGGGGAGGGTAGGGAGAGATTAGGAGGGAAAAATTAGAGTGGGAGTGATGAAGTGAGTAGGGCAGTGTATAAGCCAGGCAATTTGGCGAAGGCCGAGCCGCTGGTCAGGCACAAGGGGGGATGTTGGAAGAGAGTACTGTCGGGGTGGGGGTCAGGGGCAGTTGCAATTTGGTGCAAGGAAATTAGTGAGGGCAATGGATAGGGAGTGTTTGGATGATGAGAGGCGGATCTGAGCTGGCAGGCAATTCCAGAGTTTAGGGAAGAGGTAAGAGAAGGCTGATTGGCCGGCGGTGGTCCTACGGTGAGGGATGACCAATAGTCTTGCATCAGAAGACCTGAGGGAGTGGGTGGGGAAGATAAGGAGGATGTGAGGTAGGGAGGGAGGGAGCCGAGCCAACAATTGGAAGTGAATTTGGCACAGTGAATTAGGCGCTGGTTGCTCAGGGATGGTAGGGCCAGAGATAGGTAGAGCTCGCAGTGATGAGAGCAGGGGGGGAGCATCGAAGGTGAAACGGCAGAAGGCATTAAAGAGGGGTAAGTTTGGTTAGGGTGGTCTTGGCGGTGGAGCTATAAACGACATCACAGTAGTCGAAGGAGGGTAAAATCATTTTCTGGATTAATTCCCTTCTGACCGGTAGAGGGAGACTAGAGCGGTTGCAATAGAGGGCACCAAGTTTTGGGCGCAGTTTAGAAATGATGGCATCCACGTGTGTGGAGAAGAAGAGGTGTCGATCCAGCCAAACCCCTAGATATCTGAAGAAGGGCACATCCTCGAGGATGGAGTTATTTAGGGTATGGAAGCTGAGGGGGCAGGTGAGTTTGGATAGACGCTGTCTAGTGCCGAAAGTCATAGAGACAGTTTTTTTGGCATTTAGGGAGAGCTGGTTGGTATTGAACCAGTGTTGTATTTTGTTGAAATCAGTTTGGAGTTTGAAGGAGACTTCTTCGTGGGTCTGACTGGAGGTAAAGAGGACCGTGTCGTCTGCATACATATGGATTGCAGTAGAGGAGCAAGAGTTAGGCAGGTCATTTGGAAGGATGGAGAAAAGGATGGGGCCAAGAACTGAGCCTTGGGGGATGCCGGTGGTGGTGGTGGGGAGGTATGGTCAGCAATTTTAGTGGATTGGGTTCTATTTATAAGGTAGGCCCTGAACCAGTTAGTGGCAGATTCTGCTAACCCAGCTCCAGATAGGTGGGATAGGAGGAGAGGATGGGATACCGTGTCAAAAGCTTTTGCTAGGTCAATGAAGATAGCGGCAGTGATTAGTCCATTATCCATCCCAGTGAGGATGGAATCCATGAGTCGTAGTAGGGAGGAGGTGGTTGAGTGGTGTTTTCAGAAACCAGACTGAAAAGGGGTGAAGAAGTTAGTTTCAGAGAGAAAGTCGGAGAGTTGGGAAAGCACTAGGTGTTCCTGGAGTTTGGTGAGGGTGGGGAGGAGGAAGATGGGGCAGTAGTTTGTTGTGGAGGTAGGCTCACTGCCTTTGGGGAGGGGTATAATAGTGGCATGCTTCCATTTGGAGAGGAGTGCCTCGGTGGAGAAAGAGAGATTTAGTAGGGCCGCGAGGGGAGTAGCAATGGCGGGGGCAGAAAGGAAGAGGAGTTTGTTATCCAGACCATCAGGGGATTTGCCTTTGGAGGGGTTCAGGGAGTGAAGGGCAGCAAGGGTTTTGGCAGGGGAGACAGGTCTGAAGGAAAAAGTGTTCCTACCAGTCGGAAGGTGGATAGATGTCTGGGGAACGGGTGAGGTTGCTGGAGGAAGGGATTTTAGGAGGGCCTGTGCGCAGGTAGTAAAATAGGTATTAAACTTAGAGGCGACCATCAGGGGGTCGGAGAGGAGAGTCCCATGGGAGAGGAGGAGAGGAGGGGGGCTTGCTGTTTGGGGGGTGAAGAGGGAGTTAATGACCTTCCAGAATTTAGAGGGGCACCCAAGGTTTGCCTTTAGGATGTTGTTGAAGTAATCAGCCTTAGCTAAACGGCTGGCCTTTGTGCATTTGTTGCAGAGCGTGCAGTAGGTGATGTAGTTATCTGGGAGGGGCATGGATTTGTAGTTTCGCCAGGCCTTATCATGGGCTTGTTGGCAAGCTATCAGCTCAGGGGGAGATCCAGGGTAGGTGAGACCCCCGGACTCTAGTCCGGCACAGGGGGGCGTGTTGTCCCAGATGGTGAGGAAGGTGTTTCAAAAGTGTGAGAGGGCCATATCCATGTTAGAGCAGGTAGAGCTTGGGACCCAATTTGAATGGGCCAAATCATCCAGGAGGAGGGAGAGGTTAAGGGATTTGTATGACCGTTGGGTGGGCGGGGCAGTCGACGCGTGCAGCTATCCCCCCACACAAGGGTGCTACAGATGGACCAATCTGGCCAAACAGAAAAGAAACCAAAGCAGAGAAATGTCCAGTGTCCAGTAGGTTCTATGAAAATTACTTCACTTACTTTGCTACATTTTCTATTAGTACTAATTTTCATCTAACCACATTAGGGTGTGGGTGGGGAGTCCTGTAAGCCATGTTTAATTTTACACCATACTTGTTTGCTTTTTGCTTTGCAGATTGATCATGTTCAGACTAAAAAAAAAAACAATTTAAACAGTAGGATGCAGTGTGGCTCACACAGTATACTCTGTACTGTGTTGTTATGCTACTATCCTTTTACATTTTGTGACATTTTTCTCCTGAAAACTGCCTTTTTTCCCCACCACTTATCAATATTGGCTTGGATCAGGCAATTCCAGATACAACTCCTTTGCAAAATCAAATCCAGACTTGTCCCAGTTTGGCAAATCCAAATCCATCTCAGTTTTACTCATCCCTAATCTTATCACATAGCTCCACAAGATGTAGAAAAGGTTTGCTCCTGGCGCCTCGTATTTCCAGCATCTATCAGTAGGCAGGTAATTCATTTGTTTTACGTTAGTTGTGGTCTTATAGTATCTATGTAATATTTAACCCTTGAACTGCTGACAGGATTAGAACATGTAGGAATTCTGGACTGCTATATCAGTCCGCGGATCAGCAAGGTTTAATACTGAATGAACTTGCCCATGTATATCCTTAGTGGCCCTGTAACCCTCAGCCCAGCATTTTCCCCTCCTGTTCTGTGATGGTGGTCCCCAGCCTCCTTTCCCATTACAGTTTAGACTTGTTGGGGAAGACTATGCACGAGTCTCTAAGCAACAAATACACCCTAGCTACTCATCCTTCATTCCAACCATGGTTTGCAATAAGAATGTCCATTTATCATCCTCTTCATACTTGTACCCTGGGGCTAGTAGCTGTTTGAGGGCATTGTAAAACTGCAGCTACTTTCAGAAATTATTTCTTGGAATAGTGTACCTGTTCATCACTTGCTGAAAAGAATTTGTGATGAACTCTCCCTTCTGGGCTGTAACAGCTTTCAGAGAATCGTCTGGTCTACTTTTTCTTCTCCCACCACCTGGCTGCCCAGGACATTAACTCTTCCCTGTGCAAGGCTGGGGAGGTCATCACAGTTACACAGTTCCAATCTGGTGGCGTGCTTCTCGGCTGAAGGATAACAGACAGTCTTTTCTCTCTTTGCCAGTGAACAATACTGCAGTTACCATTGCAAATAAACCACAGTCACTGATTCTATAATAATCTATTCTTTACTGCAAAACCACAAGGGGCACTGTCAGCTGTATACACTGCCATTCTTTTCTCCCATTATAGCAAAAGTGCCTGCACTCCCTGAAGCCTTCTTAATGGCCCTAAAATATAAATAACTGCTCGGAATGTCCAATAGTGAAATATTTTTTCCCTTTTTTTATGCAGTTCAAAACCCAGCGTTGATGCACATGCCCAGAGTCACGGCTTCAAATTTCAGCTCTGCATTTCTATATGTTTGAGTGCTTGTTTTCATTTCTATGATAGTCTGCTAAGCTCAGTGGACTGTCGGTGTTATACATATATAAAGAAAATGTCATATAGCAAGTTAAATTAACTGCTCATGCATGCACGAGTTTCTTGGCCCCAGAAATTGACACTGTCATCTGTGGACGAGCCTGCTGATGCTTCCATGTTATTTTAAATATATGAGGACACAATAACATCAGGTGGCCGCAGATAAGAGTGGTCTGCTAGCGCTTTAAACTGCATGAAAAATAAAACAAAATATTTCAGTATTGGACATCCCAAGTATGCTTTTTACATTTGCGGGCCATTAAAAAGGTTGCATGGAGTGCAGGCACTTTTGTGATAGATGACAGTATCCCTTTAAGTTTTACAGTATCAGGATATATATATATATATATATATATATATGTAGTACAAAAGAGAAAATACACATTTACAGGGAAAACAAATTAATGTTTTGAACAACAGATGTTGGAAAGGAAAATGCTACCGTCTACTCTTCCCTAAGGCAATATCTTGCGTCCCAGCTAAACTCAGAGAGAACTTGAAATCTCCCCATTTTCATATCTCCCCCACAAGCTAGCTGGAATGCAGGCTCTGTTCTTATCACAAAGGTTCCTCAAGGCAAAATACCTTGTCTGTAATCAAACATCTGAATTTATAGCCTAAGGCTACTCCTCTGGCTAGGTTATTTTCAAATCCACCAAACATGTTTAAATTCTGTAGCAAATTTGTGTTCATTTGCTCTAATCAACTTAAAAAACTATGTGTATCCAACCAGGTCAGTTCTTCACCAAGTTTTATTCACATGCTCCAATCACCTTACAGTTTGTCTGTGTGTGTGTGTGTGTGTGTGTGTGTGTGTGTGTATGTGTCCACCTCGGACACTCTCTGAGATTTTATCACTCTGTGCAGAGGCATAGCCTGCTAATGACGTAGAATGCCCAGTGTTTTTTTTTCTTTTTTGTTAGCATGACAGGCAGAAACAGTCAGGTGAGACTATGAAGAACAGAAACATAGTTTCAGTAAATAGAAGCAATTAACTAATTAGTTCCCATTTCAGTCACAGATACCTTTGACTTTGCAGCTATCATATCCCCAATTTGTACAAATCCCATTGTTTGCCAATTACCCCATGCAAGAGCTCCCTGACCACCTGTCAAAGTTTTAAAGCATCATGGAATCCTGCAGTTATATACTGTATCTGAACAGGTGTATACTGCTGACAAGACTGGACTTTTTGGTGATGCCTACCAGATGTTACTCTTGCTACTCAGTCAAAGAACAATAAAGTAAGGGTTTTAAAGTTAGAAAGGATTGCCTGACTTTTCTGTTTGTCACAAACCCAACCAGCCCACACCAAATAAAACCTGTATGCACTGGAAAATTAAAAATTCCCTGTTGCTTTCTCTGTGTTAATTTGATTGCCCTGCTTGTAATATGATCACAGCTGTAACACTTGGATTAGGGCAGAAATGTTCATTACAGTTACCATGGTCAGATATTTCCTGAAGTTTCTGTGATATCTCTGAGAATTTCCATGCCTGCCTATAGTATCACAGTAGGGCCACCAGAGAGAATCTGTTTAGAACCATCATGGAATTCTTGAAATATCTTACCATGTCTTTTGCTGCTACTATAGGTACTTTACTCAAACTTTCATCCTGTCTGTACCTTTACATCTCAGATGCCAAAAACTGCAATCAAAGCACTATTCCTGCTCAACCATTGCCTTGCTCACCTCCCAGAGCATGAACTTCAGTCCAAAGATGAAAAGATATGTGTGATATTTTTAATGAAGAATGCAACATCTTGAATCCAACCAACAGACAGATGTATTATGGCCACATTTAAGAAGCATTACCCCGAAAAACTGTGTAGTGACTTGATTTTATCCAGTGATGGCTCACAGGTCCAGGAATTCCTTAAAAAATGAACAATCAAGTATGCCATACACCTGGCTGGTGAGGCATGGGAAAATGTTACTGTAAACATTGTCCACCACTGCTAGATTTTAACTCTTAGACCCATATTCAATTCACCTGAATTCTCAGTAGCAGAGAATGGCTCAGAGCCAGATAACACATAGGTCATTGCTTGCATTGCAACAGATCTTCCTCTGCTGGTAAACACTGAGGAGTCAGACAGTGTAATTGAACTGTGGCTGACTGAAGACGACATACTGCTGATCCATGCACAGATGACAGATACAGAGACTGTAGCTGCATTCACTCAAATATCAGCAAAGGACAGTGACTCATTGACTCAGAGAAATCTGAGGATGAGGAGAAAGATGAACATCAGAAACTGACCCAGCATTAAGCAGTCTCAGGATTGGAGATCACTCTGTCTTGGCTTCAATGTGAGGACAGTGATTCTCTAAAGGTAATTCAGCTTTGCCAGCTTATATAGTATGTAAAAGACATTGTTAGTACAAAAAAACAAAACAAGTTGAGGAGTGGCTGCATGGTGTTGTAGAGTACAGAGTTATTTGTCATTTGGGACTTACTTTTGAATGTGTATGGTCTTTGGTACAGGGTGGTAGTGGGTGATGCCCTTTATAGTTTTCCTGGTGGGGAGCACTCTGGCACTAACCTTGGCAGAAGGATCCTGCCAGGTAGAGGCTGTATGTTAGTAAGCCCCTGCAGATGGCTCTTACTGTGCTTATTCTGTTTTTTGTTTATATTGCGCTCACCACAACCCAAACCCAATAGAACAACTTAGGGTAGCTGGTTCATTCCACTGGGGTGTCATACAGATGAGGCACACCGATGAATCCTGGTAGGATGAAACACGTGTCTGTGTCTTCTGTTGGCACCCTTTGCAGACTGTGTGAGAGGTTTTTTGGCACCATGCATTTCTTTTTTTTTTTTACTTTCTTTTTATTCTTGCCTCTACTGCCCTCAGTTCTCCACTGAATTGGACCGCTACATTGCACCACACACACGTCTACCCTCCCAACTCCAGGTCTGCCCTAGAGTGCACAGCTCAACTCCCTGAGGTCCTTGATGGCCCGGATTACACCCCAGGCGGGGTGAGGAGAGGTCCCTCCACCTTACCTCTGTTTGTTTCAAGGGAGAGGGCTTGCACAGCAGAGTCTGCCCTGTTTTGTCGGTGGGTGGCGTATGCATGCTGCTGGAGAAGTCATCGCCTAGGAGATGTGAAGGTTGGTTTCCATGTTCTGTTCCCGAAGCTGGCATGCAATGGGGAGCAAGGGGTCAGGAGCAGTCTGAGACGTGCATCTGCCCCAGTCCCCTGCCCACATCAACCCTGCATTGCTGCATCCCCTGATCACACCAACATCCCCCGAGTTCCCCAGGAGGTGGTGGTATAGAGGCGGGGAAAGCTTTCCATCCCACCCTGGAGAAGGAGAGCAAGCCATTGGGTGCTCAGTCCTTCTCCTCCAGGCCGACCCACTGGTGACCCAAGTCCATTCCCAAACCGAGGTCGCTGGTGTGGAGCGAGATGTGTCGTCCAGTGCCTCAACCCTCAGGGCCACCAGGCCTGCTATGGCACCATGCATTTCTGCTTAAAGTTGAACCAGCATAACATTTTGTGGTGATTTGCATATACAGCCCATGATGCTTTGCATTACGGGAGTATGTGTGATTTTGTATTTCTTTGAAACTTGGCTTCCTGGCCAAAACCCTTTCGGGTAACTCTTTCCTCAGTGCTAATACACTAGGGTTCTTTGTCATTTAGCTTGTTTTTTGTTTTTATTGGGCTCACCACTACCCAAACCCAATAGACCGACTTAGGGTAGCTGGTTCATTGTACTGGGGTGTCATATAGATGAGACACACTGATAAGTCCTGGTAGGATGAAATACATATCTGTGTCTTCTGTTGGCACCCTTTGCAGACTGTGTGAAAGGCCTTACAGCACCATGCATTTCTACTTAAAGTTGAACCAGCATAACATTTTGTGGTGATTTGCATATACAGCCCACGATGCTTTGCATTATGGGGGTATGTGTGATTTTGTATTTCTTTTATATATACAGTATATATAATCATTCACTGACTTTTCTTATTCTTAGAACTTAAATAAATTACTCACTTTATTTTGCTGTACTAAACCCATAACATTATGCATGTACTATGATAAGCATTGGAGAGAAAGAGGGACGGAGGTATGTAGTTTATTAAGAGCTAGTTTATTATATCTCTTTGAATTGTGGAGTTGGAAGGGGCCCAAACTTTTTCAAACATGCCTTGTTTATTCAATTTACAATATTGAATTTTTTTCCAGTTTCATGACATCAAACATTAAATTGGCACAGGTTTCATACATTAAAGGGGTAGCATCTTTCCATTTTATTAGAATACATTTTTTAGCAATTATTAAAGCCATGGTAATGAAAATGACTTTATATCTAAATGGTTTTAAGAATGGGTCAGGCATGCCTAATAATGTGAGTAATAGAGTAAAATATATTTTTATAGTCAGTAACTTTTGAGAGGGTAGAAATTATTTTTGTCCAGAAGTTGGTGAGATAGGGACACAAATGGATAAGATGTATGAGAGTTCCAGATATACAGTATAAGTACCTCTGGGGCACTTTGGTGAAATTGTATTATTAATTTTGTTTACTCTTACGGGGCTATAATATGTTCTATGTAGTAAGTTATATTGAATTTGCCGAAGTTTAGATGCTTTGACATTGGTTGAGGAAATAAGTATTATTTGTTGCCAAAGATCATCAGATATTTGCAGGTTTTGTTACTGTATCCATTTATTTTTAGTGGGTTTAGTTCATTTCCATTATATGTTGTCAAACATTCATACAGTGTGGATATAGGTTTAGGTTTACCCACTTGTCTAATTAAAAAATCCACTATTGGAGAATTAGGTGGTATTGTCAAAGATCCATTAGTCTGCTGAAAAAAGTTCCTGACTTGCAAATATCTGAATAACATTGATTTGGGTAGGTTATATTTATTCTGCAGTTCAATAAATGAATGTAGTATTCCATTTTCATATATCTGCTGTTTCTATCATTCCCTTTTGTTCCAATTTTTAAAGGTTTGATCAGTAATTGATGGTTTGAATGTGTAATTGTTATGTATAGGTGAGAAAGAACTGATTCTGATAGGTACATTTATTATTTTGTGTGTGTTTTTGCCAACAACCTATAGTTGTTTGAGTTGCAAAATTCCTGTATTGGGAGTTTGGTTGGTTGTAATAGTTGGAAAATAGAATGTGAGAAAAACAGCAAAAGGCAGCAACTAGAATGTAAAACCAAACAATTTCTTCCAACAAGAACCCAGTCCATGCTAAGGTTTTCACAGTGACAGAACCATGATGGTTACTCCAGTTTAGAACACGCGTGACAGTGGAGTGCAGCATGTTGATTCAATAAACATGTTTTAAACTGGAGTAAACCTTAGCATGGACTGGGTTTTAGCTGGAAAATAGAATGTGTCTTAACTGGATGCAAGGGTGTAGGTCTTGTTCCACACTGTAGGATTGCTCCAGTGTTATAGGTGAACAAAACCAAGAGTGGGTTCCTGCTGTTTGAGTTCCAAGGTAATACTTGTCAACCTGTGCCTGTTACATTCAGTGTTTGCTATATCCAGATGGGGTGGAGTCTGTGGGCCAGATTTTCAAAGCCCCGAAAATACTGCAAGCCCCTGGTGTACTGATGATATGATGCACAAGGCTTGTGGCATTCTCCTGGCCGAAGACTGGGATTTTTACTCCTGTGCACTAAGTGCTGCAAGTTAGACCAGCTTTTCCCTGGTCTAGCTTGTGGCATTCAGGGGACCCTTTTTATGAGGCTTGCACGAAATAATTTGTGCAAGCTGCCATAACGTGAGGAAGCTGTCAGAACTACACTCATGAATAGAAAATTGGGTGCAGTTGGAACAAAGGAGTTTGGCTCAGCTGCACCAATAAATAGGTTTGATGCTGGGCTTGACGCAAGTCCTGCGTCACCCTTTGAAAATCCAGCCCTATGTCTTTGCATGCCTGTATGAGAGCAGGGACTCAGAAAGAAGAAATATCTATTATGAAACTTAAATAGATTTTTGGGGGGTTTTACAGTGCAGAAATCACAGTTAACAGTAGCAGAATTTAAGGAAGGAGAAAGAAAAATCTGAGACAACACATCTAACGATTTAAAGAAGGACTGAGACGCTTCTTTGTGAGCAACAGTCTGTTTCTTTATTGTGTGGGATCCACTACTGTACACTGCTCCTTCAGCACAGTCAGAAGCAACAGCACCAGTGGGCACAACACACAAACCAACATCTTACCCCAGTTCTGGGTTTTGTCAAGTAGCAGAATTTAATTTACCAAAGTTACTCCCAAATTTGAATTTCAACCAGCCCATCAGTGTAGCTATATTGTTACTGCTTGCAACCCTGGACGCCCAAGTCTGTGAATGAGTTGAAATCACTGGGGGACAGCCAGTGGAAGCAGTGTTAGTAAATGTTATTCAGCAACATGGATAAGGCAATTCTCACTGAGCTACTGCTCATTTACAAATAATAGCCTTTCTATATTCCTGGTTACAGATGAAGGAAAACCATTCAGTATTTATTTATTAAGCTAAATATTACAAAATAATAGAAATAAGCAACCATATAACAATGACATTTTACACTATATAAAATGTGCACATCATAAGATTTATAATTAAGTAATATACCATGAGAGGGTGTTGGTGATGCCAGGATTTACCCATGCCCTTGGGTGTGCCGAGTGACCAACAACATCTCAGAGGTGGGTAAATCCTGGCATCACCAACACCCTCGAGTGGGATATTGCTATTATACATACAATGTTAATATTTTGTGTTTAGTCATTTTTTTTAAATTTTAAATAGGAGAAATAGTGAAAGTGTTACTACACAAGAGAAAATAGTCCATTTGGTGGAGATCCGGGAGTTTGTTTTTCTAAGATGGTGAGCATTTCTTCTAGCTCTGTTTCATCTATTAAGGCAAATGTAGTATCCATTTGTATTTCGTTTTTTTTTTTTTTTGGTTCTAGGAGTGGCGTTTTTGTGTTCTGAGGCACGTTTATTAGCCAGCGGTGAATGTGGTGGTGGGAGGAGTGGAGATGGAGTCGAAGTGACTTTTGCGTGTGATAGCTCGAACAGTTGCTTGGTACCTGTTTTCATGGGGCAGCATTACAAGAGTTAGATTTCTTTTTATTTAGTTTTTTTAGCTCAGATCAGTGTATACTATACGTTCATTCTTGAATAGGTATTAGCTATTTAACAGTGTAATTTTGTATATTGGAAAACCAGAGTGGAATTGGAAGAAAAATATGAAAGAGATCTGAGTTTAGTGGCGATTGCAACTAATGTGTTCATTTCTTTGCACACTCGGACCGATGCCCATACTCAATTCAGGATGGAATAGGATAGGTACAGTTCCTCATAATATGGAGTCGGCATGTGGTCACGCGACCCTATTCCAGTGAAGGTCTGAGCACTGTGTGTGTGGCTCTATGACAGAAAGCAACGAAGGGGAGATCTGTGAGGAGCCGTCGATGTATCTCAAAATTGATAGCAGGCAGGTCTCAATGAGAAGAACAGGATGGAGACACAGGGAATGAGGTAAGAGGAGGAATGAGGATGGAGGGGAGCAAGTTAGTTTTTTTCCCTGTAGGTGAGTTTTGGGGAGGTAATGAATTTTAAGCTGTTTGCTGGTTGAAATGAGAGTTGACTCACTGGAGATGGGGACGGCTGTTTAGCATGTATTGCTGTGTTCGCGACTTTCGGGCTGGCAATGCTCAGATTAATCTTGAAATGAGTTCATGATGTGGCTGAATGGTGGCTGGCACCTCTTCCCGTGGGGTGATTGTAGGTTTTACAATGGGAGAGGTGTGCCAGTCAGCCAATAGGGATGGAGAATTTGAGGTCTGCTGTTGTGCCCATTGTATAATTAAGCATTACATTCTTACCTTATAAAGGGAGTCAGCACAATGTAGTATGAAGGAGGATTGAGCATTCCAGGGATAGTTCTCCTCCTTCGGGTGACTAGGTAACAGTATCCGTGTCCCGCACCACAATCACTACCTAGCAGAGGCTATGTAGTATTGGAGCTGATACTAGCACAGCAGGGCAATGGGAACCCCGTAGAATGCCAGCATGTTGCATGCATCAGCAAGAACACATGCATGATTGTACAGTATGCCAACTCCCTGTGGGTTGAAAACCATGAATGAATGGATTATTGATCATCCGAAGACCTTTCACTTAAAAAACTGAAGCAATTAATACAGAAAAAAAGCATAAGTTTAAATACAAGACAGCATCACATGTACTGTATATGTTATTTGCATGAGTTTCTAACAAGTTTTGAACACCAACACTAGGAAGGTAGGAAGGGTCTGCTGAGGCTTCTTTTGTTTCAATACAGCTCTAAGAAACTATCCCAAGCACAGCACCATTCTTTGGTCACTAGACTTGAACAAAAACCTTAAGATATCCATAGAAATTAAATAGAGTTTTTTTGACATGCTGCCCAACCATTTGTTCTGTTGTATGTTATAAAAAGAGCAATGCAAAATGACATGCATCGGAGTCTCTTGATGCCCTAGATTACAGGAGCATAAGTCTATGATTGACTTATTGTGTGTTTTAAACCTTTTCTCCCATATTTTATTGGGGAAAATCCCAAATCTGAATTGTGTAACAGTTGCTGTCATATCAGGATCCTGACTTCATCCACTATGGTTGCCAGAGTTGGATGAAATCTATTCTGTCCTTGTTTTTGTAGTATTGCTTGCTTATCTATATCAATTAATCAGGACTTTTTAATTTTACTATACACTTTGGAAATCACAATATTTTGAGTAAACCAGGTCCACAAGTAAGCCATTCCTATATCTGATAGAGTCTTTTGCAATCCAAGGCATGGAACAATTTTGTTTGGTAAAAATATCTATTTTCTCATAAGCAGCCATAAGCTAGGCCCTGATGTTACTGGAGGATGAGTCACAAATTTAACTGACACCAGACTACTAGGGCTTTAATATAGGGCTGTCCCAGCTCAGCCCTCACAGTATAACCTGGAATGGTTATGGGTAGTTTTAATAATCTCTTACGAAAAATGTCTATTGACTTTTCAAGTTCATTGCCTATGTCAAGGTCCATATCCCATCTGTTTTTATGATTAAAGTGTAAAATACCCCCATTGGTCTGTTTTGTTTTGTGTTAATATTCGATTGTTGATTCCACTTTAAATATTTATTATTAAAAGTTAAGCCCAATTAAGTGTATTCTTTAACTATCTCAATTTTTTTGCCATTTATAAACCATTTTCCTGTGGTCTCATAAGTGTGTCTCTTATTGATAACCATTACCTTACTCAAATTAATAGCCAGATCATGGTCTTGACAATTTCTGTACAATAGGTCTAGCTGATATTGAACAGTTTTCTGAGTATGTGCAAGAAGAACAAGGCTATCCCCATGTACCAATATAAGGCATGTGTGCGTTCCTATTTAGGGTAACCTGAGCTTTTGTTGTCCCAAACAAGTATCACATCATTGATATATTGGTAAATGTTGCCAGCCTGGTGGCGCTGAGGGTTGAGGCGCTGGATGCCACACCTCGCTCCACGCTGGCATCCCGGGTTCGGGAATGAGCCTGGGTTGTAAGGGGTCGGCAGGGGAGGACTAGGATTGAGCGTCCAACAACAGCTCTCCTAGTCCTGGGGATAAGGGGTGGATGTACACCACACTCTGCTGGTCCCTGGGGACACCCGGAGGTACTACAGAGGCACAGGTACTTAGTGGGGGAAGCATGGCAGATGTCTGCATGCTAGTGCACTGATGTCATGGCATGTTCATGCTTCCATGGGGGAGATAAGGGAAAAAGGCAGCACAAGCCCGCGGCAGCTTGATGGCCGCAGTTTTGCAGACCGACCAACGATGCCTGGATGGCATGTGCCGATAATAGAAACATAGAAGTTGACGGCAGATAAGGACCGCAAGGCCCATCCAGTCTGCCCATTTCTTTTTCTACCTTATAAATGTGCCATCGGCCTTTGCTATGTCAGTGACCTATCTATTCATAGTCATTTGTATTGCTCCTTATGCCTATCCCATGCCTTTTTGAAGCCCTGCACTGTATTCATAGCCACTACTTCTTGTGGTAAGCCATTCCATGCATCTACCACCCTTTCTGTGAAAAAGAATTTCCTCACATTCCCCTTAATCGGCCTCCCTCTAATCTCATGCTGTGTCCTCTTGTCCTGCTATTTTTCTTATATTTAAACATGTTAGACTCTTTCACCTTGTTAATGCCCTTAAGGTGTTTGAATGTTTCGATCATATCACCTCTCTCCCTCCTTTGCTCAAAGATATACATATTGAGCTCCATTAATCTGTCCTCATATGTCTTCTGATGCAGTCCCTGCACCATTTTGGTTGCCCTTCTCTGGACTGCCTCAATTTGGTTAATGTCCTTGTGAAGGTGTGGCCTCCAATACTGCACGCAGTACTCCAGATGGGGCCTAACCAATGTCTTGTACAGAGGGATTATTACCTCCCTCTTACGACTTGTGATACCCCTACTAATACACCCTAACACCCCCCTAGCCTTACCTACTGCTTTAGAGGTCTGCTTGGATGATTTCAGGTCATCAGTGATGATGATGCCCAAGTCTCTTTCTTCCTTTGTGACTGCTAGCAACTCCCCTCCCACCCATAATGGTTCCTCGCCAGCCGCGGGGGCTATGAGGGGAGGCCCCTTTCACAGGTGTAGATGCGTCTGCCAGCTGGGCATGCAAGCTTCGGGGTCGGAGGTGAAGCGGAGGAGCAGTGGCTGGATGTGGAGCAGGACTGTGGCTGCAGGTAGGAATTGTTAAATGATAAAAAAATATATTGGTAAATGTTAAAAGTGTTAGCACAAAGATGCAGCCCTGCTTAACTCCTGAGTTTATGTGGATAATGTTAGTCAGATTGCCTTCCCTATCATACCTCACTTTACACCAATTATTGTTGTAGAGGTTGCTAATAATTTGTGATAAGTTTTCATCTATCATGACTACTTGTAATTTTTTTCCCCAAGAATATTTTAAAGAAATTAAAAATGTGACTCATGTCAATAAAAGCCAGATAGACTGACGTCTTACAATAGCATATAGTGTAGTTCTTCTGTTATATTAGGGAGAAAAGGAAAAAAAAGAGGGGGAACCATAAGGCTTACTGAGGGAGGTAGGGTGCTAAAGGGAGGATGGGCAGAAGGCTGCCATCATCAATGATTACTTTTGCTCATTTTTCACTGGGGAGGATGGTGGGCCCTTGCCAGATAGTGGCATCAAGGTGGCTGCTAAGAGGGTCCAGAAGAGGAGGCAGCCAACATTTAGAAATGATAGAGCCCAGAAAAGGGCTGGCAGCCCTAAAGATAGAAAAGGCCACTGGATCAGATGGGTTACATCTGATGTTACTCTGGGGACTGGCAGCAGAACTGGCTGAATCCCCAGTAGGTCTATTCAACAGCTCTCTGGGGATGGGTTTGGTTCCACAGGATTTGAAGGTGGCATACCTGGTTCTGCTCCATAAGGAGGGACAAGGAACAAGCAGGTGTAATACCCCAAAGTTGGGGGCTCTACAGAAAAGTGAAGAGCAATAAAAGAATAAGGGATTGCAGGTGCCCAGGGTGCCCTGTTGATGTGATGTGTGGGCTACAGGGTACATTCAAAAAGGGGCCCCTGTGACTAAATTTCCCCCTCATTCCAGTGGGAAAGCAATAGTAAAACAATAAAGTGCCCAGTGCACTAAAGACATGTCAAAAAGCAGAATTTATTATGCAGCACATGTAACAATGGCTTTGGATGGAATGCTGTACTGAGCTGCTCATGCACAGCATTCCAATCCAAACATTCTGGAACCAGAAGCTGGGTTTTTGAATGTTAAAACTGTTCAAGGAGAGTTCCTGCTAGCTGTGGAGAGGAGAGGAGAGGACACAGAAGCTTAGGGGGAACTAGGAAAGGGCTTACCTGGAGGGTTGAAGCCATTCCCCAAGGGCTGTTCTGTGTGCCTACACTGGCTCCAGCTGGTAAAGCCGTCTAGAAGCTGCTGTGTAGTCTGTGGTGCCATCGGACACTATAAAGTGAAGGAAAGTCCCGCTGTGCAGCTGTAGGGCTAAGAGCCCTGTTTTGTTTATTTATTTTTAAAAGTTAAAAGTTCCCCCATCCCATGTCGGCAGCTAGCAAGGGCCATATCGCTGATTTCACTGTCAGCCTTCCAGAGGTCCCTTGATGTCTGCCACAGTGCCTTATTTACGCCCTCCCACTGCCAGAATACCTCCTGCCTCCCGATTCTCACTGCAGAGCCCAGAAGGAGTGGTGAGTTAGAGGCAGCACTCAATCTGTGCTGTCTGCCCCAAAGAGAAACCAGGACTGTATTTATTTATTTATTTCAGTAGTGCTAGGCACAACAGAGGCAGCTGAGCATCATGAGGAGGTCAGGGCATAAGGACCCTGTTAATTATTCAGAAGGGGCTCGGTTAGTGACGCCCATCAGGAGGAGCCAGAAAGCATGGCCATTTGAAAGGCCTTTTAAATATTCATTAGGGGGCTAGGAATAAGGAGGGACAAAGGGACAGAGTGGCAGCAGACTCAGTTGGGCCTTAAAAAAAAAATAATTTAAAGGGGCCCAGCCAAAGTCAGGCAGCAGAAAATTAAAAAGGCAACCAAGTCCAAAACCGAAAGGGGTTACCTGGCCCAGTGTAAGAATGGCAGCCAGACCCAGTGGTATTAAGGGTAACCAGGCCCAGTGTAAGAAGGGCACCAGGCCCAGTAGTAGTTAGGGCAACCAGGCTCAGTGCAGTTAGGGCAGCCAGGCCCAGTAGTAGTTAGGGCAACCAGGCCCAATGCACTTAGGGCAGCCAGGCCCAGTAGTAGTTAAGGCAACCAGGCCCAGTGCAGTTAGGGCAGCCAGGCCCAGTAGTAATTAGGGCAACCAGGCTTTGTGTAGTTATGGTAACCAGACCCAGTAGTAGTTAAGGTAGCCAGGCCCAGTAGAAATGGGGCATCCAGGCCCAGTGTATTTAGGGCATTCAGGCCAAGTGTAATTAGGGCAGCAGACCCAGTGGTAATTAGTGCATCCAGGCTCAGTAACTGGGGTATTCGTATTAAAGTTCTCAAGGGTAGCCAGATCCTAATAAAGACAGACCCCAAGAGGGAAAAGGGTCCAACCAAGGGGTGCTTAGCACACAACTTACTATTAAGTGACTGTCAGCTAATGTACTGTTTCTACAAATTGTTTATTCTTCAAGCATCTAAAGTGTTGTGTTAATTGCAAAAAGCACCAAGACTGTATTGAGAGCATTATGATTGTGGTAATTCTGCAAGTGAACAATTGCCCCGGATTGTTGCAATTTGCCTCTGCTCCAGGCAAATTGCCCCTGCATGTGAACAATTGCCCTGGGCTGTTTTAATTTGCCTCTGCTTCAGGCAAATTGCTCCTGCAAGTGAATAATTGCCCCTGCAAGTGAAATTCCAGTGTACAGTGCTAATAGAAGTACCAGTGTTCAATGCAAAGTCTGTGACTCAATCTTCAGCCTCGATCAACTCTTCACCTCAGCAGTCTTCAGTCTGCAGAGAACTTCAGCATCTTCTTGCCATATCGTTCGCCATAAGCCGAAATCGACATCCCTTGGAGAGTCGTGGCCACTGGTTCCTGGTCAGCTTGGAAGTGAGACAACTGGAAGAAACCTCATCCGTCACTCTCAGATGCCTGCCAAAGGTCGAGTCTATCATGTCCCAGGTGTGTTCGCAGCCACTAGTTTCTTACTTTGTTCTAAACCTTGTGGAATCCAGATCTTCATCTTTTTGCTTTTCTTCCTGCTTGGTCCATCCTGCATAACCAGCATGATCTTCTAGGATCCAACTCAAGTTTGGTGGTCCTCCAAGTGGATCATTCACGGAAGCAGCTCAGCAGTTGGTGTCTTCAGCCTTGGCAATCTTCTGAGTGGATTCTTTGCCAAGTCCTGTGTTTTGTCTTCAGCAGCCCTGGTTGAGGGTCAATGCCAGAAAACCTGCAGCAGTTTGTATTCTTCTTCTTCCTTGGCAGCCCTGGTCGAGGGTTGGTGCCAATGAGACAGCAGCCGATTTTTTTCTTGTGGTAATCCTGCAGGAGGATTCCTTGCCACATTCTGTGTTCTTGATCCTTGGCAGCCCAGGCTAAGGGTTTGTGCCAGGGAAGAGCCTAACCCAGTTCAGTCAGTTTGTGCTTTGATAGCTCTGGAGAGTGGGTTGGCCAATGACTAAGGTCTGTTTACAAATCTCTCCATTTCCCTTGCAACCTCTCATAGGTTCCACTGTTAAGCTTGGTGCCAAGCAGGAGTTTACTTTTCCCTTTACTCCTACTTCTCAGCTGTGCATGAAGATGACAGAACATCTGGATCTTAAAAACTTTGAAAGTGTTATACTGTCTGGTGGTTATCGTACACTGTATGCTTGTTGTATATTGTGATAAAGTAATATAAGTTTATACCCCCTTGGTGTGTAGGCCTTATAGCAACATATCATAGAGTCATAGAGTATTATAAAGTGGCCTTAAGCCAAGGTACACATATAGAGTAGTAAGGAAAGCAGAGTGTTATTTACTGCTTCTAAGGTTTGGTCCCCCTTCTTTCCCTTGTGACCGTGTCTATCTTCCCTGTATATGAATAAAAGCCTTATGGGCATCAAACTTCCAGATTGTCTCCTGCCTCTCCTTAAAGGGTGTTTCCTTTCACCCAGCCTTATTCGAACTATAGCATTGTCTCGCCAGTCCACCTGCTTGAGGTGACTGGGTGTGCAGCGGGGACAGGCAATCTTCATGGTCAGCACCAAGTTTATAATATCACCACACAGGGAACTACAGACCTGACAGTGTTATCTCTACTGCCAGATATGATGGTTAAGTGGTAGAGCTGCTGACTCTGATAGCAAGGGTGCAGGGTTTGAGACCTGTGGTGGGACAGAAAATAGGTATTTATTATTTCACAGAGAGGGTAGTGGATGCATGGAACAGCCTTCCTGAGGAGGTTGTGGGGTCTAAAACTGTGGGATAATTCAAGAATGCATGGGACACACATAAAGCAATTCTTGTGGGGGGTAGGAAGAAATAGGCTGTTGGTTAACTAGGATCTGCAGCCTATCCTGTAGGTAGGGAAATGGGCAGACTAGATGGGCCAAGCGGTCCTTATCTGCCGTTAAAGTCTATGTTTCTATGTTACTGTAGGAAAGCTGATGGAGTCACTGGTCAAAGAGGACCTGGTGGAATACTTAGAGAGCAGCAGGCTCCAGGGTAGTAAACAGCACGAAAGAAAAACAAAGTGAAGACTGCGCAGACTGCACGAGCGGGTGCTCACTACATGAGGTGCAAGCCTCAAATGTTATACGAGTACAGATGAAATGAGCACTCAGGAGTGGGAAGTTAATTATGCTTGTTTATTGAAAAATAAGAAACAAATCCAAGACCCCTGCACTTCGGCTCACGCCGTCTGTTAGACTAACTTGATAGTTTCCTTTGATTGGGTGACGAGGGAATGGGATAGGGGCTATGCTGTGGATTTGCTCTACTTCAATTTCAGCAAAGATTTTGACTTGGTGCCTCATAGATGCTTGTTGAAGAAGATAGAGGAGCTGGGTGTAGCTAAGGCATAGTAAACTGGGTAGGTAACTGGATAAAAGGGAGGCAGCAGAGAGTTTGTGGTCAACTGGGTTAAAGCAGAACACAGCAAGGTCATGAGCAGGTACCATAGGAATCTGTTCTGAGTCTGGTCCTTGTCAATATGTTCATCATCAACATGGGTGAGGGAATCTGCGGCATGTTGTGTCTCTTTGCAGATGACACTAAGCTCTGTGGGAGGGTGGATAGCGATGAGGGAATTATGAAAATGCATAGGGACTTACAAAAGCTAGAGGATGAGTGGTCTATGGTTTGGCAGTTGAAATTCAATGTCATGAATTGCAAGGTAATGCACCTAGGGAACAAGAATCCCAGGAGAGTGTACTGGATGGGTGGGGCGAGACTTAACACTAATGCTGCGGAACGGGATCTTGGAGTTACAGTATCAGCAGTGATTCTCTCAAACAATTGAGTCAGTGGAACAAGGAATATAACAAAGTGAGTAGGATGCTGGACTGTATTGGTAATGGTATTGATAGCAGAAGGGAAGTGGTAATACTTCCCCAATATAGACCCTTAGTGAACCCACACCTGGAGTACTGCACCCAGTTCTGAGTCCCTACCTCAGGAAAAATAGGGATATGCTGGAGACTATGCAGTGCAGTGTGATGAAAATGATTCAGGATTAAACAAGCAGGTCCTATGAGTAGTGCCTCAAGGCACTGAACATGTACTCGCTGGAGACCAGAAGAGAGAGGGGAGATATTATAGAGATCATCAAGTTCCTTAAAGGAATTAACAAAGTGAATTGTGGGGAACTATTTAGCTTGAATACTAGCTTGTGGTCATGTGGACATGACTGGAAACTAACAGAAGGCAGGATCAGGAGGGACATGAGGAAGTATTATTTTACAGAAAGGGCAGTGGAGCCATGGAACAGTCTACCAGCTGAAGTGGCAGGTGCAAAAACCTTTGGTGGTTTCAAGTACGGTTGGGACAGAATGGATGGTATAGTGGTTGGTCAGGGTGCCAGAGGTTGGGAGGAGAACTGGGGGGGGGAGTTGGGGAGGGCTTGGACCCTGGAGGGACAGTAGATCCCACAGCTAAATAGGGAACTTTGGGCAGACTGGATGGACCATGAGTCTCTTTTACCATCTTTGTCTACGTTTCTATATTCTGTAGAATATGGAGCAGAAGAAAAAATTACTCACCATAGTAATCTTGTTTCTTCCAAGGGAATCTTACTGTATTCTGACTTATGTAGTATGGTCTCACCATAGAACTGCCCCAGAACCAAAATGGTTAATAGAACCTATGCAAATGATGGAATGCTAGGCTCGAGCTTGGTTTTCAAACCACTGTCCCTGGTAAATAGTTCTAAACCATTAGATTCTTATGAAGCATGCATAAAGAGCTATCCAACTAAGCTAATACTAACAACAGCCCCTTCCAATGAAAAATATAAATGGCTCCCTTTGAAAATTTCAGTGTGGCACCACTAAGACTCAAGTCACAGATGTCCAAAAGAGAAAACATACCCACAGGTTTGCAACACACAAGTACAGCTGGAATGCGTGATCATAGGTTTCTAGTAGGGGAGGAAGGGAGGGAGCTCAGAATACAGTAAGATACCCTTGGAAGAAAAAAGATTACTATGGTGAGTAATTTTTTCTTCAAGCCCCAGGAAATCTTACTGTATTCTGACTTATGCAGACTACCCAAGCAGTGCCTTTGGAGGTGGGCCTATAAACCTATTTAGGAAACAAGCTGTGCAGGACTGCTGTACCAAACCTGGCATCCCCTTTGGCCTGGACGTCCAAACAAAAATGCTAGGTAGATGTGTGGACTGTCTTCCAGGTAGCTGCCTTACAAATGTCCACTAGGGGACTGTCTCTAGCAGTTGTCAACGAAGTTGCTATACCCTTGGTTGAATGGGCCCTGAGGCCTGTAGGTGTCTGCTTACCCACCTTATTGCAGCAAAACTGAATGCAGGCTACAATCCATCATGCAATGGATCTTTTGGTGGCAGGTTTTCCTTTCCCCACATCCCCATAGGTGAGGAAAAGCTGAGTTTGATCCTGCCTATGACCTTTTGTGTGGTCGAGGTAGTAGCTGATTGCCCTTTTTACATCTAGCCTGTGAAGCCTGCATTCACCTGAGGTGGAATGATTAGTAGAAAAGACTGGCAATGTAATAGACTGGTTGAGGTGGAACTCTGATACCACCTTGGGCAGGAATTTTTTGTTAGTGTTAAGGACTACTTTGTCCTTGTGGACAGCTATGTACCCGGTTCTGTGGACAATGCCTGAAGATCACTGATCCTCCTAGCAGAGGTTATGGCTACCAGAAATACTGTTTTCTAGGTCACATACCTGAAGTCTGCCAAAGACATGGGTTCAAAGGGGGTGCTGCATGAGCAGGGCAATACAACTGTTCAGGTCCTACATGGGGGTTGGGTCCCTGTGTGGTGGATGCAAATGTAGCAACCCCTTAAAGAACTTTTTAAATACTGGGTTTGAAGCCAGGGAAGAGCTCTTACCCACAGATAAGTAGACTGAGACAGCTGCCAGGTGCACTCTCAGGGTAGAGGCCCTTAAACCTGTAGAATGTAGATGGGCAATATAGTCCAGGACAATTGACAGGCTGGCCTGATTATGGTCCACACCCTTGCCCTGTCACCAAATGGAAAATCTCTTCCATTTGGAAGAATAGGTTTTCTTAGTGGATGGCTTTCTGGATGCTCTCAGGATTTCCATAACCCCTTCTGACTGGTGCAGATATGCATATTCTAAGTCCTCAAGAGACAAACTTTGAGCTTGAGGGATTGCAGGTTGGGATACATGATCCTGCCCTGTGAGGACAACAGTAGGTTGTGCCTCCTGGGGAGACTGATTGGTTTGGTCACTAACAGTGACAGAAGCATGGAGTACCAAGGTTGTCTGGCCCAGTCTGGGGCAATAAGAATCATTGTTGCTGGCTGGGCTCTGAGTTTGTTCAGTACCCTTAACAGTAGAGAGAAGGGAGGAAATGCATACAGGAACCTCCCTGTCCAATCCATCAGAAGTGCAACCAGAGGGATTGTGCCCTTGATGGGGGGTCTGCAGCAAAACTGTGGTAGCTGATGATTGCTTAGCGCTGTGAACAGGTCCACTTCTGGGGTGTCCCATCTCCTGAAGATGGCCTCCAGGACCTGTTTGTTCAGTTACCACTCGTGGTGGTTCTGGTTGATTCTGCTGAGGGTGTCTGCCAAAACATTGTCCTTTTCTGGGAGAAGGACAGCTGAGAAGGAAATTTCCAGGGAATATGCCAAGGCCCACATTTTCATTGCCTCTGTGCAAGGAGGCATTGACCTTGTGCCCCCTTGCTTGTTTATGTAGTACATGGTGGTTGAATTGTCTGTTCTGATCTGAAACATCTTGCCCTCTACTTAACTGGCAAATGACTGGTGACCCAGAAAAACTGCCTTGAGTTCTAACAGGTTGATATGCAGGAGTGACTCCTGCTTTGTCCATGTGCCATGTGCTGTGTGATTCCCCCAGATGTGCTCCCCATCCTTGGAAGGATGCATCTGTAGTGAGTACCAGTGAAGGGACCTGCTGCAGAAATGGCACCCCTTGCCTGAGATTGTCCTTCTCTTGCCACCACTGTAGGGCTTGAAGGAATGTCACTGTGACTGGCACTAGTTTTGACAGAGAGTCCCTTTTTTGAAGTCAGTGTGCTCTCAGATGGAACTGGATATCTCTCATCTGGAACTTGGCTCCTGACACCGTTGCTGTGGAAGCTGCCATGTGGCCTAGCAGTTGCAGAAAGTATACTGGCCTTGGGACATGAAGTCTGAAAGAATTGGTTACCTGAATAAGGTTGTCCACTCTGTCCTGAGGGAGGAAAGCCTTTCCCTTTCTTGTGTCCAGTTCTGTCCCTATGAATCTAAGCAGTTGAACTGGTTCCAGAACAGACTTTTACTGGTTTACCAAGAATCCCAGGGAGTGAAGGGTATCTTGTGTGAGTGCCAGTGCCTCTATTATGTGCTTATATGACTGACCTACTATCAGCCAGTCATCCAGGTAGGGGAACACTGACACCCCTTGTCGTCTTAGGTGTGCCACTACCACAACTAGACATTTTGTGAACACCCATGGGGCAAATGTCAGACCGAAGGGCATTGTCCTGAATTGGTAATGGCCTGATGGTAATCTGAACCTGAGGTACTTCCTGTGTGAGCCCTTTATTGGGATGTGGAAGTAGGCAACCTTTAGATCCAGGGATGCTAGTCAGTCTCCCAGTCTTAGGATTGGTAGTACAGCAGCCAGAGTAACCATTTTGAATTTTGGTTTTGACAAGTGCTTGTTTAAGTGTCTGAGATCCAGAATGGGTTGCCACTCCCCTGTTTTCTTTATTGTGAGGAAGTACCTTGAGTACAAGCCCTTTCCCTTCTGGTCTGAGGGAACTGGCTGTATTGTTTTTTGTAACCGAAGGCTTAAAACTTCTTCTTCCAGCAGGGCTGTTTCTGATGGGGAAGACGGCTTGAAAGCCCTTGACATCAGCTTTGGCATTAAATTGAAGCTGAGGACAAGCCCCTGGCCCACTACCTTCAGGACCCACTTGTCTGTGGTGATATTTTTCCACTCCTGGAGGTAGTGGGCCAGCCTGCCTCCTACTGGGATTGGGGAGGTGACCTGAACAGGCACCTTGGGGTGCCTGCTTAGTCTGGATTGCTGGCTGGACACTGAGGCTAGAAAGGTCATTGCCCCTTCTGCCTCTGCCTCTAAAGTATCCCTTTTGTTGATATTGGGGAAAAGTTTGAAGCTAGAAAAAAGGCCTGTATGGAGTTCTGCCCCTGCCACCTCTGGTCTGGTGTTTCTGGGGGTGTAGAAGCTCTCTCCTTTGCTGCTGCACTCTTATAGGTAGCTTTGTACTCATCCATTTTTTTCATGTATGCCTCTGTTTTTTCTCCAAAAAGAGACATACTGTAAGTTCACATTGAAAATCCATGGCCTTAGTTTGTGTATCCTGGGTCAGACTGGTAGTTCTGAGCCAGACAAACCTCCTAAGCGACATTGCAGATGCCATTTGCCTGGATGCAGTATTGTTGGAATCCACTGCCATCCAAAACTGTGTCTTAGCAGCCTCAATTCCTCTTTTTGTAGCTTCCTCCAGGTCAGCAGCCATGGGAGAAGGAGCTGCCTTAGCAATCTGTAATACAGTAGGCCAAAGGTTCTCTGCCTAATAGCCAGAGATGACCCTAGGAAAACTTTCTTTGCAATAGAATCCACCCTCCTAGAGTCTTAATCTGGAGGACGAGAGGCCAGAGGGATGCCAGTTTTGTCACAATCTGCAGCCTGTACAGCACCTTCATGAGTGGGATGCCCAAAATGAAATTCAGCACCAGTCTTGGCCACCCAATACTTTTTGTGTGCCTTCTTATCTCTAGGAGGCACAGAAGTGGGTGTCTGCAACAATTTCATGGTCTATTTTCTTAGGGATTTATGAAGTTGCAACAGCAATCTTTTTAATACTGGCACATCCATCATCTCTTTGTAGTCCTCTTCCTCCTCATCCTCTATAAATTCTTGGGTTGGGAGGTCGAGGGTCTGAGCAACCTGTTGCATGAAAGAGTAATAGGATATAAAATCCTATGTTCCCTTGTCAGGGAATCTGGGCTGTGAGGATCAGGGGAAATGTCAGGATCAGTGGGCTCCCCCAAATCCTCTTCATCTTCATCCTCCTCTTCTTCATAGTCTTCTTCCTCAATATGGTCCCCACTTGGGTCTGTTAAACTGGGGGCCTGATTTGAACCAGGAGTTTGACCCATGATCAGTAACGGTTGCTTGCCAACCGGAACCAGAGTCTGTAAAGACTGAATGATTTTGATTGTGTTAGTGATCTCCTTTGCAGAAGGAACCGCTGTTCTTTTTGGTTGCGGTTCTTGGTGCTTTTCCTTCTTCTTTCTGTTAACCCCAATGGCTGGTTCAGTGGCCTTTTCAGTGGTCTAATTTTTTTTGGAGAGGAACTATCACCCCTTTCAGAGGGCAGCGTCTCTGGTTCTGGTTGAGGAGGAACCGGTTGCTCAATGGCTGGGTCAGCAGCCTTTTCAGCCATTCTTTCCTTCAGTCTCTTTAAACGTTTTTCGACTGTAGACTGTGGGAAATTCTTGCAGATCTCACAATCTGTCTCAAGATGGTCAAACCCGAGACAAAATAAACAAATCAAGTGTGGATCAGCTTTGGCAAAACGTTCCCCAAACTCAGTACACTGCTGGAAACCTGTGGGTCCTGTTCTCTTTTTGGTTTTCTGTGACATAACCCAGAACAACAAGAGCCAAAATGCCTTTTTTTTTTTAGTTGCGCTAACCGAAGAAGAAAACCAGGAGTTACCTCGGTTAAAGTTTTAAATCAAAACAATCGACTACACCCGAGTCGGTACAATTTAAACTAAAAACTAAGTAAAAAGCTGAAAGGGAGAATGCTGGTTTCCCCTGGTTAACGAACTGAAGAGAAAACCTGACTACTTACCCCACGGACACTAAATCTAAACAATTTCTACCTGAAAACCAAGGACAGTGAAAAGAATACCAAAATAACTGATAACTACTAGGTAAAAAATTAGAAAAACAACATTTCTTCAAGTGATGAAGGAGAGCTTTCCAGAGATGTCTTACTGAGGCAAGAGGAGTAAAGAATCTGATGGTTTAGAACTGTTTACCAGGAACAGTGGTTTGAAAACCGAGCTCCAGCCTAGCATTCCATCATTTGCATAGGTTCTATTAACCATTTCAGCTCTGGGGCAGTTCTGTGGTGAGACCATACTGCATAAGTCAGAATACAGTAAGATTTCCTGTGGGCTTGAATTCAGTATTGGTGGAGGGTGGTACCTCCTTTTATAAAACCTGCTTGAAGATCAGAAATAATATTACTATGGTTCAAATGGTAGATCAGTCTTCCACATAAAGCTCTAGTAAGGATTTTGGAAGCAAACTCTAATAATCTTATTGGCCTATATAGTGATGGTTCTGTGGTTTTCTCCTTTTTAAAGATGTACTTTACTATTGCTCCATTCCAAGATGCTGAGAAAGTGTTGGTTTTAATAAACATACTGAAAACAACTGTCAATTGAAAACTGTGGAAAAATCAGCCCTGGCCTGCCAGAAGGAGACAGCAATACTCCTGCAGGCTCTTGCACTACGGACCTGGCACCCAGACCACAATATCTGTGGTGGAAGAATAAGCCCAGGTAGGTGACAGTGCTAGGCTTGTGCTGTGCAGAGGCGGGTGGACTGGAGGGCTTAGAGGAGGATAAATAAGGGCGGTACTGCCTGTATAAATATTAGAGTTATGTTGGTGTTTCTTTAAACATGGCAATTTTCAGAGGCCTATATATGGGCCATTGTAGACCCTAGGACTGCAAAATTTGATATGCAGTCTCTCAGTCCTAGGGCCTCATAAATCCCCAAATTTCATGATGATCTTTCTTGTAGTGTTTGAGATATTAAGGACTGTAATTAGGCCTTTTTGTCCCATTTGTTGCCTACATTTTTTCCCTCAGAAAGCTACAAAATGGCTATGAGTTGAGGTATGAAACTTACAGGTATGGGAACAGGTCTTTTGGGACGTTTTGTTAAAAAATTAATTTGTTTTTAAGTTAATTGCAATTAACGGGTCATGCATGTGCGTAACAAAAATGGCAGAGAAAATAGCTAAAACATTTTTTTCACATTAAAGTTACACACAAACAAAAACTTTAAGGTAAATAACTTTTTAAATTTGTAAAACCTAAGTGTGATAGTTTAATGTGTCTGAAACTCAGAAACATAGGCAACAGAAACATAGCTGTTGATGGCAGAAGGAGACCGCTAGGTGCATCTAGTCTGCCCATTTGTTTTAGACCTATTTGACACTCTAGCTGTCCTTTGTAGTCAGGGCTCCCTTGTGTCTATCCCATGCATTCTTGAATCCCCCCACAGTGTTGACCCCCACAACCTCTTGGGGCAGGCTGATCCAGGCGTCCACCACTCTTTCTGTGAAGAAAAACGTCCTGGTGTTGGTAGAGAACCTCTCTCTTTGCAGCCTGAGGTCATGTCCCCTGATCCTGGAACCCTTCTTGAAGTGAAAAAGTTCCTGTACCTGTATCTTGTTAATGCCTTTTATGTACCTGAATGTTTCAGTCGTGTCCCCACTCTCTGTTCTGTGCTCCAGGGAGTACATATTCAGTTCCTTAAGTCTTTCCTCATAGGACATGTACTGCAGACCTTGAATCATTTTTGTCACCTTTCTCTGTACTGTTTCCACCCAGTCAATGTCCTTCCTGAGGTGAGGCCTCCAGAATTGGACTCTGTATTCCAGATGCGGCCTGAACTGCGATCTATGCAATGGTAGTACCACCTCTCTCCTCCTGCTTGTGATTCCCCTCCCAATGCAGCCTAGCATTCTGTTGGCCTTCAATGTTGCCTTCTCACACTGCTTGCTAACCTTCAAGGCATCTAAGATTATGATTCCCAGATCTCGTTTCGGGTTTGAGGCTGCCAGTCTTTCGCCTCCTAGGTAATACTCCTTTCTTAGATTTTTCTTTCCTATATGCATGACCTTGCACTTTTTGGTGTTAAATCTCAGCTGCCACACTCCAGACCATTCTTCTAGTTTCTTGAGGTCAGCTTCCATTTTGCACACTCCTTCTGAGGCATCTACCCTGTTACATATCTTGGTGTCATCTGCGAACAGACACACCTTCCCTTCCAGTCTGTCAGTGATCTCTGCTATAAAAGCATTGAAGAGCAGAAGCCCCAGCACTGAGCCCTGGGGCACCCTGTTGGTCACTCTGCCTTCCGTTGATTGCGTTCCATTAACCTGAACCCTCTGGGTTCTGCCTTATAACCAGTTTTGTACCCATCTGACTACTTTTGGACCAACCCCTGTGTGGTCAAGCTTCTTTACCAGCTTTCTGTGTGGAACTGCGTCAAAGGCCTTACTAAAGTCTAGGTAGATCACATCTACTGCCCCACCGTTGTCCACTATTTTTGTAGCGTAGTCAAAAAACTTGAGCAGATTTGTCTGGCATGACCTACCTGCTGTGAAACCATGCTGTTTAGGGTCTTGTTGGCTGCTAGTTTTGAGGAATGCTATGATCCTCTGTTTGAGCTGTGTCTCCATTAGTTTCCCTACTGTAGACATGAGGCTCACCGGTCTGTAATTACTAGCCTCTTTGCAACTGCCTGATTTGTGAAGTGGAAGCACTATTGCCTTTTTCCAGTCTTCAGGTACCACACCGCTCTTCAAAGATTTGGTGAACAGAAGTGCCAGAGGGGCTGCTAATTCTGCCCCCAGTTCCTTAAGGATTCTGGGTGCATGTCACCTGTTCCCATGGCTTAGTCTACTTTTAGTTTATTTTGCACCTCCCGTACTATGGCTTCTGTAAAGGGACTCGTGTCTACCCCTGGTCCTGGGGTGTTGTGTTTTGCCATCAATGATGGCAGAAAAAGACCAGTGGTCCATCCAGTCTGCCAGAGTTCCCTATAAGCCCTGGAACCTATTGTTCCTCCAGGATATTAACCCTCCCTGTCCCCCCCATTCTCTTCGTTGATTCTGTTAATCTGAGCAACCACAATACCCTACATTCTATTGCAGCTATGCTTGAATCCTGTTAACTGTTTTTACATCCACTACTCTGGCTGACAGACTGTTACATGGTTCCACCACCATTTCTGTAACATAGTACTTCCTCACATCCCTCCTGAGCCTCCTTCCTGTTATTTTCCACTCATGTCTCCGAGGCTGCGAGTTAGTGTTCTGGCTAAATAGTTCTCCGCAGTTCATTTTTTAATTCCTTTAAGGAACTTGAAGGTCTCAATCATATCTTCCCTCTCCCTTGTGGTCACCAGTATGTACATGTTCAGTGCCTTGAGATGCTCTTCATAGGATCTTCCCTGCTGGTCGTGAATCATTTCTGTTGCTCTACGATGCAATGCCTCCAGCCAGTCTTTTTCCTTTCTGAGGTGATGCCTCCAGAACTGGGTGCAGTATTATAGGTGAGGTCTCACCAGGGATCTGTTGAGGGGAAGTATTACCTTTTTTCTTCTGCTACCAATACCTCTTCTGATACATACCAGCATGCTGGAGTTCGTGGACATTATGAGGCTTGTCCAGGGGATGCTTTCCACTTGCTGTAGTTTAGACCCGGGCCCTACTTTCCTCATTTTGGGTTGTAGTGATATCATTGGCCTGGTCTTAGCTTGGCTTGTCTGGTGCGCTTTGGATTCGGGTGAGTTTCCCAGCTCCCTGAAGGAGGCGGTGGTGACACCCCTCCTGAAGAAAGCTTCTTTAGACCCGGAGAACCTAGCATACTACAGGCCTATCTCTAACCTTCTTTTTATGGAAAAAATTATTGAGAAAGTTGTGGCAGCTCAACTGGAAAACCATTTAACCATCCATAATTTATACAAACCTCTCTAATTCGGTTTTTGTAAGAGGTATAGTACTGAGACTGCTCTGGTTCGGGTGCTAAATGATCTGATGGTGAGAGATTGGACAAACCATTCCATCCTGGTACTCCTTGATTTGTCATCAGCTTTTGACACTGTGGATCATGGGGTTCTGCTCAAGCATTTGAGGTTCATCTGTGGGCTGTTGGGGACAGTTCTCAGATGGTTTACATCTTTCCTCACCGGTAGATCTTAAAGAGTTGTCTCAGGAATATTTTCTTCTGAGTCTTTCTCTCTGCCTTGCGGGGTGCCTCAGGGCTCAATGCTGTTGCCCATGTTCTTTGCAGTGTATATGCTGCCCCTCAGAGACATTGTAAGACGGTATGGGCTGAGGTTTCACTGTTATGCTGATGATACCCAGCTCTACCTGTCTTTTGCCTCCGACCAGGTTAGTGCTATCTCAGTATTGAACAGCTGCCTTGTAGAAATCCAAGATTAGATGAGTTCCAGCGGTTTAAAGTTGAATCCAGGAAAGACTGAGGTTTTGGTTGTGGACCCAGGTCGAAGGACAGAGGGTCTGAGGATTGATCTCCCCTCTGGTTTAGTCCTGGGGGGGACTCAGATTCTTACCTCTGAATGGGTGCGTGACCTGGGAGTGGTGCTTGATGATGGTCTGACCCTTCGACATCAGGTGTCGGCAGTTGTCAAGCTAGTCTTTTATCATCTTAGGAACATTGCTAGGATCAAGCACCTTGTTCCGTCTAGTGAGCTGCCTGTTTTGGTCCACGACTTTGTGACGTCGCACCTTGACTACTGCAACTTCCTTTACCTAGAGCTTTCTGGGGTTGATATCCACCACTTGTAGCTAGTGCAGAATGGCACGTTTATTGACTGGGGTATCAAGGAGAACCCATATTACCCCAGTGCTGCGCAATCTGCACTGTCTGCCTGTTCAGTGGTGGATCACCTTTAAGGTAGGTTTATTAACTTACAAAGCCCTACATAGACAGGGTCCTGACTACCTGAAAGAGCTCCTGTGTTCCTTACACCCCTTTGTGTCAGCTCTGCTTGGCTGACGAGGGATTGCTGGAGATTCTGAGGGTTTGTTTAAAGTCATCTGGTGCTCACACCTTTGGGTTTGCTGCCCCAACCCTCTGGAATTCTCTGCCTCATCAGCTACGTGAGTGCAGGACAGTGGGGTGCTTTAAGCAGGCACTGAAGACCTTTCTGTGGGGTAAAGCTTACCCCGAACTTCTGTGATTTTATCTGTATTTATTGTATTTTGTTTTTTATGTGACTGTGCAGTGCATTGATTTGTGAAAGGCGCTATATTAAATAAAATTTATTATTATTATTCTATTACCTTTGTTGTAGGCCTTGTTGCACTAGTCCTATTGCTTAGGTGAGTTGCTGATGATAACTCCCAGATCCTGTTCCTCAGCTGTAATGCTAAGTCTCTCCCCCTCACATCCAGTACTCTGTCTTTAGGTTCTTGTTCCCTAGGTACATTACTTTGCACTTTTTGGTGTTGAATTTAAACTGCCAAACCCTCGATCACCCCTCTAGCTTTTGTAATTCTCTCTGCATTGCCCTTCTTCCCTCATCACTATCCAGTTTCCCACATAGCTTCATGTCATCCACAAAGAGACACCACCTGCCCCAAATTCCCTCTCCAATGCCACTGATGAACATGTTGATGAGGACTGGACTCAGGACCGAACCCCTATGGAACCCTACTTATAACCTCCCTCTCTTCTGATTTAACCCCATTGACCACAACCCTTTGCTGCCTCCCCTTCAGCCAGTTACCCACCCAGTTTACTATGAGTTTAGCTGCACCCAGGCCTTCCAACTTCTTTAGCAGTCATTTGTGAGGTATGGATTCAAAAGCCTTGCTGAAGTTGAAGCACAGAAAATCCACAGTGTGGCCTCTATCTAATTCCTTCATCAGCCAGTCAAAGAAAACTATCAGATTAGTCTGACAAAACTTTCCTGTCACAGATCCATGCTGTTTACTGTCCTGGAGCCCATTGCTCTCAGGTAGTCTATGAGGTCTTCTTTGACCAGTGACTCTGTCAGCTTCCCTACAATAGAGGTCAGACTGACTGATCTGTAGTTTCCTGTTAGCTCCTTGTCCCTTCCCCCATGAAACAGAACTTTGTCCTGTGTCCTCCAGTCCTTTGGAACTTCCCCCATCCTAACTGAGCTGTTGAATAGACCCACTGGGGGTTCAACCATTTTCACTGCTTGTGGTACACAGCAAAAGGACCACCAGGGGTGGAAGGCTATGTGCATCAATGCTCGTAGTCTACCAAACATAATTCCTGAACTCACAGCCTTGGTGGTAGAGGCACAACTGGACTGGGTCGCAGTTACAGAAACTTGGTTCACCTCCAACCACACCTGGGATGCTACGGTACTATCCCAGGTTACACACTCTTCAGAAAAGACTGGGTGGGAAAGAAAGGGAGGGGGGCTTTGTATGTAAGGGAGGGAATCTGTGAAACAGAGATCCAGGGGAAGCACAGTAAAGCAGAGGCCCTATGGGTCACCCTGGAACCAGCGGAAAAGGCCCACTCTGGGTGGGAGTTATCTACAGACCCCCAACCCAGGAAAATGAAATCAAAAATGAGCTCCTGGAAGCAATTTCAGTGATGGCAGACAGGGGTGAGATGCTGCTTGTCAGAGACTTCAGTCTGCCAGATGTGGATTAGACCTCATACACAGCAGCCACAGAGCATAGCAGAGAATTCCTGTTCATGATGCAGGGGCAGGTCTAAATTATCTGGTAGACTCACCCACCAGAGACAAAGCAGCCCTGGGCCTGGTGTTCACAAACAGCAACAGGATTTCAGATGTTCATGTGGGTATCAATCTGGGACCAGCGACCACAGGTCAGTTTGGTTAGCAGTAAATAAAGAGGAAGGTAAAAGTCACACAAAAATCAAGATACTTGATTTCAGGAAAGCAAACTTTCCTGAAATGAAACCCAGAATCAAGACCATGTTTGATACCAGTAACAAAGGGGATGCAAAACACTGCTGGGAGAAATTAAAGAATGCCTTAAATACAGTCACTGAGCAATGTGCAAAACAAATCAGCAAAGCCAAAAAAAAGAAAGAACCCTCTCTGGTTCTCCAAAGAGGGAGAAACCAAAATCAAGGAAAAAAGAGGACTTTTAAGCAGTACAAGGAACAAAAGGAGAAACAGAGAGGGTGGAATATAGGAACAAACTCAAGGAGGCAGGAAAAGCAATTTGGATAGCCAAAGCCCAAACAGAGGAAAGAATAGCACAGGGGGTTAGGAAGGGAGATAAAACTTTCTACAGATACATCAGAGAAAAAAGGAAGAGTAAAGGGGGAATAGTCCGACTAGCAACAAGAGAGGGCCACCTGTTAGAGAAAGATGAAGACAAAGCAGATTTGCTAAGCAAATTCTTCTGCTCAGTCTTCACAATAGAATATTGACAAATGACCTACACTAACTAAGACAGAGCAGGACAGTGGAGGGGCAGACACAAGCCCCTTCACGAAAGAGAGGGTCTTGGAAGAGCTAAGCAAACTTAAGGTGGATAAAGCCATGGTGCCAGTTGGTATCCACCCCAGAATACTAAAAGAGCTTCAGGAAGAAATAGCTGCACCACTAGCTGAGTCGTTCAGTCTATCTCTGGAAAGTTGCAGAGTACCTCAAGACTGGAAAAGGGCAACAGTTGTGCCCTTGCACAAAAGTGTCAGCAAGGAAGAGGCAGGAAACTACTGCCCAGTCAGCCTGACCTGTATAGTGGGAAAAATTATGGAGACATTACTAAAACAGAATAGCTGACTACCTAAAGAAAACTGGAAAACTTGACCACAAACAGCACGGCTTTACACCAGGGCATTCGTGCCAAAGAAACAAGATTGAGTTCTTCATTTGGGTTACCAGAACAGTGGACCAAGGTGGGGCGGTGGACATGTTGTACCTAGAATTCAGCAGTATCTTTGACAACATTCCCCACAGGAGACTTGCTAACAAACTAGAATACATTGGAGTTGAACAGAAAATAGTAAACTGGATTAGAAACTGGCTGCAGAATAGGACCTAGAGAGTTTTGGTCAATGGGGCATTATCAAGGGAGGGAGGTGTGGCCAGTGGTGTTCCACAGGGATTGGTGCTGGGTCCAGTCCTCTTCAACATATTCATCAGTGACATCACTGATGAACTGGAGGGGAAGGTTTGCCTGTTCACAGATGATACAAAGCTCTGCAACAAGATGGATACAGTAAAGGGGGCATTAGGTATGGAAGCTGACCTAAGGAGACTAAAAGAATGATCTAGAAATCAGCAGTTAACATTTATTGCACAGAAGTGTAAGGTAATGCACCTGGGGAAGCAGAATCCAGAAAAAAGTATGTACTAGAAGGGTATCAATTAGAGGAGACAAAGATAATTAGAGGAGACAAAGATGGAATGGGATCTGGGCGGGATCATTACCAATGACTTAAAAGTAGGGAAACAATGTGAAAAAGCAGTGCAGAAGGCAAGGTGTATCCTCAGATGCATAGGAAGGGGTATTATGAATAGAAAGCAGGAAGTTATTATGCCCCTCTACAGATCCTTGGTGATGCTACACCTTGAGTACTGTGTCCAGTTCTCACCTAAAAAAGGACATAGACTGTCTGAAGACGGTGCAGAGAAGGGCCACAAAGATGGTGCAGGGGCTGCATCATGAGCCATACGAGACAAGACTCAAAGAGTTGAATTTATTCTCTCTGGAACAGAGAAGAAATGGGGGGACAAAGAAACATTTAAGTACATCAAGAGAATTAACACAACTCAGAAGGAAAACCTCTTCTAGGAAAACAGGGTGGCATATACAAGAGGGCACAACTTGTGTCTGGTAGTAGGCAACTTTAAAAGCAACTCTAGAAAGTACTTTTTCACTGAAAGACTAATAGACACATGGAACAGCCTGCTACCAGAAATGGTGGCATCAAAGATGGTAAGGGAATTCAAACTTGCTTGGGACAGGCAATGTCAGCAACTTAGGAAAAATACTATAATGGGGGGGGTGGAGTGGCCACCTTGGGCAGACTAAATGGACCACATGGTCCCCATCTGCCAACATTTTTCTTATGTTCCCTGAGTATAATCAGATGCAACCTGTCCAGTCCTGAGGCCTTTATTTAGTTAGTCATTCATTTATTTAAAATTTGGTAAAGGCACAATGAGCTGAGGCTCATTTCCAGGTGTGACTCGGGAGAGGGGGAAGGGAATACAGACATGTAAAGCAAACACAAGACATTCAAAGTGCAAATACAAAATACGGTGGCAATAAAGGCAAAGTGAAACTAATTAGAAGGCACCACGTGACCTATCAACCACATAAGGTTTTGTTAGAGAAGAACAGTAAATGGGAATCATTACATGGATGTGAAAATCTAAAGTACATAGTAATACAGACCACATAGATTAGAGAGCAGACAGGGGGCCTGAAGCTCAGGTGGCCCTACTGGGGAGAAATTAGGCAGGGGAGTGGCCTTATCTATCTGTAGGGCAGCCAGCCCTTTCTAGACCCTTTCACTAGTAAATATTGACTGTCTCATCTCTAGGACTCCCTTACTGGCCGCTTCAATGCCACCCTCTGGAAAGGACCCCTGTCCTCTCTAGTGAAAACTGAGCAAAAGTAATCACTAAGGGCAGCGGCCTTTTGCCTGTCTTCCTCTATCACCCGATCCCCTCAACTAGCCTTACAATTCCCTCTTGTTTTCCTTTTTTCTCTAATATAGCTGAAAAACTGTTTTTCTCCATTCTTGACCCCCCTCTGCAATGTGCAGCTCTGTGTCTGCTTTTGCCTCCCTATTTTTCTGTACATAATCTTCCCATTCTACCTCCCCATGCTTTTTTTGTATTTATAGAAGATCTTCTTCTTGGCCCTTATCACTTCACTGACCTTTGCAGAGAACCATAATGGTCTGTTAAACCTGCTTTTATTTTCTTTTGTTAATGTTCTCATGCATACCTTAGATGCCTCAAGAATGGATCCCAACTCATTCCAGCTTGTGCGGCCATTTTGGGTCGGGTTAAGCAATGAATGGTTTCAACACCATACGGCGCTACTGGTAAGAATGAATTTTGCCCCATTCCACTTTCACCTCACCTATGTTATCTACCCTAACCAACTTACTCTGACCAGCTCCCTCAGCCTATCAAAGGGAGAGTTAGTACGAGTTACTCAGCATTAAAAAAACTATCAGTAAGTATTCGCGTTTTACAGCACTTTTTGTGCTTAGTGGTGATTTTTAACTACACGCCTATTTTATCATGTTAAAGTTGGACACAAGAACATTTAAGGTCAGATAACTTTTTAACTGAGTAAAAATTAAGGGTGACAGGAGGGTTACTACGAGTTACACTATATATTTTTCTTTAAAAGTTAAAAGTAATAAGTTAGGTTTGATTAAAAATGAAAACCTTCATAAAGGAAGCTGTCACAAATTCCTTTTAGTCTGTAATATGTGTTTGAAGCAGAATGTTTTTCTGAGGTTATAAATTATTATTTCAAGTATTTGTGTTTTATGGCGGTTTCCGTGCTTTGTGATTGTTTTTAGTTTTAAAATATTCTTGTTTCATGCTGATTTTTGTACTTTATGATGGTTTTCTATTATTAATATTCTTGTTTTACAATGTTTTTTGTGACTGTTTTTAATATTTATAACATTAATGCAAAAGATGATATTTTACTCTTTGTGATAGAGAGGTTTACATATAGGCATGACAGGCCATATGCATCACCGGCTTCCGTATTTGCCACCACAAAGGGCAGGTACTAACACATCAAAGTGCATGCCATGCACATGCTACCACCTGGACATGCAGGGCTGGAATTCACTATCCCTGGTTGGACTGATGAATGGGTCTATGTGATAACGGCGAATGCCTAAAGGCAATCACCGTTATTGCTCAGTCAGTGCGAACATTTTAGACACTCTGACAACTCTCACACCAACACAATGGTGCCAGGACATATTTGTACTGCTTTCTGTGGGGGCTACCTCTACACCCCTTTTGTAGGCTTTTGCCTCGCACCCCCCATACTTAAGGATTCTCAACTCGGGGTGGAATGTCGGGGGTGAAAGCAGTAAAATAAAAGGTTCGGGCACAATAAAAATCATACCAGCTCCCGGACCCGGTACCTTAGCCACCCCAGCCACTAGCCAATCCCCAATGCCACAATGCAGCTCAACCAGCAACTGCAGTGCCACCCCCTACAGCCTCTTCACCCCCCCAGCCCATGCTCGCTCCCACGCCCCGCGCACACGTATGTATAGTGACATCCTGTTGCCTAGTTCACCCACCCCCTCATCCGGTCGCCCTACCTTTCTGTCTCCATGAGTGGATTGTACCGGGAAGGTGTCACCATAATGGATGGCGCCCTTCCTCATGCACCCACTTCATGGGTTACCCTGATGAATGGTTCTCTACTTGTGCATAATATCTCATGCCACTCAGTGGGCCTAACTTCTGCTGAACTATTGATGTTCAAATGAAAGGGGCAAATGCTGTCATGGCCCATGGGAGCAAGGGATTATGCTTCACAACTCTCCATGAAAGAACTGTCTCTCATTCAGTAGAGGTCCTTCTGGCTTTTCACAGAGGGCATGGGGTCATTATGCCGAAAACAAAAACAGTGCAGCAATGTACCACACTGTCAATACAGTGGATACATTGCCAGCGTGTGCCAATAAAGGTGAATACAAACATAGCTGAAAAATGCAAAGCAAGTTTTAATTTTTTATGGGACACTCAGCCCCACGCACCCTCCATTATGGTGGTTGCACCCTGACCCCCCCTTTTTTATAATTAACTCCGGGGGGATACAACATGGGGATGGGGAGAAATACCGGCAGGGGGTAAATAATGCAGTTGCACAAACTGTTTAAAAAAAATAAAAATAACAACACAAAACACTAGTTGTCAGGGATCGGGATTCAAGCCCTGGTCCACAGACACAACACTTCCCTCTACTGCTGCTCATCTCTGTGAGCCAAAGTAGCTGCTTCATGCATCACTTCCACAGCAGAGGTCTTATCCTCTGCATTGCTCCCTACCAACCATGAGTGACAGGGTACAAAACTGAGCTTGAAACATTTCCTGCTTGCGGTGTTTTGCATCCTGTCGCTATATTCACCTGCGCTGTGTCTGGTGCATGGTTTTGACTACACCATATTGTATATGGTGTATTGACCCGGTACCTTCACAGAGCAGAAAGAGTCCTTTGGAAAATACATCACCAGTTACCTCCTCCTTTGTGTAGGATTTCAAAGGCCAGGGGTAAAGGAAGTTAGTACACAAATGTCTTAAAAAGCAGGGGGCAAGCAAGAACATTTATGGCAAAAGACAATGTTAATGGTCATTAGGGTTGCTACCACACAAAACGTAAACTGCACATAGGTTGGAAATAAGAACATAAGAAAAATGTTGGCAGATGGAGAGCATGTGATCCATCTAGTCTGCCCTAAAAGACTACCCCTCCATGTTTCCTGCAACCTAACCTGTCCACAATGCCTATCCCATGTAAGTTTGAAATCTCTAATCATCTTTGATGCTACCAGCTTCTGGGGCAGGCTGTTTAATGGTTCCAACACTCTCTCCATGAAGAAGTACTTCCTGAGGTTGCTTTTGAACCTATCTCCCATCAACCTCAAATTATAGCTCCTTGTATGTGCTCTTGTGTTATGCTGAAATAGATTACCTGCCTGAGTTATGCTTAGCCCCTTCACATACTTAAATGTTTCGAACATGTCACCTCTGTTTCTTCTTTGCTCGAGGAGGTATAAATTTAACTCTCTGAGTTGCACCTCATACTTTTTGTGGTGTAGACCCAGCACCATTTTTGTAGCTCTTCTTTGCACCTTCTCCAAACAGTCAATGTCCTTTTTGAGGCGGGTTCTCCAGAAATGACCTCAGTATTCCAAGTCTGGCCTTGGAAATGAACTATTAGGGTTGCAAACACAATGCCTACAAAGTTTGTTAATGTCCTGTTAGGGTGCTTATATCTAACTCCTACCCACCTTACTATGTCCCTTAACCTCATGAGCCAAGGACACTTATAGATATAAGTCAATACATCAGCGGTATGGTACCACATACAGAGCCAACAAATTAAAACTGGTATATAGCAACCTTAATCCCCATTCCCTCCTCACTTCCCTACCTTTGCGACCAGGGTGAGATAAATCAGTTAACCAGATGGCCAGTGGCTAGAAAAACAGTTGGTTTTGCTACCACATTTTGATACTTACTGTCCAACCGAGTACCTGTCAGTCAGTTGATCTTTGATTCCTAGAAAATGATGAGCACTAAAAATATTGAGTTGGCTAACACATTTTGAAATCAACTAGCCAAACTGACCCCCAGCTCTCAAACTGATTTCTTCTACCATGGTGGTGACACAAGGCCAAGCTACAGGTCTAGTACCGCCCTACAAGGCTGTGCTGGGGTTTTGTTTATTTAGCTACAACAAGACACATAGAAACATAGAATTTGACATCAGATAAGGACCGCTTGGCCCACCCAGTCTGCCCATTTTCCTACCTAATGGATAAGCTGTAGATCCTAGTTAACCAGCAGCCTACTTCTTTCTACCCCCACCCCCTAGAATTGCCTTATGGATGTCCCATGCATGCTTGAATTCAACCACTGTTTTTGACTCCACAACCTCCTCTGGAAGGCCATTCCATGCATCCACAACCCTCTCTGTGAAAAAATATTTCCTTTACATTACCTCCCAAGCCACCCCCATCTTCAAATTGTACCCCCTTGTTCTTGCACACCTCTTTTTTTGAAAGATGCTACCCTCTTGGACTTTGTTGATTCCCTTGAGGTACTTGAACGTTTCCATCATGTTCCCCCCCTTTCCTCGAGGCTATACATATTAAGCTCCTTTAGTCTCTCTTCATATGTCTTCCGGTGCAGACCATGCACCATTTTAGTTGCCCTCCTCTGGACAGATTCCATCTTGTCTATGTCCTTGTGGAGATTGGGTCTCCAGAACTGCACACAGTACTCCAGATAAACTTGTGTACATGTCCTAAACACATAACTTGCTTTGACTGTTTCTAAGCACAGTAAGCAACTCATAACTATGCAGTGTGTATAGTACTTTCAAAACTGTAACCGTTCCACTGCTTTGTGGAGGGTGTACAGTACTGTGTGCCAAATAAGGCACCAGTTATAATGGATGTAAACCTTCACAGGAATACATCCAAACAGTATTTTAATTACATCCCTACAATGCATATGAAACACCAGACCTGTGTAGCATGACTCCAGGCATGCACTTTGCCCACTGGTCATAAGGATGGGGAGGGGGTGGGCATTAGGGTTGCTAAATACCAATTTTAATATGTTGACCCTCTATGAGGTATCATACCATTGATGTGCGTGGCCTTGCACCTGTAGACGTCCTTGGGTCATGAGGTTAGGGGAAGTGGTAGGGTGGGTGGAAATTAGACACAACAGCTCTAATAGGAGCTTTCCAAACTTCGTGGACATTATGTTTGCAACCCTAATAGTTTATTTCTAACCTTTGCATGGTTTGCGTTTTGTGCAGTAACAACCCTAATGAGCAATAATGAATTTTTTGCTATAAATATATTTATATAACTGAATTTCAGCACTTTCCATTTTTTTAATGACTGAAAACATCTTTATTAAAATAGGAACTGTGTCCCCTGGGCTTTATCCATTCACATTTCTTATTCCTGCTATAAAGTCATAATCCCCTGCTTATGACATCACAACCTGCTGCCTCAGAAAGAATTCTGATGTCACAAGCAGAGGATTATTATTTAATGGCAGATAAAGCAGAGAAAGGCTGAGGGGCAAATAATCTGTTTCTATGCAAATGTATTTAGTAATAAATAATTGAATGTCCTAAAATTCAGATTTTGGGGGGAATGTTATAAGACTTGAGGTTGGCTGATGCCAGCTCTTTATTACTTTGTTGGAAACTGGAAAATCACTTTAACAGATTACTCACAATCCCGCCTAGCAAATATTTCTCTGTATTCTATGGGTTTCCTTAATGTCCTTTTACTGTCAGGGAACACAATTCTTTTAGGAAGTTTTCTAATGAAAGTAATAGGAAAATAGGAAATCCAATGACTGGCTGTTGCGGTTTGAGTACATTGAGAAGAAAAGCAATTGTTACTATGACAGTACCTTTGAAATGTAATTTTTTTTCTTTTAGTGTATTTAACTGAAAAAAGAGTGCATATCTAGTAGAGAATTATTTTGTAATACATTAAACATGTGTAGCTCCTTCTCAATTCTACACTTGCAAACTCTCTCCATCAGCTCAGTGCCCCCCACCCCCAAAAAATAATTCTTCATAGTCTCCATTATAAGCAAGATTTATGTCATCATAACTAGAGAAAAATATATTGGATTTAATATATGTGGTTTATAAAATAGTCATTGAACAGTATCTGACATGCTTGGGTCAGGAAACTCATGGCAAGGAGTCGCCTGCCAGCAGACCTAACTCAGCTGTGATTTGAATTTTTATGTTTGTTTACATATGCGCAGTAAATAAATGGTTACAGTAGCAGGCTTCAGAGGTATGTCATGTGTCGTCTCCAGTGCAGCTCAGGCTGTAGGAGGCTCACCAGTGACAGGCCAATGATCAGCGAGACTGATTATGAAACTGTTCTACTGGTGACGGGAGGACACTTCTTGTAGTTGAAAGGAGGCAGCCACGCCTAACAGAGGGCGGCTGCATGCTTTCATGTACAACGCACACCCAGCAGCCAGCTGAGCACTGTCATGATCAGCCTGCTGCTCATCCTCCCGCTGCTGCTCATCCTCACCCCAAACCAGATGTCTTCTCCAGTGCTCCCTCAGTAAAACAACCCCACCCTCTGCAGTTTAGCCCACCCACCTCTCGATCACATCTCCGGTGTTCCTTTCTGTAAAAATAAACTCCCGCCCACTGCCAATTATCCTGCCCACCTCCCAATTGCTTCCCCCCGCCCTGTTTGTAATAATAAAATCCCACCCACTGGCAATTATCAGGCTCACCTCCCGATGTTTCCCTCATGGCCTTGTGAAGGGCAGGAAGGTGGGAACAGGTATGGGGGGCAGGCATTTCAGGGGTGGAGGGGGAACTCAAGTCCAGTGGAAGGTGGTGTCTCTGAATGCAAAGAGCTTGGGGAACAAAATGGCTGAACTGCGTTCACTGATGGCAGAGGAGGAGGTGGACATGGCTGCTATTATGGAGATATGGACCACATCGAACCATGATTGGGATCTCTCTGTCCCTGGGTACAAGCCGTACAGGAGGGATGGGGTAGGTAGTGGTGGAGGAGTGGCTCTGTACATGAGGGAAGGGATAACCTGTGCTAGTGACAAAGAGACAGATGGAAGGACAAAAGTGCTTTGGGTACAGGTGCAGTCAACAAAAGGTAAAACGCTAAAGGTAAGAGTGGTGTACAGGCCACTGAACCAAGTGAGACTTGGATCTGGAGCTGGAGTCCAGAATTGTGGAGATGGCCAGCAGGGGGGAGGTACAGTAGTAATCATGGGAGACTTTTGTTCTGCCTGAGGTCAGATTGGAAGATCCCTGCTTCAACCTGTACCAGGACTCAGGTGCTGCTGGAGGCATTCCAGAGTGGGTTACTAACACAACGTGTCCTAGAACCCACCAAGGAGAGGACTATACTGGACCTGGTTCTGACTAATAGTGTGCATGTCCAGGAGGTGGGGGTGGAAGCACCAGTAACCGAAAGTGACCATCACACTGTGTGGTTTCATCTAGACTTGAGCAAGGAGAAGACTGGAACAAAGACAAGGGTACTAGATTTCAGAAGAACAGACTACAGTAGGATGGGGGAAATTCTGGAAGGGCACCTCACTGGGATTAGGAAGGAAATGGGGTAGACCAGAAATGGGCTGTTATCAAGGAAGGGTTGTTGATAGCCAATAATGAGTGTGCCAAGATAAAGAACACAACATCCAGGCCAAGAAACCCAGTTGGTCTGACAGGAAGGTAGCCCAGGTGGTAAGGAAGAAGAGGACTGCCCTTAGAAAGTACAAGTGCACCTGAAGAGATGAGGACAGCGAGGAATACAGCAATAAGGCAAGGGAGGTGAGCAAAGCAGTATGACTGGCCAAGGCCAAGAAGGAACTGCATCTAGCAGAGTGGTTGAAAAAGGGAGAGAATGCCTTCTTCCAGTACATCAGGGAGAAGAGAGATATCAAGGATGGGACAGTTAGGCTAAAAAGGGATGAGGGGTGGATGGAGGATAGTGTGGAGAAGGCAGAGGTACTGAACAGTGATTGGGGAGGGGGCAGAAATTCTCAAAAGTTAGACCAGTCACTAGTGGGGTCCCACAGGGCTTAGTGCTCAGGCTGGTGTTACTCAATGTCTTCATTAGTGACACTGCAGAATGGGTAAAAGGCAAATTATGCCTGTCTGCAAATTTCAGAAAGCTCTGTGGGAGAGTGGACACAGAAGAGGGGAGTTAGGTTATTAGGGAGGATATGACTATAGTAGAAAGATGGTCATATATTCGGCAGCTGGGATTTAATGCAAAAAAGTGTAAAGTAATGCACTTGGGGATGAAGAAGCCAGAGACCACATATTGGCTGGGAGGTGTGCAAGTTGCCAAGTCAGAGGTGGAGAAAGACTTGGTTGTGATGACTGTGAGTGACCTGAAGTGCTCACCACACTGCAAGAGAGTAGCAGTCAACACAAATTGGATGCTGGGATGTATAGCCAGGGGCATAACTGCTAGGAAAGCGGAGGTCATTCTGCCACTGTACAGCTCACTGGTTCGACTGCATCTTGAGTACAGTGTGCAGTATTGGATCCCTTATCTAAAGAAAGACATCAATTTACTGGAGACTGTACAGAGAAGGGCATCCAGAAGGATCCGGGGACAACAAGGCAAGCCATATGAGGAGAAACTCGGAGACCTCAACGTGTACTCCCTGGAAGATAGAATGAGAGGGATGGCATGAGCAAAATCTTTAAATACTGTGCTTCAAGGCATGCGCATTAAAGATGACACCAGTATGCATGCCTGGAAGCATGGCTTCAATTTTTTAAAACAACACAAATCAGGATGGAGCACTCGTTTTACCACTGGAATAAAATTGGAGGGATCACTAGAATACAAGGTATCCTCTTCTACCATTTACTGATATATATGACCCCAAAGTTCATGAACGAGTTTACCTTTGGCTCCGTGCCTTTCCTGCTTGTGGACGTGTACTGCAGGTATTTTAAGCGGACCAGCTGTAATATTGTTTAAGGCTAAAATAAGAAATATCTTGGGGTATTAAAAAAATACTTGCCATGACTCATTTCTATGACCACACTGCTTCCTGAGACACTGTCAGTATGAATACCATAAAATAGCCACAAAACCTTACAGTGTCCCTTTAAACTGTTTCTTTCCCTAAGATCACATTATTGCACAATGCCTCCACCTAGAGTATACATTTACGTGGGCTAGAATGATACCCGGGACAATCCCCTTGGGATGCTGTACCCACCCACAATACCACAATGTCACCCCACACATGACCCAAATAACCAAAACCCCACATTTCAACATTTTAAGAATTGAAGGTTCACTCTAATAATATCCTCATGATACAAGATTTATAAAAATAAACAAACAATTTATTTACAAGGGGTGAGGGTTAGGATGGGTAAATTGGAAGCAGAGGTTACATATTTACAATAGGCTTTGACTGGCATTTCAAATTGCAATCCAAATAATCATTTTTGCATTTCTTAAATCTAGACATCAGTCACAGTGGTCACTCACCAACCTTCTGATATATTCAGGATGTTATTCTCTCTATCTAGCTAGCTGCATTAGAATGGTAAGACATATGCCCATTGTCCACACTGGTACTAGTTCCAGACCACTATAGAACCCCACAATTCTATACTTCAAACCTGGGTACCCAGCTCTAAGTTCTTAGGTGCAGGCCTGATAAAGTTGGAGCTGAGTTGGCTGGTGTTGCAGCTGGTTGGGGCCCTTAAAGGAAAATGAAGTCAGCATGCTTTCTTTCAATCATCTTTAAACAATCCTGGCTGATCTTGGAAAACAAACTTTAAACTTTAACACTCTAGCCTGACATTGCACATAGCAGATCTCGGGTTAACTATTTACAGTTTTCACAGGGTGGAAGAAGATGGCTCTGCCTACTCACAGTTTTGTAGTCTTCATTGGTGAAGAGATGCTATAGCTTAGGTGCAGGCAGAAGCTTTGACTAACTCCCCTTTTCACCAGGCTCCTGCAGCTTGCAGATTGGAACTCTCTCAACTTTAGATGGCGGCCCTTCTCTCTGGGCTTACAGTCACATTCGGGAACAGACCAGGCCAGGACCAGGGCTGGCACACTTCCGACCCCCACATCTAGGCTATGCTTCTCAGGGGGAAGCACATATTTATTTATTTATTTATTTGAGTTTTGGTAACCAGGTAAGTCCACAGAGACAATTACAGTCCCTTTTTCAGGGTTGACCCGGAGTCGAGAATCAACCACGAAGGTATAAGTGCAACAAGCAATTCAGTTCTCATGGTACATGGATTGCATTAGGCAGAGTACAGGTCAAGACACAATGTTTGCAAGTACACAAGTAATTGACAACAGATTTGACAAGTAGTGCATGAAATTGAATGCCTGATGGGCTACATACAGGGCAGTTATAGTACAATACTTCATAGTAAGCATACTAATAATATACATGGGAGTGGCTAGGACCAGAGACTTCTACACATCTTAGTCTCCCATTATGCTAGGTGCAGTAGTAGTGGAGAGGGAGAAAAGTAAGACAGGAGGAGGCAGCTGTAGGTAAGGTGGGGGAGTTTCTGGGTAGGCACTCTTCAGTAAAAGCAGGAACAGGTGGCAGAGGGAGACAGAAAGGCAGACAGTTGGGACTGAAATTGTGAGAGGGAGGAGCAGGATAGAATGGAGGAAGGGAGTTCTAGTCAGTTAGGGCGGCATAAGAAAAGGAGCATCTGGATACGGCAAGACACATTTTGGGAACAATGAGAAGGGGTAGAGAGGTACAGCGGGAGTGTGCGTGGTGCTGGTTTGAGGCGGATAAGTTCCCTGAGGCAATTAGGAGTGAATTTGTGAACAAGCTTGAACATGAGGCTCAGGGTTTAGTACCTCAGTTTTACCCCATATGAGGCCACCCCAGCGAGGCGAGAACATCACAGTGGTGAGAACAGGTAGGTGCCCCCACAGCAAAACCACCTACCCTGTGGTGTGCTTGAGAGATGAGGGACATGGAGGAGGAGTTAGTGTAGAGGAGGAGGGGTGCAGCATAAGATAGTATAGGAAGGAGGGATGCAGAAGCAATTTTTTTGGCAAGAGGCAAGAGTGAGGTGCGGGTGCATATGGTATAGGAGTCCAAGTTTCTGATTGAGATTTTTGATAGTGCTAGCGACATGGGAGTTGAACGATAGGGCAGGGTCCAAGGTAACACCCAGGTATTTGAAGGAATGAACTACCTCTAGTGGGTCACCCTTGTTAGTATAAATACTAAGGGTAGATGGGTTAGGCTTTTTTGCATGCCGATGGGTGAAGACCATGCATTTGTTTTCTTTGAGTTGAGAACAAGATGATTCCGTTGGAACCATGCTTCCAGGGAGGCGAAGTTGGAGGCAAGGTTCTGATTGATTTGGTCAAAGTCTGGAGAGGAGTGGTAGATGATGGCATTGTCTGCATATAGATGAACTGTGGCACTCCAGCAGAAGTTGGGGAGGTCATTGATAAAGAGCGAAAATAACATGGGGCTCAGAATTGAGCCTTGTGGGACACCATGGGAAACTAGTTTCTGTTCCAACTGGGAGCCATCCCACTTAACTTTCTGGGATCGGTCAGACAGATAGCTCTTCATCCAATGCAATGCATTGTAGTCCAGGCCAAGTAGATGTAGCTGGTTTAGCAGCAGCCCATGGTTCACAAGGTCAAATGCCTTTGTGAGATCCACAAATATGGCCCCAGTGGTCTGGCCCCTATTCATAGCGTGGAAGAAGTCAGATGTTACTTTTGTGAGTGCAGTGAGGGTACTGTGCTTCTTTCTAAAGCCATGTTGGCAGGGTGATAGCAACTTGTGGGAGTCAAGGTAGTCTTGGAGATGATTATAGACTATACGCTCTTGGATTTTTGCCAGTTGAGAAAGTAGGGATATAGGTTGAAAGTTTTCTATGATGGAGTTTAGTCCTCCTTTGTGGACCGGGACTACTACTGCCATCTTCCACTTATCTGGCACAGTATTAGAGAGGAAGGACAGGTTGAATAAGTTGCGGATGGGTCGAGCTTGGGCAGAGGCACCCAGCTTAAGAAATTGTGGTTCCAATGAGTCATATCCAGGGGAGCCCTCAGGTTTTAGATTAGATAGAAGTTGCTGCACCTCTCTGAGCGTGGCTAGTTTCAAGTGGACTTCAGGACAACCCCCTAGATTAGGCTGGGGAGTTGTAGGAAGAGAGGGAGCCTTATGAAAGATAGAGGTGTATTTTTGGAGGTCAGTGAAGAAATTGTTAAAACCAGTGGCTATGGATAGTGGGTCATCAAGTGTGGTGCCATTGACAGAAACAGAGCTTGGGTTTTCTGCAGTCTTTCCTTTTACTAAGGTGTTAACTTGTCTCCAGAATTCCTTTGGGTGATTTAGCTGCTCTGTTTGAAGAGATTTGAGATGGTATCTCTTAGCTTTTTGTACAGAGTTTTTACACTGATTCCTGAGCTGTCGGTAGATAAGTCAGTCTGATTGGAGTCCACTATGCTTGTACATTTTCCATGCTTTGTCCTGGAGGGCCATGAGAGATCTGATATCCCCGGAGAGCCACGGGGCTTTAACACCCTTAGATCTGCATTTCTTCTGACGGGCGTGCTGGTTGATTATTTTGGTGAGAGTGGAGATTAGGAAGTCCAGGGCTAGGTTTATATCAGGAAGTGTATTAATGGGGCCCCAGTCTGCAGAGTTAATGGATGATAGGAACCTGTTTACGTCGAACTTGGTCATATCCCAGATCAGGGAAATCTTAGGAGGAGGGTTGGTATAGCTGTTACTCCACACACAGAAAGTAGGAGAGTGATCGCTTATGCAGTCAGACAGTGTGCCAGTAGATCTGATTTTAAGTGGGCAGTTAGTGGCTATCCAGTCTAGCAGGGTATGATTGCCAGATTTTGAATTGACTCATGTATGATCATGGATTAACTGAGTGAGGTTGCCATCAGCAAGCGAAGTGTGGACATTACCAATATTGGGCTGCAGTCAGTCAATGTTGAAGTCCTCACATAGGATGAGGTCATGCTTTGGGAGACTGCCTAAAGATTCAAGGAGAAGAGGCAGGCCAGTGGTGGCATGGTTGGGGGGCATATAGATACACCCTATGATGATTTTTTTAACTTTTCTAAGCGTGAGAGTGACATAAATGGACTCAACGAGAGCTGGTGAGGAGGCAGACATGGAGAGTACAGTGACGTTGAGGCCTGTTCTATAGTAGATCAGTACCCCTCCATCCCATTTGCCTATTCTATCACGTCTAAAGATGCCGTAGACTTGAAGGGACACCTCATGCTGTTTGATGGCAGGTTTTAGCCAGGATTCAGTTATGCACAGGATGTCAGAAGATATTCGTATGGTCCAGGCTTCCAATTCAGCCATTTTGGGGCATAGGCTGTGAATGTTAATGTGCACTATTTTCAGTCTGTACATAGTAGGTACATATGCTGCAGATTGGGTAGGGGGAGAGTGAAAAGCAGGTCCAGGGTTGGTTTCAATGTCCCCAGCCGGAGCAGCAGGAGGAGAGTAGAGACAGTTACCCTGGAGAAGGTGCCAGAAGAGAAGAGAAGATACCATAGGCAGAGGTAGAATTGGGAACAAGGAGACATTTGTGTAGCCAGTAACCAAGCCGAGCTGTATCTTGTTAAGGCAGACAGGGGGTGTAGAGAAGTATTGTTCTGGATTCTGGTACAACATGGACTGGAGGAGGAGGTGAACTTTCACCTGCAGGGTGTTGGAGTGCCCCAGCTATCACCCAGTCCATATACCAGTTTAACGCAATATGCCAAGCCAGGGAGACTGACCATATAGACTACCCATTATTGCAAGTTGGGCAGACTGGTCGAGGGCAGAGAGTAGGTTGTAAGTTGTTGCGTTCTGTGATCCAGGCAGGGGCTAAATGCCTGGTGGGAACCACAGAGAGACAGGCTAGAATTACAGTTTGTGTGGAGAGGTGAATTAAGTTGATTAATCCTAGTAGGCTAGGGGAGTTTATATAGTTCTGAGGTGATTGTCCAGCTCAGTCTAGAAGCCCATGGTCTAGGGGTGACAGCAGGAGAGAAGAGCCAATACAGATGGGATTTTCTGGTGGGAGGGGCAGAAACGAGTATTTAAAGGTGGGCTGGGAGGGGGAGGGGGTGGGACAAAAGAACAGGCATGAGAGAGCTATGTGTACCCAGCTATGAGTAATTGGAACTGCAGAGAAGCTGGCTACAAAGGTGCACCAATCGGGAGCTATGCCCCTCGTGGGTGGCCCAATCAGGAGCGTTTGAAATATGCAGTGACGAATGACAGATCCGCTGGAGCAGCCTGGCTCCTAAATCAAACAGCAGCGTACCTTCGGCTATGTGTCCGTGAGTCGGGACCAGGTGGCCGGTCCAAAAGCGTTGATGAGTCTGGAAAAGGCGGCGGCCGGTGAGATGGCCGTAGGAACTGCCTCTGCCTCCCTGTGCTGTGCGCCACTCGGGGCACTGTGATCTGTAGAGAAAAGAGAAGGCAGAGGTAAATATAGTGCAGGAAGAGCAGGAGTCGCTGGGGGGGTTGGGGGCTGGTGACAGACTGTCAGCAGGGGGTGAGGGTGATCAAGAGTAAGACAAAAGCAGAACAGCTAAGTGTTGGGGAGGGCAGGGTCAGAATGGAACAAGAGAGGGGGAGGATAGGAGACAGAGGTGTAAGGTTGCTGCAGGAGTTAAAGGCAGGTTCACGTTCGAGCTGAGGAGAGTGAGATTTGCAGGGCTTACTTTGGAACAGGTTGTGCGAGAGGTTTACAGTCACGTAGGAGAGAGAGAGAGAGAGAGAGAGCAAATGTAAAAGAGAATAAAAGTGTAGACAGGACAGACAGGGTTTGAGCAGGTACAGAGGATCACACAGTGTCAAAACTTCAATAATTGCACTCGGTTAGGTGCGCCTAAGCAGTACACCAGATTGTAACATTTAGGCTAGCTAGACAAATTAGGACATTTTCCACTTTTTAACATTCACTGCAATATTCAGGTTAGCTTTCAAATTTGGAATTGTTCCACATCTAGGCAGTACACCAGATTGTAACATTTAGGCTAGCTAAACAAATTAGGAAATTTTCCACTTTTTTTAACATTCACTGCAACATTCAGGCTAGCTTTTAAATCTGGAATTGTTTCACATCTGAACAGTACAATGAGGCAGTGTTACAGGAAAAGCACAGGCACGAGAGAGCTACAAGTGCCCAGCTACGAGTAATTGGAACTGCAGAGAAGCTGCCTACAAAATGTGCACCAATCAGGAGCTATGCTCCTCGCTGGTGGCCCAATCAGGAGCATTTGAAATACGCAGTGACCAATGACAGATACGCCGGAGCAGCCTGGCTCCTAAATCAAAGAGTGGCGTACCTTTGGCTATGTGTCCGTGAGTTGGGACCAGGCGGCCGGTCCAAAAGCGTTGATGAGTCCGGAAAAGGCGGCAGCAGGCGAGATGGCCATAGGAGCCGCCTCTGCCTCCCTGTGCGCCGCTTGGGACACTGCGATCTTTGGCTATGTGTCCGTGAGTTGGGACCAGGTGGCTAGTCCAAAAGCATTGTTGAGTCCGGAAAAGGCGGCAGCTGATGAGACGGCCATAGGAACCGCCTCTGCTTCTCTGGGCTGTGCGCTGCTCGGGCTGCTGCGATCTTCTGCTATGTGTCTGTGAGTTGGGGCCAGGCGTCCGGTCCAAAAGCGCTAATGAGTCTGGAAAAGGCGGCGACCAGCGAGATGGCCGTAGGAACTGCCTCTGCCTCCCTGTGCTGTGCGCCGCTCAGGGCACTGCGATCTGTGCATAGCTGGCACATTATCAGGCTGACTCCCAGGTCGATCTGGAAAACACCGTCTCTTTACTACATTCAGCACGTTTTTACATTCAACACATTCTGGATGCATTAAGTGGTCACAGTCTCTTCAACCATGTGGCCAGCATGGCAGGCATGGTCCTTTTAGCTTTCAAGACACAGCCTCTCGCAGATTAGTGATTTCCCCTAAAGCTAGGGCAGACCCAAAACTTGCACTGTACATTCATAGGCAAATTCTCTTTTTCTCTTAAGTTGCAGACGGAGCTTGAGGCATGGCTCCCAACCACTTAACCTTCACTTGTCAGGAAATTAATTTTCTCAGATGCTTCTCAAAGCACAACACACAATAGCAAACTCCCTCTTGTCTATACTGGCATTTGTAGCTCCAAATGGACATTCTCTGTCCTCACAGGCAAAGTCAGGAAAAGCTCTGTGATCAGGATACTCCCCTTCCAGTCCTGTAGGCACTTTCAGACAGTCACATCAAGCTTTAAACTGGACTATCCACAGTCATTTTGGCAAACAGATGTCCACCATATCTCAGGCGCTGATCAATCGCAGGGTGCAGACAGAACATCAGCACCTCTTGGCTCTCTGGGCTTCTCAACCCCAAGCAAGTCTCCAAAGAACTTTTATTTTAAGTAGACATTTACTCACTCAGAATTATTCAGAAAGCATTTCATTTCCTGAAGCTGCAGCTTCATCAGCACTCTCACTGCTGAGTAGAATGTTTCACGCAGTTTCTCACAGCTGAAGATAGTTCAGGTTTCTCCCACATTTTCCCCAAACATGGAAAGGCAAAGGCTAGCCCTGGGTGAAAATATCTGGCAACCCCCAGACCAGCAACTCCATTTTCTGGCAGCCACTTTCTCTCAGGAGACAGAGCCCCCCCTCCCCCCCGTGGAGGGGCTCCCACTGAACACACTAGACCCATTCTCCCTAGCAGAGGGCCAGAGTCTCCCTCCCTGTGGAGGGGCTTGCATCGAACTGAACTAAGCCTGCATAGTCCCTGGGTTTTGGGAGCTCTCTGATGCTCCTGATCGTCTGAATCCATTTGTCTGTCCCAAAAATGAATATTCATTAGACCTCCTCAACGCCTGAAAGTCCCCCTGTTTGGGTGCCTAAATTAGGTCTCTGCTTTTCCCCCACAAGTCCTTTCCACTATCCCATGAGTCTCTGGCAAAGTCCTAAGAGTCCTGGCTGTAGCATCCTGGCTTTCTGATTGGCTGACAGGCTGCAAAAATGGCTGCTAGTATCACAGTCCCCAGACAGTCTAAAAATGTTCCCAAATTTAAACTCCTGGTGCAGCCAGTAAGAATACTTTTTTATTTACATAGCCCCACAGTTCAATAGTCCCTTTGGTGTCCTCTCCATTGCTGCCCTCTTTTAACATTTTACTGAAGTCCTTAGTCTGTCACTGCTACCGAAATATACAGTCCCCTTGCAGCAGGCAGCTTCCTCCTTAATATTCATGGGGCGCCTATACATATTTATGAGCCCCATTACTAGCGCTTTTCACCGCTCTTTATTTACACTGCTCCATAGCACCTCTTGCGCCTGCTTTAGGTCTCCAGCCCCTTTTCTGTCCTTAGGGGCTGGAACCCAACAAGAGGCGGACGTTTTTACCCCAAATTGCAGTAGAAATTTCTGTGAGTGCTTCAGCAAATACGCGAGCTGCCTGCTGGCTGTGAAGTGCACAAAGGAAATGCTGGCAGCTCTGCAGTGTGCTCCAAGCCCATGAAGGGCAAACATTATATACAGGGGCTGTTTTGAGACCCTAGGGAACAGTGGGGGACAATTGGGGACACCCAATGCACCAGGAGGCAGATGGGAGAATGGGAGAACAAGCGGGGAAAATAATGTAAGCCTCCATGCGGGAGGGAGGGTTACATCTGCAAAGGTTTGCATGCAAAATTGTATGATGCACTATTGGCACTTTTTGTGTCATCCAGTAAGGTGCCTTACTAGGCACATTACTGTGTGTGTCTGAATTCTAAATTGTGGCTTAATGTACATGGAAGTATGTCCTGTATGTGATGAGAATTTAATAAACTTTTGGTACTTCAGTAGTTAGTAATGTGCTTTTGTCCACAGAGCTAGTAGCCACTAGCCAGAGCCAATACAGTTTAAATGCCTTATGTTTGTTTCTTAGGGTTGAATTGGCACCTTAAAGTGTACCAGCCCCTCGTACTGTTTTAGCCTATCCTGCCTTCTGGAATAATCTGCATCATAGAGGCCCTGGAAGAGCAGGAATCCAGCAGCCTGCTACATCAGGAGGAGCCATCCATGTCTGGGAACTGGGAGTATGCTGCAGGGTGGCCCTTGGTTTCAAGGGACATCACCTGTTGTTTCACTATGTTGCAAGCTGGCCATGGGGTGGATTAAAAATGCCATGGTTTGTTGGATTTTCTGCCATTTTATCAATTGCATGGTCTATGGGGAAGAAGATAAACTAAGCATGTTGCTCTTTTTTATAACAGTGCACCAATACCAGCCAACCCTGGCAACATCTACGGGCATGCACCACTTCTGCACCTGCAATACCCAAGAACTGCATTGGGGAGCTGTCTTTGGGGTCTGTTCCAAATCCTGTTACCTGGTAGGGAGAGGGTAGACTGGTCAACCTGGCAGGGCACTTAAAGGAGAACTGCACTGAACCTGCAAGTCATGTTGCTCAGTAGAAGCTGTTTTTTTAAATACTGGTTTTCTTTCAGTCGTTGTTCTATCTCTAAAGGCCTTTTAGTTATCCCAGTGAGTGTTTCTGATCTACACTCTGGTGTTAAGTGCCATTTCAGAACTGCATGATTTAGTTTATGCCCCTCTGAGACATGGAGTTCTATAATAGAACATGGGTGCATTGTACCGACAATGGATGATCTGAGCAAGGGACATAAACTACATCACACAGTTCTATAATGGTTCTTACCTGCAGTATGTAAATTAGAAAAACCTACTATAATAATTAAAAAGCTTGTAGAGAGAACAGTAATACAGCTGGGACTATTATTTAAAAATCAGCTTCTATGGGGAAAAAATGGTTTACAGGTTCAGTACAGTTCTCCTTTAAGTGGGTCATGTTTAAAAGTTGATGGTAACATTAACTCTTTTCCTTTTGTGCTGTTATTTTTGATAAATCTGTGTTTTGCTGTCAAACATGAGTTGGTTGCCGACTCCTATGTTGTAGAGAAGTTATTTGTTTCCTTGCTGACTCCACCAACAGCTAAGGCCCTTGTGACTTGATCAAGTGGAGTGTCCCAAACACTCTTCCTTGAACCTAATCCTACAATACCACACTGGTTAACCAAAAGTGGTGGTAGCACCACATGCATGGCCTGGGAATGTCTTGTCATGGAGTCTATCACAGACTGGAGCAGGTGGGATTTCCTACAAGCAATTTTTCTGGGTACAAGAAAACTGTTACTGTTTGCTAATACCACTGCTGAGACCACTGTTATGGTTATAAGAGTAGTTTCAAGTGCATTCTTAGAGTATGAGAACTGCAGACTGAAGGTGAACAGTTCTGCTACTCTAAGGATGAAAATGAGACCATGTTTTCAATAATAAGAGTGGCCTCAGCGGTGGTATTAATATATTATTGATTTAACTCGATCAATAAGATATTTTAAAAAAAAAGCTCCAAACGTTCATGTTTCCAGGACAGGTGCGTGTGAGACAATCTTCACAGAATAAGAGTGGCTCACGAACAGAGAAAAGGAGCGCTCCTATTGGTTGGGAGCACTCCTTTGATGTGCAATGTGCTTCATTTTGATACAGTGTGGGTTATGAATAGAGTTAAACATATCCCAACCAGGAGAAACTGTTTGCCCACAGGTACCCCTGTGGGAGAGGAGGTGTGAGGTGATCTGCCTTCATACCTGACTCATTTGACGGAGGAAACTCAGTATGAACTGACTGGTTGGAAGTTGGAACAAACTGAGCTTGCAACTGAGTTAATTGAACAGGATGCAGGTGCAAAGCAGAACTTTATGGGACTCTTGCTGCAAGGAAAAACCCATGAAGTGTATCAGAAGCTGGAGTCTGGCATCAAACAAAACTACACCACTTTGCTATTTGCCATGAAACAGTTCCTCTAACCTCTTGCCCCTAGCAGAGAATTTCATTGCGGCTTGATGCCGTGTAGTTAGCAGTTGAGAACAGATGCATGCTAATGGACAAAAATACTCCCACCAAGAAATTGTGATCAGTAATACAGAGCGTCTAGGCTCCTACTTTCTTAGAGAAATAGAACCTGTCACATACAAGTTTTTGGTGGATTCTGGTGCAGAGATATCCACTGTGTACTCCTGAGTGTGGGAAGCAGTGACTAAAACATCTTTGCAAAGCTTATGACCTTGCCAAGGAATGGGCTGCATGGTGACTGGAACTGCCTTCTAGGTGATAGAAGTGTGACAGGCAGTGATTGAACTGAAAGAGTGGGAAGAATGTAGCCTCCATCAGATAATGTGACACTTGCAGGGCCAAAGACAGGTCCTGGTGCAGCAGCTGGCCCCACGGAACCCAAGCAGAAAGAGGCATCCCTGATCCTGAAGAAGGAACATGCCCCTTTTGATCATGGTGAAGGTCTCAGTGGCAGGATGGTGACAGATAGCCTATGGATAGGAGCAGCGCTAGGCCACAGAGTTTTCACAGGGTCCCCAGCTGGCAAAAGGACAATGTCATGGACATTGAGCTGGACCTAGAGTGGTGCTAATTGAATGCTGGGATGACACCGTCTCATAACGGGGGGAGGGGGCTAGTGTAATGAACCTGCACTGGCAATTCTGCCATCATGCTAAGCAGCCCTGCAACAGCAAAAATTCTGGGGGACTTTTTGGGGAAGGAGTAGCTCCAGATTCTAGTGCCTTTAATTTGCCCTGTGGGCTGTTGAGGTCCCTGAGTGACAGCCCCAGGCACCGATTGGAGGAGACTGTGAACAAGGCCTATAAAGGGAGGACTGTTCTACAGGCAAACAGAACTGGTGGAGATCTTGGTGTGGACAGACCTACTGGGGTGGCAGTGGGTGTGAGCTGCATCATCCCAGGTTTCAGAAGTAGAGAATGAACTGTGAAAACAGTTGCTGAGTACTGAGAGGAAGAGAGCAACAACTGTATGCAAGTCAGCACATGAACAAGGCTGAGGATCCGGCGTGGAGCAAGAGACAGAGGGCCGTTGATCCAGGTCACATAGCAGACATGTCAGCAAAGGTGTTGGGCTGCCACTGCCCTTGGGGTTTGAAGCCAGGATACATGTGTGGGTCAGTTCGGGGCCTCAACAGTCCAGAGGGAGAGAGAGGAAGACAGAGGTGTATGAGTCTGTCCCTGAAGTGATTGGTTCACTGCTGAGCTGAGAGAGGAAGTCTGTCTGAACCATAGATGCCCTGGGAGAGCAGGAATCCAGTGGCCTGCTGAACCAGGGGGAGTTGTTCTTGTCTGGGAACCATGGCTATGCTGCAGTGCAGCTCAGTGTTTAAAGGGACATCTCCTGTAGTTAAAACGTTCTTCAAGTTGGGCATCAGGCCAGATTACAAATACCCTGGTTTTCAGAGTCATTTAAGTAATTTCATGGCCTTTGGGGGAAAGCTAAAATGAGCACATTACTCCATTTTTATAACAGTGCACTGATGCCTGTCCGTCAGAGTGAAGAGTGAGCCAAATGGTATACAAAAAAAGCTAAAAGGTGCCTCTGTCTTTGAGACACACTGTGGGTTTGGATGAATATCCTAGCACAGTAGTGGACAACCTGAAAATGCCTCAAACCACCTCGAGGGCAGCATTAACATGCATGACTTTGAAGGGAACCATTTTACCACAAAACTGACACATTTGAGACCTTTTAATGCAAAACACCTTTATTTAATTTCAGAAACGTATCCATTTTTGCAGCAGTGCAGTGCTGTGTAGTCCTGTTGTGGTGGCAGAGGAGTTTGGTTTGAAAGTGGTGATATATTGAGTCACCTTTTATATTCATGCTGATTAAGTCAGTTAGTTTCATTTAAAGCAAGCAGGACCTGAATGTGAATTACACGCGGGGGGGGAAGAGTATCAAATTGCAAACAAAGCTTCAACTGTGTTTAACTGACCAGCAATGCCAGCAATACAACAATGACAGAACTGAATTACCGTGGGAGTTGGTGGAGGGTCCGGTATCAACTGAATTGAAAAGAAAGCATTCAACATTCAGGATTAACATGGCTCTCACACCTTGGTGACCGTTTCTGAAATGTGCTCTTTGCACCTCTTTACATCCAATTACCGGAATGATTTCCACTCCATGAGCACCACTAAGCAAGGAGAATCACAAGTAATAGCAGTACTTCAGTAGATTTGCTCTTAAAATACCTTAAATTCACTTGTAACTTGCAGGTCTGAAAAGGTCTACAGGCCTGCAGCAGCCCGATAGAAAGTCATCTACCAACCAAAGAACCTGATCCAACTGGGACCTCTTGTCATGAAATAACCGAGAGGATGAGCCATCCGGATTACCAACTTACTAATGACACTATCTGACTACCTATGGTCATGATCAGGAAGCAGCTAGTATAAGGGGAAGAGCACCACAAAATGAACAAAAGCAGAAAGCGGAATGCAGAATGAATGAGGAGAGAATTTAAAGACACAGTAAGCATTAAAAAAAATGTCTTTCACTGAAATGCTCTTGGGTGCCGTAGATAAACATGCCGGGGGCCGCATGTGGCCCGTGGAGTGCAGGTTGCCCACCACTGTCCTAGCAGCTAAAGGAGGGTCAACATAACCTGCATCAATCATAAGAGGTCCCAGTCAGATATTAGAAGGTTGGGAGAGAAGCACACTGCAGTCCTTGTTAGTGCAAAAGAGAGAGAACTGTTATAGAGTTATACCCTACTGGGTTGTCTGCAGTCCCTACATCAGTTCTGTATTATAAGATAATGGGAATTTGAGGTAAATGGACTCTAAAGTGTACCTCCCTATTGGGACTAGTGAATCCACTAGAGATTTATATTGGGGAAGGCTGTATAATCCAGTCAAAGCATGCATGTTGAAATTCAACTGCTCATGAGCTGGGAAAATGAAAGAGATTCTGGGTTGGCTTCATTACTATTCTGGACATTCTGCTCTTGAGTTGGGGTCCTTTGTTGTTGCCAGCCCTTTTCTTTGCAGCCTTGTGAAGCCCAAGAGTGCCCGAGTACTTGAGAGGTCACCTCAAGTCCTGGAGGCCAAGTAAGTCAAAGGTGGTTTGTATGATCCTCTCCCTAGCTAGATACCATCACATACCCCTAGACATGTGGAAGAGGGCTAGAGACAGAAATGCCACTGTGTTGGTACAAATGCCCTGATATAAGATGCTGTGAACAATGCTAGGAATACAGAAGTAGGAGCTCTGGTGGGAGTGGTGTAGTGGCACTAAATGGCAGGAACAGAGGGCTGAATGCCAGGCATGCAGAGAGCATCAAACAGAGAAGTTAGACCTGTGTGCAGAATACCTGATGCGACAGCCATGGAAAGGGATACAAAGCAGAAGCCTCCCAGCTAGTGAGAACCACCAGTCAGATAGGGACACCTGGCAGCTGTAGTCGTCATAGGTGTAGATTGTGGGGAGGCAGAGGGGCAAGCTGCCCCCCCTGAGAAATTAGACCAGGACTTTATTAGGAGCCCAGCCATCGTTCTCCAGTTACCATTTTTTTTTCTTTTAATAATGAATGGGCGTAGGGCTATGCCCGAACTGCCTGCACCTCTCCGGGGGAGGGAGGGGGGTGGTGGTGCGGCGCCGTGTCTCTTAAACAAAAACTATCCCCTTTTCTGATTGGCTGCAAGCCTGCAACCATAGTAGCCTGCATGTTACAGCCAATCAGAGAGTGCTGCAAACTGGCTCCATCGCGTGAGCAGTGCTCCATTAGTGGTGCCATTTAGTTGTCTGTGTGCCTTCCATGGAGGAGCAACAGCATCCATATAGCGAGGGCTGAGGAGATAGCTATTTGAGGATGTCGAGCAGCAGTCGTTGGTTGTCTGTCAGGTGTCACCAGTGTCTCAGTCAGTCTAGTGTTCCCACCCTCCTCCTCCTGTCCTGAACAGCCCAGTTTAAATATACCTCACCCGAGTCCTCTGACTACCTACTCTCTGTTTCTCGGTGCAGCCAGCTGTGCTCTGGGCTCTCCTGCTGCCACCTGAGCCTCCCATCCCTGAGAGCCTAGGAGGCCTGCGGCCACAAGGCCTCTACCACCAGACAGACCAGGCAGAGGAGCGAGTAGTACAATTACAGTGAGTCTGAGGCACGGCCAGACTTTCCTGCATACCCAGCCCTGTATCCAGCAGGCCAGAAAAAGATTTACCATGTTGTCAGTGAGTCCCACACCACGCCCATTGCCCACCAGTTCCACGGTCCACTGCGAGGGATTTTTCAGGTCAGTGAACAGCCAGGCCCAGAACAGTGAAGAAGTCGGCGGTCATGCAGGCTATAGCAGACCCATAATGCGACACGTTCATCTGGTGTCAGAAAAAATGAGTTACTGTCTTGTCGGGGGATTAATCAGGAGAGGAACGGGACTGTTGGGAGAGACTCGGCTACCTGACCTGCCTTCTTGGCCTTGCTGTGCCCTACTGCATGCTGCCCTGTCTGTGCCCTTACTGATTTGGTGAGTAACTGTGCTGCAAGCTGGTTGTTTGAAATTAATACCATTCACATCCCAGAAATATGTCTTTGGGGGTTGTCTTGGTCATGGCCATGTGTCTGGGGGGTTAGTGGAAGGTTTGCTGTCAGCTTGTGTTTCTTTGGGTGGGAGGGGATTTGCTGGCTGTTGAGGCTGTTCATGTTGGTGGGGTGGGTGGGGGGCCTATTTGTTTGGTATGGTATGGACACTGGTTATGTTGGTGGGGTGGGGACACTCAGTTACTGTGCTACTGGTGTGGTGGGGTTTGTTGGGGAAACTCACTGGATGGTCTGTGTTTAGTTGGGCTGGGGGGATGGTCTGTTTTGTGGGGTTGGGGTCGGGGGAGACAGTCTGTGTGTTTTGGGGCTGACTCACTGAGAGGATGGTCAGTGTTTGGTGCTGGGGGAGGGCCTACTTTTGGTGGGGCTGGGGGGGACGATCAGTGTTTGGGACTGGGGTGGTTAGTGTTTGGGACTGGGAGGGCAGTCAGTGTTTGGTGGGGCTGGGGGAACAGTCTGTTTTCTATTCTGGGGTCTGGTGGGGTGGAGACACAGGCCATGGTGATGTGGGGACACTGGCTGTGATGGTGGGGTGGTGACACTAGCCATTGTTTGGTGGACTTGGCTGGCCATTTGTCTGGGGGACTGTCCATGATGGTGGAAAACGGGACTGTCCATGTTTGCCTGCGGGTGTCTTGTGGGGGAGAGGGGACTATTTGCTGGTCAGATGTCTGGGGGGATCTTTCCATGTTGGCTTATGGGGGTGGTGAATGTCGGTGATTGCTGATCAGGTGTCTAGAATGGACTATCAATGTTGGGGAGGAGGAACTCTCCGTGTTTGCTAGCCAGGTGTTTGGGGGGATTGTTCATGTTGGTGGGGTGGGGTGAAATTCTGTGTTTGCTAGCTGTGTGTCAGGGGGTGAGGACTGTCCTTGGTGGGATTTTGGGGGACCATCCATGCTTGCTGGCTGCCTGGGTGTCTGGTGGGAGTGTCCTTGTCGGTTGGGAGGGGGGGCATTCTATGCTCACTGGCCCGGTGTCTGGTGGGGAGGGGGGACTGTTCGGGTGTCTGAGGGGACTGTCCTTGTAGGTGGGGTGAAGGGGGGACTGTCCATGTTTGCTGACTGGGTTTCTGGTGAACTGTCCATGTTGGTTAGGAGGGGGGACATTCTGTGCTTGTTGACCGGGTGTTAGCATATAAACATAAGTAAATGTTAAAACGTAATTCCCACCTCATCCTTTGCCTGTCAAGGGATGTATCTCATTGACCTGTGCCCACAGCTAGCATATGAACATTAGCAAATGTTGAAACATTATTTCCCCCTCATCCTTTACCTGGCTGTAAAAGTAATCTTTCACTTTTTTTGATTTCTCCAATCATCCACTGTGAAGGGGTGAAACAGACAGATTTCTTGGCCTTGCTGTCTCTGTCTTCATTGCATGGCAAACAGAACCAAAGGGGTAGTTTTTTGTGTTCTCCCCTGCACAGTGTTACAAGACTAGCAAAAAAAATCTTGCACTAAAACATGCACCCTAAAGAAATGATTATACTACTACCTGGCTATTGTTATAGTGACTACTGACTGGCCATGATTTTTTTGGGGTGATGGAACACTGGTTGTGTGTGTGTATGGGGTTGCGGACACTGCTGTGTGTGTGTGTGTGTGTGTGTGTGTGTGTGTGTGTGTGTGTGGTTGGGGACTCTGCTGATTGTGTGTGTTGGGGGTTGGGGACACTGCTGGTCATGTGTGTGTGTGTGTGTGTGTGTGTGTGTGTTGTTGCGGACACTGGTCATTTGTGTGGGTGGGGTTGGGGATACAGCCATTGTGTGGGTGGGTGGAGGCACTGGCATTGTGTCAGTGGGGCAGGGTTGTAATTGTATACAAGGCAAACTGTGCTGACCGGTAGCTCAACATCTCTCTTTCCAGACAAAGAAAGAAACATAAACAAAATGCAGTATAAAATGTGGTTTTATTTATTTTTGTGTGCCTGTGATGGGGAGGCACAGACCTGGATGCCTGGAGAGGATACCAGATAAATGGAGCTGGAAATGGTGTTGGTTGGGTGGGGTGGGGAGAGCGGCTGTGCTGGTGCGGTGGGGAGAGTGACTGTGCTGGTGGGATGGACACAGAGTGTGGAGAGTGGCTGTGCAAGTCCATCAGGGTGCAGAGAGTAGCTGAGCTGGCCAGTCTGGGTGGAGATAGTGGCCTTGCAGGTCTGGGGTGGGGAGAGTGGGCTGTAGCTTTTTGCATGGACATTTAATTCACTGTTGCTTGCTGTGCCTTCTGCTGCCCTGCCAGCTTTGTGCTGCTGTGCTGACCAGGGTGGACTGGTACACATGCTGAAAAAAATGGTTCTGGCCACTGGTGATGGAGGAGGGAGGGGTGGATGGACATACTGACACAGAAATATTTTTTTCAACATGTATGCCAGTTTGCTGGGTCCATGCCATGCTTACCTCCCTCGTACAAGGGGCTTCCGAGCACTAAAGATAAGTTTCTGTGTCAAAATTAGGAACTGTTGGAAAGTAAGAAATCCTACAGTATAAAAATTGTGCATGTTTATGTAGTTTCACCTTACTGTGTGGTTCGACAAGATGTTCTGTGGTCTCTCCTCCTCATTTAGCACCCTGACCTGTGACCTAGCCATCCCCAGGGCAGGGGAAAGGTCCGTTGTTTTGTGGTCTTTTGGTGGTTTGTTGGGCATTGTAAAATGCATTGTTTCATTTACTGTGTTTTACTGCCTGGACCTGCTTTACCCTGTCTCTATCCTGAATGTAAACATGGTATAAAAAAAGTTCATTTTTTGGTGGTGTGTGTGTCTGTCTATGTCTGTGTAGAAGAATAGAGACACATGCTAGGACAAAAAAACTGTATTAAACCACATCAAACTAAAGCAACCATGTTTCATTTGTGCCCTTCAAAACTGTCAGATGAGACGATTTTGAAGTAGTCTGTGGGGTGGAAGCATCCATGGCAACCTGGGCTACCACAACCGGCTCACCACACACTGTCATAGGTGATGCTAATAAAACCACCAACCAAGTACTTACCTTTCAGGGTGGGTCCTGCGAGGCTGTGCACAGGTATCTGGAGTCGTTGTTCCAGCAAACTTCCTGTGGCGTCTGTTCTCTTAGGTTATGTGATGCTACCACTTTTGTGCCAGGGCAGTCCGTGTTTGCTTGGTTGGGGTTGTGTGACCCTGGGCATGGACGGAGATGCATATTCCTTAGGAGCCCGTGGGGAGGAGAGTGGTAGGGGTTGTGGTGTGACCACACCATGCCCATGATCATCTTGAACAATTAGGGGATTTACATTGTTCTGTTGCACTGTCCCAGGTACATCAGCATGCTTGTTAAGAGCACCGCCTGAGGGATATCAGCAAGTCCCATGCTTATGTATGCAATGCTTGCTTGCTTGAGGAGAGCATTATCCTCTTCGCTTACCTTATCTAACCAGATTCAGGCATGTGACATTGAATAATATGGGATGGGATGGGATGGGAGACTAATGAATTAACTTGGTTATAACAAAGAAAAGTGTTAACACTGGGTGCAAGTAAGCAATAATGCCCGACAGGGCGTGTGTCATGCTGGGATAATGTCACGCCTCAGGTGGTTGGGCATGACTGCATCCAATACATAAGGCATGATGTTATCCTACCATGACACACACACCCTGGAGGGCATTTATGCTATTACACAATGGCGTGTTGTTATACAGAATTAAAAAAAATTATTTTAAAGATGTTTTATTTGGTGTGGAAAAATATTTTTAAGAGAAGATACAAAAAAACACACTAATGCTAACAATCATCAAGAGGTTCACGGAGAGGCTGAGACTAGACCTGTGATGAATCAGATGTACTGGGATAACATCATGCGTCTAGCCCTAGACTGACCAATCAGAGGCCAGCATTCATTCTTGCCATTGTAAAATCGCATTTTTTATGTAATCTTTGTAAATAAGGGCTCATACTGTGAGGATACATATGCTGGGATGTTTCCTATACCATCCATGTTCATAGGTATACCGAGGTGGCATAGCCATTTGCTGCACTTCCTTGAAACATGCTTTTTGCACTCCTCAAGGGTGGGAGGGCTAGCTCAAGCAGACATTTCAAGAAGTTCAGGATCCACTATAAGGGCTGGACTTGGAAGGGTTATGTAAGCAGCAAAGGGTGGTGAGAGACTAGTGAGCTATCCACCTGGAGGTTCAGGTGGGGACAAAATTAGGTCAAGACTGATTTGAATTAAAGCTGAGGGGAGGTCCTGTCCTCTTGAGAAGGAAGTTAAGTTCCTTACATATTTTCAACTTTACAAGTAAGTCCTCACTCCCAAGGCAGAAGAACGAAGAACTGAACACAAAACAGATCGTGGTCAGTTTTTCGACTCTGGTCTCAGGAGGAGTTGGGCCGAAAGCAGGCTGCAGTAAAACTGGTGGGGTGGGGAAGTGTTCTGACTTGGCCTGGGCTGGTCCCTCCCAGGAGTTATTCAGCTGTAGTCTTAGATGTTTTTTGGGCATTATTTGATGCTGGTTGATTTGTTTGCATTACGCAAGCCACCCACCCTCTTCACTGTCATGATATGCGAAAATCAGGACTTTTTTTTTTCTTTGCCCCCCCTGTAAAAATAGCAAACTACGCCCCTGGTAGTCGTAAATGCTATTAGGTAATTTCTGGTCTCTGTGTGTCTTTGTACATCATTGTGGCTGTATGGCTAAGATTATCTGAAAGTTAATTCTAGCACAGACTGCACTACGATGTAGATACTTATACTAAGGATTAGTACAGTATTATTCTCATTAGTGTCATTGTGTGGTACAAACTGAACTGGTAAGATCTTTCTAGATACAAATCACATTGGAAGCTTTATTTCTGATGTCGTACACTAATATAACACACATAAATAGTTCTGATAATTCTAGAATCTCTCTGAGACAACATAAATCACAAGTTCCAGTCCAACTAATCCTCTTGCACCTTTTTCTATATGATTACAGCCTCGCATGCAGAAACATTCTATCTCTCGGCTATAACCACAGGTTGCTTCCTTATAGGAAGTAAACGGTTTCTATATAAAACATTTCTGTCTTAAAGGGACACTGTCATCCCCCCTTAGGCCTCAAAGTGTCCTTAGTTTAAAAAACACATTTTATGATTGCAAACATTATGTAAAGATTGCTGATGTAGCTGGTAGTTTGATTCTGATTCTTTTTTTCTTTTAAAAAGTGAAAAACAGACTGCCCAATATATTGGTGTTACCACACAAAAACAGGTTTGTCTACATTCCTTGATCAACTACAACTGCATCTTTCCTGGGCTTGAGAATACCCCCAACATAGCCTGGCCACACATGGTGCAGTGGGAGTTTAGGAGGCTATTGCATAATGAGTGACTGCACTGTTTGGGGGTGCTTCTAATGCTTAGGAAGTATGCAGTAAGAATACATTCAGGATTGTTAACAAAACAAGGTTGTTTATAAATATACATTAGCATGCATTTCAGTTCTACCAAACAAAGAGACAGATAAAACAAACAGCAACATCAATACATGTTAGAGAAGGTATGCAATCATAAAATGTAGGTTTTTAACTAGAAATAATATGATGGAAAACAGGTTTACAGTGTCCCTTTAACATGCATGCATTTTTCTTAGTTCTCAGTATCTAACTTATGCAGTTTCTCACTGCAGTAATTCCAACACCAGCAATGGAAACTCTGAATAGTACTTGGTTTTCTAAATGTGTGTATGAGTGAAAATAACATTCAATTATTTACTTACTGTAGTTAATTTCATGGACTTTCATTTTTAGGGCCTAGTTGAAGGTTTCTATATATGAGTAAAGGTTGCAGCCACATTTGAGATGGCAATTAGGAAGCAAGTGGCTTATGAATTCTATGAGTTGCCCCAGTTGGCAGAGACTTGTTTTTAGCCATTGGTAGTGCTCTCTTAAGGTAATGGCTACAACCAAGTCTCAGCCAATCAGGACACATGGATTTTCTTGCCCATCTTATATTCTGTCTATCTATGGTTACGGAACAGATTCTCACAAATATTGCATTACATTAGAAAGCAAGGATATTGGACTTTATGAGGGCTGATTTGGGAAAATGGGAAAGTGCCTCAGAAAAGCACTAGCAAATGGGCAAGAAGGAGGAGCAGAGGAATGATGGGGAAAAATCAAAACTGTCATCACAGAGGCAACAAGCCTTTGTGTGAAGCAAATCATCAAAACAAAATGAAGGAAAAAAAACCCCACTATGGTTCTCAAAAGAGGTGGCAGGGAAAGTTAGGGGGAAAAAGGTAGCATTCAAGAAGTATAAGGAAACACAGAAGGAGAAGGCGAAAAACTGTACCAGTTAAAGCAGAAGGAGTGGGAAGGCAGTCAGAATAGAAAAGCCCAAACTGAAGAAAAGATAGCCAACTCAGTTAAGAAGGATAAAACCTTTTATAGAGTACATTAGAGGCGAAGAAAGACCAAGGGAGAATAGTGAGGCTTAATAAAGGAGTACGGAGGTAGGCAGAAGTGACAGTGAAAAAGCAGGGATACTGAACAAATACTTCTGCTCAGTATTCACAAAAGAAGAGGAGGGGGAGATACCTAAATCAAACAATAGAAGCACTCTGGATAGGAGGGTCGATACCAGTCCATTCACAGAAAAAAGGGTCCTGAAAGAACTCCTAAAACTGAAGGTGGACAAAGCAATGGGGCCTGATGGGATTCACCCCAGAATTCTAAAAGAACTAAGGGGAGAACTAGTGACACCACTGACTACCCTTTTTAACAAGTCATGGGAGGATGGTGTGGTACCTAAGGACTAGAGGCGTGTGGATGTGATTCCCCTTCACAAAAGTGGGAGCAAGACAGAGGCAGGAAATTACAGACCTGTTAGTTTGACCTCAGTGGTAGGGAAAATGATGAAATCACTTCTGAAGGAAAGAATTGTTGAGTACCTAGAGGCCAGCGGGGCACAGGACCCATGACAGCATGGATTTACAGCAGGAAGGTCATGTCAGATGAATATAATCGATTTCTTTGACTGGATGACCAAAGTAGTGGACCAGTGAGGGGCTGTGGACATGGCCTACCTAGATTTTAGCAAGGCATTTGACACAGTCCCACACAAAAGATTAATAAACAAGTTAGCCAGCTTGTGAGTGGGTCCCAGGGTTGGAGCCTGAGTAAAGCACTGGCTGAACAACAGGATGCAGAGGGTTATAGTAAATGGAGTCCACTCCGAAGAAAGGGGGGTGACTAGTGGGGTACTACAGGGTTCAGTACTGGGACCGGTCCTCTTTAATGTCTGTATAGGTGACATTGCAGAGGGACTGGAAGGGAAAGTATGCCTCTTTGTAGACAACACAAAGATCTGAAACAGGGTTGATACACAAGGTGGGGTGGAAAGGATGAGAAGGGACTTGGCAAGGTTGGAAGAATGGTCAAAAATATGGCAGCTTAGAGTCAATACAAAGAAGTGCAAAGTACTGCACCTGGGAAACAAAAACCCAGGGGAAGAGTACACAATGTCGGGGGAGGTACTAACAACAACAAAAATGGAAAAGGACCTGGGGGAAGTCATATCAGATGACCTAAAGGTAGGCCAGCAATGTGAGAAGGCAGTAAGGAGAGCTGGGGGGATGCTGGGATGGATAGGGAGAGGCATCACCAGTAGAAAACAGGAAGTTGGTATCCTTCTGTACAGACAGTTGGTGAGACTCCATCTGGAATACTCCATGCAGTTCTGGAGACCCCATCTCTGCAAAGACATAGACAGGATAGAGGCAGTCCAGAGGAGGCTAACTAAAATGGTGTAGGGTCTGCACCAGACGCCATATGAAGAGAGACTAAAAGAGCTTAACATATATTTCCTGGATGAAAGGAAGGAGAGGGGGGGACATGCTAGAAATATTTAAGTACCTCAAGGGAATCAACAGAGTCCAAGAGGGTAGCATTGTTCAGAAAAAGAGATGGGCAAGAACAAGGGGGCACAATTTGAAGATAGAGGGGGGACAGCTCAGGGGCAGTGTAAGGAAGTATTTTTTTCACAGAGAGGGTGGTGAATGCATGGAACAGCCTTCCTGAGGAGGTTGTGGAGTCAAAAACAGTGGAGGAATTCAAGAATGCATGGGACAGATATAAAGTAATTCTTGTCGGGGGTAGGAGGAAGTTGACTGTTGGTTAACTAGGATCTGCAGCTTATCCAGTAGGTAGGGAAATGAGCATATTGTGTGGGTCAAGCGATCCTTATCTGCCGTCAAAGTCTATGTTTCTATGTTTCCATGTTCAATATGAAAGTCTCTGTAAATATACTCAGCCAGACTTCTGTTGGACTGTGGACAGGATTGGTCAAGTGTCTCTCCTTTCTCCTTTTGTCCTGAGTTCGGAGATTCTTGTTGATGCCTGATGGACAGTGTTCCTTTTTTCTCCAGTACCTTGTAGATCTTTGTCTTCTCTGTCTTTCTTTGTAGAAAGTTCAATCAAACAAAATTAGTAGCTGTCAAAAGTTTTGGCAAGCTCTGGAGAGGTAACCTCTGAAAGAAATAATCTTTTTGTGAAAGTCAAAAGCAAAAGTTCTGAAATCAGAAAACACTTAGTGGTTGGTGACTTTAGTATATTTGAGGTCGAGTGACTTAGAGCATAGCAGAAATAAAGATTGTATACAATGATTTATTATTTGGATCCAAGCCTTACAGAAATAGTCACATAGAGAATGATATGGAGTCCATCATTGGTGCAACTGTGGTACTTGTCAGTCAGTCAGTCATTGGTTAAGCTCTGTATCCAAGCAATTTGCATGGTTTGGTTGGATAGTCTCTTTGGTTCCTCATTTTGGTTCTGAATAAATGGCTACCATTTGCCATGTGATGGAACATGAGCTAACTTTGGTACCTTATGATGTGAAATGTCAGATGTCATAGACAGATGCAGTTTGTGGTTTTCAGTGTCTCATGGGGTCCTGTCATGCTTAGGAAAGTACCTAAGTTCATACAAAGTTTCTTAGTTTGCTGTAGAGTTTTCCACTGATATTAGTCCATAGAAACAGGTTAACCGCTGTGTAGGCCAGTCTCCATAGAACTAACATTTTGCCAGGATACTTGGTGGATTAGGCCACTGAACTGTGCCTACACAGCAAAGCTGCCATGTGACGACTACACAAAAATCAAGCATCTAACAGTGCTGTTCAGTAGGTGGGGGGCACGGTGTGCATTGACTTTTGCCTCATCAATCCATGGACACATGCCTGCATATACAGTGTTTCATGGAAAACTCTAGGCAGAAAGCAAAACTTGTCCTGATCTTTCACAATAAAGATGATTTGCTTAGAGTGACAGAACGAGAGAGAGAGACAGATAGAGACATTTATTTGAAATTACTCCAACCAGGATAACCCATGAGATACTGCATCTCATTTTCATGGGGGTCCCTGAGAGGACAGCAGCAGTCAGCAGGTTTCATAGTTCAGCAAGAATAGTAACATACAGGCTAAAGTCTACACAGGAAAAATAAACACGCTCTAAAGGTAAGTTCATCCAGACAGTAATCAAAGCAAGCTAATAAAGTGAGTTCACTGCAAACAAAGAGCATGAACATTGTTATGCAGCATAATCAAGGTCAATTAGATGAGGATTCTGGACCAAAACAAATACAGGGAGCTCTAAGGTGGCTGGAAAGACTGGACTTGAACACTTACAAACTAAAAGCATTTTTTAGTTGGAGAGGGAGTTTGTTTCAGGTGTCTGATGCTTCAGACACAAAGGCCTTTCTAACAAATTCATGCTTCATCTTGGAAACTGAGAAGGTAAGTTCTGCTGCTGAATGGAGTGAGGAGGCACTGCCTGACTGTGTGAGGAGGGCTAAGAGATTCTCAGAGACTTTCCCTTGTGCACAGTTGTACAACAAAGAAAGCCAGTGGTAGTCACACCTGCTTAAGAGACTTACCCAATTAAGATGGTCATACCGCAGACAAAGATGGGTAGACTAGTCAAAGGACAGGATGAATTTTTACATCTTGTTGTACAAATGATCCAGGGGCAGAAGAGTGGTTTTGTTGATACAGTGGTATAGGATGTATCCATAGTCAATGGAAGGGAGCAGGAAGTGGGAGACTACCTGCTTTCTTTTACCAACCCTGAGGCAGGATTCAGATCTGTAGAAAAAGTTGAGCTTAGGCTTTACAGTTGACAAGATGTGAACAACATGTATAAGAATATACATACGAACATACGAAGAAGTCAGCAGAAGAAGGCCCTTTGGTCTATCTAGTCTGCTCATATTGCAGGGTCCACAGCTGTCCCTAACCCCTTCCCCTCTCCCCACTCTTCCCATCCTCCCTACCCATGATCCTTACCTTCCCCCTATGCCTCTCCCAGCCACTCTTGAAGCTGCCCACTGTATTCAATGAGACCACCTCTTGTGGCAGTGCATTCCAACTGTCCACCCCCTCTCTGTGAAGAAGTGCTTCCTGACCTCCCTCCTAAACCTCCCTCCAGCTTAAGACTGTGCTTCCTTATGTTATGATTGTCACTCAGCTTAAAGAGACCATCCTTATTCACCTTATTTATCCCTTTGAAGTACTTGAAGGTCTCGATCATGTTCCCTCTTTCTCTTCTTTCTGCCAGGGAGTACATGTTCAGTGCTGTCAACCTCTCCTCATATTCCTTACCCTACTGACCCACTATCATCTTTGTAGCCCTATTCCAGACCTTCTCCAGCTGGTTAATGTTCTTTTTGATGTGTGGGCACCAGTACTGAACTCCATACTCTAAAAGTGGCCTCACCAGTGACCTGCACACTACTATACTGTATACTTTACACTGTAGGTAAGTGATACATCAAGCCAGATTCTTAGAGTATGGTCTTCAAGGTCCCCAGATGTCGCACCTCTCCAGGACAACAAGCTTTTGCCCATTGGGTGCCTAAATGGCTTAACAACCTGACCTGCCTGCAAGCATCACTACTAAATCAATGTTAGGCCCCTCCTGCTCCAGCCCAATGCCTGGCTCCGCTAGGTAATCTGTATTTGCTACCTAGTATTGGTTATTGCTCCACCCCAATGCCTGGCACCCTAGGTAATCTTGACATCTCTTTTGACGAGGCCCACAACCTGAGTTGATTCTTGCAGTATTCCCTCCTTGTAGTTTGTCCTCTCTCTGCTGCCCTCCTCTGCCTATGTTAACCCTCCCTCTGTCACTCTCATCCCCCCTTTTCCCTTGAGTTTATGTCCATTCTTAGTATTTATAGTGCTATTTATTTTAGTCTTATTGCCCTGTAACTATTTTGCTTAAATGTATATCCATTGTTGTCATCCTCATCTCATGGCTTAACTGTAATTTGTTGTTATGACTCTTGCTGTTTGACCTTGTTGTGGAACCTATGTAATGAGCTTGTCTTCAGAGGTTTAATCTGAGATATTCATTAAATAAAAACAATAAATTAAATATTTGAATTCAATTACTTGCTCAATAGTGTTGCCATCTGATGTTATAATTGCAAGCGATCAGCTGGCTAAGTTAGCAAGTTCTGGGATCTAAGCACCATAAACTTAGTTTTGGTTGCATTAAGGATCAGGTAGTTGATGAACCAGGAGGAAATTACACTGAAATTTGATTAGAGTACTGAATTACCCTCAGACATTGTCATTGCACTGTAGTAGAGTATGGTGTCATCTACATACATATGTAGGTGACACCTCCTACTGTGCATCAAGAGGTCATTAACAAAATGGAGAACAGCAGAGGGCCAAGGATTCAGCCTTGAGGAACCCCAAGGTTTAAGTCAGCAAGGTCTGAAGTTATACCTTATATGGACACTAACTGGGTATGGTTACCCAGGTAGTTTTCAATCCAGTTGATGGCTAGTTGGCTGAGACCTAGGGTCTTGAGTTTGAGAAGGAGTAATGCATTATCCACCAAGTTGAATGCCTTGGATGGTCCACATAGATGGCCCTAGTGAGGAAACTATTATTCATAGTTATGTGGAGATCATTGGTGACCTTGAATAATGCAAATATAGTGGAATACCTCTTCCTGAAGCCAGATGGCATGGGAAAAAGCAGATTATGCAGACTTTAAATGCTTAGTCAGCTGCGAGTGCACTTTTCAAGAATCTTGGAGAGGGCAGGAAGGACTGAAATACTCTGCATTGACTCAGATCATGTTTAACCCTTCCTTTGTGGGGGGACACCACTCTAGCACATTTTCAGATAGTAGGCATCTCACCAGAGGCAAGGGAGATGTTTAGCAGCATAGTAAAGGGAGCACAGATATGATGTACAGCAAGATGGATAAGCTTTAGGTCACAGGAGTTGGCACTGGCACTCTTGTTTGGGCTGCGGCTCTTTAGTGCTTTGAAAATCTCTGCTGTAGTGATTTCTTGGAAGTTAAAGTATGGCAGATCATGTCAATCATGCTCTGGGCTGCTTGATGAGAGGCCATCCATGGAGGGCACCAAGGCATTATGGAGCTTGGTGGAGATGCTGAGGTTAGCAAAGTGGGTGTTAAAGGCATTCACAATGTCCGGAAGAGAGGTGACAAGGTCTCCAGAGAGGTTCTAGATTTGATTAGTTTGTTCCTGGAGGTGACAAGGTCTCCAGAGAGGTTCTGGATTTGATTAATTTGTTTCTGATGATTCATTTCAAACAGATGTTTAGCCCATGACCTGAATGTTCTTGAAATATGTTTGTTTTCCTCCCAGTAGTTGTAGTAGTCCACTTTTGCTTTAGCTAAAGCTGATTTACATACATTCCAAATTTTCCTGTAACACTGTCTGCTGTTAAAGGATCTTTTTTTTCTTAATCTGTCCCAAGCAGCATATCTTTGTGATAACAATTTAATAATTTCCTTAGAGATCCAGAAGTAATGGTGTCCTTTGGCCATGTATGATCTGGTTTGTGCATATTTGTTGCAGTCATTAAGAAAGCCGCTGACAAAGTATTCCCAGTCATCAACTTCTGAACAGTCCCATCTTATGGCAGACAAGTCTCTGTAGAAGTCCTCCAGTTTGAAATGACTATACAAGCGAGCTATGATCAATTTCCAGACACAGAAGGTGATGGAATAATCAGCAGTTTGAAAGTACACCAGCAGCTGAGATTCTATCAGGTCGGTTAACAAGAATCCTGTCTAGAAGGCTGTGGTTGTTTGTGACATGGTTGAGTCTGTGGGCAGTGTGATCATTTGGGAGTGGTTTGAAATGGAAAGGCATGTTTGTATTTGGATGAGTCTTTTCCCAACTGGTTGAGGTTAAGGTCACCAAACAGAGAGGGAGAGACAGAGAGAGAGTGAGGGAGAGAGAGAAGGAGAGAAGGAGAGTTCACTTCATCTTTATTTGATCAACAAAAAGTCTTTACTATATTTATAGTAACAAAAACCACAGCACAAAAATACAAAAAACATAAAGTACATTAAGAATGTAAAAATAATAGTGCAAAAATAATAGTACAACATTGGTGGACAAATGAAAAACAACCCAAGACATATTCCAGAGAAAGCTATGCGCTATTAGCTGATGTCTGGATAACCAGAAATGTACAAAGAAGCAGAAATGAACAGTTCAGGTCAGATTAAATACATCCATGTCCATCATACATGACACAGAAACATAGAAACATACAATTTGACAGCAGATAAGGACTGCTTGGCTCACACTGTCTGCCCCTTTTTCCTTACCTACATTGTTATCGCAGACTGTACTTGATCTTCCACAATTTTGCCCACACCTTCCTTTCCATTATGATTCACTTGTGCCTATCCCATGCATTCTTAAACCCTGTCACTGTTTGGCCCCCACCACATCCACTGGAATATTGTTCCAGGAATGCACCACTCTTTCTGTGAAGAAGTACTTCCTAACATGTCTCCTTAATCTACCCCGCTCCAGCTTCATACCATGTCCCCTTGTTCTTGAGCACCATTTCTTCTGAAACATACTTCCCTCCTGTACCTTATTTACCCCTGTGAGGTATTTAGATGTCTCTATCATATCCCCCTCTCCATTCTCTCTTCCAGGGTATATATATTGAGGTTCTTCAGTCTTTCCTCATAGGGATTTTGATGCAGATCCTGCACCATTTTAGTTGCCCTCCTCTGGACAGCCTCCACTCTGTCTATGTCCTTCTGGAGATGTGGTCTCCAGAACTACACGTAGTACTCTAGGTGGGGTCTTACCAGAGATCTATACAGAGGTAACACCACTGCCCTCTTTCTGTTGGTGATACCCTTCCCTATGCACCCCAGCATCCCACTAACTCTTCCACCTGTCTTGTTGCACTGCCTGGCCACATTTAGGTCATCCGATATGATGACCCCCAGGTCTGTTTCCTGCTTGATGGTTGTCAGTACCACCTCACCTATTTTGTAATCTGCCCCTAGGTTTCCGTGCCCTAAGTGCATTATTTTTCACTTTTTTGCATTGAAACCCAGCTGCCATACCCTTGACCACTCCTCTAGTTTTCTCAGGTCTCTGCTCATCCTTTCCACCCCCCCAGAGTGTCACCTCTATTGCAGATTTTGGTGTTATCCACAAATAGGAAGACCATCCCTTTCAGCACCTCAGCAATGTCACTTACAAAGACATTAAAGATAACTGGTCCCAGCACTGATTCCTGAGGCACCCTGCTGGTCACTCTTCCTTCCTCAGAGTGAACTCCATTTACCACCACCCTCTATTGCCTAGCCCCTAACCAATTTCTTACCCAGTTTACCAATTTTGGACCTACTCCTAAGCTACCCAGCTTGCTTACTAGTCTTCTATGTGGAACAGTTTCAAAATCCTTACTAAAATCTAAGTAGGCTACATCCACTACTCCACCCTGATCTAATTCCTTTCTCACCCAGTCAAAGAAATCTATCAGATTCTCTCCTCTGTCAAACCATGCTGCCTCGGGTCTTGTAACCCACCGGATTTAAGATATTTCACAATCCTTTTCTTCAGCAGTGATTCCATTAATTTTCCCACCACTGATGTCAGACTGACTAGCCTATAATTGCCAGTCTCCTCTCTGCTAACAATTTTGTGTAGTTGTTCTGCCAACTCAAACCAAGCAGCTATTTGCCATTCACACTCACATACACACAATAACAGTACAATAAGTATAGCAAGCCAAAGCTTTATTATAGCAAAATATAATATAAAAGGTTACAATAAGTACAGCAAGCCAAAGCTTTATTATAGCAAAATATAATACAAAAGGTTATACATCACCGATTCCAAAAGCTACATCAAGCCTGTTCCAATGGCTGGGAAGCCCTTGTCAGCCTGGCTAGGAGTCTCACGAACCGGAATTGGCCCCATAACGATATGTCCCACCCTGCAGGTGAGGCTTCTAACCAGGCATTGAGAAAGCTACATTTATATCTTATTCCATGCTAAAATTATCGTGCAGCCCTCATGAGTGTTGTTTTCCACATTCTAGAAGCTGGCTGGGCTCCCAGGATGCGCTTAATTCACACCATAGTACTGCTCAGGAATTCACATCTGTTGGGTCACTGTGCTCCAAACACTGGCCGGGTGCCTAGAACACTATGAGCTAAGCAGAAGTTTAAACAAAACTACAAAAACAGGTTGCCTGATAATATGCGACCTTCAAGTCAGCAAAATACACTGTCTGAAGCAAAACATAATAATGAGGCTATCTAAAGAGCAAAACACCAATTAAATGAAGCAGCATGTAAAATGGAGTCACAAAATACAAAATGGAGTATAAAATGACATACATTACATGAAATAGCATACAAAATGGAGTGACAATAATCAACATATTATATTATCACTACAGTAGTGGAACTACATTCACCTTCCTCTAGTCCTCCGGAAATACTTCTGTTTCCAATGAGCTGTTAAATAAGACTGTCAGAGGTGCAGCCAGTATTTCCCTGAGCTCCCTCAATACCCTTAGATGCATCCCACCTGGTCCCATTGCTTTGTCCACCTTCAGATTAGTGAGTCCCTTCAAGAATCTCTCCTCCAAAATAGGACTAGTGTCCACCTCCCTCCCTCCCTCCATAGCTTATTACTTTTTTTTGGTCCTTCCCCTTCTCCTTCATCTGTGAACATGGAACAAAAATATTTGTTCAGGATGTCTGCCTTTTCCTGGTCCTCCTCTGCACAGTCCCCCTTCCCTTTTTTGATTAATATTTATTTTGTTTTTTCCCCAGACCCTGGAACCCATGGCAGACACACGTGTGCATGTGCATGGAGGCACACACACACTCTGGGTACTGCCTCAGCCCCTTCCACCCCACCCCTGATAATCACCACCACCCCCTCCCACCTACGCTTCCCATCAGACCTCCACCCGATGGGAGCGGAACTATGGGGGGTAGACAACCACCCCAGGAGAGGAGAGCTGCCTTTCGGTTGCTCAATCCCACTCCCCCACCATGCTGTGGCGCAAGGTAAGGTGCCCAGTGCCTCAGCCCCCTATGCCCCCTTCCCTTTTTAACCTTACAATCCCACCCCTGGTCTTCCTCTTTTCACCTACAGTATATACCTAAAAAAATGCCTTGTACCCTTTCGTTACCTCCTGGGCTATTCTCTCTTCAGTTAGTGCCTTTGCGCTCCTTATTACTTTCCCTGCTTCCCTCTGTTTCCCCTGATACACCTCCCTGTCCTCCTCCCTCTGCATCTCCTTATACCTTCTGAATAGTACCCTTTTTGCCTTTACCCACAGTATCTCTTCTGCCTCCTGTATTCCCTGTATCTCTGTTGCTTTTATGCTTTTCCTCACATAAAGCACCACACCCCCTCCTTTCCTTCCCACCCAGTGCTTCCTGAACAGAGTATAGCCTGGTATGGCCATGTCCCAGTCATGGTTTTCAGTGCACAATGGCCACAATATCCAGGTTGGCCTCTGCCATGATGGCCTCCTAGGTCCAGAATCTTATTTCCTAGACTTCTAGCATTCGTAAACATGGCCTTCCAGATTTTGTATCCACTTTACTTATTACCCCCTCTTTTTCCTTTTTGCCCTCTCTCCTTCCTCCCACCCTCTTTTAATGCTCCTGTTCCCTTTACCCTCTCCCACCCTGCTTTCTTTATTAATTTGCACCCTGGGGGTTTCCACTCCCATCAGGTTCTCCTTACTCTCTACTTCAGCCTGTGGGGGGGGGGCAGTTTCTGCCTCCCTGATTCCTTCCACCACCCCCCTCGGCTAGTTTAAATGTTCATCGAAGCAACATTTAAACTGTCCATTGAGGACTGCAGTTCCCCTCCTGGATAGATGCAGGCCATCACCCCTGTATAGGCCTTCATCATCCCAGGTGGGTCCCCACTCCCCAATGTAGTGGAACCCCTCCTTTTTGCACCATTCCTTCCACCATGAGTTGAAGCTCCTGGGGTGGAGATCCCTCTCCTTACCCCTGTCGCAGACAGGTAGCACCTCAGTGAAAGCCACTGTTTAAAACTCTTTCCCAACTCCCTAAACTCCCCCTACACTATCCCAGCTCTGTCTCTAGCCAGATCTCATTAGTCCCCAGGTGGACAATGAAATCCTGCTCTCTCTTCTGTCCTGCTGCCCTAGCAATCCTCAGGATCTGCTTACCATCCCTACAGGATGTGGCACCTAACCTGCCTCTCCCCTCCTTTCCTATTCCTAAATCTAACCCCCTCACAATCAAGACCCCCACAAAAAGTTGCATCCTCCTCCTCTTGGGCAGCACCACAGTCTCCAGATCTGTCTGAAAACTGCCGCCCCACAGCCACTGCACTGAACCGCTCCCAGCATTCTCAACTTCTATTCTTCCTGTGCTACCTGGAAATACTTTTGTACCCTTATCCCTGATAGAGTGTTTCTAGTTTTCCCCTTTGTTTCTATTTGTGTTTCCCTGTGCCTTGTTTAAATCACTTTATTCTTCTAACTTAGATAAGGTGTTGCATCTATTCCCAGTTTTGGCCTACCCTTGATGTTCAACCCTTCCCAGCAATGGCTGATACACAGTAGTGAACAGGTTCCTTGCCTTAGTCAACCGGCATAGTCCTCCACTTCTCTGCTTCCTTCTGCTGATGCCTGCCAATGCCTATAACACCAGTCACCTGTTCCACTCCTCCACTGTTCCACTCACTCACTGGGACACGACCATTCTGGACACATTAGAGTTCAAGTACTTTTATATTGCTCTTGTAAGAAGGCACAAAGCCTCTGTCAGTTTCAGACCCTAATTAGACACTGGATTCTTCACAGGGCTTCCTGAATCTACTCACCCCAAGATTAAGCTCCTGAGCTGGTTTGCCCCACACCACCTGCTACAATTTAAAACCCAAGTTTCAAGGTACCCACAAGCACTACCTGCCAAGTTTCAAAGTGCCCCAAACACTGCTCACAGATCTCTTTTTTCCCTCCACTTACTTACAACTTACAGTAATAAACCTTACATTCTGATGTCACTGAAGACTAAAAATGGGTCACAGAAGACTTGGGGAAATGTTTTTAAAATCATTTTTATTTTTGCATGTTATACATTTAATTCAGTAAATGTAACTACTTACATAAATAAATACTATAATAATCAAGTGTACAGCTAAAGAATCCTAATATATTCAGGATAGTAAGCATTACTAATTTCTAATGAGAACTTCTAGGTATACAATATGATTTCCATTCTGTTAGAAAGAAATCTATAGCAAAGATGAATCCATAAGAAAAATTTTGAGGTTCTCCAAATTTGTTAGTATAGAAAACAATAGAAAAAAAAAAGAAAAAATCAAAACCATAATAAGCATGGACCTGAGAACATTTTGTAAGAAAATCAGTTATTGAATTTTACAACTGGAAGTAGTAATTCATCAGAGTTTAACTTTAAAAAACAAGCATTTGTCAATGCCAAACATTTGCTTGCATGTATGTGCTATGCTTTTTTTTTTTATTTTGACCCCGACATTTCAAGATATTGGTTTTATGATTCGCCTCATACACATGACAAGTACCATATATAGTATATTGACCAAAATGTCACTTTGCACCAGAGGTGCGAAAACACGTCTCATCCAGGATTTATAAAATGACACGTCACTTTTATGAGGTGGTGTGGAAAAATGGCTATGTTGAAAGTTTGGAGTCAAAATGTTGATGATTAGTGAAGTAATGAGTGAATGTTGAAATACTGTAATGTTCAATCATAACCTGAGCAGTTTACTGTATTTGCACACCAAATTTTCAGCATAGCCTTCTTATTACCCCACTTCATGAACCCAGTAGGTGAACATTTTCAAATCCCCACCCAAACATCATTCTGCACCACCGAAACGTCATTCTGCACCACAGGTGTGAAAACACATTTTGGCCAAGATTTGAAAAATAGCTGTTACGTACACATGAGATGGTGTGAAAAAATGACTATGTTGAAAATTTGTGTCAAAATATTACAAATTATGGAAGTTATGAGTGAGGATAGAAACATTTCAATGTATGCAGATAACTTTGCCGTTTTTACATATTTTGATCCCAAATTTTCAACATAGCTTTCTTATGAACCCACCTCATGAACAAGGGTGGTGAAAATGTTCAAATGACACCCAAAAAGGTGATTTTGCAACACAACCATTAAATCACCTTTTGGACCTGATTTGCATAATTCCACAGGCATTTGGTCACGAGATGGGGTCCCAAACAGGCCATGTTGAAAATTTGGGGCCAAAATATGCAAAAATGACAAAGTTATGCATCAAAGTTCAAAACCTTGCTGAACTACATTGAAACACACTTACCTTAGTTTCTCATATATACTGCAGTTGGTGGTTCCAGCAGCAAGACCTGTCTTCAATCAGAAAGTGGATCTTCTTTGTGGGACATGTTCAGGTGAGTGAGGGTTCATGGGGTATGTGGTGTGTTTGGTGGTAGATGCTAAATGGGAGGTCAGGGTGGTGTGTGTGGTGTTTGTGTGGCGAGCAAATCAGCAAGGGGCTGTTTTCTGTTTAACAGGTTAAAACAAAGGGAAAAAAATCAAGAGATGGTTTTCTTTATTTCAGGGATATTCTGACACTGGGACTGGGCACCACAGTGTTGGTTCATGTTTAGTGGCATAGGGGGTGGGCATCTCAATGCTACCACCTACATAAAGGGAATGGGAGTGGGCAACCTGGAGGGGAGGGGGGCAAGAAAAGCAGTATGAGGGGGCCCTGGTCCCTTCTATTATTAATACGTAATGGGTGGGTATCCTGGAGGGGAGGGGCAGAAAAATGAGGTAACAGGAGTGGATGCCCGGTCCGCTTAATTAGCAAGATAGATAGATAGACAGACAGACAGATAGCAAGAAGCCCAACACGGGGTGACAGCAATGTGATGGAGAGAGAGAGAGAGAGAGAGAGAGAGAGAGAGAACTAGATAGATAAACAGACAGACAGACAGACAGGGGAGATTGAAACCCAAGATGGGATGGTAGCAACATTCCAAATGTTGAAAGCTGATCAGCTGCTTGCTGGCCAGATTTGTTCAAATGAAAGGAATGAAGCCCCCTCTCATAGGAGCATCTTCAGTCCTTTAAATTACACAAATTTTCCACCCAGCAAGCAGTAAGCAATGTCACAACCACAGTGCATGGTCATTAGACTGGACAGCCAAACTCCTTCCAGCTTGAACTGCAATGGGCTCAGCAGTGACACACCTCTGAAAATGCCACTTATTGTAAGAAAATGTTTCTGGCGCATGCTAAAGCAAATGTAAAAACAAAATCAGGACTTCAAAATAGAGGAGGAACTTGTGCAAAATATTTCAGTTAAGGAATGATCCATAGAGAGAAATACGTTCTCCAAAACTGGTGCAAGAAATTTAGTTCAGTATTCTTTAAAGAAAGGACAGATGAAAAAAAAAGTGTCTCAGATTGCCCGGTTGTCCAATAGAACAACTACAAAGAAGGCAGTCCATGCTGTTCCTTTCTCACTTAAAAAAAGCTCCTTCTTTCACATAATTCAAAATGAAACTGAGTGTTAAATGCCTTTCATCAGGAAGTGATAGAATGAGTAAATATGGGTCCCTTTTAAAAACCCTCTTATTTCTCGAGAACCATATATAAAGGCTTGAATTTTAGATTACAGCTAAATCCTGCTTCACTCCTGCTGAGTAGCAATGTCCCTGCATCTTTGGTTAATGATAACCTTTATTTCATTAAATGGTCTCACACATACATCAGATAGAACATGAGCAAATCCAACAGGAAATGTACCTGTTCAATGAACTTTGTCATGGGAAATGAAAAATCCATATAATTATACAGTACTTTAACTGCTCCTCAAATCAAAGCCTTGGGTATTTAATATTAGGGAAAAGGAGGATTCTGAAGAGTAAGGTGGAAGTCATTTTATTAATAGTGGATTTTAAGGAGGTTTGTCCCAATTTGGCCCTAAGTATAGAGGCATCTACAGATGCAGAGAGCCTCTGAATTTACTGTACTGTACTTATAAATTGTATTCATCACCTTTTCATGTGGAGTTAACTTCTCTTGGCCCAATAGGCAAAGGGTGATCGTTAATGAAGTTCCATCAGGGGAGGGAAGGGTGACTAGCAGTGTACTACAGGGGTTGGTACTGGGTCCGATCCTGTTCAATATTTTCATAGGGGACATTGCTGAAGGGCTTGAGGGGAAGGTCTGTCTATTCACAGATGATACAAAGCTCTACCACAGAGTAGACACTGCCAATGGGATAGAGAAAATGAGAAGGGATTTGCACAAACTAGAGGACTAGTCAAAAGTGTGGCAGTTGAGCTTTAATGCCAAAAAGTGCAACGTTATGCACTTAGGGAGTAGAAATCTAAAAGCAGAGTACAGGATGGGTGGTCAGATACTGGAAGCAATAGTGCAGGAGAGGGACCTTGGTATAATCATATCTAGCAATCTCAAAGTGGCAAAGCAATGCGAGAGGGCAGTAATGAGCGCCAGTAGAATGCTGGGATGCATAGGCAGGGGTATTACGAGCTGAATGAGGGAGGTGGTGATGCCCTTGTACAAACAGCTGGTGAGGCCACATCTTGAATATGGTGTCCGGTTCTGGAGACCGTACCTCAGGAGGGACATGGATAGAGTGGAGAGGATCCATAGGAGGGCAACAAAAATGGTGTGAGTACTCAGTCATTTCACATATGAGGAGAGGCTGAAAGACCTCAACATGTATACCCTGGAGCAAAGGAGGGAAAGGGGGACATGATAGAGACCTTTAAGTACCAAAAGTGTATAAACAAGGTCCCAGATAGCAGTATATTCCATAATAAGCGGCTCTCAAGGAGAAGGGGTCAAGACATAAAGCTAGAAGGGGGAAGATTTAAGGGAAATATTAGGAAACACTACTTCACAGAAAGGGTAGTGGATGGGTGGAATGCAGTCTCTGAGGAAGTTGTGAGGGCCAAAACAGCGATGGGATTCAAGGTTGCTTGGGATAGGTACAAGGGAATTCTGGAGAGAGGTCGGTGTGGGGAATTACCCGGATCACCTAGGGTTCTTGGGTAACATGGAGATAGAACGCTTGGGCAGACTCGGTGGGCCTGGAAGTCCTTATCTGCTGACAATTTCTATGTTTCTGTGTTTCTGTATTTCAGATCCATACAATAATGTAAGATTTCCTTTAGAATTAAGGACCAAAAGTACAGCAATCCTGAATCGATTCTGCTCCAGATTTGACATAAAATCTTTTGAAGGCCTAAAAAAAGTTATATGACTTTTGAAGTTAGTAATATCAATGTGATTTGCTCATGTTTGCTTTTGAGAGACCCTAATTCCTTAATAGTCATAGGTTTTAACTAAATCTATCTTTTTGTAATGTTTGAAAAGTTTGGGAAGGATTTTTTCCTGTATTAAAAAAGCTATCAGATATCAGCTTAATATTTTCCATGTTTATATCCAGATTATTCCTATTGCATAAATAAATAAATGAATGCAATGTAGGTAGAAATCTAACTATCTAAATAAATTCATAATTTTTTAACAGTCTGACCCAAGTGAAAGATAAACAATGTTATTCACCCAGTGGGTAAATAACACTGTTTATTGTTCACTTGCCTACGTCATACTGTAAAAGAAAATGTCAATCAACCTGACTAACACAATCTTCTGGCCAATCCCACAAGGAATCCTCCACACAGAGCAACAGCCAATAGCACTCCTCCTTACATTCTGAAATCCCTGCTCCTACTGCCCTCTCGTCTTTTCATCGTTGAAGATCCCAAACAGATTAATTGAAATATAATAAATTTTATTTTTTGTTGTTATTCTGCCACTATTATGTTCATTTTTCCCCTCCCACCTCCCATTGCCTCAATTTACAATCCCCCATTATCAGTCCATATCACCACCTGAACTGCTCACTTGAGAACAGAAACCCCCCAAAAAGGATGCCTGACTGGCCATGGTTCAGAATCTTCATTGAGAAGCTGGTGAAAAATGATGGCTGTTGTTTGCACTCCCTTATAACTACAAATATAGATGCTGCCACTCCTGGCTTCAGTCTACTGCTTAAAGTACTAATCAGTATGAAAAAAATAAAAATAAAAACAGAAGAACAAGCCTTTGAGTGTTGGGGGTCACAGTACTCTAGGGAGGGACATGGTGGGGGAATCTCATGACCCCAGCCTGCACTTACAAAGTATGGAGAAGAAATCAGTCTAGCAGAAACGTAGACATTAAAAAACAAAGAAACAAATAAACAAAAAAACTACACAGAACATTGTATACACAGAACATACAATAGTCTGTTCAAATATGCCATTTAATTTCCATTCGTGAAGGGACGGGACTACTACAACTCGCTTGTTGAAGTGTAAAAAACTAGCTTTTCTCTGATTGACTTATCTGAGTTTATAGAGAGGAACTTGCCCACTGTAGATTTCTCCCTTCCCTTACACTCCCTTCCCCCATCTCCAGCTAAACTTCTCTTGCACCTTTTTTTCTTTTTTTTTCTCTCGCAGTAGACATTGTCTCTGTTGCTTCTGTGTCTCCCTCCCCCTCCCTCCCCATCATACTTGCCTTTGACTCTGATATGAAATTACCCACCTCTTCTGGCTGACCTTACTCCTGCTTTTAACTATTTCTTTTGTCTAGCCTAACGATCCCCCCACCCCCAGCAATTAGCCTGCCGCCAGCTTCCCGTCCTTGACCTCCCAGTTGCCAGTCAGAGTATTTAACAGTTGTGTCTCTCTCCTTTTTCCCCCTTAGGCACCTGCACCTGGGCGGCGCTCGCTGAAACTACTGGACGACTGCAACTGCCTCCTCGACCGCCAACCAACCCCAGGCCCCCTGGCCGGAATCCAGCTCCTCAAATGGGATCCGCAGCAAGGTACGCCCACTGATCTCCGCTCCTAGCCAGTCTAAACTCAGAACCCTGATTGATGCTTGCACTTGTAGGCGGTTTCAACTGACCGCTACTCACGGGCCATGCACCGATTGAGCGCCTTTCCCATACACAAACAGGGAATTTTGGTCTGTTCCTCGGCTGCTCTCCTCTCTGGAGAACTGTTTAGCAGTAGCAGAAATTTTCTCCCACCCCACCACCCCTCCCAGGCCTCCTTTAAATACAGTGTTGCTCTGCCCCTCATGGCTTATGCACTCTAATTGGGTCATCTGGCTGTGTGGGAGGTGACTGTATCTGGGCTACTACTCAGTTGTCTGACCCTCACCTTGTTTCATACTTTCATCAGGTTCAGCTACTGCCTAATCCTATCCTAATTTTTCCCCGAGTCCACAGGCTACCAGGGTCTTTAGGGCAACTGCTCTGTTGTCCCACCCCTGCTACACAAATCACTGTACTCAATCGTGGGCAATATGGCCTGCCTTATCATCCTACTTCTAATCCTGGCAAAAAGTACGACTCATAAAGTACTGATCCAGGATAAATCAGGAGTCCTTCCAGCCTGTGAACCCACTATCATAGTTCCTGCTGCTTCTTCATATTGCACTCCTGCTCTTAATCTGTCGGGTATTCATTTTAATTCTCATCCCTCTCCTCTGGCCCTCCTCCCTTTGCCAATGTCTTTCCGTGCACTTCCCCTGCTAGCCTTGAACAGCCACGTCAGAATCTCCTATGCCCAGGCTAGACGTACCTCAGTGTCTGAACACCACACAAGAACCCAAACGAAAAGAGCCCATTTCTACCTGATAAATGCCCTTAAGAAAATGCTTCTAATTCTTCTTTTCTGTTCAGACAACATCAAACTAAATCCAGGTCCCCCAACTCAAATCACATCTCCATCGGAGTTTGCAGCTGCTCCTGGGATGAAACTGATGATGGTCAATATTCTAAGCCTGCTCAAAAAACTTGATCATCTTCAAGTTTGGTCAGCCCACACTGACCCAGATCTGATTATAATTACCGAGTCATGGCTGAAAAAGACTAACACTGATCCTCAAATTACTATACCGGGCTTCAAGCTCTTTAGGGCTGATAAGGATTTGGGGGGGGAGTGGTTGTATACGCCAAATCCAAATTTGATGTTAGCAACATTTCCTGTAAAACTAAGCCTAAAGAATATGAGATTGTCTCACTTAAACTTCACCTTCCATCCCCAGAGTGCATCACAATCATTGGTGGCTATAGACCCCCGTCTGCAGGCACAGAAATTCTTAACGTTCTGAAATCCCTAACTTTGGCTGCTAACACAGAAACAATAATCCTAGGGGACTTCAATATGGATTGGCTCACTGCTAAATCTCACTCTCTAAAATCCATCTGTGATGAGCTGGGTCTTATGCAGATAGTAACTGAACCCACAAGAATCAATGCTTCTAACTCTGCCAATTGCTCACTCCTAGATGTCATTTTAACTTCGCATCCCCATAAAATCTCACATTCTGCAGTTTTCCATAACGACATGAGTGACCACAGTATCACTGTATGTACAAGATTCCAATCTAAAACCCAGCAGCACCCTAAATTCAGAATCAAACGCTCGTTCCATAAATTCAATTCAGTAAACTTCCTAACCGATCTAGCTATGATCAGATGGCAAGACCTATATCTTGCCAAAACTGCTGATGATGCCGTCTCTGTCCTAAATGACAACCTCACCACCCTAATTAACAAACATGCCCCTCTTATTAAAATGAGGGTGTGGAAAATCTCACATCCGTGGTTCATTCAAGAGCTCAAATCAGCACTCACCAATAGAGACAAGCTATGGGCTAGGGCCAGGCACACAAAGAACCCGGCAGACTGGCAGGCATTTAGAACTGCCAGAAATGCCTGTGTTAAAAGTGTACATGCTACTAAAGCAAACTTCTACATCTCCACTCTGGAGCAGGCCAAAGGAAACTCCCAAAAAGTCTGGAAGACACTGAGATCCATTGAAGGCCATCCTGCTGCTTCCTCCCTTCCCACCAAGATTCTGGCCAAGGATGGAATGGTTGAAAACAAACTGCAAATCCTCGAAGAACTTAACCTTCACTTTGCCACAGCCGGGTTGGCATTCGACTCCTCCCCATGTGCTAGCCGCGTGAATAGCAACACTAGCCCAGTTTCTACACATGCTACTCCACCTCATCCCTTCCAGCTGTGCCTGTTTAGCTACAAAGAAGTCGAAGACATAATTCTTAGCCTTGATACCAAGAAAAGTGCAGGGGATGATGGTCTTGAATCATTTTTCTTGTGGTTAGGCTATGCCCAGCTCACAGCTCCCATCCTCCACATCTTCAACTTCTCTATTACCACAGCCACTGTTCCATCCTGCTGGAAATCTGCCCATGTTCTTCCTCTCTTCAAATCAGGAGATCCTTGTGACTTAAACAACTACCGACCTATCTCTATCTTGCCCGTTCTCTCCAAAGCACTGGAAAAACTTATCTGCAACCAACTAAAAAAATCACCTTGAAGCGCACTCACTCCTAAACCCGGCCCAATCTGGCTTCAGGTGGAAGACAGTACCATCTCAGCCTTGGCTAAAGTCTCTAATGACTGGATCCTTGCTATGGACACCAAGAAGGTTACTGGTGCAGTCTTTCTAGACCTCAGTAAGGCCTTTGACACTGTAAACCATCACCTCCTAATCACCTGTCTTGCCTACATTGGTGCCACTCCACTTATCTTACAGTGGTTTAGCAGTTATCTCACTGGAAAGATACAAAAAGTCAAAGCTGATGGCCTACTATCTGCCCCCCTTCCAATTGCCAGAGGAGTACCCTAAGGCTCCATCTTAGGACCAATCCTTTTTTCCCTGCACATCAACAACCTTGACTTCCACATAAAGAACCCTAGCATACATTTCTTTGCAGATGATACGGTTTTGTACGCATCAGGCTCGTCCTTATCTGAAGTCAGGGAAGCACTCCATGCTGACTTTATCCAGTTAGAAAGCAACCTTATCAATGCAAGGCTTCTCTTAAATGCCAAAAAAACCAAGACAATGATTTTCTCGAGACTTGCCCTGCCTGGTGCCCCACCTACCCCACCTAAAAACTTCATAGTTACCTCCCTGGGTGAACCCTTGGAAGTTGTACCTAAATTTAAATATCTAGGTATGTGGATAGACAACAAGCTTTCTTTCAACGACTATACTGAGGATCTATCAAAGAGGCTTAAAGCACACTTGGGTTTCTTCTTTAGAAATAGGACCCTTTTTTCTCTCGCGACCCGCAAAAGACTTGTCCAAGCAACATTCCTTCTCTTGCTTGACTACGGAGACTTTATTTTTATCTCCTCCCCAACCTTGAGCCTATCTAAACTGGACGTACTCTACCACCGTACTCTTCGCTTCATTACTAACTCTGCGTACAGGACCCACCACTGTGATCTTTATGCAGCAGTTGGGTGGACCTCTCTCGCCACCAGACGCCTCCTGCACGCTGGCATTTGGACCCTCAAATTACTACTCCACAGACTGCCTATTTAATGTCTCTCATACACATCTCGCATAACACCTACTCCCTAAGGAAATCCGACCTTATCCTATTAGATGTTCCCGGGACTCATACCACAACTGGCCAAAGAGCTATCTCATATGCCCTCCTCAACATTTGGAACCAACTACAAGCCATGCTGAAGCTAACCAGCATTGTATCAATTAACTCCTACAAAACATTAGCTGTCTCTAAATTAAAAGACATATGTAGGTGCTACGGCCAACTCTAAGCCAACTACCCATGTACCAACTGGCCCTCTACTTATTAAGCTGAAATGTGTTGCATAATTTGGCGCAAGGTTAAAACTGGAATGTACTGAATATATAACATAAGGATTTCTATTTTGTATACCTCTTGTATTAAATATATTTTTTCTTTATTGTTCTACATTTCATATTTCCTGTCAATGTAATTGCGAACTGTATGTGTATGTGCCTCAGGACCTTCTTGCGAATGAGCTTGCTCAACGGAGTCTTTCCTGCAATAAACTTGAACTTATGAAAATAAATGGCATATCTGAACACAGGACATTGTACAATATATCCTCTATTCATTGATCTTCCGCTTAAGGTCCAGATAGGACTGCCAAAGGAAATAACACAGTAAGGGTGTGGGACTTTAGACAGGCAGATTATGACAGGATGAGGGGACTGTTGGAAAGAAGCATGAGGGGAATAGGACAAGTAGAAGGGGTAGAGTCAAAATGGGAAGATTTTAAAAAGCAATGTTAGAGGAAGCAGAGAGTTCAGCTGGTAGGGTTTAGAAGGATAAAAGGGCAAGGAGCCAAATGTGGTTCAAAACTGATGTAAAGACAGTGGAAGTACAAAGAGACCCAAACACAGATGGACAGGGTGGTATATCTAGAGAAATAAAGAGAAGCAGGAAGGAGGGTAAGTAGAGAAAAGTCTCAAATGGAAAAGGATTGGCCAGGAGATCAAGAATGGGGATAAGACTTTATTCAGATACCTAAGTGAAAAGAAGAAGGCATGGGGTGGTATAGCAAAGATCAGGGGACCAGGGTGGGGGTGTGGGGTGTGGGGACTGCAGAGCAAGGCCAAGAGAAAACTACAATTTAAAACAGATACTTCTGATCAGTATTCACTGAGGAAGTGTGTGTGTGTGTGAGTTGGGGAGGGGGGGTTGGCTGCCATGTATTTGCAGGCACCAGAAGAGAGGGAAAACACAAGTCCATTTATGGAAGAGAGAGTCCACCAGGGGTTGGAAGCCATAAAAGAAAACAAGGTGGTGGGGCCCAACATGATCCACCCAAGGATATTTAAAGAACTGAACACAGTGCTATCCTCAATGCTATTTAGCACCTCATTGAAGATGGGAGTGGTTCCAGAGGAATAGAGGAGGGCTGATGTGGTCCTTCTGCACAAAAGCAGCAGCAGGAAAGAGGCCAGCAATTACAGACCAGTCAGTCTCATATCCGTGCAAGGGAAAGTTAATGGAGTCCCTGTTGATGGAAAGACTGATGGAGTACCTGGAGACATATGGCTGCAGGACAACTGGCAGCATGGTTTCACAGGGGGGAGGTCATGTCAAACAAATCTCATGGATTTCTTTGACTAGGTAACCAGGGAGGTGGATCAAAGAAGGCAGTTGCACAAGTGGCCATTGAGGGACCCGAGCCTGGGTTCCTCACAGGGAGATGTCTGATATTAAATTTAAATTACTATAAAATATTGTCAGTCATTGTGGGAATGCTAGTGAGCTGACAAGTCTTACTCACTTAGGCCCTGTACACATGAGAGCTGAAGATCTGCACCGGTTTAAAAAACATTTTAAAAACGTTTTTAAACTCACCACAGCAGCCCGTCCAGATCAGTCTTCAACCGAGTTTTAACTCGGTTATACCACAGCCGACTTCCGTCTGCATCTGCCTCCAGTAACGTTTTTTAAAACAGGTTCTCCACGACCCTTAACACGCTTCCTGGAGGAGCAATATGCAGACGCCTGTCCACACTACAGGGTAATACGCTTTCTCTCATAAAACCGTTTTTAAAAACGGACTTGAGACTAGCTCGCAGCAGGGTTTAAGCACAGTTTCCTAACACGCTTTGAAACCGTGCTTAAATGCGGACAGGCGCGTGTTTTCGCTAGTTAAAACATTTTAAGCACCTTAAAACGTTTTAACTAGCCTGATGTGTACAGGGCCTAATAGTCAGGCCTGACTAAAACTATTTCTTTTTCAAATTTCTTTTTTGGCACGAAGGTATAAACTTAGAGCAATATCTTTTTTTGATGCACACTCTGTAAACACTGAACAAAATGGCAGCTAGCTGCCCAGAAGCAGTGGGAGTCAGCCTTCCAGCCCAATAGCAATATTTTTTTTTTTTTTTTTCTTGGGCACGAAACCTTGAACAACAATAGAAAAAAAGTCCCTAACAGCTGAACTGAGTACACAAGCACAGTGTGCACAGTACACACTACAGCATACAAACATATGACAACAGGGTAGCCACCTAGAAGCAGTGGTGATGGGAGTAAGCCAATTCTGGTCTTCACCCCTCCAAAAAAATTAATTTGTTCAGCACAGTTGTACTTTTCACTGCATTTCAATTAAAATACTACAACTCTAAATCCATGGTTTGCCTTGTTCTTTGTTTCAGACAAGTCCAACTAAGTTACAAAAAAATAAAGACTTAAATTACTATTCACTAAGTAAATCCCAACAATCTCCCTTACTCACTTAAGCTGTTTAAAACACTACTGGCTCGATTTTCAAAGAGCCCTTCAAGCGATGCAAGTTGCGTTGCTCTAGGGCTGTGGCAAACTTCAGGTATGTCAGGGATCTTGTGTCCAATTTTATCATGGGGGGGTCCCTGTGCCAAAAACCCAGGAGTTGCCACAGCCACAGGCTAGCACCACACATTTGGTGCACTTACGGGAATTGCTGCAGAGATCTATTCCCTCTGACACACACAACACTAGGAAGTCCACAAGGGTTTAGGGGGGATATTTGCATGCTGGGGGGGCTGGGGCAGAAGAGGCAAGAGGGTACCCTAAGGAGCACTGTGGAGACAGAGGCCATGACAGGGAGTGATATGGCACCTGGCAGGGGTGTCACTTGTAGAGTCCTACAGCTGATTAGATGAGACTACTTTATGGAGGGTTGCCAGGACTGAACAGTGACATGGCCCCAGGTGGGCACTGCCCTGGCAGCTGCTCCATAGGTGCACAAAGGCAGAACCCTGCAAGCGGGAGGCAGCCTGTCACATCGTGGGAGGGTGGACATTAGGTAACAGTGGAAGTACCAGGAGAACCGTCCCCCCACCACTGGCAGCCCTCAACCTCCAGCTTCCCACCCAGAGACCCTTGGTGTTCCATCGCCCATTTCTTTACTTTGGTCACCAGGTGAGCCTTAACAGCCTCAAGGTAAAGTGATGGAGGCCTGGAAAAGGAATCCCCCTGGGGGCTGAGTAGTGATGTGTTTAGATTCAGAATTGGGGAAAGTCAGCAAAGTGTATCTAGAAATGAAGGAGTAATGCTGCTAGTCTTGTAGGAAATTAAGCTGGGTAGGGTGCAGGGTACAAGCAAAGGTACCAAAAGTGGTCTCAACGGTTAACAGGAAGGCTCCACTACAAGATGTGTGTATAACACATTTATATTAACAAGAAAATAAGCAAATAAATTAAGAGCTAGCACCTCCCAACACAGCGTCAACGTTTCATGCCACTCTGGTCAGAGGGGCGTAAAAAGTTGATGCTGTGTTGGGGAGTGCTAGCTTTTAATTTATTTGCTTATTTGCTTGTTAATAAAAATGTTTTATACACGCATCTCATGTTGGAGTCTTCCTGTTAACCGTTGAGCCCGCTTTTTGTATCTTTGCTTGTAATTTGTCTGCTGGTGTGGCTCTGGTACGTTTTTGTCTTCTGAAGCTGTGTTGTTGTATACTTTTTGTAGGGTGCAGGGTGCCTGGTTCACAATCCAGCTGTGTTCCACCTGTGGGATTTGCAAACATTCTATGAGCCTTCTCCTATTAATTGGAGTCCCTATGTTGAACGGCTACTGTGAAGATAAGGAACAACAGAGAGCAAGTAAAGAACGGAAATTAATCGTGAATTAATTGTTAAGGTTCCTCAAGCAAGAGGGGTTGTACTAACCTAGAAACATAGAATTGATTAGAATTTGATGGAAGATAAGGACTGCTTGGCCCACCCAGTCTGCCCATTTTTCCCTTCCTGCATTATTGCTGAAGATCATACTTGATCTACAGCACTTTCTCACTCTCCACTTCCCTTCCCTTATCTTATTATTCCCTTGTGCCTATCCCATGCATTCTTAAATCCAGCCACTGTTTTCACTGGCTATGCTAGGAATCCACCACTCTGTTTGAGAAGAAGTACTTCCTCACAACTCCCCTGAATCTACCTCCCTTCAGATTCATAGCATGCCCCTTGTTCTTGAGCACCATTCTGTTCTGAAAAATACTGCCTTCCTATACCTTATTTACATCTGTGAGGTATTTAAAGGTCTCATATCTCCCCTCGTCCTCCTCTCATCCAGTGTAGAAACACAGAAACATAGAAATTGTCAGCAGATAAGGACCACTAGACCCATCTAGTCTGCCCTTAAGCCCTATACTTGTTTGTGGCCTCTGACCCTAAGTGATCAGTAGTTTCCCATCACTCCTTCCCTCCTCAAGGTTCCCTTGTGCCTATCCCAGGCATGTTTAAAAACCTCCACTGTGCTTGCTCCAGCCATCTCCTGTGGCAGGCTATTCCATTTGTCCACCACCCTCTCTGTGAAGAAAAACATTCTCACATTTCCCCTTAATCTGCCTCACTCCAGTTTCATATTATACCCCCTTGTTCTTGCACTCCTTCTGCACTGGAAGATGTCTTCCCTCGTACTGTATTAATGCCCTTGAAGTATTTGAATGTTTCTATCATGTCCCTCCATTCCTTCCTTTCCTCCGGTGAGTACATATTGATGTCCTTTAATCTGTCTTCATACATTTTGTGGTGCAAGCAATATACCATCTTGGTTGCCCTTCTCTGGACTGCTTCCACTCTGTTGATGTCTTTGTGAAGGTGTGACCTCCAGAACTGCACACAGTACTGTAAGTGAGGCCTCACTAGTGTTTTACACAGTGGCATTATAAGCTCCCACCTTCTACTAGTGATACCTCTGCTTGTGCATCCCAGCATGCAACTGGCCCTCCTTGCAGCTTTTGTGCACTGCTTGGACACCTTTAGGTCATCTGAAATGATGACCCCCAGGTCCCTTTCTTCCTTGGTGATTGCCAACACCCCCCCATACTGTATTTTCCCCAGGGTTCCCTCTTCCCAGGTGCATTATTTTGCACTTCTTTGCATTGAACCCCAGCTGCCACACCTTACACCATTTTTCAAGCTTCCTAAGGTACCTCTTCATTTTCTCTACCCCTTCTGGAATATCCACCCTTTTGCAGATCTTGGTGTCATCCACAAATAGGCAGACCTTTCCCTCTAGCCCTTCTCCGAGGTTGATCTCTGAGGTACCCAGCTGGTCACTCCCCCTCTCTCTGGATTGGATCCCATTTACCACCACTCTCTGTCTCATGTCAGCTAGCCAGCTTCTAAACCAATCTACCATCCTGTGTCCAATGCCCAGACTAACCATCTTGTTAAGCAGCCTTTTATGTGGGACGGTGTTGAAGGTTTTGCTGAAATAGAAGTAGGCAACATCCCCCCCTCCCCATTTAGTTCCTTCATCAACCAATCAAAGAAATCTATAAGATTCATTTAACATGACCTTCCAACTGTGAATGCATGATGCCTTGAATACAGGAAACTGTTGGCTTCCAGGTGTGCCACAATTCTTTCTTTCAGCAGTGCCTCCATGATCTTTCCCACCACTGAGGATAGGCTGACCGGCCTGTGGTTCTCTGGCTCCTCCCTACTTCCACTTTTGTGTAAAGGAACTACATTTGCCCTCTTCCAGTCCTCTGGAATCACTCCTGTGTTGAGCGACTCTGTGAACAAAGCTGCCAGAGGTGCTGCTAGTTCACTACGCAGTTCCCTCAATATCCTTGGGTGTATGCCATCTGGCCCCATAGCTTTAGTCACCTTCAGCTTTGAGAACCCCTCCAGGACTCTCTGTACTGTGAATGGACTGGTGTCCACCTCTCCCTCCCCTTTGCATCTGTTGCTCAGCTGTGGTCCCAGACCCTCCCCCTCTTCAGTGAATACTGAACAAAAGCATTTGTTCAGTATTTCTGCCTTCTCCTGATCTCCCTCCTTACACTCTCCTTTATCCCCTTTGAGCCTTACTATCCCTTCCCTGGTTTTTCTTCTTCCACTGATATATCTATAGAATGTCATGTCTCCTTTCTTCACTGTCTGTGCTAGCCCCTCCTCAGTCCATGCCTTAGCACTCCTAACAGCCTTACATGCTCCCCTTAGACACTCAAGGTACAACTCCCTGTCTTTCCCATTTGGGTCCCCTTATACTTCCTGAAACTCACCCTTTTAGCTCTTACTTTGTCTGCTACTTCTTTCGAGAAGTGGTTTCCTCGTTTTCTTCCCTTTGGACACCAACCTAATGCATTGGGTCATCCTTTCCACTATGGTGCCATTTAGTTCCCCCGCTGCTCCTCAACCCCCCCCCTTACCTCCCCCTTCTGTACGGCTACACTGATATATCTACCCATTTCAGCGCAGTCAGCTCTCCTGAAATCTATACCTTCACCTTTGTGTGACTAGCTTGTGTCTCTGTTCCTACACTATGTGGCGGTTGCTGGATCCTAGCTGACCTTTCACCTGGACATCTGTGACTCTGTCCTCATTGGTTAGTATGAGGTCCAGAATTGCTGTAACTCTTGTAGGAACACTCACTATCTGCCTGAGGCCTGCCCCTGTAATGAATCCAGGATGGCATGGCTCCTGGATGATGTAGCTATTGAGATTGTCGCATCCACATCTGGGATATTGAAATCCCCCAGCAGTAATACATCACCCTTTGATGCCATCTAATGAATCTGGTCCATTAGATCCCCATCCCCTTCCTCCCCTTGTGCTGGAGGTCTGTAAATCATAGAAACATAGAAACATAGACTTTGACGGCAGATAAGGACCACTAGGCCCATCTAGTCTGCCCATTTCCCTACCTACAGGATAGGCCGCAGATCCTAGTTAACCAACAGCCTATTTCTTCCTACCCTCCACAAGAATTGCCTTTTGTCTGTCCCCTGCATTCTTGAATTCCCCCACAGTTTTAGACCCCACAACCTCCTCAGGAAGGCTGTTACATGCATCCACTACCCTCTGTGAAATAATACTTCCTCACGTTGCCCTGAACTGCCCTCCTTCTATCTTTAAATTGTGTCCCTTGTTCTTGCAAGTCTCTTTTTCTGAAGATGCTACCCTCTTGGACTTTGTTGATTCCACTAAGGTACTTAAAAGTTTCTATCATGTCCCCCCTCTCCCTTCTTTCCTCAAGGGTATACATATTAAGCTCCTTTAGTCTCTCCTCATATGGCTTCTCTTACAGACCCTGCACCATTTTAGTTGCCCTCCTCTGGACTACCTCTATCCTGTCTATGTCCTTGCGGAGATGGGGTCTCCAGAACTGGACACAGTACTCCAGATGGGGTCTCACCAACTGTCTGTACAGAGGGATAACAACTTCCTGTTTTCTGCTGCTGATGCCTCTCCCTATACATCCCAGTATACCCCCAGCCCTCCCTACTGCCTTCTCACATTGCTTGCTAACCTTAAGGTCATCTGATATGATTACCCCCAGGTCCCTTTCCTTTTTTGTTGTTGTTACTACCTCCCCACCATTGTGTATTCTTCCCCTGGGTTCTTGTTTCCCAGGTGCATTATTTTGCACTTCTTTGCATTGAATCCTAGCTGCCATACTTCTGACCATTCCTCCAAGCTTGCCAAGTCCCTTTCATCCTTTCCATGCCTCCTTGTAGTATCACCCTGTTGCAGATCTTTGTGTCATCTGCAAAAGGCATACTTTTTCCTTCAGTCCCTCTGTAATGTCACTGATGAAGACATTAAAAGGACTGGACCCAATCTGAACCCTCTTGGTACCCTACTAGTAACCCCTCTTTCTTCAGAGTGGACTCCATTTACAATTACCTTCTGTGTCCTGTTGTGCAGCCAATGTTTTGCAGGCTACCACCCTGGGACCCACTCCCAGGCTAGTTAATTTGACTATTAATCTTTTGTGTGGGACTGTGTCAAATGCCTTGCTAAAGTCTAGGTAGGCCACGTCCACAGCCCCTCCCTGGTCTACTACTTTGGTCACCCAGTCAAAGAAATCTATTAGATTCATCTGACATGACCTTCCCGCTGTGAACCCATGCTGCCTTGGGTCCTGTGCTCCACTGGCCTCTAGGTACTCAACTATTCTTTCCTTCAGAAGTGACTCCATCACTTTCCCTACCACAGAGGTCAGACTGACAGGTCTATAGTTTCCTGCCTCTGTCTTGGTCCCACTTTTGTGAAGTGAATCACATCCGCCTTCCTCCAGTCCTCGGGTACCACACCATCCTCCCATGATTTATTAAAAAGAGTAGCCAGTGGTTCACTAGTTCCTCCCTTAATTCTTTTAGAATTCTGGGGTGAATTCCATCAGGACCCATTGCTTTGTCCACCTTCAGTTTTAGGAGTTCTTGCAGAACCTTTCTTCTGTGAAAGGACTGGGATCGACCCCTATCAAGAGTGCTTCTGTTAATTGGATTGAGGACTTCCCCTCCTTTTGTGAATGCTGAGCAGAAATATTCGTTCAGTATCCCTGCTTTTCACTGTCCCCTCTGCCCACCCACCATTCACTCTATTCAGCCTCACTATCCCTCCTTTGTCTTTCTACACTCGCTGATGTACCTATAAAAGGTTTTATCCTCCTTCTTAACTGAGTTGGCTATCTTTTCCTCAGTTTGGGCCTTTGCTATTCTGACTTCCCTCCCTGCTTCCTTCTGCCTTAACTGGTACAGCTCTCTGTCCTGCTCCTTCTGTGTTTCCTTATACTTCCAGAATGCTATCTTTTTCTTCCTGACTTTCACAGCCACCTCTTTTGAGAATCACAGTGGCTTTTTCTTTCGTTTAGATTTGTTTATTTGCTTCACACAAAGGCTTGTTGCCTCTGTGATGGCAGTTTTGATGATTCCCCATTGTTGCTCCACACCTCCTTCTAGCCTGTTTGCTAATGCTTTCTGAGGCACCTCCCATCTTGCCAAAGTCAGCCCTCCTAAGAGTCAGTACCCTCACTTTTGTATGGCTTGACTCTGTAGCTGAGTTTAACATGAACCACACTGTTTGATGGTCACTTGTCCCCAGATGGCACCCACTTCTAGATCTGAGATCCCTCACTGCCCCCTGTTTGAGAGTATGAGGTTCAAGATTGCTCCCCTCATGAGTGGGTTCAAACTAGCTGTCTAACGCCTGCCATCTGTAGGGCATCAAGAATGGCCCTGCTCTGGATGTGCTGCAGCAAATGTGCTCCAGTTAACATCTGGCATATTCAGATCTCCCAACAACAGTATCTCCTTTCTCTGCCATTCTAAGAATGCCTTCTATCATATCCTTGTCCATTTCCTCCCCTGACATGGGGGTCTGACACAACCCTGTGCGGATTGCGGTGCTCTTTCCAGTCTCCAAGGTGACCCACAGTGCCTCCTCTCCTCCTGTTTACTCTTTTGTTCAGTTGCTTTTATCCTTCCTTTACATAGAGAGCTACTCCTCCCCCTCTTCTCCCCTGCCTGTCTCTCCTGTAGGTTATGTACCCTGGTATGTTAACATCCCAGTCATGGTTCTCTGTGTACCATGTTTCTGTGACTGCTACGATATCCAGGCATTCCTCTTCCATCATGGCCACCAGTTCAGGGAGCTTGTTGCCCAGACTACGGGCATTGGTACTCATTACCCTCCATTTCCTGATGGCCTTACTCCCTTTTGCCCCATCCCTGTCCTTCTTGCCTTTGTCACTTTCTCCATTTACCCCTGCCCTTCTCCCTATCGACACCTCTATGTTGGTGTTTGCTGCACTTACTACCATGATTATTTGAGGAGGGCTAGGATTTCCCTGCTCCTTTCCAGTGCCTCCCCCCCTTGGCTAGTTTAAAAGCTTGCCAATGAAGCATTTAAACCTATCACCTAGGATCCTGGTTCCCCTTCTGGACAGATGCAGCCCATCATGCCAGTATAGGCTTGCATCACTCCAGATGGACCCCAGTCCCCAATGAAGCCAAATCCTTGAGCTACACCATTTTTTCTCAACCACTGATTGAATCCTTGGTGAAAGGAACACCCTAGCCTCTCCTATGCCGGAGATGGCAGCACCTCTGAAAAGGTTACCGTAAGGCAAGTACTTGACTCAAGGCCCTCCCCATCCCACAAACTCTTCCTGCACTTCTAATCCCTTTTCTTAGCCAGGTCATTTGTCCCTAGGTGGACAATGACATCCAGCTCCCTCCCTGTGCAGCTGCTCTGGCAATCCTGAGGATTCACTCCCTGTCCCTCCAAGCCATGGCACCAGGCAGGCACCTTACCTCCCTCTCCCCTTCCTCCCCCAGTTCTACCTTCCTAACAATGGAGTCCCCCACCAGGAGTTGTTTCTTCCCCTGCAGTGTCCCCTGCCACCCTCCTGTGGGTCTCCTTTGTGGAGGTTCCCAGCATCCTCCTTGGTCTCCACCGCAGGTGCCTCCATAGAGGAACCACACTTTGCCAGACCACACTTTGCCAGAATGGCACAGGAATTGTGGAGAGGTACAACTGGAGGGATGTGCCTCTGTTCCACCACCCTCACCCTCCCTGAGCCCACTGTGGTCCAACCACTCCTCTTTCTTGGCAACCTCTGAGGCAGCTGCAGTGGCACTGGTGGTCCCTGGATGGAAGAGAAGGTCCCACAAATCCTGGCCAACTCAGCCTGGAGATGAGCAACCTCCTCCCTCATCCCAGAGAGGTACCTGCAGATGGGACAACACCGCATCCTCCAGAACGTCTCCCGGAAGACTGCTGCTCCACAGCCACTGCACTGCACCACTCCAATCATGTCTTATTTCTGGCCCCTTAACTGTTTGCAATCCTTACTCTTTCCTCTGTTTTTTTCTCTCTCTCCTTACTTTCTGCCTGTGTGCCTTTAAGCCCCTGATTGTCCTGTTCTGAGACAAGAATATCCTATATTTCTCAGTAGACCACTTACTTGCTCAGAGGCAGACCTCCAGCAGCTGAGGGGCTGAGAGTTACTCTGCCCTTCTAGGATGGTGGGTCTTTGGTGGTTCTGTGATCACTCACTTCCTGCTCCCAAACAGGAAGTTACTGTTGTCAGTCAAATCCTGTGTCTATAAAAATAGAACTAGCTTTGGGTGGGGAGGGAAGGAGGGCAATATAGTCCCAGCAGAGAAGTCCAGTCACACAGCAGTCCTTTCTCCTGGTGTCTTCTGCCAAGCTATTAGCTGTGTGGACTGCTGTGCCATTGTCTGGCTCAAGGGTGACCCACAGTGCCTCGGCCGCCCCCTGTCTACCTTGTATCTCTTGCATCTCTTTTTCATTAATACCTTCCCTGACATACAGGGCTACCCCTCCTCCTTTTTACCCTCCCCCGATCCCTCCTGAACAGAGCATAGACTGGTACATTAATGTCCCACCTATGATTTGCGGTGTACCACGTCTCCATTATTGCTGCGATGCCCAGGTTCGCCTCAACTAACAAGGCCTCCATGTCTGGGATTTTGTTTCTCAGGCTTCTGGTATTTGTCACCATGGCATTGCAAGTTCTGATGTGCCTCCTTTCTCTGCACCTATTTTTGCTACCCTTCTGCCCCCATCCCAAATTGACCTGCTTTTGTGGCCTTGATTCCTCTGCTTCTCCCTTACTTCCTGTATCTGCTGTTCTGTTCCTGAACTCCTTTCCCTGTATGTCTGTCCTGTCTGCTGTATCTTGCAGGGGTGGGATGCTCAAGTGACCCTGCTCCTGTTGGCCCCCCTAAGGCTAGTTTAAATGCTCATCAATGAAGTGTAAACTGTCCATTGAGGATTGCTTTCCCCTTCCTGGACAGATATAGTCCATTGCCTGTTTACAGGGCTACATCATTTCAGGTGAGTTCCCAGTCCCCAATGAAGCTATACCCCTTCTCGCTGCACCAGCTCTTCAACCATGCACTAAAGGTACTGATGTGGAGATTCCTATCCCCCCCTCACTGCCTTGGACCGACAGTACCTCCAAAAACATCACAGAGCTTGTTACCTTCCCCAGGCACCCTCCCAGCACTCTAAAGTCCTCTTTCACCTGTTCTAAGCTTGCGCTGATACTGGATAGGTCATTTGTTCCCAGGTGGACAATGACTTCCAGCCCTCCCCTTCTTGTGTGTACATATTAAGGTAATTTAGTTTCTCCTCACAGGGCTTTTGATGCAGACCCTGCACCATTTTAGTTGCCCTCCTCTGGACTTTCTCCACTTTGTCTATCTCCTTCCAGAGATGTGGTCTCCAGAATGGGACTCAGTACCCTAGGTGGGATCAGACCAGCAATCTATACAGAGGTAACATCAACTCCTTCTTTCTGCTAGTGATACCCCTCCCCTGTGTACCCCAGCACCCACTAGCCCTCCTGACTGCCTGGCCACACTGCCTGGCACCTTTAGGTCATCAGATATGATTACCCTCAGGACTCTATCCTGCTTGGTAGTTGTCAATACCATTCCACCCATTTTGTACTCTGCCCTTGGATTTTTGTGCCATACTGTAAGTGTATGATTTTGTACTTTGCACTTTTTCACGTTTAAACCCAGCTACCATACCCTTGACCACTCCTCTAGTTTTCTGAGGTCTATGCTCATCATTTACACCCACCCTGGAGTGTCCACCCTATTGCAGATTTTGGTGTGATCTTAAAAGAGGCAGAACCTTTCCATCCAGCTCCTCTGCAATGTCACTTAAAAGTCATTAAAGAGGGCTGGGCCCAACACTGATCCCTTAGGCACCCTGCTGGCCACCCTACCATTCCTCAGACTGAACTCTGTTTATCACCGCTTTCTGTTGCCTATCCCCAATCAATTTCTTATCCAGTTTGTAGTAGGGTGCAGGTAAACAAGTGAACAATACTGGTAGTCTGACACACGAGCAGTCTTTAAGTTTTCAAATTTATTTTTCTTCTTCAAAAGTTAACTGAAATCAGGACATATATGTTACAGTGAAGTGATATGACAGTAGAAATCAAGGATTACTCATAATTTATTCCAACATCTTGGAGCAATTCACAGAGCTCCCTGGAGTCTGCCTCCAGACCCAAAACCTATCTGAATTCACAGCCCAAAGAACAGTGGTTTTATACAGAAGAAACCAATCATGTGATGAGCTAACTCAGCCCATTAACATTTAACTTATTAAATTAATTTAGAATTGTTTTAAATTTACTAGGATCACTGTATTCATTATCTAACACATAATAATAACTATACAGTCTAACAGATTTATTTTAAACAACTTTTAAACATTTTTTATTTTAAACATCCCCTAAAGCACCACCCATCAATCACTTTTGCAGTATATAAGGGGTTAAGTTATGGCTGGACAGCACTATAGGGCACTGAGACATGGGAGAGACATGAAGCAGCAGCACTTTCTAAACCTTCTTAAACACAAAAACATGTAATTTCAAACATGCCTCTCTGTGTTTTACTATTACTTAAGCAGTTTTAATCTACTGTATGTTTTAACTGACTTCAAGCAAGAAGTAGTACAAAATAATCTGCCTTTTAAAATCATTTTTACAGCATGCTACACAAAGCCTAAAACCATTACCCCAAACAAGTGAGTGTACTTAAGGAAAAGAAACCGCAAGGGCACAGCAAAAGTAGAGAAACTGATACACAGCAACCACATTAAAGTGTTGCTTCTCTTTAGTTTTTCATGTGGCTACATTTAGCTTCTGTTTCCTGCTCCTCTCACTAAACCCTACCTAATTCTTGACTCAAACATAACCTGCAGGCTTTTATCAGAATAGACACCAATTGCTTCTAAACAAATAATTTTACTCTCTCTTTCACAGAACATTTAAACACAGCCGCTGAAAGGAGCAACCTTAATGTTCAGCTGCTAACTTCTTTGTTCTATCTCAGGAGTATTCTCGAGAAACCAACTTTTCTGCTACTCACATCCGGGTTGGGGGGGAATTAACCATTTTATAAATCTCCTATTTACTACATCTCCCTTTTAGTTAAAAGGCACCTCATGATAGCAGAACTGCATTAATACAAGCATTTTTACAAATGCCTTTCTTATTTCCTTTTCAACTCCTTTACTATGACTTCCTAATACCAGGACTGTGACTTTTAAAATAAAGAAATAAACCTGGAGGAAAACACGGTTTTAAAGCTCATTCACGAATGCACATTTAAAAGCACAAAAATGGCTGAACTATACAGCACCTTTTCTGTGCAATAATACACACACTCACAGCTTCATAGGGCAGCCAGCAAAGAACCTACAACTACCAGCAGAGAATGAAAATAGGGAAACCCACTACAGCTTCAGCCCCCCTTCTTCCCCTCAAGCTTTGCCGCTTGCTGTACAGCACTATTTAAATTAGGATCCCAACACTGTTTTCTGTTATTATTTTTTTACATCTTGGGATTTTCCTAACACAGGGGGTTTAAATACAGAGAAAATTACAAGGAGTTCCAGGGCCCCTAACCCTTCACAGAGTGAAACGGTGACACAGTTTCCCACCTTTGGACCCACTCCTAGGTTATCCAGCTTGCTTACTAGAAAGAAAAAAAAATATCAAATTATTGGATCAAAACAGACAGCAAGATAATTTTAAATTCAAAATTCTTTTCATGGTATGCCACATATGGGGGCAAACATGGGTATAAATATTATCCTGACGTGCTGATTGATCCAGTTCTAAAGAAAATCTTCATGAGGTACAAATTAGAATGTTTCAAAAGTAATGTTCAATGGGCTAGGTACAATAAGCTTCTAGCAACTGCTACAAAATGTTATAGTTCATAGTTTCATAATTGATATTCAAGTCTATCAGTGTTAGCCTTAATGACTTGCCAGATATCAGTGGAAAAATGTCAGTATCTCAGCTCCCATATGTTTGTTTAATTTCCTTTTAAATTGTTCCATTGTAATACTATATACAATGGCCTTTGACAGTGCACTCCAAGATTTCCAAGATTTCACTACCCTTTGATTGTACCATTCCCCTCTCTTGTTTGTCTGTACAGTTTCACTTTTTAATTGTCTGTCATACAACCTTGTATTTACTCCTACCTCATTTTTACAAGGTCCAGAAGTCAACCATATTTGTTCATTATGTTAAGCCTTTATATATATATATATATATAACATAGATCTCCTCTTAATTTTCTGTACTGTAAGGAATATAGCCCTAAGATTTGTAGACTTTCCTTTGTACTCATTCCATTAATTTCATGTTTCCAATATTTGTAGAAATAAAGGGTGCACAATATTCAAAATGAGGTCTGACCAAGGTCTTATACAGTAGAACAATCACCTCCCTATTTCTGCTCCTTACATTCCTAGTAATACATCCTACTATCCTGTTGCATTTTTCACTACCTCTTTGATGTGATGGTCAAATGAGAGTTTACTGTTTATATAAACACCTAGATCCTTTTCATTTTCTGTAGATGCTAGGGGCATACCTTCCAGTGTATTTGTAACACTGGCACCAAAGAGGACCTGTTACATGTTCTCTGGGAGTGCAAGTGGTACAGAAAGGAAAAATTGTTCTGGTTGCACCCCTTCATACAAGACTGGAATAATATTGATAAGGAATTTCTCACACAACTATTTTTTTTCCACCGAGGATAACTGGTCTAGTACAAGGGTTGCTACTTTTCTTGTACAAATTAATAGAACAAGGAAAAATAGCATAAAACAAATACATGAGTATTACATATAATTCAGACTAACTATACAAGTTAATATTTACCCTGATAGTGAAGGATATCTTAACCTCCAGGGAATGTAGTCTCTGGATGTAAAGATCTTGCTTTCTTGTAACTTAAACTTTAGGAATTTGTGTATATATGTGTGTGCTTTATATAACTAATATATTGATTTAGAACATTTCATTAATGTGTTGTGTGTGTGCATATATATATATATATATATATATATATATATATATATATATGTATAATACTTTGTTAATGCATCAGTTGGTTAAAGGACAAAAGTAGAAAAATATGGTGTTAGGGTTTCCACCCCTAACACTTACACCCCCACCCTACACAGATGAAGAGGGATTGGGGGTGGCATTGGGATCGTAAGCCCCAACACTCACCCCATTCCATTAGAAAATAAGATGGGTGGCACAGCATAGGAGAACAGGGTGAGCATTAGTGCTGATGTTCCCAAAGCCACCCCAACCCCTCTTCATCTGTGCAGGTTGGGGGTGTGGTGTTAAGGTTGGAAACCCTAACACTGCATTTCCCTTCTTTTGTCGCTTTAACCCTAACTGATGCATTAACAAAGTTTTTTGCAATTTATTTCCTTACTTTTTGAGATAGTATAATAGTATCCTTATTTGACCCCAAATTTTCAATACAGCCTTCTTATGACCTCACTGCATGTACCCAGTACAGAATATTTTCAAATCCCTACAGAAACATAATTTTGTCCAACTGTAATGCCATTCTGCACCACAGGTGCAGAAAACATTTTTGGCAGGATTTGAAATATGACAACTATACTACTCATGAGGTGGTGTGAAAAAATGGCAATGCTGAAAATGTGGAGTGAAAATATTACAAATTACCAAAGTTAAGCACATGCATAGAAAAATTTCAACAACTGTGCATAACTTGGGCATTTTTAGGTATTTTTGCACCAAATTTTCAACATGGGCTTTTTGGGACCCAACCTCACGAACACTGGCACTGTCATTTTATTACTCTTTCCTGAAAGGTGATTTCATGCAGCAACCATGCCATTCTGTGCAACAGGTGCCTAAACATGTTTCAGGCAGGATGTAAGAAATGACATATGTACTGTTCCTGAAGTGGTGTGAAAAAATGGCTATGTTGAAAATTTGGAGTGAAAATACTAAAAACTGCCTGAGTTATGTGTGTGCATAGAAAAATGTCAACAACCAAGTGTAACTCTGGGATTTTTGGGAATTTTTGCAATAAATGTTTAACATGGGCTTTTTGGGACCCCAACTCATGAACACTGGCACTGTCATTTCGTTACTCGGTCCCGAAAGGTGATTTTGCAGTCACTGGAGTTCAAAAATACCTAAAAATGGCTGAGATATCAACATGAGTTCACAATGCCATTGACAGTCATTACACAGCACTTACCTTGATTCTTCAGTTCATGGTTTGGCTTTGAAGAGTGCATACGTGTTCCGGTCCACAGAAGATGACAATTCTTGACCTCAGGTGGTAAGTATGTGGTAAGGGGAAGTGTGGGGTGGTGGTTGCTCAGTGGGAGGGTTGGGATGGGGAGAGGATGGCGGGGACAATGAGGGATTGTTTCCTTTTTTCCAGGTTTTAAAAAAAAAGACATCAGGGGATGTTTTATTTTTTTCAGATCTAAGAGACACATTAAATAAATATTATGGGACACTGCAGGTGGGCTCTCCAATGTCCCACACTGCTGGAGAGGGGAGTTGTTAAATGCTGACATGGGGATTGGGCCCCCAATGTCAGCACATTAATAAAACAAGAGCTGCGGGGGTCATCCAACACTGGGGGTGGGCATCCTGGAGTCAGGAAGATATAAATAAAATAGAGAAGGGACAAATTAAAAAAATATTACAGGACACTGGGAGTGAGCTCCCCAGTGTCCCACACTGATGGGGGGGAGAACATACTGGAGACACTAGGAGTGGGCTCCCCAGTGTCCCACACTGGCAGGGAGGGTTGGTGTTATGCTGCTGACATGGGGATTGGGCCCCCCAATGCCGGCAGAACTTTAAATATTTAATATAAATTTTCCTTGGCCCCCCACCCCTTAGAAGACATAAAAGGGGAAAAACAGACTTTCATTAGGTAAACACTTAGATGTGTTTACCTAAAAGGGGGCGGAGGAATCAGATTCTGGAGTCTGTTTGCCCCCAAAATGAGCAGGGGCTATTGTACTAATTACTACTGCAAATCCACCCCCCATACTGTCACACACAACAGCGGGTCTTTGAGGATACTGCCACAATTTACGGCAGACACTCGGACACTACCAGCCCAAAAAATTAAAAATAAACTTATTTAGGGACATGATACTGAAAAAGTAATGCCAGAATCATATTCCCTGGGCCCCAATTAGATAAACACAACTATTGGTGTTTAGCTAGGGGTATTATTTTTTGAAATATTTAACTTTTCCGACTCGCTAAATGAAAACAAGATGGTGAAATCTGTACTGAACATTAAACAGTAAACAGTAAATTTCGAACACTAAATGGCCATTTACTGTTTGAACAATACAGTTCAATCAATAAATGTTATTTACCGTTTGAACAGCCTGTCTTGCATCTATCACAAAAATCATTATAATTCAAAAATGGTAATATATCCCTGGCTCTACACCTGGCTTAAACAAAGGTTGGATTCGGGGTGGTATCTTATGGAGATGGAGCAGTCCCAACCAACAGAGCTTTGGACCTTACCCACAGCCCACATTTCCCCACAGCTGTCCCATAACCTACACAACCCTTGGACTAGACATACGTTGGATACCCTGGTGTGACTTTGGAAGTAATTGGGCATGCCCAACTCTCTAGGCCCATTAGCCTTGATGAGGCATTATGAGCAATTTATACCCTGAGTGAGGATCAGGGTTATAATTTCTGGGAGAGCTGATGTCTCATGAGGTTTACCCATCTATTAGACCATGAGTCATGCGTGTCATTTTATCTGCTCCACAAGAAATTCGGTCTCCGAAGAGGGAGGACCATTTCCGCTTCCTGCAGGTCAGACACTTCATTTTACAAAGTCCACATTTGGAGTAACTACTGAGACCTATGACAGACTTGGAAGAACAATTCTATGGGTGGGTGAGGCTGACTGTCAGGATCAACTCTCTCTCACAACTTTACTCACTGCTTATCAGTAAAAATACCACATATGCGGATAATATCCATCTAAAGTGGATTCAGGAGGCCCATGATGACATTACAGCCTTAGTTTGGAAGCAGTGTCTAACAGGTGGTTGGAAGATTACTGCCTCTCCATCCTGGGGGGAGTTTCACTGGAAAGTTTTGACAAGATTTTTCCAGACCTCGGGTCATCACGCAGCATTATACTGCATCACATACGGCCATGTGCTGGCATGGCTGTGGTATGACGGGCTCCCATTTTCATATCTTTTGGGACTGCCCAGTATTATACTGTAGCGGTTTTGGAGGCAGATTCATACATGCCTGCAGACACTGTTTACACCATCTATTCCCTTCTCCTTTTTGGCACTAGTGGTGGGTTATTTAGACAGAACAGTTTTTGGAAAGTCGAAACAGAATAAACACACATATAATAATATTATAAGATTGGCTGCCCTGAAATGTGTTACCTTGAAGTGGCTCTCCCCTGAGCCCTCTACTCTGGCAGGATGGGAGGCAAAGGAGGAGGAGATTGAAAGGATGGAGCATATTATAGCCTCATTAAGACTCACCCTAGATAAACATTTGGAATTGTGGAGACCCTGAAGTGGGGGGGAGTCTATGAGAGCTCTGCTAACCTCTTACTGCATATACCGGTTGATTGGCAGGGTTTCAGGATGCTTACTAACTCTCACCACTTTCTTAACACAGATATTGTGATATATCTCCAAAGCAGCAAGGCAGGGTTGCTGTGCTCAACACCCGGATCTTTATAAAATAAGACAACTACTTCAGATTATGGTTGTGTGCAACTTTATTCTGTTTTATTGTTTCATTGTACATAGTGTTCACTGATTTGTTTACAGTCTCGGCATAGACTCGTAATGAACATCTTCATGGCTCATCCTGAGAGGGTATTAAAGGACTTTGTTTCCTTGGACAGCTACAGGGTTCATTGACCCCAACAATGGATGGAGAGCATCCCAGTTACATGTAATACCCTATAAAAGGACAAAAACAGAAAGGAACTAAGTCAATTTATGTGGATTAGCCAAAAGTGTCAACTTTTTTGCAACATATAATTTGGTTGTGAGCTCTGTACTGTCTACTGTGCATCAATAAAAATTAAGTTACAAAACATATATATATATATATATATATATATATATATATATATATATATATATATATTTTCACCAAACAATCCAAAGGCAAACCCTTGGCACACACCCCATCATCCCTAAACATTTCAGAGAAAAATGTAATTCTATGTGTGTTGTAGATGAGTGCAAAAAAAAAAATCCCATGTTATTCTATGGGGAAAAAAGTAAATATATGGCTTTTTGACCACTTTATATCTCAAAAACCGTAAAAGCTACCATCATGAAACTTTCCACATCTTGTGACACTGACAAAATGACAGCACATTCCAATGTTTGGGCAATTTTGTCAAAAAATGCAAAAGTTATTAAGGTGGAAAAATTGAGATTTAACATTGAAGTGCTATACCAACCCTAACTATAGGGGCACTATCATGCCCCTACAATATATGTGATTTTAAAATTTTAATAACAGTACCGCTCTGTCTCCATATCCTAAAACATTTGTAAAACATTTGTAAAGACCTAATATGTTGAACAATAATGTTATTTACTTACTTACTAGTCTCCTGTGTGGAACAGTGTTAGGTAGGCGATGTCCACCACTCCACCCTAATCTAAATCCATTGTCACTCAGTCCAAAAAAAATCTATCAGATTAGATTTATTTGACATGGCCCTGCCCCTGTGAACTCATGCTGCATCAGGTATTGTAACCCACTGGATTCAAGATATTCACAATCATACTGTTGAGATGAGATTTTTTTTAATGTTCATTTATTTATTACATTTAAATACAACAAACAAAACAACCAGACAAACCCCCTAGCCCACCCCCCTCCTGTCTTACTCTGCTAATTATCAGGGAGTAGAGTACAATAAGTTCAGGCCAGAACTATGAAATACGGACAGTACACATGTGACAATTAAGCAATCCACAAAAGATAAACATAAAAGAAACACAACAAATCAAAATCATAATGGCTACAATAATCAACAGAACTATATCATAGGATGACTCGCTCCAGGTTAGATAGTATATAGTGTATACAGACTGCTCCATTTCAAGGATTAGGTCTTTAGGACACTGGCTATCATATTCTCCAAGTGCAAATTAAAAAGGAAATCATGTAACCACTGTCTTGAGCCCTCCAGTGTCCAAGGATAACTCTTTTAACTGAAATTGAGATCATAGCCATAGCATACTTCCATTCTTTGACTGGAATCCCATCATAATCCCCTACAATACACACCTCTGGGGTAAGTAAATAATCGATACCTAAAAGGGGGTCGGTTTTCGATTTAATGGCCTCCCACAATATGAAGCCAGGTGGCCTTGGCTGTACCACATCTAGTACAATTCAGCGAATGAATATGAACTATTCTGAACAATCGTTGAGGAGTATAATATAAATTATTATGAATGTTGAACTGTGTGAGGCATAATTTGTCACTGGCTGTGTAGATATACATATCCTGCCCAATACAATTCCAATTAAATTGCCTAAAAGGAAAAACCCTATCCCAATAATGGCATACCCCTTTTATGTGAGGAAATAAACTGTTGAGAATTAAGGTATATAATTGAGATACAGCATGGGGTTGAAAGGCCATGCCCACAGCCAAGTCTAGAAATTCACTGTAATTAGTACGCCAAGGCCCTATGCCTAAATGTGCCATTATAGCATGTTTAAGTTGACATAGCTTAAAAAAAATCTATTATCCAACTGAAATGTACGGAAGATGTTGTGCAATGACATGAAATTACCATCTTGGAGTAGGCTGCTCACACTATCAATTTCCAGCTGAGGAAATCAATTCCTAGTAAGTGAATTGCCACTCACCTTAAAATTAGGGTTTACAAACACTGATTGGGAAATATCCTTGACAAAATGGTAATAAAGGGCCTTACCCAATTGCAGGTGTCCTTTAAGAGAGATAGCCATTACAGACTCCTGGACCTCTTTGGGTAGTGTTCAGAAACTAACAAAGGGCAATGCAGAAGGTGACAAGCCCAATTTTACAATAGTTTCTAATTCTATTTCCAGCCAAATGGGTATGTACTTAGAGGTGGTCCGGTTGTCATCGTGTTCAGTCCACTTAAAATATTTGGTAGCATGGCTGGCAAAGTAAAATGATGGAAAATGAGGCAACTGTAACCCCCCCAGAGCCATTTGGAAACAACCAGTTTGTTGTAGGCTCGTCTAAAGCGCTTATCAAGCCAAATAAAATTAGATATTAGGGCATGGACTTTCTGGAACCAAGTCAGGGGGAGATAAATGTTATGCATATTCAAAGGATGAAGTAAATGAGGAAATATATTCATTTTGATAACATTTATTCTACCCTAAAGCATTAAGGGAAGAGATTCCTGTCTTTCTAATTCCTGCTTACTGGTCAATATGTGATCATCCAGATTCAACTTTTTAAGTTGCGACTAATTTTTAGTTATATGTAACCCCAGGTATTTGAGCTGATTTGGAGCCTAGGAAAGGCCAATAGCGAACACTTCAGCCTTGAAAGTACCAGTGTTCAAGGGCATCACTACTGTTTTGTCAGTACTGAGTTTATAATTGACAACTTTACCAAACTACTGAATGGTTTCCAAGGCAGCTGGATAAATGTGACTGGATGGGTAACATGCAATAGGATATCTTCAGCACAGGTGGACAGTTGTAGTTATCTAGTACCGATTGATACGCTGGTAGGAAGGAGATAGTTCTTTAGTTTAAACATTAGGGTTTCAAGATATAAGTTAAATAAAAGGGGAGAAAAAGGGCAACCCTGTCTGGTTCCACAGTGTAGCTTAATAGATGATGAAAACATCCCATTGCAGTAAAGTTTAGCACTTGGAGTTGAGCATAAAGCTTGTAACCAAGTAAGAAAGGCATCCAGAAAACCAAATCTGCTCAATGTGGCAAACAGGAAGGGCAAGCTAACTCTATTGAAAGCCTTCTTCATGTCTAGGGACACAAGAGCCGCCAGCATTGCAGGATCCCCAGACACGGAGAGGATATGCGCCAACTTGCGAAGATGGTCAGTAGATTATCTGTCAGGCATTAAGCATGTCTGTTCCTAGCAGATTAGACTAGCCCAAACCTGAATCATTCTAGATGGTAGGATTTTGGCAAGTATTTTTATGTCATAATTCATTAATGACATTGGATGGTAGTTGCCAACCCTATTAGGAGCCTTTCTGGGTTTGGGAAGCAAAATAATCAATGCCTTCAAGAGGGTAGGGTCCAAAATGCCATGGGTGTAAATGGCAGTATATAACCTGAACAGCATAGGTGCTAGGTCATTCACAAAAACTTTATAGAAATTGACCGATATACCATAGGGACCAGGTGCCTTGTGAGGGACTAGGTCTCTTCTGGCTTCTAGAATCTCAATTTGGGTGATAGGCTTAGCTAGCCCATCCTGCTGCTCAGCCAACAGCACTGGAAGGTCCAAACCCTTCAAGTAGAGTTGCATAACCAACGCCGATGGGGGAGTCAGGGATGGGAGCATAGAGAGAACAAAATAACCTTTTGAATTCCTTAACAATATACCTGGGGGCAGTCTTCACACTGTTATCAGAATCAGATGTAATAGAAGAAATGACCCAGGAAGCTTCCAGTTTTTTGAGGCGTAAAGCCATCAGGCGATCTGCCTTTTCCCCTGATCAATATAAGTGTAATGGGTCCTAAAGATAGCATATTCTGCTTGTTCATAGACTAACTCCATATATTGATCTCTTAAGGAGATTAGTTCAAGCCTGACTGACTCTGGAGTAGATGGTACCATCTGATCTTCGTGGGCCTGCATATTGGACAACAGACGGGAGGCCCGAGTCAACCTTTCCTGTTTCTGTTTAGCAGCTAGACGATTAAATTCCCCCCAATGAGGCATTTAAATGCTGCTCACTGCTGGTCAATCTGCTCAATAGACCCGGCTGTAGATGAGATGTTAAACTGAGGTTCCTCCTGTCCAACTCTTGTGTGTCCTGGTAGGTGTCCAGATAGAAGTAAAAGAACTCAAGTTACTTTTTTATGAGATTAGGGGACTTTCCCAGGTGTCTTGGCCAACATTTCCTTTCCATAAAACCAGTTCATGAAATTGCACAAGGTTCTATGGGTGTTTGTGTGAAATGGCTGCCACTACAAATACAAACATACAAAATGCCAGCAGAAACAGGCCTCATGGTCTATTGAGTCTGCTCGATTGTGCAGCTAGCCCCTCAACTTAGAAACATAAAAACATAGACTTTGATGGCAGATAAGGACCACTTGGCCCACCCAGTCTGCCCATTTCCCTACCTATTGGATAAGCTGCAGATTCTAGTTAACCAACAGCCTACTTCCTGCAACTCCCCACTATAATTGCCTTATGTCTGTCCCATGCATGTTTGAATTCCCCCACTGTTTTAGACCCCACAACCTCTCCAGGAAGGCAGTTCCATGCGTCCACCACTCTCTCCGTGAAAAAGAATTTCCTCACATTACCCCTGAGCCGTCCCGCCCTCTAACTTTAAATTGTGTCCCATTGTTCTTACACCTCTCTTTTTCTTAAAGACACTACCCTCCTGGACTTTGTTGATTCCCTTGAGGTACTTAAAAGTTTCTATCATGTCCCCCCGTCCCTTCTTTCATCAAGGGTATACATATTAAGCTCTCTCAGTCTCTCTTCATATGGTTTCTGATGTAGACCCTGCACCATTTTAGTTGCCCTCTTCTGGACTGCTTCCATCCTGTCTATGTCCTTGTGTAGATGAGGTCTCCAAAACTGCACGCAGTACTCCAGATGTGGTCTCACCAACTGTCTGTACAGAGGGATAACCATTTCCCTTTTTCTACTTGTGATGCCCCTCCCTATGCATCCCAGTATCCCCCTCACTCTCCTTACTGACTTCTCACATTGCTTACCCACCTTTAGGTCATCTGATATGACTACATCCAGATCCCTTTCCATTATTGTTGTTGTTAGTACCTCCCCTGCTATTGTGTACTCTTCTCCTGGATTTTTATTTCCCAGGTGCATTACTTTGCACTTCTTTGCATTGAATCTAAGTTGCCATATGTCTGACCATTCCTCCAACCTTGCCAAGTTCCTTCTCATCCTTTCTACCCCCCCTTGTGTATCAACTCTGTTACAGATCTTTGTGTCATCTACAAAGAGGCATACATTTCCTTCCAGACCCTCTGCAATGTCACCTATAAAGACGTTGAAGAGGACTGGACCCAGTACTGAGCCCTGAGGTACTCCACTAGTAACCCTCCTTTCTTCAGAATGTGTTCCATTCACTATGACCTTCTGTGTCCTGCTGTGCAGCCAGTTTGCCACCCAGGCTACCACCCTGGGACCCACTCCCAAGCTGGCTAACTTGATTATTAATCTTTTGTGCGGGACTATGTCAAATGCCTTGCTAAAGTCTAGGTAGGCCATATCCACAGCCCCTCTCTGGTCTATTACTTTGGTCACCCAGTCAAAGAAATCGATTAGATTCGTCTGACATGACCTTCCCGCTGTGAATCCATGCTGCTTTGGGTCCTGTGCCCCTGCTACTCTAGGTACTGAACAATTCTTTCTTTCAGAGTGATTCCATCATTTCCCACCACTGAGGTCAAACTAACAGGTCTGTGGTTTCCTGCTTCTGCCTTGCTCCCACTTTTGTGAAGGGGAATCACATCTGCCCTCCTCCAGTCCTCAGGTACCACCCCATCTTCCCATGATTTGTTAAAAAGTGTGGTTAGTGGTGTCACTAGGTCCTCCCTTAGCTCTTTTAGGATTCTAGAGTGAATCCCATCAGGCCACATTGCTTTGTCCACCTTGAGTTTTAGGAGTTCTCTCTGGACTCTTTCTTCTGTAAATGGACTTGCGTCAACCCCACTAACCAGAGTGCTTCTACTGTTTGGTTTAGGTAACTCCTCCTCTTCTTCTTTTGTGAATACTGAGCAAAAGTATTCATTCAGTATCTCTTCCTTTTCACTGTCTCCCTCTGCCCACCTCCCCTCTCCTTTATTAATCTTCACTATCCCTCCCTTAACCTTTCTATGCTCCCTAATGTACCTATAAAAGGTTGTTATCCCCCTTCTTAACTGAGTTGGCTATCTTTTCCTCGGTTTGGGCCTTTGCTTTTCTGACTGCCTTCCCCACTTCTTTCTGCTTTAATTGATACAGTTCCCCGTCGTGCTCCTTCTGTGATTCCTTATACTTTTTGAATGCAGCCTTTTTCGCCTTAACCTTCCCTGACACCTCTTTTGAGAACCATACTGTTTTTTTATTCCTCTTCATTTTCTTTATTTGTTTCACACAAAGGCTTGTTGCCTCCATGATGGCAATTTTGATTGTTCTCCATTGTTCTTCCACCCCTCCTTTCTGGCCATTTGCTAATGCATTCCTCAGGTATTCACCCATTATGCCAAAGTCAGCCCTTCTAAAGTCCATTATCCTTGTCTTTGTATGGCTTGTCTCCCTGGTTGTGTTTATTGTGAAGCACACTGTGCAGTGATCGCTTGTTCCCAGATATCTACTGACTTCTAAATTTGTGATCCTCTCTCCATTTGAGAGTACCAGGTCTAATATTGCTCCCTCCCGAGTGAGTTCCACCACTAGCTGTCTAAGGCATGCCCCTGCACCTGTCACACCCTCCCCACTCCTCTTCATAACAACCCCCCCACTCTGTTCCACCCCCTCTTAAATCTTCCCACCACTCTACATGATACCACTTCCTCAGGCAGAAAAGTCCACTTGTCTACTACCCTTGCCATGAAAAAGTGTCTCCTGATTTCCCTCCTGAATCTCCCCCCTCCAATCTCATCTGATGCCTTCTTGTGTCCCTCCCCCTTCTGAGCTGAAGAATACCTTCTGTATTAGTCTTGTTTATTCCCTTTTTTAAAGGTTTCGATCATATCTTTCCTATCCCTCCTCCCCTCCAGGGAATACGTGTTCAGCTCTCCCAGCCTCTCCTCATAGGATTTTCCCTCCAGTGGATCATCTTCTTTGCCCTATGCTGCACCCCCCTCCAGCAATCTGATGTCCTTCTTCAGGATGGACACCAGTACTGCACACAGTATTCCAGGTGTGGCCTTACCAGTGACCTGTATAGGGGAAGGATCACCTCTCTGTGCCTGGAGGAGAATCACCTCACTATACACCTCAGCATCTTGTTTGCCTTTGCAGCTGCCTTCCTGCACTGTGCTGAGTGGTTCATACTTCCTGTTATTAGTACCCCTAGATCCTTTTCCTCCATGGTGATTTCCAACTGTAGTTTGGTCAGGTCCTCCTAAGCCCCCATCCACCCCTCCAAGTCATCTACCACAGCTCCGGTCTTAGTATTATCTGTGAACAGACTGATCCTACTCCAGCTCTCATTTGAGATATTGACTATGAATATCCCAAACAGCACTAGTCCCAGTGCCAATCCCTGGGGCACCCCGCTCATAACGTCCTTTGGTGATTAGAGTTCCCCCCCTCCGACCACCACCCTTTGCTGTCTATCCCTGAGCCAGTTGGTGATCCAACTGACCATTTTTGTTCCCACCCCTATATATTCCAGTTCCCCCCCAGCCTCCCATTCAGCACCGAGTCAAAGGCCTTGCTGAAGTCCAAATACAGGACATTCACTGCATAGCCCCTGTCCAGTTCCCTGGTAACCCAGTCGTAGAACCCGACTAGGTTTGTCTGGCAGGATCTGCTCGAGACAAAACCATGTTTATGACCACCTTGGAGACCATTGTCTTCCAAAAAGGTCACTAGCCTCTCTTTTAGGATTGACTCCATGAACTTCCCCACGATTGACGTGAGACTCACTGGTCTGTAGCTGCCTGGATCATCCTTTGGACCACTTTTATGAATGGGCACCACATGGGCCATCCGCCAATCCTGTGGCACACATCCTGTGTCCAGTGATGTACTGAACAGGCCTGCCAGTGGTCCCACCAGGACTTCCACTAGCGCCCTAAATATCCTAGGGTGATTGCTGTCTGGTCCTGGTGCCTTGCCCACCCTCAGTGCCCTTAGTCCTTCCAACACCCTGTCCTCTGTAATCCTGGTATCAGTCACCCCCCCCCTTCCCACTCCACCCTTCCCATGGGGTATCTGCCCCCCTTTTCCTTCATGAACACAGAGCAGAAATACTCATTCAGTGCCTCTGCCTGGTCCTTCCCCTTCTCCACCCACCCCTCATCCTTCTTAATCCTCACAATCTGGTCTTTTTCTTCTTCTTCTCTTGCCAATGTATCAGAAGACATCCTTTTCTCCATCCTTGATTCCCTGTGCCAGTCTCAGTTCCCTGGAAGCCTTGGCTGCTCTGGCTAGCCTGGTAACTTCCCTGGACTTCTTTGTGTACTCGTCTTTGTCCCCTTGCCCTCCCGATTTCCTAAGCCTCTGTAATGCTTTTCTGTTGGCCCACACCCTTTCTCATGACCTCCTGAGACAGCCAGTTTGGCTTCTTTGCCCTACCCTTCTTGCTCTGTGTCCTGGTAAAAGTCTCAGCTGTCTCTGCTAGCCCTTTTTTAATGCTATCCGATTTGTGGCTAGCACTCATGCATGTCTGAATTCCCCCCAGGTGCGCAACCAAAATTTCCCCAGTCCTTTAAAAGTCCGCTCCCTTAAAATTGATCACCCTGGTACCTGTACCTCCTATTTCCCTGCCCATATTGAGAGTGAACCACATCGTGCGATGGTCACTCCCAGCCAAGGGGTCCTCCACTCCCAGATCCCTTACAGCCTCCCCGTTTGTTAATACCAGGTCCAGAGTCCTTCCCACCCTAGTCGGCTCGTGGACCAATTGCACCAGGAAGCAGTCCTGAAATGCATCTAGTAATACCTGCTCCTTTGCACACATGGTGGTTGGGGTGTTCCAGTCCACCCCAGGGAGTTTGAAGTCCCATACCACTACTGTGTTCCCCTTCCTACAGACCCTTCTAACCTGCTCTGTCAACTTCCTATACAGGTCATCCCCCTGAGCTGGTGGCCTGTACACTACCCCCACCCTCAGTGTCTTTCTTTTGGAGTCTTGAAACTGCATCCATAGGGCCTCTGTACTGCCCTCCACCCCCCCGTCTTATACATCTTATCCCCTTCCTCACGTAGATAGCCACTCTCCCCCTTTCCCCTAGTCCTGTCCTTCCTGAATATCCTTTACCCTGGGATCATCATATCCCAGTCCTGGTTCTGGATGGACCATGTTTCCATGATAGCCACAATGTCCACCCTCCCCACAGCTAAGAGGGCCTGTAGCTCAGCTGATTTGCTACCTAAGCTTCTCGCATTCAGCGAGATCACTCTCCAACCTGTCTTCCCCCTCACCATGGTTTCCCCCAACCCCCTCCTTGTGTTCCCTCACCAAATACCTCTCCAATAGCTTGGGGGGTAGGCATGCTATCAGCTCCCCCTCTGGGATTCCTGCCTACTAGCTGTCTTCACGCACCCCCCCCCCACATTTACAATCGCTTCACTACAAGTGTCTCATTGCTTGTAAAGATTGATTTAAATCCAGTAGACCTCTAAAATATTAAAAAGCCCTGGAAAACTTGCACCCATTGACATCAAATGAGAGTGCCCCCAGGCTATACAAACTCATACATCACAAAAGGTCTGAGTATGAGAGCAGTGCAAGGGTGGAACTTTCTGTACAGTGTGCCAGGAAAAGGATGGAATCTCACAGCCAGTTGCTCAATATGAGGATTTACAATCCATTCCCCTTAGAAAACTATGACTAGAAAAAGTAAAAACATTGGATTGTTTATTAGGTAAGCTAACAGCAGGGGCCTTGGGAATTGTTTGCCAAATATGGGCAACTGTTGCTCTTTAATGCCTTCAGGTGCAACCTGGAAACTGAGGAGCAAAGGAATGTGTCTTTCTTGAGCAGGCCCTGGCGAGAACACATGTAATTATAAAACACCAAGTGACAACAATGTCCAACACAATAATTGCTTTGGAGACAAAGTCCAGAGCCAAATGTCCATAAAGTTGTTTCCAGAGTACTGTCTTCAGAAGCTAATGAACCTCTCCCTGGAAAACAGTCATTAGTTGGGGGGGGCTGACCTTTGGCAAGTATCTTTTGCTTGCCTCAGGTCCAGTGAACCAAGCAAACAAGGCTCACTGACTCCATTAGCAGTTGCTTCAGGCCTTCATACAAATGCGTTGACCTGTTCAAGGTCCTGATGGCAGGGCTCCAGTCAGAGTCCATCTCTCATCCTTTCAAGTGGACAGTTGTGGAATACCCATGTAGACTGCAAGTTTCTCCTACAGGAACATCCTGATAGATACCATTATGGGCTGGTGAGACCTGGATCTAGTGGTCTAGCAAAGCCCTTTCAAGCATCATGGGCACTTATGCTCTGCGTGCTGTGGTGTAACAGGCTAATAGCTGGGTCCTTAGCAACTGATGCACAGCAGAGAGGTCCACAATTGCAACACTTGGACCCGGTTGAGAAAAAACCTTTGGATCCAGGGTGGACCCTGCTCCGCCCCCCCCCCAGGCACAACTGGAGTGCTCACTACCTCAGCTCACAGACCTGCTCTCCCTTTTTAACTTTCTACGTCTCTCCTTTTCTTCCCACATCTGGGACCATATCAATCAAATGTGTCATTTACGTAGCAGGAAAACTCTGGGTATCTATACCCATGTTACCAGAACAGGGGGGGTGGGTTATTACAGTATGCCAACTGATACTGCTGTCATCTCATCGTTTTGGTAAGAGTATCTTCTTACAGCTTCCTTGGATGCCAGAATAGCTTTGATTTGCTCCACCTTTCTCTCACCAAGAGAACTCATGCAAAGACACATTTATAGCCTTATGAAACAAGGTATATTCATACAGTATAGCATAAAATGTAACTGCTCCATGTCTGGCAAACTTGATATCTGCTTATTATACTAAGTAGTCACTCTGAGGCACAAAACAGAATTTCCTTTAGTTCCACAAAGAGGTTAGTTCATATTGTAGACCCACTTTGCTTAATTGACCTCGGTCTCATGGAATGTGTTTTCCCCTGATATAAGAAGACTGAGTAAATTTCATACATTTACACATGCCATAGCTATAGTGTTTACTGATGTATGTAATTGCTTTTAACAGTCTTAAGCAGCCATTTTATATCTTAGTGTATTTTTTAATGTAAAATTGCTAGTGCTTCTCATTGGGTGCTTCTGTCTGGAGATTAGCGTTACGCTTAACTGTGTAAATGTTTTACATGCTGTACATAAATAGGCATTTCTATTAGATTAATGATATGATTTTTTTGTGCTGTATTTAAAAATATTTTTAATTCCCTGAAACCATCCTGTGTCCCTTACTCTAAACCATTTGATCACATCAATCCTTCAGAAAAGAGCCGAAATGGTTGTGTATTGTATGTATAACAACAAACCCCACAGTAGTGTAGAGGGTATTGTGTTGCATTGTCATAAAGTAAACTTGGCTTCATGTCATAATCCCATTTGTCTTTTGCCCTGTTGGTGCTCTGGGAGCACTGTGGAGACCATTTTTTCAGACACTAGGAAGGTGATGGAACTGCCCTCAGTATTGGTGCCTTTATGCAATGTTCATTAAGCTATAAGTTAGATTTAAAGTATAACCCTCCCAAAGCTGTAAGGCACCCTCCAAAATTCCACCCTGGCTCTGACCCATTTTTTCATTGTTCTGACATTGTTCTATAAAAAAGTTTAATAAATAAGCCAAGTTTAGGAAAGGGTACCCCATCACCAGAAGTGGAAAATCCAGTAGGTTAGTTAATCTTTCTTTGCCTTTACTTCTGGATGCAGCCCATTCATGATTTTCTAACAGTGATTTGCATTCCTCTTAGTTTCATGACCATACTGTTCATAAAAATAAAAACAAGAAAAAAAGGACCAGCAGAAGTCAGGGATGTGGTGAAGTCTCACCCGCATTAGTAACACCAGGTCCTGGCAAGGTACATCCAAAAACTTGTGTTTTATTAGCGCACTCATCTGGGCCCAGATTACTCCTCCTAGTACACACATACATACACACTTCAAAAAAGTCATCCAGCAGTGTGTGTGTGTGTGTGTGTGTGTGTGTGTGTGTGTGTGTGTGAGACCAAGGAGGGCAAAGCAGCTGACAGATTGCCCATCTCCCTCAGCAGTTGCATGGGACTTTTTTCTACCTTCCCTGGAAGCTTAGGGAGGGTCCACCATTGCTGCCTACATTATCGAACTGGATGTGGTAGTGGGAATGAGTTGATGAAGAGAAACATGGGACAGATATTTTTCCAGTGCTCTGTGCCATTGGTGAAGAAGGAACCCTGCACTTGAAAAGGAGAACTTCTCAGATATCTGACCAGACTGCCACCACTGTTATTGCCACACCAGACATCTGTTTAGAAAGGTTTACCATAATAAACTGACAACCAGCATTTTAAGCAGAAAACTATCTTAAATAAAAAACTTTGCAACTAAGTACCTGCAACAGCATGGACATTTGTCCTCTTGTAACTGATTGCCAAAACAGCCAATACGGAGTCAGAATGTCAAAGATCTGTACTGGATCCTTCTCACAAGCTAGGAGGGGTTTCAGACAGATCTGCTCGGTCATCTGAAGGAGACGTGCTGAGAGGAGAAAGCTGAAGTGTTGGCCAGATTCAGAACTGGAAGCTGATGTGGGTGGCTAAATCTTGCTGAAGTGCCATACAAACAGAACTGCTGCTGATGGATGCTGATAAGTGCTGTTTCAGAGATTTCTCCAGGAAGTGCTGATGGAACTTTGATGTAGGAGATCAGCCCCTTCTACCTCTCCTGGTATGACAGAGGGAAGGGTGAGGTCAGGAGCTCAAGCTTTGGGTATTCTGGTACCCCAACCATGAGTGCATTATAGGGAGAGGCGAGGGAGCACCCCAGTCTAGGCCTCACCTTGACCACTGTGATGTGACTGCTGTGCTGGAAAAGGAACTGCCAGAGAACAACTAGACTGTGAGCCTAGAGGCCTGCATGCTTTGCCAATTGGTGCTAGCCTACATCTGAAGCCATCCATTAGAGGTCTGCTCTTGAGTTCTTGTGCCAGCCTATTATACTGTGGTCCTTAGATGCATGAGTAGTGACCTAGCCAGCCAGAAATTCAAGAGGCACTTCAAGGTTAAAGTTATCCTGTTGGGCTACAATTGTTCTGCTTGGATTACAATTTCCCATTTTATTACAATTGCCTTGTTTCCATTAATTGCTAGCAAAAGTCAGTCGGGTGGGGTTAATTGTTTCATGCCTGCATTAAACTTAAAGAGCACCAACATAAGAACCTGGGCAATGCTACATTGGGCCTGCTAGTTAGCCTGGCACCCAGTAACTTCAGAATTTAAATACTTAAAGTATTCTTGAAAATTTGCAGATTTGGCTCATATTGTGGGTCTGTCTTACTGTGGATAGTGGGGGCAAATAGTACAGTTAACAGAGGGATCCCCATGTGTAGTGCAGTGAAAGGCCTTTTTCCCAGTGTGGGACCTGTTCTGCTGATAATTGCAACACCTGCCAATGACTTAACCCCCCCCCCCCTTTCCTTTACAGGACCTGTTGCAATTAACAAAAAATTCTGTTGCTATTTTTCATAATAATATGTGTCTGCATATTATTATTAGTGAGCATATCATTTGTAGTGCACATAACTATGTTTTTGTCAAATCTAACTACTGTCATTAGTTGGTCTCATGGTGGTGTTCATAACCTGCGGGGAGGCAGATTGGTACTGCATCCCAGTGAGCAGTAATGCACATTTGATATGGCCTACTTATCTTTTTCTGAGTGGAGGCTGTGCACTATTTTCTACTCTTTCATGGAGCGAACCCTCCAGTCAGAGGAGCCTAACAAGCTCAGGCTCCTTAACCTTATTTGTAGCCCTAATGGGTGCAAAGCAGGGGGGTAGTAACCATGACTACCATCCAACATCTGCACAGCAACCTGGTTACAGGCCTATCAGCCCTTCTTCTGGCACCAACAAACCAGCTCATTCAGCTAACAGCAGTGGTGATGGTATTACTGCATCAGGCACTATGTCTTCTGCCCCCTCAGCATTAGTCACAGTCAGTTCTGCAGCACCAACATCACACCATGTGTGATCCACAAGTGAAGCCCCTATGAAGCTAAGGTCAACAGTTCACACCACTGTGGTAAGCATTCAAAATTGGCATCACCCCAGTCAAGTGATGCATGGGAGACCCATAATGTAGGCTATCCATACCATGACCTTCAAGATCTGGTATCCAAACTAGTTGAGAACTTTCTAGACAGCAATGAAGATGCAGTCTGCTTGGCAAAGAGTATGCTGTACAGACTGGGCATAGATGTGAGGCTTGATTTCATATGCAGTTCTAAACAATTAATCCTGGTCCTCTGTCTAGACCCATGGAACATCAATCAATCAATCAAAATCTTTATTTATCCAGGCGAATATCACTGAGCAGAGCTCTTTTACAAGATGGACCTGGTTAGAGCAAGGTCAGTGTACAGTAAGACAACATACATAATGTGTATATATCTATATCTATATATATATATATATATACATACACACACACACACACACATAGGCACAAATGAATACTAAGAGGTTCTACTAGCACGGAAAAAAAAAAGAAAAAAGGAGCAAGAAACCATAACAGAGGAGAATCCAATTACAAAAAATTCAGACACATCATTAGCAATATTAAATACATAAATACAGTTTCATATAGTCCATATACACAGTAGAACAATACCAATGAGTCCACTTGCCAGGGGCAATAATAAATCCAGCCATGAAGAGGCCATGACAAGAACAGCCAGCTAATGGAAGACGGGGGAAGCAGGATAAATGATATTACCTAATTCCAGCCAAATGGTGCAGCAAACATAAGGTTTTATAAGCCCAAGCTGATTCAGTATGTCACAGGAAATCAGAGAGAACAAGCATTTGTCAATGCCAAGTGTTACTTGCTGTCACTAGCAGTGGAAGTGCAGGAGTTAGACAGATGCAGTATAGAAATGGCAGTGAAGTATTGAACTGACGCCAACTCCACCCCCACCCTGCAGAGATGGACAGGCATTGGGGTGTGCCTTTGGGTCATCGCCCATAATGGTCACGACATTTCACCTCACCCTACCCTGCAGAGACTTACAAGTGTCAAGGTGTGCTTTGGAGTGTTCGGGCTTTACACTCACCTCATTCCATAAGGAAATACGCTGAAATGGGTGCAGTATAGGAGAATGAGGTGAACTCTGGAGCCAAAGGGACCAAGGCACACCTCGATGCCTGCCACTGACTGCAGGGTGGGGGTGGAATGGCATGAGCATTACTGTCAACAATCCCAAATCACACCCCTGTGCCTGTCAGTCCCTACAGGGTAAGGCATTATGGTAGAAAACCCTAACACCCTGGGCATTTCTTGTTTTTTTACTCTAAGTTTTCAACATGGGCTTTTTGTGACCCCACCGCATGAACAGTGACACTATCAGTTTGTTAGCCGATAGCTGATTTTGCACAGCGACTGCGCCACTTGGCACCACAGGTGCAAAAACACATTTCGAAAGGATGTGAAAAATGACATCTGCACTGTTCATGAAGAGGTGTAGAAAATGGCAATGTTGAAAATTTGGAGTGAAAATATAAAAAAACTGGTGAAGTCACGAGTGTGCGTAGAAACTGCAACACACACCTGTAATGTAATTAGTTTGGGGATATTTTACAGCAGATTTTCAACAGAGGCATTTTGGGACCTCCACTCATGAACACTGTCACTGTGATTTTCTTAATCTGTCCTGAACACTGATTTCCCTCAGCAACCGTGCTATTCTGCGCCGGAAGTATGAAATGCATTTTGGCCAGGGTGTGAAAAATGACAGCTGTACTGTTCATAAAGAGGTGTGGAAAAATGCTAATGTTGAAAATCTGGACTGAAAATATTACGAATTGGTGAACTTATGAGGGTGCGTGGAAATTGCACAATGCACGCTTGTAACACAGTCATTTTATGGACGTTTGTCACCAAATTTTCAACATAGCCAGTTTAAGAACTCTGCTCATGAATAGTGTCACTGTGATTTTCTTAATCTGTCCTGAACATTGATTTTGCACACCGACTGCACCATTGTGTACTACATGTGCGAAAACACATTTCGGGCGAGATATGAAAAATGACAGCTCTACTGTTCATAAGAAGGTGTGGTAAAATTACAACATTGAAAATCTGGATTGAAAATATTAAAAATGCTCGAAGTTACGAGCATGCATGGGAATTGCGCAACGCATGCTCATAAAACAGTAATTTTTGGGAATTTTTTCATCAAATTTTCAACAAAGGGTTTTGGGGGGCTTACCTCATGAACTATAACATTTCGTTAATCAGTCCTGAAAGGTGGTTCCGTGCAGTGACTGTGAAATCACCTTTCAGGACTGAATAACAAAATGACATTTACCGAGTTCATGAGGTGGGATCCCAAGAACCCCATGTTGAAAATGTGGTGAAAAAATTCCCAAAAATGGTCGAGATATGTACCAAAGTTGAAAAAAAAAACATTTATGCCATTATACAGCTTACCAGCATTTCTTCAGTTTGCGGTCGGCTTTGTAGAGTGCAGACGTGTTCCCTGTCCACCGAAGATTATCGTGCTGGGCTCTGGAGGTAATTGTGGGGTGAAGTGGGAAGGTAGGGTACACAGAGGGTGGGCACGAGTTGGGGAAGGGGCAAGAGAATCAAAGTGGGACCGTTTTTTTCTCTAGGTTTTTTTTATTTTTTACTCAGATGATGGGAGACTTTTGCCATGCTGGGGTGGACTCCCAGCATGGCACCAGGCAGTTTATTTTGGGGGGCAGTGGAGATGACAGGTGACTGGGCACCCTCATTGGCCAAAGAGACTTTTGCCATGCTGGGGTTGGCTCCCAGCGTGGCAGATGGAAGTTTGTTTGAGGGGGCAGTGGAGCCGATGGGGGATTGGGCACCCCTGTTGGCCATACAGTGTGCTGGGGGGGGACGCATGAGCCAAGGGGGGGGATTGGAAACCCCCCTCGGTAAACAACAAATGGGAGGAGGTGCATTATGCCGACTAGGATTGGGCTACCCTGTCAGCAAATAGAAACATAGAAACATAGACTTTAACAGCAGATAAGGACCGCTTGGCCCACCCGGTCTTCCCATTTCCCTACCTACTGGATAAGGTGCAGATTCTAGTTAACTGGGGAAGGGGTCATGCCGACAGGGGGATTGGGCACCCTGTCAGGTTTTTTTATTTTATTGAAATGTTTCACCAGGGAGGCACACTGAACGGTAGGCGGTGGCTTTCTTTAGGCTTCTTGGGGACTGTGAGAGGCCAACGGAGAAGCCATCGCCATGGGAACACCAGTAAGCTGTTTTGGTAGCTTGTAATGCACCAAAACAGCTGATTGTGTGGTGACGTGGCCAAAATTTCCTGATGCATTTAGGCATTCTCCCTAACTGTTGTAAGCAATGTGTTTCTTGCACATTCGTGCAAGCAACACAAAAATGGAGGACCACCAAACTCATCCTCTACGCAGGAAACATGGCTGAGTGAGCCTTCAGTTGCAGCCAAATCACCCACATGCAGAAATCCCGTCAACCACTCTGCAACATCCCAGTGCCATCACTACATCCAGCAGCAACTCTATTTGTAAAAAAGTACTTTTCCACATTTGGAATTAGAGAGATCCCTAAGAGCAGTAGAACGCCAACTCATTATAATTTTTTTACCCAGAGACTGCCTCCTGTTTGGAATTCACTGCCAGTTGATGTTGTCACAAGTGATAGCTTGACAGAATTTAAGCACAAACTAGATAACTATATGGGAGAAAAGAAATTTCACTATCGCCTTTAGGCGACAAGTTCAATAAGGGCATATCTCTCAAACCTGTATAACACCTATGAACCTATGAACTATTAAGTAGTATTGGTTTTAGCTGAGAATATTATAAATGGTATATATAAGACCCAATGTATGTTTCAACAGAGGATGATCCACAGCATTTTGGTATTGTAAAAAGAAGGACTGACATGCCTTGATATACACTGCTATTGAAAATGTTTTGTGGGAATTTCCGTTCTGGCGGCCTAGAAAATGGAAGCTTAACCCCAGACGTTCTGACTCAATCAACGCAAATCCATCGGAATCCATCATAAAACATCAGCACCCTGTCTAAAAAGCACAGCATCAGAGAATACATGATGCCTCCTAAACTGCGGCACAAAGATGGGTTGGGTGGATCACATCCTGAGCTAAAATTTCCAAGCCTAGGGTTTCAACAACAGGCCACACTTCATGCAGAAATAGCCAACCTCATTTCCCAAACTCCTGGAACCTCGGATGATATGGAGCAAAACTTTACCATCACCTCTAAAACTCTATGCAGCACCTTGCAGCAAATAAATGATACCCTGATCAGACTTGAGCAAAAGGCTATGGAAGATAGACAACAACTAACAGAATTGGATGAACGCACAATGAAATTAGAGGACACAGTATCAGAATATACCTCGATTTCCGATATCCATAATGCAACCTTGAGGGACCGACACAAAAGAGAACAACTTCTACAACAACAACTTGCGGATCTGGAAAATCGCAACCGACAGAATAATTTACGTATACATGGTCTCCCCGAAGGAACAGAGACTGGTCCCATGCCACAATTCATAAACGGTTTTCTGAAAGAAATTTTAAATTTGGAGGGAGACAGAGACCTGGGGATCATTCGAGCCCACAGATCCGTCAAAGTGAAGCCCAGCCCAAAGATCCCAAGTCGCGACCCCGCTCAGTCATTATGGCCTTTGTTGATTACAGGGTTAAGGAAGAAATCCTTCATGCAGCCTGGTCGAGAAAACAAGTCCTTTTTGGTGATGTCCGCCTTTTTTTTTTACCAGGATTATACCACTCAAACTCTCGCTCGCAGACAGAAGGCATACATGGTAGTGAAATTGATAAGACAAGTGGCCACCAAGCACAGCTCGAATATCCAGCAAGAATAAAAATACACACCTCAGAGGGCTGGCAGCGATTCCCCGGAGTAACTCAAGCAATAGAATGAGCCAAGAAACATGGTATCTCTACTCCAGCAGATGGCGCTATAACGGAGGCACCTTTCCTGAAGCAGAATTGGCAATTAAAGGGCCCAAAAAATTCTTGTGCAGCATGTAGAGGGGATGTTAATAAAGTGTGGGACAAGGTCTGCCAGAAAGAAGTTTCCCCAGGACCCGAACAACAATCTACTCTTTCAGGGAACTCCCTCTCGGTAGAGGCCATGACTTGAACTAAGCTGATCAGTACTTAATCTTTTATTTTTCAGCAAGCTGGTTTATCTATTGACTCTCTCCCGGATCTCATGTGCACTTCATCCTGGTGACTGCCTCTATATCGTGGGCAGGGGACAGAGTATGGGACTGGGGATTGCAGTGCTGGATACCCATGACTAAATGAGGGTCTACTCATTCTGGACTATACCTCAGCCACAGACTAATAATAGGGACTCTTAGGGGATTTTGCAACTTATATATATATTATATGTTCCATGTCTTCTGAAAGAAAGCTGAAAACATTGAGAGGATGGGGGAGAGAAAAGAGGGGCAATAATAACACTTTTTCCACATAAAATTTGAGCACTCCAGGGTGAGTAGAAGAGTTTAATTGTCTGATGGATACTTTTAACAAAAGGGAGGTGGGCATTAGTCTGGTGGTCCCACGCCCTTCCTCAGTGGGGTGGAGTCTGGGGGATGGGGGGAACCAGGAGACTTATCGGGGGTCCTGTCAGCCAGACCTCTGGAGTGGGATCAGAGTGCCATCCAGATGTTGCGGGACTGGCAGTGCGCTCTGCGGCTCGGAATCCAGGTGGACATACCGGCTCGTAATGGAGGGGGGGAAGCAAGAGAGGGCGGATGAGAGTGGATATGGATGTGGTTGTTAGGGTGGTGCCATAGTGCATAGCCCAGAACTTTTTATTTCAGGTTAATTTTTTTTTTCTCATAAAAAAACGCATCAAATGGAGGAGGAGGCTGGGACACCGAAGGGCGCCCCACTACCTCCCCCCAAGATCTGACAAATGTGGATATGACTTTTGTGCTCCTATCTGGCTAGACCTGAGAAAGTTTTAAAAGGCATCCACCTCTCAACGCTCCTCGAAGTAATCCCTGGATTATATTTTATACCCATGGAGAGCCTGGAGTCCTCTGGGGGGGAGGTGATAGGGTGGCGCTGATCGACTGCAGCTGGTGGACGCGATCAATGTGCACCCTTATTAAAGGGTGACTCCCACAGAACATAAAGTAGTTTGGGTCTCTCCTGCATTTGTCTCCTGACCCTTGGAGTCCACGCCCCGCTAATCGGGGGGGTGGGGGTTTCCCGGACGAGCCCTTTTCCCACCCTATTGTGACAGGGATTTACCTGTCTTTTTTTTTTAATGAGTCAGATCCTAGATGTGGGTTACTACTAAACCTAGGCCAACTAATAACAACCCAATCGGGACATGCCACATTTGTGTAGGCCTGTTCTGACAGGGAGGATAGCAATATAGTCTCCTACTTCACCTCACAGAATAGTTCCAGAGGTGAGGAATAGGGTATATCGACACCTTGAAGTTCCACTAATGTATAGTCTGCTAGTTTTATGGCAGTATGTATATAGTTATGAAAGGTTAATAGTTCAGTATTTTTATTTCGATTTGTTGAATTTGTTGTTACAGGCACTTAGATTCCTTCAGATATCTTGTCCAAAAGAACAAAAATTAATATGGCAGATTTAAGAATAATATCTTGGAATGTTAGAGGGGTTAACAGCCCAATTAAAATGGCATGAATTATACAAGAATTGCAACAGCAACAGGCTGTAATTGCTTTTTTACAGGAGACACACCTGAATGCAGTAGAACATAAAAAATTGTGTAGGGGCTGGGTGGGGGAAGTATATGCAGCAGAATACCAACAACACACAAATAAGAGAGGAGTGGCAATACTTATCAGAAGAGACATCCTCCTCTCGGTCTCACAGGTTGAATCTGACCCAGGGGGTAGGTTTGTGAGGCTCAGAGGTGAATACAAAGGCCAGAAATGTATTTTTTTAAACATATATGCTCCAAATGAGGAACATGAGAGAGTATCGAGTACTGTTTTTAACCAGGGTCATCTCAGAATCTGTCTTGGACTCAGAGTCTTGTGGTTATTGGAGGGGACTTCAATTCAGTATTAGATTTGCTGTTGGACAGAGTTGGTTCCAAATCCAGCGGTTCCACCAGTACTAGTAAAGTACTTTCTCGGCTGTGCTCGGAGATGTCCTTGGCTAATGCTTGATGGTTTGCTAGAACAAGAGAATGAGACTATACATATTACTCGCCCAAGTACAAAACGTACTCTAGAATTGATTTTTTCTTAATTTCTGCTAACGCCCTACAACACACACACGGGGCAAATATAGGCAACTGACTCATGACAATTTTAAAGACGTAATCCAATGCTCAACAAAGGAATTTCTAGATACAAACCCTCAGGGTGAGATGGAAGACGGTGTGAGATGGGATGCTCTTAAACGTTACTTGAGAGGGGTCATTATTAAATATGCCTCCCAATACAAAAAAGCTAAAATAAAAGATGTGAATTAGAACAAAAAATTTCTCAACTTAAACTGACCCATCAGAAAATGTTAGAGCAGGCCACTAAAATAGAATTGGATAACCTAAACCTAAAACTCAATAAGATTTTAGATACGTACCTAGAAGGGCAACTTCAATACTCTAAGCAAAAATATTATGAGCAGGGTAACAGGGCAGGGAAGTTATTGTCCTGGCAGCTCCATAAAGAAAGATCCTCTAGAGCTGTCCCTAAGTTACTAACAGCAGAAAATAATTCAATTACCACATCCCCCTCCCATATTACTGCCCAATTCCAAAAATACTATGACACTCTTTATCAAGTGGAAAGAGGCCCCAGACATCTAGAAAATACCCTTTCCTATCTAGATAAAATTCAGCTACCTAGATTGACAGAAGAGCAGAAACTGCAGATAGAAGCCCCAATTTCTAACACTGAGATCATAAACAAAGTCAAACAACTTAAAAATGGAAGGCACTGGGTATGGATGGCTACATGGCGGAATTCTATAAAGAATTTATGGAGGTCTTGCTACCTTCACTTAGGGGTGCTTTTAATGAGTTATTGAGGGGAGAGGGGGCAGCCCCTAGGTCCTGGAGGCAGGCCCAGATTTCAGTAATCCTTAAACTGAATAAGGATCCGGAAGACTGTAGGTCATACCGGCCTATCTCCCAGCTCCCAGTGGACTTACATTTTTTTACTGGGATCATGGCAGATCAACTACAGGGAGTGGTTAGGGACTTAGTACATAGAGATCAAACTGGCTTTGTTTCTGGCTGATACTTACAGGAAAATATATGCCGATTGTTAAATATAATTTCAGCCCAAAAGACTAAAAAAAAATTTCAGTTAGCCATCAGCATGGATGCTGAAAATGCCTTCGACAGGGTAGAGTGGGAATTTTTGGTTGAGACTCTTGGGAGATTTGGCCTGGGACACAAATTCATAACTGTCATCAGAGCCCTCTACCATGCCCCAGAGGCTAGGATCAAAGTAAATGGCCATTTTTCTAACAGATTTCCACTACTAAGGTGCACAAGACAGGGATGCCCCCTGACTCCGCTGCTCTTTGCATTATCACTAGAACAATTGGCGGCAGCCATTAGAGTGCACCCGCTAATAAAAGGGGTTACAGTGGAAGGTCTTACCCAAAAGATTGCATTATATGCAGACAATTCCCTATTTTTCATCTGAAACCCAGAGACCTCAATCCTGGCCCTGGTCTGAGCCCTGGAGGAATATGGAGCCCTGGCAGGTAATAAAATTAATCAAGAAAAATCTGAGGCTTTAATTTTATGTGGTACCCCCTCCTGGGAATTTAGAACAACCTTTCCTTTTGCATGGGCCCATAAAAACACCATTTGATACCTGGGCATTGTAATATCTGCAGATCTTTCTCAGCTTTATAAGAATAACTGTTTAAAATTGTTCCAAACCCTGCAGACAGATACAGCCAGGTGGCAGTTACTACCATTGACCTTATATGGAAGGACGCAAACCATTAAGATGAATGTCCTGCCTAGGTTGCTCTTCCTCTTTCAAACCCTCCTAATACAACCTCCTCTGGAATTCTGGGTCTTCTTACAGAAGGCAATGCAGAGATTTCTATAGAATAACAGGCACCCCAGATTAGCCAAGAATAGCTTGCAAGCTCCGAGGGAGAAAGGAGGTATAGCCCTTCCACAGTTTTATTTTTATTTTCTGGCTGCTGGGGGAACGCAACTATGCACTTGGGTTAAGCGTAGAGAGGAATCGGGCTGGTATTGTCTGGAAGAGAAATCCCTTAGGGACTGGGCATAGTGGGCACTACCGACCAACACCATACCAGAGAGACTACAAGGCCCACTGACAAGTCACTGGGTTTCCCACTCCATTAAAATCCTGCAAAAACTCAGGAAAATTACCCATACCCCAGAAGGCCTTGGACCTCTTTCACTGATCAGGTTTGAACCCTCCTTTGTTCTGCCTAGATTAGACTCCGGCTTCCAGAATTGGGCCATGAAACGGCTATCCACTTTTGCACAATGCATTGATAATGGGAAGTGTCTCTCATTTACTCAGTTAGCAGATATATTTCAGCTCAGTAAGGCCGACCACTTTAGATATTTACAAGTCCGTCATTTTATACCATCTTCCAATAGGATGCAAACGCTAAGCAGGGATACATCAGATCTTGAAAACTTTTTTTTACTTTAATATAATAATCAAGGGCAACACTCTCCCTCTTTCACAGCTGTATAGTTTGCTGCTTAATAACAACCTCTCTGGGACAGAAAAGGTAAAACAGAGATGGGAGTGGAGCTCACAACCATGATCTCACAGCAGGTTTTGGGATAGGAGAATGAGCAGAGGATGGCAGGTGACTAGCTCCCCAACATGGAGGGAGTTTCACTGGAAAATTGTTATGAGATATTTTCTCACCCCTACTACTGCGAGGCATTTTGGAGGCCACCGGTCTGGACTGTGCTGGAGGGGATGTGGAGACTTAGGAACGCAAACACATATGTTCTGGGCATGTCCAAAGCTCTTACCATTTTGGAGACAGATACACTGCCTGATGCAAAATATTACTAAGCTGCAGATCCCCTTTAAGGGATTGGATCTGGTGCTGGGTCTTCCGACCTTACTTTCTGGCCCAAGGCTATCCACTAAGTTAGCCCAGATGATGAGGGTGACTGCACTGAAGTGCATTACTTCAAGGTGGTTGTCACCGCCCCCCCACGGAGCGGGACTGGGTGTCCAAAATGGCTCAATTGGAAACTATGGAATGGATAACTAGCTCTTTGAGACTGCAAAGGAAAGCTTTGTACAAGTATGGTCTCCTTGGCATCAATATGTACAAGAGCAGGTTGATACCCCTACATAAGAGGTGAAAAGTGAATATTGATCAAAATAATCTATAAGGTTCTATATATAGAAATTGGGTGTGTGCCTAGTTATGTTTGTTATATATATATATATATATATATATATATATATATATATATATATATATATACAGTATATATATTTTTTTTTTTGTTCTTTATGTATGAGTTGAAGTTTGGGTCTGGAAAATATATGACAAGGACTTTTCTAGGACAAAGCTAGATACGAGATTCTTTAAATTCATATGAAAAATTAGTTAAAAAGCCTAGATTTATAACAATGTATACAAATTTGATGGATATACATATACTGGCACCCTCCTACAGTGGCGTCATGCCCATAGGGCCCGAGGGGGCATGTGCCCCCCCCAGTATCATTGTTCAAAACTAGTATAAAATACTCGTAAATGTATTTTATTTTCCAGAAAATCACAAGATCTAAAACAATATTGACTTTTTTGAAGTCATAAGTGGTGGGGGCGGGGATCTATTGATGCCACCACACATCAAAGAGTGGATTTTCAGGCACCATCTTACTCTGTGCGCTCAAGGGGGACAGACTAACTAAGCAAAACTGCAACCAAGAAGGGTAAACATTCACCTGTGGCAGGCCATGTTATTGAGTGAGATAGGCCATGGGTGTTTATGTGCCACTGCTACTTCACAGGAGAGGAGTACTAGCAGTATCAGCAGCAATAGGAGGCGGGTGAGTCCAAATGTCTTCATGCGTCGGTCTGGGTTGGCTTGTAAAAGGGCTCTGTTCTTAGAGGATGTTGTATGTGACAGGGGATGGGGCAGAGTGGGTGAGATAACAAGCCTAATTCTTCCGAGCTGTGCCCAGTGTCCATCAACTACTTGATGAGGCAGCATTGGCCCACAGACAAGGATTTCTGTGTTTGGAAGGCTGAGGAGTGGTGTCCACCTGGAATGTGTTCTCTATCCCCAATTTTTTTTTTTTTGCAAGTACCTCTTCTCCAAATTGCTGATCTGCTCCCCCCCCCTTCCGACTTTCAGGTTTTGTTTTTCCTTTTCTCAGGTGATGGATGTGTGAGAAGAGTTTTGTTTCATTTCCTTTCTTAAGCATCATGGAAAGAAAAGGAAATGAAACTCTACTCACACGTCCATCACCTGAGAAAAGGAAAAAAGTTGCATCAGACATGCTAGTGTCTCTCCTTTGAATTGTTAATTTTCGTTCCTTTTCGCTGAAAACTCAGAGACAAATTGTAACTCAACCATATAAAAAGAAACCTGAATTTGATTTGGGGAATTCAGTTTTTAGCTTTGGAATGTAGGCAGAAATGCTCATGGAACACAAAACTATGCCATTTTTTTTGTAACTCTGCCATGCCGGATTTTGACTTTTCTTTCTTGGCATGTCTCCTTATTAAAGATACTATATAATGAGCAACAGGGATCCAGGTTTCTCACTGACTGTAACAACTGCAACCCACATAATTATCTTCAGAAGCTTTTATAGGCATATGGGGCCAATACACAGTGGCTCTTGGGGGCCGATACACAGTGGCTGTTGGGGGTGATGGACTTTAGGGGCACACGGAGGCTCTCCATACCGCCATGCCATAAAAGTGCTTTACACAAAGCTCCCACTTAGTGGCCAGGCAAGGAGTGTGTGTGTGTGTGTGTGTGTGTGTGTGTGTGTGTGTGGGGGAAATGGTGAGAGTTGTCACTATCAGTGGCCAGCAGGGATACTTGGGTGGGGACAGAGTGTTAGAGGGGCTGCCTCTGAATGCCACAGATATTTGGGCATGAGGCAGGGTGTGTTGGGGTAGCACCATACACCTGGGATACTTGGACATGGTGTTGGGGTGTCACTGGACTGTGCAGTCCCACTGGGAAAGCAGCAGGTGCCACAGTGCTGGGACCCAGAGCAACAGGAGTAATGGATGCCCCCCCCGAACAAAGCAACATGCTTAGTGGAAGTGACCAATGCAGACCAGCCTTCAGCATCTGCAAAAAGACAGTGGTCTATGCCATGAGCTGAGCGGTTGTGGGGTCTGGGGAGCAAGAGAATTAGAGGGAATACTAGTGATAAGAGTTCTCCTGGGTTCAGTGTAGGGGACACAGAGGGACATGACTGTTGGACCACCCCAGACACCAACAGAAAGCTGTAAAAGTTTGGTTTTCGGGAATGAAAGAATCCTGTACTCAGCTAGAGCAGCAGGAGTGAACTGTACCACATTCACCACAGCTCGATCCACCGGGGATGCCCTGTGGTGCTGAGAGGCAGGCAGAGGAGCTGACTACCTCCCACCATGGACAAGCCAATCAAAGTGGGGCAGATGATCATGCAGCAGCAAAAGTTCAGTAGGGTAAGGGTTAAATACAGTGGGTGGGTTTATTTTTTTATTATTATTATTAGAAAACTGTAATTTATTCATTGTTATTGGGCAGGCTGTGGATGCACTTTGCAAGAGGTCGAGTGTGCGTGTATTGGTGCCGATTCAGAGGGGCAGCTCAACACTTCCCCTCTTAAATCATTAGCTTTCACTGTAGTTCAAGTGACTTCTGCTTGTTTGCATAGATAAGCCCCCCTCCCCAAAAAAGAAAAGTTGGCTCTTGTTCAAATGTTAGGGGTATGATTATTGTCTGGGGTAGGTTATGTCATCCACCCCAACCCCTGGGTTGTCAGTCTGTGTTGTATTTTATTGTCATTCATCTGTTTCTGTTTAGAGGGTTTGCAAGAGGAAGTTGCTCATTTTGCGTGTGGTGTTACCACGAATACCACCCCTGTCACTTGTCAGTGTTGGAGGGTTATTAGTAAAGGCATTCATTTGTTGTTATTAGGCTTGGTCTGGTTTGAGAGCCTGCAGGATGTGTGACTAGGAGTGGGTTATCTCCCCCCCCACCCCTGGCAGTAGGAGTTTTACAAGTAATATTAATTAGTATGATCCTTTATTATGCTGTTCTGGCAGTTTTACTTTTGTTAGCAATACTAAGTACAGTGTATTGCAAGCTGGTTTGCTCTCTTTGCAGTACTTCGTTTGGAGGGCCTGTTGGTAGGGAGGTGGTACTGATGTTTATTTATTTATTTTGTATTTTAGTCTTTGGTAACCGGATAAGGCTCACTAGGCACAAGTGCCTGTTTTCAGGGTGACCTGGGAGCACTGGGCGGTTAAGTGACTTGCTCAGAGTCACACAGTATGCAAGTGGAGGTTGTGAGAATCAAACTCAGGTCTGGTCTACTGGATGTATCACGCTCATTCACACCTCGTTTCTCTAACCTCTAGGCCATACTGCCAGCCCAAATGTGATGGATTATTCCCACCTACATTTATTTCTGCCTTGCATTGCTCATCATGGTCTCTTTCATGCCTGTTTGCAGTTTTTCTGGGTTGTTTGCAGTTTCATAATAAAAATGTAACTTTTATTGAAACATACTTTGGCATTAAGCATAGGAAACCCACTATCTGTATATTGATTAAGAATGTGCTACACATTCAGACAGTTTGCTTGCAATTTGAAGACAAGTGCTGACATGATAAGATGAGAGGTATGGTCCAGACTTCCGAGGTCAAACAGCACTTATGCAGATAAATAATTTATCTGACAGCTCACCATTGTATATTTCCTTTATACAATATGGGATGCTTTCTGACACTGCAGGGACATTTGCTTTTGATGTTTTTTTAAATTATAGGTTGTGTGACTTTTTGTCAACTTTCCAACTAGCATAGTGGTTGCCGTTAAATGAAACACCATTCATTTTGTTGATAGTTTTGTGTTGAACAACTTGTGTGCTCAAAGTACCATGCTGTCATTTTTTTTGTTTGTTTTTTGCATTTGTTTCTTGCAAAAAGTGAACAAAATTGAATTTTCTGTTATTTTTTGCTAATAATAAAAAAACTAAAAGGTAGCTATCAATGAAATACCACTCATTTTGTAAATACCTTTCTGCTGAACACCTTTCGTTCTCACAGTATTATGCTATCATTCTTCATTTTAAAGTTATTTTCATTTGAATACTGGAATATGTGACATCACTACTATGCAGATAAATGATAATGACATAATGTGTGGATAAATGGTGAATAAATCACTACTGCATAGATAAATTTGATTTATTCAATGGCTGTGCAGATAAATGGATTTATTAAATGGGTTTTGTGTCCATGTAGGGTATTAAATAATCCAAAAAAATTGATTAGCAGTTTCACATGTGAAAGCACTAATCAGCTGCAAAAATGCATAGTATATGGCACAGACTGGTTAGCAAAATGAAAAATACTTTGTTTTAATGTGTTTTGTAGGTGTAAACTTGAATAAAAAACATAAAAAATGTTTAGCAGTTTATTGCTATACAATTCAGAAAATGGATAGCACCACCCTCTAGTACTGAATAGCATTATGCTATGCTATATTAGCTATTTAATACCCTGCCATGCCTATTGCATGAATAAGGGATATGCAGGGGGGCGACTGTGTGATAAAGCGGTTATCTTGTGAAGTTGCCATTGACCTCAAGTAACTTCATGAGTGGTGGAGCGTGATGCAATAACTGTGTGTGTAAATGAAATTTACACACACAGTTACTCAAATAAATGGATTCATCATACTCTGTTTATCGCCATCCCTATTGCATACTATATATGTAAGTAATACATGGAAAAGATTACACAGTAAACAAAGTATCAGCAAGAACAGATGACCTGTGTAATTTTTTGTGCAAGACATTTATAGTAGATGACTGTAATAATTTGACTACTCAAATGGTGCATTTCTGGCTTTTAGCAGGTAATTAGTTAGGAATGGACTGTAAATAGCTAGCTGATTCACTGTATGGTAAAAGCCACCAAAATGCACCATTTCAGTTCAGCGTTTACAAAGAAAAAAAAGTATCATTGTGACAGCATTTAGCATGTTAAGGAAAAGCTTCCCGGCCTTCTAAAAGTCACCAAAATGCACCATTTAACCTCAGTTTTTCAAAAGGTTCCTCGGGGAGCATGGCCCCAGACCCCCCTAGAGAAATTTTGATTTTGTGCCCCTCCAAACATTCTGATTGCATGACGCCCCTGCCCTCCTAGTTTTCTGTTTTTGTTTTCCAAGGTTGAGAAGTACTGTCAATCAGATCAAGACATTACTCTTTATGTGAACTTGAACTGTGAAATATCTGATGTTGAATAAACTTGAAGTTTAAAAAAAGAGAATGTTTTGTGCACTCCAGCTAGTGTATCATCAGGACATACATACAAACTTGCCAGCAGATAAAGGCTTTACAGTCTATCAAGCAGTCCTTCCATGTGGCGGCCCTTCTGTGCGAAGGGCTATAGTGCACAGGGCAGTAAGGGAGTCTGCCTGGGAGTCAGCCTGGAGACAGCCTTCAGCTGGACATTCTTGCACAGACCTTTATAACTGTAAGTACTGTCTGCCCTGCCATGCCATCTTTTAGCTATTGCACGGAACTGTTGCTCCCAATGCTATGTGGCCTCAGGACTGTGCTCTAGACACATGATGACTATTCTGTTGATATTGCCAATTTATTTATGTGATGATTGTTGCACTGTGGCTTCACCCTAACATACCTGTGCGGCCTCTTAAACTCTCTGTCGAGTGGCCGTCTTATATGCAGTTTAATTTTTTGGCTCGCTAGGCCTATTCATGAGTGTCAGCTTCCTTGCTGTGCGTTGCTGATAATGTATGAGTTAGCAGAGCTCTAATCAAGTTACTTTAACCTACACTGCAGCTTGGTTCAATAGCAACTTGGTAAATCGGTCACAAAGAGTAAAAATCATGGGTGTTCTCTCTGACGACAGACCGGTCTACTCTGGAGTTCCACAGGGGTCTATACTGGGCCCTCTACTATTCAGTCTGTTCCTGAACACCCTCCTGCAATCCTGCCCTGAACAACTCATTCTATATGCTGATGATGCAGTAATCTTCACCTCCCACAAGGACCCTGAACCTCTACAATACAATCTTCAGCATGGTTTTGCCTCTGTGGAAAACTGGTTTAGTATGCATAAGCTGGTCCTAAACCATAAAAAAAACAAGGTTATGCTTTTCAACAGCCCTCACAATAAGCATAGGCATCACCCCCTCACCATTACAACTAGCCTTGGAAACACCCTCGAGCAGGTACAGTCATTTAAATACTTTGGCATATCTCTGGACCCAAATCTATCCTATGGTGCCCACATTGACTGTGTTGCCAAAGCTGCAAATATGCGTTTAGGCTTAATATACTGCCACAGACAACATCTTACATTGGAATCCTTGATGATCGCTGTCCAGAGCTCGGTGGTCTCCATCATTAACTATGGCCTGATCATCTACGGCTCTGCGCCGGCTACTGCGCTCAGACGAATATCGACATCACTCAATAAGGCCTGTCAGCTCATCTCTGGTGCCCACTGTCTGACACATATGTGTGACCTTTATGCACAAACTGGATGGCTTCAACTCTCCAACTGCATTAAACGTCTAACCTGCACAATGGTGAAGAAAGTAATCATGGGCCTCACCTCTCCTGGAGTCCAAGCCCTACCACAACCATGCCTGAATCTTTGTAACACCAGGGGATCCGAAATTCAGCTCCTCCAGGTTCCACGCTGTCACATCTCCCAGGGCCAAAGATCCTTTGCCCATAGGGTGCCAAGCTGGCTAAATTGTCTCAACCCTGACATCTCCTCCACTCCTAAGCTTGGTCCATTCAAATCCAAGCTCTACCTTCATCTCACTGCTGCTAGCTCCTGTGACTGCTTCATATAACCAGCCCTACCCATCATCAACCTAGCCTCTCTATGCTCCTCCTCACTAGCACTTATATCCTATCTTTCCTCTTCTCCCACTTCCCTACCCCCTTCCTTGCCTTATATCCCCCATCCCTTTCCCTCCACTAGCACTTCCCCCATTATGTTGACTCGACACTCCGTGATGATGACAATGCCTCTGGCTGCTTCTACCTCCCTTGTGTACCCCACTCCCTTGTGTTCCCTTTTTCCCACCACTCCTCTCCAATCTTGTATTTTTTTCTGGTCTTCTTCTATGTTATCTCACTCTAGTACAGCTTATTCTGACTACAGCATTGTTTTTTCTCCCATTCTTAACGTGTTATGTTCCTTACCTTACCTGCTTGATGGCAAAAAAACACTACTTTGGGCCTTACTCCACCTAGTGTCCAAGCACTCCTGTGCCCAAACACTAATCCTTGTAACACCAGAGGGTCTGAATGTCAGCTTCTACAGGTCCCCCGATGCCTCACCACTCTGGACCAAAGATCCTTTGCACACTGTACACCCAACTGGATGAATGCCCTCAGCACTCACATCACCTCCACCTCCTCACTAGGCATATTCAAATCAAGACTCCATCATCATCTCATGGCCTCCAGCTCATGTGACTGCCACCCCTAACTTCCCCCTTCCCCAGTAAGATCAACCACCCCACTCTGATGTTCTTTGACAGTGCCGTGAGCTGCTCTAGTCTCCTTTTCGACTGCCACCCCCCATCCTCTCACCCTTCCTCCCTGATTTCTTCTAGGTTTCTGAAATGATTCCTTGTAAGTGTTATTCATGTATCCTATTTACCGTGATGCCGTACCTGAACTGATGAATATGGTTGTATGCTCTCTTTAATGTTGTATGACCTTGTTTAACATGTATGTACTCTCCTGACAAGGAACCTTTGTAAAAGAGCCTTGGCTCAAAGGTAATTGTAATCCTAGATCTAAATAAACAAAAATAAACAAAATATTTTTCTGTATTGTACTGTATCTGATGTGGAACCTTTGTGAAAGAGCCTTGGCTCAAAGGTATTTGTAATCCTAGACATGATACATAAATAAAAAAATAAATAAATGTCTAGGATACATGTGTTTCAAATACAGTTCTGGTGCTACTTCATCCTAAAGGCTAACCCTGGGAGACTGTCTCCTGGGAACATCCTAGTTGGGTATTCCCAGCGTATTCTTTCATACCGTGGATGCACCCCATGTGGGTAGCCCTTATTTTGCTTGTCTTTCTGTTACCTTCTGGGGTTCACCAGAGTCCCCACCCAGTACTTGGTGTTTCATGTGCTGCTAATAGTACTGATACTACTGCACTACTTCAAAGTTAATCCTAGGTTACTGCTTGCTGGTTCTCTTGTTTATCTCACTGTTTGCCCTACTTCCTACTGAGTTAGCTATCTACAGAGGTTAAATGGGGTCTAAAGGAATTGTTGGGGCTCTACTGTTTTTTATTCTTCTTGTCTTGGGTGGACACCCATATGGCCAAAATGCATTAGCCTTCGAAGTGGCCTCAGCCTACCTTGTCCCACCCCCTAATTTATATAGGACCCCCTAACTCCTACTCTCCACAGTTGCTGGCTCTTTTTTGGCCTATTTCACAGAGGTTACTTATATGGTTTCATACCACCTACTATATTCTACTGGAAATAAATACCTCCGGTTAGCTATTGGTTATGTAGAGTCCTACTGGTACCATATCCGTGCCGCTCTTTTGAGATGTTGAAACCAATCCAGGCCCCTTTTACTCTCCCACTCCAATCCCATGTGGACTAGCTCCAGAAGATTAAAAGTTGCCCACCATCAATATTTGGAGCCTTAAGAAAAAGCTTTTGGACCTAGAAGCGTGGTGTGCACTATACAGACCTGAAGTCCTAGCAGTCACAGAAACCTGGATTAAACCTCTGATCCCTACCCATGAAGTGACCATCCCTGGGTACACTGTACTCAGAAAGGAAGAGAAAAAAAAACAAGCATTTGTCAATGCTGAATGTTGTCTCGCTGGCATTGACACTGGTAGTGCAGGAGTTTGAGATGCATAATAGGAATGGCAGTGAAGTACTGAACTGATGCCAGCCTTGCCCCCACCCTGAAGAGGCACATTTTCAACATAGGCATTTTGGGACCTCCCCTCATGAACAGTGGCACTGTGATTTTGTTAATCTGTCCCAAAAGTTGATTTCCCACAGCGACCACGCCATTGTGCACCACAGGTGTGAAAACATATTTTGGGCAGGATGTGAAAAATTACAGCTGTACTGTTCATAAGGAGGTGTGAAAAAATGTCAGTGTTGAAAATCTGGCATGAAAATATTGCAAATTTGTGAAGTTACAAGGGTGCATGGAAACTGCACAACGCATGCTTGTAACACAGTCATTTTATGGACTTTCGTCACCACATTTTCAACATATGCATTGTAGGACCTCTGCTCATGAACAGTGTCACTGACATTTTCTCAAATTGTCCCAAAAACTGATTTCGCACAGTGACTGCGTTATTCTGTGCCAGAAGCATGAAAACACATTTTGGCCAGGATATGTAAAATGACAGCTGTACTGTTCATAAGGAGGTGTGGAAAAATGCCAATGTTGAAAATCTGGAGTGACAATATTACAAATTCACGAAGTTATGAGCATGTGTGGAAACTGCGCAACGCATGCTCATAAAACAGTATTTTTTTAAAATTTTTTCATCAAATTTGCAACATAGGCTTTTTGAGAGCCCCCCCATGAACAGTGGCACTGCCGTTTCGTTAATCAGTCCCGAAAGGTGATTCCGTGCAGTGATCACGAAATCACCTTTCAGGACCGAATAATGCCATGACAGTGACTGAATTCATGAGGAGGGGCCCCAATAACTCCATGTTGAAAATCTGGTGCCAAAATTCCAAAAAAATGCCTGAGATACAGTATGTACCAAAGTTGAAAAAAAACTGTTTATGCCATTATACAGCTTATTGGCATTTCTTCAGTTCGCGGTCAGCTTTGAAGAGTGCAGACGTGTTCCCGGTCCACAAAAGATCATCATGCCAGACTCTGGAGGTAAGTATGAGGTGAGGGTGTGTGTGGGGAGGTAGGGTGCACAGCGGGTGGGTGAGGGGTTGGGGAAAAGAGCAGGACAGACCGCGAGGGACCGATTTCTTCTTTTACAGGGTAAAAAAAAACACACAAAAAAAATTGTGGGATTTTTTTTTTGTTACAGAGGCATTTGGCACCCAGCGTGCCACCTGAGTGTTTGGGGGGGGTAGCTGACAGGGATTGGGCACCCCTGTCTTCACATACCGAAGGGAGAGGGGGCTAGAGCCGAGGGGGATTGTGTAACCCCCTCGGCACACAACAAATGGGGGGGCATTATGCCGATGGGGAGTGGGCTTCCCTGTTGGCACATGAACTAATTCAGGGCATGCCGACAGGAGGATTGGGCACCCTCAAAGTTGGCATTGTGGCAGGCACTGGCGGCAGTCACTGCCGCCATGTTTACTAGCATGCATCACCAGGAAAGGCACATTGGGAGGTGCCGCTGTGTGATGAGCTTGGCTGTCATTGCAGCGGACCTTTCCTTTGATGTGCTCGCCACATTATGTATTCCTGGTGTGGCACCTGCATGCTGCCTTATTGGGAAATGAGGGATGCATCTACTGATGCATGCCCTGTATTTGCCCACAGTGACCGCACCTCCAAATCTGCTACTACTGCAATATGTTGGTAGCAAGCGCGAGCCAACATAAAAAGGGGTGTTCTTGTATATGTAAAGATCCAATATAATGTAAGTGAAATCCTCTGTCCTCCAAAACCACTCTTCTTGTGAGAGCTTATTCATGAAGTTGCTCCTGGGGGGCATAAAGCCTCTCATAATCAGCTGTATTTATAACACCCTCTCTGACACACCCAGAACTTCAAGAATTTCTTGCCTGACCTGCTCAGTTTCAAAAAGGAGAGGTAATTGTGCTAGCGGATTTTAATCTGAACTGGTTAGATAATAGTACAGGTAGAACTTAAATCAGCTTTAGCAATGGCTCAGATTATCACTGACCCTACTCACCTTAATGTAAAATTGGGTAACCATCCTCTGCTGGGCTGGATATTAGTCAGTAGGAGTGGGAGGGTCAGGGGACCTCGTACTTTGGCCAATGCACTTAGTGACCACTCACCTACCTACTGTGTTTGGGGAAATTATTTGTGAGACCCCCCCCAAAAGGACTATCTTGATAAGAGATTATTCTTGGCTTATTTGTGATGTCTCCCTTACTAACCTGGCTTCAGTGCAATAGGGCAATCTGAGTAAATGCAGTAATGTAAATGCGGTTAGTATTTTTTGTCAATAACTTCCTGAGTGTGGTTAATTATCATGTACCCCTCATTCTGAGGTGTGTCAAAGGGCTTTGTTCTAAGTGGTTTACCCCTGGCCTATGTCAGCTGATGAAATGAACAAACCAAGCCTGGGGCAGGTATGGAGCCTCTGGTCTGGTGCAGGACTAGCAGCCTGTGGATTCCATGAGAAACACCTGTAAAAGCAGCCTCAAAAGTACCAAAGTGGGTCAGCCTGCCGGGCAGTGGTAGAACTACCACTTGTAATGCCTGGGTTGCTGGAGGGCTCGCCGGGGGGGTAGAGGATTGAGTGACCTAAGGGATGCTCTCCTCCTCCGGGGCAGGGAGGGAGGGTTGCCATACCTGTTGCATTACTGCCACCTGGGTGACCATGGGTGGCAGTACAGCGAAGGGTGCTACGAGGCAGGGGATCACATTGGCAGGAGTCTGGAGCAGCATGTATCTGTGTGCACATGCCTCCTTGAGCTCCATTGCACGCTGTCGTCCTCAGGGAGCAGGACTGCACTGGGATGCTGAACCCTTCCCCCGTCTGTTAGGACCTCCTGGATCAGTAGTCACCCCGACTCCTGACATGACCACCAGGTGCATGCCATGGTAAGGAAGCATCTGTCAGGATGGTTCCACCGTGAAGGGCCGAAAACTCGTGGGGTTGACGTCCCTTGGTTGGGGTATGCGGGGGCATCAGGGGTGATCTGGAGTTGCAGCCATGTCTGGGGTGATAATAAATTTAAAAAAAAAAAGTGCCAAAGTGAAATATATTAGAAGCCAGCAGTCTGATAACATATATGACCCCAACAGGTTCTGGTCACTCATCAATTGCCTTCTCAAGGGGAGAACTGTGCCCCCTTCAGGAAACATCCTTGCTGCTGACAAAATTCTTAGTGACCCTACCCTGGCTGCTGAAGCCTTCAACAAGTTCTTCATGGACTTGGATAGCCTCAAGTCTAGCCTGATCATCATTTCCCAGTGGTTCCCCCTCAGCTGCTCTGCCCCCCCCACTTAATCACCTTGAGTTTCACTTCACATTGGTCATAAAGAAGAAGGTATTGGCTCTGTTACAATGCATAAAAGCTGACAGCTCAGCTGGACATGATAACCTGGAACCCAGGCTCCTTAGATTGAGTGCCCCAGTCCTTCCCAGACCCTTAGCTGCTCTTTTCAATATATCCCAGGGGTGTAGGCAGGATTTTATTTGGGGGGGGTGTTTAGATATGACATTTGTGAATTGGGAGAAATGGTCTGCTAGGCCTCCAGAAGCTCTAGGGGGTTTACATGCTCTGTGGTGAGTTTTGAGTCTTTTCTTGAAGAAAAACACACTTTTGTTACATGTTCCTCACCCCTAATTTCTGAGGGAAATATTTGTTTTCCACATGTAATCAGGGGTGTGGGAGTGTCTGGCTGGCAGTAGAGTCTGCAGTTCCAATTACTGTGGACAACTGGCTGCCCAACAGTGTCATCAACCACCCACTCCATATGCAGTTTTTGTATTATACTATGAACATTTATATATAAAGGCTAGGGGTCTGGGGGGTTTATATACTCTGTGGTGAGTTTTGGGGCTTTTCTTGAAAACAAACACACTTTTGTTACATGTTCCCCACCCCTAATTTCAGGGGAAATGTTTTCCTCCTATGTAATCAGGGGTGTGGGAGACTGTGGCTGTCATTAGAGTCTTCAGCAGCTCCAATGGTTGTGAACAACTGGCTGCCCCAGACCACAGTTCAGAGGTTCCCCAGGGACCAATTGGCAATGCAGCCAAGGGAGATTGAGTGGGTCTCCATTAAGCCCGCCCGCCTTCCATTTTCCTAAGTACCTCCCTAGCTGCAGTGGCACAGAAGTGTATGCACGTGGAGACATGCACACACTGCAGAAATGCAGCTTCCTACTGTATCTTCAAAACCTTCTTGGTAGCTGCACTATCCACAGGCCTCCACCCAGTGGCAGTCAAAGGCCAAGACCGCTTGGGCAACCCTCCCCGGGAGAGGACAGCAATCCTTGGAACCCTCAATCCTGTCCCACACCTCTGTCCCCTAATGACCTGGGGTCATTAGCGAACCTGGGTCACCTGTGTGACAGCAGGTGTGACGTAAAACCCTCAGTCTTCCGCACCACTGTGCCGTCCCCCAAATCCTAGCATTTAATAGATAAATGGAACAGTATCCATAAGAACAGCATTCATCTGATATTGGTTTTCTACATTTACCTAAAAAAGCACAAGAACTGTACCATTACATTACAGGAACACCAATCCTACTCCACATATACACATACAAATATACAGAAGGGGCACACGCGTGCACACTTAGTAACATCTTGCCACTTTCTGCAACATGAAAACTGATAAACAAGTCAGTTTGCAAGCCACAGATAAGGTACATAATTAGTATTTAAGTCTGCTTTTGAGGAGCCATGTAATTATTTAGGTTTGTATAATGTGCATCTGAGGTGTACTTAGCTTGCACTCTTCAGACAAGGTGTACACCTCATTTTGGTCACTCTCAGTGCATTCATGGCATCACTCTCAGGCCATACTGCAGTCCAGGTCCTATAACACGTCACAGCCAGATTTCAGGAGAATGTGTAGATATGTGATAACTGGAGTGGATTAGCAATGACAGGATGACCTGTTGGGCTAGTGACTTGTGATTGGGGTGTAGAGGGCTGCACACACTATACTAGGTCCAAGGGGATGGGATAGATAATTGTTTTCTCAAAATCACTTTTAATGGCTGAAGAGAGACCAAGCATTTTATGGTCCCAGGTACAAAAGCAGACTGAATATTCACAAGAAGGTACAGTACTTGCACACCCTAGGGACCACTACACTACTCCATCTAGCGAAAGACAACACTGGGGCTAGGGAGGGGCAACCCTTGACAACAAGATTGGACACAGATCAGTGGAACTGGATGGGGCAACACTGGAACATGGGAACGCAAGAGTGAACTCACAGTAATTCATGGGGGGGTGGGGGCAACTAGAAAACCAGGACAAAAAAACATCAGTGAGTTATGGAGGGTGACACCTCCAGGCAGGATGTTTGTGTGCACAATGATATGACCTGGTGCCAGTGGCATGGCATTCCACCATTATCCATGTACCTGGCTGGTGCAATGCCTTGTGACCAGGCTGCATGCTCACACCATTGTAAATACCAGTTACAGTCAACAGCTATTTGGACCAGGAATTTAATTTGCACCAGTGTCACATTGTGGCACGCCCCCCCAAATGACATGTGCAGCTTTTTGTTTATATAGGGCTCCTCAGCAGACCAGAAATAAGAACAGTGACACCAGAAATAAAGTGCAAGTACACTACACAGCCACATACATTCAACACATAGACCTGGAGAAATACCTGATCCAGCAGCTGCTGTATCCTGTGATGTGAGGGCTCACACAGTGAACAGGTTCCTGTTCGCTGTGCGAACCCTCACAACTACAGAGGATCTGTTCAGGAGCTTATAGTCCAAATAAGAATACATTTGCAGCTTCTTCTTAAGAAGGGCTATGACTACTACTACTGTAAATCATTTGGTAAATACTTGCTATGAACAGGAAAGCCAGAGAGAAAAACTTGAAACTGAAAATAATTGCCCTCTAGACAAACCAAATAATCCAGGAAGGGGTATCGCCTGCGAGTTACAGTGCAGGGGTAGCTGCAGGTTACCACAGGCTGCAAACCTGTAAATGCAGAGCAAATCAAAAAGAGAGGAACTGCACCCAAATGAGACTCCCAAGAAGTGAAGCTGTTTTCAAAATAACAGCTTTTATTGCAGTTGAGCTCCATGGCATGCTTGGTGTGCAGTCCAGAAAACTGTTAGCCACAATTTTGCCCTGGCGCTTCAGGAATTACTCCCTTTGTCAGGGGGGAATCATTTGGGTGCGGTTCCTCTCCTGATTTGCTCTAGACAAACCATATGTGTTGTCTGTTGTTTCCAGATTTTATGTGCAAATAAGCATCCTACATATCCACTGCACATATCCAACATACATATCCAGTCTCCTTGATACAGCAGTGGAAGAAGTGACCACAAAGAGAGCACATGAAAATATTTGTATGCAATATGCTGTTTACTTGCTGCTTTAAGATCCTGGATGGGATGGATCCCTGTTGTTTGTTTCAGTTCGAGGAAGTATCTGCAGTAGAAACCCAGATTCAGTCTGGGTTTCTACTGCAGGTACTGCCTAGAACTGAAAAGACAATGGGCACACGCTGATGACCCTTTCTTACAGTTATTAGTTACTTTATGTCCTCCTGAAGGATGCAGAAGTTCCTCTATGGCTTGTGATGTCAATGGCATGGGGGCATTTGTGGAGGCTGAGGGATGAACTCCAGTGCATAGCCTAGATTCTGGACCCATTTTGTTGAAAGTGATTTCTGCCACTGTTTGAGTCTGAGACATGAACAATGTGCCCTGGAGCATCAGACCTCAGCAGACTAAAAAACCAAAAATAAAGTGCAAAACTTACCCAGGATAGTATCTGTGACTGCTACACTTAATCCCCCCTGTCTACCTTTTCCTCTTTCCCTCCCGTATCCTCTCACCCACCTCAAGTATTTACTGCTGCCCCCTCTGTTTCCCCCTGCCTTCTCAATTATGCCCCCTCTGCTGCCCCCTCCTGCCCACGCCCTGTCCCCTGTGCCCTTGCACCCCACACCTACTCTGCTGGATTGCTACCATTCCCTCACTGCTCTCCCCCGCAGCAAACGCCCTACCCTTCTGCCCCTCTCTACCTCCCTTCGCCTTTCGGTCCTCCATGTCTTTCTAACCCCCACACATACCCTACTGGACTGTTTAACCTGCCACCCCTTTCCTCCTCACCTTTTTCTCCACTCCTTTCCCCACTCACCCACCCACTCTCTCTTACTACTCACACCTGCCACCCCCTCTTCTTGATCACCCCTCTCCTTCTGTCCACCCAGCCCTGCCAACCCATGCCACCTAACTCGGCCATCATTTATATGCTCAACTGCTCACTCTGCCTCCTTCCAACCTACTTTAAGCCTTCTGCTCCTTCTTCCCAACCCCCCACAAACTATATCTTTGCTGCCCCTCTCTTGTGGACCTCACTTTCCCTATTTCCCCTGGCTTAAGCACCTCTCTCTCCTTCCTCCCCCCCTGCCCCGCCCTCTTCACCCATGATTACCCAGCAGCCTCCCTCCCTGCACCTACCTCGCCATACCCTATTTAACTTCATCTGCCCTTATTGCACCTTTCCTTTCATTTCCCTGACAAAAGGATTGCTTTCCCTGAAACAATTCCTGGCTTAAATCAACTACTGTTGTTATATCTTGTTGGTAACCTAACTGTCTGACCTTGCACAGTCACCAATATGTATTGTACCTTGTACGGTCACATATGTTGTATTGCATATACCCTCTATTTGCTTACTATTGTACTGAATGTGTAACTGTGTTTCAATACGACATTTGTATTGTCTTCTATCTACCTGACGTGGAACCTTCGTAAACGAGTCCATGACTCAAAGGTACTTCTGAGACTGTAATAAAATAAAAAAAAACAAACAAACAAAAAAAAAAACAGGTACACTACAGACAGACAGTCACAACATACTACACACCACTGACCACTGTGACCAGCCAGGACCTACAGTATTAGTGGAACACTTCCCAAATACTATCCCCACAAACAATGCAGTTCGCTGTCCATATACAGTGAGGATATCTGGAGGACTGTCCAATTTGCTGGATAAAAAATGCTAAGGAAAGGAATGTGGTGGGTGGAGATGATGGGGCTGGGTGATTGCCAGCAGGGAGGAAGGGGTTGTAGTGGCATCAAGGCCAGAAAGTTAAGGAAAAAAGAAAAAGAAAACCTGTATTGTATAGTATAGACATTTATACTGCCATTTGGTGGCAGAACTGTGGTGTGGAGGTGCTGGGATTGAAGACACGGACACCGATGCAGGATGAAGCAATTGGACCTCTTTTTGTCCAATATTTATTTACATAACAACAAATAAAATAAAGAGAATGAACTGAAGACGGCAAAACAAAGAACCATATCTCAAGTGAACAGGTTTAGCAATGTAGCTCTAGTATAGGCTAGAGAGATGTTGATCTAGGAACAGACCAACTCAAGACTGACTTCATTCAGAATCTGTATTCTTTTATCTAGGGACTGGGTCATATGACCTGAAGCCTCTCCCATATAACATGATGTAACATAACTTTTCCTTTAATAACACTTCTTTTTATTTTATTACAATTTATATTTGTTTATAGAACAACTAATAACATGACTATACCTATATAATAGAAACTTTATGGGATTCTACATTAATATTTCCTATTTCTGCAAATTCCAACTCCTCCCACATCAAGGTATACCATAAATAACATCAAAATGAGGCCGGCCGGCTCTTAGCACAGTATACCTGGTGGAGAGGATGAAGAAGCCGGGGTTAACAGGATCATGAAATAAGGCAAGTGACTCCAACAAAATAAACAAACCATATTATTTTTCATTCAGGCTTATTGTTGAATAGTGGCTCCCTGAATCTGTATCCCGCTATCATTAATATGTCTCCTGGCTAAACATATCATATCCTGAATTTGTATCCAGCTAGCATTAATATGTCCCCTAGCTAAACATTTCATATCATAATTAATACCTTTGTTTCAGGGCTAAAGTAGGGAGACTTGTAAACAAAAGAAGCTGTTTTGCCAGTATTCCTAAGGTTATTCTGTACTACGCCATGTAGTACGCTCTGTGTGAAACAGCTTTTGGCTAAAACGCCGCATTGCGACACGCTACCAGCTGGGGTAGCATACATTGAAGGGGAGCGCTCCAAGAAAATCGCCACCTTAAAACAAGCCATTGCATAAGCTTTCTTTTTCTTGTCTTTGGACTAAAGCAGCTGTCTGCCTACATCTTACAAAAACTTACCACGCCAACCGAGGTTCACACTCTATTCGGATTATAGGGAACCTGGAAAAACCACGGTCTGTCCTTGATGCCGAGATGTTTATTTTTTTATTCCCCCCTCGCACTTTCGCAAGTTCATTCTTACAGAAAGACAGCTCGGCTTACTCATACGCGGTACAGTATAGCCGCGTACAAGAAAACTATTTTATTGCAATGTTTGGGGGGGCGGGGGTTATTGGCAAAACTAACACCTGCATTTTAAACAGTACGGAGGGGGGCGTTTACTGTGCGGATTTTCGGTGTGCTCGCTTTTCTGCCAAAAACGGCTCATTAAGCTATACAAAAATTAACAAGGGGGGTATCTCATTTCGAGAGCTGGAGTATTTTTTTTATGTTAAATTTGGGTTTCAACCTTCATAAACGTATTATGTAGGTGGCCAGCCTACATAAAATATTAAGAGGAGAAAATCTGGGGGTCTAAAACAAATAAAAGTGTGCTGTTGCACAACAGACTTGAAAGGGGGTACTTAAAAAAATTATAAACACATATTCCAGCTCTAAAAACCAAATAAAGATGTTCCCTATTACATGTGGATTCATTGTTCATGCAGAATGACAAGGGTCAACAACCATTCAGCCTTTAAACATTACTACATTTGTATAACAAAATCCATTACACCATTAATCATTTATTAGTTCATAAAAATGCAGTGCAGTATCATCTGAGCATCAGGAAAAAAACATGCCATGAAAGTGTCTGGGTTAAATATTCAAGAGTACTTCTAAAAGGGAAAGCAATGGAACTGATTAATAATGACAAGGAAACGCAAAAGCTTCATTAGACTGCTGTTAACCACCAACCATCTCTGACCGACCTATCTCACAGACTAGGGTGTGGCACTAGTCTACTGGTCTGACTGGATGTTTTTTCCTCTCCTCCAGATTCCTTCCACACAGGACACAGCCCTTGCAGTCTGAGGCAACTTGGCAATGTGGCACCAAGCTAATTCGGGCCTGCACCCTTCTCACACCTGGAGCCACAAAACCACGCATGCAGCACACACAACTGGCCTGGGCTCAGGCTAGCTCCTCTGGGCCGGCGACGTTTGGTTCTGACTTCCGAGTTCTCTGACTGATCGGACCTGCAGGCTGGGAACAGGGGTTAGAAATAAAATTAACAACTCCTTTTCTCTCCCGAGTGCCATTGGATGACTCCTCCTCCAGGCTCCAATTCAGCTCCTTTGCTGTCCTCACGAGCAGTCGCACAAGTCACAACGTCTCCTCCACAGGAAAATCCTACTTGGGGCACACACAACAATCCTTTGCTCCGTCCTCAACTCCTCCCACTTCTCTTCATGCAGGCAATGTGGCAGTGCGTGTGCCAGTGTGCTTTAAAGTGCCAAGGTGCCAATTTCAAGCCGTGCCATTCATTGGCTGCTGCTCAGAGAGGAGGAGGAGGAGCAGACTTGGACCATCACTAGTCAGCACTAACCAACCCTCAAAGTCACTGGCCATGTGTGCTGCAGCCTTGCTGAGCCTGCTCCCAGTCCCATTCACTCCAGGCGGCCATCCAGTCTAGCAAAATAAATACAGCAGCTGTTCGGCCTGATATTGTTGTCCCTAAATAAAAACTTCGGAGTCATTTCGTGGGGTGTTTGGACACCCTAAACCTCCCAGCCTACCTCCCCCGATATAGCCCTCCTCCAGGGTGACATACCTAGTACAGTCAATTCCACTTGTTTGCCTTTCGGATATATGCCATTTTCGGTTGTATGCCCGTTTTATCACAGTCCCAATCCCTTTCCTATTCCCGCAATGTAAATGTGTCCTGATGTATGCCTTGACAATTTCGGTTGTATGCCTGTTTTATTTACTGCAGCTGTGTCTAAATGAAGTTCCAGATTACCTGAGTATGTGTTAATTAGTTAATTATGGGTAATTGCCATTAGCGGTTTCCTGTTAAATACAGCAGCTTACCACTAACACGTCATGCAGCAATGGAGAACAACAAAAGAAATGTGCTATCTCTTGCTCGTAAAGCTGAGCTTCTTGAAAAATCAGACTTGCCTGGTGTTACAAGAAAGGATCTAGCAGACGAATTTGGGGTGGACATTTCCAGTGTTGGGCATTTTATGCGGTCCCGAGATCAGATCCTGCATGAGTGGAGTCGAAGTGACAACACAAACCGAAAAAGAAAAAGAGATGGCAAGGATCCTCAGGTGGAAGAGGCGCTCCTCAGGTGGTTTACTGCCTCCTGCGACTGTGGTGTTCCTGTGTCTGGCATAATGTTGATGGAAAAATCCCGCAGCATGTCACTAACACTGGGTGTACAGTTCGAGCCAACTACAGGCTAGCTCTCCAGGTGGAAAGAGCGTAACAACATCTGTTACAGACGGATCCATGGTGAAAAAGCAGAGAATGACACTGCAGCTGCCGAGGAGTGGATCCGTACTGTTCTGAGGAAATCTGCAATGAAAGCCTGACACAAAACACACACATAGCAGAGGAGGAAGATGAGGAGGGGGGAGCAGGAGCCAATGGCCACCACGAGAGAGGTATGGTAGATGGTACGAGCACTTCGGCACTATGTTGCTGCGAGGGAAATTAAGGAGTATGAGTGGTTTTACACTTTTGAAAAATGACTGGAAATGTTAGCAAGTCGAGGAGCCAAACAGCAATCGATAGATAAGTGGCTCAAGCATTGCACAGAAGCAGATGCTGTCGCGGAAAATGACGCTGCTGTAAGCACAAACTGCATTGACGTGATTTTTTTTTAAATTACTTAAAGTACTGCACTGTACTTAATTATTGCAGTTCTTATTTTTAAATTTATTCATGTCATCTATCAAGGTTGACTTCTGCATAAATAAACGCAATTAATGATTAAAATAGTGTGCGGCTGATTGTCATGCATACTAGCAGCTGTTTGAAATTCATTCTCCCGCTTGTATGCCATTTCGAATATATGCCCATTTTTCTGCTGTCTGCATCAGCGGCATACAAGCGGAATTGACTGTATATGGAAAACTGCACATATTGTTTCAGTGTACAAAGGGGGGGGGGACCAGAGAACCAGCTGAACACTATCAGCACATTTCTCCGTCGTGTACCATTGCAAAATACAAGAAAGGCTGATCTATAATCAGATAGTCCTAGCTTGAGTTACATTCCATCAGAAGTGAATTCCATCATGGCTTCTGAAAACAGCATAGCACTGATACTGCCCTTGTACACCTCTCGACTGACCTGTTCAATGCTATAGTTGTTGGGCAGGCCACGGGAGTGGTCTTATTTATTTATTTTTTTATTTATTTAAGTCTTGGATTACATATACGTTTGAGCTAAGAGCTCTTTTACAAAGGTTCTACGTCAGTAGAAAGGACAACAGATTAAACAGGGCAGTAAAGTACAGTACAATAAAGTGTAAACAGGAGATACAAAAATAATAATGGACACAAAATCATAATTGACAGTCAACGCAAAACAACAGAGACACATGCTAATCAGTTTCAGGCACAGGAAAATGCATACAGTACACTGATATCAGCCAGCAGGCTTTGTCAAGACAATCGGGGCACAGAGTGTAGGAAGCGATGTGGGAGGGTGGGCTGGGAAGAGTAAGGGGTGAGTGGGTGGAGACGTGAGGAGAGGTGGGGCAAGGAGGGAAGGAATGGTCAAGGGGGTAGAGGGATGCAGGGGGAGGGGTAGGAGGCAAGAGTGCTAAGTTACTATGAAACAGGTCGAGTGTTAAGGTCGAGGTTTGGGAAAACATGGTTAAGGGAGACAGTCACAGGCACTAGCTGTAGAGAGTAGTGACTGAAGCTTGGATTTGAACGGGCCCAGCTTAGTTTCATCGGAGATGTCACTGTTGAATGCATTCATCCAGAGGGGGTGCCCTGTAGGCGAATTATCTTTGCCCCTGGGTGGTTCGGCGCTGAGAGACATGTAGGAGCTGAGATTCAGAACCTTGGGTGTGGCGTGGATTAAGAGGGGGGCTTAGAAGATCTTGTACTCCAGGTGGTAAGAGGCCAAAGGTTATTTTCTTGGCCATCAGGCACATCTTTGTGGACCTAACCAAGGCACTCGACCTTATTAATCATGACCTTGTGTACCAATTTGTGCCCTGGACATTGATCACCTGTCATGTAGTTGGCTTCACAATTACCTCTTTGGGTGCATGCAGCTTGTTAAATGGGTGGGGGCAGCTGGTCCCTCTGGCAGCAATCACTGATGTTTTTGATGTCATTGTTGCATTTCAAAGGGGGTAAACAAATCTCCAGTTTAACTTTTTCTTGCTACTAGCTTCAGTTGGTCAGGTATTGTCTATCAAGAAAGATTCATACTTCATAAATGTCACCCTTTCCCAGCAATGAATCTAAAAAGATTTATACTGTTTTTGAACCTCTTAAGACACTATCGGATAAGCCTTGTCTCAAACATATGCCCGGTCTTCTGCAAACTATCCAGGCTAAATATATACCAATATAGCAGACATTTTCTATTATGCTTTTGGGAAAAATATATTGAGCTACAACACACACACACACACCACACACCACACATACCTCCCCCCACACACACACACACTACACACCATCCTCATGGCCACAACATTCAAAATAAATACTGTAATCTAATATGTTATAAAACAATAAAGAAACTGTTTATGTCAGTGAACAAAGTGAAGTTCAGTTTACAGTAGATTTTCTTTAAACATTTCTTATCCTATATTTTGTGTCCTGTATAGTGCAGGGGAGATACTATATCTCATTGTCATAAGGATCTTCATTTTGCACATTTTTGCACTGTATTTACTCAGGATATTCCAGATTAGATGCAATATCTTGCTTTCAGTGGGGTCATGATTTTACCATTTTTATAATGTATTTATTCAGGGTAGCCTAGTCCAGATGTAAACTATTGTTTTCAGTGTGTTCTGATGTTATGCAACGCAGCATAATATTGTGTAGATGTAGAGCCCCACTGAAAATAAGATGCCATGTCTTCTGTGAACTATCCAGGCTAAATACATGGCAATCAGCAGGCATAGTCTAGGAAAATACATTGCAAAAATGTGTAAAAGGAAGACCACATTGAAACTGCCTCTCAGCAGATCTGCATTGTGCAAATTCATTATAAAATAATGTGTAAAAGCCTCCCAAAAGCTCTCCACAGGCATACCGGCACTGATCAGAGTTTGTTTTTCATGTGGGGTGTACAGAACAGCATGCTTTTTTTAAATAGTTTAGCAGTAGCTTATTTTGTTGGAACCAGTGTTCTTACATTTGAAAGCTGTCTTCAATTTCCTTATTCAGTTTGCTTAGTTGTTTGCTCCTAGTAAAGATTACCGCATCATTGGCGTATAGTAGCCTGTTAGTAGGACAGGCCTGGGGCAGGGAGTTTATAACTAAGCTAAATAGTAAGGGCCCGATGATTGACCCTAGAGGGACTCTGAGGGAGATCTTTCTTTGGTCAGACATTTCCCTGTTTATTTTTTCATGTTGAGTTCTTTGTAAGAGGTAGCTTTGAAACCATGTCACCATTTCTGGGAACAACCCCAGGGCCAGTAGTTTGGTTATGAGAATTTGATGGTTAGCAGTGTCAAAAGCCTTAGCGAGACCTAGGAAGATAGACTCCACTAGGTGGCCTTTGTCCAGGGCCTCATATAAATAGCTGGTAAACTCTATCAGTGCAGATATGGTGCTGTGTATTTTCCTGAAGCTTGTTGTTCCTGACATTGTATATTACATTTGTTAAGATAGTCTGTTAATTAGTCCGAAACAATGCACTCCAAAGATTTGGAGAGTGGGGACAATATTCAAATGGGTTGATAATTTGAGTAATTAGTCCTATCACTGCTCTTATGAACTGGGGTGACTAGTGCAATCCTTCATTTGTTTGGAAATTTAGCTGTCTTGAGTGACAAATTAAAGATCTTTGTTGTAGGATGGGCAATATCGTCTAGGGTGAGGACTAGGATTTTCATGTCACTGGTATCCCCTCCAACCCTAGTTTTACCAAAGACCCTCTTTACTATACATATTTCTTCGCCTCTGACACTGTGACTTGCCTGAAGTAGAATTGAGATGAGTTGGGGTTAGGCTGAGTAGAGCTGACATAGTTCAGCTGGGCTTGAGACTCCTGGGTGGTTAGATAGTCAGGTGGTAGAACAGAGAGCAGGTCAATAAATGCCACATTAACAATTTCTGCCATCTCTTTTTCTGATTTTCTGTTTGGGAAGCATGCTTTCTGTTGTATTGTACAGAGAAAACCATCTAAGTGTTAAGAACTCACAGGTTAGTTATTCTCTATATGTTTTAAAAAGGAAGTAAGCTCACAAGCTTGTAATCTCAATTCCAACTGTACACTAACACACTGATTGGTTTCAAGCATGAGAAAGTGATGCAGTAGAAATAAAGCTGTTTGTTGCTGTTTCTATACAATGTTAATCTTTCAGCAATCTAGACTTTTAAATTAGTTGATTAACAGACATCAAAGGCATGTGCCTACACACAACCAGAATTAGGAACCACAGAAGACAGTCTCAAAAAGGGCATTGTTTTAATGTTCATGAAAACTCTTTTTCCAAAACTATGTTTCCTTAACAGTTTTGTCTCTGATGTATTTTTGAATCAGTCAGAGACTTTACTTCTATTGAATTTATTCATGACAGTTGATTGACAGCTAATACAATTATAAGGCTTTTATTTTTTTAAAGAAATCATTATTTTCTATAGATCTATAATAAAGGTTCTAAATGATGAAATATATAGCTGACTTTATCACCTCTAAATTCAGCAGTTTAGCAAAGACAGAGATATTAATAAGACTAATCCTGTATATGTTTTTTTAATTGCAATGATGACTTTTTAGATAAAGTAAAAAAAGCAAACTTTTCAGACAGCCTTACATGTATATTTGTTTTACAAAGCCATTTTTCATCACCTGCATTTGGTAATTTCATATAGTTATTTAATCAGGTTACAGCTTTTATCTATAAATAAATACGTATTTTTAGATTTCTAAGATCCTTCTATAGAATAATGTTTTACAGTATATTAAATTAAAATATAATAGAGTGTATCATGAGGGCTAACTCATTCCCTCAAAGCATTTTATGGTAGACATTTCAATACTTCAGTGTCCCATAATTTTATTTCTGATAAAAAAATGTAAATAATCACCTTGCTCCATTTAAATGTATACTCATACTGTATATAAATTTAACGTTATGAAGATATACCTTACACAGCACTCAGTTAAATGTATCTGTTGCAGTTTATATAAGTAACTTATGAAATAGATTGGAAGAATGCTGGCTCCTGATTGGTTGAGAGGTACTTTCAGCCGGGCCATTATCCAAGCACAACAGCCTGGCTGAAAGTAACTCCTGCCAATCAGGACTCAGCGTATTTAACAGATCCATATGCTATTACTTTACACGTAATTTCCTAAACAAACTTGGATGCTTGCCCCACACAAGACCCTACCTGAGGCCCGATTCCAGTAGTTCTGACTCCGGTCTCTGACATATTCCCTGTGCCTGCTTTTGTTTTCTAAAACAGCTCCTGTACATAGCTAACCAAAAAGTGACACTGTTTCCTGACTGTGACCACTACCACTACATGGCTCCATCTGGCATATGGCACCAGAAGGCAAACTGCAACCAAAATATTTTTAAAATTTTTTCTTCAAAAAAAAACAACAGTCTGGCTCTCTATATTGCAGTGCTACCTTCTGCTCTGCCTGATCCGACTGCAGCCTCCTGCTTGACACCAGTGGCGTACCCAGCCTGTTCTGCCATCCATGTCTGGTGCTGCCTTGCCACCCTGATCCAATTGACATCCGGTGAACATGGCCTCTTCTGTCCTGACTGTGCTAGCATCTGAGGCTGCTGGCTGCCCTCCTTTTGCAATTGATGTGGTATCACATGTATTAACTCAACTTTTAATCACATCGTAGTAGAGATTATCTTTCCAGACAGCTGGAAAAGTGCAAAGATAGTCCCTATAATGTATGGGGAGCCCTTATTATGTATGGCATACTGCTGTCTAACAGTCTTGTGATCGCACCAATCTGATGTCAGTGCTATAAACCTTGCTTGCCTTTGTCACATCGGTGAGATTATAGGATTGAATCCAGTCAGGTGTGCTGAATTCCTAGCACCTGAATGTTGGTCGCGCTACCGCAATCAGTTTAAACTGTTCATCAGAAGCCCACAAGCAGCAAGTAAGAACCCTTCCAATTCGGTCCTAAAAGTATTCACTGTTGCGACCCCATACACTATAAAAGACAATGGCTGGGAGTATGAAGTTAACACGCTGAAAACCCCTCTTGCAGTTGCCATGCCGATGGTAAACCTCTCAACCTTCGCTCTTGAGGTTTACATGGTCGGCCTGGCAACTGCTCGAGGGGTTTACAGTGTGGTAAACTTCATACTCCCAGCCATTATCCTCTATATATTCAAAAGTGGTGAGCCAAATATGCTCTCAAATTATAGACCAATAGCACTTTTGTCCATATTATCCAAGCTTCTGGAATGAATGGTCTATAAACAGTCATGAGTACTTAGAGAAATATTGAAAGTTGACAAAATTTCAGTCAGCCTTTAGGGCAGACTATTTGGCAAGCACTGCACTTGTGGACTTCATTGATAGGGTGGCACACATGCTGGTGGGGGGGTAGGACTCCATGGGTACAGTGTTCGTTGACCTGTCCAAGCCTTTGACCTAGTAGACTATGAAATTCTGATTGCAAGACTAAACTAGATGGGATTGTTTTCTTATCTTATAATGTAGGTTGGTTTACTTCTTACTTAAGTCAGAGGCAACAGACTGTAGTGGATGGTCAGCTATCAGAACTAGGATTCCTAACAAAAGATGTACCACAAAATTGAATACTAGGGCCACTGTTATTTTTGATTTACATAAATGAGCTTCCAGACCACACTAAAAATATGCAAATCAGGTTTTATACTGAGGATACTGTTATGCTAGCCACAGCAAAAGATCACCAATCAATGGTTAACAAATTACAACCAGATTTCTGTATGCTACAACAATGATTCAGTGAATCAAGATTGGTTCTTTGTCCTAAAAATCCGCAAGTTATAGCATTTCATAATAACCATTACAAAAGCAGTCTAACAGATGCGTGTGACACAGTGATCCTTACTTTGGAGGGTTAAAAATTACAGTAACAAACCAATGCAAGTGCTTGGTGGTACTTCTAGACAATTCTTTGACATTTGAAACTCACAGTGTATAAACACTATAACCAGGAAAGTAAACTCAAGAATGGGGGCATTGAGAAGATTGGCCTCCATAATTACATATAAAATGTGAAACACAATCTCAACGCAGTTAATCCTGCCTACTCTAGAATATGGAAATTTAGTGTATGGATATGCAAATCAAAAATTGCTTGATAGAGTAAATTTAACATATAACAGATTGGCAAGATTTGTTTTACAGTGTTCTTACGCAACTCATCCCTGTCTTGTGTATCCATAATTAAGGAGGAATTAACTCACGACAGGGTATGGGTTTACTGAGCATTAATCCATGCCTGGGGAGGGGTTGGTGTCACGAGATGAAGCCAAGTGACTTCAACCATCCAGGCGTGGATTAAGTAAGGAATAAGACATGACGAGGTGTGGTTTATGGCTTGATAAGAGCACGTCCCAGGTGCGTAATGAGGCATGGCGCTTGCGCTGAGTGACTTTAGCACCTGGGAAGTGTTTTATCGCTACAAACCACACTCGGAGTGTCTTATTCCACTTATAAAATGGGCACTGCACTTTGTAAATAAAGTAGAAACAGAGTTGTCTGGTTTAAAAGTTGAAGATATTTATTTGACAACAATCTTAAAAATAAGATAAAATAGTTCCAACTGGATTCATTAGAATCATTCTAAAAAAGAAAAGAGAATTGCAACAGTAGATCATGTTAACATTCATTTTAACATGTTAACTTCTAGTTTTAAGTCACATAGTAGATCTTGATGCTCCTCTTGCAATCCCCCACGTCCCACTGCCAGGAGAAACACTCAGCAGGTCAAGATGGTGAATGGCAGCATGTTGGTACGAAGTGGCACCATACTTTGAGCTGCGTTTATGATTTTAAAGCTGCGTTTATCGCATGCAGCGGCTGTCCGTTGAAAAGAGAATTGTAACAGTAGATCATGTTAACATTCATTTTAGCATGTTAACTTCTTGTTTTAAGTCACATAGTAGATCTTTATGCTCCTCTTGCAATCCCCCCACCATGTCCGCTGCCAGGAGAAACACTCAGCAGCTCAAGATGGTGACAAAGTGCAGTAAGGGCCTCTTGCTCACTCAGACAGTGGAAATGATGAGTATCTGTTGTGCGAAATTGTGTTCCGGTACTAGGTAGTGGTTAAGTAGAGCTTGTCCTTCAGGGTTGTGTCCGTGTGCAGTGTGACCGAGCAGAAGGGAAGCGGCAGCATGTTAGTGCAGACAGTGGCATCGTACTTTGAGCTGCATTTGTGATTTGAAAGCTGCGTTGTGCGCAGCACGCGGGATATCTGTTTCATCTTGGTCAGCTTTTACGCTCGTGACTACTACTTCTGACCAAAAGTGGCAAGGTTAGATTTTTTAAATACACTGGGGTGGAGTTTCACTGAATTAGGAGAGACCATGCCACGGGGGGCTGGCTGGCAGTGACCATAGATCGCCAGGACAGCAGCTTCTATACTTTGTTAATCTCTTCTGGCATGTATGGATTTCCAGAGTGCTGCGTCCTGACTGGCTGAAGAGGTGCCGGTTGGCACAATATGTCTTGATAAGGACACAGCCAGAGGCACCTCTCAGCCAATCAGGATGTAGCATTGTTCAGACCCATTTTATAATGCTCAGTAAACCCTTACCCTGCAGTGGTTAATCCTCTTATAACATGGGCAATGTTTTGTTAGAGTTTTACCTAAAGAAATAGTAAAATAAAGCCCAGTGAACATGCAACTCAGGGATTATTCAGTGGTCAGGTGACCTGTTTGGATGAATCAGAAGACAGTATTTTAGGAAGCCATGTTATAAAGTGGGATAGTTTGATAGTGTGACATAAAAAAACAATGGTTAGCTTTGATTTTTAAGGTAAAACATGGATTGATCAAGGGTACCTTACATTTTGGTAATGCAGAAAAATAAACATTGATATCCCTTGGTAACTATTCTAAAATTCAGAGCAAATATGGTCAAATGAGAGTTCACTACAACATTGCCTAATTGTGGAAGGAAGTACCTCCAACAACAAGAAACATGCCAAAATTAAGCACTTTTGTGCAAGCTGTAATTGTAGATCTAACTGAGATTGTATGTATTTAAATTGACTGAATGAGCTTGTCTGTTTACGCACTATGTACTAAGAGATGTGACTGATTTGTCAGTTCTTGCATTGGTTATGCCGAACTTATATAGTAGCGTCCCAATTGTCCAGATGATGGGTCGAGTAACTGTGAACCATTCACAAACTGCAGAATCTGTTCCTAATGTGTTTTTGTCTTTGTTGTAAGCAAGGGTCAAATTGTATGACAAGTATTGTACTGTATGATCATACATAATCATTTTGTTAAAATTCTGGAACCTGTATGTTTTTTTTATGTCAAATGCAGGACAACTTTGCAAAATAAGTCCCTCGGACCTAAAGTTTATATCTTATCAAAAAATAACATTTTGATACTACTACTATTACTACTACTTTGCCCTAACACATCGAATATACAAACAGCTGCTTAAACACAGCATTAGTGCAACCTACCGGCAAGGTGGCAAGAACACAATGTCCAATTCTGACTATTTTTTGCTTTGTACAGTTTTATTTTAAATGTTTAGTTTTTTTCTATACATTTACTAGCACTAATATTATTTAAAAAATATCATATTTACTTAAAGGGACCCATTTCCTAATCACAATGGGCTCTATGCACAAATGTGCATAATGTACATGGATCCATGGAGCATAGCCACTCCACACCCAGTGAGCCCCCAGCACAGGATGCATCAGAAGGGGTGTGCAACCCATATGCACCAGATCCCCCCCCAGCTATGCAGACAGCAACATGCCGGGGGTCATGCCAGCACTACACGCCATTCACTAAGGCACCTAGTGTTGCCCGCAGGGGTGTAGAGGAGAGCGCAGGTTACAGCAGGGGGGACCCTGCCATAGCCCACTGCACACCCCTCTGGACCACACCAGACAGTCATGGCAGGACCGGGTAATGATCAACCATGCTGCCCCAGCCCACTAAGCAGATGGGGAGGGCTGAGGCAACAGATCAGGTGAGTGCCCGTACATGCGTATGGTGTGTCCTGTAGTGCAATTCATCCCCTCAGAACACAGGCCTGACCTGCCCTGCAACTGCCAAGCATCCCCCCTCACACATGGCCCCAACCATTGAATGCACAACCACACACACACACACACACAAGCCCCATCCCTGATATGTCACAGAATCCCTCCCCTTCCAAACACATTTGCCCTGACCCCATTGATGCCGCTCATACCCCCCAACACAGGTCTGCTTCAAACTCATTAGTGCCAAACATCCCCCCTCAACATGTATGTCCGGTCCCCATGTGTGGCACTTTACCCCCCCAAACACGTCCTCCCTGTTCCTGTAAGGTCCTGACATACCTCCCCCACTACATGTCATCCCCAACCCAGTGTCGTACTGAATACCCCCCAAACACACACACAGTGTTGCCCCGTCACCCCATACCAAGACCCTCAATCCCACCACCCCTGCAGTACTATTGGTGGCCAGTGTCCCCCTAGCTATGGGACCCAGGATGGGCATCTGATTGGATGTCTGCCTGGGTCTGCTACTCCTCCCCCAGCTACCCTGAACAGTCCTGCATGCTGGGGTGGGGTGGGGCCACAGACAAGTGGTGGCTGTTTGTGAATACCAGCCTGTGCGCACCTGTCCATGGGTGCGGAGCTATGCGGGTGGGTATGAACCTTTGGCACGTACTTTCTGCCCATTAGTCCATAGTGCCCCACTGCCCCACCCCCACACACAAAGGTGCTCTGGTCAACACTATCCTGTTCCCTGACCTGGGTACCCCTGCTCCTCATTGGTGGTCAGTGGTCCCCCCACCCCCACAGCACTAACAACACCACCCCTTGTTCTCTGTACCCGCATGTCTGTGCTGTGGCTTTGGATGGCCAGTGGTACAACCCTCTGCACATCTCCTCAGTCACCATCGATCCACCTGATGCTGGGAAAGCGCTGCCTATTTATATTGGCACTCTCCCAGCATCTGTTAGATGTCTGGTGGCCGAGGTGTGAGGATGGCTGTGCTGTTGGCTATCCAGAGCTATGACACTATGGAGATGGGGGGGGTTCAGTAAATTGCTGGGGGAGGTGGGGGGAGCCACAGATCACCAGTGATGTGGCAGAGGTACCGGGTGCATGGGTCAGGTGTGTACAGGCCAGGGCACTAGTGTATGGTGGTGGGGCATCCTGAGCAACACCGGGGATCAGAGCAGTCATGCTGTGGGAGTGTGTGTTTGGTGCAATGGGGACAGGGCTGCCATGTTTGGGGGGATGCTGACACCACCACAAGGTCGTGGCTATCAAGTGTGGGTGGGAGGGTGGCATGGACAGCACCGAGGTTGGGGACTGCATGTGGGGGAGCTGCACTCCAACTATGGGATGATGCTGCCATGTGTGGGGGGTATGCCTGGCACTATGGGGTCAGGGCTATCATGTTGTGGGGGGGTGAATGGCACTACTGGGACATGGCACCACTTGTACAGGCACTTACCCCTTCAGCAGCCCAGGCCCTCGCCATTGGCCTAGTGGGCTGTGGCAGCATGACGGTTGGAGTCCCAGGTCTGCCATGCTCAGCAGGTCATGTCCATGGGGGCACACAGTGGGTTACGGCAGGGTCCCAGCTGCTGTAACCTGCTCAGTCCTCTGCCCCCTTGCAGATAGCACTACATGCCTTAGTGAATGCAGTGTAGTGCTGTCCCACCCCTACCCACCCCGGCGTGTTGCCTTTCCTGCGGCCGGGGATCAGGTGCATATCTGATTTGCACCCTGTTCATGAATGCTGCATATCAATGCCAATGTGCCCGGTTTCTGTGGTGCATTGGCATCATTCTTAGCACCCAATAAGGCCAAATGCTAGTACTCTACATAGAAACATCAAGTTTGTTGGCAGATAAGTACCACTTGGCCCACCCAGTACAAGATAGGGGAGCTCCCCCTCACACCATAATATCAACTAGATGGCTGACTTGGAATGAGAAAGAGTATTGGTTGCTAGGGACCTTGGCTCACATTACACCAGTCAAAGTAAGCAGTAGCAGGTTGAGACCATTTTTTTGGGCAATCACAAGGCTCCCCTAGTGAAACATAAATGGAGAATCCCATGCCTCTGTAGGCATCAGAGTAGTTCTGGAATCTGGGAAGGGAAGGCTATCAGAAGTCCCATCAGTGGTTTAAGGTACAGTTGGAGAACAGCGCAGAAAGGACTGGCAGGCAGTAGCTTCCTGACTCAGTGCATGGCACCACAGCAGTGACTATATGTGACCCCTATTCCCCTCCCCAGGTTTCTTTAAAATTAGAAAATAAGAACTAGTCATTAGAACACAGGTGTGGGACCAGAAGACCCATGCTGCGATCCCACTAAATCTATTGTGTGACCTTCCGTAAGTCATTGCTTCAATACACCCTGTTATAAAATTGGGTAGAAGAAGGACCCCCACAGACAACAAGATGTTGCATCTCATCTGAACTGCCAAGGGTAAATAAATTGTAAATTATACAATGGACAGAAAAATCCTGTAACCTGACTTGTCATCTAAGGGTTTACCTGTGGGTAGATCCTGCAGTAACCCAAGTCTGAGGAAGGGCACTTATAAAAAAAAAATATATAGTTTAATACATTTTAAATTTATTTAACACATGGGTCTATTGAATAATCACAGTAAGGCATTCTAGGATGTGAGTAATTGGGGAATTACTCACTTCTTGTCTGGTTAAGCGACTGAACTGCACCTCATGACACACCACATGAGGCATGAGTAAATCCCCAGATAACCCACACCCTGTTGTGTCTTATTGCCTACACATACCTCTCCCCGCTTTGTAAATCAGTTCCCACCCTAACCTGTATTCTGCTACTGGCCTCTTGCTGCTTGGTGCCTTTGGGTGGGGTGGGGGGTGACAATGCAGCAGACTTGGTGGCTTCTCAAGGGAACACTCACAGACACAAAACTTCATACACCAGTTTGAATTATCAGAAACAATCTTTACTTCCACACTAAAACAAAAAGAATGCTTACATGCAGCTTTGCAGTTCAGTCCCTCTCTCTCTCTCTCTCTGGGACCCTTTTTAATGGGGCTGTGGTGTGCCTCATTAACACCTCCCCAGGAGTAAGAAGGCACATCTTGTACAGGTAGTGCATGTTGTGGATCTTAAAGGGCAAATCCTCCCTTGGCTCCTGCAAACACTTGTACTGTGGGGGTTGAACAGGTGTAGGGGACATACACCCCATCATATGGGGTGCAGTTTTGTGTGCCCCTCCCTCCTTCCCCACTTTGACTCATGATAAGGGGGAGGGAATTCCATTTTTGCAACAGTTAAATCCTGACCTACAGTATTTTATACTAAATAAATTGTGTCACGGTCTTCAGGGTGCACAGCTGTGTTTGTCTTCTTTACCCATTACCCACCACCAAAAAAGGCTTGATGCCTGTTAGCTGCCCCCAAGGCCCCATCATATGGGAGAACAGCATGGAGCATTTTGCCACCAGACAGGTGAGAGAGAAGGCAGAAGGTGATAATGCAGTTTATTATGAATGATGCAGTGAGTAAGACTCCTGTAAGAGTGTTATTTGCTGAAGGACATTCTTACACGAGTCCTGCTACAAACTGCATGATTGACTCATATTGGTTTATTTCCGGGCCATTCAGTAACAGGACAGTTGGTCTCCCCCACCACTCCTATTAGAAAGGCTCTACGGTGAGTTCAGCAGCAGTGATGAGTGCAGCTATACTAGAGGCGCAGTCATGTGAGTGCTATGTACTGGTGTTTGGTTGGTAGCTGGAGCAGAAGGAAAGATTAATCAAGCTGAATAAAGGGATGTTGAATCAAGTGACGCTGTCAACTGTGGTGTCTTTATTTACTCAGAATAAACCACAAGTGCAACCTTTTGGGGACTTGTTCTACCAGATGTAAGGAAAGTGTTTTAATGGCATTTCAATTTAGGTGCTTAAATGAACCTATGACCCTGTATATGCACCTTTCAACAGCTGTAGGAAATTAAACAGTATAGCAGGAAGGAAAAGGAGTGCTGGGATAAATACTGAAAGACTGATGAATGTGGAAGGCAGAGATTTGCTAGAACATCTATGTTAGCTCAGTCGGTATAGTAGCTGGTTCTGTTACACTTACCCATCCATTACAGCTGAGAGTCAATTGCTTTTTAATTAGAGCTGTGATGAACTTCTCAATAGAAATTGTGGTGGATTGAGAACAGAGAGTGTTCCGGTTCTTAAAGATTTGGGGTATTATACGTTTCACAAATGTTCTCCAAGACTCAAGAAATGGATTTGATATTTGCTAGCATATTAGTGGTGGCTCAGACCCAACTAGGGGTGTGGTTGTTCTACCTAATATCATACATGAAATAGCGGATGCAGCGATCAGCACAGACTGTGGAAATCTATTACACTTGGTAATGACAGATGCAGCTCAAGTGAAATGTGATGGGGTAATTGAAAACGTACACATTATACAGCAGTTATCTAAACAGGAGAGAAATTCAAATGGTCTGTTGCACACAGCAGTTGCATAATCAACATTGTCCGACTGGAAAGAGAAAAACTGGGGAAAGAATAAAATAGGAGTCCAACTCTGAAAACAGTCAGAGGCTCCGACAACATGATGGGCAGTAGGGAGAAACGTTTGGTGGCAAAATGTGGTGTCCTCTACTCCTGCATTTGGACATTTGGCAATGATGGGAATATTGTTTCACCAGGAGGGTCATGCTAACTACTAGCTTTACAGGAAATTCGCAGTTGCTGTAGTTATCCCAAACAGACTGGCAGTCACCATGCTGACTGGTATAGAGATCAGTCAGAAACTGGGACACTGATAAATCCATTGTCCTACTGTATATTCACAAACATTGCCTTTAGCATTAACAACACTTTACCTTTATTAACCTGGTTCAGCAACATGTCATTGAACAACAGGGGATATTGCTGAATCAGGTTACTAAGGGCAGTACAAAGCAATGTTTATACTGTAGATAATTTCCATGAATCAGCCCTATGGCTGTGCGTCTCAGTTTACTTTCACCAACCACGTTGTTAATTGACTCTCTATTTGTGTCCTTTAGCAGGGTTCTATATGAGGTCTGTAGAAGTCCACAACACCCTTTCTAGGGTAGGACAAAATAACAAATAGAGAAGAATAACTTACAGAACCAAGTACCAGCAATTTACAAGCAAAGGGGAGGTGGGGGAAGATTGTAAGCTTCATGGGGTGTGGCATGACGCACTTCTTGGGAGTGCTTTGGAAGAGGGGTGCACAATCTGTTGGAGACTGGGGTTCCTTGTAGTGTAAGTGAACCTGTTCATAGGTAAGGTAAGTGGGTTGAAAGGTGCACAAAGGAACCCAGTGACATGGACACTACTACCCAGAGGTCCCAAAAGGCTAGTGGTGCAGAATGAAGCATGGTGGGGGGATGGGAGCAGGGGCGGAATTAACACATCTGCTGGAGATAGTAATCTGGAATTGTGAGGGATAGTCTCTGAGGCACTCCACCTTCATTACATCATGGGTTGTGTACACCTGATAGGTTGCTTGATGCACATGTAGATTTTGAAGCAAGTCTTTCCCTTTTGTCCCAGGGGTCAGCTTACCTCAGGTCAGTTATAGATGTGCATCCGACCAGGTTGCAAGCACAAATCTACAGGCTAAGGTAAGCCTCAGAATACTACTACAATTATATAAATTCTTTGTATTACCCTTATATCATAACAAGACAGCCAGACACGGGGAATGCATGTTTGTTAATAATGCATCTATTATCGTTGGTTATCACATTAATTATAACAGTAGCCAGCCTACAGAAACTGTTTGTACATACTTGGCAGCCTCTGCTAGCGGTCCCAAGTAAAAAATAAATTATCTGCACAATTAGGAGAACTAGAGCACCTGGCCACCCCTGCTAGCAATTCCAGGACTGCTTCATAAATCTCCAAAAACGTAATAGGACAACAATGTTTAGGTGGGCTACCTGGAAACCCCTGCCAGTGGTCCCAGGAGCCATCACCATACCAAACTCAGCTCATAACATCACTTAAGTGAGACCACTAACAAATGAGTCCTTATCCACCCAATTTAAACTGTGCCACAAGCACTAATCCAGCACTACCTGCCAGTCCTACCAGCGGTGCCTGAGTGCTACATGCCTATCATGGGTAATATACAAACGAAAGGGAGAGACTGCTCCCAATATTGATCCTAACACATCTCCTGGAGATAGTAATCTGGAATTACTATCAGATCCTTATGGCCAATAGCCTGGGGCCCCATGGAGCTGGAACAAAGAAGTTGAGCAGAGTTGGAAGGGAGAGTGTTGCCTTGGCTCAGCGTGCCTTTCCTAGTTACCAATTTTTAAAGGACTAAAACAAGGGGGGATATCAGTGAGGAAGAAAAATTGCCCCATTAAAACTGTCAACAATATAAAGTTCAGCCGTAGAGGGAAAGTAAATTTCTAACTCTACATAAAAGTAATACAATCAGTTCTATTTTGCAATCCTCCATGCCTCACGTTTTAGCAGAATCTAATCCCAGTTTCCTCCTCTGTTGGGTTTATTGACCCTCTCTATAGTAAAACATCTTAATGTAGGAACTGAATGACTACTAATATTGCTTTTACTTTCAGATATCTCAGAGTAAGTTCAGATTAAAGATTTACTTACTTGTAATAGTGACCATGTGGTATACTGTGTTTCTTGTCCATGTGGACTAGTGTATATAGGGAAGACCATTTGCCTGTTAAAACAACACATTTTTGAACATAAAAGCAATATTAGAACAAGAGATCAGAGTTCCTCACTGCTAGGCTTTTTTTTCTATAAGTTTTTATTGATTTTACAGTATTATACAAAGACATACACACATCAACATAATTTCTGAAAGGAAGGTACATGCAGTATGAAGACAATAATTCAAATAGATCCAGATACACAGTTGATAATAATGCTGTAGAATAAAAGAGCATAAGAGTAATGTAGGATAATGTAAATAATCCATGGTATATTCCCAAGGGTAATAAGCAGATGTAATATCTCTGCTGAGTCATAAGTGTTTTTTCCTTTTTTAATGAGCCACCCCTGTACCTCATCCCCTGCTCGACCTACGGCACCCTTCATCGCACCACCCAGGGACTTACCTTCTTATCCCGGTGCCCCCTGGCTTGCTCCCCAGGATGGAGCCACCACACCAGCTTGATCTTCACAATGACAGAACAAGGGTGCCAGCAGATATGCCCACCAGCATTGCCTTCGTGGCTTTTCCCCCAACTTGGGGCTCGGGATCTGCTGGCGATAGCGGGTGTCGAGATAGGGTGGGACTCAGAAGTGCTGAGGTGTACGATCAGTGCTGACCAAGTGGGAATCATTGATGGCGGCTGCTATTTTTGTAATTTTCCCCCTGAGGGCGGGGATGTGCAGTGACGTCCAGCATCCGCCCCACCCCCCGAAATAACGGCACTGGCACAAAGGTACCCCCAGCCTCCTCTAGGGGTCTACATTGTGCCGGACACTGCACCCCCCTCCCTCCTGGAGAAGGAGAGCAGTCCTTAGGATGCTCAGTCCTTCTCCCCCCAGCCAGCCCTCCAACATCCCAGATCCGTTCTTGAATTCGGGTTGTCACCATCACAGATGGGTGCCCTGCCCCTGCGGGCTGGCTGCTGAGTCATAAGGTTAATGTGTAAGGGCTATTAAAGCCCTACTGAAAGGCCTATGCAGTATGACATTGCAGAGGAGAGTGGACTTTAAAGGCCAGGCAAGGAATGATGAGAGGCATGGCTATTCTGTTGGAGTAGAGAAAAAGTGAAAGCAGATAGTCTGGGGCAGAGATAATGTGAAACCATGGGCGGGGGGGAGGTTGTGGGGGAAAAAGGTGGTGGAAAGAGAGCTGAAAAACCACAGTGGGCACACAGATATAGGTGCAGAAGAAAGAGGGGGACTAGCCCTCCTGTAGAATAAAATGAGAGCAAGTCAGTAAGGTAAGGTAAAAAAGCTGAAAATCATGCTACTTCACCTGTGAAGGGCAGAAGTCAGAGGATTATAAGTTTTCCAGTGCAGAAAAGGGTAGGTGTCCAGCGGTAACATGGGCCACTTGTTCATACCTCGCTGTGAGGGAAAGAAGGCTGAGCCATTCCGTAAATATAGGAGGGGTGGTATCTCTCCAGTGGCATAAAATGACCCTCTTTGCAGTGGCTAGATCTCCTATAGCCCAGAGTTTCTGTGTGCGGGTCAGAGAAATACACTGATAGGGGAAGGCCCAAAAGGGCAAAGCATGGATCCTTCGTCCTGGAGAGGGGGATAATATCTTTACAGAATGTCCAAACCATGTCCCAGTAGTGGTCTAGCATAGGACAGTACCATAGGATGTGGGACAAAGAGGTCTGAGGAGATGAGCATCTTCAACAGTCACTGTGTGGGAGTAGGTCAGCTTTGTAAAGCCAAATCGGGGTATGATAGGCTCGGTGTATCATTTTGTATTGGAGGGTCTTAGCCTGTACCTCTTTCAAGGCTGTGTAGATATGAGACCAGAGCTGGTCTCACTATGCCTGGGGGATGGAGATATCCATCTCATGTTTCCAGGCTTCAGGAGGACCAGCCAAGGGAGGTGACTCAGAAACAGAAGACTGGAAGGATGTGAATTTGTGTGATAGGCATTTCAAGGACGGGAAGGTTGTCAGTCACCTTTCCAAGGGAGTTATGGTTGGAAGGATATGGACCCTGGAGATTTTAGCTTTCAAGAGATCCCTAAGTTGCAGATATTTCCAAAACTGAGTGTGGGGGATGGTGTGCTTGTCAGATAGTTCTGTAAAAGAATACAGCACCCCTGTGAGGGGATGGTGTGGATCCCCCAGTAAGACAATGCTGTGCCTTGCTATAGGTTTCTCTTCAGTACATAGGGTAAGGTTATTCCAGAGGGGATAACTATGGACTGTACAAGGCGACCAGTCTAAGGTGGAGGAAAAGCAGTTCCAGATGAGCCTGGTGAACTTAACACTGGGGGGCACCTCTTGAGGCAATTTTCAATCAGGGAAAAAAAGAGCAGTAGGGGAGGTAAAGCCAGTCTGTGCTATTTCAAGGGTAAGCCATTGTAGGGGTAGAGGGATAAGCTCTGGTCTCAGACAAACTACAGCCAGGCAAATCACCACTATTTCATATGTTTTTTTTTAACATTTGGCAAACCGAAACCAACTTCTCTCCAGGGTCTCATTACTGTTTGCAGTGTTAGTTTTTGTGACTGGCCATTCCAGATGAATACCAACATTTTAGACATGTTTTTGAAATAAATAGAGGGAAGTGACACCAGGAGGTTGTCTAAAAGATATGGATCTTAGGAAGGGTAAATAATTTGAGAGCATTAACTCTGTTCCAGGTATAGAGAAGGATGGCTTTCAAAGCATTCAAATCAGTGAGCAGTGGTGTTAGCCGCTATAGTTGCAGCAAGAGTGGGATTGAGCTGTACTCCCAGGCATTTAACACCCTCTGGCAACCACTGGAATGGGCTGGGAAAGAATAAAGCTGGAGTACAAAAGGAATTGAGTAGAAGAATCTGGGACCTGGCTTTCTTCAATTTATAGCCGGCAAGGTTGGAGTAGTCCCTAATAATTTCCTGATGGTCTGGAGGGATGAGAAAATATTTGTCAGAAACAATGTAATGTCATCTACAAATAATACAATTTTATGAGGGGTACCCATGACCAGGATACCTGGGAACCGAAGGGAGGATCGTAGTTTAAGTGCCAATGGCTCCACTGCTAGAAGGAAAAGGAAAGGGGAAAAGGGGCATCCCTGTCTGGTCCTCTGGTGTAAGGGGAAGGGTCAGGATACCACAGTGTTCATAAGGATGGTGGCTATGGGGTGTGCATAGGTGAGATGGATCATGTCTATGAAGGTAGAGGGGAGACCAAAGCAAAGGAGTGCATCGAATAGGTGTAGCCACTGCACCCTGTCAAAGGCCTTTTCTGTGTCCAGTGACAGGGTGGCAGTGAGCTCCATGGAATCTCTGACGCCACAGAAGGCCAAGCGTATGCCTAATATGGTCTGACCCCAGGTAGCCAGGGACAAAGCCAACTTGGTCAGGGTGGACCAAGGAGCATATGATGGGTTCCAGTTGATGAGATCCCAGATCCATTGGGTCCTCCAAATCTCAAAGTTGTACATTGCTGGGTCCAGTTTCAATCACAGCGGTAGATTATTGCATAGAAATCATACAGGGTCACTGCCTTATTTACTCTCCTTCAGCCTCAAAATGCACAAGTTGTTCTGGCACCCATGGCCCTTCAGGTCATCTAGTCTGGCTGTGATCCAGGTGATGTGTGTATCTGTGGCATGCAGATGAGAAGAATGATCCCCTTGGGTGGCCATGAGAGAAGCAAGCTGCATTTCAGTTGTGTGACTCATCTAGGAAGGCTTTCAGTTTTTTGAATGAGTTTTGGTGATAGTGTATTTAATCATTTCAACACTTGCCACTATCTGCTGCAGGAGAGTAGCCAAGAGGAGATTTGCTGGTCCTGTTGTGGGGGCATGCATTTGAGTGCTAAAGCTACCATCTTCGTTGCAGGGAGACTGTTCAAAGGGGGTAGCTGTCTAAGTTTTTTTTTTCTTTTAGCAGACATTAATGGAGGTCCAAATAGGGAACAGTCAGTCAACATACTATTCCCCTCCACTGCTAGTTGGTCAATAGTTCCTCCGCTGGGCAGAAATCAATGGATGGCTAAGGATTTTACAGGGGCAGCCCAGAGTAAAAAGATTAGGCAGACATCTTAGGTGGGCACACACGTGACCTTCACCGGCTAGGCATTTTAATCTTTGAATTCAGTATTATGAAGGTGTTTGGAAACTGGCTTCCTATTGTTCACATACATCTTTCCCCGTTTACAGACTTGGGCATTTGCTAGGGATTAAGTGAACATCATGTTCTTGGTATTATTTTATGTGTAGTTAAGGAATGCAGTTGGTCCTCCAGTAAATAATTTTGGAAGTGCTGCCTATGCTAATCATAATTTCCCATTGGTATTTGTATTTCCCCTAGCACTTCTCTTCTTCTTTCCACCTTGGGATTATTCTGACAACTCCCACCTGTTTGTTTAACTACATCTATTTCAACCCCTCACTGACCCTTTCCTTTGTTTTTCCCCCGCCCATAAACCTTCGGTTGTTGTTCCCTCACTTACCCTACCTGGTATCCCTCGTCTTATTGTAATGTTGTTACCTTTGTCTGAATAATCCCACGTCTTGAGGGAATCCTTTGTATATACAGTCAATTATCAACCCGGATAGTGTTCACCATGTGTACTCCCCAGCCCTGATCTTATTTGTTTCTCTGTAACTGTCTTTTATTTTCTCATTGTGTGTACACTGCTTATCTGGTAATTTTGCTGTAGTTGTATATGTCCTACTTGTCCAGGACCATCTTGCAAATGAGCTTGCTCAAGGATGATTTTGCCTGGTTAAATAAAGTTTGATTGATCGAAGTGGTTTATATTCTTTAAATGACAATGTGAATTTGTACCCTAGGATGGTTGTATATAATTAAAAGGTGGGCATGTGACTGATGTATATGTTTCAGGACCTGAGCTGTGAAAATGTTTGGGTGCTCCCCCAAGAGTGTGCAGCACATATGAATATCTGAAGATTGTATGTCTCTCAGGTATTCACATTCAAAGTTAAATAACCTTTAGTTTGTTCAAATAATAAGCAGAGTACAATGTATTACTGTTTCAATAATGTTTGGTTATCCCTTTGACTGTGTCTAAACACAAATAAATTTATGCGGAGATTGAATAACAGATACTCAGGACAGACCTGCAAGTTTGATCTACTCATAAGTACATCTAATTTACTTACGACACTATATGTTACCTGATTATGATCTTTAAGTAGTAATATTATTACACTTTTTCATTGATATAATATGATTTTCATAGATGTGTGATATGCATTGGTCATGAAGAGGTAGCTGCTGTTATGAAACATTGAATTCATTTAAATATTAGACATCTGGAAAAAATGTCAATAAATAACTGTGTAGAGTGACAACCCTGACTCTGTGCTTGCCTTGACTTCAGTATTGCAATGGGGGTTTGCATGACACGGTCATATTCCAAACTATTTTTGGGTTATTGGGAATTACAGGCAATATTTATTTTTTAAAACTTAGTTTTATTGTTGACAAACCGGTACATTACACAAGGTAGCAGTCAACATGATAGCATAATAAACAGCAACGTGCCATCCTTAAGAGGTGACCTACTAAAATAAATCTGTTAAATACATCTGCTTACAGACCTCATCTCGGATGCTAGTCCTTTTGTAAAGCAACATATATTTGTTAATCTTCAGTTTGCTGGTCATTCTAGATTTATAGACGTTGTGCAGATTGTCACATACCAAAAAATGCAGCCATATTATCACACTAAACAAGTCATCAAACTCAACATATTTACAAGGTATAAGGGTGCTGTTACTCTTGTGTTATTACACTGTTAGGCTAATGGGTCCATGTAGTAAAACCTATTGTACCTAAAAATGAAGATGCTGCAGGTACTCAAACCACCACAACGAATTTCTCCTGGGTGTGGTTACTTTCCTACTGAGGCTTCTGTCTCCTAATATCTCTCTCCCCCAGCCCCCCCAAGATTGTTAGACCTCCAGAGGAACTGTTAGGTCCCACCTGGTCTATAACTCAGTATGTTTTTCTATGGTGAGTCTCAATCTCATTGTTAATTCTTCCATTCTGTTAATATTTTTGACTCTGGTACTCCAGGATTCGAAAGATTGTGGGGGGTGTCGTCAAACCAATTGGCAGTTATCTCCTTTTGTGCCATTAAACAGAGGATCCATAGTAGCCCATGTTGTCTATTGTTCCCTGCCTCTACTGCTCTCATCCCCAAGATCATAGTGTTGAAATTGAAGGGCATCTGGGCCCACACAACTTGTTGAGCTCTTCATGGATCCTAGTCCAGAAATTCTCAATACTAGGGCATGGAGAAACCGACACATGCACTTCCATCTAAACTCCCTCCAGCTTGGCGAGGCAGTGGTTCTCCATCCCCTCTCCCAGGTTATGTTCTACTTCTCTTTGGAAATAGGAATTCCTGACTCCACTTTCCATTTTGCCCTGAGGTTTTCCAGAGTTATGTCATTCTTACCCTGCAACTCCTTGTATGCACCTGCTACTGGTCTTCCTCTACCAACCAACAGAACTGTCCAGTATAAACAACTTTCTAGGGGTATCAGGTCTCTACTGACTTTTTGTATTAATTTGTTGGCTTGAATACAATGATTCACCTGGAGATATCTATGGAAATCTGCCCGTGGCAAACCATATATTCCTCGAAGGTCACTAAATGGTAAGACATTATTGTTGCAGATTAGAGCCTTGTATTGCACCACAGAGAGCCTATTCCGTATGGAAAAGCTAGGTTCCATTCTTGGCAGAAGAAAATAGGGATCGCCAATAATGGAGGTGAGGGGACCCACTTCTGCTAGAGTCTGGGTAAGTTTCTTTACTTTGATCAAGATTTTTAGGGTGTGTCGGGCCCAGGGGTTCATTAGGCTCCTCCATAGCTCTGGAGTGAGAGGAGCATGTGGGAGAGAGACAAGGGGGATGAGTCTATATAATGGGCCTCTATTTCACACCAGCCTGTGCCTCTTCTTTACTTCACCCAGGAGACAACAGGAGCTAATTAGTTCATCAAATAATATAATTTTAGGTTGGGCAGTGCTAAACTTCCTTTTTCCCAGGGTTGGGTCAGCGTGTTCTTACCGACCCAGTGTCTACCCTTCTTCCACACAAACATCATGAGTTTGGCACTCACCCACTTCCAGAAGGACTCTGGAGTGTTTATTGGGAGGGCAAGAAATAAGAACAGGAGATGGGTGAGTACATTCATTTTAATGGTATCTATTTGGCCACCCAAGGAGAGGGGGAGGAGCCCCCCAGCAGGAAAGATCAACCTCAATTTTTGACCAAAGTTTATCATAATTGAGCTGGAAAAGGGAAGGGAGACTTGGGGAAAATTCTTACACCTAAGTATCTAACTGTATTGTTGGGTCCCACTTAAATGGAAGGTCATCTAGGGTTTCTCTATCAAATGAACGCCCCAGCCTGATTGCCTTTGATTTATCCAAGTTAATTTTGTACCGAGAAATTAGTCTGTAGTGTTCCAGTTCTTGTAATAGAGCAGACATTGAGGTGTGTAGGGATGTGAGGAAAAAGAGGGCGTCATCCACATATAGGGATATCTTGTAGAATCTTCCCCCAACCAATATACCCTGGATAATGTCATTACTTGTAGTTGCATTTGCTAGTAGCTCAATACACAGTGCAAATAACAAGGGTGATAAGGGAAAGCCCTGTGTAGTTCCTCCAGTCAGATGAAACCTGTCAGTTTAATTTAAGGGAGAAAGGAGCAAGCAATGTGAGAGGGCAGTAAGAAGGGCTGAGGGGATACTGGGATGCATAGGGAGAGACATCACCAGTAGAAAACAGGCAGTTGTTATCCCTATGTACAGACAGCTGGTGAGACCCCATCTGGAGTACTGCATGCAGTTCTGGAGACCCAATCTCCGCAAGGACATAGACAGGATGGAAGCTGTCCAGAGAAGGGCAACTAAAATGGTGCAGGGTCTGCACCAGAAGACATATGAAGAGAGAGTAAAGGAGCTAATATGTATAGCCTCGAGGAAAGGAGGGAGACGGGGACATGATAGAAACTTCAAGTCCTCAAGGAATCAACAAAGTCCAAGAGGGTAGCATCTTTCAAAAAAGAGGTGTAAGAAGAAGGGGGTACAATTTGAAGATGGGGGTGGCTCAGAGGTAATGTAAGGAAGTATTTTTCACAGAGACGGTTGTGGATGCATGGAACGGCCTTCTGGAGGAGGTTGTGGAGTCAAAAACAGCGGTTAAATTCAAGCATGCATGGGACAGTCATAAGGAAATTCTAGGGGGTGGGGGTAGAAAGAAGTAGGCTGCTGGTTAATTAGGATCTGCAGCTTATCCATTAGGTAGGGAAATGGGCAGACTGGGTGGGCCAAGCAGTCCTTATCTGCTGTCAAATTCTATGTTTCTATCTGATATTTCCAAAAAATAGAAATTGGTTTGTAGAAATAACTTTCCAGTACATGGCAGCTATGACCTGGAATAAACGTCCACCTGAATTTAAAACTCAAGATATAGCTATAGCAAAATGTAATACAGCTATGAACCAGGAGAAGTATTTCCATTGTTTATGTAATAGATGAGTTATTTGTATTTAGAATCTGTTTACTGTATAGTATATTTATTTGTATGTGTAAATTTGTGTTTGTGTCTTTTGTATGGAAAATGAAAAATGTTGTTTTAAACTATTGACATCTAAACAGGTACACCTTGTACAGAGGGCTCTAGTGGCCCTAATGGTGTCTGAAGTTGGTCTTCCTTCCTGTATAAATAAACATTTTATGACTACTACCCCACTGATCCTGACGGTGGCTTGAGGAGAAGCGTGTAATGCATTTACACTTTCCCTAAATTCAGGGTCTATTCCCATCTCTTCTAGTGTTCTGTGGAGGAACCTCCAATCCACCCAGTCAAACGCCTTCTCTGCATCCATAAAGATTGCCATAGCTGACTCTTGAGAGTGTTGTTGGCATGAGATGAGATTGAGAAGACATCTTATGTTGTTGTGGATTAATCTTCCATTGATGAAGCCAGTTTGATCCGGGTGGATCAGCATCCCCACACAGCCCTGGAGTTTGTCCACCAAAACTGAAGTGTATATCTTTTGGTCAAAGTTCAGTAGGGAGATTGGTCTATAAGAGCCACAAATTGAGGGGTTCTTACCTGGTTTATGGATGACTAATATTTGAGCATACTGCCAGGTTGGGGGCCCCCTGGGGCCCCCTACCCTCCTGGACACTTCTAAATACCTGACCCAAGAGGGGTAATAGCTCCTCCCTGAAGGTCTTATAGAATTCAGCCACTAAACCATCTGGGCCTGGAGCCTTTCCTGTCTTAAGTTCCGCCATTGCGTTGCTGATTTCTTCAAGGGCTATAGGGGCGTCAAGAGCCTCCAGTACTTCCTGTGGAAGCTTATTGACCCTGACTGTAGTGAAGAAAGCATCAAACTTTCCAGGGTGGTTTCAGACCAGCTCTTGTAAGTAGAGTTTTTTTTATAAAGCTCCCAAAATTCCTGTGTTATCCTCAACAGATCTGAAATAAACCGGGTGGATTGTGGGTTTTTCCAAACATCGAGGACCATTCTGCCTGCGACGTCCTTCCAGTGCTGCCAGGCTAGGAGTTTCTCTGCACAGTTCCCCGTCTCATAGAACCTCTGCTTGGAATATCTCAGCTGTCCCTCAATTTTTTTGTCTAATAATTTATTTAATTTATGCCTACACTCGTCTAGCTGCACCCTAACCTCTTTATTCAAGATAATTTTATATTCTGTTTCTAGGCCAAAGAGTTCTGCTTCAATCTCTTCTTGTTCTCTTTGTCTAGCTTTTTTAAGGCTTGAGGCATAACTAATTGTTCTGCCCGTGACCACTGCATTAAATCCATCCCACCATAGAGCTGAAGCTGTGTCCTGAGAGGGGTTCAGGGCAATGTACTCTCTTAAGCAATCCCTGACCAGGTCTTTGTATTCTTCCCTATTTAGGAGAGTAAAATTGAGTCTCCAAGAGGAGTTTCTGATCCGTTGTGTCAAGGGTAAGTACATGTCTACCATGTTATGATTTGAGATTGTTCTGGGGATGATGCTAGTGGCATCAACTTTGTGGATCCAGTCCACTGACATGAACAGGAGCTCTGATCTACAGGATGCTTGATAGGGGCAGACCAGAAAATAGAATCTCTAACTCTTGGATTGAGGTGGTGCCAAACCTCAGTCAGGCCCAACTCTTGTGCCAGCTTCCCCAAACAGTTGGCTGCATGGGATTATGGCCTGCCAGTGGTCCCAGACCTATCCACCAGTGGGTTCAAGATTGTGTTAAAATCCCCCCTACTGATGAAAAGGCCCCCCAGAGGCAGGGCTGCTTTCAAAATCATTTCACTTAAGAATTGGGTGTTATCCCTATCTTAGTTTTGGGCATATACATTTATTAGCGTGCAGGGAATTGATCTATAATTCCCTTTCAGTTAATGGTATCTCCCCTCTTGGTCTTGCTGAAAGTCCAACACTTCGAACAGGCAGTCCTTGTGAATCAGGATTGCCACTCCTTGTCTGTGTGGATGCTCTAGGAAGGATGCATAGCGAACCAGCACTACCCAGGCCCTCTGTGATTTAACACTCTCTGTCCAAGTTAGGTGGGTTTCTTGTAAGAAGATGATCTCGGCTCTTTGCCATTTCAGCTTATTGAGGACCCTTGTTCTCTTGATAGGGATATTAAGACCCCTTACATTGTAAGTGATTATTGTACCTGCAGCCATCTTACTGGCAGCCTAGACATGGATCCCAATTTCTTCAGTAACAGTGACTCCCTACTTAACAACTTAACAGTCGTAACACCAGAATCGTTAACTGTATACAGATGTTGCGTGCTTCCATGGTTAACTAGGCACGCTGTCTGTCTCCCAGACGTCAGAAGGCAGGCAGGATGAGGCTCCCTACTCTGGGGCCTTGTGCTGAACTTGTGCTTTTGAATTGCCCAGACCATTGCAACCACCCTGATAATTCTAAAAAAATGTGTTGATCTGCTCTTCCCTTGGCACTGTTGGTACCCAACAAAATCTACAGTAGGTACCCAACAAAATATATGGTAATAAGTACTGTCTTATGTGTCAAGCCTCCCCCAGGATTATCCTATGACTGGGGTTAGCCTGACCCAGTGCCGAGGATCTCACCCACAGGGCTCCCCTTAGTCTTCTTTCGAGTTTTGCTTGTTCCCCCAACCCTCTCATCTCGCCAGGTCTTTGTTTGATATCTTCTCAGCGAATATCTCCCTCACACTACCAGCCATCATGTGAGGCCTCCCCACTCAGTGGGATCAAAATCTAAGGTCGTCCCCAATCACCAGTGAGCCCAGCCCATATCCACCTGTGGCTCTGTAGGACAAGTCTCCAGGGCCTTAAGCAGGCCGTTGATGGGGTGGGGGGTGCATTTACATACCTCCACACCCTCTGCCTCATGCTTCATACAGTTGGATCCTCAACCCCAGGTGAGGGCCCGGGCACCAATATCCCCTGCAAGGAGGGGGCACCCTTGTTCTCTTGATAGGGCACCAATATCCCTTATTTGGTGCCCTATCTCCTACTCAGCTATCATCCCTTCAATCAGTTGCTCTGCAGGCTCTAAACTAAATCAAATTAACCCTAATCTAATTATTTTCTCCTCTTCTCTTCTCTCCCAAACTCCCTTCTGTGATAAACTATCTCAACACTTTACTTATATACCCTCATTCTCACCATGTTATCAGCCACTGCTTGCCTACCTCCATTCTCCTCATCATCCTCTCTCTCTCTCTCTACTTTCTCCTACACCCCAGAACCCTTCCCTACTATTCTGCACCCCTGTTATACACCCTTCCTACAGGCTCCTATGTTCCTCTATGCGGTAACAGTATCCCCTTTCCATTATACTTGGTCTCATTTCCATCTACTACCTCATGCATCTCTCCTGTCTGTGCCTAACTCCTTTGCGCTAATACAGCTACTAAAGATACAGTCAACACCCTCCCACTACCCTCCTGCAATCCCAAGATTGTTCAGTTCACAGCCATGGTATGAGTTCTAAACTTCACTATCTCATCATAACACTATTACTCCTATCTGCTGGTGATAGTAATCCCATCCCTGGTCTTAACCCCTCCAATGCGTCTGAGCTAACAATCTCTCACCCTGAAAATTCCCTCTCAAACTGCCCTAAACTCCCCCATGGCCTCAAATTACTCCACCTCAATATACGTGGCCTCCTACCAAAAATCTACCTATTACAACCACTTACTGTATCACTTGCCCATGACATTCTCATCCTCTCAGAAACATGGCTATTTAACAAAATACATAACCCTACTATCTCTATCCCAGGCTACACTATCTTCTGACAAGACCGTGTCAGGTAGCGGAGGAGGAGGAGTGGTGATGTACATCTCCTCCTCAATCCAGTATACAATGATACTATCTATATCCCTCCCTGCAGCCTATGAGGCACTCGTCATAAGGCTGTCTCTGCCTTTTTCTGTCCCCATCTTTGTTGCTGGTGTCTACTGCCACCCTGGACTACCCTCCTCCATTGCCACTGAACTCATCACCACCATTGTTATGTCATTCATTCTCAGGCAAACTGTTTACTATGGGAGATTTAAACCAAAATTGGCTATCCTCCTCCCTAAGTAAGACACGGAATGACCTAACTGCTCAAAACCTAACACAACTAATCCATGAACCAACCCAGCTGAATCTCAAAACCCTTAATCACTCCCTGATTGATTAGGCCCTGACTTCACATCCACACAGGGTCATCCAAATCTGGCTTACTTTCCAGTGTCCTAAGCGATCACCATATGATCTACATGGTTCGCATAATTCACAGGTCCAAAGCTCCCCACAAAGTACTTCTAATTCATTCTTACAAATCGCTGGACCTAACCCCTCTCCACCAGGACCTAGCTCAGATGGACTGGGCCCCTATAGCCTCAGCAAATACAATTGATGAAGCTCTGGACTACTTCAAAATTAATTTCCTCAACATCTGGAACAATCATGCCCCAATAAAGTGCTCCAGAGTTTGTGGAATTCACCTCCCATGGGTTACCCCAGAATTACTGGCCTGCCGCTGGCCCGGTGGCACTGAGAGTTGAGATGCTGGACACCACACCTCGCGTCACGCTGGCAACCCAGGTTTGGATGCAAGCCTGGGCTGCCAGGGGTTGGCAGGAGAGGGATAGAATCCAGCGTCCAGTGACTGCTCTCCTATCCCGGGGAGGGATCCAGGGAATCACCACTCTGTAGCGGCCCCTGGTGACAACTGGGGGCTCTGTCAGAGTGATGCAGCGGGGGCAGAGTGTGGTAGAGCGCTGCACACTGCCCTCAGAGCGTCATTGCACGCCCACCTGCAAGGGCTAAAAATGGGCTGAAACATGGCAGAGTGATGATCTTGGTGGCTGATGGCCATGCCCAGCGCCCCGGTTACTGGTATCCTGCCATAGGTGTGGCGACAATGGCCAGCTCTGTGGGGTGCAGAATGAGCCTGGGGGGGTGTGTGGTTGCAGGTGGCCTGAAATCGCGGGAATCCACGCCGCCAGGAGGAGTATAAAGAAAAATACAATAAAAAAAAAGAATTACTGGCCTGCTAATGTTTGCTTGAAAGACTTATAAAGTTTCCAAGCTGCCTAGGGACTTTGAAGAATACTGGGCAATTCGCAACTCATGCACAAAAGCTATCCATCTGGCCAAGGCAGAATACTTCTGAGTCACCTTTCAAACAAATATAAACAACCCTTTAAAATTTTGGAAGGTTGTGCATGCCCTATTCTCTCCCCCCCCCCATCAAAATCACCAACTTCACTCATCAAAGTTAATAGCTCACTAATCTCTGACCATCCTATTGTCATGGCAGAATTTAATTCCTACTTTACATCCTGTGACTCTGCCTCCTGTCCTCCTCCCCTCTTCCCATACCATCTCCCTTTACAAACCTCCCCAGTACACCCCCTACTTGTGAGTTTCTCTTTCTCCCAAGTCTCCCCCACTAAAACCCTGGATGCTTTCCTTGCACTCACCTCCTCAAAAGGTAGCTCGCCTGATGGACTTGACCCAAAGCTCCTTTACCTGTCTGCTCCTGCAATCTCCTCTCTGCTGTCTGAGCTACTAAAGCTTTCCTTCTCCTCTGCATCTGTCCCAGCCACCTGGAAGCATGCCATTGTCCTACCCTTACCCAAGGGTGGTGACCCCTCCTCACCTGGGAACTGTCATCCTATATCTCTTCTCCATACTCTTGCTTAACTTCAAGAGCATATTGTTCTCTCCCAGCTCTCCTCCTATCTTTCTGACACCTGCTTCTTCACACCTTTCCAATCTGGATTTCAGAAGAACCACTCAACCACAACCTCCCTACTTAGGCGCATAGATTCCATCCTCTTAGGGATTGACAGTGGCCTAATCACTTCCGCTACTTTTGTGACCTTGCCAAGGCCTTTGACATGGTCTCCTACACCCTCCTTCTAAACAATCTTTCTTCAGCTGGCCTATCTGACTCTGCTACAAAATGTTTCAATGCCTACCTTGTAGGTAGGACTCAATCAATCAAAATTGCTAATTCGATTTCCCCCTCCACTCCAACTTAACACTGGTGTGCCACAGGGCCCAGTACTTGGCCCACTATTATTCTCCATTTTTCTAAATGACCTCCTGTCAGCCTGCAACTCATCCTCTATCCACATTTATGCTGACGATGCTGTCCTGTTTGCCTATGGCCAGTTTCCCTCCGATGTAGCTACCAAACTACAGCATGACTTTGATAAGGTTCAGCACTGGTTAAGATCTCATCAACTCTTTCTCAACCCCAAGAAGACAGTCTCCATGACCTTTAGCACTAGGCAGAGACTCTCTAGGCTACCCTCCATGCCCCCCTTCCACACCCTTGGTAGGACTATCCTTGAGGATACCTCCTCTTTTAAATAATAATACCTTTATTTATTAAGCATGCTTCACAAAGTACCAGAGCGCTGTACATCCGTAAATCAATTAAAACTATAAAATTCTAAAATACATCTATCAATATATATAAAACACAATTGCAATAGTCAGACATAAATTAAAAAAACATCTCCAAAGGCGAGTTCGAATAAATAAGCTTTTAAAACAGTTTTAAAGCTCCCCGCTGTCTGCGTGGCTAACTGCCGAGCAGAGAGCAGCAACTTGTTGAAGCTCTGTAATCATCCAGACTATATCTAGTAAATAATACTTTACAACTGATTTTACCTCTGTGAAAATATTATCAGCAGAGAGACAACGTTGAGCAGAACCTGAAGATATTACTTTTGCCTACCTTTTGCCCATGGAGCCAGGTATGGGGCAAACTAACAGAAAGACAGGAGTGGAGACCGAGGCATCCTGGCCAAAAGAACAGTGGCCAGGCAGTAGCATGGAGACTTCATAATCTGGAAGTGTGGGAGGCCCCATACAGATGACTAATGCTGCCCTGTTAAAAGCCATACAGTCCGTAGATAAAAAGATGGAGGAATACCAGCAGCAAATGAAAGTGATGGACACTAAAATGGATCTGCTAGCAGCTGAAACCCAGTAAGCTGCTCAGACTGCTGGCAAAGTGCTTCATGTCTCAATGGGGCTCGTTAGAGAAAACACACTTCTAAGGGAAAGGCTTGAGAATCTTGAAAATGTGGCTAGAGAGTCTCATGTTTGTGTTTTGAGACTACAGGAAGGTGTGGAGAGTGAAAATCTTGCTGTTTTTTTTTAAAGATTGGCTACAAGAATATTATGAACTGGATCGAGAACCTTCAATTGTGCAATGCTACAGGATCACTCCCCGGGAAAACCGCACATGCTTACAGAATAATACTCCCTTACCTTGGACAGTGTTGATTGTGCTAGGATCAGTGTTGAAACGAGATGATTTACTATTCAGAGCAAAAAGGAAAAGTCCGTCTGAATGGTGGGACAGCAAAATATATCTGTTTCCTGACCTCAGTTATGAGACATGGCAGCAGAGGAAGGGATTTGATGGGATCTGCACTAAGTTACGTCAACTTGGTATACATCACATACTGTTGATGCCAGCAAGCCTGAAGGTTTCCTATGGGGACAAAACATACCAATTCTCTAATCCTAAAGATGCGGCCAAACTGGTAGAAAAAATAGAGAAAGAATTCTGACACAGAGAAGCAGAATCTGAAGTAGAAGAATTAAACTGAATTTTAGAATGCACTAGTAACACCTTATATGGGACAGGAAGGCTGAGAAAATGGTCTGTTTAGGACAAATTCCTTTTTTCTAAATCAGCTAAGTGGTGTGTGGGCACTGGGACTTTGTTTGGAACTCGCATTACATTCTTCTTGATGAATAATGACTACCTGCTTTTAGGTAACTATGAGCCCAGCTTAGCTTGGAAAGGAGTGTAAAATGGTGGCACCACATGGCGTGAGTAAGCTCTAACAATTGTAAACCTGCCTCCCTTCTTCATGGATTTCCTTTTCATGCCTTTTGGACTTCACCTAAAGAATGGCGTACGAACAAGAAGGGATCTGACTGTAAGTTCTTACTTAGTCGCCACTAGACACTTATTGGAAAAGTTGTGGAAACATTCACATACTTTGCCGGTCTGGACTCATTGATAGGCATCACTATATTATAATGAAAGCAGTTACCTTGTAGTAAGGGTCAAGTATTGAACCTTCTCACTATTGGGATACAATATGAGTCTGGCTTGAATTTTATAAATGGATTAAAAGGGGAAGAAATTTCTGTTAAAATGCACATAGAATCCAGTTGTCTATATGAGTTCTTGTATAAGGAGGGTTCTTGCTGTTTACTTAATCTCTCCTTATTTACTAGTTAAATGTAATACTTAAGGACACAGCTTTTTTTACTTAGATGTTTCTCCAGAAGGCAGTGAGCTACTTAATAAGTTGCCTATTATGTTTTGCTACACTATGCAGGCTCGGGGGGGGGGTTAGTCCTACTGTTCTTATAAGGTGCATGACGCTTTAATGAAACTATATAAGTTAGTGGCCCCTGCTCATGGTAATATCTGTCTGTTTGTTAAATATTTAGATGGCACACAAAAGTGTAATATAATGAATACCCCTCAGGTGTATGTAACAATGTTTGGGGCATGACATTTTAGTTACTGTAAAAATCATGTAACCTCAGAGTTACCTCTGAGTATGGTAAACTGCTTATAATGTCTACCTATGGGACATTAAGCTGTACTGTTTAAAGTAAAGTTATGAAAATAAAGTGAAAAAAAAGTTGGACACCCTCTTCAACTCCTTCTGTCACTTTGCTCTGAACTCCCTCTCTTTCACTCATCACTGTGACCTCTACCACTCTCTTGCTCTTCCTTCACTTGATAACAGATGCCTTCCCCACACTGCTAAATTCACCTCTAAATTTTGGTTTGGGTCTCTTCCCTCCTACCTCTACTCCTCTCTATCCATCCTTTCACCCCCCTCTCACTCTCTTAGATCAAACAACTCCTGCACTTTGGCAGTCCCTCATCACACTACCTCAGCAGGTCAGTCAGCATTTTCACGTCGCTTCCCTAAACTTTGGAACTCATTACCCCATCAAATAAGGCACTCCTCTTCCCTTCCCTCCATCTCCTCATCCCTGAACAATTTCTTCTCTCCAAATTGTACCTGCTCCTAGTTACACTAATTTCACCATCTGTTGTTAATCAAGATGATATATTTACCCAACTATGATAACTCTGCCTGTCTGTCTCCTCTTCCAATAGCTTGTCTTACCCTTTCCCCTAGATGCAGCATTTCCCCTAGATATAGCAATTGCCACCGATGCACTTCAAGGCGTTTACTTAACTTTGTAAGTGTTTTGCACAATGTCTCAACAGTACTATATGTTCATGTTCCTCCCACTCCTGTCTTGTAAGCATTATCTAAGTTGTTGAAACAAGCACTTTTTACACTCTCCTAGTTATTCACTGTATGTCACCTTGTTTAAGCACTTCTTAAGTTTCTCACATGTCCATAATTCCATTGTTATGTATTAATTGCTTCCTTGTCCTTGGTAAATGTGCTGTATGATTGTTACTTCCTTACCCTCTTCCCAGGATGCACCGGGAGATGAGTAACTAACTTGTTTTTCAGTGTGCCTTTCCTGGTGAAATATTTTTTCAATTAATAAATAAATAAAACTAAATAAATAAATAAACAAACCATGACAGGACTGTGCCATCACCCTGACCCCCCCAGGCCACAGCAATTAGTCACTGTCAGCAGAGCCGCTGTGGTGATAACAAGTCCATGAGACCTAAATGCAAATGCTGCTTGAATTATTCACCTGCTCTTAGGTGAGCCCAATAGCTCCTCCTGAGGCCTCATGGACCAGGATTGAACCCAAGAATAAGCACTTACTCTCAAACAAGAGTCCCAAAATCCATTACCATCTGTCACATATAGGCCAATATGACTGTTCTGACATGCGTGAACCAGGAACATGGCCATCCAGAGCAGCCTCATGAATCAGAGGTGTCATGTGATAAGAGCGAAGACAAAATGTCGACTGACAGTAACAGTGATGGGAAAAGAGTACGAGCCATTTTGGTGACTTACAGATTCCCCCCTGGAGTTGGTTATCTAAAGAAAGGGGAGTGCGGGGGGGTAAACCCTCCTGAAAAAAGTACAGTCGCTGTCTTTGCACTTGCTATTGTCCCATCACCATTTTACTGTTGCTGTTGTTTCTTCACTGTCATCACATGGAACCAAATCAGACAGCATTTGTAGTTTTCCCTGACCTTCCCCACACTCTTTCCACATGTCAGGCACAGTATTCCCCACTCCCAGGTAAACACTACATTGCTGAGCTTGAGGATACCATATACACCTGCAGAGCAACATCTCCTCCATCCAGACCTGCCCCCCATGGGTCCTCTCATACCGTTATGCACTTCTGTTGACCGTGAATCACGACCACCTCCACTTCATCTTTTGTCAGCACCACATGAGACAAGGGTATCCAAAATGGAGGAGACAGATCCCCACAGCTGAGGACTCCCCCTCCCATCCAGAGACTGGGGTCCTAGGCACCTGAGAAGTCCCTGATTATATAAGATTTGTGGCCTAAGAGGATAGATCGAATGTAAGAGTCATGAGTGAAGGGCGGCTCCGGTAAAGCATACACCTGCTGTTTCCCCATCTGAGCTATAGGTAACCCCCTATGAGGAACTGGTGCAGAGGAGAGTACCCCCTCCCCAAGCAACTGGGGACACCTCCCTTGGCTGGTCAGGAGATGCTGAGAGACCCACTTCAGTGTAACCTGCCTTAATAGCTTGGAAAGTAGAGGTGGGGCCCTGCAGCATAGACAGTCAATATTCCCAGCCTACACATTTGCCATGAACACATTCCCATCCACACTCACCTTTAGAACCCTCATCTTACATTAATACAGAACAGTGTGACCTCAAGTGAGAGAGGGAACCCGTTTAGCCTGCTGGGGCTGAGGGACACCAAGATTTTGCTGCGAATGTCCTCTACCACCCTGCCTGACCCTCCGGTAACTCATCTCTCCCCCACACCAACTGGACTAAAAATGTACCCGTCACCACCTGAATGCAGTAAGACTGATTTTTCTTTATTTAGAGTAGAACTCTGCCAAGGCACCCAACCACAACAGCACAGAAGAGGTACCCCCATATGTGAAAGGCCGGACCCTCGGAAGACATGTTTACCACCTGGTTGCCGGATCACTCGCCCCCACCCATCCTCTGTTATCAATTCACCTGGCCTTTTTCTCACCCTCAACTCCCTTCGAAAAGCAAAGTACCTTATCTGTACTTGTGTCTGTGGGGGAGGAGACTCATATTCACCCTGGGGTTGCCACTACACATTACTAAGCAGGCCAGTTGGACTCCAGGTAACAGGAATCAGGCCATTGTAGTGGCTGCACCAACCAGCAGGGAGAGGTAGAAAGCACCTTGTAGATCCCATCACCGAGCAGGCCTCTGCTGTTCTAGTATAAACAGTTAGCAGGTGTGACATAGGCACATTCCGGTCTTGGAAGCAGCCGCCCACTCGCCGAAGCCTAGTTAAGCTGTAGAGTGAGCAAAGAATAAATTAGTTTAATATCAAAGAGAATTCCTAGAATAATCTCACTCAGCCCGGACCAAACCCTGCCCCCAGAACTGTACATTTTTAATCCATACCCAACTCGATCACCCCCCCCAGCCTATTTCATAGCTAGACGTCATAATTATCAATTCATTTTGCAGTCCAAACCAGAACAAAGTTATAAATGCTTGTGCCGCCATTTTGACCGGAAAGTTTATCTTACAAGATGGTGCTGCAGTCCACTGGATGCCACAAGTATTATCATCAAGGATTATCCAGGCCTCCACTGCTCCTTTCTACCTGGGTCAAAGTCCAGTCATGGGCCGGCATAGTTTTCTGTTGGATGCTGCCTGGAGGAGCTTGACTGGGGGTCTGTCATCGATTGTGGAGTCTGCTGACTTGTAGAGGGAGCTGCTTGACTTTGTGTTTTCAACTTGGAGACCCTGGACAATGGTTTCGCCGATGCCAAGTAATCTGGAGCTGCTAAATTTGGGTGGGAGAGCAAGGCCACAAGGACTCCTAGCAGGAAGAGGGTGGGCTTAGCCTCAGTCAGAGTCTGGAAAAAAGCTGGTTCATCCGAGAGAAAGAGTTTAACCCTTGCAGGGCCGTGGACTGATATATTAGTCCAGAACTCCAATACATTTTAATTCTGTTGGCAGTCTAAAGGTTAAGTTGAGCTGGGGCAATGAGATGCATTTTGGTGCTGGTTGTAGACAGGTGCTTCTTGATTTCCAGTAGGGCCCACCATTTCTGCAGTGGAAGTGGCATGTAGTAGTGATTAAAAAACAGGCACTGATCCCCAAAGATGACCTCCCTCTTAACCCAGGCCACTTGTAGCACTGTAGATTTTGTGTTCTAGTCCAGAAATTTTAAGACAAAGGAGCAGGGGAGTCACTTTGGGATCCGTTGGCATTTTAGCTACGGCATAGTGTGCCAGAATAATATTCAGCTGCTGTTCAGCCTGGAGATCCAGTATCTCTTTTAAAAATGACTCCAGAAAGTCTTCCATGCACTCTGTCTCGGTGCCTTTGGGGAGACCGTGGAGCCTAAGGTTGTTTCGCTTGGAGTGGTGCTCCAGATCATCCAATTTATCAGCGCTGTCTCCCTTTTCAATAAATATCTGATGGCTGTGTCCTGCTTCTCCACAGCCGTGGATATGTCGGTCAGTCCAGCCTTCAGGTTGGTCATGCACTGGGCCACTTCAGCCAGGCCTTTGGTGGTGTCCACGACTGATTTTTATGTTTTTGACATTGTTTCATTGATTTTGCTTAGTTCCTTAAACAGTCACTTGGATGTGATTGTGAAGGCTTCTTCTGTTTCATTGTTACTGACTTTGCTGTATTAGGCTGAAGCGGCCATGGCCCGGCCCTTACTATTAGATAGATAATTTCTAAAGCTCCCCTTCCTGGGGGCTCAGAGCTGTGTTATTAGTCTTAGTGTCCCTGGCCTCAGACATTGTAGATTACTTTAGGTAGTCTTAAGAGCATGTCCTTCGGTCTGACTTTTGCTGACATCCCTTCCTCACAAACAGCAGTTACCAATTTGTGGCTATAGGTGGTGATGACGAAGTGGATTTTTGAGATTATAATAAATTTAGAGTTCTTGGGGGTTGGACCTGTAAAGATTATGCTTGCATGGGTTAGAGGTGAACCAGAAGTCTACAGGCAATCTTTAATCAGGATGCCAAGAAACAAAACACATAGACAACATCACCAGATGGTATTGATATTGTCTAAGTGTAGAAGGGGAATGAAGAGGAAGCATGTAATTTTGTGTGGTTAAATAACATTTAGGATTTGAAATTTACATAGCCTATAAGTAGTGATAGTATTAACATCCTCAGCATAACTCTTATCTGTTTTTTTTAAATAATACTTTATTAGGAAAGAGTACAAAGCCATCAGTACAGAACAGTTAGTTAGCCAGAAGACTTTAGTTAGCGTATAAACATTACACATAGTAATGAGTCTAGGTTGCTGTAGAAAACAGATTGAGGCTACATTTCTCACTGCCCAGGTTGTTAACTCTTGAATCCAACAATAAAACTGATAAAGCAAGAGTGGATGTGGCTTATTCAATAAAGAAACCAACAGGTGTCGGGTGTGCCTTGGGGTTGTCATTCCTAACGCTCACCCCATTCTCCTATACTGTGCCCATCTCAGCTTTCTTACACCTGAAATGGTGTGAGTGTTAGGGTTGACAACCCCAAGGAACATCCCCCCACACCTGTTGTTCTGTGAAGGGTAGGGGTGGGGTGGGGTATTAAGGTTTGAAACCCTAATATCACATTTCCAAACTTTTGATGTTGGAACCCTAACTGATGCATTAATGAAGTTTTTTGCAAAGAATATTATTATCTATCTATCTATCTATCTATCTATCTATCTATCTATCTATCTATCTATCTATCTATCTATCTATCTATCAATGTAGTCATGCCCCTATAGTTAGGGTTCAACCTTCACTTCTAAGTTAAACTTGACATTTTGCACTTTAATAACTTCACAGCCGTTCGAGCAATTCACATTAACTTTTGTGTTTGCAATCAGGGAACAAAGATCTCTTGAAGTGGCAAGTTTTGTTCTGGTCAGATGCTTGAGTGCTGAGATACAGAATGTGAAAAACTTTGAAAATTATCATTTTTATGTTGGCTTGTGCTTACGCGCCAGCCAACATATTGCATTAGTAGCAGATTTGGAGGCGTGGTCACTGTTGGGCGAATGTAGGGCATGCCTCAGTAGGTGTGTCCCTCATTCCCCAATAAGCCAGCATGCAGGCGCCACACCAGGAATACATAATATGGTGAGCACATCTAAAGAAAGGTCCACTGCAATGAGAGCAAAGCTCATCATACGTAGTGGCACCTCCCGACGTGCCTTTCCTGGTGAAACATTAGAGTAAACATGATGGCACACTGCCTGCCACAATGCTGACTTCGGGGGTGCCCAATCCCCTTGTTGGCATGCCCTGACCCAGTTTATGTGTTGATGGGGGAGCCGACTTCCCATTGGCATAATACCCCGTTTGTTGCGCTGTGCGGGATTTAATCCCCGACTATTACTGCTGGTATTATAGCTGACAGGTGCCTAATCTCCATTACAAGCTCCCCCAACACTCAGGTGGACACTGGAGCCCACTCCAGCATGCCAAATGCCCGTAAAAAAAAAAAAAAAGTCCCGCCATGTTTTTTTTTTTTTTAATCTGTAAAAGAAGAAAACGGTCCCTCACGGTCTGTCGAGCTCTCTGCCCTAACTCGCATCCACCCTCTGCGCACCCTGCCTCCTCACACACCTCCACCCCATACTTGCCTTCGGAGTCAGGTGCGACGATCTTCGGTGGACCAGGAACATGTCTGCACTCTTCAAAGCCAACCGCAAACTGAAGAAATGCCGGTAAGCTGTATAATGGCATAAATAGGGTTTTTTTCAACTTTGGTGTCTATCTTGGGCATTTTTTGGAATTTTTGCACCAAATTTTCAACATGGGGTTACTGGGACCCCTCCTCATGAATTCAGTCACTGGCATGGCATTATTCAGTCCCAAAAGGTGATTTCACTGTTACTGCATGGAATCACCTTTCAGGACCGAGTAACAAAACGACAGTGACACTGTTCATGAGGGGGGCTCTCATAAAGCCTATGTTACAAATTTGGTGAAAAAATTAAAAAAAATGGCTGTTTTACAGGCATGCATTGCGCTGTTTCCACGCACGCTCGTAACTTCGTGAATTTGTAATGTTTTCATTCCAGATTTTCAAAATTGCCATTTTTCCACACCTCCTTATGAACAGTACTACTGTCATTTTACATATCCTGGCTGAAATATGTTTTCACACGTCTGGCATAGAATATTTATTTATTTATTTATTAGATCATCGGTTTACAAACCTTTGAGTCATAGACTCATTTACAAAGGCACCTCATCAAGAGAGCAATACATCACAGCAAATGAAACAGTACAGTACATAACGCTTAGATTAAAAAAGTAACCAGTGTTACAGGCATTCACTGGTGGTACACGCTTGGTAATAGGTAGATCACAGTAGTCATAATATAGGTATACGAGTACCATGTCAGGTAGCAACCAGAGATATTTTATTACAATAATCTTCAGATGTTGCCTGAGACCCCAGATATATGCAGTAAAAGTAGACAGGGCAGACCCAGCCTTGGGGTGAAGGTAAGGGGCAGGTGGGGGATTATGTGCAGTTGCAGCAGTGAGTGCTTGTCAGATGGCTTCTGAGGGAGACCTTGAAAGGAACAAGCTTAGTGAAGTCAGTTATGTTGGCTGGGAGGGAAATGAACCAGGAGGGAGCCCGATAACAAAAAGATCTCTGGGCCAAAGAGGTCCTTACCCTGGGGACAATAAGGGAGGTTTTGACAGTGCTGCGGGTGGAGACTGAGGCGGAGGCACGCTGCAGGGAGGTGGCGACCCCAGGGGGGGAGAGCCCTAGCAGGGTCTTTTTTACAAGAAGGCAGGTTTGGAAGCTAAGTCTTTCTTCAAGGTTGAGCAAGTTGGTGGTGGAGTACAGCAGGCACGTATGGGTGCGCCTAGGGGCTCCCAGCATTAACCTGGTTGCTGTGCGAAATCAGTTTTCGGGACTGTTTGAGAAAATGATGGTGACACTGTTCATGAGCAGAGGTCCTAAAATGCCTATGTTGAAAATTTGGTTACAAAAGTCCATAAAATGACTGTGTTACAAGAGTGCATTGCGCAATTTCCACGCACTCTTGTAACTTCGCAAATTTGCAATATTTTCATGCCAGATTTTCAACACTGGCATTTTTTCACACCTCCTTATGAACAGTACAGCCATCATTTTTCAAAGCCTGCCCAAAATGCATTTCCGCACCTGTGGTGCACAATGGGTCGATGTGGGAAATCAACATTTGGGACAGATTAGCAAAATCACAGCACCACTGTTCATGAGGGGAGGCCCCAAAATGCCTATGTTGAAAATGTGGCTAAAAAAATCCCCAAAATAATTGGGTTACGGATGTGTGTTGCGCAGTTTCTATGCTTACTCATGACTTCACCAATTGTTCATATTTTCACTCCAGATTTTCAACGTTATTTTTTTATGCCTCCTCATGAACAATACAATTTTCATTTTCCACATCCTGCCCAAAATGTGTTTTCATCCCTGTGTCACCAAATGGCATAGTCATTGTGCAAAACCACCTTTCAGCTAACAAACTGATTGTGCCGCTCTTCATGAGCTGGGGTCACAAAAAGCCTATGTTGAAAATTTGGAGTGAAAATATCAACAAACGCCTACAACGTTAGAGTTTCCAACTGTAACACCCCACCCTGTAGAGACTGGCAGGTGTCAGGGGTGTGGCTTCGGATCACTGGCTATAATGCTCATGCCATTCCACCCCACCTCCACCCTGCAGCCAGTGACAGGCATTGAGGTGTGCCTTGGAGTGTTCGGCCCTAAAGTTTACCCCATTCTCCTATACTGCACCGGTCTCAGCATATTTCCTTATGGAATGGGTGAGTATAAGGTCCAAAGACCCCAAAGCACACCACGACACTTGTCAGTGTCTATAGGGTAGGGTGAGGTAAAATGGCATGAGCGTTATAGCTGATGCCCCAAAGGCACACCCCAGTGCCTGTTAGTCTCTGCAGGGTGGGGATGGGGTTGGCATCAGTTCCATACTTCACTGCCATTCCTATTATGCATCTCTAACTCCTGCACTACCAATGCCAGCGAGACAACATTTGGCATTGACAAATGCTTGTTTTGGTAATTTCTTTGTTACAGTGCTGTGCAAAAATGGCTTGGAATTTTGGTCTGAAATTTTTAGGGCAGAAAGATCTTGGTTCTCAGATGTGCCTTTTGAAGATTTGGTGAAAAATATTAATCCATTCCAAAGTTATTACATTTTAAAGTTTGACATTATTTTAAATGGGAATTTCAGTCTCCAGTTAGATGTCCCATTTAAAAAAGGATCGTTTGTCGCAAATGGGTAATCTTTTTTCACAAGTGGTTCATCCTGTGTCACAAATGGGGAATCTTTTTCCATGCTGCCACCATCTTGTTTTCACTTAGCGAAGAAAACAAAATTAAATAACACAAAAAAATGATGGGTTTACTGTAAACCAAAATATGTGTTCTGATAATCAAAACCCATTTCACAGGATTCTGACATTACTTTTTTTTAAAAAATGACTTGCAATTGTGTTTTTTAACATGTTCAAATCCTGTTTTGTGTCATTTTCCGTGCTCGAGAATCCCCCTTCAAAAAAAATCATCAGATCCAGAGATCTGACCAACCTTAACGTCAAATCTTTCTTGCAAAGTCTTGCTTCCGCTGATTGGACCCCCATTACTGCTCTTCCAGACATAAATCAGGCACTGGAATACCTCATCAACACCTTCACCTCCATTCTTGATACCCATGCACCATTCAAATTATGAAGAGCCAAAGGACTCTGCTCTCCTTGGAGCTAGGGCAACAAATGTGTTCCCATGACAAGGCCTGGAATAGCTTTAAAAGAACTGGGCTCCACTCAGATTGGCAATCCTACCACCAGCTGCAAAACTTGTGCAAAGCCAATACCAATAGATCTAAATATTACTACCTTCAATCCTTGCAGGAAATGCACCTCTCCAACCTCAAAAGCTTCTGGTCTCAGATAAATGCTCTTCTCAAGAGCAGAGAGTGAATCAGTCCTCAGACTATGATCTCGAGAGGCTGCCTGCTAACCTCTCCCTCAGAGATAGCCACAGGAATTAATCACTTCTTCACTGATCTTGACGTGTATAAGACTGGTCTACCTGCTACCCATTCTGCCCCACAAGAATACCTCCTTGTTGCCCCCCCCCCTCTTCCATATAAAACTGACCTCTCGGAAAGAAGATTTTATGCTACTAATGGGTCTAAACCCAGATAGCTCTCCTGGTTTTGACTCCCTACTGCCCAAATTCCTTAAGATTGGAGCACCTGAATTAGCTCACCCGATCACACAATTGATCAATTGATCCTTCTGTACCCAATATGTCCCTGACTAATGGAAGACTGCAATCATCATCCCAGTGCACAAAAATAGCCCAACAAACCTTGTCAAAAACTACAGACTAATATCCATATTATGTCTGAGTGCTAAAATCCTGGAATGAATCTTTTACAATCAGCTATACTCCTTCCTGGAACTTAACAATGCCCTCACCATCAATCAGCATGGCTTTTGGAAGGCACATGGGACTGGGTCAGCTGTCTTGAGAGTCACCTCAGGCATATTTCATGCCATGGATCAAGTCTGGGCCACAGGGACCGTATTCATTGACCTCACGAAGGCCTTTGTTCTCGTGAACCACTTTCTTCTAATTGCAAAGCTCCAGCATCTTGGCCTTGATCTCAACTCTCTCTCATGTATCTCTCATTATTTAACTAATTGAACACAGTGTGTCAAATGGGCTGGTGCCTATTCCTCTGTATCTCCCATCTTGGATGGGGTCCCCCAGGGCTCAATCCTTGGGCTACTGTTATTTTCCATTTTCATCAGTGAGCTGCCACTGAACTGTTGTTGGGGGGAGGTGGCAACGGTTCAACTCTACGCAGATAATGCCATTCTATATAGATCCAATAGAGGTGCCTTCACCATTAGGTCTGAACAGGAAAAAGACTTCCAGCTGCTAGAAACATGGTTCAGGGAGAACCTACTGGTACTAAATGTGAAGAAAACTAAATCCTTGTTTTTCCATCATACCTCTTACTATGTCACCTCCCAATCCTCCCTGGTAGTACATACCTTCTCTGGCATGCCTATTGAAGGGGTGGATACCTTCAAATTTCTGGGCATGAATGTTGATGTGCAACTATCCTTTGAGGCACATGTAACTAATGTTATCAAGACAACTAAGGCCTGCTATATCGCACTGCTCCCTGCTTCACACCTCAGGCTAGGAAAACTATTGCGTCGGCTGCCCTTTTCCCTGACCTATTCTATGGGGTCCCTATAATACACTCAGTCAAGTCCTCATCTCTGGCCAAACTCAGACACGCCTACCACAGAGTCGCTGATTTTGTTGCCAAGGCACCTGCACGGGCCCACCACTACGATATGCTCAATGTCATAGGATGGCTGGCCTTTGAGGCAAAAATGGACTTCCCTGTGCTATGCACTGTCTTCAGACTCATTCACCTTCCTTCACTTCGCATCCTCTCTAATCTCCCTACATTGAAACCCTCCCCTAGGACCCCCATCTCCCTATATTAACCATTCCCAAAACATGACTAGCTGTTGGTAGGAGATCCTTCTCCACAGCAGCTTTGTAGGAATGGAATAACTTCCCTAATAATCTTCTCTCATGCCTATCTCTTCCCATATTCAAGAGGTATTTCAAAGAGATCTTCTTTCCTCCCCCACCTGTAACTGTCTAAATCCTCACCTGTTCCATATGTGTCTACTCCCCTCACCTCCCCCTCTTCTTCTGTTCACCCCATCTCTACTTGTTGCTCTATCCCCACCACCCCTTCCCCCTCCCCATACCTCATCTTTTCTCCTCTCCTTAGCAAATGAACTATGTAATATATTGTATTAGAGTGTATTATATATTGCACTATACTGTATGTATATTTTGTAAACAGCCATAAGACCTAATTGTTAGTCATACATCCTCACCCAAATATGTAATATTTTGGAATCTGCTTACACACTGTTTTGTTCCTTGTTATCACTAGATGATCACTATTGTATTATCATACTTGTTCCTGTTTTTACCACCTATAAACTGTTATTTCTCATATGTTATGTGGAATGCCTCTGTTCCCCAGGTTGCCCCTGAAAAAGGGACTTGTCAGTCCAAGTGGGCTCACCCGGTCATCAAAATTCAAATAAATAAATACATTTTTTGCAAACTGTGAAACAACAGACTCAGCAAAGGATCCTGTTTTGCAACTTGCAAAAAAAGAGTTCCTTTTTTGCAAATTGCAAAAAAAAAAAAAAAGACAAGAAAAAGGAATACGCCTGGCCATCCCCATTAATTTTATGCTTTTCCCCAGTGTCTAGTAGTAGCTCTACCCTCCGATTGCCATCTCGATATTTCTAAATGTCTCCCTGGTGTCTAGTGGCACCCCCACCCTCAGATTTCATATATATATTTTAAATATTTTCCATGGTGTCCAGTGATAGCCCCCACCCTCCCATGCCCTATCTCATAAAGTATTTTTATGCCTTATGTCTAGTGGGCCTCCCACCCTCCGATGCCCATTGGCATCTACTTTATATTTGCCCTGGTGTCTAGTGATACTCCCAATCATCCCATGTCTGAACAATTCTATAACAATAAAACCACCCCTTGTTGTCTTAATGATTTTTTTTATCTGAAAAAGAAAAGTCCTTAGATGATGCTTACCTGGTCCCCCACCAACCTCCCTCTCTGCACCCATCACCATGCACCCCCCTGGATCCCCCCACACACCCTTACTCACTTAAACTGGTCCCATGGTGAAGATGCATTCTACGATCAAAGACACATCTTGCTGCTGGAACCAGTGACTGCTGTATGAGAAGTAAGGTAACTATGGTTCAATGTATTTCAATGAGACCACAATTACCTTACTTCTCATACAACAGCTGCCAGTTCCAGCAGCAACATGTGTCCTAGGTTGGAGAGTGTATCTTCATCCTGGGACCAGTTCACATGAGTGATGGTGTGTGGAGGGGTCCAGGGGGTGCAGGGTGGTGGGTGCACTGTGGCATGTGGGGTCGGGGTGCTGGGTGAGCATCACAGATGGACTTTTTTTTGTTAGATTAAAAAAATCATTAAGACAGTGGGGTGGTTTTATTATACTATTCTTCAGACATGGGATGATGGAGGAGGACCAGGGCAAAGATAAAGTAGATGCCAATGGGCATCAGAGGGTGGGGAGGCCCTCTAAACATCAGGGTCAAAAATACTTTACAGGATTGGGCATGGGAGGGTGGTGGTACCACTGGACACCAGTGAAAATATTTAAAAAATATATATTAAATCTGAGGGTGGAGGGTGCCACTAGACACCAGGGAAACACTTAGAAATATCAGGATGGTGATCGGAGGGTGGCGGCTACCACTAGATACCAGGGAAATGTATAGAATTAGTGAGGATGACTGGGGAAATCCTTTTATTCAGGTTAAAAAAACAAATCACTAACACAATGGGGGCAGTTTTATTATTTTAGTATTCTTCAGAAATGGGGAGGTTTTGAAGTCATCATCTTTTCTTTTTTTGTTTGTTTCCCTTGCTGCTGGAAATGGCGACTGCAATATGAAAAAGTGAGGTAAGAGCGGTTCAATGTATTTTGATGGGGTTTTCAACTTTGATGCATAACTTGGCCATTTTTGCACATTTTGACACCAAATTCTCAACATGGCATTTTGAAGTCCCCACCTCATGAACATTGCCACTGTAATTTTGAAAATTCATTTCAAAAGGCAGTTTTGCAGTTGCTAGGCAAAATCACCTTTCAGGCATTATTTAAACATTTTCACTGCTTTTTTTCATGAGGTGGATCATAAGAAGGCTATATTAAAATCTGGGGTCAAAATATGTCAAAATGGTGACGTTATGCCCATGCATTTAAATTTAACTATGCTCCCTCGTAACTTCAGTAATTTGCAATTTTTTCACTCCAAATTTTCAACATTGCCATTTTTTTATTTCACCTCATGAATGTGACAGCTGTCATTTTTCAAGTCCTGGCCAAAGTGTCTTTTCTCACCTCTGGTGTGGAATGATGTTGCAGTAGCAAGGAATGATGTTTCGATTTGAAAATTCTCAACCCAAGATTCATGATGTGGGCTCATAACAAGGCTATTGTAACAATTTGTTTGCTGTTTTGGCTGCAGTGCTTCCATGGCAAAATACATGTATGCATCTATGGAAGGATGGGGAACACAGGGCCCTCTGGGCCCTGCGCTACCCCATGCAAATAAGGATATGATTGTGGATTGATGGGAGTTCAGGGCCCCCCAAGTCCTGTGCTCTGACAGGGAAATAAGGATACAATTACATTATCTCAAAAATGATGGATGGATGGGAGTGCAGTGTGAGGGCCCTGCGCTACTACAGGCAAATAAGAATACAATTATACTATCTCAAAAAGTAAGGACATTCTTGGCAAAAAACTTGCTTAATGCATCAGTTAGGGTTCCAGTGACAAAGGTTTGGAAAAGTTGTGTTAGAGTTTCCAACCCTAACACCCCACCCTCACCCTACATGCAGCAACAGGTGTGGGGGATGTGCCTTGGGGTTGTCAGCCCTAATGCTCACCCTATTCTCCTATAATGTACCTGTTTCAGCTTATTTACTCATGGAATGGGGTGAGCATTGGGGTGACAACCCCAAGGCACACACCCCATGCCTGTTGCTGCATCATGCAGGGTGAGGGTGGGGTGTTAGGGTTTGAAACCCTAATCCCACATTTCCCAGCTTTTGTCACTGGAATGCTAACTGATGCATTAATGCAGTTTTTTGACAAGAATATATATATATATATACACACACACACACACACATACACATATATATATATATATATATATATATATAGTCATTGCAAAAAACTTAATCAATGCATCAGTTAGGGTTGAAGCAACAAAAGAAGGCATGCAGTGCAGCCCTAGACAAATTCCAAGAAATCCTTGTGCTGCAAATGGTTCAATATCTCAGTAACCACAGTAACTTTGGAAATAATTCCACTGCAGTTGTAATCATGGACTGGGAACCTGCATACATACTTAGTACAGATCCATTTTCGAGATATACAGTAGCCATTGAAAGGTGCTGCATTCACCACAGTGTTATCCTATGGGAAATGTCTCAGCTTTGGAATGCCATAACTATGGAACCAATGCAAATTTTTAAACCAAACCAGCATAAGTCACATCTGTGGGACAATCCCTTTATACCCTGCAAATTTCAAGCCAACATTTCTAACTATTTCTTTGCAGTGAACTGGCAAAGAAACAGCAATCTTTAAAAATCCCTTTTCGTGAGCTGTCAAAATCCTTGTTCGTGAGCTGAAACCTTGTTTGTGAATAGAGATGTGCGAAGTTGCAAAAATTCGCTTCTCATAAAATATTGCGTATTTTAACTGATCTGCGAAGTTTTCCACAGTTTGAAGTTGCACTTCGCATTCCATTTGCAGTTTCATAAAGGTTTGAATTCGAAAACTTTGATGCATGTTAATTCAATAATGTAAGAATCTCGGATCCGCGAAACTGTAGCTTCGCCATTGAAGTTTTGTATAACATTCGAAGTTTGCAATGTACCATGCTAGTTTGGTTATTCTCTGAGTGTAGTGTGTTGGAGAGAGACTTAGAGAGAAGAGCATGTGCTTGTTGTAGCAGCCTGGAGTCAAAATCTAAATCTAACATACTATAAAAGATCATTTTGGTGGTCACAGTTCTTCAAAAAAGTGTTTGTGAGAGCCCTGTGCACACACAATGCTTTTTATGTTGCTCTTCTCCTGTATTCTTTACTATAAGTATTTAGTTTTGGTTTAACAGAGAAGTAGTTGTTTGGTGGCTTGTGTGGGGGAGGGTAGCTGTAATTTAGAAGGCACACTTGTGTTCAGTATTTTTTAAGAAAAAACATTACTTTTCTGACTGTGCTTTAACCTGAGTGATTGCTGTTTGTGTCCCTGCCTGCACATATGTATTAGGAAAAACAATCACTGTCCCCCTAACTGCAATTTAACCCAAGTGATTATTGTGTCCCTGTTAGCACACCTTTATTTTGAAAAAAAAATCATTGTCCTCCTGACTGCGATTTAACTAGAGTGACTGTTGTGTCCCTGTGTGCACACCTGTGCTAGGAAAAAAATCACAGTCCTCCTGACTGTGATTTAACCAGATCAGAGTGACTGTTGTGCCCCTGCATGCACACCTCTGCTAGGAAAAAAAATCACAGTCCTCCTGACTGTGATTTAACCAGAGTGACTGTTGTGTCCCTGTGTGCACACCTGTGCTAGCAAAAAAATCACTGTCATCCTGACTGCGATTTAACCAGAGTGATTGCTGTGTTCTTGCTGACACACCTTTATTTAGAAAAAAAAATCACTGTCCTCCTGACTGCAATTTAACCAGAGTGATGGTTGTGTCCCTGTGTGCACACCTATGCTAGGAAAAAAAAATCACTGGTCTCCTGACTGTGATTTAACTAGACCAGAGTGACTGTTGTGTTCCTGCGTGCACACCTGTGCTAGAAAAAAATCACTGTCCCCATAACTGCGATTTAACCCGAGTGATTGTTGTGTCCCTGTCAGCACACCTTTATTTAGAAAAAAAATCTCTGTCCTCCTGACTGCGATTTAACTAGAGTGATTGTTGTGTCCCTGTCAGCACACCTTTATTTGGAAAAAAAATCACTCTCCTCTTGACTGCGATTTAACCAGAGTGATTGTTGTGTCTCTGCGTGCACACCTGTTCTAGAGAAAAAAATCACTGACCTCCTGATGCAATTTAACCAGATCAGGCTGACTGTTGTGCCCCTGTGTGCACACCTGTGTAGCAAAAAAAATCACTGTCATCCTGGCTGCAATTTAACCAGAGTGCTTGTTGTGTCCCTGTGTGCACACCTGTGCTAGGAAAAAAAATCACTGTCCTCCTGACTGATTTAACCAGACCAGAGTGACTGTTATGTCCCTAAGTGCACACCTGTGCTAGGAAAAAAAATCACTGTCCTCCTGACTGCGATTTAACCAGAGTGATTGTTGTGACCCTGCTGGCACTCCTTTATTGAGAAAAAAAATCACTGTCTTCCTGACTGCGATTTAACCAGAGTGATTGTTGTGTCCCTGCTGGTACACCTTTATTGAGAAAAAAATCACTGTCTTCCTGACTGCGATTTAACAAGAGTGATTGTTGTGTCCCTGCTGGTACACCTTTATTGAGAAAAAAAATCACTGTCCTCTTGACTGCAATTTAACAAGAGTGATTATTGTGTCCCTGCTGGTTCTGGTACACCTTTATTGAGAAAAAAAATCACTGTCCTTCTGACTGTGAGTTAACCAGACCAGAGTGACTGTTGTGTCCCTGCGTGTACACCTGTGCTAGGAAACAAATCACTGTACTCCTGACTGTGATTTAACCAGACCAGAGTAACTGTTGTGTCCCTGTGTGCACACCTGTGCTAGGAAAAAAAATCACTGTCCCCCTGACTGCGATTTAACCAGAGTGATTGTTGTGTCTCTGCTGGCACACCTGTTCTAGGGAAAAACATAGAAACATAGACTTTGACGGCAGATAAGGACCGCTTGGCCCACTTAGTCTGCCCATTTCCCTACCTAGAGGATAAGCTGCAGATCCTATTTAACCAACAGCCTATTTCTTCCTACCCCCAAAAAATATTGTCTTATGTCTGTCCCATGCATTCTTGAATTCTCCCACAGTTTTAGCCCCACAACCTCCTCAGGAAGGCTGTTCCATGTGTCCACCATCCTATCTGTGAAAAAAAACTTCCTCACATTGCCCCTGAGCCGTCCCCCCTCTATCTTCAAATTGTGTCCCCTTGTTCTTGCACATCTCTTTTTCTGAAAGATGCTACCCTCTTGGACTTTGTTGATTCCACTGAGGTACTTAAATGTTTCTATCATGTCCCCCCTCTCCCTCCATTCCTCAAGGGTATACATATTAAGCTCCTTTAGCTGCTTCTCATCTGGCTTCTCTTGCAGACCCTGCACCATTTTAGTTGCCCTCCTCTGAAATGCCTCCATCCTGTCTATGTCCTTGCAGAGATGGGGTCTCCAGAACTGGATGCAATACTCCAGATGGGGTCTCACCAACTGTCTGTACAGAGGGATAACAACTTCCTGTTTTCTGCTGGTGATGCCTCTCCCTATACATCCCAGTATCCCGCCAGCCCTCCCTACCGCCTTCTCACATTGCTTGCCAATCTTAAGGTCATCTGATATGATTACCCCCAGGTCCCTTTCCATTTTTGTTGTTGTTATTACCTACCCCCCATTGTGTAATCTTCCCGGTTTTTGTTTCCCAGGTGCATTACTTTGCACTTCTTTGCATTGAATCCAAGCTGCCATACTTCTGACCATTCCTCCAACTTTGCCAAGTCCCTTCTCATCCTTTCCATGCCTCCTTGTGTATCAACCCTGTTGCAGATCTTTGTGTCATCTGCAAAGTGGCATACTTTTCCTTCCAGTCCCTCTGCAATGCCACTTATAAAGACATTAAAAAGGACTCGACCCAGTACTGAACCTTGCAGTACCCCACTAGTAACCCCTCTTTCTTCAGAGTGGACTCCATTTACAATTACCTTCTGTGTCCTGTTGTTCAGCCAATGGTTTACCCAGGCTACCACCCTGGGATCCACTCCAAGGCTGGTTAATTTGACTACTAATCTTTTGTGTGGGACTGTGTCAAATGCCTTGCTAAAGTCTAGTAGGCCATGTTCACAGCCCCTCCCTGGTCTACTACTTTGGTCACCCAGTCAAAAATCACTGACCTTCTGACTGCGATTTAATCAGACCAGAGTGACTGATGTGCTCCTGCGTGCACACCTTTGTAGCAAAAAAATCACTGTCATTCTGACTGCAATTTAACCAGAGTGATTGTTGTGTCCCTGCTGGCACAACTTTATTTAGAAAAAAAATCACTGTCCTCCTGACTGTGATTTAACCAGAGTGATTGTTGTGTCCCTGTTGGCACAACTTTATTTAGAAAAACAATCACTGTCCTCCTGAATGCGGTTTAACCAGAGTGATTGTTGTGTCTCTGCGTGCACACCTGTGCTAGGAAAAAAAATCATTGCATTCCTCACTGAGATTTGACCAGGGTGATTGTTGTGTCCTGCCAGCACACCTGTGCTAGGAAAAAAATCACTGTCCTCCTGACTGCGATTTAAAGTGATTGTTGTGTCCTTGTGTGCACACCTTTATTGAGAAAAAAAAATCACTGTCCTCCTGACTGCGACTTAACCAGGGTGATTGTTGTGTCCCTGCATGCACTGAAGAATGACTGGGAAGAAAAGGGCAACTAAAAGGAGAGGCCGTGAAGCAGCCACAAAGAACATTGCTCAATTTGTGGTCCCTAATAGCAGTGCAGGAACCAAAAATGTGTCAGTGAGAGCAGAGGGACAGCATTCAGATGACTCTGTGGCAAGCAGTAGCAGTAGTAGCAATGTATTTTGCCCTGGTGGTGGCTTTCCTGTCTCTAAGTTTTTCTTTGCCAAATCTGTGAAGACATGTTGATGGATGTGTCAACTTCAAGTGACACAGTGACAGGAAACAGCAGCACCACCACCAAACAAACAACTGTGGGCATGGAGGCGGTTGGTTTTGAAGTGTAATTAAAAAGTAGTGCTGTTGGTGATGGTGGGTCAGAGGCGGAGTCTGATAATGTGTGCCCAGTGGTGGTACATGTGGAGCAACATGAGGATGCCAGTCATGAAGAGGAGGTGCATGTCACAGAGCCTGTTGCTACTGAGGAGGACTGACCTGACGAAGGTGGTGAGAATGCTAGCTTTTTTGTAGACTATGATGTGTCAGACACAGATCCCTCATGGGAGCCTGAAAACAAAAGGGCAAAACAGGTTGTTATAGAATGTGTCTTTCCTGTTGCCTTAACTGCTAGAACCACCAAGAAAAATGACACCCCAGCACTGTTTCTCCCATTTTTTCCAGTCACCCCACAACATAACAAAGAGCAAATCTTCTCCTTTGCTATCCCAGTCATCTTGGCACCAAGTAAATACAATACCCCAGAAATCCCTAGTGTGGGATTTTTATGTACTGGACCCATCCGACAGGGCAGTGGCAATTTGCCAACTGTGTCAAACCCTAGTAAGTAGGGGTAAGAAGGGTAGTCACCTTGGCACGGGTGGGCAACATACACACCTTAAAAACAGGCACTCAGTTTGGTGGCATGAACACCAGAAGGCAACCAGCGACAGTGGTTTCAGTCCATCCAAATCAGCAGGCAATGTAAGCCAAATACACCCAGCATTACATGAGGGAGATGGAGGTGCAGGTGAGGAGAAGGACATCTTTGTAGTACTGGCTACAGAGGATTCTGGAAGTGGGCCAAGTAGTGGTCCTAGCAGCAGCACTACCACCCCAAGTCAAAGTGTGATCGCTACCCCAGTAATGAAAAACAAAAAAGGTGCTGAGGTCTGTTGTGTAGCACCTGTGAGTACCATTGGCAATCCCCAGTCAAAGAGCACCCCATTGATGGCACAATGACGAGGCAAGCTGTTTGGCACAGCACCAGTTGCATTACTGGCAGCAATATCAAGTAAAGTTCTGCCAATGCTGCATTCCATTTTGGATCGGCAAACTAAATTCCCACCTAATCATGGTACAGTGCAGGAATTGAATGCCAGAGCTGCAGAAATGCTTGCTCTGGATTTGTTGCCATGCTCCTTTGTCAAGAATATGGGATTTAGGCAGTTCGTGGCCCATGCCTTGCCTAAATATCAGGTGCCATCACATACATACTTTTCAAAGTGTGCCATCCCAGAATTGTACAGTAATGTATGTCACCCCTTAGCTTCACCCTTGACACGGGTGCCTTTGCTGCTGTAAGCAGCCAGGCGGGCCTCTTCTGTCCGCCGGCTGCCTTCCTCGCTGAACTGTTCTCTGATCACCAGACTGAAGCTTCACCCTTGACACGGATGCCTCTGCTGCTGTAAGCAGCCGGGTGGGCCTCTTCTGTCCGCCGGCTGCCTTCCTCGCTAATCTACCTTGGAGCAGAAACTAACTTTAAAATGATGCAGTTTTTTCTGTTTAGACTAGATTTCATTTGGGTCACAGTTGTAAGCTTTGCCCTGCAAATAATCCAATTTCTGCTTCACTTTCTCTTCTGCTGTCTCTTACTTGCTTGAATTTTTCCTCCTGCTGAGAGGCATCTCTGGGTCTAAACCACTACGCCCTTTCTTAACTGTCCCCCTGTCACTACTCTTTGTTCTCATTGTCCAGCCACTGGTGCCCCAGCTCCAGCTTGTTAATTTTCTGCTGTGAGGTGAATAACTCCTCCCCCCCACCACTGTAAACACTCCCTCTCTTACAGCTTTATAACCTCTGGCTTTTTCCGATTTCTCCCCTTAGCTTCACTCTTGACACGGGTGCCTCTGCTGCTGGAAGCAGTCGGGCGGGCCTGTTCTGTCTGCTGGCTGCCTTCCTCACTGTACTGCCCTCCGATCACCAGACCGAAGGTACGCTGCTGAAACTTGACTATCCAGAACCATCGTCTCAGCCTGCTAACAGGCTGCTGCAGTTCTTTAATTTCTTTGCTACTCCGTCTCCTTCTGGACTTTAAGATAATGCTACTGGTTGTGATACTGGTTAAGCCTCTCCAAATTGTTCTGTGAATCCTAATCTATATGTGAACCTAAGCCTGTTTACAGCAATTTTGCACTGCAAGGGTAGTTTGAAGTGCAAGTTCTTTTAGGCTGCAGGTTTGTAGATTGTAAAGTATTACAGCTCCCTTTGTTTTAAGGTCCAGTGCTAATCTACCCTGGAGCAGAAACTAACTTTAAAGTGATACAGTTTTTTTTGTTTAGACTAGATTTCATTTGGGTCACAGTTGTAAACTTTGCCCTGCAAATAATCCAATTTCTGCTTCACTTAATCTCCTACTGTACTGTCTCCTCCTTGCTTGAATTTTTATGCCCCCCCCGCACCTCCAGCATTTATTAAATACTCTCCCTCCCCCTTTGGCACCACCCCTATGCAATCTTCTTCCTTCCTTCTCACTAACATTGCAACTACACTTAAAGTTACAGAGTGCAGCTATTAGGCCTAACACTTATCTTGTCCTCTTCTTAAAGACGTCTTTCTTTTTAGGTCACCGCCAAATTGTGTTGATGTAGGTTATAAGCCGACTCCCCCCTTAAAGAGATACTCCTCCCCCTGTACTTGACTGGCACCGCGTGCCCGTCCTCCCTGCCTACTGCTTCACCTCTAACCTAATGGCTCCACTGACAACTATTCTTGTCCTCAGCTGCTTCCTAATCCTCCCTTATGACCTCATTGTTAAACGTATGGAGAATACAATCCTGCAAGACATGCCCAAGTGCCAAGAGCTACATAGTACGGTGTTAGCTATCTGTCCTACTCCAAAGTACTGACCTCCACACACTCACTGTCTCTCCCCTCCAGCCCAGATCTTCCATCCATACCCACTTATTGTTCCTCCTCCCAGTTAGAGTGGCGATTTATACCCTGCCCCTCTCTCGTTGTTTTTCTAACCCCAGCAATGCAAACTGCAAAACCTTGCACACTAAGCGTCGGAATAAACTCACGTTAAAAATGATTATACACTGCCTTAGAAAACTATTAGTTCTTCTTCTACTCTGCTCAGGAAGTGCAGAATTAAACCCCGGTCCACCCCTTTTTATAGATGCAACCTCAGACCTCCCTCTGCTAAATGGTCTCAGCTTTCTACATATGAATATCCGTAGCTTGCCTAAGAAATTCGACATGGTCCAAGCCTGAGTACTACATACGGCTCCAGATATTGCTATGTTTTTGGAAACATGGCTCACTAACAACATTCCCGACAAAATTGTTAATATCCATGGTCATAATTTATTCAGGTGAGACAGGCCGACAAGGGGCGGTGGAGTTGCCATCTATACCAAAACCAATCTCTCTGTCTCTGATATTGTTTGCACATCTATACTGAAGGAATTTGACTGCCTAACTATGAAATTGACCTTATCTTCTGGAGTGGCCCTCTTAATATCTGCTTGTTATGGGCCCCCTTTTGCGGGGTTTTGCGTACTTGGTCGCCTTCACTCCCTGTTGGAAAAAACAAACTCAGAATGCATAATAATGGGGGACTTTAATCTCAACTGGAATGATGCCTGCTCAAACAAAATTAAGGAGTTCTGCGATGAGCGTGGCCTAACCCAGATTACCCCGGAGAATACCCATCCTAACAAGAAATCCCCTGACAGCAGCTCATTACTGGATCTTATGCTGGTTAACAAGCCACACAATATGTCTCCCACAGAGGTTTTCCAGAGTGACCTGAGTGATCACTGTGCTACTACCTGTATTAGAAGCTCCCCTTACTGGCCTCCTACCTCCACTTTTAAACTAAAACAAAGTCTAAAACACTTCTGCCAACCTGCCTTCCTGGCAGACCTAGGGAATATTAACTGGCAGGATTTTTACCTGGCACCCTCTGTCTCAGAAGCATCTTCCAAAACCTGGTACTGATGATGCACCGCTTAGGACATGCACGGCTTAGAAAACTCAAATCCAGGAAAAGGTCACCCAACTGGTTTACACCCGCCCTAAAGAAAGCTTCTGAGGGACAGGGATGTACTGTGGAAAAGGACACAGAAAACAAAATTGGATTCTGACTGGCTGGCCTTTTGGGTTGCCAGGAATGCCTGCACCAAACTTTGTAGAACTGAAAAATCACATGATTTCCAGTCTGCTCTTGAAGAAATAAAAATTGTTCCACTAAATTCTGGAAAGTTCTTAGAGAGGTAGTAGGTCACTCATCAGCCTCATCTTTGCCTGCCAAGATTGTGGTAGGAGACATTTCCTACATGGACAGGGTAGACATCCTAGAAAAGCTAAATAGCCACTTTGCCACCGCAGGCCTTGCATTTGATGCCTCACCCGCCAGTAAAGTGAGTTTCTGCAGTGATGACAACGACGGCCCTAGCCCTGTCACCACAGCTATCCCATGGTTCTCCTCCTTTAGCTTTCATCCAGTAACCTTTAAACAGGTGGAGGACCTCCTGCTAGCTTTGGACACTAAAAAGTGTGCCGGTGCTGACCTCTTAGAACTGTTCTTCTTGAAACTTGGCTACTATCACCTCTACAGCTTGAATCATTCACCTTTTTAATAGTTCCTTGGTTCATGATGAGTTGCCACCACTTTGGAAAATAGTGCACATTATTTCTCTTTTTAAATCTGGTGACTCAACTGACCTGAACAACTACCGCCCAATTTCCCTGCTCCCAATCCTATCAAAGACCCTGGAAAAAATTGTTAACTCTCAACTCAGAGAGTTCCTTAACATTGAAAATGTCCTAAACCTCGCCCAATTGGGATTTAGGCCCAAGCACAGTACTGTATCAGCCCTTGCCAAAGTGTCCAATGAATGGCAAACCACCCTGGATACTAAGCAATACATCTATGCCCCTCTTTCTAGATCTTAGCAAGACCTTCTATACAGTGGATCATCATATTTTACTTAACATCTTGAGCAGCATCGGGGTAAACAACACTGCCTTAAAGTGGTTTGATTGTTACCTCACCAACCGATTGCAACAAATCAAAGATCAAGGGGAACTGTCTCAGTTAAAGACCCTGCCCGCATGGTGTGCCACAAGGCTCCATCTTGGGCCCTATTCTCTTTGCTATTTATATAAACCATATAGACTCCTGTATACGCACAAGTAACGTTCTTCCATTCGCTGATGATACCGTGCCCTATATTACTAACACCTCCCTAGACATAGCGCACAAGGAGCTTCAGTTAGACTTTGACATCCTTAAACGCAACTTAATAAGGCTTAAGCTTCTGCTTAATGCCAAAAAGACCAAAGCTATGATTATCTCACCTTGTGCTGCCCACTACATAGGACCATCTTTGAGCCTCCAAATTTATACCTTGCTTGGCGAAGCCTTGGAACTAGTAGAAAAATTCAAGTACCTGGGTTTTTTGGCTGGATAACAGGCTCAGCTTCTTGGCTCACCTTAATGAACTATCTAAAAAGCTAAGACAACGTATAGGCATATTTTATCGGATAAGACACCTCCTTACTCTTGAAGTAAGGAAATGACTTGTCCAAACAACTTTTCTACTGCTGCTTGATTATGCTGACTTTCTCTATAAATCACTGTCCCATTCAGGTGCTATGTAAACTTGACACCCTCTACCATCGTGCACTGAGATTTATCCTAAACTTGCCATTATGCACCCACCACTGCCTGCTCTATCAGGTGCTAGACTGGCCCTCCCTCACTCTGAGGAGGCAAAAAAATGCCCTCATGTGGACATACTGCACCCTAACCAATAAACTACTGACCTATATTTCTACACTCTTTCAGTGTACTGAGGGAATGTATGGTCTAAGGAGTTTGTCTCTTGTCTCTCTTAAAGTTCCCAAAATAAGGGCATGACATGGCTCAGTGGCTATCATCTTTTCTCTGTCCATCCTTTGGAATGTCATGCAAAAAACTCTCAGGCTGTCCTCCCTCCCAGGGCATCACTCTTACAAGAGGCTGCTCACTCTCAAACTGAGAGCCCTGTGTGTATATCACAAATAACCACCTCCTCCATCTCCTTTGGCTCCCCAAACTCTTGGCACTTGCATGTGTTCCCCTAGCACTTCTCCTCTTCTTTCCACCTTGGGATTATTCTGCCAACTCCCTCCTATTTGTTTAACTACATCTATTTCCACCCCTCACCAACCCTTTCCTTTGTTTTTCCCCTGCCCATAAACCTTCAGTTGTTGTTCCCTCACTTACCCTACCTGGTACCCCTCATCTTATTGTAACATTGTTACCTTTGTCTGAATAATCCCACATCTTGTGGGAATCCTTTATATATACAGTCAATTATCAACCCGGATAGTGTTCACCATGTGTACTCCCCAGCCCTGATCTTATTTGTTTCTCTGTAACTGTCTTTTATTTTCTCATTGTGTGTACACTGCTTATCTGGTAATTTTGCTGTAGCTGTATATGTCCTACTTGTCCAGGACCATCTTGAAAATGAGCTTGCTCAAGGATGATTTTACCTGGTTAAATAAAGTTTGATTGATTGACATGGTACATCATGTCCTGCAGCATTCTTCAGTACTGTATGTACATCTGAGCATAGGCATGTAGATCAGTGAGAAGACTGATTGTAACTCTTTCCTGTGCATTACAGCACACTGGGCACAGGTACCTGGGATAGTGGCTGATTGGGGGAGAGGCAAGAATTGCACTGGGACAATCCGTGGTGGTAGCAACATGCCTTGTGTAGGGCAGCATGCAACACTGATGATGAAGAGCATCCCTGGATCACACACTGGAGAAAAGATGCTGGAAGAGGTACTAACAGTGATTGATGAGTGGATCCACCCACATGCAGTGAAAGCTGGATTCATCAACAGTGATAATGGAACAAATGTGCAGAAATGCATCACTGATGGGGGATTTGTTAGGGTTCCATGCTTGGCACACTGCCTTAACCTTATTGTGCTGACTTTTATCAACCATCTGGATATAAAAGAAATGTTGACTCTGGCTGGACACATCTATGCCCACTTTGCATGTTCAGCAAAAGCATGTGACCATCTACGTGCTCTGCAGGTAAAGAACAAGCTGCCTCAGCATCGGTTAAAACTTGATGTCACCAGGTGGAACTCAACCTTTTACACAGTGAAGCATCTATACCAGCAGTATAAGGCACTTTTTGAGTATCTGCTACTTCATGCAAGTCTTGACAGCAGTGAGGCATCCATGTGTCTCACAACAGAGCAGTGGCACCTAATGGATAGGTTCATCTTGATTCTAAAGCCCTTTGAGCATGAAACACAGGCTGTGAGTGGGGACACTGCCTGCATCAGTGAGTCCATACCTCTGCTACAGGTGCTGAGGCAGGCACTGCTGAATGTGCAGCAACAGCTGGAGACAGGTGGTGACAGAGCAATTTGATCATTGATGGAACACATGCTGTCCACATTAGACTTCAACACCCACATAAAGTATATTCTGCAGTCTGAGGAGAGTTTGAGATTGCCACAGTGCTTGACCCACGTTATAAATGTGGTCTGGCAGCCATATTACAAGGTGGGCATCAAGAGTTGCAGAGTCTGACAGAACTACTCACTCAGAGGGTAAGTGGTGCACAGTTGCTACTATGGGCACAGGGGTCAAAGTCACATGAGGGTGCTGCACAGTGAGCCAGTGTTCCTGCCACCTACTTCTCATCATTCCAGGGGTGTCAAACTGCACAAAAAATCATGCAAGTTAAAGGTATCTATGCTGAATCCCATTTGGGCAGCCCTCAGTAGGGTGGGAGTCACAGACATGGAGGAAACTGAGGAGGAGGAGGAGGATGATGATCACGCTGCATGTCTTCGAGTGGCAAAACACATGATAGATGCATATTTTGCAGATACAAAGAACCTCACCATTAGAGATGAGCCACTGCAGTACTGGGGCACTAAGGTGAATGACTGGCCAGCACTGACAACAGTTTCCCTGAAATATCCGAGCTGCCTGACCTCCAGTGTCAGCGTTGAGTGGGTGTTCAATTCAGTGGGTGCCATTGTGCATGACAGGTGCACCAATCTGTCTCCCAAAAATGTTGGCATGCTGACATTTATCAAAATGAATGAAGCTTACATTCCATCAAGAAGAGTAATATACCTTATCATACCACCACTTGACAGTGACGAGGAGGAAGAAAGTGCTTTTGGCAGACTGGGATGTACCTCATCATTGTCTTGCAGCATTGAAGTGGATGAAGCAGTGATGGAGAGGGAGTTCCCCTATGGTGACAATTCCAGTCTTGAAGACTGTGAGGGATGCTTCATGGACGACATGGAAGAATAACAAACTCTCCAATTTATTTTCTCCTTCTCCCTCTCTCCCCACCAGTCCCCAACCATGTAGTCCTGGATGTCAAATTAATTTTAACAATTATGATGTTCACATTCAGTGCTGAGATGTAAATCCATAAATATTAATTAGTGATGATTTTTAATTGTGTCAAATAGAACACCAGTAAACAATGCACTATGCCACTTACAATGAACACCCGTTGTGGCCAACAAGACACACTGCAGCTGTTTAGCAGTGACCTCAACATCTCAACCTTCTCCTCCTCTTCCTATCATCTAATGTGTGTAGTCACCCTGTATCCTCCAAAGCAGGCAGAAACAGCAAGTCACAGCACTTCCACCACCACAGTGGTATCTACTAGCCAGCATAACGATTTGTCAGGGTAATGACTGTACATTACATGCAAGGCACAGGCAGCATGCAGCAGTCACCCAAATGTGATAAAGAGAACCACCTCCTCTACCTCCTCTGTACTCCCTGTGCTGCTTCAGCTATGTCTTACTCCTCACAGCAAGTATGAAACATCATTGACTACCACTTCCACCACTGTAGTAATGATTCATTGCCACCAATGTGATAAACAGAACCACCTCCTGTACCTCCTCAAAACTCCTTTTGCCAGATTCATCTTGGTCCTCTTCACCAGAATTATCATACAGCAAGCTACAACACTGCAACTGTTATCCCAAGGAAGTGATGGTCCTACAATCTATATCAAGTGACTGACTGAAGCTGGCAAGACCTCATCATGTGGAACCACACTGCAGCAAGGACTTTCTTCATCGAATGTGATGGTAAGACACCTGCATTATTTTTCAGAAACTGCAGCCCTTCTATCAGCCTACTAGAGGCAGAAAATCAGTCCATGAGACTCAGTACGGCATTAAAATGTTTTCATGTAATTTCTTCTTCATGTAGGTTTCGCTGGTTCCTATACACATGGACACCAAAAATACACCATTACACAGCCAGCAGTAGTACTCTGATAGTAAGTATCATTATGATTTAATGTTTTTCCTTTCCTTTCCGTTCCTTTCCTTTCCTCTCCCTCTGCTACTTTGCTTCATAAAAATAATTTCTTGTCTTCACAGGTGCTGTCTGGACTGAAATTCAAATGAAATGGTGCGAGAAGAGATCTTGCAGGCAAGCAAGCCTTCTCCATCTTCTCAATTAAGTCAAGTCAAGTATATTGCAGTGCATACACAGTCTGGAAAGTACTGTACCCGAAATTATAACAACAGCAAAAGGAAATATTGGGTATTGAATCTGGCACAGTTGCCAATGAACATACCCGCACCTCTAGAAAAAGAAAATGAAAAAATGATCACCTTGAAAGGTGTGTGCAATACTAGGGATCAAGCTTGATGGAAGTTGGAAGTCAGCGTGTACCCTGGTCCAGGGTCACTCTGTCAACATCATTTGCTTGGTGAATCAAGCCCATCATTGGAAAAAATACAGGCACAAGGAATACCTGTAAGGAAGAACAGCAGAGGCAGTGATTAAGAAATACAATTAATGTATTAATTATGGTACAGAAGCAAGTCTCCCCAAACAAAAAAATACATACCTTCATGGTATACACATAACACGGATCTAACAATGGCAAGTAATACACTTCAAAATGATTTTGATAAAGTGCAGCATGAATTAATTAATCTGCAGTTATTACTGAATGTAGGCAAAACACAATGGGTTTTGTTCTCTAATAGGGTTAAAGAAATTACCACAACATGTAGCATTAAATCTTTGGATGTAGCCAAAATTTGTAAAACATCTTCATACCGTGTAAGTATCTGGGGATTTATTTAGATGAATTTCTGAAATTCAGCCTACATATACAACAACTATCAGTTAAATTAAAAAAGCTATTATCCTTTTTTTTTTATAGAAATAGGGCCTGCTTTAGTTTCTCAATGTGAAAACAATTGGTCAATTCTTTATTTATGTCTCAAATTGACTATGGGGTTTGTATTTATATGAAAACTTCTGATACGGTTCTTGAAGTGCTTGATCCACTGTATCATAATGCTTTGAGATTTGTCTCCGACCTACCATGGAAGACCCACCATTGTAGCCTTTATGCTGCAGTGGGGTCGCAGATTAATTGGCTAATTTTTACCTACAAGTTCATTTTAAAAACACTACTTCATTCCTATTGGAACTTCTCGAGTTATACAACCTAGCAAACATTTGGTAAGATCTTCTGAACTACCTCAGTTTCATATGCCTAAGCAAAAGACTCAATTTGGTAATTACATTCTGGCCGTTACTGTGACACATACTTGGAACTTAATTCAGAGAAAAATGAAACTGAACTCTCTTTTGTCTTTAACATGTTATAAAGTACATGTTAAAAATCTACTAACTCATGTGTGACTGTTTCAGATGAAATCATTAACAAAACTGTTAGTTTTAAATTGATGTTATGTGTCATGTTTAATGTGTACTTTATATTGTTTACTGTTAAATGATGGCTGCAATTGCAAATGAGAGTTTACTCTCAGTTTGCTTTCCAATAAATGAATTGAATTGAAATTGGTTGGCCAGTGTTGTACATGACAACAACATCTATATTGTAGCTATCCAGCAGTATGATGTCATCAGCACAAATAACTGAAAATGAATGAAAGAGCAGTATGAATATACAGTATTAGACTTTGAACAGTAGCAATAACCCTCCCTTACAATGAAAAGAAATCAAAGGTACTTACCTGTTCACTATGTCTATGTGCCATCATAAATCCACTACGAGCAAGAGGTTGTTTCTCCAACACCAGAAGAACAGCAGTACGCAGCAGCAGCAAAGCACCCTCTTCTTAAGCTATTTACTGCATTCTTAATGTACAAAACACAGCCACTTGATATTTTTCTCTCTGGGGACACAACGCCACATTTACGGCAAAGTGCTGGTGGTAGTGGTGGTGGTGGTTGGGTGGCAAGCCCAAAAATGCTTAGTACGATAAATATGTTTAAGTTTTCTTGCAAGTTTCACATCTGCTTTGCACTGCCTTCTCAGGTGTGTGCAGCAGCAGTATTGGACTGAAGGGAAGCTTTCTCTCTCTGGGGACACAACTAGACATTTCTGGCAACCGCAGCAAACATGTCTCAGGAGAATAGCTCATGTTTGTGTTATAGTTTGCACTTCTTTGGGTGGTTGACAGTTGCACACAACTACCAGTCACACATCATTACATACCATGGGGAAACAATTTACTTAATGTGGCAAATATTTGACATTTGTGGATAGCGGGAGTACACATGATGAATAAATAACAAAAATGAAAGGAAGGAAAGTGGTTCATCATGTGTAAAAAGGATTAAAGAAATAACAGAACTGGACAGGCAAGGGACAGCCAAATGAATGAGATAATACTAAAAAGAGGATAGAGAAAAAAGACATGAAAACAACAGAATTTTTATTTAAATTTTTATTACTTTTTATATCTTTTTTTTTTAATATTTTTAATTAAGAACATAGATTATGGAATAACTAAATATAAAATAAACAGTTTCTGCAACCACTCAGGCAACCCCACCAGCACTCCCAGAAGCTGAGCCATGCCCATCACCACCCCACAGCTTGGCCAGGAGAGTAAGGATCTTCTCATGGCTGAACATAAAATTGTCCAGCCAATCCATCACTTCCTGCCAGAAAGTGTTAAAATCATGCCACAGATCCTGCAGCTTGGCCCACAAAACTGCCATATTACCATATGTGGCAGGTGCCATTGGGTCATCAGGCTGCTGTCTAGGAGGTACAGGCTGAGTACTGCTGCAAACACTCCTACGGCTGCAACGACAACTCACAGCAGCATCACCACTGATCTCCCGCTGCTCCACATTGCCCCTGGGGCATCACCACCACCACCTTCATGTGATGCAGCCACATCTCACTCCTTGGCCCTCCAGTCATTGAGGTGGTGGATGCGGAGGTGCGTCCTCTGGCCACCGGTCCCAAGGCAGGTCCCCTTTTTCTCCCGCCTCACACAGCCCCCACACACCTTGCAGATGCCCACTGTCTCATCTGCAGGGTGCATATCAAAAAAGTTCCACACTACAGAGAACTGTGGGAGTGGGGGGAGCACCAAATGTGGAGGCGGGCTCCTGCTGGGGTGGGGGGAACTTGTGGCTGCTGCTGTGGTTCCGTCTGCTGCTGTTTGTCTTGTTGTTGTTGCTGCTGCTCTGCAGCAGCAGAACTCCCTTTCTGAACTGGGTGGGGCAGCAGTCTCTCTGGTAAATGCATACCTGCTAAGGTGAATAGCTGCTCCTCCAGCCCCATCCTGTCTCGACTCCTTTGAGTCCTGATGTTGCCCCTCCATTACAAAAAAAAAAAAAAATTGAAGAAAATGAAAGAAAAAGAGAGTAAGAAGAAGTGAGAAAAAATGTATAGACTAACAAAATTCATACATTCAGAAACTACAGTAAAGAAATATAAGGACTAGAACTCAAAAGATGTAAAATATTAAAATGCTAATAAGATAATAGAGATGTTTCTGCTCAAGTGCTTAGATTCTCTTGCAGACTGTCTCCTCAAGCTACAATTGCCAAAATGGAGGTGAAACATTCACTTCCTGCCTGCCTAGAGACTCCCATGTGACCTGCTGTAAGTGAATCATGTGACAAACCATATTTTTCATTAACTTTGAAAGTTACTAACAAAGACGAAGTTAGCTTCGAAGTTAACTGGCGAAGTTTTGGTACCAGAAGCCAATTACCTTCGAAGTTACTAACATAAGTCAAAGTTAATTTTGAAGTTAACCCGATGAAGTTTTGGCACCAGAAGCCAATTTTGCGAAATTTTTCACGGGGTGAGTTTGGTGACTTCGCGGTGAATTCGCAGGGGGAGTAAAACTTGTAACATCTCTATTCGTAGGTGTCAAAATTCTTGTCCATGAGAAATCTTTGTCCATGAGATATGGCCATCTGGTTGTCCCCTCATGAACAAGGATTTTGACACCTCATGAGCAGGGATTTCTCACGAACAGGGATTTTGGCATCTCACAAACAAGGATTCCTTTTTATAATCCTTGTTCGTGAGATGTCAAAATCCTTGTTCGCGAGCCGAATCCTTGTTTGTGAGGTGTCAAAATTCTTGTCTATGAGAAATACTTGTTCGAGAAATAGGGCCATCTGGTCATCCCCTCACGAACAAGGATTTTGACACCTCACGAGCAAGGATCGGCTTGCGACAAGGATTTTGACACCTCATGAACAAGGATTGGAAGCGAGTGGCGAACAAGGATTAAAAAATGTAAAAATTCACATTTTTTTGACAAAACTAGAGGAAACCAAAGCTATGGGTTTGTCGTGGGTGTCACCCTGAACAAAACTCATACTTTTAATCTCCACAGAATATACCCCTGGTGCAAGTTACAAGGTTTTTGTTTGCCCAACAAATTGAAAAGAAGATGGCGGCTCGTGAACAAGGAATTATTTCTCACGAACAGGGATTTTATAAATCCTTGTTTATGAGCTGTCAAAATCCTTGTTCATGAGGCAAATCCTTGTTCACAATTTATACACCTATCCAAAAGACTGAACTGAGCATGCTCAGAACCTGAAATTTCTAAATTGAATAACTTTAAAAAGGATTCATATTTTTTCACCAAACTAATGCTGGCTTGTTCTTTGGGGCAAGCTCTTTCATAGAATCATAGAACTTGATGACAGAAAAGGACATCCTGGCCCATCTAGTCTGCCCCCTTCCTCCCCGCTACTCTCCCCTCTTCCCACTTAAAGCACCCATCTCCCGCTCCTGTAACCTCATGTGCCTGTCCCATAATTTCTTGAAACCCAGAACAGTCTCGGACCCCACCCCCTCCTCTGGAAGCCAGTTCCATGCCTCCACCACCCTCTCAGTGAAGAACTGTCCTCTCATGTTGTCTCTGTAGTGTCTTCCCTGTAGTCTCAGGCTGTGCTCCCTTGTTATGGTGCTCTCTTTCCTGTGAAATAATAGACCTGTGTCTACTTTGTTTATCCCTTTGACACATTTAAAAGTCTCTATCATGTCCCCCTCTCCCTTCTGGTCTCCAGTGTGTAGAGCCCCAGTTCCTTACATCTTTGTTCATATAGTTTGTCCTTCATCCCTTGCACCATTTTGGTCACTCTTCTGTGGACGCTTTCCATTAAATCTATGTCTTTGCGCAAGTGCAGCTTTCAAAACTGGACTCCGTACTCGAGATGCAGTCTAACCATGGCTTGGTACAGGGGCACCAAGACTTCCCTCCAACTGCTAGTGATTCCCCTACCTATACTTGCCAGCATCCTTATATGCCCTCCCCACTGCCCTGGTGCACTGCTTCCCCACCTTGAGGTCACTGGAGACTACAATCCCTAGGTCCCTCTCCTGCTCCGTAACCCTGACTTCCTCCCCCCAAGTGTGTATCCTGCCCTCGGGTTTCTGTGCCCCAGATGCATAACTTCACACTTCTTGACATTGAATTTTTGCTGCCAGGTCTCTGTCCACCCCTCCAGTGTCCTCAGGTCCTGCCTCACGTCTTCAACACCCCCTGTAGAGTCAACCCTGTTGCAGATTTTCATATCATCTGCAAAAAGGATCACACAATGTGTCACTTATGTAGACATTGAAAAGGAGTGGTCCCAAAACCAACCCCTGGGGGACCCCACTCATCACCCACCCTGGCCTGGAGTACACCCCAGTTACCATTAGCCTCTGGCTCCTATCTGCCAACCAGTTTTCTACCCATCTTGTTATTTTGTCCCCCACTCCCATGCTTTCTAACTTGTTGTCTAGGCTTCTGTGGGGTATAGTGTCAAAGACCTTACTGAAATCCAGATAGACCACATCCACCGCTCCCCCTGGTCGATTACCTGCATCACGCAGTCAAAGAACTCAATTAAATTGGACTGGCATGGCTTTCCTTTTGTGAATATGTACTGTCTGTCATCCAGCAGTACATTTGCCTCCAGGTATTCCATCACCCTTTCCCTGACGAGTGCCTCCATGACCTTACCCACCACTGCAGTGAGCTGACCGGGCAGTAGTTCTCCCTCAACACTCTGCTTCCCCCCTTGTGTAGCTGCACTATAGTCATCTTCTTCCAGAATCCAGAGGTAGGTTGAACAGCCTCAACACTGGGGCAGTCAACTCCTCTCTCAGTTCCCTGATCACTCTCAGATGCAGCCCATCTGGCCCCATGGCCTTGTCCACCTTCACCTTGCCTAGTTCCTCCTAACTCTCTCAGTGCTGAAGGGTCTTGTATCCACCCCTGTGCTCCCCCCTCTGCTCCTTAACTCTGGTCCCCTGCCCGCCCCCACCATCATAAATACCAAGCAAAAGTACCTATTTACAGTAGTAGCTACAGACACTGCCAGCTATTTCCCGAAATTTCTGTGATATTTCCAGAAATATCTCCTGCTTTCTGCATTTCCACAGTAAGGGCAACAGAGAGAAACTCTTCAGAAATTTTGCAAAATATCTGGAAATAGCTGCCAATGTCTGTGGCTACTACTGTAGCTCTTCTGCTTTCACCTAATCCTCCTCTAATGGCTCCACTCTTTATCCCCAAAGCCTTGCAATCCCTTGACCAGTCTTTCTCCTATCTTCCACATATGTAAATAAATTTCCTATTACCTCTCTTGGCATGTTTTGCTATCCTTTCCTCTGTGTCAGCCTTAGCCATCTTAATAACCTCCCTGCTAGTCTCCTCGTTGTCCTCTTCCTTCTGCATTCTCTTGTATTTCCTAAATGCCCTCCACCTGCCCCAATCACCCTTGCCACATCCCTATTGAACCAGAGTGGCCTCCTGCTTCTTGCACCCTTCCTAATCCTCCTTATACACTCTTGTGTGTCCTCCCTAATCCGGTCTCTATTAGCTCCCCATAACTCTTCCACTTCATTTATTTCCCCTGTGTCTTCTATCGCCTCCCTCACTAACCTTTTCATCTTGTTGAAGTCAGCTTTCCTGATGTCCAGGATCATTGTGCTGGTTTGGCTCACCACCCTCCCTGCCCTCACCTTAAAACTGATGGTCCTATGGTCACTGTTTCCCAGCTTCTCTCCTACCACTACTTCCTCCCCATTATCCCCATTTGTCGAGACCACATCCAGCAGGTTGATCCCCCTAGTTGGCTCTCTGACCAGCTGTTGAAGGAACACCCCCTTTAGCACCTCTAGAATCTCCCTGCTTCTGGTCAAAGCTGCATCTGGGATGGTCCAGTCCATGTTAGGGAGGTTTAGGTCTCCCACCAGAAGCATGTCCCCTTTGAGAGCCATCCTCATGCTGTCCTGTGTTATCACCCTATCTTGTTCTTCCCCTTGTGTGGGTGGTCTGTAAGCAACTCCTTGTCTCATTAATTCCCCTGTCCTTCTGCCCAGCATCACCCAAAGGAGTTCAGTTACCTCATCCCCCTCCTGCCACTCCATAACCTTTATGTCTTCCCTGATGTATAAAGTCACCCCTCCCCTTTCTTGTTTCTCCTGTCCCTCCTAAACAATCTGAAGCTAGGAGTACTTGTCTCCCATGTGTAAAATTCCGACCATCAAGTTTCTGTGATTGCAATTATGTCCAGTTTGTCATGCACAATGATGGCTATTAATTCCTCCATCATGTTTGCAAGGCTCCTAGCATTGACCACCAAGCCCCTCCACCATATTTTCCTCTCCTCTGCCCCCACCAAGAGGCTTGCCAGAACCTAACTCTTTACCCTTTCTCTGGGGGGGGGGGACCTAGGGCCCCCCCATCTCAGCCATGGTACTGTGTGGCTTTATTTCCAGTCTCGCCATATTCAGTTTAAATTATACTCTCTTTCAAAGAACTCCCCCAGCTGGCACTTCATTATTGCTGCACCCTCCTTGTTAAGCTGTAGCCTGTTTGGGGGGAAAGAGACTCTCATCATCAAACAGAGGTGAGAAGGAAGTATGTGCCTCTGCTGGGACTTGAATCCAGGCTGCAAAGGAATATCATTCTGATTGCCCTAACCAGCTGCACCACTGAGACAACTGGAACCTGGGCTGTCCCCTAGCACATTACTCTTTTTCAAATGCACAACCCAATATTTTACTTGTAACAATCACAAAGGAGTGCAGTGTGCATATTTATGGAACTCATACAAACAGAGGTGAGAAAGAAGTACATGCCTCAGCTGGGAAATAATAAATATATTTGTGTTGCCATTGGGTTGTGTATTTGAGAGAGAGTAATGTGATCTGGGACAGCCCAGTTTCCAGTTGTCTCAGTGGCACAGCTAGTTAGCACAATTGGAATGGAATTCTGGGTGGCCAGGGTTCAAGTCCCAGCTGAGGCATATACTTCTTTCTCACCTCTGTTTGTAAGTGTTCCATAAATATGCACACTGCACTCCTGTGTGATTGTAACAAGTAAAATATTTGTGTTGCCATTGGGTTGTGTATTTGAGACAGTAATGTGCTTGGTGACAACCCAGGTTCCAGTTGTCTCAGTGGCACAGCTGGTTAGCACAATCAGAATGGAATTCCAGGTGGCCTGGGTTCAAGTCCCAACTGAAGTATGTACTTCTTTCTTACCTCTGTTTGTATTTGTTCCATAAATATACACACCACACTCCTGTGTGATTATTACAAGACTCGCATCATCCCAGGTTGCCCCCCAGTCCCCTATCACCCCATATGCCATCTGCCTACACCACCTTGCTAGCCAGCTGTTGAACTCTTTTATCCTATGCTTCTTCTCTGTACTAGTTCTGAGTACTGGTAACACCTCCAAAAAGGCTAGAGATCTGAAGCATAGCCCACCACAGAACCTAGCAGGGCCTTAAATCTCACCTGTACTTCCAGAAGACTGTTGCCTTCCAGGGTATTAGTTCCCAAGTGGAACACCAGATGTGAATTCCTATCCTGTTCCTTACCCCAGGAGGGAATATGGTGGATTACCTCCAGCGCTGTCATCCCCGGCATACACTCTACCCACACTGCACTCTTTCTACTCCCCAACTTGATTCCCTTTATGATAGAATCCCCTAACAGTAGCACCTAGCCCCCTGTTTTCTTCTGGTTCACCTGTGTCACTGTTCTACTACCCCAAGGTACTAATGTCTGTTCTACCTTCCTGGCCCTCATCTCCCCCCTCCCAAAACCTTGCCCTGATCCCTAGCCCCCTCAACCTCTGTATCCTCAGCCAGCCCAGTGGTGCTGAGGGTTGAGGTGCTGGATGTCACACCTCTTGCCACACCGGTGACCTGGGTTTGGGAACAGATTCAGGCCATCGGGGGTTGGCAGTGGAGGAAAGGATGGAGCATTCAGATGACAGTTCTCCTTTCCTGGGAGGGAGGGGGGACATAGGCCTCACCATCTGGAGACCCCTAGTGGTAACTGGGAGCAAATTTGGCAGTTGTGTTCTGGAAAGTGGGAAATGGCCACTGTGGTGCTCATGTGGGCATGAGCGCTCATGTGCCATGCTGGAGCACATAGTACTGTTGGTTCAATGGGGTGGAAGTAAACAGAAATACCCCCTTCCCATTGGTAAGTGAAGGCGGGTCTAGTGGCCCAATACCACATCCAATTCCAGGCTTACCAGCCCTCTGGTTCTTCTCTTGCTCGTCCCCCACCAGATGCTGTAGATAGAGCGCTGGGTGGAGTGGGGGCCCATGCTCCCAAGGGGAGGGCTCGGGGGTTGTGACAAGGAGGAGACACAGACCAGGGAGACTGGAGGCTTCAGGAGTATGGGAGAAGCTGGTGCCAAATGACCACGCTGGAGAGACTCCAATGGGGTAGGGTACCAGAAATGGAGATGACAAAAGAAAAACCTCTGTAACTTCTCCCTCACCTTCCCTGTTGACTTCTGCCACTATCTCTGTCACCCCTGCCTCTAGCACTCCCATCTCCTGCCCCCTGCATGCATGTCCCCTGCCAGTGAGTTCTTAGATTGTCTGAAGGAGTAGGTAGCCATTTCCAACTCATTTATGCTGTGATCATTCAGTCGTGTGCCACTCTGTGGCCACTCCTGACCTCCATGATCTCTCTCTACTTCTCTCCTATCATCCTGTTTCTTATTCTTTCCCTCACAGCCTCCCTGCTGGTCCCTTGCCCCTGGGTTCTGTCCTTTCTCCTCTCTGCTCTCTCATCCTCCCTTCCCATATACTTCTGACTCCCAGCTTCTCTGCCCCTGTTTTTCCTTGTGCCTCTGTTAGTCTTGATGTCCCTCTCCTCATCCCCCCTCGCTTTTTGCCTCCTTCCCTTCCCTGCTTGCTGCTCCCCCTGCTTCTTCTGAGACCCCTTCTGCCATGGTGCCTGCTAATGATGAGTACCTGTTGGAGACTAGAATCCCCCCAGTAGGCTGCCTACCAGTGTCCCCTTCCTGTGAATTGTGCTCCACTGCCAGGGTCCTAGGAATCCCTTTTCCCCTGCTACCAGCAGTCCTCACTCTATGTTAACCTTCACCTTCCTCCAGGTCCGATCTTGAACCCCTTCTCCTTCTCCTCCCCAGAGCTGGCCTGACCTTTCACAGTTCCAGCCAACCCCCCACCCCTGTGCACCTGCATTTGCAAACATGCTCCCCCCAAATATCTTTGTATGTGTACCTCCAAACCCTTGCACCCATGCCCTTTGTCCACCTGTCCAGCTCATCCCTCAGTCTGCGTACCTCAGCCTTCAGTTCCATTAATCTGGCACATATAGGACAATGTCCTAGTCTCCACCGTGTATTCATGGCCATTGCAGCTTCAAAGCCACTGCATCCCACTAGTCTGCCTTCCCTCCATCCATTAGCCAAAGTCCTCCTCCCCTTCCAGTAGTAGTGACCCTGCTCAGGCCAGCTGCCCCTTCTGGCTCCATCAAACAGTGCCTCCCTCCTCCCATACCAATTCCTACCCCATGTGCCAAGTTTTGTATGACCATTTGGCCTTGGTTGCCTCAGGAGACAACTAGAAACAGTAGAGTAACACAAGGGTAATGACTGTTGACTAGAAATCCCTCTGATGCATGAAAGAATTAATAAGCAAATCAAGTCAAATAGAGCAATATGGACAACTAAAAACAGTAAAGGAACACAAGGGTAATGACTATTGACTAGGAATTCCCTTGCTGCCTGAATGAATTTGTGAGTGAACCAAATTAAGGCAGTGCAGTATAGAATTATCTTCTAATTTGTCGTTTAAAATGTAATACAAGCTTACAAGCTGTCTTCCCTTATTTTGCACAGGTTCACTCATTATTCCACTGCCCTTCACTTGGCTGTGTGTCCCTTCTTGTCTGGTTTACCTCTATTTGATCTTTGGAACAAACTTGGATTTCCCTTGTCTTTCTACCCTGAAAATTTCAGGCCAAAATTCCAAACGGTGTGGCTGCAGCATGATGAGGAAAAATGGAAAAATGAACAGAAATTTGCAAAAAATTTGTTTTTTCACTATGCACTGCATGAAATTTCAAATCTGATCAAAACAAAACTTGGCATGTCAAGAGGTCTACCACATGGGACTGTGCATGCCAACTTTTGTGCAAATCTGTTGAATGGTTGCAAAGTTATTAAAGTGCAAAATGTGAGGTTTAACCTTAAAGTGCCTTCTCAACCCTAACTACGGTATAGTGGCGGTACTGCTCCACTATTTTGTATATATAGATATATATAAATTCTATCTTTATATCTGAATTCTGGTTTGGCTCCCTTCCTTCCTATTTTACTTCCTTTCTATCCTCTCCCTCAGCTTCCTGCAATCCTTTACAATACAAAATTATTTAAAAGAAATGTAAAAGGATGATACATAAGAGAAGGTGAAGTATGGAATTAAAACTAGCAAATACTGTGAGTAAAGATAATATGAAAACTTTCTATGGTTATGTAAATTCCCTTAGAAACAATATACAAGGGATACCCCAATTAAACATAATAGTGTTCAGGTAGAAGAGCCGTCCAGGATTGCAAATATTTTTAATACCTATTTTAGCATTGTTTATTCTCCTAAGTGTGATTACAATGATGAAATACCTCAGGGAAGACCAGTTCAAGTTGATATCACACCAGCATTTGTACCTGACAAAATTAAAAATCTGAAAAACTCTTACTCTATGGGCCCTGACAACATATCAGCTGCACTATTAAAATTATTAAAGCCACATATTGCCACTCCTTTGGTAACATTGTTTAAAAAGTCCTTAACTGACAATTCATCCCCCCAGATTGGTTGAATACCATAATATTACCTATATTTAAAAAGGGTAGTAACTCTGATTATATCAACTACAGACCTATTAGTCTCACATCAGTGCCTGATAAGATATTAGAATCTTTCATTAAATAATCCATATATAAAGACATTGTAGATAGGAAACTTATAGATCAAACACAGCATGGCTTTGTCCCTGGCAGGTAATGCATTACAAATCAATTATGCTTTTATGAAAAGATCTTGGCTGCCTTGGACAATGGTAAATCTGTTGATTGTATATACCTGGATATGTCAAAGGCCTTTGATAAGTTCCCTCATAATCAAATTATTCTGACTCTTATTAAACACGGGATTGATCATAATTTAATTAGATGGATACAATGTTGGCATGGCAATAGAACACAAGTAATATGTATCAATGGTTTCCACCCTTCAGTATCAAATGTCAGTAGCAGGATGCCTCAGGGCACCATTTTGGGCCCATTACTTTTTCAATTGTTTATTTCTGGTTTAGGCAACAAAGAACATGTCTGGATTAGTAATACTCTGATGACACCAAACTAGCTAGTGTGGTATCTAATGAAGAAGACCATATCAATCTTCAAAGGGTGTTAAATAACACTGCACACTGGGCTGACTCAGTAGGCATGTCATTTAAAGGGAAACATCCATCTAGGATTAAATTAATCAACATTGTTACCAATGGAAATCTGCTTTACATAAGCTATTGACCAAACCTGTAACACTTTTAGGGCCAGAATTATAACCCATTCAGTTGCCCCTCCCTTTATAGCTGGAGGCATCCATTTTCTAAATCACAGGCACATGAAATGACATCACATCAGGGGAAACACATATAGTTGATTAATATTTTAACCAGGAGAGGCACACTAAGCTGAAGCTTGAATCCAGTGCAACCTGAGAGCAGAAGAAAGTGAAGTGACTTGTTGAGGATCATACAGTAATGCAAGCGGGGAACTGTGAGATTCAAACCCAGGTCAGCAGGTTTACAGTTCAGAGCCTTAAACCACTGCACTATTCTACCTCTTTCAAGATAAGAGGATAAGAAGAGTTAGGCCTCTGGATGAGCTGTCACAATCAGTCACTTAATAGTTTAATGATTGCACCTGGGAGCATCAGGGAAGTGAAAAGGTTTTATCTCAAAATGAAAGGGCTACTAGAGATTTCCTGCTGGAAAGACAGAGTGAAACATTGGAATAATGAAATGAAAAAACAAATCTGCTGTTTTTTTCTTTTACTTTGGTGAAAGGAAACCTATTTCTGGATGGTATTCAAATAAAGATTTTTTTTATGTTGTAACCTTCAGAAGGAGTAGTGCTGGAACATGGGGAAAGTGAGTGTGTATATGTGTGTGTGTGTGGGGGGCACTGTAGTAGTAAGAGACCATGATTGCTTCTCTTCTGACACTGCATGCATTTAGGGGCACTTTGAATGCTCATGGGCAAAAGTAGGGGGTGCCCCCCCACATGCACCTGTAGGTTCTGGCACCTATGTTCAGAAGGGTTCTGTATTAACACCCATCTATCCTATTACACACCAACACAAAACAATTATTTTGTTACAACTTATTTACCCAGGACAGTCCAGCTGAGATGTGCCACCTCATTTCCAATGGGGTCCTGTTGCTATTCATTTTTGCTGCTATGGGGATTGGAGCACTGGGGAGTTATGTGACTTACTCAGGGTCACACAGTTAATATTTGACTTTACTGAGATTTGAAACTCTCATCTCCTGGGCCCCAAGCTTGTGCTCTAGCCACTAGATCACACTCCTACAAATGACAGAACATGATGCCAGCAAAAAAGATTGAAACACAACTACTTCAGTGCCAACAAATACTGTAACTAAATAGGTACAGGAATAACAATTATTTACAGTGTTACCACAGAAGCAGAATATTCTGCAAATCACACTGGCACTAAACATTTTATTAAACTGAAATGTCAAAAAACACTGCACAAAGCAATATAAGCCACAAAGGAGCTCAGAAACTGTTGGCACTGGCAGTACACAATTTTTGTTTGTACAACCCCTTCAAGATTAGAGACAAGTTCACATCCTCTTGGCCTGGGTAAAAGCATTTTTTGTTTCATTTCCTTTGCCCTTCAAGGTGGTGGTATAGTGCAGTGGTTTAAGGCTCTGAGCTACAAACTGGGAGACCTGGGTTTGAATCCTACAGTCCCCACTTGCATTACTGCATGACCTTAAGCTAGTTACTTAACTTTCTTGTGCTCTCAGGTCACACCTGGCTTAGAAACATAGACTTTGATGGCAGATAAGGACCGCTAGGCCCATCTAGTCTGCCCATTTCCCTACCTACAGGATAGGTCGCAGATCTTAGTTAACCAACAGCCTATTTCTTCCTACTCCCCACAAGAATTGCCTTATGTCTGTCCCATGCATTCTTGAATTCTCCCACAGTTTTAGACCCCCACAACCTCCTCAGGAAGGCTGTTCCATGCATCCACTACCCTCTCTGTGAAATAATACTTCCTCACATTGCCCCTGAACCGCCCTCCTTCTATCTTTAAATTGTGTCCCCTTGTTCTTGCAAGTCTCCTTTTCTGAAAGATGCTACCCTCTTGGACTTTGTTGATTCCACTGAGGTACTTAAAAGTTTCTATCATGTCCCCCCTCTCCCTTCTTTCCTCAAGGGTATACATATTAAGCTCCTTTAGTCTCTCCTCATACTGCTTCTCTTGCAGACCCTGCATCATTTTAGTTGCCCTCCTCTGGACTGCCTCTATCCTGGCTATGTCCTTGCAGAGATGGGGTCTCCAGAACTGGACACAGTACTCCAGATGGGGTCTCACCAACTGTCTGTACAGAGGGATAACAACTTCCTGTTTTCTGCTGATGATGCCTCTCCTATACATCCCAGTATACCCCAGCCCTCCCTACTGCCTTCTCACATTGCTTACTTGGCAACAAGGTCATCTGATATGATTACCCCCAGGTCCCTTTCCTTTTTTGTTGTTGTTACTACCTCCCCACCCATTGTGTATTCTTCCCCTGGGTTCTTGTTTCCCAGGTGCATTATTTTTTTAAGCTTCAGCTTAGTGTGCCTCTCCTGGTTAAAATATTTATTGACTATGTGTGTTTCCTCTGATGTGATGTCATTTTCTGTTCCTGTGATTTAGAAAATGGATGCCTGCAGCTATAAAGGGAGGGGAAACTGAATGGGTATAATTCTGGCCCTAAAAGCATTATGGGTTCAGTCAATAGCTTATGTAAAGCAGATTTCCATTGGTAACAATATTTATTCATTTAATCCTAGATGGATGTTTCCCTTTAATATGGACAAGTGCTCTGTAATACATTTTGATATCCATAACAAATTACTAGATTATAAAATGGGTAATTACTTAGTAAAGAAAACAGAACTTGTCAATACCTCTTGTTAGTTGATGTCTTTCTATTCTGCAATGTTTCATCGCCTGTAAATGTCTTGTGTTCCTTGTTGACTTGGAGCCTTTGTAAACGAGCCCCCCGGCTCAAAGATATTAATCCGAATTTGAAATAAATAAATAAAAAGAACTTGAAAAAGATCTTGGTATATTTATTTCCAACAAATTAACATTCAAAGTGCATAATGTATGTATAATGTGTATTGTTAACTGTTTGATATGGATGTATGAACTTACAGGACATTGTTTAAAATGGGCCATAAACCCAACAATTTGTATCCTGTTAAAAAAATAACATTTTTATCATCATACTAACACTCAAGTTGCAATAGCAAATAAATATCGTCCAGTCAATTAACAGAAATTTCAAAAGCAGAGATGCACAAGTAATAATGCCTCTGCATAGAGCTTATGTAAGGCCAGTGTTAGACCAAGGTTCACAATTATGGGGACTGATTAAGGGGGGAATAAAGGATGGGGTGGAAAAGGTACAGAGGCAATCCACTAAGCTGGTTTATGAATGCAGAAATATGCCATGTGTAGACCGTTTAACAAAACGAAACCTAACGGCATTGCATACTAGAAGAAATAGAGGAGATTTACTATTTTGTTATACCTTATGTCAAGATAACTATCTCTTTGAAGCATTGAACCTAAAAGGAAAAAAATCATAATAAATGTACTAGAGGACATAAGCTGCAGCTTGTGCCCAATAAGTTTCATACTAAGAGATGAAGGGCCTTTTTACTCAACGTATTGTTAACCCTTGGAACAGCCTACCAGATGAAATAATTAACAGTAACAATAAAGAACAATTTTAAAAAATGTTAGATCGATTTATTTTAAACAGTAACTCACTCTCATATTACAACTAGGTCAAAGAGCGTATATGGGTTTCCCGCCTTGCTTAACTCCTCAAGACATAGCATGAGACATAATATTGCTTCTCATTCTCTCACAATTCTTTCTAGGAAGGTTACAGCTGGTCAGCTTTGGTCCTCCCTGTCCTTGTCTGTTCGCTCTGCCTATTTGTCTTTCTCCTTAAAGTCTCTCCTTCATGACTTTTTTTCTTCTTCCTGCAACTGTCCTTAACCCTCTTCCTTCACCGCTGACTAGTTTTGCCCTGGATCTCTGTTACCCCTTACCTGTGCATATTTTGTTTTCTGATTTGTATTTAAAGTTTTACTATCTATTCCATTAAATAGTATTGCTGTTTCTCTCTGTATATATTGTAAATGCTTTATATGATGTTTCCCATCCCCTTTCCCCGGGACGCATCTGGAAATGAGCTGTTATCAGCTCAGTATGTCTTTCTTGATTGAAACTTTTTTAAATAAATAAATAAAGAAAATCAGTCTCCTGTTTCCTAATGAATCTGTTTATTATGTGTTAGAGTAGTGTTAAGTAAAAAAAAAAATCCTGGATTTTTGTTCACGCCCAAAGTCCACTTTTATTCTCAGGGTACAATGAACTGATATTGCTGCTAGGAACATGTCCATAAACTATATTCTGGGGAGTGCTTTTGGTTTCACAAAGAAAAAGTAATTTCTAGAACAGACACTGTGTAAGGCTAGAAAGAAAGTCTGTTGCTTTGTTCTAGGATAAAGTGCTGGCCACAGGTCCATATACCTGCAGCACCTTCTTAATGTATATTTGTATAAGAGGTAATGGGAACCACTGAGTGCTAGTAGTATCCAAATTTGGTTCCATTATCACAGTGTTATTGCCTACCCATAACACCATGCTTTACCCTTTAAGAGCTAGTAGGTCAAATATAGTATTCAATAATGACATTGGTGCTCTCAGGGGAGCATACACAATAAATAAAGTCAATTGCAACTCAACAAGAGACCCCTTCACCAAAATGTAACACCTCTCAGAGTTCAAAAGAAGTTCAGATTCAGTAAAAGGAGTGGAGGGATGTACAGTACTAGTATGGAGACCTCTGTACATCTCCCCATGTAATGAACTACATGATTTCCAAAATGAAGCCCAAACTTTGTCAGTTTTACACTTTTTTTTGTTATGCAATTGAGTTTTTTGAAGTGTAATATTCTGGTGCCCTAGACAAGCAGACTCCAGCTCAGTGGCCATCTTTATTCCTACTCAGGAGATTTTGGTCACACACTGCTGGACACAGACAAAAGAATACCCACAGGGCATGACAGGAACTAAACGTGGATAGGACTACAACAATCTGTATGCATGAACTACAGCCCTAATGGTGTTCCCTGTACTTCATACTACAATATACATATATACTCTAGCTACATATATATATATATATATATATGTATATATATAATAATTACAAAAAACTTCATTAATGCATCAGTTAGGGTCCTTAGTAAACCGACAAAAGCAGGAAAATGGGGTGTTAGCATTTCCAGCCCTAACATCCAACCCCACCCCCACCCTGCAGACACTGACAAGTGCTGGGGGTGTGCCTTGGGGTCATCGGCCATAACACTCACACCATTGCAGCACCCCCTGCCCTGCAGACACTGACAGGCGTTGGAGTGTGCCTTGGGATTGTCAGCCCGAACGCTCACCCCATTCTCCTATACTATACCCATCTCAGCTTATTTACTTATGGAATGGGATGAGCGTTAGGGCTGACAACCCCAAGGCACACCCCAATGCCTGTCAATGTCTGCAATGCTACAATGGCGTGAGCATTATGGCCGATGACCCCAGTCACACCCCCAACACCTGTCACTGTCTGCAGGGTGGGGGTGGGTTGCTAGGGCTGGAAATACTAACACCCCATTTCCCTACTTTTTTTGGTTTACTAAGGACCCTAACTGATGCATTAATGGAGTTTTTTGCAGTGAATTTCCTTACTTTTTGAGATAGTGTAATAGTATCTTTATTTTACTGTGGGAGTGCAGGGTCGTTTGAACCCTGTACTCCCATCCCTCCTCAGATGCCCATAGTAAGTAGTTGTAGCAGCAGAGTACCCCACAGACCCCCAGAGATGATAATAATAATAATTTTATTTATATAACGCCTTTCAATATATCAAGGCGCTGAACAAGTTAAAATCTTAAATTCAAATTTCAATACAAAACATCAAAACACTAAAAAGACATTATAAAAATACATCATAGAAACATAATAAATTACAATAAAATTCTAAACATATTACTATTCACTTAACTATCTAAGAAGGCCATTCTCCATAAATATGTTTTCAATTCTTTCTTAAATATCTCCACGGAGGTGCAATCCCGTAACCGGCATGGTAGAGAATTCCAAAGAGTGGGTGCAGCATGAGAAAATGCTCTGCTGCCAGAAGATTTTAAACTCACTCTTGGACTCTCCAACAACCTCATGTCAGCCAAGTGGAGTGATCGGCCAGGGCAGTAAGGAACCAGTAGGTCTTTCAGATTGGATGGACCGTGATCGCGAAGGGCTTTGAAAGTTAATAAAATGACTTTAAAGGTGATCTGCCACCGTATAGGAAGCCAGTGCAGTTCGCGCAGCACCGCGGTAATATGACAGGACCTACTTGTCCCAGTCAAAACCCAGGCTGCCGCATTCTGCACCAGCTGTAGGTGGCAGATTTCAACCCCAGAAAGCCCAAAGTAAAGGGTGTTGCAGTAGTCTAGGCGCGAGGACACAAAGGCGTGGACCAACGTTGGCAAGGAGTCAGACGGAACAAGGTGCTTAACCCTGGCAATATTTCTAAGATGGTAAAAGGAAGTCCTGATGACGGCTGACAGCTGAGATTGAAAAGTCAGCCTATCGTCAAGGATCACCCCAAGGTTGCGCACCTGTACAGAGGCCGGTAGTGACACGCCGCCAAGAAGAATTCCAGAAGGCACGCCAGTATGCGACCTCTCAATCTGACCTCCTGGGTCCACCACCAAAACCTCAGTCTTCTTCGAGTTCAACTTTAACCAACTAGAATCCACCCAGTCTTGGATTTCCCCCAGACAGTTATTAAACACCGAGAGAGCTCCATCCTGGTAGGGTGCGAAAGACAGGTATAGCTGGGTATCATCTGTGTAGCAGTGAAACCTCAGCCCATACCGTCTTATAATGTTTCTGAGGGGCAGCATATAAACTGCAAATAACGTGGGTGACAGCACAGAACCCTGAGGCACTCCACACAACAAAGAGACTGGGCTGGAGGAAAAAAATCCCCGACACAACTCTTTGTGATCTTCCAGTAAGGAATGAGGTGAACCATTGGAGAACGGTTCCAGACATTCCACAGATTTGCCTCAGGCGTGCTAGCAACACCACATGATCCACAGTGTCAAAGGCTGAAGAGAGATCAAGGAGAACCAAGATGGAACGTCTCTTTTGATCCCTCGCCCTCAGAAGATCATTAAGCACCCGAACCAGCACAGTCTCGGTGCTATGTCTTTTACGGAAACCAGACTGGAAGGATTCGTAGATACTATGGATGGTTAAATGGTCATCCAATTGGGCAGCTACGACCTTTTCAATAACCTTCCCAATAAAGGGAAGGTTAGAGATAGGTCTGTAGTTTGAAAAACAGTCTGGGTCCAAGGAAGCTTTCTTCAAGAGAGGTGTCACCACCGCCTCTTTCAGGGAGCTAGGAAACTCACCTGATTCCAAGAAGCACCAGACTATTTGTGCCAAAACTGGACCAATGATATCCACACAACCCAAAATTAGGGTAGTCGGTCCAGGATCCAAGCTGCAGCTTGTAGGGCGCACACTATGGATGGTCCTCATAATATCCATGAACTCAGGTCGACAAAAGGAACTCCAAGAGAATCGAGGCACTGTGTTCTCACACTCTCCTACCACATCACACTTAGAGGTTGTCGGACACAAGTCCACCCTGATGTCGGCCACCTTAGTTGCAAAGTATTGAGCGAGCTCATCGCACTCTCTTTGGGAAAAAGCTTTCCGAACTTGCAGACAGGCTGGGTTGCACAGTCTATCTACAGTTCGGAACAGCTGGGCCGGTCGATTCTGAGCAACTGCAATCTCCCTGGACAGGAATTCTGCCTTCTTATGGGTGATTGCAGATTGATAGCTAGCATAATGTTCCATCAATCTAAGGCAGTCAGCATTGAGGGCTGACTTATGCCAACAACGCTCTAACCTTCGTCCTTGTCTCCGCATCTCCCTCAGAGTCCCATCAAACCAAGGGGCCCTGGGGTGACGGGATAGAGGATGCTCACGAACAGGAGCAATAGAATCCAGGGCAACCGTGATGGCCTCATTATAGGCCAACACCAGTGCCTCTGGATTACTGCTCACCATCACGGGGGATGATAGGTCAAGGACCACTGCTAGGCCTTGTGAGGTAACATTCCGTGATGGGCGGTACCTGACCATCTCCACAGGGGATGGCCTTCTTGGGGGGGGTGCAAAAATTGAACCTCAAGATGTAGTGGTCAGACCAAATGACTGGTTCCATCCCCATGTCGGATGCATCAATCCCTAGAAGGAAGACTAAGTCCAGAGAGTGTCCAGATTTATGCGTAGCAGTGGAAACTACCTGTGTGAGGCCCAAAGAAGACATTAATTGGAGGAAATATTTACCAAATTGTGAGAGTTCGTTGTCAACCCAGGCATTGAAGTCACCCAGCACCATCAATCTGGGTGACTCAAACGACATGTCGATGAGGAAGTCTGCCACTTCCTGTAAGAAGCGTTTCCCATCTCCGGGTGGACGGTAGATGAGAACGATTTGAACGCCTACACCTGCTACAACTGTACACTCAAAGGACTCAGCCTCACCCACTACTGCATTCGTGAGGCCCAATTCAGTCTTAAAACAGACTGCAACCCCCCCAACCCCTGCGGTCCATTCTCGGGCGGTGTATCACCGAGTACCCGGCCGGAGTCATGGCCTCCACTATAGGGCCAGAATTTTCATCCAGCCAGGTCTCAGTGATGCAAGTCAGGTTGGCTAAGCCAACAAGATCAGCAGTAATGACAGTCTTATTCCTAACAGACCTGGCATTGCATAACACCGCCTGAGTTGGACAGACCTCGGAGGTTGTCGGGCCTATCTGCCTACTGAAATCAGTAGTGCCCTTGGGTATGGATACCAGGTAAGACGGACCCTGATCTGGATTCCATTTCACCCCAGGGCGCCTTTTGGACTTAATAACCCCGACACGATGGCCCCACTCGTTCAACCTCCCCTGTTCGTGCACCCCCTCCCCCCTCACTCTCCCACGAGCAATCCCTAATGCTCTACAATGCTGATAGACATCAAACTGTAAGGGAGGAGTATAAAAGGGGTGGAAGGCATGAAGAGCGGAGGAAGAATAACGCACCACCATGGGGAAAAGAGGCCAGCACATGTCGCTACTTAACAAGTTAAACAAAAACAAAACAAATCCACCTCCCAAAATATTCAAACTATCCTAAACTAACAATCCATACTAACTAATAAACAAAATTAAATATACAATTACAATAAAATACTACAAACAAAAATAAATAATAAATTTGTTTAAACCCCTCCCCCCCAGTCCTCTCACCACCGGGGAAAGAGGGTACAGTGGCACTCTCACTGCCAAATCAATATGAAGACATACAATTTTAAACAAAAAAGAGTTATGTACTCCCCCCCAGTTCTCTCACAACAAGGGAGAAATAAAATTAGTCTTTCTCCCGGCCAGGAGAAAGACACAAACTGTAAAATCAAACAAAAAATTAATTATAATTAAATAAACAAAAGTTTATGGACCCAGGATCCTCTCACCACACGAGTGTCCAAAAACAGAATCCAAAAGGAAACAGCACTCAGCAGCTTCTCAAATAAGTCCAAAATTCCATGTAGGTCCAAAAACAATCCAAGTCCAGGGAAAGGCAGCCACATAAACCCGAAAAAGGAAAAGTAATCCAAAGAGGAGGCCCAACAGGTTCAAAGATCCACGCAAAGTTTAGTCCACAGAGGATCAAACATACTCCAGCCCCATTTACTCCCTGCCAAGTGCCCTCCAGGACAATTAATGCCACTCACACCAAAGGACCATGAGAAGAGCCACTACTGTAGCCACTTTCATGGTCCAAGGAGGCGAGGTACCCCACTCAGTTCCCCGACTGGAAAATACCCCGACCCCCTGAGGAGTAGCAAACCCAGGAGAGCACTGGCCAGAGCAAACAAAAGGCTACAATATCCACCTGAAAATTTCAAAAAATCAAAGGGCACATAGTCTCCAACAACGCCCCGATCCAAGGATCCTCCGTCTACTCTTGCCAGCATTCACTGCATCCAGAAATCCTCTGAAAACACTTCAGGGCTAACCAACACTCCTCACCCTCCATACGACCGAAAACGTTTCCACAAAAGGGAACAGAAAGAAATGACACAAAGTCCCCGCCTCAGTCTGTGGAGGAAAATAACTGGCGTCTCTCTCCAGGAACTCGTAATGGGTGGTAATTCTTATAGGTTCTAAAGGGTAGTGAGTGCCATAAAATGTACTCTTTCCCCCAAGCCGCAGTATCGCACTCACCTCTCAGCATAGTCAGGTAGAACCCAAAACAGGACCACTAAGGTCTGTAAAAAGAAAGAACCAGCTGGCGTCTCTCTCGGTCCAGCAAACAGACAGGCTCAACATCCAGCGACGATCAAAACAGTAACGCTTAGTGCCAAAATCAGGACAGAATTTAAAAAGCAAAACAAAATACATAAAAACTAAAAACTAAAACGAATAAAAAACAATGAATCCAGACTTTGTCAAGGAGCAATAGCGACGCACCCAGCCTGGCGGCCATCTTAGAAAGTAATGTATAAAGAAAGATGTGTATATGTATGTCGCAGTGGAAATGAAGGGGCCTCTGGCCCTTGCACTTCCATGCATAAAGTTACGAGCAGGTGTAGTGAAATTGGAACACATAGTAACAACTGTGCCAACTTAAATAATTTTCACCCCAAATAGGCATCATCGTTTTCTTATCACCTCACTGCATGTACCCACTACAGAACATTTTCAAATCCGGCCAAAACATAATTCTGCGCAACCATAATGCCATTCTATGTCACAGGTGTGAAATGACATTTTGGCCATGATTTGAAAAATTACAGCTCTGGCTTACATGATGTAGGTTACTAAGAAGAGTATATTGAAAATATGTAGTGAAAATATTGAAAATTTCCATTACAAGTGTGCATATTGAGGTTGCAATGAAATATAGAAACATAGAAACATAGACTTTGACGGCAGATAAGGACCACTTGGCACACCTAGTCTGCCCATTTCCCTACCTAGAGGATAAGCTGCAGATCCTATTTAACCAACAGCCTATTTCTTCCTACCCCCCCCCACAAAAATTGCCTTATGTCTGTCCCATGCATTCTTGAATTCTCCCACAGTTTTAGACCCCACAACTTCCTCAGGAAGGGTGTTCCATGTGTCCACCACCCTCTCTGTGAAAAAATACTTCCTCACATTTCCCCTGAGCCGTTCCCCCTCTATCTTCAAATTGTGTCCCCTTGTTCTTGCACATCTCTTTTTCTGAAAGATGCTACCCTCTTGGACTTTGTTGATTCCACTGAGGTACTTAAATGTTTCTATCATGTCCCCCCTCTCTCTCCATTCCTCAAGGGTATACATATTAAGCTCCTTTAGCCTCTCCTCGTATGGCTTCTCTTGCCGACCCTGCACCATTTTAGTTGCCCTCCTCTGAACTGCCTCCATCCTGTCTACGTCCTTGCAGAGATGGGGTCTCCAGAACTGGGTGCAGTACTCCAGATGGGGTCTCACCAACTGTCTGTACAGGGGGATAACAACTTCATGTTTTCTGCTGGTGATGTCTCTCCCTATACATCCCAGTATCCCCCAAGCCCTCCCTACTGTCTTCTCACATTGCTTGCTAACCTTAAGGTCATCTGATATGATTACCCCCAGGTCCCTTTCCATTTTTGTTGTTGTTACTAGCTCCCTGCCCCATTGTTTAATCTTCCCCTGGGTTTTTGTTTCCCAGGTGCATTGCTTTGCACTTCTTTGCATTGAATCCAGGCTGCCATACTTCTGACCATTTCTCCAGCCTTGCCAAGTCCCTTCTCATCCTTTCCACGCCTCCTTGTGTGTCAACCCTGTTGCAGATCTTTGTGTCATCTGCAAAGAGGCATACTTTTCCTTCCAGTCCCTCTGCAATGTCACTTACAAAGACACTAAAAAGGACTGGACCCAGTACTGAACCCTGCGCTAACCCCTCTTTCTTCAGAGTGTACTCCATTTACAATTACCTTCTGTGTCCTGTTGTTCAGCCAATGTTTTACCCAGGTTACCACCCTGAGACCCACTCCAAGGCTGGTTAATTTGACTACTAATCTCCTGTGTGGGACTGTGTCAAATGCCTTGCTTAAGTCTAGGTAGGCCATGTCCACAGCCCCTCCCTGGTCTACTTTGGTCACCCAGTCAAAGAAATCAATTAGATTCATCTGACATGACCTTCCCGCTGTGAACCCATGCTGCCGTGGGTCCTCTGCCCCACTGGCCTCTAGGTACTCAGCAATTCTTTCCTTCAGAAGTGATTCCATCACTTTCCCTACCACAGAGGTCAAACTGACAGGTCTGTAGTTTTCTGCCTCTGTCTTACTCCCACTTTTGTGAAGGGGAATCACATCAGCCTTCTTCCAGTCCTCAGGTACCACACCATCCTCCCATGATTTGTTATAAAGGGTAGTCAGTGGTGTCACCAGTTCTCTGCTTAATTCTTTTAGTATTCTGGGGTGAATTCCATCTGGTCCCATTGCTTTGTCTACCTTCAGTTTTAAGAGTTCTTTCAGAACCCTTTCTTCTGTGAAAGGACTGGGATCGACCCTCCTCTCCAGAGTGCTTCTGTTAATTGGATTAGGCACCTACCCCACTTCCTCTTTTGTGAATACTGAACAGAATTATTCATTTAGTATCCCTGCTTTTTCACTGTCACTCTCTGCCCACCCACCATTAATTCTATTCAGTCTCAGTATCCCCCCCCTTCATCTTTCTACGCTCCCAGATATACCTATAAAAGGTTTTATCCCCCTTCTTAACTGAGTTGGCTTTCCTTTCCTCAGTTTGTGCCTTTGCTATTCTGACTACCCTCCCTGCTTCCTTCTGTCTTAACTGGTACAGTTCTCTGTCCTGCTCCTTCTGTGTTTCCTTATACTTCCTAAATGCTATCTTTTTCTCCCTAACCTTCACCGCCACTTCTTTTGAGAACCATAGTGGCTTTTTCTTTCATTTTGATTTGTTTATTTGCTTCACACAAAGGCTTGTTGCCTCTGTGATGGCAGTTCTGATATTTCCCCATTGTTGCTCCACCCCCCTTCTAGTATGTTTACTAGTGCTTTTCTAAGGCACTCTCCCTTCTTGCCAAAGTCAGCCCTCCTGAAGTCCAGAACCCTCACTTTTGTGTGGCTTGACTCTGTAGCTGAGTTTATCGTGAACCACAGTTTGGTGGTCACTTATTCCCAAATGGCTACCCACTTCTAGATCTGAGATCCTCTCGTTGTCCCCATTTGAGAGTATGAGTTCTAAGATTGCTCCCTCATGAGTAGGTTCCAAAACTAGCTGTCTGAGGCATGCCACCTGAAGGGCATCAAGAATGGCCCTGCTTTTGGATGTGGCTGCAGCAAAGGTGCTTCAGTTAACATCTGGCATATTAAGGTCCCCCATCAACAGTATCTCCCCTTTCTCTGCTATCCTAAGTATGTCTTCTATCATATCCTTGTCCATTCCCTCCCCCCGACATGGAGGTCTGTATACAACCCCTGTGCAGATTGTGGTGCCATTTCCAGTCTCTAGGGTGACTCACAGTGCCTCCTCTCCTCCCTGTTTACTCTTTTGTTTAGTTGCTTTTATCCCTTCCCTTATATAGAGAGCTACTCCCCCCTCTTCTGCCCTTCCTCTCTCTCCTGTTGGTTGTGTACCCTGGTATGTTAACATCCCAGTCATGGTTCTCTGTGTACCATGTTTCTGTGACTGCTATAATATCCAGGCATCCCTCTTCCATAAAGGCCACCAGTTCAGGAAGCGTGTTGCCCAGACTATGGGTGTTGGTACTCATTACCCTTCATAGCTTGATGGCCTTACCCCTTTTTGCCCCAATCCCTGTCCTTATTGCATTTGTCACTTTCTCCATTTACCCCTGTGCTTCTCCCTATTGACATCTCTATGTTGGTGTCTACTTCACTTAGTACCCTGATTTTTTTTGGGGGGCTAGGATTTCCCTGCTAGTTTAAATGCTTGCCAATGAAGTATTTAAACCTATCACCTAGGATCCTGGTTCCCCTCCTGGGCAGATGCAGACCATCATGCTAGTATAGGCCTGCATCCGTCCAGGTGGACCCCCAGTTCCCAATGAAGCCCAATCCCTGAGCTCTGCACCAGTTTTTCAACCACTGATTGAATCTCATGGTGTGGACCACCCTAGCCTCATCTGTGCCATAGACAGGTAGCACCTCCGAGAAGGTTACCGTGTGTGCTGTTTGTCTAAGGCTCCTCCCCATCTCCACAAATGCTTCTTGCACTGCTCTGATCCCTTTCTTAGCCAGGTCATTTGTCCCTAGGTGGACAATGACATCCAGCTCCTCCCAGTGCAGCTGCTCCTGTGATTCTGAGGATTAGCTTCCTGTCCCTCAAGCCATGGCAACAGGCAGGCACCTGCCCTCCTCTCCCCTTCCTCCCCCAATTCTACCTTCCTAACAATGGAGTCCCCCACCAGGAGTTGTTTCCTTCCCCTGTGGGGACCCATGCCACCCTCCTGTGGGTCTCCTTTGTGTAGGTTTCCAGCATCCTCCTTGGTCTCTACTGTGGGTACCTCCATAGAGGAATCACACTTTTCCAGAATGGCATAGAAATTGTGGAGAGGTACAACTGGAGGGATGTGCCTCTGTTCCACCAACCTCACCCTCCCTGAGCCCACTGTGGTCCAACCACTCATCTTTCTTGACAATCCCTGAGGCAACGGCAGTAACCCTGGTGGTCCCTGGGTGGGAGATGAGGTCCCACAAATCCTGATCAACTCAGCCTGGAGATGAGCAACCTCCTCCCTAAGCCCAGAGAGGTGCCTGCAGATGGGACAACACTGCATTCTCCAGAACATCTCCCGGATAACTGCTGCTTCACAGCCACTGCACTGCACCACTCCCATCATGTCTTTTTTCTGGACCCCTAACTGTTGTTTGGAATACTTACTCTTTCCTCTGTTTGTTTCTTTTCTTTTTTTTCTTTTTTTCTCTTCCCCTACTTACTTACTGCCTCTGTGCACTTTTATCTCCTAATCTTCCTGTTCTAAGACAAGAAGTTCCTGTATTTATCAGTAGTATCCTTACTTGCTCAGAGTCAGACCTCCAGCAGCTGGGGGGCAGAGAGCTACTCTTGCCCTTCTAGGATGGTGAGTCTTTGGTGGCTCTGTGATCATTCACTTCCTGCTCCCAAACAGGAAGTTCCTGTTGTTAGTTAAATCTTGTGCCTATAAAAGTAGAACTGGTTTAGGGTGGGGGGGTGGAGGGGAGGAAGGAGGGCAATATAGTCCCAGTAGAGAGGTTTTAGTTATACCAGATGCTCCTTCCTCCTTGAGTTCTGTCTGTCCTCTGGCAGAAGCTATCTAGGGCAGTATTTATATCTGGTCTTAACCTGGCTCCTTCTAGCTAAGCCACTCCCCCTACTTTGCAAATCTTTCTACACTTAGTTAATTTCACAGATAACAATTCCCTTCAGACACCTGTGACAAGCACCTAGATAAGTACACAGATAACAGATAACAATTTACTTCAACTACCTCTGACAAACACGCTAATTTTTTTTTACTAGTTCTTAGTCCCAGTAGAGAAGTTTTAGTTATACCAGCAGCTTCTTCCTCCTGGTGAACGGCTGTATCACAGCCTTTCTCAGAATTTTGACCCCAGATTTTCAACATGGCCATCTTGGGACCACACCTCATCAGCAGTGGTACTGTCATTTTGTTACATGGTCGCGAAAGGTGATTTCACACAGCAACTGTACCATTTGGTGCCGCAGGTGCGAAAACATATTTGTAAAAAATAACAGCTATACTGTTCATGAGGTGTGTGAAAATATGAGTATGTTGCAAATTTGGAGTGAAAATATTAACAGCTACCAAAGTTACATGCATGCATGATAAAATTTAAATGACTGTGCTTAATTCAGGCATTTTGGGGTATTTTTGCACCAAATTTTCAACATGGGCTTTTTGGGACCTCACCTCATGAACAGTTGCACTGTTGTTTCATTACTTGGTGCCGAAAGGTGATTCTGCTCAGCGACTGCAAAACCACCTTTTGGGACTGAGTAATGAAATGACAGTGCCAGTGATCATCAGGTAGAGTCCCAAAAGCCCCATGTTGAAAATTTGGAGCAAAAATACTGAAAAATGGTCAAGATATCAGCAGAAGTTCAAAACACAATTAACAGCCATTTTATGGTGCTTACCTTAATTCTTCAGTTCGTGGTTCGTCTTTGAAGAGTAAAGATGAGTTCTAGTCCACAGAAGATGACAGCTGCTGACCTCAGTTGGTAAGTATAGGGCAAGGGGATGTGGGGTGGTGGGTTGCTCACTGGGAGAGTTGGGATGTGGGAGGGTGATGGCGGGGATGATGAGGGACCATTTTCTTTTTTTCAGGTGTAAAAAATGAAAATGTCATCGGGGAACAGTTTTCTTATTTACAGGGTTTTGAAACAGATTTTGGGGCACTGGAAGTGGTCTCCCCAGTGTCTCACAGTGCAAAGGGGTGGTCCCTAATGAAAGTCTCGAGACACTGGGAGTGGGCTCCCCAGTGTCCATCGCTGCTGGGGGGGTGAACATCACTGAGGTCTGGGGACACTGTGAGTGGACTCCTCAGTGTCCCACACTGCTGGGAGGGCGGCATGAGGAATGTTCACCCCTGGGAACACCGGGAGTGGGCTCCCCAGTGTCCCACCCTATGGGGGGGAATAAAGCAAACAGGCTGCACTGAGACTGGGAGTGGGCATCCTGGTGTCAGAAAATAATAGTTGAAAGGGTGATTGTTGGCTTGGGGAGTGCCAGTAGACACGGTGGGGTGGAGGCTCAGGGCTGACTCTGCAGCCAGCAGCAAGAGTTGCAGTTGTGGCTGCAGCAATCAAGAAAATACCTGTGTTCTTATGCTGAGAACAAGAGAAAAGCAGTCCTCTTGCTAAGTTCAGTACCCAAGAGTTCAGGTGCTCAGGAAACGTGGTTTGGGCCTCATTAAAAAAAACATCAGACTGTAGCTAAAGGGTTCCCTTTTAGCTAAATGTTGATTTTTTTTTATTAAAGTAATTTTCACGTGTTTTTTACTTTGTCACGCTCGCCAATGGCAAAACAAGATGGCAGACACAACAGAGCTCTGCCATCGCAAAGGCATATACTTTGTGAAAAGAGTAAGACTTATTTTGTGCAAAAATCATACAGATTTGTGCACAAAGATCTTACAGGAATTTGTGACATTATGGCTGATTTTTGCACAAAGAAGTGTCTGATTTGTGTGCAAAGGCCTTACTTGTGCGAAAAATTGATTCTTTCATGCGGAACATCTATCTTTTCCCATAGTAAATAATGGGAACATTTTAAATTTAATAACTTTTGAATGGATTAATATTTGTTCACCAAACCTTCAAAGGGCACATCTGTGAGGCAAAGGCTTTTTACCCTGAAACTTTCACACCAGAACCTAAAGCCATTTGTGAGATACAGGTGGACAAAGAAATGTAAAAAAACCACATACATTTAGGACTTTTTGGCGCTTTGTATCTCAGACATCACAAAATGGATTCACACAAAATTTGGCACGTCAAGAAACCTCTACCTAGAAATTATGTATGCCAAATTTTGCACAAATCTGTAGAACAGTTCCAAAGTTATATATGATCAGAAATTGGGGTTTAATATAGAAGTTTGCACTGACCATGCCATACCATGCCAGTGTAATATTACACTCCTCCTCTTTAGGCAGAAACTAGTCTAAAAGACTTCAACAGTAACATTTCCTGACTTTCAGGCTGAAGTAGATCATTCAGTACCCAGAAACAAATTTAGAGGCATATTCTGCCCCTTGGGTGGAACCTGCCACCAACTAACAGTACAGGTAAGAGTCCAGTTGCACAGAGGTACACGTTCAGTACAAGACTTAAAGGTTAAGTCTTTGTGGTGATCTTTGGTGCCTCATGAGATATCTGTCAGCTGGAACAACTGCGGCTTGTAAAACAGGTGTTCTGTTATTATTTTGCACCAGCCCTGGTGGAGCTTCACAGGCAGGAACAAAGTACTGTGTCACTGTCATCATCTGGAGTGACATCTTCTGCTGCATGCACTGGAACCTCAGAATGCAGCAGGTGATCCACATGTACATGAACAAGTCGATGACCCATGCAAACTACATAGATTAAAGGTCCATGTGTTTCAATCACCACCCCAGGAATCCAAGAAATCTCGAGATGTCTGCAGTCTCGAACCATTACCCTCTCCCCAGGATAGAAAATCTATACTGGCTTGGTCATCTTGTCATGACCCTTTTGCTGTTGTAGTTGATGTTTTGTGACAGTAGCAGCCAAGTCTGGCTTAAGCAATGACAAATGGGGACAAGGTTGACATTTTAGGATCTGTTCAACAGGTATTCTCTCTGTGAGTATGTGTGGAGTGTTTCTGCAAGTGAACAGGAAATGAGTCAACCTTGAAGTTGTAGATACTTGCTCTGAATCTGGTTTAGTCCAAGCTTTTTTGAAAGCCTGTACAGCTTGTTCAGCTGCACCATTGGATGCTGGATGGTAAGGTGAAGACAAAATATGTCGGACTCCATTTTGCTTTAAGAACTGTTCAAAGTCATGGGAAGAAAATTCGGACCGTTGTCCAACACTAACTCCTGTGGTAGTCCATATGAGGCAGAAAAAGTTGTCTCAGAAGATTTACAGTCTTTTCAGTGGCTCCACTCCATATGGGGAAGCATTGCATGCCAGTCGCAGAGGTTTGACTATGTCATAGTGCACTAACCACTTGTTTAGAAGATGTTACTTGCAAGACTGAAATGCTTCCTCACACTGTGGTGACCAATTCTATTAAGCTTCTTTCTTGAGCAAGTCATGGAGTGGTTGCAACAATGTGGACAAATGGGCTAGGAACTGTCCATAGTAGTTCAAGAGGCCTAAGAATGATCTTAACTCTGTCACATTTGGGGGCTAGGTGCACACTGGGTGATATGAGATGTAGTTTGTTACCTGTTTTGTTATTTTAACAGAATTAAAGTGAATTTCACTTGAAATTGGTCTCAGTACTACCATTTGGCATTCATTGGCAGGAGTAGCGCTGTGGTTCCTGGACCACATTTGTTGATGAAGGTGCCTTAACTATAGCATCCACCTTGCTCTCTGTTGGGTGGAGGCCTTGGGCATTGATCTAGTAGCCTAGGTACTCAACAGTATTTTGCAGAAATTGGCATTTGACTAGCTTCACTCTCAGTTCATACCACTGCAGTCTGGACAGAACCTGATCCAGGATTGTCAGATGCTCTTCCACTGTGGGTGTTGTTACCAAGATATCATCCATAAAGCAGACTACACTGTCCAGTCCATGCAGTATCTGGTCCATTGTGTTCTTGGAAATTGCACTATGGAAACTCCATAAGCCAAGTGATGATATCGGTAAAGTCCCTTGTGTGTGTTGATGGTTATATAGGGTTCTGACTCTGGTTCCAGTTCTACCTGCTGGTACGCAAAAGATAAGTCCAACTTGCTAAAGAATGTTCTACCTGCTAGTGTGGCAAACAAGTTTCACGCATTGCGTAATGGGCATGGGTATGACCTATACAATGGTTCAATGTAACCTTGTAGTTGCCACATAGCCTTACTGCTTTCTCTTGCTTCAGTACCACAATGCTAGGGGCAGTCCAGTCATTCCTCTCTACTCATGACATGATACCATGGCTTTCAAGATGGTCAAGTTCCTTCTCCATCACTTCTCATAAGACGTAGGGTACTGGTAGAGACCTGTGGCAAATTGGAGCAGCTGCCTGTTGCACTGGGATTTTCACCTTGAAATCTCAGATTGTGATGTAGCCATCCTGGAAGATAAGACCAAGTTTGTCCAATACTTTCTTCAGTATGTCTTGTGGTGCCTTGATCACAGTATTTAAGCTGAAGATCTTTTCTCAGTTCAACTTCATCTTCCTGAGCCAGTTTTTTCATAGTAAGGCAGGTCTTTCCCCTTCCACTACCCCCAAAGGCAAGGTCCATGTGCCTTCCTCATAGGTGACCGGTATGTGAATCTCCCCTAGCACAAGGATTCGATCTCCAGTGTAAGATGAGAGCTGAATATGTGATGGTTGCAATGGGCACTGCTGAAATTTCTCTCTGTAGATGTGCTCTGACACAAGAGATTTTGATGCTCCAGTGTCTAACTACATGCCAACCGTTTTTCCTGATGATTCAGTTTGAAGGCAAATTTCCTTTCCAGTGGCTTGTGTTGTATAGACCATGAACAGTGGCAATGCCTCATCTTCCATTTCGATGGCTGGAGTGGCATTTGTGACATACTATGTATGAGCAGTCAGTGCTCCAGTCTTGCACACTTTCTGTATGTGACCCACTTTTCTGCAGCAGTGGCATTTCTTGTGTTGCAATCGGCATGTGCAGTGCTGGTGCTTACCTCCATATGTGTAACACAGTTGTTTCAACATTGCAGAAGTGCCCTGTGGTGCTGATTTCTGAAATGTTTGGGGTTGCTGATAAATGGGTGGTGGATCACTTCATGGTGTGGAATGTCCCTTGGGTTCTGGTCTATGGCTAACCGTGTGAACTTTACTCCTTTGTCATTCTGAATGTCCCACTAGTGCCCTGGAGCCTTTCTGGGCGAGCTCCATAGCGTGTGCAATGTCACAAGCTGACTTGAAGTTTTTTTTTTTTTTTTGCAATTGCTGTTTATACACCTCATCTCTCAAGCCCCTCACATGATTCAGGCACTGTGAGTAGCACTCTCCCAAGCCTCCCCAGTCGTGGTCACCCACCACCATGAAGCCTTGGCAATACCCTCCAGGTGGGGTCTATGTGGGGAGGAGCACCCGAAACTTGTGGTTTCATCAGGCGGGTGCCGCAAACCCGTGAGTGATGGAGGCTCAGGGAGCTCTCATAGGCCATCATCACGGCAGAGCTGGGGACATTTTTCTGACAGTTTCTCCATGGAGGACACTGTGTATGTAGACATCAATGCAGGCCCCACACTAGCCCATGCATGTGTCTGCCTGCAGTTGCCAGTGATGTCCTCTTCATTCCATCTGCCTGTCGCACTTCCACCGATGGTCACCCAGGTGGCAGTGTTGCTGCAGAGGAGAGAACCCTACCTCCCCAGAGGAGCTGAGCATCTGTTGGGATGCTCAAACCTCCTCCCAACCCCCACTGTCCCCTGACGACACTGAGCTCGTTCTTAAACTTGGGTCATTGGCGTCATGAGTGGTAGTGCTACCACTGTGCCGATGGGTCAGCCCCTTGACTTTAAGTTTAGGTCTGCTTCTGACAAATGCCTTTTGTGATAAGCTTCCCATCTCAGGCCGCAGATAACTCGGTCCTGGAGGGCCTCATCCAGGGACTGGCCAAATGCATAGGTAGGTGCCAGATGCTTTAATGCAGCAATGTAGTCAGCAGTAAGATCCCTATCCTCTTGGTTGTAATGATGAAAAATACAACATTCAGCAATGATAAGGGGCTGGTGTTTAAAATGCCATGCAAGTGTCTCGGTGACTTGCGCATGTGTCGGGGTCAGGATGTCATCCGGTGCAGTGAGATTCCGCAGAAGGACATAAATCTGTCATGGCAAAACTGCTAGGAAGACATCTACTTTGTTGTTATCTTTGATTTTGTTTGCCTTAAGTATAAATCAAATGTTTCCTTTTAATTCTTCGAATTCCAGTACACGTCCAATTTGTACCATGTCGGAAGGAGCTCTGATGAGTTTACTGTGCTCAGGTGTGCTGTTCTGCATTGAGTTGCACTGGTTTGGCTGCAGTTATGTAGGTCAGCCACTAGGTGCTGATGTTGTGCTGCTTGGTGCTGGAGAGGTGCAGTTCCAGTCCTCCAGCCTAGATGGTGCTATGGGCAGGAAACTATGCTATGGCTCTGCAGGCTTGTAGTCATCAACACCCGGGAGTGTTGTGGCTGGTGGGAGATTTATGGCTGCCTTAGTTTTGAATGTCTGGAATTCCTTCTGCTATTTAGGTTGGAGACAGAGCTGGGAGTTTGTTTATATTGAGTGCTCAGCAGGTTAAAATAACAGGCAGAACAGAGGGCTGCAGTTGGTTAATCTTGCTATACGTCTGTGGTTTAAGCAAGAGACTGCAGCTGGCAGGATAAGAGTGCTTAAAGTAGCTTAGCTGTTGGGGGGGGTAACAGCATGGCAGACCAACACAATGCAGCAGGGGCATTCCTTGTGCACTTAAAGAACATGTATTAGCTTACCAACATTTCTGGCACACGTGGGGGTTGTTTTTCATGTGATCATCATCACCAGTGTAATATTCTGGTGCCCTAGACAGACAGACTCAAACACAGCACATCAGTTCAGTGGCCATCTTTATTCCTACTTAGGAGACACTGGTCACACACTGCTGGACACAGACAAAAGAATGCCCACTGTGCATGACAGGAACTATACATGAATAGGATTACAAATATTTATATGCATAAACTACAGCCCTATGTGGTATACTTCTGTTATCCTGAGGCTCACTATCCAGATGTACAGTTCCCCCGACCAGCATTGCCCGATAGATGAGGAATCCCGATGGTAATTAACCTAATGGTATCCCACCCAATGGGGTAAGGTAGCAGATGTGATGGAATGCTACCTTACCCCTCCTGCTGAATATGAAAGGACAGCTGGATGGGACTGTTGGCTGAGCTGCTCTGATGGTGTGGAGGGGTGAACCACTGGTAGCTCGGACAGCATGCTCTATGTGACCCAGGCTCTGGCCTGGGTTACATCTTTTTACAGACTTTGCCCCCTGTAGCCAATATATTTTTTTTATCTCTGGGGTCCGCTGTCCCTCAGACTTAGATATTTGAGTTATGGGGTGTGGGGAGGGGGGATGAAGGGGAAGCCCCCCTGCATTGTTGTCTTTGTTCCATTCATGATGCCCAGCATTGCACTGTCGGGCATCTGATCAGTTCAGGGCTGTACATTTTGGCACTGTTAACTCGGTATCCTGAGCATCAGGGTACTGAGTTTTGGTTTTCCATAATATATCCAATGGTGTACCCTGTACTTCCCACTACCATATACATAGATACCTATATGTCAGTGGCTCAGCAGGCAGCACACTTGCTTCTGAGACTGGGAGACCAGAAGGCTCTGGGTGCTATCCCTACACCAGTCATTTGGGTTAAATCTCAATACTGACACTGTAGTGCAGCATGAGGGGGGTGCTGCACTCCTGAAGTGCCGTCTTTTGGATGAGACGTTAAACCGAGGTCCCTTCTGCCTGTACAAATGATGTTAAAGATCCCAAGGCACTTCTTGAAAAGAGTGGGGTGTATAATTCATTTTCAGACAGTTCTGTATCCTAGCAAATGTTCTTGTATTTTCAAATCATTCAAGAAAAGTGAGTTATATTTCATGCCACCATTTTTCCCCACTTACACTCTTCCTTAATGTCTCTTTATTTCCTTTTTTTTCTGATTTTTGATTTTTTCCTCCATTTCTTCATTGACCTCCTCCACTAATTTTTTACTTTTTTTAATTCCTCTTTTTTTTGGTGCTACCATCACCCATCCATCTCCATGTTGTCTATTTACATGCCACTTCCTGTCTCCAAGTAGACCCCTCAAATAAAAAACTGACTGCAGCCTTTCCAGAGTACTGTCAATTTAGGTCCTGCATTTTTCTTCAAATCTTTTTCTGCTGCAGAGAAATGGTCATATTTCTTAACACGGCTTCATGTGACATCATCTGTTGCTGCAACACCAATTTGCACCTGGCTTGCCAGATATAATATTTTAGTATTGCAAAGAATACTTGCAAAGTCTCTTTGTTAAAGTTATTCCACCTCTGTGGTATACTGATAAAATCAATTCTTGATAAGTCAAAGTCCTTAAATGAGATGTATTCCACACTACTACTGCATGGCTCCATAAGGTTTTAGCATAGTCACAATCCAAAAAAAGGCGTTCTTGAGTCTCAGGGATTTGGTGACCCTACTGCCTTGGGCAATATCTCTCATCTGTAGGTTTATGTCTGTTGTTATTCTTAGCATTTAGTCTTCCGTGGACAGTCAGCCAAACTAGAACCCATGAGAAAGCTGGTATTTTGGTGTTCATTAACTGGGATAGAATTACTTCCTTTTGATTCATGGGGCACAAGGGTAAGGACACCACTTCCTGGATTGCTGATATCCATATAGCTTCATAAATCCTTTGTCTAATGCTTACTAACATTGTGTGGTAAGAAACTTTCCATCCAATCAATTTTTTTAACATTGTTTTTACATGAATTGGGACTACGTGCTTTTTTCTTGTGTCCAAGCTTGTGTACAGACATCCACCCACTCACTTACTATCCTTTGCCATGGTTTGGTTATTTGCTCGATCCATTCAAAAATATTATGGTACAAAAAATGCTATAGAAGAAAACTTGGAGATGAATCATTCCTAAATCACCTTCTTTAATGGGCCTACAGTATATGTGGTATCTCTTTTTACTGGATTTAGGCGACTTCTCCATAGTGCCCTGAAGAATACACTTAAGTCTTGTTTCCAGCTGGGCTGGAGGGAGAAATATATACCTTACTTAAAGAAATATTGGAACTAGTAAGTTCTTTATCGATAAGATATGTTTCCTTTTGGATAACTGTTTATGTATCCAACTAACAGTTAATCCTTCTGCTTGCTTTATTTTTCATTCCCAATTTAGTATGGCCAGATCACCTGATCCAAACAGGATACCCAGGACTGGGATAGGTTCTGTGACTAAGGGAATAGAGGCGTAGGTATGCCTTATTTGGGGATTGTGTCCTAGCTGCATTCCTTAACTTTTATCTGGATTTATTTTTGACCCAGAGGCTGCCACAAAATCTTTAAATTGGTCTAATACTTCAGTATCATCTGTGTTTTTATTAAGAATAATCACCACATCATCAGCATATGCCAATACGTTGACTGGAGGTATGGCTGCTGAAAGTGGTATATCCTGGATTCAATGTCTCATCATAACTGAGCGCAAAAAGGGGTCTATACAAAACATGAATAGTAAGGGACTGACTGGGCATCCCTGCCTCACCCCTCTTCATATCTGCACCAAGTTCCCCGTCCACCCATTCACCCTTGGCTGAACCATAGCTGTTTTATATAAACAACCTTGCCATTCAGCAAATTGCTTTGGGATCCCAAAAGTGTGCAGTACTGCAAACATATATTCATGGGACACCGAGTCAAAAGCCTTTGGTTGGTCAAGGCTCAGTATAAACCCATCTTCAGTTCCTTCCTGGTTTCTTTGGAGGATTTCCTGAAGCATGATTAAACTGTCTTGTTTGCCTCTTCCCGGTACTGAGCATGATTGTGCTGTATTTATTTGGGTTTCTGATACTTGGGCCAGTCTTGTGGCCAGAATTTTACTAGAATTTTAAAATCACAGTTTAATAAACTGATGAGTCTCCAATTAACTAGTTTGTATTTATCTCCTTTTCTGTATAGAAATATGAGGTCTGCTGTAGCCATTGACTCGGGAATTTTTTATGAAGTTAATATTTCATTAAATAGTTGTGTCAATTCTGGAAGTAACTCTTTTAGAAATGTTTTGTAGAACTCTGGTGTGAGTCCATCCACCCCTGGGGCTGTATTATTTTTAAGTGCTGTTACCATGTGTCATACTTCTTCTTCTGATATTGGCTAATTCAATAAATTGAGACTGAGCCTCTGTTAACGCTGGCACCTGTACATTTTCTAAATGTTTCTTAAGGTGGTGTATTTCTGGAGGAGTCCCAAAGAAATCTTGTACATATTTATTAACTATATGCAATATTATATCCTGCCGAGTCTGAATTAGACCATTCTCATCTTCTAATTGTCTAATCATCTTATAGTGTATGGTGGAATGCTGTTATGCATGGAATTCCATGCCTGGAATATGCTTGTTCTGCAGCAGTAGTGACATCATTATGTTGTTATGATGCAGTAGTGATGTCACTACTACAGCAGAATGACTTGGAATGCTGCCACATAGTTGCTTTCCTCTATCCAGTTAAGCTGGAAGTTGTGTTTTCTTTTTAACTTGAACTTGCAGAAACATCTGCAGCACACTGTGTCAGTTAAAAAAAAAAAAGAAAATGCTACAATGTCTTTTCTCTGTTGTCTTCTCTAGCTGGCTTTTGTGTGATTTTCTATGCTGTGACTGCCCATACACTATAAAAGATTGTGTATGAGCAGTCATACACAAACAAGGATATTCTTGTATCTCGATGTTCCCTTGGTAACAGAGCACCTCTGGAGCTACGCTCTCGAGGTCATCTGTTACCATGGGAGCCTCGCAATACAAGAATAGCCTTGTTGTGTATGACTGTTCATACACAATCCTCTATATTATCTACCTTTTTTTGATCATAAGTTTGTTTTTTGTTTTCTGTTACAAATCTTAATTCTTGCTAAAGTGTTTGGCCCTATCATACTGTATTTTAAACATTTCCTTTTTTATCTGAGTTATCTGTTTACAATAATCTTGTTGTAGAGTTTTAGTTCTGGATATTAAGATATGCAATTTTTTTCCTTAAAGTGAGATACATAGATACATAGACAGTGTCGGCAGATAAGGGCCTATGGCCCACCCAGTCTGCCCATTTGAGCTGGTAAGTTCAGTTTGTTTTCCTAGAAGTCTGTTGCACCTTACCCCTGACCTCCAGAATTCCTTTATGTCTATCCCATGCATTCTTAAATCCCGTGATTGTTTCAGCCCCCACCACTTCCTCTGGCAGGGTGTTCCACTTGTCCACCACCCGTTCTGTGAAGAAATTCTTCTCATGTTTCCTCTGAATCATCCTCCTCCAACTTCATCCCATGCCCTCTAGTCCTGGAACATCTTTTCGCTTAAAAATAGTGTTTTCCTGCACCCTGTTCCTCCTGTAAGATACTTGTATGTCTCTATCATATCCTCTCTGCCTCCTCTCTCCAGGGAGTACATGTTCAGTTCCTTCAACCTGACTTCATAGGAGTTGTGATGCAATCCATGCACCATCTTTGTTGCCCTCCTCTGAACCTTCTCTACCCTGTCTATGTCCTTACGTAGGTATGGTCTCCAGAACTGCACACTGTACTCCAGGTGGGGCCTCACTAGTGTCTTGTATAGCGGAATTATGACCTCCCTTTTCCTGCTGGTCATGCCCCTGCCTATACATCCCAGCATCCTATTTGCTTTACCTGCTGCCTTGTCACACTGTTTCCAAGTTTCTGCAGGTCCCTTCTCATTCTGTCTACACCCTCTGGTGTGTCTACTCTGTAACAGAGCTTTGTGTCATCAGCGAACAGTGAAATTCTGCCTTCTAGGTCCTGCGCCATGTCACTGATGAAGATGTTGAATAGGACCGGTCCCAGCACTGATCCCTGTGATACCCCACTGGTCACTCTTCCCTCTGTGGAGTGACAGCCATTTACCAGCTGAAATGATAATTATAATTTAAATACGTATCTACTGACTGTTCGCTATCTTTTGGAACATGGTTTTAAAGTTTTTCTTGGACTCTTCCCACCAATTTGTCAATGAGTCATACAGACAGATGACTCATTTCCTTTCTACCCACATGCGATTCCACTCTTTGCAGATATTTCCTGACTCCAGCAGGGTAGCGTCTAACCTCCATGGGCCTTTCCCAGTTTTGACTGATTCACTCCCTGAAATATGAATTTCTAAACCTCTATGATCTGTAAATGCTCAGTTGTGCATTTCAGCTGATACTACTTCTAGATCCTGGGAAATGAGGAAAAAAGCTGTCCATGTTAAATGTGCTCCTCTACTATAAGAGAAACCTCCCTGTTTATGAACTGTCCTATAAGCATCCTTTAATCTAGCTGAACCAAAAATATCATTAAGGGTGTCAGTGTCACAGAATAATTTCTGTTTTTATAAACCTCTATAGGTTTGATGTAAACTACAATTAAAATCACCCCCCCCCCAGATTACTAACCTAGCTGTACATAAATAAGGCTGGACTTTCTTAAACAACTCTATCCTTTTTGTTTTAGTCTGAGGGGCATATGAATTTATTAGTCTGATCCTGGAAGAGTGCTTAACCTGGATGTCAAGAATAAGCGCTCTTCTGGGATCTAGGTCTATAAGTCTTGACACTTTCAAATTGGGGTTAAAGAACAGAATCCCTAGTCCATTGCCCAACTCAGAGCTCTGAGATCAGATGGTAGCTCCTTTGGACCACAGTTTTGATGCATGTGCTACTTCTGCTAACGTTTTCAACTGTGTGTCCTGTAAGCACACTGTCAGTTTCTGTTGCTGTAGTTCTGTGAGAATCGTCAACCTTCTCTTACTGTTCTTAATGCTGTTGACATTTATTGTTATTATTTTTAAATTTGTCATGATGCATAAAGTTACGGCAGTGGTAGGCAGCCATCCATTTTCTATTGGTGCAATCTAGTTGTCCATTTTTTCTTCACTGTATCCCCAGGTCCTTGATCTTCTAAATCAGAGGACTGATCCTTTGTAGAGGAGGAAATTGATGAGGAATCAGATTTCACCTCTTCTTCCTCTGAGTCCATAGGTGTGGTCTTTATTAGCAGTGCCCTATATTTGTTTATCGTGGACCATTTTTGTTTTCCTTTTATGACTTTCCTTTCCTCTGGGTTCTGTTTGTTTTTCTATTTTTGCTCTGGCCTTTTTTTTATATTTTTTATATTTTACTTGTTGGAAGGCTGGTTCTGTCAACATCTTGGGTGGGGGTGTTGGGGGGAGGGACATTGAATCACCATTTTCTGTTGCTTTCCCTTTATCTCCTTGATCCAGAAACTCTGTACCATCTACCGCCTCCCTGTCCCACTCTTGTGTATTTTTTCTGCAATCGGTTGACTCTGCTTCTGGTACAACCAACCTAGTATTCTCCTCTTGTGGTGTAGAAGTACTAGCTCTGGCTGTAACCTGCTGTAACTCATGCTGAGTGTGTGCTGTATCTATCTCTTGTACATTATCTGTTAGGTTTTATTGTTCATGTGTAGATTTACCTTCTGCAGCAGTAAGGTTTTTCTGTTTCTTTCTTTTTCTTTGAAAATTTCTTGCATGTGTTTCTCTGACACAATAGCACAGCCCTTCTTTTGTGCCTGAGTTATAAGGGCTTCATGGGTTGAACTATCTGCTCCATTATGTGAGGCCCATGGGCAGCAGACATAGGAATGCCCTTTTTCTTTGCAGAAGATTGCAGCAGAAGGGATTCATGTAGGCTGCAGCAAGGTGTCTTGTATCCAAATAATGTGTGCATCTTGGGGTGTCACAAGCATTACTCAGGTGTAGCCTGGGCCCACACTTGTAACACGATTTAGGCTGGCCTGGATATTTTTCTCTTTGTAATAAATGAAGCATTTTGCTGACATGGTAATGGTATGTATGTTTTGCTGTCCAAACAAACAAGCATAATTTAGTGCCAAACATGTTTTCTTCAATGCTGTTACAAGTTAGAACAACAGTATCTTGAGGCTATAGGCAGGCCTTTCTTACCCCCATGAACCAATGTTTCATGGACTTTGGATTCCACTGGGCTAAGGAGTATAGGCACCCATATTCAGAGCTGGTCATGTGCAGCCTGTGGCAGTTTGTGCACAGCCTGCCTGGGGGGCAATATTCAGACAATTAGCTCACTGCAACTGGAGTGTGTAAACTGTCTAAATATGGGGCCATGTCAGTATAGTGCATAGTGACTTAGTGCTATGCTGACACAGGCCCAAACTGAATATGGCTAACAGGAGTAGAATGGAGGCATCGTGGATCAAATGGGATCACCGGCAGGGGTCCTTTGAGGCTTATTTAGCCCTAACATGCTAATGACCCCTTTGGGCATGGATGGCGCTATGGCCCATTTGCATGCCCATTAAGGGCCCATTAACATGTGTGCATGCCCCCCCCATTCTGTAGCTGTCTTACATATTCCTTGTGGTTTAGTGGTCCCCCTACCCCCCTATTCACCTGTCCTGTAGATGTCACAAATATTCCTGGTAGTGTACTGGTTCCTGTTCCCCTGATTGACTGTCCTGTACCTGTGTGGAATATTTCTGGTAGTCTAGTGGTCTCCCACCCCCCTGATCACCTGCCCTGTACCTGTCTCAAATATTCCTGGTGGCGTAGTGGTTCCTGCACCCTTGATTGATCATCCTGTAGCTGTCTTGAATATTTCTGGTAGTCTAGTGGTCTTCCCCCTTAAGGGCATCTGATTCTCTGTCAACCCACCTGCTCAGGACCCCCCCCCCCACTCAGGTCAACTAAGCTGAAGTATAGCAATAGTGACAGTGACCTACATAGCCCTTAATGCACCACCTTGGCCAGACACCATCTGATTGCCAGTGAGTGATCATGAGTACAGTAGACACAGGTGTTTGTACAATATTTGCAATTGCTCAGAGACCACCAGATTGAAACCACTTGAGGTAGAGAGCAGAGGGCTGTGCCAGTCATCACTATTGCTGCAGTTTGCATTATGGGACCTGGGCTGGGGATGCCTGAGAGGGTGAGTTGGGAGGGGGTCAGATGCCTTTGTGGGGGGAACCACTAGACCACCAGGAACCATCTTTCGGATGAGACATTAAGCTGAGGTCACATCTGCCTATTCTGATGGTAGTTCAGGTGGATGTTAACAATCCCATGGCACTTCTCGAAAAAAGTAGGGGAAAGTTTATTAGAAACAAAAATCAGTATACATCATAATCACACATTACATTACAAGAAATCCATAACAACGAAAAAAAGAAAGTATTGTGTCCACAATTAAGAAAAGGAAAAAAAAATAAATGTACGTCTCCTGCAGTCTAAATTAAGTCACTGCTAAATCAGAGTCAGTAATCCATGGTAGATTTCTCAACAATTCCTGGAGCTCCCTTCTTGACAGTCGAGCACTTTATGTTTTATAAATTTTAGCCATATCCTTTACTATCTTATTTGGCAATTCATTTGAATTCAATTCATGACACCCCCTGCAGCTGGCAATGTGCTCCACAGCCCAATCGCGGGCTGCAGTACAAAAATGGAAAAGCATAAATCCCTAGTGGTCCAGTGGATCGCTGTCTGCCCGATCGCGGGCATTTGTAAAAAAGAAAGATTAATGTCCAATATCCCTGGTGGTCCAGTGAACCCTTGCCTGCCTGATCGCAGGCTCAGTAAAATAATTATATCCCCAATAGCCCTGGTGGTCCAGTGGACCTGCCCGCCCAATTGTGGGCTAAGTAAAATAATTATATCCCCAATATCCCTGGTGGTCCAGTGGACCTGCCCACCCGATCGTGGACTAAGTAATAAAATGATATCCCCAATATCCCTGGTGGTCCAGTAGACCCCCCACCCCACCCACCACTGAATCCCATTGCCCTGCTCCCTCGGTCAGCGGCGGGTGGCAGCACCCACTCACCTGCAGCCCGTTGACTGACACCGTGGGGCTGTGCGCCTATTGGTCCACAGCATGAGCCAATGGGCATGCAGCTATGCCCGTGCCACATTCCAGATATGTGAATGGGATCCATTCACATATCTGGAATGTGTAGTGCAGTATGGGTTGCATGCCTATTGGCTCATGCTGTGGATCAATGGGCATACAGCCCTACCGACAGTGTCAGTCGGTGGGCGGGTGGCACGCGGTGGGGTGCTGCTGCCCGCCGCTGACCGGGGGAGTGGACAGTGGGATTCGGTGGGTGGGGGTGAGGTCCACTGGACCACCAGGGATATTGGGGATATAATTATTTTACTGAGCCCACGATGGGTGGGCAGTGGTCCACTGTACCATCAGGATATTGGACATTAATCTTCTTTTACAAATGCCCATGATCGGCATGGGGGGGCACTGCCGAGTGCAGCCGGAGCTCGGCAGCTGCCGTGTTGCACCCTGCAGTGCGGCAGCTCACCTGTGGGTGGCCATCAGTTGTCCTTTTTTTTTTGGATCAACTTTGTGCTGGTGCAGGTAGGGGTTGCGCATGCATGGCTCTGCACATCCCAGGCTGAATATCAGACTGTGCAGGGTATGCATGGGCACGCCCCCCCTACCTGCACCTGCATAAATTACTGATGCGCCGCCAAGATCGATTTGTGCCGCCGCACTTTTCCTTTTGAATATCATGCCGGGTCAAGATAGTGGGTTGCGCATGGTGCAACAGTGTTGTGCCATGCGCAACTCTTTTGAATATCCTGGCCCTTGAGTGCATTATATGACCATAAATTAAAGTTGGATAGGTAATCGTTTGAAATATAGGTTCATTCCAAAAATGTCCTATAAACGTCCAAAAGTTCTTAATGAATGAACATTCAAAAAATAAGTGAGGGATAGTTTCCAGAGTATTTATACAATGGGGACAGCTACAAATCCTGTCTTGTAACTGTTTATGTTTCTAATTTGATTTAACATTCAATTTTTTGTGGCATGATGGCCAATGCATGTCCCACATATGGGCTGGGATTCTATCATGTAATAATTTGTGTACAAATTGTAAGTAAGAGTGGACATTTGTCAAAAGGGTTCTGCACTACACAGAGCACATTCCATAGTTTGGCATATAAAGATTTATGTGATGAACTTATTATCAGTTGTATAGTTATTCTCCTCTGTTTCAGCCTGAGAAATGTGTCTTTATTACAGGGAGGTATGCCCTGTGTAGTCTCTAATGTTTGTGGGGTATTTGTTTACCACGCTTGAAACCATTGTCGACACACATTAAAAAACCAGGGTTCCTATCCTATTTGTTCATTTATCAATAGAGGTTTTAAGTTTTCTATAATAAAAATACTATTGAAGAACAAAAGGGGATTTACCATGTTTAAGCCTCCCTCACTGAATGGAAGGTAAGTAATATTTATTTTGACTGGATTTAAGTGGCTGCCCCACAGAGCCTGGAAAAACACCCTAAAGGTTGAAGTTTTTAATTGTTTCAGTATGGGGAATCTCAAACTGATATAAAAAAAAGACTGGAATCAAGAAAGTTTTGATTAAAACAATCCTTTTTTCTTTCCAAATTTCCACCTGTTCCATACCACCACCTTCTGGCATCCAATGGCCAATTTTTCCTCCTAGTTCATTACTGCCATATCCAAAAAAACATACTTAACCCCTAGAATATTGATAGGGTCTGTTTGGATCCTAATTTTTCCTCTACTGATTGTATTTCAAGGGGCCTGCCCTAGCGGAAACCCCACACATTTAGTATTATTAAGGTCTGCCCCAGAAAAAAGTCAAAATTCTACAGTTAAGCATAATGAGTGTCTTACAGATGCTTCATCTGCAATTAAGAGACTCATATCATCTGCATATGCAATTATCAAATGGGGTACCACCTGTTGCCCATTTGTAATTGAATATATTGATTGTAAGCTATTTATTTTCCGTAATAGAGGGTCTAGAAAGAAAACATACAGTAATGGGCTGAGGGGACAGCCTTGCCTCACCCCTCTTTTTATGGGTATCATTGGGCTTTTCCAGTCATTTATCAATGGAAATCCAGTGGCCGATTTGTCGAGTGTTTGTGTCCATTGGATTAGCTGCTGAGGGACATTATAATGGTGGAGTGTTGCCCAAAGAAAACCATGACAAATGGAATCAAATTCTGTCCTTTGATCTAAGGATATAATATATCCTGATGCATCTCCAGAATTTCCTCATTCCATTATTTCTCATAATAAAAGAAGATGGTCAGCAATTTTCTGATTTGGAACTGAGCAGGATTGTGCTGTTGAAATCACCAATTCTGCTACCAACAGCAGCCGTTTTGTTAAAATTTTTGCCAGAAGTTTATAGTCAGTATTTAACATGCAGATTGGCCTCCAGTTCTGCAATAATGTCCTGTCTCCCTTTTCATATAGGTATATCAAGATTCCTCTATTGAAGTTTAATGGGATATCCCCTGTCAAAAATAAAGTATTATAGACTCATGCCAATTCTGTTGACAGTAGTTTCCCCAATATTTTAAAAACTTTGTTTGAAAGGCCATCTGGCCCTGGCGTTGTATTATTTTTTAGGGTTTGTAAAGCCTCTTGTACTTCTTGCACTGTTATTTGCGCTCCAAATTCGTTATTCAGGTCCAGGGGAACCTCTGGGACTGCAATATCTGAAAAATAGTCTAGAAATTTGGTCTTATCTTTGTTTATTTCTGCAAATAAGTGTAAAGAGTGATTCATAACCTCTTTAAGGATATCTTCCTTTGAGGTATGTGTCCATCCAGTTATATCTACTATATTCATCATTTCCTTTTGTCCTACCCTATGAAAATTGTGCTGAAAGGGGCAACCTGCCTCCATGTGGCCCTGCGTCCCAAATTTATGCTGGTGGTATAACTGTTTAGATTTGTGTTCATGAAATTTCCTCATCTCTTTTTGTATCAGTTGAATTTGCTGTCTCATGTCTTGATTCGTAGTACTAGCTATGGACATTAAATTCTGTAATTGGTGCCTCTGATGTAGACAAATTAAGTAGGCCTTGCTATTCCTCTGTTTACTCTACTGTTGTAAAAGGTATTGCAAATCATGTTTTGCATCTTGCCACCATAGGATTATGTCGGTGTAGCAGATTACTACGGATTTCCTGGCTGTAATGAAGTGGCTTAAATTTTCTAGAAAATCATGCTTTTGAAGTAGGGGTGAATTAAATTTCCATACTCCCAGACCTTTACAAAGAGAAGGGGTTGTCTCTATTGTGAGTGATACCATATTACGGTCTGAAAATTACAGGGGATAAATGCTTGCTTCTCTTACTGGGATATTTTGAGAGATAAAGATAAAATCAATCTGAGTCACTAAGTTCCCTTTATGAAAGGTGGCAGTATGCTGGTGTGTTTTTTCTAAATTGCTATCCTTCAATCATGCAGTGTGGATAATTTGCCTCAAAACATGTGAATCACAAAACATTTTTTGGGTCTTAGTGTGTTTACTTTTATCTTGCAAACTTAACCGACAATTAAAATCCCCCGAAAATACAACATGCATAGATGTATGAAAGTAAGGTTGTATCATTTTTATGAGCTCAATTTTGCTCATCTTTGTTTGTGGGGCATAAATGTTTATTAGCCTAAAGGACCTTTTTTGAACAAGAACATCCAGAATAAGAATCCTGCCGGGAACTAAGTCGTATAATTTGAGCAATTTAAATTCCGTCAGTTTTATTAAAATTCTTACTCCTACGCAAGCTTCTTGTCCCAATGACCAGTAAGAGGGGCCTGCTAACCAATCCCTTTGGGCCTGCCAAACTTCATGGGTAGTATGAAATCTTACATCCTGAAGAAAACATGTACCTAAGTTCAGGTCTTGTGAGAATGAGAATGAGAATGCAAGATCGTTTTTCAGTCCATTTTATGCTGTTCACATTCAATGCATAACAAGTACAAACTTCACTCGTCATGAAGAAAAAGGAAAACAAGCAAAGTTTCAACAGTATTCCCAACATTGTTATGCTTTCCTACCAGAGCTACCCTTTCTTTCAGTTTTCACTCTGGTTTTCTGTTTCTGCTGTTTGGGCCCCCTTTGTTTCATTTCGGAGTCAGAAGTCCCCTCTATTTGAGAAGAAGCTATCAATGAGGAGTCTGTATCTCCTCCTGAGTCATCAGACTGGTCCACTAATATTTCATACTTATTTGAGGTTATGAGATCCGATGTTTTAGTTATCTTGGATGGAGGAGGGTTACATATTTGTCTAGATCCAGTAGACCTTCTCAGGGTACTGCACATTGGTTTGGGGGGACATTTCTGTGGTTATTATAGGTGTGTGCCCAAGCGGAATCTCTGAAGAAGTAGAGGGAATATGTTGCAGGTGTTCTGAGGGGAGTACCACAGTTTCAGAAAGAATAAGGGTTTGGGGGGGTCAGGCCTAGGTTTGCCCAGGTGTGGGAGGTGAGGGTTCTGGGGGAAGAGGTCTGTTCTTAACCTTGGCCTTTTGCGTCTTAGTAATCAATGACAATTGGCCAGCCCCATCGTGATTGTCATTATTATGTGCAGCTCTTGTACAGCTTTGAAAAGTATGCCCTGTTTCCTCACAAAGACTACATTTACTTTCATTCAGGCAGTTTAAACTAGTATGTCCCATTTCCCCACAGATTGTGCATTTTATTTTCTCACATACACTGCTCAGATGAGTCGCATCCCCACATCTATAGCAGGCCTTCAGTTGGCCTGAGTAAAACAAAACTCCTCTGTCCCTGCCCAAAAAACATAGAAACATAGACTTTGATGGCAGATAAGGATCACTTGGCCCAACTAGTCTGCCCATTTCCCTACCTAGGGGATAAGCTGCAGATCTTATTTAACCAACAGCCTATTTCTTTCTACCCCCCACAAAAATTCCCTTATGTCTGTCCCATGCATTCTTGAATTCTCCCACAGTTTTAGACCCCACAACTTCCTCAGGAAGGCTGTTCCATGCGTCAATCACCCTCTATGTGAAAAAATACTTCCTCACATTGCCCCTGAGCTGTCCCCCCTCTATCTTCAAATTGTGTCCCCTTGTTCTTGCACATCTCGTTCTGAAAGATGCTACCCTCTTGGTCTTTGTTTATTCCACTGAGGTACTTAAACGTTTCTATCATGTCCCCCCTCTCCCTTCTTTCCTCAAGGGTATACATATTAAGCTCCTTTAGCCTCTCCTTGTATTGCTTCTCTTGCAGACCCTGCACCATTTTAGTTGCCCTCCTCTGAACTGCCTCCATCCTGTCTATGTCCTTGTGGAGATGGGGTCTCCAGAATTGCATGCAGTACTCCAGATGGGGTCTCACCAACTATCTGTACAGGGGATAACAACTTCCTGTTTTCTGCTGGTGATGCCTCTCCTATACATCCAGTACCCCCCAGCCCTCCCTACTGCCTTCTCACATTTCTTGCCAACCTTAAGATCATCTGATATGGTCCCTTTCCATTTTTGTTGTTGTTACTACCTCCCCCCCATTGTCTAAACTAGTATGTCCCATTTCCCCACAAATTGCGCATTTTATTTTATCACATACACTGCTCAGGTGAGTCGCATCCCCACATCTACAGCAGGCCTTCAGTTGGCCTGAGTAAAATAAAACTCCTCATTCTATGCCATTGTCATACATTTTCAACATTAATTTTACTCTCCACCCTCCTGTCCAAATATTTTTGGAGTTCAAAATTGCCTCTGGTTCCTCTAGAACAGTACAACACAATTTCAGCCAAAATTCCATGGCTGCTTTATTCACCCCCTCATTACAAAAGAGAATCGTTATAATTTTTTATGTAGGTTTAGTCAGAGAGATAGCTAAAAATGGAGAACATAGAGCAGTTTTCTTCATAGAGTTGTATTTGGACCAGAATCTTTCTAGCCCTCGGGTAGTCTTGAAGCTGATATCAAAAATAGTTTCCCCTGAAACGTGGATCAGGGCATAAATTTAATGTGAAAATAACTTCACAGAATCCTTTAATAAGTTCCTGGCCACAAACAAACAGTCTGGGGGGGTATAGCATACCACCAGTGTAAGATAGTCTCACCACATTGTGGCACTTTGCTGGAATAATTGGAGTTTTAAAAAAGGATGCATACGGCCTTTTTGGAGCAGAAGTTCTGGAATTTAAGGGGGCCTCAGGCTACTCAGGCAGGCCTGGCTGCTCTGGAATATGCACTTGTTGTAGGACTGTTGGGAAATTTAATACTGGGTTCTGAGTTAAATGCAAATCAGTTGGTATATGCAATGGATCTTCTATGTCATTTAGTCCCATTCTTATCCATTTATTTAGTGCAAAATCGTCTGTTATTGGCATTCTGATGGGAGAGGATTTGGAGATCCATTGACTGTTTGTGGGAGTTTTTTCCCAGCCTGCACCCTCCAAGGCCTGAGCTACTGACCAGCCAGTTTCAGTAGTAATCAACTTTCCCTCTATTCTAACATGCTGCATGTGTCCTGTATCTAGTGCAACCAACACTGTTTTCGTACTCACAGTTTGCTGAGAAGTAGCTACAGTATCCTGCTGCGAGGCCTGTACATTTGCGTTCCTGTTCCTGGAAGATTCAGGCAGCGGCTTGGAAGTCCTGACAGTAGCATGCAACTGAGAAGAAATTACCTTCCCAGTTGCACTGTCAGACCTAAATTCTCTAATTCTTTTTTGAAGTGACATTTTCTTGTTGAGGAATTTCTGCTCCTCAGCATCTAAGAGTTGATGCAGCTTTCTGGTTTCTTCCGTTTCTTGGTCCGGTAATGTTTGTGAGTGGCCATTGTCCTCAGAGATGTCTTTTTCACTATCCATGTGACTAGAAGCCATAGATTCAGTATGCTGAAACTCTGTCTGCCGTTCTAAGCACAAGTCATGTTTACACAGTATTATCTCTTGTCCCTTGGTTTCCATGTTGCTGGTAATGTCCAAAACTTCTCTCAATACAGCTTCAGCCTCTTGCAGCCGCAGGACAGGGGAGGAGGCTAGCCTCCCTGCCTGCATGTCGTTGCCTTCCTCTCCAGTCTCCACTGAAGTGGCCATATTGGATGACAGCCAGCAATTCCCCCAGTGGTGAGTAGGAGAATTTCCCTGGTGCCCTGGCCAAGTTTCCCCCCATTCACTAAAAATGCCACCAACAGCTTAATCTGGTTCAAAGTCAGTTGGCATTCGTCTGTATCCCCCACCCTCAGGCTGTGCCTGAAAATGGGCAGAATTTGTCTAGTGCACTTACACGGTCAACAAAAAACTAAAACTAAAAAAATATATCTATATATACTACATAAAGAAACACGATCTGTGTTTATTTGTACTGGAAGTTTGAAAACTTTATTTATTGAAACCTTCTCAAGTAGAAATGGGGAGACAGCATTTCTGAAATTGACTTGTGTACAACTTTATTGGGCTCCCCTTCACTGACAGGATGGTCAAATTTTTCTAGACTGCAGAAACATAGAAACATAAACTTTGATGGCAGATAAGGACCACTTGGCCCACCCAGTCTGTCCATTTCCCTACGTATTGGATAAGCTGCAGATTCTAGTTAACCAACAGCCTACTTCCTGCAACCCCCCACTATAATTGCCTTATGACTGTGCCATGCATGTTTAAATTCCCCCACTATTTTAGACCCCACAACCTCTCCAGGAAGGTGATTCCATGCATCCACCACTCTCTCTGTGAAAAAAAAAATGTCCTCACATTACCCCTGAGCTGTCCCCCCTCTATCTTTAAATTGTGCCCCCTTGTTCTTACACATCTCTTTTTCTGAAAGATGCTACTGTCCTGAACTTTGTTGATTCCCTTGAGGTACTTAAAAGTTTCTATCATGTCCCCCTGTCCCTCCTTTCATCAAGGGTATACATATTAAGCTCTCTCAGTCTCTCTTCATATGGTTTCTGATGTAGACCTTGCACCATTCAGTTGCCCTCCTCTGGACTGCTTCAATCCTGTCTATGTCCTTGCGTAGATGAGGTCTCAAAACTGCATGCAGTACTCCAGATGGGTCTCACCAACTGTCTGTAGAGGGATAACCACTTCCCTTTTCTACTTGATGATGCCCTCCCTATGCATCCCAGTATCCCCTGGCTCTCCTTACCGACTTCTCACATTGCTTACCCAACTTTATGTCATCTGGTATGACTACCCCCAGGTCCCTTTCCATTATTGTTGTTGTTAGTACCTCCCCTGTTATTGTGTACTCTTCTCCTGGATTTTTATTTCCCAGGCGCATTACTTTGCACTTCTTTGCATTGAATCTAAGTTGCCATATGTCTGACCATTCATCCAACCTTGCCAAGTCCCTTCTCATCCCTTGTGTATCCCTCTGTTACAGATCTTTGTGCCATCTGCAAAGAGGCATACCTTTCCTTCCAGACCCTCTGCAATGTCATCTATAAAAATGTTAAAGAGGACTGGACCCAGTACTGAGCCCTGAGGTACTCCACTAGTAACCCCCGTTTCTTCGGAATGTGTTCCATTCACTAGTACCTTCTCTGTCCTGTTGTACAGCCAGTTTGCTACCCAGTGACCCACTCCCAGGCTGGCTAACTTGATTATTAATCTTTTGTGCAGGACTGTGTCAAATGCCTTGATAAAGTCTAGGTAGGCCATATCCACAGCCCCTCCCTGGTCTATTACTTTGGTCACTCAGTCAAAGAAATCGATTAGATTCATCTGACATGACCTTCCTGCTGTGAATTCTTGCTGCTTTGAGTCCTGTGCCCCACTGGCCTCTAGGTACTCAACAATTCTTTCTTTCAGAAGTGATTCCATCATTTTCCCCACCACTGAGGTCAAACTAACAGGTCTGTAGTTTCCTGCTTCTGCCTTGCTCCCACTTTTGTGAAGGGGAATCACATCTGCCCTCCTCCAGTCCTCAGGTACCACCCCATCCTCCCATGATTTGTTAAAAAGTGTGGTCACTGGTGTCACTAGGTCCTCCCTTAGTTCTTTTAGGATTCTAGGGTGAATCCCGTCAGGCCCCATTGCTTTGTCCACCTTGAGTTTTAGGAGTTCTTTCAGGACTCTTTCTTCTGTAAATGGACTGGTGTCAACCCCACTACCCAGAGTGCTTCTATTGTTTGGTTTAGGTAACTCCTCCTCTTCTTTTGTGAATACTGAGCAAAAGTATTCATTCAGTATCTCTGCCTTTTCACTGTCTCCCTCTGCCCACCTCCCCTCTCCTTTATTAATCATCACTATCCCTCCCTTAACCTTTCTATGCTCCCTAATGTACCTATAAAAGGTTTTATCCCCCTCCTTAACTGAGTTGGCTATCTTTTCCTCGGTTTGGGCCTTTGCTTTTCTGACTGCCTTCCCCACTTCTTTCTGCTTTAATTGATACAGTTCCCTGTCATGCTCCTTCTGTGATTCCTTATACTTTTTGAATGCAGCCTTTTTCTCCTTAACCTTCCCTGACACCTCTTTTGAGAACCATAGTGGTTTTTTATTCCGCTTTGTTTTCTTTATTTGTTTCACACAAAGGCTTGTTGCCTCCATGATGGCAGTTTTGATTGTTCTCCATTGTTCTTCCACCCCTCCTTTCTGGCCATTTGCTAATGCATTCCTCAGGTATTCACCCATTATGCCAAAGTCAGCCCTTCTAAAGTCCAGTATCCTTGTATTTGTATGGCTTGTCTCCACGGTTGTGTTTATTGTGAAGCACACTGTGCAGTGGTCTCTTGTTCCCAGATGTCTACTGACTTCTAAATTTGTGATCCTCTCTCCATTTGAGAGTACCAGGTCTAATACTGATCCTTCCGAGTGAGTTCCACCACTAGCTGTCTAAGGCAAGCCCCCTGTAGGGCATCAAGAATGACCCTGCTCTTGGATGTGGCTGCAGTCCATGTTGTCCAGTTAACATCTGGTATATTCAGGTACCCCATCAACAGTATCTCCCCTTTTTCAGCCATTTTGAGAATGTCCTCTATCATTTTCTTGTCCATTTCCTCCCCTTGAGATGGGGGTCTGTATACAATCCCTGTGCAGATTGTGATACCATTCCCTGTCTCCAAGGTGACCCAGAGTGCCTCTTGTCCTCTCCCTTTACTTTTTAGTTCTGTAGCTTTGATCCCTTCCCTTATGTAGAGAGCTACTCCACCTCCTCTTTTACCCTCCCTGTCCCTTCTGTAGATTGTGTACCCTGGTATGTTGACATCCCAGTCATGGTTCTCCATGTACCATGTTTCTGTGACTGCCACAATATCCAAGTGTTCCTCTTCCATCAGGGCTACTAGCTCAGGAAGCTTGTTTCCCAGACTACGGGCATTGGAACTCATTGCCCTCCATTTAATGTTGGCTTTATCCTTTTTTACCCCATCCCTGCTCTTATTGCCCTTGTCTATTTTTCCATTTACCCCTGTCCTGCCCTCTGTCAAGCTCTGTACCTCAGTGTTTACCCTACTACTTGCCATGTTTTGTGGGGGGCTTGAACTTTCTGCTTCCTATCAGCACCTCCCCCCTTGGCTAGTTTAAAAGCTTGCCAAGGAAGCATTTAAACCTGTCACCTAGGAGCTTGTTTTCCTTCCTGGACAGATGCAGACTATCATGCCAGTATAGACTTTTATCTCTCCAGGTGGAACCCCAGTCCCCAATGAAGCCAAAGCCCTGTGCTCTGCACCAGTTTTGCAACAATTCATTAAACTGCGTGGTGTGCAGTACCCTAGCCTCACCCCTGCCATAGACTGGCAGCACCTCTGAGAAGGTTACCGTGCTTGCTACCTGTCTGAGGCCCCTCCCCAACTCCACAAATTCATCTTGCACTGCACTGATCTCATGCCTAGCTAGGTCATTTGTCCCAAGGTGGGCAATGATATCTAGTTCCATCTCCTGTGATGCTGCTTCTGCAATCCTGAGGATTTGCTTCCTGTCCTTCCAAGCCATGGCACCAGGCAGGCACCTTACTTCCCTCTCCTCTCCCTTCACCAGGTCTAAACCCCTAACAACTGAGTCCCCTATCAGAAGCTGTTCCCTTCCCCTGTGGTGTCCCTTGCCACCCTTTTGTGGATCTCCCTTGTGGATGTCCCCAGCATTCTTCTTGGTCTCCACTGAGGGTGTCATCATAAAGGAACCTTGATTTGCCAGACTGACATATGATTTGTGTAGAGGTACAACTACGGGGCTACGCCTCTGTTCCACCACCCTCACCCTCCCAGAACCCACTGTGGTCCAACGGCTCTTCACACTTGGCAACCTCTGAGGCAGTGGTTGTGGAACTGGTGCTCTTTGGGTGGGGGAGGCCTCCTTAGTCCTTGCCAGTTCAGTCTGGAGGTGGGCAGCCTCCTCCCTCAGAGCTGACAGTTGCCTGCAAATAGGGCAGCAATACAGGTTCCAGAATGTTTCCAGGAAAACTGCTCCCCCATAGCCAGTGCATTGCACCACTCCCCACATGTCCCTCTCCCTTATAATATACAATGAGTTATATATAAAATATCTATTTTTTTTTGGTGTGTACTTATCCGTTATGCACTGTGTAGGGTTATTAAGAATATGACAGTTCTGCCCCAAGACCTGTTGAGGAAGTGATGTCAGAACCTTGGCTATAAAGGAAATGCGTTGCCTTGGGTGGGTAGGGGTGAGGAAGGTGGGTGGGTAGGCCACAACCACTGGTGACTGTTAGAAACAATCAAATATGCCACTGCTCCACCACCCTCGTGAGTACTGCCCTTTATAGTAATTCAACCAACACCACAATTTACTAGACCACTGCTCCTACACAAACCACTCTACTGAGTCCAGGGATAAAAATGAACTCACTCCTCAGCCAGTAGGACACTTCTAAAATGTTGCACAAATATTCTTCCAAATCCTAGGTCTCAAGCACAGGAATCAAGCAACTTCAGTTGTAATTCACCCCCTCTGGTTATAAAATTATTACACTTTAATGGAATCCTGCAATTCTCTTCTTAATGCCAATAAGAAAAAAATGAAACTTTCTGTAGAAAGCGTAGCTTACCTTCCAAACAAGTCCCCAACAATATTATGTCTTACCAGGTTCCCAGTTCCTCCAGTGCATTCTAGTTTGTTCTCTGCAGTATAGCATGTTTCTCAGCCTCAAATAGGAGCAGGCTAACAGAAAGTGTTGTTGAATAGATCTACCTTGGCTTGGGGTCTGTATGCTTAATGCCATTAACTTCAATGACCATGGGGGCCACACTGGTTCTAGGGTTGGTTATATCACTGATGTAAGACCAGAAATGTTTGAGATCACTTAGGCTGCCTGCTTGTTGAGCTTTGAGATAGGAACTCTTGGCTAAGTTGAGTTCACATTTCCATTTATTCCTTAGGTGCATGTAGGCCTCCAGAAAGATTTGGAGTTTGAGTTTTTGAAAGAAACCCGTGCCAAGTTCCTGGTTTTCATTAATTTGAGCACACGACTGGTGAGTCTGAATTTAGATTCATAACTCTACTCCTGGTGAGGGGGCATGCTTGTCAAGAAGCTTCATGAATTCAGCAATGAAAAATTCTGGTGCATATCTGACATCAGGGATTGCATCCAGAAAAGACCAATCCGTAGCTGCAAGATTAGCTTGGAAATACCTGTGCCTATGCTCCCCCTCCTTTTGATATACACAGTGGAAATGCAGCAGTCTCTTTTCAAGTGTTGCTTATATAGTAAATCTTAGCCCTTGTCGCAGAGGACTCGGGGCGAGTCGAATCAGTTGAATAGTTTAGCACCCAAAAACCCAATCATCTTGTTGGGCAGCATGACCAAAGGCTAACTATATGAGCCCCATGTGTTAACAAACAATCGTAAGATGATATTTAAAATATCCCAAATTCCAAAGTGTAGTAGTGCCTGAACAAAATTAAGATAGCACAGCACTCAGACTGCAGTGCTATAAAGCCCCTAATGTGAGGGCCCTCCAGACCCTCTTACAGGCCATGCATATGCATGTTCTTTTAGCAAAATTGGCTCTCTAAATCAATGCATTTTGCTTTTAGTTTTGTTTGTTCAGCAAGTGACTCAGCAGGCACTGTGTTCAGGCATCTATGTCTTAATATCTGTAATGAGCAGCTTGACCTCATCTTTCCAGGTCTCAGTGTGCTTGATGTTTTATTTGTTTATTTATTGAAAACTTCAGAGAATACTTTTGAGCATAGGTGCTCATTTACAAAAGTTCAATGTCAAATACGTTGCCACAAAAAATGTTACAAGTACAATAGGTAGTTCTAGAGGAAATGCAGTTAAGTCAGGCTCAAAGCACTTAAAACAGATCAATTACATACAGTTTAGAAAAAAATCTGTACAGGTCATTGTATAAAAAGTCACAGGATATGTACAGAGAGAAATTCAATAAAACAGTTCAACAGTTACAGTTGCAATGGATCGCAAGGGCAACCTGCAAAGATCTCTTAACTGACTAATCTTGGGGAGAGCACAGACAGCTGTTGCCTTGAGTGTCCCACAGTAAGGATGGGCCTCTAGACCAGATTGAAAATGACTTGTTTTGTGAACCAGGCCCAGACAAAATAGTCCTAAGAAAGATTACTCCCCCCCCCCCAAAAAAGCCTTTTTTAACATCAGGAACCAAGTCCAGGCTTAACCTACAACTGAAACTGACTCTGGGAAAGAGCAGGCTCTGTTTGAGCCTCAGCCTAATGAGAGCAGGTTACAAACTCCAGCTACAAGTGACACAGATGCGAATAAGAGCCCACCAGTTTCAACACATGATGAAACTGCTGTGACAACGTAAGGAACAGAAATGGAATCGGACACAAGTGGGGTAACCCAAGTATAAAACTCAGCACCTAAAAAAACTCTTGATATGCCCCCTCCTTCTTCTCCAGACACATATGAAATGTGGTTGGTGACTAGGACTATGATATCTAGAGGACAACTGAAAACTTGAAGTCCTTCACAAAGATGTGATGCATTTGGAAAACAAATGTGAAGTACTTCAGTCTGGTAGATACTGAGGATGAATAAGGTGCATCTTCAGTTTTCTCTTCCCAACTTGATGCGTTATCAGAACCAGAAGATTTGCTGAAGGATACCCCTTCTGTCAAAAAAACAAACAAACAAAAAAAAAAAAAAAAACAAGAAAAGAAATAAAGGTGGGAGTGGCAGGAAAAAATAACGTGTAAGTGTTTGGATTGTTGTTTTTGTTATGCTCCCTTTTTACTCTAGTGGTTCTTGGTTTGAATTTAACTTTAGCTACCATAAATGCTAATAGCATAAAAACTCTAAAAGATGGTTAACTACAGTTTTATGTTGCTTGCACGCATGTGCAAGAAACATAGTGCCATCAACCGAGTTTTCGGAGGTGTGGCAGCTGTCTTCCAATTCAGTCAGTGTGTTTGCAGGCATGGCCCCAGTTCTCCAGTGAATGCAGCTGCTGTCTACGACAGCAGTTGAAAATGCAGTGGCATACAGTTGAAAGGGAGAGCTTCGCTTCAGTGAGCAGAGTTCCCCCTCCACATGCACGCATATTGCATGCTCATGTGTCCCCCCATGCACACTCTGTATGGGCGACGGGGGTGCCCAACCCCCGTTAGCTCCATGCCCCCCAAAAGTTTTCCAGGTGCCACACTGGGAGCCCACCCCAGGGTGGCAGAAATTGTTATTTCTGACAGGGGTGCCCAATCCCCTGTCTGCTCCACGCCCCGCAAAAGCTTTCCAGGTGCCATGCTGGGAGCCCACCCCAGCGTGGCAAATATTTGTTATGGCCAATGATGGTGCCCAACCCCCTGTTGGCTCCAGGACCCCCCAAACAGCCTTCAAGCTGCTACACTGGGAGCCCACCCCAGCGTGGCAAACGTCCCATGTCGTCTTCCTAAACAAAACCCATAAAACCTGTAAACAAAAAGACTTCCCTCGGCGACGGTCTCCGTGCCCGTTCCCCACCCGTGCCACCCTCTGCACACTCTGCCTCCCCACACCCCACCTCGGCCCATACTTACCTCCAGAGTCCAGCGTGACTATCTTTGGTGGACTGGGAACACGTCTGCACCCTTCAAAGCTGACCGCGTACTGAAGAAATGCCGGTAAGCTGTATAATGGAATAAATAGAGTTTTTTTCAACTTTGATGCATATCTCAGGCATTTTTTGGAATTTTGGCACCAAATATTCAACATGGGGTTTTTGGGACCCCTCCTCATGAATTCTGAAACTGTCATGGTGTTAATCGGACCCAAAGGGTGATTTCACAGGCACTGCATGAAATCACTTTTTGGGACTGATTAATGAAATGACAGTGCCAGTGTTCATAAGGTGGGCTCTCAAAAAGCCTATGTTGCAAATTTGGTAAAATAATTCCTAAAAATTACTGTTTTACGACGTGTGTTGTGCAGTTCCTACGCACACTCGTAAGTTCATGAATTTTCAATATTTTCACTTCAGATTTTCAACATTGCCATTTAACTACACCTCCTTATGAGCAGTACAGCTGTCATTTTTCACATCTCATCCAAAATGTGTTTCCACGCATGTAGCGCACAATGGCACATTTGGTGTACGAAATCAAAGTATGGGACACATTAAGAAAATCACAGTGACATTGTTCATGAGCAGAGGTCTTAAAATGGCTATGTTGAAAATTTGGTGAAAAAATTCCTAAAAATGACTGTTTTACAAGTGAGAATTGTGCAGTTTCCACACACCCTCTTAAGTTCATGAATTTGTAATATTTTCAGTACAGATTTTCACCAATGGCATTTTTCCACACTTCCTTATGAACAGTACAACTGTCATTAGACACAGTGGATGTCTTGGGAGGAAGGCATGGAACTATCATTTCCAAATACCTAAACAGCACATACAAGTAAGCAATATTTGGCATTGACAAATGTTTGTTTAATTTACAGAGCTCTGGATATGACAATACCTTATTACAGGACATAAGACTGCAGATGTCCTTGGAAGTTTCTTTGGCTAAGTTTGGTATTCTGGTCCTTCCTTTTGGTCCATAGGAGAGGAGCCCTGGTCAGGGGTGAGCATGTTGTTTTCCAGCACTGATGTGGAAGTAATCAGTTTGCTGGATATTAGCTCTGGCAGAACTTTGCTTCTAGATGTTAAATATTCTGGTCAGATTCCTAAACTCATAAATGTGCATGTTCCAAAGATGAAAGCAATCAGAATTGAACTTTTTAAGCTAATCCAACATTATTAATTCACATCAGAAGCAGTACTACTGGGTGGTGATTTAAATTGTCGATTAGGTACAAAGGACAGAGAAGCAAATACCAAAACAATATTTTGTGACATGGCTTTCCTTAAAGACGTGTATCAGATGGCAAGGCTAGCAGATGCAGGTTCCAAATTTACTAGCATGTGGGAGCATACTTTTTTAAAGGGCACCTTTCAACAAGAATAGATTTATGGTTCATTCCTCCCTTTTTACCTCTATTGTTTGTCTAAATCCTCCCATTTGAGACATCTAACCATAGCATGATCATTTTGCTAAGTAATATTTCACAGCCTAAGCACATTCCAGGAGTTTGGAGGATGAATACATCTTTGTTAGATAAACCTAGGGTGAAAGCACAATTGACTGAGTTCTCTAAAGCAAGGAAATCAGTCTTTGTAATGTATGATGCTACTCCAGTGTTGTGGAAGATACAATGGAAGATTTAGGGCATAAACAAAGTAAGGAGTAAAAAGGGGTAAATACTTGCATTATTTGGGAATCAGAAGTCACTTATATAAGTTGATTTCACTTTCCACCTGTTTAAAAGATAATTTTATAGAACAAATAAATGACTTAAAAAAGAAATGCAAACGTTACAGTGTAAGCGAGCTATATTTGTGAAAATGGAACAACAATTTGGTACCTGTGGTAGACAGCCTCAGGTTTAGATGTATAAAAGCTGTAGACAAAGAGTGAATAAAAGAGTTATGAAAGGATTATACACTGCTGATGGGAATTTGAGTACAGATAAGGAAGGGATGGCAGAAATAATCAATTGACATGTCCTCCAATCCTTTGGGACAATTTCGGAAAGAGAGGATAGATTGGCTACTGTGTTTGAGGAATTAACTGTTCCATTGATGCCAAAAGGTGTTCAAGCAATGCCAACTGATAGTATTACTGCAAAACAAATAAATCAGGTGGTAAAGTCACTAAGTATCAATACAGTCCTAGGGTGGAACTGTTCAACAAAACGATAGAAAGTTTGACACAAGCGCTAACCCATGTGGGTAACACTGTTCTAGCAGAAAGTGTTTTGAGACTCAATAAGTCTTAAAGAGGACAGGAAATTATTTTTTATTGGTAGCTGCTTATAATGTTCCCACTTATAAAATGATATCCATAAACCTAAATGATCCATATGTTACTGTACCTGAATAAAAAATGATATGGCAGTGTCATGAAAAGTCAGCCATCCTACACAAGTTCCCAGATCTGGCACTTGGGTTAATATCCCAATGCTGACATTGTAGCGCAGCATGAGTGGGGTGCTGCACTTTTGAGGTGCCATCTTTCAGATGAAATGTTAAACCGAGGTCCCATCTGCCTGGATTGGTGGTAGTTCAGGTGGATGTTAAAGATCCCATGGCACTTATCAAAAAAGAGTAAGGGAATTTTTTATTAGTAGAAATATAACAAAAGAAGATTCTCTATACAATCCAAAAATAGGTAAACCATAAAGGAAAAACAAAAACAGGTGAACATACCCAAATACAGAAAACAAAGCACCTAACAAGCATCAAGCAGGGGAAAAAAAAACAATGTCAAAGAGAAACAAAAAATGGGACAAAGGATATAGCAGTATACACATCATGTCACTCCTTCAAATAACAGCTTCGGAAGGGCTCTCCACCAATTTTTCACTATAGGAGGAGGCAGGGTGGAATTTTCTTTAAGATAAACAAACACCACTTCTTTCGTAATAGTCACTATGAGACCACAAAGCGGGACATATTTTTGTTGCATTATGAAGTGGCACCTATTTTACCAAATACGCCATTTTATAATAGCAAAGATCACTCGTAATGTGCCCAAAAAAAAAAATCCCATATAGACCCAAATTTACAATAAACTAGTTCAGCATATGTTACCTGACAGAATAAAGGTATATCCCAATGTCTGGCTAAAGGATCCCAGAACGGAACAATATAGGGACAATCAAAAAATAAATGCTGCATAGTTTCAATTTGTGTATGGCAGAGATCCCTCAAACAGAATCTATCTTCTAACGCTTTATGGGCATGATTACCCCTCACATTTAATTTGCCGCGGCAACACATCCAGATCGTATCCCACATTTTTTGTAGAATCCTAGTTTCTGTAAGCTGGTGGAGAACCCATTTAACGTCAATATTGTCAGGGCAGGAAATACAAGGCCCAATTAAAAAATGCCTTTCCAGGAGAGACTGGTAAAAGGTCTTTCTAGTCAGCCCTTGGCAAAGTGGAATAGTCAAATCCCGTTGTTTTATCTTTTTAAAAAGGTCAGTCAAGTAGGGAGAGATACCATCTGGAATGAAACGAAATGGTCCCCAGTGAGACGCTTCCCACTTACGAAAAAAATAGGAACATCTCGCCTGAAGACTGAGTGCCAAATCAAATTGGTTTCCCACAAGAATGGGGACAATATTAGCATATACAAAAATTGAAGAGAAAAACAAGACTGGATTGATCATGTTTAAACCCCCTGATTTTATCGGACAGTATGTCACAGCCCTTCGGACAGGATTCAACCGACTCCCCCATAACAGCTGAAAACCGACATTATACAATCTAGGTTCCAGCCTGGAAGGAAGTGGAAAAATGTAACTCAAGTATAGAAATACAGGGATAATATTAGTCTTCAGCATATAAATCCTTTTCAATCTTGTCATTGGATATGATTTCCATTTTTGTACTTTTTTGTCTGCTTCCTCCAATTTTTCTACCCAACAAATTCACAGTGTCACCAGAAATTTGTGTCTGAGCATTCTCAGTAACTCGGAGTTCAGGTCTAAGGGCCAGAGCCACCCCTTTGCTTTTCTGTATATTTATCTGGGAACCAGAAAAGGCAGAAAAGGAGCAAATAACCCCCAGAGCATGAGTCCCAGAGTCCTGATATGCCACCAACAGACAGACATCATCTGCATATGCCATAGTACAAGGGAAAGAGATACCAGCAGAGCTTCTCATGTGAGAGATATGAGTATCCATATTTAAGAGCCTCAAAACAGGATCTATAGTAAATACATACAGTACAAGAGAGGGCTGAGGGGACAGCCCTGTCTAACCCCTCTCTTGATCTGGACATACATTTTCAGACAACCATTAACCATGGGGGTCAGAAAAGCAGCGTTATATAATTTCTGTACCCAAGTAACAAAAATCTATGCAAACCATAGCAGGTCAACACCTTAAATAAATAAGAGTGGGGCACCAGGTCAAATGCCTTTGTTTGATCAAGACTAATTACATAACCTTCAGCCGTAGAACTATCAAAAACTTCCCTTATGAGCTTTAAATTATCCAGCATAGATCTACGAGGAATAGCATAGGTTTGGGTGGGATGAATTAGGTCACCCGCAGCTTTAGACAACCGGAGACAAAGAAGTTTACCAAGCAATTTCCAATCAGTGTTAAGTAAGCTAATGGGCATCCGATTATTAATATCATCTTTTGCATTCTTCTTATGTAAATAGATCAACAGGCTGTCTGCTAATACAAGGGGAATGGAATGGTGGCCCTGTAAAATTGTATTAAATACCACAGTTAAAGGTCTGCAGATTAGATCTATACTCTTTTTATAAAATTCGTTAGGGATACCATCGGGACCTGGAGTAACTCCAGTCTTTAACTGACGGACAAGGAATTCAACTTCTGACACTGTAAGAGGAGCAATTAAATCCCTGATATCAGTATCTGCTAGTTGGGGAATATTAAGTTTACCCAAAATATGATCCAGTGCCCCTGAGACCGGTGCCTCCTGGCCAAACATAGAAAGGGTATGATCCACTATAAATTGAAATTCGGTATGATTAGATTGCAAAAGATCTCCATCCTTATTACACATACATGGCATATATTTTATGTCAACCCTCTGTTTACAACTATCATACGGATTCACAGATTGTGTTTTCCCTCTCAGACCATATTTTTGTTCCATAAATAATGACGTAGCCCGTTTATATTGGTAGGAACTCATATCTTTCTTAAGTTGGGTTATTTGTGAGGAATAATCTAAAGCATAAGTAGCTTTTAAGGTGAGTAAGGTTTGTAACTGTCTCCTCTTATTCAAATCCTGTATTTAAGTAGCCTTATGTTTAAATTTGGAATGTTGTCTACAGTGGTGTTTAACTTCGGATTTAATTTCCAACCACCATAAAAGAGGATCGTCATATAGTTCTAAAACCGAAAATTTCACTTCAAGAACCATACTAAGCGCATTCCAATCCTGAATGTCATCCAAAATCGTAACATTCATTTTCCAATGATTATGAGCGTGTGGCTTATTTATAGGTATGCCGATATGTAATTGTAGTAGGCAATGATCAGAAGTTTCCAAGGGGGTCACAGCTACTTGATTACAGGGCAACCATTCCGAAAGAAAGAGGAGGTCAATCCGAGAGGACAACCATCCCCTATGGTACATGTGAGTCGGAGGTTTAGGGCCAAAAAGGGCCCCATCCAAGAGTTTAGCAGTATCACACATTTTGCCCAAAAAATGAGAATCACAGTACAATTTCTGAGTCAGACCAGTCTTATCTGATAATGACATGATACAGTTAAAGTCTCCTCCAAATAAGACAGACCTAGTAGTGTGCAAATAAGGTTGAACAGCTGTCATAACTTCTATCCTTTGAGTTTTAACCTGAGGGTTATAAATATTTATAAACCTCCATTCCAAGTCATGAATAACCACATCCAAAATCAATACCTGCCCCTGAATCAGATCTATCAGGTGAGTCACCACAAAATCCAACTTATTAAACAGTATTCCCACCCCAGCACAAACATCCTCCCCCAAGGACCAGAAAGAGGGACCGCAGGTCCATTCTTGGGAGGCCAATCGTATGTCATGTAGAGAATACAGCCTGGTATCCTGCAAAAAAAGAACATGCAAGTTCAAATTTCATAGAATAGAAAGAGTGGAATGTCTTCTTCTTGAATTTCTAAGGCTGTTAACATTCAAAGTCTCACAAGTGAGATCCAGAAACATGAGAGGAAGTGGGGGGGTCATGACTTCTTCCCTTTCCCAGGTGATCTGCGTTTACACCTCTTCTTCCCAGATTGTTTAGGGTCACCAGCTACCTGTTCGGCATCTGTCATGAGTTCAGGTTGTGATGAAGAAGCCAGTGATGAAGCATCCAAGTCATCCTCAGACCCTTCCATTTGTTTCCTTTTAGATAAGGGAGTAAACCTATTGCTCACAGGTACCATATCCCCAGACTGTAAAATGTCCAAACAAGCCTTGGCAGAACAACTTCTAGTAATCCGTTTTGTGGTTTTTAAGGACCAGGCTTTATCCTCCGGAGGAGGCATCTCAGGATCACCAATCGGTGCAACAGAGGAGCAACTGATGCCTGGCACAGGCTCTTCAAGAACAGGCATCAGTAACAACAGGGGGACAGGTGGGGCAGACACGAGAACATCCTTCGCAGTACGTTCTGTAAGAGGGGCCAGGGAGGAAGTCTGAGCCGGGGGTAAGTCTTGTTCCCTGGGTTCCTCATGTGAGGGCACAGGGACAGCCTCAGGCCTGGAAGCTTGTGCTCCTGCCGAAGGAAAAGACCGTGCGGCAGCTTGTTGTTGAGCTTTATAGACCGACTCATCTTGAGTATCTTGCGGTTAAGAGGGGTCATTATGAAAGTCCCTGGGGCAGGTCCTAAAGGTATGGGTGGTGGCTTCACATAGGTTGCAATATGCTGGGTGAGGGCAGCCCAAGCTAGTGTGGCCAATGCCAAAACAAAGAACATTTGAGCTTATCACAGGCGTTACTCAAATGGGTCGGGGCACCACAGCAAAAACAAGACTTAGGTTGTCCAGGGTAAAAAATAAAACCCCGATCCTGCCCCAGGTAGAAACAGGTGGGCAAGTGCTGGATGGCTCCATTCATCTTGGGTACTCTAGCTTGAATTTTCCAACACCTGGTCCACAATTGTTCCGAATCAGTAATTGCCTCAGGTAGGCCCAGGACAGTGCATTTAAGTTTAAGCCACTGTATTATATCAGCCACTGCTACTCCTTCATTTTTAAAAAGAACTGTAATAGTTTTAATGGCCAGCTTAGATAAGGGGATGGCCATGAAAGGGGACCATAATGGGGTATATTTAACAGCCTGATACCATTCCCACAACTGCTCAAGGCCTGCAGCCGTTTTAAAGCTTAGGTTAAAATGAGCATCCCCAGATGTATGGATGAGTGCATAAATCTCAGAAGGCAAAAAATGCAGACTACCCTTTATCAGGGATTTACCCACATAAATCCGGTCAGGAAATACATCAAGACCCCCCTTATACCTGATGCGGACAGCATTCCTACCTTTGGCCAGCTCGGGGCATGAAAAAGACCTGCATAGAACCTCGGGCAGGGTCCTTCAGAGCCAGAGGATCCTGCCCATAGGCCAGAATGTGAGGGAGCTTGACCAAGGGGGTAGAAAGGGGACTGCACCAAAGTGTGGGGCATGCTTCTTAACCTGAGGTAAGGGACCAGAACCTGTCTGGTACAATACAGCAGGGGAAATGGGGGGAAGGGGACAGGACAACCGAATCAGGATTATCAGTCTCAGTACTTGTGGTCATTGCATCTGAAGAAAATTGCAAAGCAGGGTGTTGGGTAAGCTGTAGCTCAGACGGCTCTCCAAAGGGTCCACCATGGAAACATCAGCAATACTATCATGAAGAGGGGAAGACCAGGCATTAGCATCAGCAGATTTGGACCACCCAGCCCCTTGCAGGGCGTCAGCAATTAGAAGTCCAGAGACAGAGATATTAGAATCATAATTAGGCACTACAGGGGCCTGGGTAGGGGTCAAGGGAACTCCATCAGCAGGCAATGATGGAGCAATAGGCCATCCAACATCAGGAAGCTGACTCCCAGTGTCCATACTCCCTGAGGCAACCCCAGGAGACTGAGCAGGAACAAAAAAACTAAAGACAGTACCCGAAGTAGGTCTAAACCCAGCCGGCATGTCAGGAACAGAAAGAGCAGGGGAGATCTTCCGTGGAGAAGCAGCATCAGTTTGAGGGTGAGTGTAGTGGACAAAAGTAGATTCCATTCGCCGAGGTGGAGAAGTAAACTGCATGGCACTACCATCCAAAGCTCGGGATGGCGGCGTTGTCAAGTCAGCTTGCACTTCAGGGCCCAAAACATCCAAAGCCTGTGATAGAGCCTCAACAGGGGGGTCAATGCTATCTGACTCTAGGCACACACCCCAGTCGGTGCTTATGCTGCCAGTTACGGCCCCTCCAGTCGACACAGAGGATGGAAGCAGGGCTGTAGCAACAGTCTCAGTAGCCGTAACAACAGGCTGAACAGTGGAGCATATGTCTAGTGGAGTCGCCGCCTCCTCCAACAGTGGAAGCCGCATATCCGAGTCATCCTGGACTGGGACCGAAATGGTAGAAGCCTGCAGGAGAGCAATCTTCCCGCATAAGTCATGCTGCTGTGCCAAAAGCAATCATTCTTCTTCTTGAAGCTGAGTGAGCTCTCATAATGCAAAAGTATCAGGAGAAGTACTAATATTTAGTCCTGAGGTAGTTTCAGCAAGGGAGGTCAAAACACCCTTACTAGCCATAGCACGCTGTGCTAGTGCGCTCAAACCATCTGATTCCATCCGTTCAGCCTCTAAAGGAGACAAGACAGGGGAGGAGGCCTGCTCCCCTGTCACAGAGTCGTCTGTTCTCTCCTCCAACACTCCCGAAGTGGCCATCTTGGGAGACAGCCAGCAATTCCCCCAGAGGTGAGTAGGAGAATTTCCCCCGGTGTCCTGGCCAAATTCCTTCCATTCACTAACAATACCACCAACAGCTTAATCTGGTTCAATTTCAGTTGCTTACCATCTGTATCTCCTTTCCCCCGGTTGCCCCTGAAAAAGGGTCTTCTAGGCCCAGTGGGCTTACCGGGTCAACAAAATTCAATGAATAAATAAATAAATAGGGGATCCCCTGTGGTAGAACTGCGATCTACCAGTCTGAATGCCAGGGTAGAGGGATATCTTTCCTATCCTCCTTTTCTTCCTACCTGCTAAATCTGTTACACAACAGTGTCTCACTTATCTTTTCTGCTCTATTTTACTTCCACTGATGTAGGTTAGCCACTTATGTCAGCCTTCTCTTTACTTTTTGAATCTTTTTCCAGCTTACTTTATTTTCCCCTTTCCTATATCCATCACTCACCAAAACCTCCCATGCTGTGTAACCAGAACCTAAAGCACCAAGCAGAAAATATTGAATAATGACCTGCATGCTGGTTGGCTGTTTACAAGCTTAAAGTGCTAATGAATAAAGTGCCTGACTGCTTTAAATACATAATGTAGATTAGTATAAAGAACTAGGTGCTTATAAAGAAAGAAACAATGGGCAAAACCTTGCAATAAAAATAGGTGTTTGTTGATACAGAAGATACAGATACTGCATGCATGGTAGAATGACCTTAGAGATCTTTGGAAATGGCAGAATAAAATATAAAACAGACAGAGCTGCTGGAAGTATTATATTTTCTCTTATGCCAGCAGCTCTGTAAAACCCCCATTATTGCTCTGATAGTTTTAATAAAGAAACACTGTTTTGTCTGTCACACATAAACTCCTTTTTTGATGTGGATAATGTGCCTAATAAGGACTGAGAAAGTAAAGAAATGTGGGCAATAATTGTTCTTCATGGAGTGGCTGGCATTTTCACTTTCACTTAATGCTGCCAGCCGCTCTGTTTCAAAGAGGTTCTGATCTATTTAATAGAGAGACTCCTGGCTGGCTAGCTGGTTAGGTAGACCTCTGCTGAGATGTTAAGCTAGCCAAGGAGCGAAATGGAGAGGCTCACAACCTTTCTTTTAGTTAGGAAGCTGCTCCATAGTAAACGTATAACATTCCTGAATCGGAGCAGGATTGGGAGTTATGGAGTGAAATGTTCACTTTTACTTTTGCAGCCCATCGCTCCATGACTCTCTGAAACTCCATTTGCCTTTTTAGAGAGACCATTTGGGTGATACATAAAGGAGTGAGGGCCTGTCTGAGAAAGAAGAGACACTGCATAAAATTATGTAAAATAGGAGCACGCTCGCTCTGCGATCTCTCTCTCTTCCTCGAAAAAACTGAGACACAGTTTTGGTGGAGCAGCTGAAACTTTCCCTTGTTAGCAAACAGCTGCTCTGCTAAAGAGTGTATAAGCAAGCACCCTAACTGTGGAAAAAGGGACAGGAACGAACCTAGTAAATAGTTATATTATAATGCTGCGCTCAGAATGAAAATAAAAAAAAAGGGCTGAACTAAATAAATATAAGACTATAGCTCACAAAGAAATAAGAGGCATTGCAAGTCTCCATTAACTTCCTTAGCCCCTTCCATATATTTTATGAATGGAATAGGGGGCCACCAAACAAAAGTATACCTATGTATGTTATACAATGGTAAAGAGATGTAAACAGCTGGTAATAAATTGTGAACTGAACTGCAGGGAAGCTTGTCCTGAATGGATCCTATAGGGTGACAGTGGCCCCTAGTGACCAATATTTATACCTTAATGGTTGCAATACACATGCTGGCCAGTGGGAGGAGCTTAGCTTAAGTGCATACTTATGTTTAATGCTGTAATGAAACTGGCCAGCTAAATGATATTTGTGGTGTTACTAAATAACAACACTCTCTATAACCCAGGCTTAGAAACAATCACTTTTCTTATGTATAGGTTTGGTTGCAAGCCTCAGAGAGAGGTTTAATATTTAATTGCATTTTGAGGGGGAATTATGAACAAGTGGAAGGGCTATGAAAACCCTCTAGAAACATACATATTCAGATTAGCTGAGAGGTTAATTTCACTTGTCTGAGGCTAAGGCAAGAGAAGGACCTATATGCTGAATAGGTACCTGGCAGCATCCCAGCAGGAAAAGCTGAAAGAAGTCTGAAGGATGGTATTGTCTTGATTTAAATTAGCATTGGGCTATTGTTCTGTTTTGCTTTTGTTTTTGAATTTATTATTATTATTTATTTTTTGATACCTTTATAAAAAATCAAAACCACACTATGATGTGTTGTACCACGTATGCTGTGCCCCGTGTTATCCTTACTCACAAACCTGTGACATTCCCAGGGCAGTCATACTGAGCATATTGAACACAAAGGGAGATAGGCACCCAAGATGATGGCATTCTCATGATGGCAGCCATCTTACTAGGGGTCATCATGGAACAAGTGGCCATATTATAAATGGCAGTAGTCTTAGCCTTAAAGCTGTACAACACCTAAAGTGGTAGGCAAAATGTGCACTCTGGGGGCAATATGGAAACTGATGGCAAAATGCACACTAAGTTATCCCACTCAAGTACCAAACTTGGTACAGAGAATACAATTGTGAGTGATTAAACACAATATGTTGAAACTCACTAGTAATGTCACGATAACAAATTCATATCTGTACTAATTATATCTTCCCAGATGACAAAAATGAGAAAATGCCCCTCTTGTAAAGTGGTGCTCCTACCACAGCATATCAGGCCCAACTTCCCTGTATGTGAGATTGAGGAGTCAGAACAGAGCTCCTCACCAGAAACCTCACCAGTGAAGGCTGGGGCATCAGGAAATTAAGAGTGGTAGTTAGATCGCCCGGCACTCATGTTTAAGCAGGCCATCGCAGCCAAGATGGAGTGCCAACAGAGCTTTATGCTCAAATAATGGAGAGACTGAGGCCCTGTCGAAGCCTGGACCCAGACAGCTGACCCCTACAGGGAGAGTCACAACCAACTCAAATCCCAATAAGGAGGACACAACAAGACCTGACACCAACAGTCACACAGATCCAGGGGACACAGGAGCAGGAGATGGGCAAGAGCCAGACATAGAGGAAGAGTAAGAACATGGGGCAGAGGACCCACTGGAAAAAATGAGGTGAAAGAACTGTCACTGACTTTGAAGTTTTGATCCTTTGAAACAGTCCTGGATGTCATGAAATCCATCAAGGCCACCATGGGATTTGATCAACCACCACTGCAACCAGAGAGAAAACTGGATCCTAAGATCCAACAAAAAACAAAACATACTGACTTATTTCCCAAATGTCCCACCATCAACAACATATTTACCAAAGAATGGGAAGCCACAGATCTAACTTGCATACCAGAAACATGAGTACTATACTACATGTACCCTGAATAAGACGACAAACTCAAATTATTGTGCACAGCACCAGCAGTAGAACTTCAAATAGCAGCATGGAATAAAAGGACCTTCATACCATCTGATGGGTCAACTGACCTCAAGAAACAGGGGGATAAAAGGTTAGAAGAGATGTTGAAAAAAATATTTACGATGGTGACGTTAGCCGCCAGAACTATCACCACAGCTATATATGCAGGAAGAGTGCAAATCAGATGGATAAAGGAGGCCATAAAGATCATTACTCCAAAATCAACTGAGGCAGACACAATCCAAATGGCAAAATATTTGGGAAATATGTTTGAAGATGCGCTAAAATTGAATGCCAGAGTGGCAGCAGTAGCAAATAGAGCATGGGTAACGTTAAGGGATGCTGACTTCAAAAATCAGTTATTGAAACTGCCATTCAAAGGAGGTCAGCTATTCAGTGAAGACATACAAGAATTTTGAAACAAAATACGACGGTAAGGAAACTGTTGCAGATAAAAATACATACTTCTACCTACCCTTCCTTTGGAACAGCTTTTGCTTCCATAGGAACCAAGCTGGTAGAAACGGGAACCAAAGCTTCAGAGGTAGAGGGTCCTACAACAACAACAACAGTTAACAGACACAGACACAGAAACTACTCGACCTTTAATTACAACTTCAAAGCCAAGAACAGGGGAGGAACAAGAAGAGGTAAGGCAAGCCATGCCAATGGAAGGTACAACAAACAGCCACAAAAGAGACTGCACATTACAGTCAATATGTCAGACAACACCAAATGACAACCATGCCCACATAGAAGGGTGGTTAGCACAGTTCCTATCAACATGGCATAACACAACCACAGAGAAGTGGGTACTCAAGATCATATCAAAGGGATATGCAATAGAATTTTCAAGCATGACCTTCAAAGACAGACTAATCATATCACCAATATCAAATAAAAAGCATAACCATAGCAGGTCCAAAGCATACTGAACAAACTGCTGACAAACAAAGCAGTACAACATGCCCCAGAGGAAGAACGAGGAAGGGGTATCTGTTCCATATTCTTCCTAGTTCCAAAGAAGAATGGGGACCTCAGACCAGTTCTAGATCTAAAATTCCTGAACTAGTTGGTCAAGATGCAGGCATTCAAAATGGAAACAATAAAATCAACCCTGAAAGCAATCTGACAAGGAGACGTACTTACTTCCAAAGATCTACGAGACACCTGTCTCCACAAACCATGTACTGACCAGCACACTTCAAATACTTACGATTCCACATCCTGGGCCAGCACTGCCAATATTAGACAGTACTATCTGGCCTAGCATCAACACCAATGATCTTTACAAAGGTGTCAGTAGTAATTGCAGCATGACTAAGAGAGATAGGCATAAATGTCATCCTCTACCTGGACAAGTGACTCGTATGCACCAGATTCAGGACATTAGTGAAAAAGGACACTAAGATAGTCTTACAGACACTCACATTACGTAGGTGGATCATAATCAAGAAGAAGAGCTCACTGGAACCATCACAAAGAATAGAACATTTGGAGTGGACATAGACACGGTGACAAGCCTAGTATGCCCATCAACCAAGAGAACAGAGAAAATGCAAAGACTAGCTCACCGACTAAGGGCAAAACAGTCAGCAACACTACTACAAGTGGCACAGGTACTAGGAGGAATGTTGTCATGCATTGGTCTGGTCCCCTACACCTGATGGAACATGCACCCACTTCAGATTCTATCCATACCTTACAGGACAGCTACGGAGGAGAATATCTACACTATAATTTACATACCAGACAAAGTGAAGAGGTCACTAAACTGGTGGACCAAGACATGAAATTTATCATAGGGAGTTCCTCTTGAAAGACAACATGAGGTAGTCACTGACACAGTTGCCAACTTGACAGGTTGGGGTGCCTCCATGGGACACGAGGTGGTTCAAAGAAGATGGACACAAACAGAGTCAAAGTTGTCAATCAATGCGCTGGCAATGAGAGCAGTACTCCACACACTCACCTCATCCCAGACGCACATCAAATGAAAAAACAGTGCTGATTCACTCAGACAACAGGGCAACTGTGATTTACATTGCCAATGAAGGAGGAACCAGAAGCCCTGCACTCATGAGCAAAGCAGCCAAGGTGCTGTCATGGTCCCAAACAAAGTTGATACACATAAAAAACAATACATCTAGCTGAGAAACTGAACACCATGGTGGATTGGCTAAACATACAACATGTCCACCCAGTGGAGTGACAACCAGACACCCACCTGTTTAATGATATCAACAGATGGTGGGACCCAATAACAACGAACCTCATGGCAACAGCCAGAAATGCTCAAGTAAAAGCTTTTTACTCAAAGCTCAAGGAGGCAACTCAAAAGGGGTAGATGCACTGTCGCTACCATGGACACATGACAGGGCCTACATATTACCTCCCATCCCACTCATAACACAGGTATTACAGAAAGTGAGGCAGTCCAGGAGACTGATCTTAGTGATCACCCCTTACTGGCTGAGGAGGGCATGGTTCACCACACCAGTGGTGATGACTACAGACAAGTGGTACCTCCCTCCTCAGAATGACATACTAACACAAAGCCCCATCACACATCACCATCCGCACAACCTCAAGCTTATGGACTGGCTCTTGAAAGGGACAGACTGCTGACGTCAGGCTACCAAGACTCAGTAGCTAACAACATGCTACAGTCCTGGTGATTATCCACAACCTCCACATACAGTAGACAGTGGGAAATATTAACTAAATGGTGTCAAACAGTATCACTACCTCAAGTCTTACCCTTTCTACAACAAGACCTAGACAAGGGCTTATCACCATCCCCACTTAGGGTCCAAGCATTGGCAATGGCAGCAGCATTGGGAAGGGTAGGGGACACAGCCCCAGGATCATACCCAGATGCACTGAGGTTCCTCAAGGCTGCAAACAGAATGAGGCCTCACACAATGATAACGGTAACCCCATGGGAACTAACCCTGGTGCTAAATGCTCTAACAAAAAGTCCTATTGAACCGCTTCAAAGACAATGACATTTACTTGATAGGGCTAAAGACATCCTGGTCGCAATCTGCTCAGCGAGAAGAATAGGAGAGCTGAATGCCCTAACATGCAAAGAATCATTCTTACAATTCTAACAGGATAGAGTATCACTCAGAACTATACCAGCTTTCACACCGAAGGTAGACTCCACTTTTCAGTTGAATTAAATCATTGAACTGTCCATATTTCACACTGAACACTCATATGAGGAAAAAGGCCCTAATAGGTGAGCAACAGACTCTACCGATTTGGTCGACTTAATGTACCCTTTCTACACACATGCACATCATACATCATCTTAAAGCTTATTGTATCTACTTTAAGATGACATATGATGTGGAGCTGTGAAGTGTTGCTGTTACCATATAAATGGGGCAAAACAATGACACTCTCAACATTACAAAGACCACTTTTAAATATTTGCATTTGTTTCTGTTAGTTGGATGTCACTATGTATTATTTCAAGACATAAAATAGAAATTCTTTGTGACCTCAAAGAATCACAACAACAATCTAAAGGGTAAAACAAAATCTAATGATACATTTTTACAGTTTTCACTGAAATGCAATAGTGCTGGCGACATTTCTAGTCAACATCATTATCATCAAAAAGACAAAGAACCTCTGTGAGCAAACACTGAGGCAAGGGTTACCCCAAAGGGCATTTGGCTAGGAAGCCAAGTTTCAAGAAAATACAAAATCACATATGCCCACACAATGCAAAGCATCATGGGCTGCATATGCAAATCACCACAGAATATTATGCTGGTTCAACTTTAAGCAGAATTGCATGGTGCCGAAGTTGAACAAGGCATACTGATGAGTCCTGGCAGGACGAAACACGTGTCTGTGTCATCTGTTAGCACCCTTTGCAAACCGTGTGAGAGGCCTTTCAGCACCATGCAATTCTGCTTAAAGTTGAACCAGCATAATATGCTGAGGTGATTTGCATATGCAGCCCATGATGCTTTGCATTGTTTGGGCATGTGTGATTTTGTATTTTTTTGAAACTTGGCTTCTCAGCCAAATGCCCTTTGGGGTAAACCTTGCCTCAGTGTTTGCGCACAGAGATTCTTTGTCTTTTAAATAGTTTTTTATTTCAATGGGTTCACCACAACATAACCCAGACAGACCGTCTTAGGGTAGCTGGTTCATTCCACTGGGGTGTCAAACAGACAAGGCATACTGATGAGTCCTAGTAGGACGAAACACGTGTCTATGTCATCTGTTAGCACTCTTTGCAAACTGTGTGAGAGGCCTTTTGGCACCATGCAATTCTGCTTAAAGTTGAACCAGCATAATATTCTGTGGTGATTTGCATATGCAGCCCATGATGCTTTGCATTGTGTGGGCATCTGTGATTTTGTATCATTATCATCATCTTGTTCATCATCATGATCTCTGTCAAGAGTACATGGGTTACCACAGTCTTCATTGCCTTGGCACGTACACAGTTCTGTGCAGGCAAGATTTTTCTGACTACAGACACAGTCGATTGGGCAGTGACTCCAACTGGTACAGGCACAAATAAGGTCTTGTAGAAGATCAGATGCCATTGGGCCCTTGAAGAATACAGGTAGTAGTTCATCATCCACATTTTTCCATCCATGTTGCAATGGTGATCCAGTATCTGATTTACCTATGTGCGAAGACATCCACATCTTGGTTTGCCAAGATGTTCTTTTGGCATGCTCTTCAAAACTGTTTTCACATTGTGGAAACTTGGCCAGTGACTTGTCCTTTTTGATGGCTAGATTGAGACACAAGCAATTCAAGTCTCTGTGGGTCTCATTTTCTTTCTTGCTCAGGTCATATAGCACTGCTACTAACTTCCTTGCTGCAGAAATTGTGGCTTGTTTGTCACTCTCCAAATCTGGCAAAATATGTGAAGCCATAAGCTCCCTTTGTTTTTACAACATTAAATACAGATTTTTTTCCAATCCCAAATAGGGTTGACACAGACTCACATCCTATTAATGCGTGCACAGCAGGAAGTACTGTATAACGCAAAATATCAGCGTAACCAAATTTAACGTGCGGTCTGGACCTGCAGAATAATTGGCATTACCTTATATTAATGCTTCAGCTGTGATTTTCGGAATCCGGAAGTCAGCTGTCAGAATCGCAAAAACACAAAAAGAAGCAGTAGAGATGCCGGTGCTCATTGCTGTTTGTGTGTCTGTCATACCTACTTAGCAGAACCTAACAACTGAACAATTGCATGACTTTATGAACTTTTAAAAACATGTCACTATTGTCATGGCTTCCAAGAAGCCAGCTCTAAAGAGAGACTTGCTTGGGGAGCCGCTTTGTGCTGTCAGTCTGAGTCAAACCGCAGAACTCCCTCTGAGAGTTGCAGAGGCTGTTGTAGCTGAACTTTCAGAGCCTCTGTAAAAAAGCGACGGACCGAGTACGTGAAGTACACAGCTGAGGTACGGTTCGAAATTGGGAAATATGCTGTGGGGAGTGGGGTTATGAATGCTGTGCAGTTTTATAGCAAAAAGTGCTCAGCAACCATTAATGAGAGCACTGTATGCGGTTTCAAAAAGAATTACTGTGCGCAGCTGACCAAACCCCCTGACCCTAGCAAACTTACTCCTGAGTTACCAACTAAGCCCCGCGGAAGTCCCGCACTACTCCTTGATGATGTGGAGCAGCAGTTGTGCAATATTACAAAAAGTTTGTGGTCAGAGGGGGCAGTTGTTAATGCCAGAGTTGTTTCTGCTATTGCCTAAGGTGTGGTAAAGGCACACAATCCTGACCTCTGGCAGAGAATGGTGGTCAGTTGACTTTTAGCAGGCAATGGTCTTCGAAATTATTGAGCCGCATGGGGTTTTCAAAATGTAAGGCCACAAAAGCAGCTTGCAAAACCCCAATGGACTTCCCACAACTGAAATCCACATTTCTTGAAAGGACTGCTACAGCATGTAGCCAAGAACTTATTCCACCAGCTTTGGTGATTAACATGGATGAAACAGGAGTGCAGTTAGTGCCATGCAGCCAGTGGACTATGGCAGCTACTGGCTCCTAACAGATGGAGGTCTCAGGATTAGGGGACAAGAAGCAGGTGTCTGTCATCCTTGCTGTTTCCATGATTGGGGTACTCATACCCCTCCAGATCATCTACAAAGGAAAAAACAATAACTGCCATCCTGCCTTTGAATTCCCCCAGGGATGGTTAATTAGTCACTCCGAGAACCACTGGGCTTGTAATGATACTATGCTGCAGTTTATTTCGGAGGTTTTGTTCCCTTATGTAGAAAAAATTAAAAAAAACAGATGGACCTTCCAACTGAACAACGATCCTTGCTAGTAATGGATCTGTTCAGGGGCACATGGCTGAAGATGTTCTGCAAGCTCTCGAGCATAATGCCATCATACCCATCTTCATGCTCGCATCATGTACAGATCTACTACAACCACTGAACTTAACTGTCAATAAGATTTTTAAAGATCAGCTAAACACCATTTCACAATTTGGTATGCTGATACTGTATCAGAGCAACTACTGAATGGTCATGCTTGTGGACACATCAATGTCGAACTGCGAATGCAAACTCTAAAATTGAAAAATGCTCAGTGGTTGGTAGACAGCATAAGTACACTTGGAGAGAGAGAAGATGACATCGTCAAGGGATTCCAACAGGCAGGGATAACAGAAGCTAATGCTAAGTGTCTGAATTACTAAAAAAAACTCAGAAGTAATACCAAGCATGCACTCCTATGCCTTCTTTTAAATGAAGAAATAAAAGTTAAGTTTTACGTTTAACGAGCACAAACCACAAGCACAAGCACAAAAGCACAAAGCACAAAATGTACCCAATGAATGAACAATATTGAGCGACCCCCCCAAGGCAAAGTAACAAACATTGTTTAGTTTGGCACACACGTTCTTTAGGTTAGACGCGTAACAGATTAAATTGCACATGCATTCTTTGAATTTTGGCGGTTAATAAATTGCCACTGTAAACATATATCCATGCATTATCCTTGTCCCGCGGATAAAGCAAATATTTATTTACAGCTAAAAAAGGGGTTATACAGTATGTTGCAGAGGTCTGGAGTGAGTGCATCACAAATTGCATGCGCAGGTATGAAGCAACACTTGTCAGTTGTGCTGGTAATGGTGCCTGTTTCTAGCCACATGTTTATGTGTTTCATTTTTGGAAAGTAGTGAACAGCAAGGACCAAAACATCTGTATCAGGTGACCTAATTACTATGGTTCATTTGACACCAAGAGACCAAAAAGCCAGATTGGCAGATACAGCATGCAGAAGCATCCTTGTGTTTGCTTCCCTTGAGTACTGTACAAGTCTTGGATTTCTACAACGACTCTACGGTGATGGACTTTACTACTTCTCCATTGGAAAAACCTCCAGCAAGAAAGAGTGTTTGTGTTGGGTGTGCTCCTACACTGTCAGGTGCATTTTGAACCATATATTCACAGAGGAATTTTTCAAGTGACTGCTTGTTGGATTCTATGTTTAGAACCTTTTTCCATGGAGGCACAGGGCGTCCACCAATCACCTGTATTGCTTGTATCCAACCTTAGATCCTGTCTGTTGCTGTCTTTCTGCAGTTTTCAGAGTTACTGTTGTCATATCTGTCAAAGACTTCCATTACAGAAAGAGCTTTGTCAAATCCTTTTAGGACCTGCTTCAAGTACTCAGCAGCCAATTCATCAAATGTGTAGAATTTGTCTCCAGCCATCATTTGAATGACAGCCATGGCATCTCTGATGTACACTGTGGTTTCTTTGTTGTATCTTCATAGCTCATGGATGCTTTCAGCTTGAGCTTCCAGCTAATGCCCTAATTCAGCTTTGTCTATTTTTCTCATTGTTCCACCAGCATGGAAGAAGGACATAGACACAAATCCTACTGGGTGACTAAGAATATTTGCCATTGAAACATCATCTCTACATCTTGCTAAGAACAGGGCTCTGTGTGGAAAACAATGTCTGGATGATAGCTGCTTTGATTGTCCCTCCCTTGCCAGACATAAATTTGGTCTTTTTGGCCATGCCAGCATAAGTTTTAATGCTAGAGTTCTTGATAGGTCTGAAGAAGCTATGTGTCCCACCAGATTCAAGTGCACCTCTCACAAATCTCTCCATTTCTTCTTCACCATAATCTGCTATTTTCACTAGAGACCCTTGTACATCTGATGTTACATACATCCCAGTAGAGATTTTATTTATTTATTGAAATTTTGGATAACACCTTTGAGAACAAGCTCATTTCATAGGTTCCACGTCAAATGAACAATACATATTGGAAAAGTATGAGACAGAGAACAAACAAAACAAGAAATTATACAAAACATAACAACAGTATATAACTAGAGATGTTCCAATACATGTGGCATTGTACAATGTATGCCAAGGTGCATATTTGATTAAAACCTGGAATTCAGAGGGTTATATTAGAGGAGGTGGGGTCTTATGAAACGACCCTTTATAGGAAAATGAGAACAGACTATGCCTAATATCTAATAATCAACAAGGTAAGGGATGGCAACAGATCAGGGGCCTCATCAGAGGTGAGAAGGTATGGGACAAAACATTTTAAAGTGAGCAATGCAGCTCAGGAGATATAACAGGCAGGAGGGAGGATAGGGGGAAGCCATAGAACGGTGAGGGGAAAGAGTGGAAGGGATCAAGAGGAAATGTGAAAGGAGAATGATTAGCAACTTAGAACAGTTATTTACATGCTGAGAACAGTTATGCATAAGGTCAGGATAACAAACGGTTAGAATAAGTGTTGGTCACAAGAAGGAAGGTTATTGGAAGCAGTCACAACTGGCATCAGCAACTAGCTGTTGCTTAAGTTTAACCTTGAAGGAGCTCAAGGTGGATGCTGAAGTGATGTCATGGTGTAGTGAATTCATCCATAGTGGGGCACGGTAGGCAAAGGACCTTTGTCCCAGAGAAGTGCGACAGCAGATTATATTAAAAATCTGGCTAGTAGAGCTTTGGGGCAACGACGGTTGATAGTGGGGGTAATAGGCTTTTGCACTCCTGGGGGCATTTTGCCAACGCTTACTTTTTTGGGCAGTAAACATGTTTGATACATGAGTCTACCTTTGAATTGGAGCCAGTTTAGCCTGAGTGTACATATCGCAGGTATGGGACAGACGGGCTGAGACAGTAAGGAGCAGACATGCTTTGTTGAGTACAATTATGATGCAGTGAAGAGTTGTTTCAGTAGCTGATGCATAGATTGGTAAGCCGTAAGCAATAAGTAAGACAAGAGAGCTTTGAATGGCCAGGTTAAGAGCCTCTGGGGTCAAACATTGCTTACGCCTATAAAGTAGCCCAATGCGGGTGTTAACAGCCTTAGCAATGTTGTCAATGTAATAGGCATAGGTCATCGTACCGTCAGTAGTAATCCACAGATATTTAAAGAGCTGAACTAATTCCAGGGGAGAGCCCTCTTCGTTGGTGATAGAAAGAGGGTAAGTTATGTGCCTATTTTGGGAGCTGGAGAACAGCATAGTTTTAGTCTCATTGTAATTCATAACTAACTTGTGCTTATGGAACCATCTTTCTACTACTTTGAAATTACTCTATAGCCAGATTCAAGAACCTTAGGGTCTGGAACACTGGAAAACAGGACAGCATCGTCAGCATATAAAAGGATGTGACCCTAACAGGAGTAAGGAAGGTTGTTGAGGAAAATGCTAAACAAAAGAGGGCCCAAGATGGACCCTTGAGGATCTCCAGATAGGACAGGTCTGCTATCCAACCAGGTGTCCTTGATCTAAGGAGTGGTGAATAAAGTCTGTGAACTCCAGAAGGGCGGTAGTGGTACTATGACCATTTCTGAACCCCGTGTTGTTGCGGGCATTGTAGCTGATATTTTTCTGAGTATTCAAGCAGTTGGTCAGCCACTATACGCTCAAGAGCTTTCGAGAGAGTGGGCAGGATAGAGATAGGCCTGTAGTTCCCAGTAATTGTGCGATTCCCCAACCTATGAACTGGTGTCACAGTGGCAGATTTCCATTTCTGAGGGAATTGAGAGTAACTAAGTGACATGTTAATAATATGTGTTAGAGGTGACAGAATTTCATCCAATGTAAGGGCTACAAACTTAAGATCCAGGGTGTCACCACTAAATCTTGATTTCCCTAATAGCTTGAGTAGGTAATTCCTGGCTTCATGGGCTGAGAGGATTTTGATGTAGAAAGGAGGATGAGAAGGGTGCCAAGTCCCTTTTCAAGAGTAGTCACTTGTTAGGGGGTGAGAGAAGTAGCCAGGTGGCAGGACACCACTCAGGTCTGTGAAGGCATTATTAAAAGTGTTAGCAATAAGTTTGGGGTCAAGTGAGGGTACACCATCAATGTTAAGCATGGTAGGGGTAAATCTGAGGTCTCTCCCAGTGACCCCTTTAAGGTTAGTCCAAAATGTTCTGCCATCATTCCAGGTCCGAGTGAGCACTTCCTTATAATATTGATTTTTAGCTGCATGAATAGCCCTCATGCAGTTGTTTATAGTCGCTTGGTACCTCTGGATGTCAGTCTGTTTACACAGGGACCTAGACCTGTGCCATAGATGGTCCCTGGCACTCAGAAACTCAAAGAGGTCCGGAGAAGACCAGGGATTACAGTGGCCTTTGAGTTTACGCTTTTTATGGGGGGGGGTGCCTTTCACATATAGCGTTGAACTGAAAAATTAATTGGTTGGGGCCAATGTCAGCATTGTTAGTTGTGTAAACCATTGGCCAGTGCTGATTATGCAGGTCAGCTTTTAATGAGTCAAGATGCCCACGGATGAGTACCCTGGTGGTAATTGTTCTAGCGGGTGGTTTAGAGAATTTGTTTGCCCAATGAAACAAGACTGGGGAGTGGTCACTGAAGGCATTTAGGAGTATGGTTGTGTCTGATATATGATCAGGGTGGTTAGAGAGCACCTAGTCCAGTAAGGTACCTGTCCCAGTTTTATAGTTGATTCTGGTGGGGGACTCGACTAGCTGGGTGAGGTGAACTTCTGAAACTGCATCTTTGAAAAGGCTTGTGTCAGGAGAGAACCAATTGATATTGAAATCTCCTAACATGATAATTTCCGAATTAAGACTCAGAGAGCTAAAACACTTCAGGAGTGAATCAAAGCAGGGCATCATCTATCTGTGAGGAATATAGATTGAAAACACAGTAAGGGTTTTATTGAGTGAACCTAGAAGCACTTTTATGGCAAGGGCTTGCATATGGTCATCGGTTTTGGGCAGAGTTAGGACGAGACCTTGAAGGTTGTTTGGGTAATATTTTCATACTTCAGTATATTAATTTTGTACTTTTGCCCTGGTGGTCTAGTGGCCCCCCCACCCTCACACCCGGCAGTGCCAGACCACCCCACCTCCCCCCACACCCGTACCCGGCTAGTGACAGCTGCTGTCATTCACTGAGTGCGTACTATTTACAGTATGCGTTCATATAGAGCTTGGTCAGTGGCTGGCCACAGTGGTGAGAGGTGGGCTGTGCCAGTCATCATCCAGGTATGGCTCTGGGGGAAGCAGGGTGGTCTGGCACTGCCAGGCAGGGGGGTGGGGGTCCACTAGACCACCAGGGCTAATATACAAAATGAATGTACAGAAGTATGAAAGTATTAGCAAAATTGTAAGGAAAACAAACTTCGGGGATATGGGATTCAGGAGGGGCGATAGCCCAGCGGGACTTCATTTTTACATTTGGGGATCGGGGCTGGGGGGCTACCTCAGAACATTTGCGGGGATTGGGGCTGGGGTAGCACTTGTGCCCTTTTAATGGGCATTGCAGCAGGCTAACGGCACCTTGTTCAAGTGCACCCTGCCTTTGGCGCATTGCTTGGGTTGCCACAACTCACAGGACTTAGCCATGGGGACCCTGCCAGATAGAGAATCGGGCACAGGATCCCCAGTGCATTGGCATTTGGCACAAGTTGCCTATGACCCGACTTGCACCATGCCTTCAAGAATCAGGTCCCTAGTTTTCAGAATATTTCAAAGGCTAGTACTGCATGCACAGGCAATTACAAATTAAAACCTTCTACCAGGCAGACTAGATGTTACATTGTAACATAGAAACATAGAATTTGATGGCAGATAAGGGTCGTTTAGCCCACCCAGTCTGCCCATTTCCCTACCTAATGGATAAGCTGCAGATCCTAGTTAACCAATAGCCTACTTCCTTCTACCCCAGCTAGAAATGCCTTACAGTATGTCTGTCCCATGCATTCTTGAATTCCCCCACTGTTTTTGACTCCTCAACCTCCTCAGGAAGGCTGTTCCATACATCTACAACTCTCTCTGTGAAGAAATACTTCCTCACATTACCTCTGAGCCGCCCCCCCCATCTTCAAATTGTGCCCCCTTGTTCTTGCACATCTCTTCTTCTGAAAGATGCTACCCTCTTGGACTTTGTAGATTCCCTTGAGGTACTTGAAAGTTTCTATCATGTCCCCCTTCTCCCTCCTTTCCTCGAGGCTATACATATTAAGAGCCTTTAGTCTTTCTTCATATGTCTTCTGGTGCAGATCCTGTGCCATTTTGGTTGCCCTCCTCTGGACAGCCTCCACCCTGTCTATGTTTTTGCAGAGATTGGGTCTCCAGAACTGCATGCAGTACTCCAGGTGTGGTCTTACCAACTGTCTGTACAGGGGGATAACAACTTCCTGCTTTCTACTGGTGATGCCTCTCCCTATGCATCCTAGTATCCCCCCAGCCCTCCTTACTGCCTTCTCACATTGCTTGCCCACCTTTAGGTCATCAGATATAGCTACCCCCAGGTTCCTTTCCAGTTTTGTTGTTGTCAGTATCTCACCCCCATTGTGTACTCTTCCCCTGGATTTTTGTTTCCCAGGTGCATTGCTTTGCACTTCTTTGCATTGAATCTAAGCTGCCATATATTTGACCATTCCTCCAACCTTGCCAAGTCCCTTCTCATCCTTTCCACCCCACCTTGTGTATCAACCCTGCTGCAGATCTTTGTGTCGTCTGCAGAGACATACTTTTTCTTCCAGTCCCTTTGCAATCTTTATGACAAAACGTTTGCCGAAATCTGTAAGTGTTTCCATAGTTCCTAGCTGTCCTGCTGATGGTTCACTCCGTATCCTTACCACATCCAGCCACGAACCTAGTTCCTCCCTTCCCCATTTTAATCAAGTCCACTAGTCAGCTGCCATAGTGGCCCTTGGCACCCAAGGCACAACGTCTCCCATATTACTGTCCTCTCACCATTTAAGCGGAACATACAGACCTCATTAGGGGCCCTATGCAGCCCAGGACCCTCACCCAAGTATGGTAAATGGTCACTGAGGGCTGAAATGCAAAGTATTTTACTCTCTGATGGAGGCTTGACTAAGAATGACTAAACATACCACCTCAACTTCTGCATACATGGAGTCTGTATATACCACAGCAAAGTGGAGTGATGCATGTATGTTCCTACAAGAACGCTTGGAATGTATATAGTGCACCTACCACTTTTCTGTAAATTTGTTTGTAACTCATTGCACATGTTGTATTTTGTATTCTTAATCTATGTATGTATAACTGTCTTGGACAACAGCAGGTCCATCTTGTAAATGAGCTTGCTCAATGATGATCGCCTGATAAAGATTTGATTTGATTGACTGAATATCACTTATAAAGACATTAAACAGGACTGGCCCCAGTACTGAACCCTGTTGTACCCCACTAGTAACCCCCTTTCTTCACTGTGGACCCTGTTTACTATTACCCTCTGTGTCCTGTTGTCCAGCCAATGTTTTACCCAGGCTACCACCCTGGGACCCACTCCCAGGCTGGCTAATTTGTTTACTAATCTTTTGTGTGGGACTGTGTCAAATGCCTTGATAAAGTCTAGGTAGGCCATGTCCACAGCCCCTCTCTGATCTACTGCTTTAGTCACCCAGTTAAAGAAATTGATTAGATTAATCTGACATGACCTTCCCGCTGTGAATCCATGCTGCCTTGGGTCCTATGCCCCACTGGCCTCTAGGTACTCAACAATTCTTTCCTTCAGAAGTGATTCCATTATTTTCCCTACCACTGAGGTCAAACTGACAGGTCTGTAGTTTCCTACCTCTGTCTTGCTCCGACTTTTGTGAAGGGGAATTACATCCACCCTACTTCAGTCCTCAGGTACCACACCATCCTCTCATGATTTGTTAAAAAGGGTAGTCAGTGGTGTTACTAGTTTTTCTCTTAGTTCTTTTAGAATTCTGGGGTGAATCTCATCAGACCCCATTGCTTTATCCACCTTCAGTGTTAGGAGTTCTTTCAGAACCCTTTCTTCTGTGAAAGGACTGCTATCAACCCCCCTTTCCAGAGTGCTTCTATTGACTGGATTATGTGCCTCCCCCCTCCTCTTCCTTTGTGAACACTGAGCAGAAGTATTTGTTCAGTATCCCTACTTTTTCACTGTCCCTCTCTGCCCAAGTACCCTCCTCTTTATTCAGCCTCAGCATCTCTGCCTTAGTCTTTCTTTGCTCCCTAATGTACCTGTAAAAGGTTTTCTCCCCCTTCTTAACTGAGCTGGCTATCTTTTTCTCAGTTTGGGCCTTTGGTATTCTTTTTTTTTTTTTTAGTTGTTTAACCAGGTATAGCACGCTAAGCTGAAAACTTTTTTACAGGAGTGACCTGGGAGCACAAGGAGGTTAAGTGACTTGCTCAGGGTCACACAGTATGCAATTGGAAGCTGTGGGATTCAAATCCCCAGGTCTGGTCTGCTGGATGTCACCAAATTTGCAGCTCAGAGCCTTAGACCACTGCGCTATACTGCCTCCAAATCCTATTCTGACCGCCTTTCCTGCTTCCTTTTGTTTTAACTGGTACAGTTCTCTGTTCTGCTTCTTCTGTGTTTCCTTATATTTCCTGGATGCTATCTTTTTCTCCCTAACCTTCCCTGCTACTTCTTTTGAGAACCATAGTGTTTCTTTGTTTATTTGCTTCATACAAAGGCTTGTTGCCTCTGTGATGGCAGTTTTGATGTTTCCCCATTGCTGCTCCACCCCTCCTTCTTGCCTGTTTGCTAGTGCTTTTCCGAGGTGCTCTCCCATTTTGACAAAATTAGCCCTCCTGAAGTCCAGTACCTACAGTTTTGTATAGCTTGACTCTACAGCTAAGTTTATTGTGAACCACACTGTTTGGTGGTCACTTGTTCCCAGATGGCTACCCACTTCTAGATCTGAGATCCTCTCTCCGTCCCCATTTGAGAGTACCAGGTCTAAGATTGCTCCCTCCCGAGTGGGTTCCAAAACTAGCAGTCTGAGGCATGCCCCCTGTAGGGCATAGAGAATGGCCCTGCTCTTGGATGTGGCTGCAGCAAAGTTACTCTAGTTAACATCTGGCATATTCAGGTCCCCCATCAGCAATATCTTCCCTCATGTACAAAAGCTTACAAATGGAGAAGCATTACATTAGAAATGTGTGTACAATTATATCTAACCACTATGCAGTACAACTATGGGCACGCAATCTACTGCTACTGGTGCACAACCTTCAGTGTGAGACTGATCTGGGAAGAAAATTTCAATTGAAAACTATTATAATCACTTGTGAGTCACTTTGGCAATTAAGACTGTGATGTGAAAACATTTCATTTTAGTATATTGCAAAATGTTGATATTCATCATTTTTGCCACATGCTGTTCAGCTTTATCATTTCTGAAAAAAAAATGACTTGCCAATGCAAAACCAATGAAAATCTTTTAATACATTGTCATTTGGTAGTTTTGACCAATAAATACCACAATGAGGTGTTGAAATTAACTTACACAGTAAAAACTGGAGTCATAGTCATGTTGCAGTGTTTCTGGAACTGTGCAAAAAATGACACTTTCTCATTCTGGGTACCATTGTTTAACCTTGCCTACAGATGTATGGCTCCACTTGACAGCTCCACATCATACCTCATCTAAATATACATAAAATAAACTTTCAAATGATGTATGATGTGGGTGTGTAGGGTGGGTACATTAAACTTTAAAAATAAGGCCCTTTTTGTAGAATTGCCAAAAGCCTATAAACACACTTGACATCAAGATAGTCTAACAGATTTGTTTAGAACTCAAGTGTTTGGCAAATCAGATAGATTACTGATCATCACACAGGGCCACAGAATGGGCCTGGCAGCAACAAAGGCCACCATAGCTGCTTGATTAAAGAAGACAATACAGCATCACAGCTACTGTACTTGGTTAAAGAAGACAATACAAGAGGTATACAAGACTGCAGTAAAGATTCCCCCAGAAGGTATAAAAGTGCACTCTTCCAGGGCAATGGCTACCTCATGAGCAAAGAGAAATTAGGCCATGGCAGTAAAAATCTGTGCCACAGCAACATAGACTAGTCTACATACTTTTGCCAGGCACTGTAGACTGGACAGTGAAATACAAGGCAAAACATCCTTCAGGAACAAAGTTCTGGAAACAGACACTTTTATGGACACCGAACGTGCCAGCCCATCCCTTCCACATCTGGAGTACTAGTAAGTAAGTAAACTTTACTTTATATTTTGGCGTCCAATCACAGGGGCTCTGGGCACCATTATATGTTAAGGTAGGGTATGGACAGTAAAACAATATTAATATAATCACTAAAACCACATATATACATATATAAAATCAGTTATCAAAAAATGCCTTCTTAAAAAGATAAGTCTTCAGGCCCCCTTTAAATGGCTTCACTGTTGGGGACTCCCTCAAAAAACTTGGCAGCGAGTTCCAGAGGGCTGGGCTGGCCACCTTGAAGGAGTGATACTCCGAGGTTTTCAGCATGGCCCTTGGAATTGCTGGGAGGCCCCTGGTGGAGGAGTGGAGGGAATGTATTGGGACAGCTGGAGTTAGGAGGTCAGACAGGTAACCAGGGCCCAGGCCGAATAAGGCCTTGTAGGTGAGCAAGCCTACCTTGAAGATGATCCTCCACCTGATAGGCAGCCAGTGCAGATCCCACAGGACCAAGATCACATGGCAGGATTTTGGCAGACCTACCAGCAGCCTAGCCCCCATGTTCTGCACTAGCTGCAGTCGGCAGATGACCCCTCCATTGATCCCAAAGTACAGAGCGTTGCAGTGGTCCAGCCTGGAAGTCACAAAGGCAAGTACCAGTGATAACAGGTCTTCAGGCAGAATTAGGGATCTAATCTGGGTGATATTCCTTAGGTGGTAAAACCCACTTTTGACGACAGACGAGACTTGGGCTTCCAGGGTCAGTCTATCATCAAGGATAATGCCCAGATTTTTCACTCTCGGGGAGGCCATCAGTGGGGTGGATCCCAGAACCCAGCCTGTTACCCTTCCAGATGCGTCCCCATCACAATGTTAGCCAGGCTCTATCACTAACATTTTTGTCTTGTTGGGGTTTAGTCTCAGCCAGTGAGAGGATATCCAGTCCTGAATCTTGGGCAGGCATTTATTTAGCACTTCAGTGGCATTTCCAGTTCAAGGGGTGAATGATAAATATAGCTGAGTGTTATCTGCATAGCAGTGAAATCCCAGACTATATTGTTCAATGAGCTTGTCCAGGGGCAACATGTACACTGTGAACAACATTGGAGAAAAGATCAAGCCTTGGGGCATGCCACATGACAGGGGCTTTGAGGAGGAGGAGAAATTCCCCATCACCAATCTTTGCCTCCTGCCATAAAAAAAGGACTCAAACCATTTGATGACTGTTCCGGTGAGTCCACAGTACTCTCCAAGGCAATCCAATAGCACAATGTGGTCCATGGTGTATAATGCTGAAGAGAGATCGAGGAGAATGAGAACCAACTGTTCTCCTCTATCCCTTGCCCTGAGGAAGTAATTCTGCACCTTTTCAGTGCTGTGCTTAGCTCTGAAACTGGACTGGCATGACTACTAGATGTCAAAAGCGGAGAGGTGCACCTCAAGCTGCAGAGCCACAACTTTTTACACAACCTTCCCTACAAACTGGAGGTTGGAGATAGGTCTATAATTCACCAGGATGTCTGGGTCGAGCGATGGTTTCTTCAGAAGGGGCCTCACCAGTGCACCCTTCAAGACACCGGGGAAGCACTCCTCTGAGAGTGAGCACCGGACTATCCTGGCAAACACTGGACTAATGACCTTGGCCCCTCCCACTAGAAGATGGGTGAGGCAAGGGTCCAGTTCACAGTATATGGGCTGCAACTTCGAAATCACAATGACCTCAGCCATCTCAATTGGCTGAAACTCCCCCCATACAATCGGAATGCCTCTGCTCAAACCAGACCAACCACTGTGGGACAGGTTTTGCCCCACTGGAGAGATCCCTGCCCGAATGGAAGACACCCTGTCTGAAAAGAATAGAGCAAACTCTTCACACAAAGTGATCAAAGATGTTTTTTGTGGTTGTAGAAAGGCTAGATGTAGCAGCCTATCCACAGTCTGAAATAACTCAGCTGTTCTATTCTTTCTGGCAGCAATCTCCCTGGACAGAAATTCTGCCTTTTTATGGCTGATTGCACCCTGATAGTCATTGTAATGACTTCTCAGGACCAGTCTGTTCTCCATGGACTGGGTCCTCCACCAGCAATGCTCTAACTTCTGACCCTTGGTCTTCATCTCTTTGAGAGCCCCATAAAACCATGGGGGTCTCAAGCAAGAAGAACTGGGTCATATATGGACTGGTGCAATGGCATTGAGTGCCTTAGTAGCAGACCCATTACTGGCTATCATCGCCTCACTCGTGCCACTTGCACAGGAAGTACTCATGTCCAAAATATCTACTGCTGCCAAAAGTCCCTCTGGGGATAGTCCCTTTAATGGGCGGTAGCGGATCATCTCAGCAGGGAGGGGACTCTTGGGGGGCCCAAACAAGAACTCCACCGTGCAGTGATTGGACCAAATGGCCTGATCAATCTTGATGTCAGTGACACCAAGCCCCAGCAAGAATACCAGGTCCAAGCTGTGGCCATGTTGCTTGGTAGCAGAGGTAATTACCTATGTCAGGCCCAGAGATGTCATCATCTGAAGGAGTTTGTAACTGAAAAGTGAGGATTTGTCATTGATCCAGGCTTTGAAATCCTCCAGGATTAACCACCTGGGGACTCCAACACCCTGTCGGCAATGAAGTCTGCTACCTCCTGCAGGAAATCTCCCTCCCCATCCTGGAGGATGATAAATGAGGAGAATCCTGCAGCCTGCACCTAGACCCCCGCACACCACCACACATTTAAACAATGTGGTAGAACACACTGGGTGCATGGAAAAGTTAAAGTTAGATCTAAAACAGATGGTCAGTCCTCCATCCCTGTATTCCAACCTCAGGCAGTGCACTACTGAGTACTCAGTGGGGACCGATGCCTCCAGAACTGGCCCAGCATCATCCCCCAACCAGGTCTCAGTAATGCAAGCCAGGTCAGCCAAAGAAATCAAGTCCGCCATGACAGTTGTGTTGTTCCTCATCAGTCTGGCATTGGAAAGCACCACCTGAAGGGGCTAGCAGATACTTCCGTCCCTCTAGCTATCTGCCCACATGGTCCAGTGGGAACCCTGGGGACTGGAACCAAACATACCGGGTCCCTCTTGAGGCTCTGTCTAACTCCAGGGCATCTCATATTCTGGACCACCCTGATACTGCTCACTACCGCTGTGCTAGCGGTACCCCACTGCATGCCCCCTCTATCCCCACCTCCCAGCACACTCTCACTTCAACCACTAGGAGGGGGACAGCCACAAAGGGGCAAAGGTCACACAGCAGGGACACAGCATAGATGGTATGAGGGGGCCCGAGACCTACACATATTTCTCACTTCCCACACTTAAATAAAATGAAATCACTTACATTACAAAAAGAAAAGAAAGAAGAATTTATTTATTTATTGAGATCTTGGATTAACACCTTTGAGCAGAAAGCTCTTTCATAGGTTCCACGTCAAGAATGACACAAACAAGAATACAGATACTGTATGTTCCACAAATACAGATACAGAAAGAAACAATTGAAAACAGTCTCCAGGCATATATTCTAACAATAGTTACACAATCTAAGCTTGTACAGGTTGCAGAGTCAAAACAAAGGCTGACGTTTCACTAGGTCACGGTAATATAACATGAGGACGCTTGTTTAAAAAGGAGAACTGTACAACTAACAACATAGGCAGATAACTGAATTGTGCCTGAGTCAAAGAAAGAAGGAAGGTCTCATATCAGTAGAGAGGGACAGGGGAGGGAGGAGGAAAGTGCGGGGAGAAAGAAGGCAAGCAGAGGTGGGGAGTAGGATGGTGATAGATAGGAGAGAAAGGGAAGAATAGCTATGTAGTCAAAGTGGAATAAAGGAGGAGAAGGGTGGGTGAAAGGATGGGTGGAGGAGGGTAGGGAGGAAGAGGTGGTGTAGGTAGTGGGCTGATGATGAAGATGTATTAAGGTGGTAAGGAGGAAAGAGGTATGGAATGACAGAGGGCCAAAAAAGGGATGAGGAGGTGGAGGGAGGCAGGAGGAACAATGAATAATTTAGTTATGAGTAGAAAGCCCATGAAAGTGTTAACTTGACTGGAGGCCCAACAAATGGACATGAAGCGTAAAATTTTACTATTCAAAAGAGATCACAGAGAATGGCAAATGGTAGGAGCAAGGTAAAGGCAAATTAGCAGTAGCAGTCACAGGTTGACAGTCAGATTAGATACTGACAGAATTTTTTCTTAAAGGAGCCCAGTAAAGTAGCATTGGTTATGTCAGGAGGCAGGGAGTTGTACCACTGCAGAGCTCTGTATGCGATTGCACATTGTCCAAAGGTGGTGCGGCACTATGGGATTCTGAAAGCCTGTTTGCCAGAGCTTCTGGTACTGCATGGGTTACGTGCAGGGGAAAAAAGGGCCATTATGTCAGAGGGTAGCAGTCCCAAGGTGACTTTTTTTTGTAAGCAGGCACGATTGGTATTTGAGCATGCTGTCAAATTATAACCAGCTAACCTGGGCATAAAGATCACTGGTGTATGTCATGCACGTGGCACCAGTAAGAAGGTGGCATGCTTTATTTAAGGCCGTTTTGATATGTTGGAGGGCAGAGTTTGTAGCCACACTGTAAATGACAACACCATAGTCCGCAAGAGAGACCACAGAACTGTGGATGTTGTATTCAGTGCTTCTGGAGTGAGATTATGTTTGTTCCTGTGTAGAACTTCTAAATGCTGGTTAATAGCTTTGACTGTTTGGTCAACGTGCTGGGTGAAAGACAGGGTAGAGTCAATAGTTATACCCAAGTACTTGAAATGGTGAACCAGTTCAAGAGGGGAGCCAGTGTCATTAATGATGTTAAGCAGGAAGGTTTTGTGTCTGCTTTGGGAGGTTGAAAACAGCATTGTCTTAGTCTTGTTATAATTAAGGATGAGCTTATTATCCTGAAACCACTTCTCTGCAGATATTAAGGATTGCTGAAGTTTTTCCTGGAGAAGGTGAGGGTCCATGTTGTGTGTAAAAAGTACAGTGTCATCAGCCTATAGAAGTATGTGGTTGCAGCAAGCTCCCGGTAGCGAACTGAGTAAGATGCTAAAAAGCAATGGACCCAAGATAGATCCCTGTGGGACTCCAGAGTGCACAGGCCTACTATTGGACAGGGCATTACCAATTTTTACCTGGTGCGTTCGGCTGCTTAAGTAGCTGGAGAACCACGTTGTAGTGTCAGAGGAAAGACCAATGGAGGAGAGTTGTCTGATGAAGAGATCATGGTTGACAGTGTCAAAGACTTTGGTAAAGCCTATGAAAGTTGCCCCTACCAAGAGCCCTTGTTCCAGAGAGTTATTGATAAAGCCTGTAAACTCCAGGAGTGCAGTAATGGTACTATGCCCACACCTGAACCTATGCTGTTGGGGACACTGGAGTTGGTAGTTATCCAGCTACTCTATGAGTTGGTCAGCCATGATGTGCTCCAGGGCCTTAGAGATGGGGCTAAGAATAGAGATTGGGTGGTAATTTCCCCTGCAGGGCTCGGTCACCACTCTTGTGCACTAGGGTGACCACTGCTGATTTCCAAAGATATGGAAATTGTCACTGAGAGAGTGACAGGTTGATTATTTTGATAAGAGGTGTGAGGATTTCCTTGCGGGTGAGGGCAACAAACTTTAAGTCCAAGGAGTCCCCACTGAATCTAACTTTCCCCAGTACCTTCCTAAGATAAAGTCTGACTTCATTTATAGACACTGCTTTGAAGTAAAATGGTGGGTGGTCTCGGGGTGAGTTCTGGACTGCAGTATTCATACCTGAGGGGGTAACCACAAAGTAGGCAGGGAGGGGGGAGAACATTGCTAAGGTCTGTAAATGCTTTGTTGAAAGCATTTGCAATGGCTTTTGGGTCCACCGTAAAGGTGCCATCGATGTTCAGCATGTTTGGGGTAGTTTTGTGGTCTTTACCAGTGATGCTTTGGATGTCTTCCAGAACGTCTTTCTATCATTCCAGGAGGTAGAAAGGGCTTCTTTAAAATACTGGCTTTTAGCAGAATGGATAGCATGGGTACACTCATTTCTTGCTGCTTTGTACCTCTGTAGGTTAGCTTGTGTCCCCAGCACTCGAGAGATGTGCCAGAGGTGATCTCTGTGTTTTAGTAGATCAAGAAGATCAGGGGTGATCCAGGGATTATGGGGTCTCTTGATTTTTGTAGTTTTGAAGGGGGCATGCTTATCACAGATTGCAGTAAAGAGGTACATGAAGAGTTCCAATGCAATGTCGACATTGCTGGCTGTATATACATTAGACCAACTGGTGATTCTCAAGTCAGGTTTCAGTAACTCGAGGTGTCCCAGAATAAGAACCCGGCTAGTGAAACTTCTGGCAGGGGGCTTGTGGCAGTAATTGGACCAGTAAAACTTGACAGGGGAGTGATCACTAATACAGCTTGGTAGGACAGAGGTTCCCCTTTGATATTATCTGGCCGGTTAGATAGCACCCAGTCCAGTAAGGTATTGGTCCCAGTTTTGTAGTTCCTCCTGGTTGGGGCTTCTACAAGCTGGGAAAGGTGGATAGCAGATAATGTATCATTGGCATCAGTGGCGTTAGGGGAGAGCCAGTTTAAATTAAAATCCTCCATGCATTAGAAATTCTGAGTGAAGGCTCATCCCTCTTAAAGCATTTACAAAGGACGCAAAGCCAGGTTTAGTGTGTCTTGAAGGGATGTAAACAGAATGCACGGTGAGTGTTTTGTTGTGTGCACCGAGAAGCAACTTAATGGCCAGCATTTGGATTAAATCACCACAACCAGGGGTGGGGATCCCCAGGCCCTGCAAAGTGTCCTTTACGTAGATCACACATCCACCACCATGCTGAGAAAGGGGATCACACCTAAATACTGTGTAGCCAGGAAGTAGGATTGCTGCATCAGGGACATTAGGAGTGAGCCAGGTTTCTACTACCGAGAGAACATCTGGATTGTCTGTCTAAAGAAAAACCCTAACTAATCAAACATTCACCTTACACTCTCAAATACAAAACACAGTTCTTAATCACATACACACTGCAACCATTTACTAACTAAACCCTTTTTCCCTACCCTTACTACCCCACCCACAATACTCTATAAAATATAACCACCACAGTGATAAAGTCAGATATAAAAACAAGTGTTCACAGGATGTGCCGTGAAAGGATAATATGCTCTTAAAGGAGCTGAAATGACAAGCAGTTCAATCTAAAAGTTTGTTAATGAGTTAGTTCAATAAAATATCTATATCTGTCCCAGCAGAAGAGGGCTCTTAGTCCCATTGCTTTTTAAATAACCCAAATGTAAGGTCTTGGAGTACCATGGATGTGCAAACAATACAATGGTAGTTTTGCTCACCTGGTAAAGGTGATTTGTTAGTGTATATCTGTGACACTCCATTTCTCACCCAATGGAGCAGGCAGCATGTCACCAATAACAAAGACGGCATCAAGATTGTTACCGGCATGTCATGTGGGATGGGTTCTGAATGTAATTAAGTATATTCATTGTGCAGTTTTCAATAAAATAGAATAGTTCAATAAATGTTATTGTGTCAGTCTGCATTATTAGAATTGATAATAATTAATTTCACAGCTTGGGAATTTTTAGAACTGATGAGATAAGGAGCTATAGGGGCTCAGCTAGAATCTTAAAATTTGATACAAGGTCACATGTGCATCTCACAGCCTATTAGGTGAACATGGCCCTAATGTGGACTTGGAGTGCCACGGATATACACTAACACAATCACGTTTACTAGGTGAGTAAACTACCACTGGTCTCAATATTTTCCTTCACCTTGCATTAACCTTTTTAACATGAATTTGATTAAAACACTGAAGAAGATTGTCTGTGTGAGGGTGATTGGGGAGGTTCTTATGGCAACTATACCTAGTAGTTGGTACATCTCCTGCAGCAATGCAGCACCAAAATTACTACCCTGATCAGTAATAATCTCTTTAGGTATGCCCACCCTGCTGAAAATATTGGCAAGCTGCCACTTTTGGGGCTGTGACAGTACACATTAAAATTGCCTTTGAGTATTGAGCAGCATAGTCATATACCACTAAAATTAATTGAGTACCCTTTTTACCTTTGTCCAAGGGGTCAACGCCCATTGCAAGTTTCTTAAAAGGCACATCTATCAAGGGTAAGGGCACCATGAGCACCTTGTCCTTTTTAGTCACTGGGTCTACTTTCATACATTTAGCACAAGAACAACTATAGGTAGCAACACCCTTATTAATCTCAGGCCAGTAAAATTGGTACAGCAATCTGGCAAGGGTACAGACCCTCCCCAAATGACTGGCCATAGGAGTCTCATGTGCTATTTGTAACAACTCAGTTCTGTACTTCTTTCATATGACCAATTGTTCTATCCATTCCTATATCTGAGGATTAACCCAAACTGTCTACAGTAACCCATTACAATTTTTGAACATTGATTTATCATGTTTTTATTTCACCCCCAGCTGCCTAAAATAACCCTGGAGAGAAACATTGTTAGTTTGCTCAGAAACAAAATCACAATCAATTATCATTTTAGCCTCAGCATTTTCCTATATCAACCCTTTATATTCACCAGTTTTTTGTTGTCACTGTTTTTTCAGGTGTCTTCTTTCTCTTCTGGACTTCCAGATCTTGAGGCTGGGGTTAAACAAGTCCAAATCAAAGTTACCAATGGAAAAGAGTCCACAACATCTGAGATTTTCTTTGAGCTCTTGTTATCACAGCTGCTGACACAGCAGGATTTACTCCCTCTCTGACTAACTTCGCAAATCCTGGAAAGGTTTTTCCAATAATGACTGGTACAGGTAGCTTAAGTACTACCCACATTTTCATTCAGTGTAATATCCCACTATTGTGCAGAGTCACTTGGGTTGTGGGAAAACATTGAGTATCTCCCTGGATACAGATGACCCCAGTACTTGGTCCTTTTGCACAGTCTTTTCTCAGTACTTCAGCATGCACCAGGGGCTGTTGCATTTCTGAATCTATAAGTCCCTTCACAGTTTTATCCCCCACCTTGATATCTGTTAAATACTTGCCTCAATTTGCTGAGGCCAAATTTGTTCCAGTGTTATCCTCCTTATTTTTATAGCAGTTTCTTGCAAAATGGCCTGGCATATTACAGTTCTAGCAAATAAAGTCTTTGGGTGCAGATGTGTTATCCTCATCAGAGCTGTTATCTGATCTGAAATTAAATCAGGGAAAAAAGAGGGTCTTACCATACCTGGGCTGTCTCTTCACTGTAGTGTCTGTCTGGCAATCTGATAGTCCTCAGTCAAAGAAACAACCTTTTCCTCACTTTCTGGTTGGTTGTCTTTTACTCAAAGCTGCATGTCTGTAGGAAGAATATTGATGAATTGCTCTATAGTAAATATGTCAGTAATCTGTGGGACTGTTTTGCTGGCTCGTTGGAGTCATTTAATGAAAAGTTCTCTGAGTCAGGTGAAGTCTTCTTGAGGATTGTTGACTTAGTGGTACTTCAGGGACCAGAATCTCTGCCTGTAGGTCTCTTGTGAGATGTCATATCATTTAAGGATTTCTCTTTTCACAAGGTAATAGTTTTCTGACAGTGCAGTGTCCATATTGCTGTAGGCAAGTTGGGTTTTACCTTTCAGATATGGTACTAGCCTGATTGTTCATTGCTGTTTTGGCCATTGACAGACTCCAGCAACCTTTCAAATATTGTCAGGTATGCTTTGATATCATCTGTGGAACACAACTTTGTAAATTCAATGTCTTTTACGTTATTTTTGTTTTATTGATCTGCTGGACCTGTACCAGTACCAGATCCTTCAGCTTTGATAGCTTGCAAGGCATCCAGCCATTGCTGCTCCTGTTGCTGCATCTCGTCTTTTCTCTGCTGCAGATCTTCTCTTCTCGTCTCTGTTCAGTCTCTCTCTTTGTTGTATAGGCCCACCATTTGAAGATGTCAGACATGCTTTCAGGTTCTGTCTCTACCTGTTCTTCTTCTCTCATCACTGCTGCTGGCTGTATAGTCTCAGCTTGAATTTTTGTTTCTGCTTCTAGTTTGGCTGCTATTCTTCTGGTAATAAGTCCTGGGCTTGTTGTTACAGGATCCATACCTTTCTTCTATGCTTCCCTTGGTACCATGTCTAGTACCCACACACAAAACCCCTGGCATAGAGTATGCCCAACGTAAGTCCCAATTCTCACGTCTGTCTTTTTTTTACTTTATTTCCCTCCAGTCACTGAGCCTGAGGATCTCTTTCAGATGACCCCTCAGCTACTCCCACCCTGACTGAGACTCCCCAACTTTGGCCCCCCCAGAGCTCTAAGTCCACACTCCTTGCCTAACCAGAAACCTCCTGGCTTGCATCCCCCGGGGGGGCACCTCCACTATCACAGTTCTCCTTGAAATCTAACTGCTGCAGACATTGGAGTATGGCCCTGAGGATCAGGACCCAGGTAGGTGGAGTCTGATGGTGGGTGTGGGGCCTTGGGGTATCATCACCATTCCAAGGCTCAGGGTTTTTCCCCTGTTTGTGAATTGAGAGGCTTCCCTATTCCTCCCATGGTGAGTGCAGACATGCACTAACATCTGGGGAGGTGCATGCATGCTCTCGTGCATGCACCAGCTGACATCTGCCATGCCCCGCCTCCCCTTTCTGTGGAGGGTTGCTGGCTGAGTACTGCCCAGTTGCCACTATGAGGCACCCTGTTGCTGACCCCTGCATCTTCTTCCCCAGGAGAAGGTGAACAGTTGTCAGATGCTCCAACCTTCTCCTCCCCTGTTGACCCTAGCAACCCAAACTCACTCCCAAACATGGGTCACCAGTGTGGCACGAGGTGTGGCATCCAATGCCTCAACCCTCAGTGCCACTGGGCCAGCATCTCACTTCCATCATCATAAGTGACATTGCGGAGGGACTGGAAGGTGAGGTGTGTCTTTTTGCAGATGACACAAAGATCTGCAACAGGGTTCACACTCCAGGAGGGGTAGAGAAAATGAGAAGGGACCTAAGCAAGCTTGAGTGGTCATGAGTGTGGCAGCTAAGATTCAATGCAAAGAGGTGCAAGATCATGTACTTGGGGCACATAAATGCAGGGGAGAAGTATGTGTTGGGGAGAATTACGGATGGCCACCAAACAGGAAAGGGACCTGGGAGTCATCATATCTGATGATCTAAAGGTAACCAAACAATGCTAGAAGGCTGTGAGGAGGGCCAGTGGAATGCTGGGGTGCATAGGGAGAGCTATCTCCAGCAGAAGGAAGGAGGTGGTGATGCCACTGTATAGAATACTGGTGGACCTCATCTAGAGTACTGTGTCAAGTTTTGGGAGCCCACATCTCCAGAAGGACATAGACAGAGTAGAAGTGGTTCAGATAGGGGTGACAAAAATGGTGCAGGGGCTGCAATAAAAGTCATGCAGTATGAGGGGAGACTGGAGGATCTCAATATGTGTTCTCTGTAGGAGAGCGAGGATATGATAGAGACTTTAAATACCTCAAGGGTGTAAGTAAGTAACTTACAAGAGGGTAGCATCTTTCAAAAAGAAAGATTTTCAGGAACAAAAGGCCATGATATGAAGATAGAGGGTGGTAGACTTGGGGGTAAAATGAGAAAGTATTTTTTCAAGGAAAGGGTGGTGGATCCATTGAACAGCCTCCCAGCAGAGGTTGTAGAGGCAAAAATGGTAGGGAAATTCAAAAAACACATGGGACAGACATAGAGGAACTCCAGTGGTAGGAAAGAGAGGGTAAGCTACAGATCATTTAGGATCTGCAGTATATGAAACAGGTAGGGAGAATGGGCAGATTAGGTGAGCCAAGTGGTCCTTATCTGCTGTCAGATTCTATGTTTCTATGTTTCTTATACCACCTTACATAGAAGCATAGGTCAGGAAGCATAAGCAAAATAGAAGAAATTATGAAATTCACGGATAGTGTTTTATTATTATCAATAATAAAAAAATAAAGAAGTACAGGATAGCTCTTTATAAAGGCAGTACAAACAAAGAAATGCAGTTCTTCATCTGGAAGTCTCTTTTCAATTTAAATCTCAGTCTCTTGTTCTCCAACTAACTAAACAAAACATTGCTGTCTTTTTACAAGATGTTTTGCCCTGGCAATTAAATTCTGCATCCTGTTCTCATTAAGCTATATCTCTTGTTTTCAACCATGTAACAAAACTCTCATTGCCCTTCCTGTGACCGGCCTGAAGAGTACATCTAGACTCCTTAACAGGTGCCACTAACTAATACATTCTGTTCAGAGCTGGCTCCCTGTTGACAGCTCTGCCAACAATCTTGTGAAGGTCAAAAGGTTTCTCAAGGTCAACCTCCTGTGTTCCAAATTGCCAACTTTTTCAACAAACCTAAGTAGCTGTCTGCATTCATTTCAAAAATATAATTATATACATTTGCAAGCCAGGAGTTTCAGTTTCACATACAGATTCATATATACCTCTTTTAACCACAGAGAAGCAAGGGGAGAAAGAAAGAATAGAAACAGCAAGTGAAGGAAGGGAGATAACAGGGAGAAATTGTGGGTCATCAGAGTGGCCAGGTCCTAAGTGCCACAAGAATTTTTTTCCATATTGCTTTTTTCCCTAGGAGTTCCAGGCAGAGCTGCTCAGTCTTGTCCCTGCCCACCCCAGCTGTCTACCACCTCTCCCAGCACTCACCCAATTCAGAAACACCAGGGCTTACCCCCATGATGAGATCAGAAAGGGGAGGGCTGTCCTCTCCCCACCCATGTCATTATCCAGTAGTGGATTGGTGGTTCTGGGTGGTGGCATGGATTGAAAAGGAGCAGATAGAATGTCATGGAGCCTGGATCCCCATCTTTTTCTGTGTTCTCCCCCTGCATTCACAGCCATAGTGACATGTAGGTGTGCACATGTGGAGGCCCATGCATGCCACAGAACTGTGACCTCTCCTTGTTTTGGTGTTCAGACATCACGATATCCCACAGGCCTCCACAAGGGTGCAGCCAAGGGCCAAGATGGCTACCTTTCTTACTTGTGAAAGAAGCGCAGTCCTCTGGAGACTTGATCCACTCCCTCCCAGCTGACCCACAGTGACCCATACTCTTTCCTGAACTCATGTCACCAGAGTGGCATGAAGTACTTCAGCCCTCCACCCCACTGGGCAGGCAGTCAAGAACAATCTGATTGTGCAATCAGACAGGCAAGACACAGACAAGTGACAGAATAGGGGAGCATAAAACTAGATCCCTGCTTTTAACTCTTTCTGCATAACAAAGGGGACAGGGTTTTATCCAACCCAGGCACAAGATGTCATGAGCTATGAGGTGCACCTCAATTTGAAGCACCACAACATTCTCAATAACCTTACATAAAAAAGGTAGGTTAGAGACATTATGGTAATTTGCTAGAACATCCTGGTCCAAAGATGATTTCTTCAGAGGGGGCGGAACCAGTGCATTTTTCAATGCTACTGTGAAGATCCCCTCCAAAAGGGAGCACCAAACTATTCCAATGAACACTGGCTCCAAAATCTCCATGCAGCTCACTAGTAGATACGTGAGGCCTGAGTCTAGTTCTCAAAAAGTGGGCCAGAACTCTGAAATCACCTTACAGATGTCTTCAATCATGATCCAACTCTGCCCAAGACAGCTGAGTGCATCCACAAAATGCAAGCTCAACTCCACTGGGTTGTGAAAGCCCATATGGAGAGATCCTGGCCTGAAAAGATACACTGTATCTGAGAAGAATTGAGCAAATTATTTGCATTTAGCTACTAAAAACACTCTTTACCAGCTGAAGAGAGGGTGGATTTAATAACCTATTCACAGTACAGAGAGCAGAACTGGTCAGTTCCTCCCAGCCACAAGCTCCTTGGACAGGAATGCTGCCTACTTACAGGAAATTGCCCTTTGATATTTCTTATAGCGAGTCATGAAAGCCAGTTTGTACTCCTGGGTTCTGGGCCTCCTCCAACAGCACTGTAACCTCTGACTATTTGTCTTCAGCTCCCTATGCTCTCCTCCAAACCATGGGGAGCTCAAGCATGAAACCTGGGGTTGTATATGGGCAAGTGATATGGAGTTGAATTCTGTTAGTTCTCTGATTGTGAGTGGCATGAAAAAACATTGGCGTGTTTTTAAAACTGACCTTGATTTATCGGCTATCATTGGTGATTGCCCCAAAATAGCATACAGAAAGGCCACTAGCATTTGTGATTTAGTTGTCTACAGCCACTTTGTTGACACAAAAAATACATCCTCTGGTTTACCACCACTTCCCAAGGGGATGTATCACTGTGGTGACTGCAATACTGGTAAAGTTGTCCATACTGGAGCTGTCTTCACTAGTTCAATCAATAATTTGATCAATGACATCTACCATTTCATTGACTGCAAAACTACTTTCACTGTGCATGCAGTTTGGTACAGTTGCCCTTCTGTTTACATTGTATGCACTGTTTGTCCATTGAAAGAGACACTACAAGAACATGTCTGGTACATTACCAGTGCTAAATGTGACACTCCTGTTGGTACCCACTGGTACGAGTTTCATCATTGTAATCCTAACATAGCCCATTTTATGGGTATAGACCATGTTCCAGTCTCTCCAACACATGGTAATAGACTTCAGAGACTTACAAAGAGGAAGTCATCTTACTTTCACTTTGGTGGCTGTCATATCATTGGGTTTAAATGAAGACTGGGATGTTTGTTTGTTTGTTTTATTTATTGATACTGATAGGACCATGGGCCAAGAAGATCCATTTTCATGGGTGATCAGTGTACAAGTAACATTAAAAAAAAGAAAACATACAACATACATCAAAACAAATACAACTGACAAAAAAGGAAATAAGCACAACATATCTTAACAATATTATTCAAAACAATTACATTTACACTCTAAAAAAAGATAGTCTTTCAACTTATGTCTAAAAGAACAAAGGGAAGTATTGATACAATCAATGGCAGGCTGCAGTGCATTAAAAAAAGATGGTAACATATAAGATATTGCTTTCTGACCTAAAGAAGTATGCATTTTTGGAATGCAAACAGAAAAATTATCTGTTGACCGTGTCTTAACAGTTGCATTCTGTTATTTTAAATTAGAGAAAAACAATCCAGCACACTATTAATTATCATCTTTTTTGCAAGTATACCCAATGGAAATTTGTATCTTCCGTTAAGTGAAAGCCATCCAACTTGTTCTAAAAGTTTACAGTGATGAACCCTTTGAGGTGTTTTTGCTACAAACTTAGCAGCTGAATTAAGTAACACTTTTACCTTGGATAACAGCCCCTCCCTTGCAGTGTAATAGAACAATACCCCGTAATCAATTAACGGCAATAGGAAACTTTAGGCCAGCAAATAATGAGTGAAAATTGTTAATAAGGGTCATAGTCTATATAGTGCCCCAAGCCTCTGATGAGTCACCTTCACCATGTTAAGAATCTGAGGCTCATAGGATAGTCCCTCGTCTATCAGTAGACCTAGGTATTTAAATTGTTTAACCTGCTCGATTAATGTACCATAAATAATGTATAATAGTAATAATAATAAGGGATCTAAGTTCAATCTTTTTCTTAAATTTACAAAAACCATGGTTTTCATTTTTTTTTTCATTTAGTACCAAACTGTGGCATCTTAACCAATTCTGAACCCCAACAAAAATCATCAGCCAAATCCTTCTGAACTTTTTCAAAGTGAGGACTACTGCATCATCAGCATATAAAATAATTTGGGATGTAATATATACAGAATGTTACTCCTTTTTTTGTAATTTATCTCATATATTCAGTTTTTCAATTCTTAATTTTTTGTTTTCCGTGTGTTATCCTTGCTTCCTTGGTGTTTGTCTTTCTGGTATGTGTTCTCATTCAGCTCTCTTATTTGTCTACTCTTTATTACTTTTTATCTTTTCCATTTTTTAGAGTTATTATTTTTTACTCCCTTTTGATAACATTTCATCTGTGTATTTTAATTTTGATTATTGTCTATGCTGCTGCTGTTCCCATTAATTGGTAACCCTTTTTTCTCATTCAGATCCTCTGTCCTTGTTTGGTCCTGAGGAGTGTCTCTTCTGGCTTAGAATTGGTTTGAATGAAACCCCACAGTGCTCCTTTTTGCTGGAATGGAGCACTTCTTGGGCTTAATTTTGTCACCTGCTTTTCTTTTTCTTCTTTTTAATCATTCACTCATTCACAATATTTTTGCTATTTCACTTATGTTATGAACTACACACACATAGATATATACATATATAAAATAAATTGCAAAAAACATTGTTAATGCATCAGTTAGGCTTAAAGCAACAGAAGTATGGAAATGAGGCATTAGGGTTGAACCCCTAATGCCCCCCACCCTACCACTCCACCCCCATCCTCCACACACTAACAGGCATTGGGGTGTGCCATGGGGTCCTTAGGCCAAACAGGCCAAACTCTTATCCCATTCCATGTGTAAACAGGGTGACATGGTACAATATAGGAGAATGGGGTGACAGTGAAGTCTAATGACCCCATGGCACATCCTGATCCCTGTTGGTATGTGGAGGATGGGGGTGGGGTGGGGTGGTAGGGTGTGGGTGTTAGAGGCTCAACCCTATTGCCTCATTTCCATAATTTTGTCACTTTAACCCTAACTGATACATTAATAAAGTTTTTTGCAATTTATTTCCTCACTTTTTGAGATAGTATAATAATATTTTTATTTTACTGTGGGAGTGGAGGATCCTTTGGACTGTGTGCTCCCGTCCCTCCATCCAGATAGTAAAACAGTATCCATCTGTCACAGTGGTAGCACAAGGTCCTTCAGTCTCTGGCCCCTGCACTTCCACATATTAAGTTATGAGCAGGCTTAGCTAAATTGCAACAAATAGTAATAACTGTGCCATCTTGAATCATTTTCACCTCAAACATTCAACATAACTTTTTTATTACCTCACCACATGTACCCAGTACAGAATACTTTTAAATCCCAGTGGAAATGTAATTCTGCACAACTGTAATGCTGCTTTACACCACAGGTGTGGAAAAGCATTTTTGGCAGGATTTAAAAAAATACAGCTGTACTGTTTATGAGGTGGTGTGAAAAATGGTAATGTTGAACATCTGGGGTGAAAACATGAAAATCTGGTGAAATTATGAGTGTGCATAGAAACTGCACAATGCACGCTCATAACATAGTCATTTGTTGAAATACAGTATTTCACCATTTTGAAGCTGCCCCCATTTAGAAGCTGCCCTCAAATAAAAGCCACACAGAATGAAAAGATTATTAATAGAAGCCAACCCTGATTTGAAGCCGCAGAGACTATGGGTGGTAGCTTGAAAAAGGTGAAGTAGTATGTACTCCATAAAGTCACTTCAAATTATTCTTCTCTTTCCCCAATGGTCAAATAGTCTTTCATTCAGGCATCAAGATGCTTTGCCACAGTACATATTTTTCTTAGAGTCTGGTATTCTACATTGGTATTTCTGCATCAGTTTAATCATTTCTGGGACCATGAGGTTAACTCTAGAGTACAATGCCAGTAACACATCGAGAAGAAACTACTAGTACCAGTAAAAAAAAGTATTTCCTTTCACTCCTTTCAGTTTGGACTTTGGCATGTTCAAGTTGCAAGCCGGGACTACACAGAGTGAGTGTTTAAACCAGCAAGTGAGTAATGAGGTGAGTGAGTGACTGAGTCGGGGAAGAGACAGCATTGAGAAACTAAGACAGATTAAAGAGCATGGGCTGCTGTTTTATCATATGAGCAGGTGAATAGTGGAGAGTTTTTGTCATCTTGCACTAATTTTGTGTAATCTAACAAGAAGTAGGGAATAGAAAAAAATGTATTGACAGTCAGCTGGCAGTTTATTAATAAAAGCCACCCTTGAATATTAGCCACCCCTGTTTAGAAACCGTGGCTCAAAATAGAAAAATGTAATAGAAGCCACGGCTTCAAAATGGTGAAATACAGTATATTCACCTAATTTTCAACATGGGCTTTTTGGGACCTCCTCTCATAAACAGGGGCACTGTGATTTTGTTAATCCATCCCGAAAGTTTATTTCACACAGTGACTGCGTCATTCTGTGCCACAGGTGCAAAAACACATTTCAGGCAGGATGTGAAAAATGACAGGTATATTGTTTAAAAGGAGATGTGAAAAAATAGCAATGTTGAAAATCTGGAGTGAAAATATTAAAAATTGGCGATGTTACAAGTGTGCGTAGAAACTGCTCAACGCATGCTCATAACACAGTCATTTTTTGAATTTTTCTCACCAAATTTGCAACATGGGCTTTTTGGGATCCCACCTCATGAACAGTGGCACTATTATTTCATTTATCTGTCCCAAAAGGTGATTCTGCACAGTGACTGTGAAATTTCCTTTGGGACTGAGTAATGAAGTGATAGTGCCAGTGTTCCCTAGGTGGGCTCCCAAGAACACCACGTTGAAAATTTGGGCCAAAATTCCTAAAAATGTCTGAGATATCAACCTAAGTTGCCCCTATTGACAGCCATTATATGGCTTACCTTTAATTCTCCAATTTGTGGTTCAGCTTTGAAGAGTACAGAAGAGTCCAGAGAAGATCGCTGCTCCCAACCTCCAGAGGTAAGTATGGGTAAGGGGGATGCATGGAAGTGGGTGCTCAGTGGGAGGGTGGGAAGGGGGAGGGAGGACAGGGGAGACAATGAGGGACCGATTTCTTCTTTGCAGGTTTTTAAAAAAATAAAAGACATCAGGGATGATTTTCTTTATTTACAGGTCTTTTAAAATACTTAAACATATTTGGGCACACTGGGGTGGACTCCCAATGTGCCATAATAGTGGAGGGGGTGTCTACATGTGAAATGGGGATTAGGCACCCTGATGTCGGCGATTAAAGAACACAGTCTGGGGGGTAGGGGGAGGGCATCATCTGGCACTGGGAATGGGCATCCCAGTGTTGGAAACATACACATTTTAAAATAAATATATATTTGGCACACTGGTGTGGGCTCCCAGTGTGACACACTAGTGGAGGGGGAGGGAGATGCATGCCAAAAAGAGGATTGGGCACCCCAGTGTCAGTGATTAAAGAATGCAGACATGGGGGGGACATCTGACACTGGGAGTGAGCATCCCAGGGTCAGATACATGTAAAAATATTTCACCACACTGGGGTGGGCTCCAAGGAAAAAGCCTGTTTTTTTCCTAGGAGCAATCCATGTTTGTGACACCTTCAATCCCCATTCATGAAGTGTCAAAATCACTGTTCGTGAGATGGAGACCAGATGGCCATATCTGACCATCTAGTGTTCATCTCTCGAATGGGGATTTTGATACCTCCTGAATGGGGATCGGCTCACAAATGGGGATTTTAACACCTCATGAACAGAGATTTTGTTTGTATAATCTACAGTTGTGAGGTGTCAAAATCCCCATTCTTGAGCTGATTCGTGAGATAGGGCCATCTGTCCTCATCTCACAAACAGGGATTTTGACACCTCATGAATGGGGACTTTAAGCATGTCATGAACAGAGATTTCTTGAAGAAAAAACTTACTTTTTTGAATAAAGTGAGGTACACAAAAGATGTGGGTTTGTAGAGGGTGTCACCCTGAACAAAACCCATACATTTGTTTGTTGATAATACATCCGTGGGGCAAGTTACAACAGTTTGTTTTGGGCAAAAAGTAAAAATAAGATGGCGGCGCATGAACAGAGATTTTTTCTCATGAACGGGGATATAAAGAATCCCCATTCGTGAACTGTCAATATCCTCATTCATGAGCCAAAATCCTTGTTTGCAGCTTTGCATCTATTCAAAAGACTGAACCGAGCATGCTCAGAACCCGAATTTTCAAAATTGAATAATTTTGGATCGGATTAATATTTTTCACCAAACAAATGCTGGATTGTTCCTTGAGGCAAGCTCTTTCTACTCTGAAAATGTCAGGCCAAAATCCCAAATGGTGTGTGCATATGACATTAGGAAAAATCAGGAAAAATGGGCAAAAAAAGCGAAAAACATACCTTTCTCACTATGTGCTGCGCAAACTCTGGACATCTGATCAAAACAAAACTTAGCACATCAAGAGATGTACCCCACAGGAACATACATACCAAATTTTGTGAAAATCTATTGAATGGGTACAAAGTTATTAAAGTGAAAACTTTTGGGTTTAAGATTAAACTGCCTATTCAACCCGAACTATAAGGGTGCAATCGCACTCTTATTTTATATATATATATATATATATATATATATATATACACACACACACACACACACACACACACATATTTTGGAGCCTGCACTATTTTAGGTCCTGGTTTAAGTACTTTGTATATTTCAAATTAATTTGACTCTGCACCTAAAATCCCTTCATTTATGCTTTTGTGCTTTACCGGTGACCCGCTCCCCTGTGGCAAAGAACATGCATACTGTGGATTCAAAGTGCCAAGGTATTAGTGTTGCCCTCGATTTCACAATAAACATCCCTGTTTTGCAGCATTTGCCACTTGATGCTCATTTATTTGTGCACTTCAGCTTTGTTCTTGCTATGGAGTTGAAGGTCTTGCTAATCAGTCCATTATAGGTCAATATCATAGTCTAGGATCCCATATCACACGCTGCCATCTTCTTCAAAATTTCCAGCACCATCAGCAGTCCTTCTGGCCCAAGCTTTCTTAAGGGGCAGTACTGAACCATGTCCAAAGAGGGAGGACTGGGGGTGGGGCCCAGAAGAAGATATTCACCGTGTAATGATCTGACCAACCGACTGGGTCAATCTTGAGGTTACTCACCTTGAGGTACACTATTTCTGGCTGTGGGAGAGGAGGATGTCATGATCAGGGGCATATCAGCTGACACTGTTTCAATACAACTACTTTATCTATATAAACTGATATTCTATGGACACAACTTGATGATGTACTGATACACATTTCCCTTTGACATTTTGTACTGATACATGTTTTCTCTATAACATTTAGAAAAAAAAAAACACTTTGTCCTGAATTTTGAGTCTACTATAGCTGATTTAGTGATAATCTACACTGTTAATGAATATTTTAACCACGTTATGCTCTTATAGTATAATAAATATTTCACTTTTTCTCCTCAGTATCACTAATCTTTAGTATCCCTAATCTTCCAGTACACAGGCTTAAGGGCAGACTAGATGGGCCAGGCAGTCCTTATCTCCCGACAATTTCTATGTTTCTATGTTATTTGAAAGCATGGGATGATAATAAACTCAGTGTTTAGTGAAACTAGCATACCCTTTCCCATAGCGTCATTATAGACTTTATCATTACTACTTCATGGAGGAACAGGACACAGGGAACACTATAATTAGAGGGACAGAAAAGCTGGTGTGCAAGTCAAAACAGGAGGTGACAACAAGTCTGCACCTCTCAGGTGTGACCACAAAAGGCGATGAGACAGTGTTCTACTACTTGGGGGACTGGGATGACTTTTGGAGCAATATCTGGCTATTTGCAAAGAATAGCCTGCATCTTAGCAGAGGGGGATCCAGAGCTCTAGGTCAAAAGCTTAGATGTTAATGTTTGCAAGTTTTTAAATGAGGTGGGGGGAGGGCAGTGTTATAGTGTAGGAAAGTGCACAGATACACATGGGAGTCAGGATGACTCAACCTCAGAACACAAGGGACAGTAGAAAAGGTGGGAGTATGCAGGGTAAGTGTAGGAGAAATAGGAGATCAAAAGCAACCAAGAATTGGAAGACCAAAGAGTACAAGGAAGAGCAGGTAGTGAGTTCTGCATATGAACACAGGGAGCTTAGGGAATAAGATGGAATAGCTACATTCAATTATGGACATGGAGCAAAAAGACATACAATGGAGCCGGCCAGAATGCAATGCAATACTGCAGCATACTGCAGTAAACATGGCAATTTCAAAGGCAGTTAACGCCTTTTCTCATGCAGTAACTCAAGACACTGTATTGCATCCTGGCCAGGTCCACTGTAGTATCAATAACAGAAATATCTGTATGGACTAATCAGAATGATAGCTGGGATTAAACCTCCTGCAGGACATGCTCTATTTAGAAAGCACAGTGTTATGCCAATGAAGAGAAAGTGACACTGAATATCAAGGAATAACAAGGATCTCAGAGGATATATCTAGCTCAAGATGACAGGGAGTGGAATCACTATGGCTTCAGGTGAGTGAAGAAGGAGGAAAAGGCACAGGATAGTTGTATAGTTGTAATCTATGGGCCACCTAACCAGATGGTTGACAGAGATGAGGTGCTAGAAAATGAAATTAGGAAGGTAGAAAGTTAGGGAAGAATTTTAATCATGGGATATTTAAACCTCCCAGAGACTGAATGAGAAATTCAGGAGGCAAGGAACCAAAAAGGACAGAAGTTTGTGGAGTTTTTTCATGACTACTTTCTCACTCAGTAGCTAAGGGAAACAATCAGGGGGGAAGACATCCAAGATCTCATAATACCCAATCAGGACATTATTAGGGGTATTATTGCAGAAGGCCCTATAGGACAGAACGACCACAACAATGTGAAGTTCATCATTGTGCTGAATGTCCAAAAATTGAATTCAAGCACTAGGGTTCCTGATTTAAGGAAACTTAATTTTTTTTATATAATTAATATTTTATTGACATTTTTGAACCTATAACGATCATTACAAACAACAATACCATCTCAAAGCCTAGCTGGAGTGTTTACCACTCCTTTGAGTTACAATCTAGCTGGGTAAATGAGAGTCTATACAGAAGAGCATCATGAAAGATAGAAAAATATATAATACCCATCTCCTATTCTAAAACTTTTCATAGAAATACACTTCTAGTAAACAATCAGATTAATAAGCTGCAGAAAATGAAATAAGAATTGGGTTTCATAGAAGGATTAGGCTACAAATCATCCATGGCAATCTACTTACAATCTCAAAAGAATCCCAGTGCTTAGTTGAACTAGAAATAATCCTAAGAAATAAAACAACATAAACTGACTCCAGAGTAACATCAATGATATACGCATACTACCTGGATATATCAAACAAATTAACAAGGAATACAAGAAAAATGTGTAAGCGCTGCTGACAAAAGAGGGAAGGTACAGGGGAGTGGCAGCCTATTCAGTGACAGATGTTCAAGATCATTATCAACCAGCTAGCCAAATGATCAACAAGTAATGCTTTTAGCAAAAGGTTAGAAGTTATGTGAGGGGGGGAAATGATGGCCAAATTTGCTGGAAATGCCAAAATTTGCATGCTGTGATATAAGGCAACCTTTCATACCCTGCTAGTTTAAACATTCCATCTGTCCAGTCCTCAAAAGTTGATATATCAGTTTTGCTCCACCTACAGGACATAGAAGAAGTCATTTTGCTTCCATGATGTCAGCCATAAACCAGTCAAGCTGGGATTTACTCATTGCCAGAAGTTTCATAGTGTTACCAAACACTAATAGAGAGGCATCCTTCAGAATCCTTAATTAGAGTACTGATACCAAGCGAGATAATATCTGATTCCACCAATCTGAGATTTTGGGACATTCTAACAGGAGGTGGAGCAAGGTACTCTTTGCTTTATTGCATTGCCAACAGTTCGGATTTTGCACTAACTGCATTTTGTATAAGGTTGAGGGTGTGTGATATGACAGGTATAAAGTCTTTAGTTGCATCAGCCATCCTGCAGTGTCTTTGCAGGCACCGTATGCATTAGTCCATGATCAATCCCATTCATCTTCAGAAAGGGTATAGCCTAACATCTTCTCCCACCAGGATTTTAATCAACTTACATCAGGGTTATAATCTTCCAGAACTTTTCACATCCAGAGTTACAAGTAAAGAATTATTCAAATTTACTTCTGTCTCATTTATATTTTCTATCATCTGAATACAGTGCTTACTGTCCTTCAAATGTGACCAGGTATTTGGAAACATGGATTTGCAATAATGGTGAAAAGTTTTTACGCTACTATACCCCATGATGAAGGACTTGCAGTGTTAGACCATTTCTTTTCACAAAGAACCGGAAATGAGCCAGAGAAGGATTTTATTCTAAAATTAACAGAACTTGTACTAAAAAATAATTATTTTGACTTTGAAGAGCAATACTTTCTGCAGAGGATGGGCACTGCAATGGGGGCAACTTTGGCTCCAACATATGTCAATTTATATATGGCACATTTTGAAGAAAACTATTTACAGTTTGAGAACAACATGTATAAATCAAATTTACTCCTATATAAAAGATTTATTGATGATATTCTGATTACATGGAAGGGCACATCACGAGATCTTGAACTTTTCTGTGAATATATGGAGGGAGTCACTGCCAATCTATCATTCACAATGGAATATAATGAAACAAACATAGCTTTTCAGGATTTAACATTGATAAAAGAAAACAAAATCATTATAGATTTATAAAGAAAATAGATTGCCAAAAATACCTTGTTACATGCTAGAGGTTTTAACCCCCAAAATCTTAAGAATAGCATCCCATACAGCCAAATGCTGAGAGTTAAAAGAAATAGTGGAACAGTAGATAGGAATGACATAAATATGACAGAACTGACACATAGGTTTGAAGCGAGGGAATACAATAGAGAAACTCTTGAAGTTACAAGAGAAAATTTTAATTCAAAAGAAAGAAAATACCTTTTGAAAGATAAAATTGTGAATAAACCAGGAACTTCTGGAAAAATCACTATTTCAACATAATTTTCAGAATATTTTGGAAAAACTAAAAATGTTATTCTTAACAATTGGAATATTCTGCAATCAAATGAAATAGGAACACATATTTTTTGTCAGAAACTGTGCATAGCTGCAAAGAAAACTACCACATCAAGAAATAAGCTGGTCAAAACACAGCACTGGACTCCACAACAATCTATGACCACATGGCTGCAGAGGGGGATGTGAAAAGATTTTATACATGTGGAAATTGTGTATACTGAAACAGTGATGTTAAAACTAAATATATCAAAAACACATGAAATGACAAAAATATGACATCAGGAGCCTTATAACTTATAATTCTGTCTATGTTGGCTATTGTATAATATGTCCCTGTTCCCTCTATTATATTGGCCAGACAACCAGACCATTAAAACAAAGAATAGCTGAACATAAAACCTATATAAGAAAGGAAGATATTAGATCACCTTTAGCAAGACACTTTTTGGAATATCAGCATTAAATATCATCTCTTAAGTTTTTGGGTCATGAAAAAGTTATGGAGCAGGAACTTGAAGGCAACAGAGAATCAGCACTACTGAAAAGAGATACATGGTGGATTTTCACATTAAGAACATACAGAAAAAGATATGGATTCAATGAGAATTTAATATGGACAACTTTTGATTAATTTATGTTTAGTTATTGCAGGACAAAATAATTGTGAAGTTAATAATAGCTTCATTATCCATAGTTTTATGACAAAGAGCATTTAATCAGGGTCCCACATGTGTAGGAGCCTTATAAAATCATTTTGCTAATATGGTGACACAGTTTTAAGCTTTATATAATTCACGCCATTCACCATTATTTTGTTTTTACTTTTTTGACCTTTAGCACTATACTTGACCTCCTGACATCACTCCAGTAATCAAGGCAAGTCCAGTGTTTTTACATTTATTTGACAAAATCTTACAAGCCATTCTCAATTTTATATTGTTTAGAGACCGCTTAATTATTTGTCAGTTTCATGATATGTTTCATCCTTCCTTCAGTCTGACCTCCCAGGTCATCATTTAACCTTCCTGAATGGCTTGGTTGGTCCAGGTTAGCCTTCATTCTTGGGGCCATTTCAGCATTTGTGCTCTATATAAATCTCCTTTTGAGGGGGGTTTCTTTGGGTATTTTTATTTTTATGATACCATTCTCCTTTCCTCCCCTCTGCCCCCCCCCACTTCACCTTGTCCTCCTCCGCCTGCATAGTTGATTATATAAAGTAAGCTGGAAAAATATTTTCTCTTGTACTAATGTTTGTTTGGATATGCTTATATTACTTGATCTCTGCCCTGTCTCTGTTGTGGTTATAGGCTTGTTTGAAACACAGGGCTGTTTTTCATTTATTAAAAGTCCTCAGTGTTTGAATATTTGGCAAAGGAAAGCTGTGAAAAAAGGGGGATCCCTCCAATTTACAGGAGAGATTTATTTTTGACCAGACCACACAGAGTGACATTATTCATGATGCATCACGCATCTGGCATGTTCACCCTGTGGCCTCGCCCCTTCTCTTTGCCTTCAGGAAGAAGGTTTTGCTAATTGAAACAGTTGACATTTCAGGCAATGGCAGGTGATGCGTAATTTTTGAAATTTTTTTATTGTTATTTCGGAAGACACCTTTGAGCTAAGGCTCTTTTACAAAGGTTCCACGTCAGGAGACAGTACAGAACATAGTGAGGACAATAACAAGTACAGTGGTTTCAAGCAGCTATAGGCTTTGTCAGGATCATTAAAACATACTTTGAAATTACTGAAATATGTACAACGAGTAACAGTATGTACATTAAGTAACAATAGTTTGTGAATATTATTCAAGAAAATATGTACAGTAAAAGACACAGTTGAAATATGGTTCACTAAAGTAAATTAGAAATTGCTGGGAGAGAGGGTGGATGTAGAGGGGGGAAGGACTTAGAAGGGGGGGATTAGAGGGGAGAAGAGTAAGTTTAGTTAAGAGAAAACATTCACAGGAGGCCACTTAAGAAGAGTAGGTTTAGTTATGAGAAACATTCGCAGGAGGCCATTGTGACAAGGTGCTGATGCAAGTTGCCCTTGAAAGTCCCCAGGGTAGTATTGTTGTTAACATCAGGTGGAAGAGAGTTATACCAGGATGAGGCTCTGTATGTAAAGGAGCATTGACCTTGAGTAATGTAGCAGTGTGTAATTGAAAAAGCAAGATACTCTGAGCTCCTGGTTAGGTGGGGGCCACCATGAGGAACCAGTAAGGACTTAACCCTATGGGGTAGGAGATTTAAGTGATCTTTTTAGCTAGCATACAGGTCTAGTACTTGAGTCTGCAGAAGAGTTGGAGCCAGTTAGCTTGCTTGTAGGTGTCACAGGTATGTGAGAGGCGTGGAGCAGAGGTCAGAAGATGATATGCCTTGTTTAGGGCAATGGCTATTTGTCGAAGTGTGGTGTCAGTGGCAAAGCCGTAAATCATTAGCACATAATTGATTATTGATATAACATCTCTGAATGGCATGCTTAGGGCTTCATTGGTAAGGCAGCTCCTATGTCTAAACAGGAGTCCTATATGAATTGATTATTGTTATAACAGCTCTGAATGGCGATGCTTAGGGCTTCATTGGTAAGGCAGCTCCTATGTCTATAAAGAAGTCCTATGCAGGTGTTAACAATCTTGGCAATACTCTCAATGTGTTCAGAGTAAGACAAGGTGCTGTCAAAGGTAATCCCCAGATATTTAAACAGTTGAACTTGTTCGAGTATCACCCCCTCACTGTTTGTGACAGATAGACATTTGGTTCTATGTTTGTTATGGATGCCATGAAACATCATTGTTTTAGTTTTTTTGTAGTTAAGTATGAGTTTTTGAGATTTAAAAAATGGCTCCACTTGTGTAAAGCTTGTTTGCAGTTGCACTTGTAGGAGGGAGGGGTCAGGGTGGGAGGTGAAAATAACTGCTTCGTCTGCATATAGTAGGATTCTATTAGGGCATGATGCAGGGTGATTGTTACAAAAAATACTGAAAAGCAAGGGACCCAAGATGGACCCTTGGGGAACTACAGAGTGAACTGGAAGGGAGGGTGAGAAGACTCACCAACTCTGACTTGTTGGATTCGTTCGCTAAGATAGCTTTGGAACCAACGTGCGGCGTCATCTCAGAGACCAAGGCAGGATAATTGATTAATTAGCAGGGAGTGACTGACAGTGTCAAACGCCTTTGTCAAATCGATGAAGGTGGCGCCAACAAGATTTCCCAGATTCAGAGCATTACGGATGTAAGTGGTGAATTCAAGGAGAGCCATGGTGGTAATATGACCTTTATGAAAACCATGCTGCTCCTGGCATTGCAGATTGTGGTTAGCAAGGTAATCTGTAAGTTGGTTGGCCACTATTCTCTCCAGAGCTTTTGAGAGAGGGGGAAGAATGGAAATGGGTCTATAGTTAGAGGTTAGGGTCTTATCCCCACTTTTGTGAATTGGCATCACAATAGCAGATTTCCATATTTGGGGGAACTGAGAAAACATTAGGGATCATTTGAGGATTTTGGTGAGTGGGGTCAGGACTTCGTCAATGGTGTAAGTGGGCGTGCTGCTGTCTTTGGATTTGAAACCTGAATTATGAATGAAAAGTGCAAGGTAACAAAATACTTTTAAACACAGTAGGGGTCAATATCAAGAACTTGTGTATAAAAATAAGTGAAGAAACTTACAGCAAGTTCTTGGTTTGTTTTGATATAGGGTGGCTTTTTCAAACTGCAGCAAAAGTGGTTTGGCAAGAAGGACTGCTCACTAAAAAGAGCTTTCAGGTATTTTTCATAAATTCCTTGGGTCAAAATCAAATACTTCTTGATTTATTTATGAGGATGTTGATTGGAACCTGCTTTTAAAACCGACATTGAGACCAGAAAATATTTTTATTTTGCAGACCCCACTTTAGAATCACAGCAGCACACCCCCACCCCCATTTGCCTGGATCTTAAGCATTGTAACTAGGTTTATGTGTAAAGCAGGTGTGTTCCCCCTGTTATATTATTAAACAATATATGGAGCAATATATATTTTATAACAGAGAAACACACATTAGAGTTATATAGTTACTGGTGACCCTATATATCAGCTGGATTACTGGCATGGGCAAACACCATAATAACCGTTTTTTTTGGTCATTATGCATCAAAAGCCATAATAACCCAAACTGGCAATCCATCCTCAGCTGGTCGCATGGCACTCCCAGTGCAAGACACTTTGAGTGGGTACTCATGGTTGTCTATTGTGGCACCTGAGATACTTGCACCTCGAGGCTCTGTGTGAACTGTCCTCCATGCCAACGCAACAGAAAGACCCTCTCTAAATACAACCACTTCTGGACCTTTGTTCCCGATTTACACAGCAAGAAATGAACTGTTAAATTGTTCCTAAAAACTTTAAAGTTTGACTATTAAACCAATTGTTTTTTATTCATTTACTGTTATTTTTAAAAGTTTAAAACTGTGATGCAGAGAAACGAAACGCCGGATGGACTACCACAATAAAATGACGTATGTAAGTTACAAAATTTCATAGCTCAAACTGTTGCATTTCAATGTTTTCTGAACCTGTTTCAACTGCATAGTTTTCTTGTACTTATTGATACTACACAGTTCTTCTATGGAGAAATGCATTTAAAAATAAAACTGCACTCTGCTAAAAACAGTGTTTTTTTTCCCATGCTGACTAAAAATGCAGTCTGACTCCCTGCACCACCAATTATAAAAATAAGCAGATTTTAAGTGTGTTATGGATATTTTTTCACATTCCTCAAGCGTGATGACCACATAAACCTCTCAAGCTTCATTCCCAGGTTTATGGGTCATCACACACCTCAGGTGTACGAAAAAAATTCATAACACACACTTACCTATCCATTATTCTCTATGTAAAGTATTATTTTATTTCATTACAGAACAGTAACATTAAAGTATATATGGATTATAGAATGAAAATATGAATTGTATGACAAGCTCATAATCTGAAGAAGGAATATACTAGTTCTGAAATGTCACAAAAGAAAAAAAATTGAGAAAAAGCAAATTTAATATAATAAAGATTTATTGATGCAATATATAACATCTTCATGATTTGGGTTGAGAAAGAAACAGTTCTGAAATTTTTTTCTGCATGTATTCACATCCATATTTGGTGGAGGCCACATAATAACCCTTAAACCAAGTGGATCGAAATCCATCTTTGGTATATGAGGTGATCAATCATGGATATGAAAGATGTGGCCTGCTACTCTCCCATAAAAAGCCCGATATGATGGAGGAAAATTGATTCCATATAGTGTCAGGAATTTTAAGAGGCAAATAGTGGATAACATATAAGACCTTGAAGGACCATCATCCGTAAAGCTTGCATTTTGCCCCTTAAAAAAATTCGGAGATGTTTCCATCTGACCACATCATCCTTACGTTTTTTGTATATTGGATTAACATTCAAAGGGGGCTACTCCTGTAAGTTGGGAGAGACATTAATACCTAAATATTTGATAGGACGGGAGGTCCAATTCAAACCAGAGTTAGATATCATATTTTCAACACAGGAGCGATTCATGGGGAGTACCTCTGTTTTGCTCCAATTGTTTAAAAGAACATACAAGGATGAAAAGTAGTCCAAATGCTTAATGAGACTGGGTAAAGAGGAATCAGGATTTTTCAGAGTCAAAAGGAAATCATTGGTCAATAACATGGTTTTATAAGTGTACTTGCCTACGTCTAACACTTGTATGTCAGGAGATTCTTGGATTTTTTTGGACAAGGGGTTCAATCGCTAACAAGAAGAGAGCCGGTGATAGGGGGCAGCCCTGACATGTACTCCTGCTTAGGTGAAAGGCTGGGGATACTCTGCTATTTGTGAGAATGGCTGCACGAGGGGAGGAGTAGATGATCTGGACCCAGCGGATAAAGTTAGATCCAAGGCCAAATTTTTGGAAGACTACAGTTAAGCACTGAATTGAAGGCTATTTCCGTGTCTAGGGCTACAGCTGGGGCAGTCTCTGGTAATGATGTTGACACCCATATAAGGTCAATTAGCCTTCGAATATGATCTGCTCTGTCTTGCCCCCCCACAAAATCAGGCGTGTTAGGATGTATTAAATGTGGCAGAACCTTGATTAACTGATTGGCTAAACATTTCATCAGATTTTTATAATCCACATTGAAGAGCGAGATTGAGTGGTAGGTAGAACATTGATATAGATCTTTACCCTTTTTGGCTAATACCGTGATGATTGCTTCATTCATAGTTGACGGTAGCTCACTTTTCTGCCAGGCATCAGCTAGCATTTCATCTAGCAGAGGACATACCAAAACCCCAGTGATGTTATAAAACTTGACAGGGAACCCACCTGGTCCCGGGGCTTTGCCACCTTGCAGTTGTTTTACCACCATCTGGATCTCTGAGGGGGTAATCGGGCCATCAGTGTCCTGCTGCTGTTCATCAGTGAGGCAGGGCAAGGAGATGAGATCCAAGAACTCCTGTATATCCTTTGGCTGGGCCCCTTGCCGTTTCCTAGATGTATACAACTGAGAGTAATAATCTTTGACAGCAGAGTTAATCCCCTCTGGGTCCATAATCAGATTGTCACCCCATTTGACCACAGAAATGTTGCTGTCTGATTTCATCTGTTTAAGTTGATAGGCTAGAAGATGGCCAGCTCTTTCTCCTCCCTACCAGTAAGATAGTCTGGTTCCATAAAGACCAAACTCTGCTTGTTGTGTGTTTAAAGCATTTATCTGGAATCTAAGGTCCCCAATATGTTGGGTAAGTGAGGGGTCCCTCTTGCCCACCTTCTGTTGCTGCTCAAGATTGTGCAGCTGTGTTTCTAATGCCAGGAGTCTATGGTGTTATTCTCTTTTGTGCGCCAACATGTAAGAAATAATTTTGCAGAAGAGGTGGGCCTTGAGACCCTCCCACACCCATCTAGATGCAGTTTCCCCTGTATTATTAATTGAAAGATATTCCTGAACTTCTATATGTAACCACTCCCTAAACTCAGGGTCATTCAGTAGACCAGTGTTGCAACACCAGTGCTTTACCTCAGTACCTATACCTTCCTGTTGGAATGTAAAGGTAACGGGAATGGTCCAAAATGATCATGAGCTCAATAGTGGTGACCAAAGTTCCTTTATTGAAGTCATGGGAGACTAAGATAAGGCCAATCCTATTATAAGTCTGGTGTAATGAGGAAAAATAAGTGTAGTCCCTAGCAACAGGATGATTCAGCTTCCACACATCCAGGAACCCATGGGCATCCTGGAGTCTTTGTAAAGCCTTGGAGCCAGGGTATCAATCTTTGTAGGGTTGCCACTATGATCACATACTAGATGCAAAACTTCATTCATATCACCACTGAGCATTACTTTCCCCTGCCCTATATCGTGAAGAGTCTGTGAGAGCTTATGAAAGAAAGGGGAACTATCATTATTCGGCCCTTAAACTGAAGCTAGGTTATATGGGGAGCCATCTATGGTCCCAACTGCCAAGACCTACCTTTCCCGATTGTCTCCAAGTACATGTCTAGAGACCCAATTGCCATCCTTAGTTAGTAATATAATAACTCCTCTCTTTTTAGATGCATATGAGGCTTTAGATAGCTGCCCTTTCCATCCAGTTCTAATTCTATCGACTTCCTTTTAAGGCAAATGAGTTTCTTGTCAAAACACTACGTTCCCACCTAACTTTTTAACATGAGAGAACTCACTTTTGTGTTTGACAGGGCAAATTCCATGAGACTGCGTTATATGTCATAACTACCCATCAGGTGGACCCCTCGGCCTGTGATGGCCCCCCACCATTCCCTCAGCAGCAGTGTAAGGATAACAAACATCCTAAACCTTGACAAACAATCGAAATAACAACTGGAAAAAATGAATGTGGCAACAGTAACAATAGTCAAATTTTTTTTTTTATCTTCTGTTTATGTACACTACCCCTAGAATTCTCTTGGGCTACCCCTGCACATCTGACACCACTCTACCACCCATCTGATCCCCCATCTCTGACTGTCCTCCACCATCCTCCAGCCAGCGAACTCCCCAGCTGAGCTCCCTGGGGTAGGGCCACCACCACCCGAGCCTCTGTCTATAATTGAGTGTGCCAGCCAAGGTGGTGGAGAAACAGGGTGGGGAATGGAGACAGGGCCTAGTGTTGGGCGTGTGGCAGCATAGCTCGGAGGGGAGCCATCGCCTATCTGGGATTGGGGGATTTTCAATCGTATGTTTGCCCCCTAGGAGCATGGGCATGCAATGATGCCTGCATGGCCTTGACGTAAGTATCTGCTGCGCTCCTCCCCCTTAACTGCTCCGTGCGCTAGCTGTGCCTCCGGTCTCCACCGGGGGTCACTACTGCACCAGAGATGCCCTGGATCCCCCCCCAGGGAGAAGAGAGCAGTCCAGCTGATGCTCAGTCCTACTCCTTCCCCTGCCGACCCCTGGCACCCAAGCTCGTTCCCGAACTCAGGTAACCAGCGTGGCATGACATGTGGCATCCAACATCTCAATCCTCAGCACCAGCATGCTGGCTTAACATAGTCAAATTGGCAGTATTAAATAGTGGAGTATCACTCTGAGCAAGTCTCATTGCATGTGTGTGTGGGTATGCATGGGGCCACTGTGCCCATCCTACACTAAAACCGCACCGGTGATGAAAGTCCCCATCCCTCCCTCTGGTGGAATCCTCTGCTGTGGCAGGAACTGACAGAGGCCAAGCCTCACCACTGAGAGTAAAAGTCTCATCACAGCATTGCAGCACACCATTACCAGATGGCTGGGGCGGAAAATAAAAATCTGGGTATTCGATCTGTTATCTAGTGGGGAGAGACTCGTATAGGAGAAAATCCCCACAATATCTAATAAGGACTCCTGAACTAAGGAGGTTCTGCACAAGAACAGACATCCACAGCACCTGTAGGAGTGACACTAATAGGTCACAGCAGGACCCCTACATTATCTAAAACAACACCAACACTAGGCAGCCAGGAGAGTGAAGTCAAAAATTGCACTGAGGAAGTGATCACTCCTTCTGCTTCTACACCAGTAGAATGAGGGGGTGGGCATGAATTATAAACATCCGGCTGGGATACCCCATCCTCCATTCCCCCTCAGGTTCAGGCCCGTAAGGCACAGCATGTTTGAACAGCCTCAGCCTGGAAGAGGCTGACTGGTGGTCTCTCATGCATAGGAAGGAAGGCAAATCATATGCCTGGAACTGCTCCTGCTGTTCATGCTGCATACAGCCCAGATAGAAAGTACATAAGAAGGCAACTGGTTGTGAAGGAGATGCTCTAAACATCCAGTGCTGAGCAAAGCTGTCAGCTGTACCTATCCAGCGGGTTGCTACATAATAAAATCTAAGGAGGGGAATGGAGGAAATGGGGATGGAATCAACAGAAACACAACTAAGTTACAACTGATCCTGTGACTAACAGCCCTAGGGTGGGTACCGAGCTCGCTGGGTACTCACAGAAGTAAAGGGAGCAGGTTTTAAAATACCAGATGAGGTGACAGAACCCACATTGTTCACCTGGGTTGTAATAGACCTGCCCTATATGCACACCTAAAGGACAGCCTAATTCTACCCCAGAAAGAGTGAAAAAAAGAAGACAGATACATACCTGTAGTGGAGGCCTAGTTTACAATAAATATTACCTTGGTATAGAAGAGTCTGGCAGTACAAGGATAAACAAATGACAAAAACAAAGATTTTTTTACCATGGGCAGTGAGAACTAAAACAGTTCATATGAGCTGCTTCATAGATGGGAGAGAGATCTGTCCCATGCCACTGAACTGAGGTATCAATCCATGGAGTCTTCTTCCTGGACAGGCGATCGGGGTGGTCAGTGGTGAACAGCTTTGTTTCCTGTTGAAGACTCAGAGTTTAAGACTGGCTGCACTCATTGTGGTTTAGGGTCTGAGAGGTGCTGACTACCTTTATTTTGTCTTCTTGGTCCAGCTGAGAAATATCTAGTAGAAATTGATGAGCGTCCTTAGGGCATGTAAATGCTTCCACCCGGTGGTCCACAAAAGCCCACAGTGTAGCTGGAGGAGCCAGAAAGCAGTTGATACCACAATTCATCACCAAGTCCCTGTCTCGGTCAAATGCATTTTGCTTGTTGACTACTCTCTTCGGAAAGTCCAGGTGAAAAGATAACAGCCTGCCACCACCTAGCTTCTTTATTTGCCCTTCCACCCTTCAGAATTAATTCCCAATCTTGGTATCTGATGAGTTTCAGAACAACCAGGTGAGGTCTTGTATTGGGGTCCCCTGGGGGTGGGTGGGAGCCTCTGGGAACCCAATGTGTCCTTTCTGTCTCAATCAAGGAATCAGTCCTCAAGTTAATCCACCTTAGTTGGAGAAACTTAATAATATCACTGCCCTCCAAGCCCCTTAGGCAGACCAAAAAAGTAACAGTAACATTATTCAGGTCCACTCTAATGGCGCTCATGAAAGTTTTAATTTCATTCAGCTTCCATGCCAACAGGCCCGCCTCAGTTTCTTGCTTTACCTCAGGCTTGGCCATGCTGCTAGGTCCTTCAATGGCATTCAGCAGAGAGGCTGAGAGTTTATATTTTTTCTTTACTGGTGAGACAGTTTTCTCACTTTCTGTCATTCCTGCATCATCATGACGCTAGCCGCCCCACCAACTGCAAGAAATTACCTACCGGAAGGGGGAAAAATCTTAAAAGTATAATCTGGGACAGAGGTACAGGAGCCTAGCTGTGTTTAGCTTGGCTGCACCATGTGACCCCCCAAGGAAACTGAATTTTGAAAAAAAAATTACTTAATTACTTAAAGCTCATACAGAGAACATTCATGAGCTGGAGGGTGCAGAAAAAGTGGACAGCAATAAAAAGGGCAATATAAGAAGGTGCCCATGAATACATTAAATTTGTCAGTAAGATAAAAAACTTAGAAATAATAAAGTTGAACAGACAAGTGGAGGACACACTTAGGGGCTAAAAGAGAACTTTCAGGGTCCACAAAAAGAAGCAAAATGAGTCCATTTGGGAAGTGTATACCAAAAAGCTAGAAAAAGAAATGCAAGTAGATCATTAGGATGATGAAAAGAAACACAGCTAAGGATAGCAGAAGGGGTCAAGAAAAATGGTAAATCTTTCTTTAGGTATATTAGGAAGACAAGAAAAATAATAAAGAGCATAGAAAGGGTGAAGAAAGGCTGAGAGTATCTGGAAGAGTGTAAGCAAACATACTGAATGAATACTTTAGATCTATGCTTACGGTGGAAGCTAATAGTGAACAGTTGGATAACACCTGGGGCTACAGCTAGTCACAAGCTAGAGATAGAATCTACAGTGGATCCTTCCAAGATGCAGTGCAGAATACAATAGAAGCCGCTTAAAGGGGACATCTCCGTGGATCACAATTCATCCACTTTAAGCGGCAGTCCCGTTTATCAGAAGTGGACTTTTTTCACTAGTCATTTGGCACACACGAACAAATGAACAAATGGACAACTGCACAAACAAACATAAATAAGCTGTTCTGTGCTGTATACCAGTACAGAACTACTGTAGTTGTGATTAAAGCCCTTTTTTGATAATTTGTGTTTGGTTTGGTTTGTTTTTTTAATCTTTATTTATTCACATTTTAAAACGGAATTGCATTTTCCACTTATCTGTACTGTGTCACTTCTCATCTTCAGCGGTATCCCTCATATTGGCACCGAAAAAGTCCATGATCCTTGTTTGCTTGCAGGTTGACACGATTTCTGTTAAAATTAGACCCTCTAGCTCAATAAGACTCTCGAGGTGTTCTAACTTATTTGCTTGCACACACCAGTTTCTCAACATGGCAGCATGTTCTCCCGCTTCTGTGTTGCTCACGTACAGCGGCTCCGGATTGTCATCGGCTTCATCGGCTGGCTTTTCACTATTTTCTGACAATGATGAGCATATGTCAGGAACACACAGCTCACCATCTGTCTCTTCGCTCCTGTCTACATCCACAAATGCCTCAAATTCAAAGCGGGACATATCGGCAGGGCACTCCACATCTTCAAGGGGGTCGACCGAGAGTGCATCCTCACCATTGGTCAGGTCATGTCAGCATTGAGGCGCTTCCCTTGCTCTTTCTTCCAGACTATGCTGTGCTTCTGTTTCCACTGAGAGACCCACTCATCTGTGACTTCAAACCCCTCATGGTCCAAGTGAGCGGAAATCTCATTAGCCTTTTCTTTTAAAATTGGTCCAGTAAGGCGAGTACCTTTAGAAACTGCAGGGTTAAACCATGACAGTAGCCCTTCCTCCACCACTGTGTCTTTCCCCTCTCCTTTCCGCTTATGATTTGGGCTGCTGTTCCGATTCCATTCAGCCTGAAGTTTGCTCTTGTTCAGACTTATTCATCCCACCTGGCTCTTAGAAATGGAAAACTCCTTAGCGACCTTGGAAAGAGAGTAGTTTGGTAACTGTAATGCCTCAATTACTTTAATTTTCTGACTCAGAAGGTGGTCGACTCTTTTGCTGCTAGCGGCTATTTTATCAACCAAAACACACTCAAAAGAGATGATAAGCATGTGGTGATGACTCAGAGCTTAAATGCAGCTAACTAAATGAGCTACTAACGAGGTGCAATTTCAATTTCAACACCTCAGCCCATGGTTTTCACCAGCAAATTGTCTCAATTAAGTGACAAGACTGTCCCTATCTAACAGATAATTGCACCATAGCATAACATAGGGTACTAATTGGTGCTTGGGGATCATCCCAATTAAGCGGACATCCCCTTTAACCTCGTCCCCTTTAAGTGGCTCCTACTGTACTGCAGAATTCTGCAGAGTTACTGCAGGAAACAATGTAATTTCAATGGAAGTTAATCCTTGCTGTCATGCAGGACTTGAAGAGTGAGTACTAAAGGGTTGGAGGGACCGAAAGGTAAACAAGTCTCCGGGACAACATGAGATGTACTTGGGGATGATGAGGGAGACAAGGCAGGCCCTGTCAGCACCCCTGGAAGACCTCTTTAATGAACCATTAGCAAATGATATGGTACTGAAGGACTAGAAGCTGGCAAAAGTGGTTCCTCTGCACAAGATCTGGGATAGGGAGAAACCTGGAAATGATATTCCAGTAAGCCTGACATCTATGGTGGGAGGGTGGGGAGGGAGGACACTGAGACAGGGTATTCAGTGCTGGTCTGTCTGTTTTTTCCAAATGTTTTCTATTTTTGGTGCTCAAATCAATCTATAATTTTTTTGGTTTGTGTCCCAGTGAGTCAGTGGAAAAGCACAGTGGAACAGTTAACTGATGTTTTAGTCGTCTACATGCATTTGCAGAAGGTTGGATGGTTGACTAAGGCAAGGTTCCTGGTCACTTCCTTTGTAACACTCACTGTAGGGAAGAGTAGCGGGCAAGTGGTAAGCCTTAACTTGGAATAGGCGAAAAACCCTACCTAGTGTAAGGGTATACAGTAAAGGGATTTAAGGAGGGAATGGGGAAAACTGATAACACCCTATCTAGTGTAAGTGTATAAAGGGATTTAAGGAGGGAATGGGGAAAACTAATAACATACTATCTAGGATAGGAGAATAAAGGTATTTAAGGAGGGAACATGTAAAACAAATAACAGCAAATATTGGGTCAGGTAGCAAAGGGATAGGTGAAAGTAAAGGTGTTGCTGCCTGAGTTGGAGCAGACAGAGGAAGGTAAGGGATAAAGATAGGAGGAAACAGTTCATACAAGTGGAAACTACAGTACTTGTTGAGAAGGGTGGAAGGTAACATCCTATCTACTGTAAGGGTATAAAGGAGAGTAGCAAACAAAAAGGGGAGGATTAGAAACTCCGTATCTAGGTATCTAGGGTAAGGGTAAAAAAGTGTTTTCTGGTAACACAGGGACTGTAGGAACTGGGAGTGATGGGAGTGGTGCAGTGCAGTGGTTGTGCTGTGGCCTGATGTTCTGAGTGACTACTCACCAATTGTGTATAGCTGGTCTGTCAAACTAACCCAGCCAGCTCCCAAAATAACCCACAATAGGGTGCTTCCCAAAGGGGCACTGAGTGCATTCAAAGCCCACTTGGCCCAACTAAGCTGGAGCCAGCTAGATTACACAACCAATATTGATGCAGCCCTTGACCACTTCATAGCTGTGTTTAATGCCATTGCAGATAAATTTGCCCCTTTCAAGAATTGTGTCATTCTGAGGGGACTCTGCCACAGGGGTTACACCATTACTGCTTGCTCAAATGTGGGATAGGGACAACCTATGGCACAAATTCAAGCAATCCAGCATGCAAGCACATTGGCAGGAATACAGGACAGCTAGGAATAGGTGTACTAAGAATATCGGACAGGCTAAGGCTAACTTTTATAAAGAACAGCTAACTAGCTGCTGGGGAAAGGGGAAGGTGTTCTGGGAATTGCTAAAGGATCTCCTGGGTAAGGGTGATAAAAAGTCACCAACAATGCTCAACTCAAATGGAATCATCACACATGACCCTATTGAGATAGCCAAGTCAATCAATAAAGCCTTCACCGACTGTAGCGCCATTCTCCCCCCGAAGACAAACCCACTGCCACCACTGTATCCCATGATCACACCCAAAAAAACAATGTAGGCCACAATTCCACTTCAAATCTGTCTTGGTAAAGGACATAGTCCACTATGTTAAGTGAGTGCTGGGGAAAACAAGGATGGGGAGTGACTCACTTAACATGAAACTAGTTGTCCTGGTCCTGGATGAGCTCGCCATCCCACTGACTAAACTTTTTAACCTCTCCCTCAGATTCTCATAGTTCCCCAAGGAATGGAAAAGTGCCCTGGTCACACCCATCCATAAAAGTGGAGACCGCACATTAGTTGCAAATTACAGGCCTATATCCATTCTCTCCCCATTGTCCAAAGCACTCGAGAGAATTATATTAGACCAACTCATCTCATACCTCAGCCAGTATAATGTCCAGTGTGAACAACAGCATGGTTTTCATAAAATGCACAGCACCTCCGTTGCACTGATCAAATATACAAGCATACTGCACATGGCTGTTAACAAAGGACACCTGGTGGGCTCTATCTACATAGACCTCACCAAGGCCTTTGATTTAGTAAACCATGCACTACTACTAACAAAGCTACCCACATTAGGCCTCTCTGCAGACGCTGTGCTCTGGTTTAAAAGCTACCCCTCAGGCAGATCAGAGCAGGTTAAGATAAATGGGGAACTCTCTGATGCCAGGCATGTCATATTGGGTGTGCCTCAAGGCTTCATCCTGGGGCCCCTTTTGTTCAGACTCTTCATCAATGACCTTCCCAAATCCTGCCCTAGTTCCACTGTCTTACTTTATGCAGATGATGCAGTCATTTGTGCAAGTAACCCCTGCTAGGACTTACTTACTCGAGACTTCCAATGCAACTTTGAATCCCTCGAGAATTGGTTCCAGAAAAACAAGCTTGTGCTCAACTACAAGAAGACCAAAACAATGCTCTTCTCAAGTGCACAGAAGAGAACTAAGGTACAAGTGTTCAATATCCTCAACAGTAAGGACAACCCTCTAGAACAGGTAGAAACTTTCAAATACCTCGGTGTCACCATCGACCAGACTCTAACATTTGCACCATGTCAACCAAATCAACCTCAACATTAACAGGAGACTAGAAGCACTATATAGACATAGGTACAACCTTACCCCAGAAGCCAAAAAAATGGCAGTTACAAGTTTCATCCTCTCCATAGTTGACTATGGCCTAACAGTCTATGGGAGTGCCACAGACACTGTGTTAAACAGGATCCGGTTAGTCCTGAACAAAGCCTGCCGCTTTGTAACTGGGGCTGACAAACTCATACACACCTGCACTGTTTACTCTCTCACAAACTGGCTTCCACTGCAGGACAGAATAAAATATCAGACTTGTCTGCTAGGCATGAAAGCCCTCATGGGCCTGACCCCCCTCCCAGGGCTGCAAGGCCTCCTACAGCCTGCCCCAAATCCTTAGCCAACCAGAGGCATGACTATCGGTACATTGGCTGTTCCATTCAACTGAACAGCTCTAGCCAAACACTCCTTTGCAACCAGGGCACCAAGCTGGCTTAATGAACTTCTGATATTATGAAAGTCACAAACTAAGCTGGGTCCTTTCAAATGGGAACTTCTAAATTTACTCCTATCTGGCTCCAAATGTAGCTGCTTCTCCTAATGAAACCCCATCCCATGCACTGTCACTTACCAACTGCACCCCTACCCAACTCAACCCTTGCACTATCTGATCATGGCGCTTCTGCCCCCTAAGGTCCCCTCTTACACATGCACATGATGCCAGCACCTTACCCACCACATGGTCTCCTCACACATGTGCCTCTCCTCCATTCCAATTTGCCATAGAAGCACACAGACTTAACCTCTGACAATGCCCAGCTTGGCTGTTATCTTTGTATAGCTCTTAGTGCCTATGTTATGCTTTGTATTATTTGATCTGTTAAATGTTAACTTTTGAAACAGTACTTCTGTTACTCATTCTGTTTTGTTATGTCACTGAATCAGTATTGTCCAGCCTTTGTTAATCAAGTTTTTAATACTGTCTTTGACATGGTGTAAACAAATTGTTATTCTAATGAGGAACTGAATTGAACAGAACTTCTCTATAATATATATTGGTATATTACTAGATGATTCTTTGAAATTCGACTTACATATACAAATGCTGTCTAACAAACTAAAAAACTACTATCTTTCTTTGATAGAAATAAGGCATGCTTTAGTAATAACATTCACAAACAGTTGGTAAACTCTGTTTTTGTCTCTAATCAACTATGGAGATTGCATTTACATGAGAATGACAGATACTGTTCTTAAACTATTAGACCCTCTATATCACAAGGGCACAATCTACTCCATCCTTTTACTCCAACAGCACTTGAGTACTACCTCGAGCCTGCTCCTGGTACTCTCATGCACTATAATGGTTCTGTTGCATTATTACTGTTTTGCACGTTTATATGTTCTTTTGTATAATTTTGGACATGTATTGTAATTTATCCAATGTTCCACTACTGTTTATTGTACAATACCTTGTTTTCCAACTGTTGCATAATCTTATAATGTTGTATTGTTTGTACTACCCACATACTATTGTAACCAATCATCCTTCACAACCCTATGTAACCCCTTCCCCCAGGTTGCACTGTGAGAAGAGCAACTTGTTGTTCAGTGTGCCCCCTGGTGAAGCATTTCAATAAATAAAATAAAAAATATCATAGAACCTTAAGGTTTGTCACAGGGCTGTCATGGCGATCCCATCATTGCAACCTCTATTCTGAGTTTTATTGGCAGCCATTGTCAGTCCGGAGACAGACTCATTGGTCAATTTTTGTTTACAAATTTGTGTTAAATAAATTGCCTTCATATTTGTTAGGCTTGGATTCCAGCAAACAGCAAAATAATTATTCCTTGAGATCAACTGATTTATCTCAGTATACCTTATCTAGATATAGAATTAGATTTGGCAACTATATATAGCTGTAGCTATTGCTATGACTTGGACCTCAATACAAAAAAAGTTAAAACTGGCATCATTAGTCCCCATTTCATGTTTTAAATGACTTATCCACGATAAGCTGATTCATATATATATATATATATATATATATATATACTGTAGATGTTTTAATTGAACAACAATTTTAATATTTGTGGTTGTATTTTAATATATGTGGTTGTATTGCATTACTGTAATATATATATGTGAATATATGATTATACGTTTCGTGTTGGATGCAATTATAAAAAAGCGATCTTTCTTAATTTTGCTTTCCAATAAATTGAATTGAATTGAACCTTTGTAATAGAGCATTTCTGCTCAAAGGTGTATTTCCAAACTTTAAAATAAATAAATAAATAAATAAAGGAATAAGAGAGACCTTCTGGAGACTGCAGTGCTGCCCCATCTGTGTGCATCTCTCTGGGATGGGGCGGAGGTCGCTAGACTCTAGGCTGAGTTGGCTAGGATTTGGGGGACCTCTTCCCCCACCCAGGGGCAACTGAGTCTGAACTGTTACCCCAGAGAATGCCAGGGAGTAGGAACAGATGGACTGTGGTGAGCTCTGGAAGTATGGGGGTGGTTGGTTAGAGGCATATTCCTCAGTCGGTACCACTATGTAATTCTTTTACCACTCTAGCAAGACAGGACTGCTGGTAGGAGGCATCCATGGTAGTGCCTAGGAAGGATGTGGGGGTCCTGCATAGTGGAGACCCTAAGCAGGGTGGTAGAGGACCCCAGTGGAGGAGGAAGAAACTTCTGTTGTGGGACTCAATTGTGAGGGGATAGCTTTGGGAATAGGAAGGGAGGGAGAGAGGGTGGTTAGGTGTTATGTGGCACCACAGCCCATATGGCTGGAAAGCAGATCCTAAGGATCACTAAGGTGGCAGGGTGGGAGGGAGAGCTGGATGTCATTCTCCACCTCAGAACTGATGAGTTGGCTCAGAATTGGGCTGAGATAGTGCAGGGAGAGTTTAGGGAGCTGAAGAGAGGTCTTAGACAGGTAGCACACTCAGTGGCTTTCGTTGAGGTGCTACCTGTCTATGACAGGGGGAGGACAGGGTTCTCTGCACCAGTAGCTTGGTTGAAGGAATGATGCAGAGAGGAGGGGTTCAGCTTAACCGAGGACTGGAGACTAACCTGCAGGGATAAGGTCCTATACAAGAGTGATGGCCTGCATCTGTTTGGGAGAGGAACATCAATACTCAGTGGATGGTTTAAATGTTACCTTGATGGATATTTAAACAAGCCAAGAGGGTGTTGGAAGGATTCATGGAGGCATAAACTGCCCACCTCACAAACTGAAGTGGATAGTAGGGAGAACTCAAGCAGAGGCAAATCCCCAGGGTGCAAAATAATAAAAGAAGCAGAGTGGTTGGAAAGAAAGGGTATGAGAACACAAGCAATAAAAAGAGAGTGGGGAGAGGGATGGTAAAAAGGAAATAATGGAGGTAGCAGGCAGAGTGGTAGCAAAGTATGGAAGACCATGTGTGCAAATGCAAGAAGTCTAAGAAACAAAATTCTGGACCTAGAGGCCATCATTGCAGAGGCAGACCTGGATATTGTGGCTGTTACTGAGTAGTGGTGCACTAGAAACCACAACTGGGACATGGCCATACCAAGCTATATACAGTTCAGGAAAGACAGTGTAGGAGGAAAGGGAGGAGGAGTAGTACTGTATGCAAGGGAAGTAGACCCTGGAGTAAGTTGAAAAACCAATTATGATTGACTTACCACACATTATGACTGATTTTTTCAACTAGTTTGAAATTTCTGACTTCAACTAACTGAGGAAAATCCAACCAACATTTTCAACTTTCACCATCGTTGAATTTTATTGTGTAGTAGTTTGTTGTACTTTTTTAACTTCGTATCTTTTTTTATTAAAATTTTGACTATAAAAGTTAGTAAAATGTATGGAAATGTCCCCCCCCTACCTTGAAATCAATGGGGCATGTGCCCACACAGCCTTCGCCTTCTGACATCACAAAACGGGGCTGTTTGCACCTATGTGGGGGCATTTTGGTGGGTTAAGGTCAGGAAGCAGCTCCGTTTTTAGCATTTGGGATTTAACAGCATTATAACTTCATAAATGGGCAGGAACAAAAGGAATTATTTATGCCCCTAAACTCTGGGGCAGGTGAGGCACTGCATATGTTGGAGGGAGCAGCAACTAAAGCAGCAGCAGCTAAGAAGCTGGCTGCTCTTTAAAATGCAAATACAAAGTGCAGTGAAACAAATCCACACATAGTAGGGACCCACTAAAGCACAATAACCAGTCAAAACAACAACAAAATATACTAAGCCCCTGAAAAGTAACAGTTGAAGCAGGGCAGTAAAACAGTATATGGTATAGAAAAATAAGCAGCAGTAATACTAGTTACTTAGAAAAAGAACTGTGAGTCTAAAATACAGTATAGGTAGAGACTCTTAAAGAGACCTACCAAGCTAAATGAAACATACCTGCACTGATATATAGTGCTGTACCTCATGGCTGTTTCTAATGTAGAAGCTGTTGTGTAATATCTTTAGTAAAAAAATATAACGCTAGTAAATGAGAATATGGTTCCAAGGACTCCTGTTTCTGGTGCCACCCACGCCTGTCTCAACGCTTCTGTAAAGAACGACACGATGTTAGAGAGTGTGGATGGCTGGCCTATTCTACTTTATGGTGGCACCTTTTTGATCTTTTTTTATTATAATGGTCATTTGGTCATAAAATGTGGGCAGTGGTCGACAAGTGGCCATGTTTTATGACCAAATGATCATTATAATATAAAAAAAGATCAAAAAGTGCCACCCATAGAGTAGAATGGAGTGTGTCCCTGCGCTCCCCTTAGCATCACGTCATAAATTTGCAGAGCGCAGGGGAGGTGCATGGGCGGCACCAGAAATTGGGAAGTCCTTGGGACCCGGTATTTCTCATGTTACAAGCATTATAATTTTTTACTAAAGTTATTATTTTTAGCATGCTGTACATTAGTAGCAGCCCCATGAGGTACAGTACCTATATATCAGGTACAGGGGCTGAGGCTGGTGAGTCTCTTTAAACACCCCCACAGAAGCTGGAAGGTACCCTTTTGCTAACCATCCAGGGGAGGTTCAATTAGGTTCAATGTGGAAGGGGCCAAGGAATCTTCACTGAAATGGCAGGGTTCTGGGGGCTGCCTAAGCCCCAGGAAAATTTTACACTTTTTCAAGTGTTTTGGTGTCTTTTTTTTATCTTTCGCAGTGTTTACTTCATATAAATAAATTATGTCATGTCAAGAATTTCTTCTTAAATAATCTAATTAAACTCATTACCTTGAATGGTGCAGTGTAGTACATTTCTTCTTGTACCCAGCATGCACAAATGCTGTTTCACATAATCCTCCAGTGCAGCAGTTGCTGATATTGCTCGCATTATTCTTGTATCAAGTGAGACAAGCAATGCCAGGTTATGTGTTTTTATAGTACTGAAGGTGAACAGAAGATGAGCTGGTGAGCTTCAACAATGTCTCAGAGCCAGTGCATTTCTTAACATGTACTCTCTCCCTCCCTACCCCACATTTTTTATCATAAAATATTTTATTAAGATTTTTCAAAAGTATCAATAGATACAGGTACTTGGTAGTCCACAAAGATACATATGATATAGGTGATTATCATATAGGTATCATATCTTACAGCAAGCATTGGTACATTTAGTATATAATGCCACTGAGGGGGTTCTTAATTTCAACGTTACCTAAATTCTAAGACCAGATCACAGACCAGATTGGGGGTGAGTAGTTAATGGGCTTGACCAACATAAGCAGATCAATGAAGGAGAAAGGGTGAAGAGCACAAGGGCAGAGAAGAGGCAAGAAAATGGACAATGCATTAAGAAATACATCTCAATCTTCCCAACTCCATCAGCATTTAACAAAAAAAAAATCCTACCAGATACCGCACACAACAGCCAGAAGGCAGGAGGAGCTTTTAACATTTAATGGGCATATATAACAGAAACAGTTAAAAAGTTGCAGACCATCTCCATCTCAATTTTTTTTTTTTGAAGGACACCACAGTGGAAACAGCAAACCACAGTTACATGTACAATGATGACAGAAAACTCTGGACAGTACTCATGTCAAAACTGGGTTGTCAATGTCTGCCCTAGACTCCTGTTCACCCTGCCTATGCCCACCGCAGTCATGATTTACAGGCAGCTGCCACACAGGCAGGAAGAAACATTAAATCAGTTGGCATCAATGAACATGGTGTGCCTCAAGAGGAAGACGGAGGATAGGGGTGCTTCAAACCCAGCAAACATGTCAGATTGTTTTCCTTAATTATGAAAAAGGCAGCCTCACTCACTCCATAGCAGCACTGATACATATCTATTAGCAAACAAATGAGGCAATCAACTGCCAGCACTGCTGCAAAATCATTACATTTTAGCCCTTCGGCAGTGGCTCAGATGGAGTTGTTTGCTTCAGTAACCCCACCAAACATCCAGACCAAACGGGTTATAGTTCACAAACATTACAAAATCATCAAGCCACACAAACAAGACCTTGTTACAGCTAAATGTGCTCTGAGCACGAAACACACTGTGTAGAAGGGGTGAGGGCTTAAAATAATAAAAGAAGGTCCCAAGGCCACTTGAAGGCACTGTCTACACATACCCGCAAATAATAAAAACTGATATTAGGCAGCAAACACAAATTAAAACCACACTTATAACAGATGAGTGACTGATGCCAATTGCCAAATCCACCTGTTTTCCACAACAGTATGATCTGTAGTACGGATTAGCCTGTTATAACAAACAGCTGTAGTTGACTGTTTATCTCAAGGATCTGGCACTTTAGTTACCACAATGAAAAAAATAAATAAATTAGCCAGCAAAAGCTAATCTGAGTGACCCATTCTGAATTAAAAGGCAGCAGTGGCAGTACAAATCATACTGTTGTGGAAAATGGCAGGATTTGGCAGTTTACCTTAGTCACTCAGGATCTGGAACTTCAGTTACCCACAAATGAATAACCATATTAGGCAGCAAACAAAAATTGGAACCACACCACTCTTACTTAATAGGCAGCAGAACAAATCATACTTTTGTGTAAAAAGGCAGGATTTGACTATTAATTTATTACTTCAGTCACTCATGATCTGACACTTCTATTACCTGCCAACCGACTCAGTTTGGCTACCAGTATGCCATGTTCCCATTCTAACTAGTGGGTGCTGTGTGCTGCTAATCATTGACTTGAATGAAGAATTCATTTATTGGTTCTGCAGCATTACATGCAGATTGCACCCATCACCATAGTAATACTGAGAGAAGCAATACATGCATTCTACATTCAAAGCTACATAGTAACCTGGTAGACAGATAACTGCACAGATTATATTACTGCCATGATATTGGTATACAATCAGTGTTCATAAGCAGCTAATCATACTGCACAACTCAGCTTTTAATTTCCGTGCTGTGCATATATTGATTGAGAGTAATATATGCAGGCCATGTATACATTAATAATAAAAAATACACAGTGTCAAAAAAGTGGGGGTGCCGAAATACATGTGTGGCCTATCCAGGAATAAGAGAGGGGAGGCCGTGGCCAGTAAGCCACCCCCCCCCAGTTTAGCTGCCCCTGTAACCATCAATATATGTTAGTTTACTAGTAGTCATAGAATCTGTGAGATGAAAAACAGTTTAAGGGAGGACCCCTAGAAATACTTCCTGTACGGTATATCACAACTGAGATGTATCCATACTTTTAAATTTAAAGCTAAAGAACTCATGAATATTACAAAAGCATTTTCTGACAGTTTCTGAACTTGTTTTGGCTTTCAGCATGTACACTAATGTGTTTTGTAAAATTGTATTCACCTTGTCATGAGGACTTTAATATTTAGTCTTTCTGATTCCTACGGTGGCAGATAACAAACATTTTGTCCATTGGACCCGACCGACCATGCTCCATGCTCCGGGCCTCCTATGGGTCCGGGAACTCACCAGCTGACCACCTGCACCTGGCTTGCTACTCGACCTCATGCAGAATCTGACTTACTCACAATGCCACCACAGTCAGAGAGAGCCCAGCTGGGCTGCCAGCAGTAGATTGATGATGATCAATCGCCTTGGCTTTTCAATCCGGGCCCCACAGCCCCCAAGCCCTCAACCAGCCAGACAAGCCAGCCAGGCATGCTTCAGACACACACACAGACTGAGTAGTCTGTGAGAGACCATCCTCCTCCTTCCTACTGTCCACAGCCCAGCCCTAGCAGGCCTTTCATACACATCCCATACAGTACCTTGCTCACTGTAGTAGCCTGTTGCCAGTTCGGTCAGGTGTCGGGTGATGATTCGGTCGTCATCGTTGGGTGGCTCCATGGCTCAGGTTGCCACTACTGCTCTACACGGTGGTGGTGCTGGTGTTTTTTTGGCGCTGTGTGCTTCCTCCTCCCAACCCGTGGAGTTGGTCCCCAACCCAGACCCACATCCCCACTCTGGTACTCCATGCAGTGGAACTAGTGCACCTACCACTCCTCCTCACCGACACTGAAGATCTGACCAAGGCTGAGTGAGAGTCGTCCAACAGGCCTGGCCGACGTGGTCACAGCCTGATCCCAAACACGACTAGATCACTGACTTGCTGCCTTCACATGACTGCTGCCTGGCTTTGCGGGAGGACTTACTGGGACCTGTACAGCCACACACTAGTCTCTCTCCAGGCACTGGACACGTCAGGACAGTGGACACAGTTAGATTATTTTTAAAGTAAAGGCCGAACTGCCAAACTTTGTCCTTGCAGAAAAATGCTGCTTGCTCCATTGCCCTCACACCAACACAGATGCATCCTCTCCTGACAGTCTCCGCTCCTACCTAGGCATGCTCTCCCTGCCACCTCATGCAGTCAGTCACAGACACTCTCAAGCTCCTGGCTCCTCCTTCTATCTCTCCTAATTGGTGAATGCTTCATGACCAGGAGCCAGGGGGTGCATTTTGTTGGCTGTAAGGCTCGTTGCCGGCAGTTGAGAATTGTTAGATATTTGTGGCCCCCCTGGCACCCCCCTCCCCCTCAGGAAAGAAAAAAAGAGAAAACAAACTGCAGTGCACCACAAAAACAAACCTGAAAGGGTCGCAGAATCGTCAACTACAGTGGATTTTATCTCCACTATTTTATGACTGCAATCCAATGCAATTGCAACTAATTGCAACTGCATTGACTTGTAACTGATTATTTTAACTGCCAATGGCTGCTCTGGGGGTCCAATGGGAAGGCATAAAAGCAAAAGAGATGCAGGGAATCCAAGGGGGAGTGGAGGTACTGTTGGTCAGCCTGGGAGATGAGAAACTATGTCATTAGTTGCATTGGCATGATTCAAAGACCTCCAACACAGGAGGAGGCTTTAGATAAGGTACTGTGGAAGCTAGTGGCAAAATGTCAGAAAAGGAGGAAGGTGCTGCTGGTGGGGACTTCAGTCAGTCAGGTATAGACTGGAGCCTCCCAGCTGTAGCTTCAGTTAGAAGCTGGGACATCCTGGACTCAGTGCAGGGGGCAATCCTCAAGAAACTAGTCAGCAAACCCACTCATGATAGAACAATACCGGACCTGATGCTCACTAACAGGGACAGTGCTGCAGACATCAAGATGGGATGCCACCTGTGGACAAGTGATCACTGCAGAGTGTGCTTTAACATAAGGATGGCAGCAGATCTAAGCCACATAAAGGTGAGGGCTCTGGACTTCAGGAGGGCAAATTTAAAAATGCCTCAGGGATGATCTACCAAGGGGAGGATAACCTGGCTGTGGTGGAGGAACAGTGGGCGAAACCAAAAGAGGGCATAGTGAAGGCAACAAACAACTACACAAAGTACGTTAGCAAAACCAATAGGAAAAAGAGACTTTTATGGTTATTGAAAGAAGTGGCTGAAAAGGTAAAGGATAAAAGGTAGTATTCAGAAGGTATAAGGAGATGCTGACCAAATGGGGAATGTGGGTAGCGACAGGGGACAAGATATTTTAATAAATGGAAAGAGGAAGACCAGGTGAGGGATTGTAAGACTAAGAAGGGGGGGCAGAACTGGACAGTGTAGGACCAGGAAAAGGCAGACATCCTGAACAAATATTTTTGTTCAGTGTTCACGGAGGAAGTAGAAGAGGAGGGGCCACACAAAAGCAACAGGAGCATTGATAGTAAGGCAGTAGAAACTAGTCCTTTTTCAGAGGCAAGAGCCCTGAAGACACTTGTGAATCTGAAAATGGACCAAACAATGGCACCAGATGGAGTGCTCCAAGGGTATTGAGGGAGCTCAGGAAGGTACTAGCAACACCTTTGACAGTACTACTTAACAGCTCACTTGAAACAGGAGTGGTTCCGGAGGACAGGAGGAGGGCAGATGGAGTCCCACTTCACAAAAGTGGTAGCAGGTAGGAGGTTAGCAACTATAGACCAGTCAGCCTGGCATTCATAGCGGGGAAGTTAATGGTGACACTGCTGAAAGAAATGATTGTGGAGTATCTTGAATCCAATGGGTTGCAAGACCTGAGGCAGTGTGAATTCATGGGGGGAGGTTGTGTGAAACAAATCTAATAGATTTCCTTGACTGGGTGACCAGGGAAATAGATCAGGGTGAAGTGGTGGATGTGGCCTACCTAAATTTCAGTAAGACTTCCAACACCTTTCCATATAGGAGACTCATCAGCAAGCTGGGCAGCTTAGGGGTGGGTCCAAAGGTGGTAAACTGGGTAAGAAATTGGTTACGGGATAGGCGACAGAAGGTGGTGGTAAACAGCGTTCACTCTAGAGGAGGGAGGCTGACCAGTAAATTCCTCCGGGCGTAGTACTCCAATGGTTACTCTTTAATACCTTTATAAGTAACATTTCAGATAAGCTGAAATGGAAGGTTTGCCTCTTAATTGATGACACCTAAACCTGCAATAGGGCAGATGCTTCAGAGGATGGAAAGAATGTATAGAAACCTGAGAAAACTCAAGGAATGGTTACAGGTATGGTGGCTGGGTTTCATTGCAAAAAAGTGCAACAATCATGCACTTAGGGCACAGAAACCCAAAGGTGCAGTACAAAATGAAAAAAGAGGTAGTGACAACCATCAAACCGGAAACAGAGACATGGGGTAATCATACTGTATCTGATGACTTAAAGGTGGCTAAGCAGTGCAACAAGGCAGTAGGGAGGGCCAGTGGAATGCTGAGGTGCATAGAGAGGGGTATCACCAGCAGAAGGAGGGAAGTGGTGTTGTCTCTGTATACATCAGTGGCCAGACTCCCACCCAGAGTGTTGTGTCCAGTTCTGGAGGCCACATCTCAGGAGGACAAAGACAGAGTGGAGGCTGTCCAGAGGAGGGCAATGAAAATGGTGCAGGGTCTGCATAAGAAGTCCTGTGAGGATAGACTAAAGAACTTCAATATGTACACCTTTGAAAGGAGAAGTGAGAGGGGGAATATGATAGGGACCTTTAAATACCAAATGGGAGTAAATAAGGTAGAGGAGGGGAGTATTTTATTTAGGAAAAAAAGATGCTTAAGGACAAGGGGTTAAATTCAGGAGAGAGGTGAGGAACTGCTTCTTCACAGAAAGAGTGATGGATGTCTGGAACATTCTTCCAGCATAAGTGGTGGGGGTGAAAACAGTGGTGAGGTTCAATAATGCATGGGATAGACATAAGAGAATCTTAGTGGAAATTAAGTGTGTGGGGGGGGAGACAGAGATCAAGGTGTGTCTGCAGTGACACTGCAGGAAGGGAAAAAACGGGCAGACTGGGTGGACCAAATGGTTCTTACCTGCTGTCAAATTTTATGTTTCCATGTTTTTATGTTTTTCCACTTTGCAGATAATCACCCGTACATCATACTCATATGAATTTTTTTTTACTTTGGCATAGGAATGATATCAATCAGACATCCTTAATCTCTGGTGTGCTCAGATTAGAAAACTGTTTTACATTTTTCCAAAGAGAGAACAATTGCTTCAACCTGATTCAGACTGTGTTGAATACATGGAGTTGTCTAGCCTGGAACTATGATAATCTGTGATGGTTTATGGACAAAGAACCTGCTCATGTCCTAGGGCTGTAGTTTATACCTTCTTAAAATGGCTTGTTGGCATTGAATGAGCTACTGCATCTGCTGATACTGTTGAACTTCTTTTAGGTCCCCACTCCCTAGCAATTTTTCTCTGGCTGTCTTTTGTTCACCGAATGTTTACCTGTGCTATCTGTTTGCCTGAGGAGGTCACCGCTGTTTTCTGCAGGGGTGTTGGTGGTCTTAAGACAGGAGCCTTCCCACCCACCAGCCTACACAGTGGAAGAGGACTTACTTGACTCCACAGGGACTGGCTTTCAGCTCCATTTGTACAGCTGACTCTTGCTATTTTTGGTCCAGAAATTAACTAGCTGCTTGGACAAAGGTACCTGGTCCTGTACCTTTGTACTTTCACACCCTTCTCTGCAGGACTGGGTTAACAGATCACATGATCTGGGCAGCCAAATTGGACTGAGCTTAGGAACCTGCTCTACTCAACAGGACTTTTACTTGTCCAGTCAGGGCCAGCATTTGTGTGTGGAAGTTGTTGCCATCTTTTGCAGGGGTGCCACTGATCTTGAGGCAGAAGTCTCAGTCATGAGGAATTGGGATAACCCCACAAAAACCAGTAATACCATACAGCTTGTGACTTTGAACTTTGGCACCTCCTGCCACACAGCAAATCAGGCTGTGGGAGGGTGTTTGGTGGAGAGAATGAGCAGAGACCTGAGAAAACTCAAGGAGTGTCAAGGGTCTGACAGCTTGATTTCAATGCAAAAAAGTGCAAAAATCATGCAGCTAGGGCATGGAAACACAGAGGGGGAGTATAAATCGGGAAAGAGGTATTGACAGTCACAACACAGGAACGGACCTTGGAATAATCATATCAGGTGACCTCAAAGGGGTGAGGCAGTACAACAAGGCAGTAGGTAGGGTTAGCAGGAATCTGGAGTACATAGAAAAGGGTATCACCAGCAGAAAGAAGGGGGTGGTGTTACCACTGTATAGATAATCAGTGAGACCCCACCTGGAGTAATGTGCCCAGTTATGGAAGCCTCATCTCAAGAAGGATATCAACAAAGTAGAGGCTGTCCAGAGAAGGGCAACTAAAATTGGTGCAGAAACTGCATCAGAAGTCCTATGAGAAGAGACTGAGGGATCTCAATATGTACACCCTAGAAGAGAGGAGGGAGGGCACATAATAGAGTCCTTCAAATACCTCATGGAAAATAAGGTACAGAAGGGGAGTATTGTTTCAGAGGAGAAGGTGCATGAGAACAAAAGGGAATGCAATGATACTGGAAGGGGGGAATTTAGGAGGTATGTGAGGAAGTACTTCTTCACTGAAAGAGTGCTGTACACCTGGAACAGTCCACCTGTGGAGGTGGTAGGGGCAAAAACAGTGGTGAGCTTCAAGCATGAATGGGATTGGCACAAGGGAATCTTGGTAGGGAAGCAGCGAGGAGGTAGCTGGAGATCAGGTAGGGTCTCTGGTGACAGTATAGGTAGGGAAAAATGGGTAGACTAGGTGGGCCAAGCTGTCCTTATCTGCAGGTAAATTGAAAATCTGTTTCTGCTATTACAGCTCACTTAGCTATGTCTGTGTTTGTGATAGTGGTTCTTAGCTGTAAGCATACCTCTCAACTGTACCACATTACGAGGAACGTTCCTCATTTTACTTCAGAAAAGGTCCCTGTTCCACATTGTGAGGACTTGTTCCACATTCAAAGTCAACATTTTAAAGCAAAAATCCACAGTAAATGATGGAAAAAAAATAACTTGTTCAATTAATAACAGACATTCTGAACATAAATGCAACATTTTAACAGTGTTTTGAGCTTCTTAAGTAAAGAGTTGATTGAGTGTTCCACATTTTGCCCATTTGTTCCACATTTTGACAGGCAATGTTCCACATTTGGGGGACAAAAGGTTGAGAGGTATGGCTGTAAGTATAACTGCTGTTTATGTACCATCAACTGCATTACAAGGTCTCATTTCATTAGCAGCATGTAATCACTAAATGTACCCTGTCTTCATTTTTCCCCTGCCTTGGGCAACACCCTGAGACAAGCCCTGGACCAATGTGCCATACCCAGCTACCAACCTGAATAGGTACAAGGCATTTAGGATTTTAAGCCTTCAGGACATGGAGATACAGTATACTGTACTTTACACATACTGATTTAAACTAAGTGGTACAAGTCCATCAAATTAGATAAATTATTGGCTACAACTGTTTTAAGGTCTAACAGATTTTGCCTGTACCTTAGTTATAAAATGTCAATGTTAAAATTAGTAATCTGCATTGCAATTTTCGTACATGGTCTAGGATCTAAGGACCACGTTCACCACCAAAATGGATGTGGTGAATATAGAGGTAAAATTATTAACTTAGTCCTTGCTATTATGGCTCCATTCTCACTGAAGTTTAAAACAACCAGAAGGAACTCATTTAAGGTCAGTGAAAAAGCAGGGATACTGAACGAATACTTCTGCTCAGTATTCACAAAAGAGGAGGAGGGGAGGTACCTAATCCAATCAGTGGAAGCACTCTGGTTGGGGGGTTGATACCAGTCCTTTCACAGAAGAAGGGGTTCTGAAATAACTCCTAAAACTGAAGGTGGACAAAGCAATGGGGCCTGATGGGATTCACCCTAGAATTCTAAAAGAACTAAGGTGAGAACTAGTGACACCACTGACTACCCTTTTTAACAAATCATGGGAGAATGGTGTGGTACTTAAGGACTGGAGGAGGGTGGATGTCATTCTCCTTCACAAAAGTGGGAGCAAAGCAGGGGCAGGAAACTACAGACCTGTTAGCTTGATCTCAGTGGTAGAGAAAATGATGGAATCACTTCTGAAAGAAAGAATTGTTGAGTACGTAGAGGTCAGCAGGGCACAGGACCCAAGGCAGCATGGATTCACAGTGGGAAGGTCATGTCAGATGAATGTAATCGATTTCTTTGACTGGGTGATCAAAGTAGTAGACCAGGGAGTGGCTGTGGACATGGTCTACCTAGACTTTAGCAAGGCATTTGTCACAGTCACACACAAAAGAATAATAAACAAATTAGCCAGCCTGGGAGTGGGTCCCAGTGTTGTAGCCTGGGTAAACAATTGGCTGGACAACAGGACACAGAGGGTAATAGTAAACAGAGTCCACTCCGAAGAAAGGGGATTACTAGTGGGTACCATGGGGTTCAGTACTGGGACCGGTCCTTTTTAATGTCATTATAAGTGACATTGCAGAGGGACTGGAAGGAAAAGTATGCCTCTTTGCAGACAACACAAATATCTGCAACAGGGTTGATACATAAGGGGGGATGGAAAGGATGAGAAGGGACTTGGCAAGGTTGGAGGAATGGTCAAAAGTATGGCACCTTAGATTCAATGCAAAGAAATGCAAAGTAATGCACCTGGGGAAACAAAAACCCAGGGGAAGAGTACACAATAGGGGGGAGGTATTAACAACAACAAAAATGGAAAGGGACCTGGGGGTAGTCATATCAGATGACCTAAAGGTAAGCAAGCAATGCGAGAAGGCAGTAAGGATAGTTGGGGTGATACTGGGATGTATATGGAGAGGCATCACCAGTAGAAAACAAAAAGTTGTTATCCCTCTGTACAGACAGTTGGTGAGACCCCATCTGGAGTACAGCATGCAATTCTGGAGACTCCATCTCTGCAAGGACATAGACAGGGTGGAGACAGTCCAGAGAAGAGCAACTAAAATGGTACTGGTTCTGCAACACAAGCCATACAAAGAATGACTAAAGGAGCTTAATATGTATACCCTTGAGGAAATAAGGGAAAGGGGGGACATGATAGAAACTTTCAAGTACCTCAAGGGAATTAACAAAGTGCAAGAGCGTAACATCTTTCAGAAAAAGAGATGTGCAAGAACAAGGGGACACAATCTGAAGATAGAGGGGGACGGCTCAGGGGCACTGTGAGGAAGTATTTTTCACAGAGAGGGTGGTGGACGCATGGAATGGCCTTCCTGAGGAGGTCATGGGGTCAAAATAGTGGAGGAATTCAATAATGCATGGGACAGACATAAGGCAATTCTGGTAGGGGGTAGGAAGAAGTAGGCTGTTGGTTAACTAGGATGTGCAGCTTATCCAATAGGTCGGAAAATGGGCAGACTAGGTGTGCCAAGCGGTCATTATCTGCCTTCAAAGTCTGTGTTTCTATGTATTATATAGGATCAGAGGCCCAGATAGGAACTCACTTGTTACAAACTGACCAGCCAAACAGTTTAAAAGGGAACACGATATTCATTGGGTTTCTTCTGTTAGCACGTGGGGACATTGAGCAAAACCCAAGATCTAGCAACAAAACTTTAAAACTGGCTCAAGAAAATGCATGGAGCATGGGTAACAAAACTGACCAATTTAAAATGTGAGTAAACCTGGGAAACTACAGTGTTATAGGACTGACAAGACATGACTGTCAAGGAAAAACCCAAATTTGGAAATACCTTACAACTGGTTGAATACAGTCATCTTAGGTGTGACAGACCAAGTGTGTGTGTGTGTGAGTGTGTGTGTTGGGGGGGGGTTGTGATCTACATAAAACATGCTCTAGGGTGTGTGGAACTAAAGTATTCAGGAAATGTGGATAGCATAGAAATTATTCTGTTTTTCTACCAGTACAAGATACCTATATAGGGGTGCTCTGCTAACCTCCAAAACCCAATGCATTGCACTTTGAAAAAAACACTCCATATTATTACTAACCAAGCCTGAGGCAAAGAAAGTCTGCTAATTGATGACTTTAACACAGCCTGAGGTGGACCTGGGGGACAAACTGGCTTAGTTTCTCTTCTATGGGCCTGAAACAGATTATTACCATGCCAACAAAGAAAGTATCATACCAGAGCACTTGCAATATCCTGGACCTACTATTTGTGTCATCAAAAATTATAGTAGATGATCACCACACGCTGCCCCCATATTTAGGAGACCACAATCCCTTTAAATGCTCTATTACCTGGAACATGGAAACAGTAGCCAGCATAGAGTTTTGCCTGACCAGGTGTTTTAAAACCTTCAACTCCACCAACTTTAACAATAGTATACAAAGAAAAGATCCAGTAGACTATACTTGATCCCTGATGTGAACACAGCTGCTGTTTATTTTACAGGTTCCATTCTATTTGCAATCAACATGCTCTTTTTAAATCAAAAAGAATTAGAAAATGTCACCTTCCATGGGTGGCACTAAAAATATAGAAACAAGCAGAGCACTAAAATCTGAGGACTGTGAGCTATTTGAGAAATTAAGGAAGAATTGTAAAAGTCAAAAAAACCCCAGAAAACAGTACTACAAGGATTTCAATTGGTATACGCAGCCTAGTGAGGAGTTATGCTTGTGCAACTTTGTTGATAGTCTGAAGGGAGCTGGATGAATGTGTTGTTGATTGTCATATGTGGATACTTTGTCTGTTCGCACTCTTTCCCATGGGGAACTACCATCTTATAAGGGTACCTTGAAGGCAAAGTAATTCTCTTGAGGAGGGTTCCACCCCTACAGGTGCTGAGGGAACATAATTCCTTTGGGCTAAGGGCACCTTAGGAAAAAGCTCCAAAAAGTACTGAGCAGCAAGTGGTGAACACAGAGCCTGAGTGAGGACAGACTGACAGCAACTAATGAGTATTTGTAATAGACAGAAACTGAACTGAGCAATGTCTGACAGATATCGCTACTGATAGCAGAAGACGCATGACTTCCTTGAGGAGAGAGAGAACAATGAAAAGGAAAGGAGGCCGCCATCCAACCTCAACTCACAGCGAAAACCCACTTGGGTAAACGTTACACTAATATAGAAGTACCACATTATGGACAAACTCCTGCAGAGACTACCTAACTTTTATGACCTTCACCACGAAGGAGTGGAAAAAAAAACCTATGAGGGGGAAACCTCTGATGATCCAAGGCCTTGGTCATCTTCTCTCTAGTCCTGGGATAATTAGTGATTGCTCAGCTACTGTAATTTAGAAACCCAGTTCAAGGGGAAGATTTTAGAGGAAGGGCTCCCACTCTATCCCTCTAACAGGAAAGCTATGGGGGTGTTGAGAGCTGATCTCTGCAGTTAAAGTAGGCTGTCTTTGAGGGAGGCCCCCCCATATCATGTTAGCACATCGAAACATGGACAGTGAAACCCATTGGCGACACTTCCGGAACAGATTGAAGTTGTCACTGTAAAGGGTCCTGTACACTGGTCGCTGATTTGGCTGGTGTTTTGCCTTTACAACCAACTGGCGCAGAGTTGATTATATTATTAGGGGGTGTGGGGGGCTCTAAAAAACACCGACAGATACCGACAGGTGAAATTTCACCTGTCAGTATTGGAGATCTCACTGTGCTGTATGTCAACAACTTTGTCGATGCGGCTTGGTGGAACCCCCCCCCAAGGTGGGAGGAGGAGCTGAGCAACAACCGCTAAAAGGAACTCACCTGGCCTCCATGAGGGGAGGCCTAGAAAAGAAGCAGAAACCCTGTGGAGTAAGGTATAGTAGTTGAGCCCTTGAGGGGCCCAGGACATAGATAACTGTATGATCTTCACCCTTGATGGGCAGATGAAGGGAAGTAGGTGGAGACCAGGTGAACCTTAGGCAGCTGTAGGTGAGAATAGCTTTCAAAGGTGTTGCTGAAGTGCGTTGCACAGCTAAAGGAGCCCAAATGGACTCAGAGACTGCACCCTCCAGCAGATGAAGTCTTAAATGCTACATCAAGAGGTGATGCCAAGTCGATCTGCATGGCCAAATCTTCCCTGGAGTGTAGAACATTCTCACCTGAAGGGCAGAAAGAGAAGGACCCCACCAGAGTTGAGGGACCAACCCTTAAGATGCAGACTTCAAGGCAGCAGAGTAAGACCATCGGCATAAAGGGCAGGAGCCCTGGAAGCCATGCTGTGGTTGTGACTGGCATGCATCTGCATGCAGGAGAAGTGGGATGCCAGTGGTGAAGCCCAATGGCCATGAACACAAGGTAGAATCACTAAATAAATAAATCACTAAATAAATAAATAAATAGATAAATATATAGATAAGAATAGGTAAGGCTGAATGACTGATTGAGACATCAAATGACAATTAGGACATTGTATGAGACTGAATGATACATGCTTGGACTGAATGATGAAAGCATGTCAACCAGCTTTTTGGGGGACTCTTATAGTTTTCACACTGTCCTGCTATTGTCATTTTCTTTTGACTAGTGCTATTTCAGGTTACCGTGTTTTTCCATACCATTTGCAATCTCTCTCTCTCTTCACCTACAATCCTTGCTAGTCAGGCAGCCACTCCCTTTTGGGTTCTGTTGGTTTCATCAGTTGTTCAATTCAGCAGCTACTACTTCCTAGTTTTCAATACCCATAAGGGGGGTTAGTGTTAGTTACTGATGCATTGCTGGCTAGGTAGGATGAAGCAGTAGAAAACAACAAATGAAACTGCTAGGAAAAGCAGGAGCATATGGTACTGAAAACTAGGAAGTAGTAGCTGCTGAAGTGCACAACTAATGAAACCAACAGAACCCAAAAGGGAGTGGCTGCCTGACTAGCAAGGATTGTAGTTGAAGAGAGAGATTACAAATATTATGGAAAAACATGGTAACCTGAAATAGCACTAGTCAAAAGAAAATGACAAAAGCAGGACACTGTGAAAACTAGAAGTGCCCCCCAAAAATCTAAAACAGAAAGAAACACAAGGTACATGAGGAGTGCAGCAGGAACAGATGACTGAGAGAAACATGAACTGCAGCCAGGAAGCTAGAAAGCAAAATATTGACCTAGAAAGCTGGAGGAGGCCCAAACCAAGCAGAAAGTCCAGAAGCACAGAGGGAATGTGGGAGACAATCACTGGGAGAAGGGAGGGGGCACAGAGCCCTGGCAGAACCTTGGGCTGCAGCAAAGAAACAATGCTTCTGAGTGAGGCTGGAGGAAGCTGACTTAAATAGCTCATGCAGGGGGTACAGCTGGTTGCTCCCACCCATTGAACTACAGGCACAGCCTTTGCAAAAGTAAATTTCACAATAGGCGCCTCATCTTACTGGAATCTAATCAAGAGCATTGAAGGATCAGGAACCCAAAAAATTGTCACAAGTTTTATTAGCAGTGGAAGTAATTTACCTCCAGAAAAACACTGCAGATACCCTAAATAAATATTTTTCCACACTGCTGGGCATCCAACTCCATTTTCCTGATACAGAAATAGGAATAGTGCAACCCAGCCTTGAGACCAAAGACCCAAACTCACCAGTGACCCCAAGATTTCATTTCAGAATCCTCAAGAGAAAGAGACATCCATAAAGAAATTAAACTAAATGTAAAAAAGTCATTTGGACTGTATCAAATAGAAATAAAATTCATAAAGACATAGTAAGTAAGTAAAGCTTTATTTGTATTTGAAACCCTTCCAGAGCTCAGGGCACCCTAACAACATAAATAAAACAATATAGCAACCTCTTAAAATACATTAAAACAATAAATATATATAATCTTACAGTGTTTCTGACATCAATTTTTCCAAGTCTGTTCAAAGGCTTGTCGAAACAAGTAGGCCTTAAGTGAGTTTTTAAAGCCTTCAATGATCAGGCTATCTCATATCTGATGAGGTAGAGAATTCCACAGGGTAGGAGCCATAAAGGTAAATGATCTTCTTTCTGAAGTTTTCAGGCGTACCCTGAGAATCTCTTGCAATCCCTCATCGGAGGATCGGAGTGGGCGGTGGGACAGTAGGCTGTGTAGAATATATTTCCCCAGCCCTAGCAAAACTGTTCAATAGGAGCCTGACTGAAAGAAACTTCCCAGACTTTTGGAAGGGTGCCAAAATTGTATATATCTTTAAGGTAGGCAATGTAAGCAACCCAACAAACTATCTGCCAGTAGCTCTACTGTCTGTGATTTTAAAACTATTTAGAAGACTGGTGTGCAACCAGCTCTATGACTTCTTGGAAAAGTATAGTCAGCTGGAGTTCAGGGCAGGGAGGTTCATGGGCCCGGCACTCATGGAGTTCTTGGACCTGGTTGGCTGGTGGTCTAGATGTGGGGGAGGGCCTGTTTATTGTTGACCTCTTAAAGGCATTTAACCATAAAGATCACAAAATCCGAATGGAAAAAATGGCCCAAGTAGGGATCTCAGGGGAAGTAGTAAGCTGGCTCAACTCATATCTAACTGAAAGGTCTCAGCATGTGACTGTTCATGGCATTTTGTTTGTGGAGGTCACCCTCCAAAGAGGGTTCCCACAAGGATCTATGTTATTCCTAATACATGAAAACAACCTTCCTAATCACATTGCTTACTCAGACATAAACCTTTATGCAGATGATACTGTACTAATCTGCAGAGCAAAAACCATATGGAAATGTAATCAGAACTCCAATAGGACTTCAATTCACTGTAGAAATGGTTCAAAGAGTCAAACATGGTGCTCAGTTTAAAAAAACTCAAGTGATGTGTTTCAGAACCAAACGTAAAAAGGTGAAAGCAATTTATTGGATATTAAACTTACAAGTGGTTCTAAATTGGTAAACATTAATGAATACAAATACCTAGAGGTGGTGATTGACAGTTCTCTTCAACTAAATATCCATATCTATTACATAATTAAACAAAATCTGGTTAGATCCACCACAGCTGCATAATGAAGTTAGTGAAGTTGTGTGGAATTGGTAAGGAGGTATGGAGAAACAACACAATGATTTGCAAGTAGTAAGATTTGTTTTAGTTTCTGTTTTATAGAAGGCATACACGTTATTAGGAAAATACATGGAGGTGTACATTTTAATGGAAGGAATAGGAAGCACTGTAGGTTTACAAAAGAACCCCAGAGCAAATGCCACTGGTGTATGTGTTATCCCAGATGATATTGGCCTGGCAGCCAAATTTTAAAGAAAACACAATTGCACATACCCCAATAATGCAAAACATTATGGGAAACATATGCAAATCCCCATGATGGTACAGAAGGTGGCAGTACATGAAAAAGTAATGGCTGGCATATGTTCAGCCTTGGGAATATTTACACAGGTTTTTTTTTGTTTCAGAGAAACAGAGTTTTTGACCATGAGGTGATGTAAGTTATATTTAAGCAACGTGTTGATGTCAGGAAGTCAGGTGTAATGATGATGGACTGTTAGCAGAGAAAATGTGATAGTAACTTTCAGAGGGGGTTGCTTTTGATAAGGGCAAGGTAGTTATGCTTGTGATAATGGGAATATTAGGAAAGTATGAGGTCTATGCAGAAGTGGAGTACAAATATACACAGTTTCTTAAGTATGTGCTCAAAGTGCCGGCAAATGTGATATGCAGGTTTGTTTTAGAAATAGGTAAAAATAGCGATACATGCAATTGATAGAAAGATAGATAATTACATAGACATGCAGGCCCTGTCCACACTACACCCGAAAAAGCTGTAATGGATTCAGACTGTTACAGTCTGTAAACATTACAGTGTGTCCACACAACCAGTGAACAGTGTGGATAATGGTTTGAAAACATTACAGCCTGTCCACACTGAGTGCGTTAGTGTGTGTAGTCTCAACCCTGTAGTAGCAGTGCACATCCCATGGTGCACTCGGTGATGACAGCTGCATTTTGAGATGCCCACCTACATGTTCTATGGAGTACTGTGTATAAGGCACAGTCATATTATGTAAATAACCATATTTCACTGTTATGAGACACACTTATGTTGTGGAGGTGACAGAGAGAGGTTTGAGGAAGGGGGAGATCTGTATGTTGGAATCCAGGGCTATGACAGTGAGAGGGAGGGAAGGGAAGGAGACATGGCATCAGTTCTGCCAGTATTAGAGCACCTGGGCACAACAGATGTTCATGTACTGCTGCTGTATGGCTGAAGGCAGACCCTCCACTACTGCTTTCAGTGTTCCCCACTGCTCCACTGTACACAGTGCCACACATCTGTTGTCCACAGCAGTGCTCCATGATGCACTCAGGAACTCGACTAATGTATGTGTTCACTACTGGCACTGCACTGCAGGTAGTATTGCGGCCACATCACACATGGGCAGGCAGGGTACTCCCAACACTCGACACAGTGAAAAGAGTAATCAAGGACAGTACAGATACCATCAAGAGGTGTCCCTTGAGGAGGCAAGTGCAGACTTGAGAGAGGTAGGTTAGGTGCAGGGACATGGGGTACACCGAAGTGCGCCTTCTGATTGTTAGAGTTACTGTGGTATGGAGGCATCCCAGTGTGCAACCTATACTGTGCTCCACACCTGCCATCTACATGTCCTGGCCTCTGATCACCCTGCATGCAGTGAAACAGTGCTGCAATGCGTGCAGGTATAGTGGAAGACTGGAGGCTACATGGTGGAGCATTTAGATGCAATTGCAATTAAAACTGATAAGATGTAAAGCTGTAAATAAGGTGAAATAACCACGCTGGTATACACATCACAAAGTGGTTCCTGGAAGGATACAAGATTTCAAAGGATGAAAGCCAATAATTAAAGATGAATCCACCCAAAATTTGCAAAAACATATATTGATGCAGCCTGTTTTTGATTTGTATGTAAAGTCTATTGTGTCCTTCCCTCTGTCTGCTATCAGGAGTTTTTCTAAATTAAGCTGCTAGCTTTAGGGTAATTTTATGACTCCTGGGGATCTCCATCACAAATAGGTTGATTGCCTTCTGCCTCCTACAGTGCACCCTGTCTCATGTGACAGTGACATAGCCAGGCCCATAGATTTAGCATATGCAGTGCTTTTTTAAAATCAGTTCGCAACAGCAGAGCTTTGTAACTGTTCTTATCCAGTGAGCACAAATGGCAACAGTTACAATTTAGCAGATGCCTGTGAGTTACCTAACTGGGGTTTCTGTAAGAAAACAGCTACTAAATAGCTATAATTCACTATTTGTGTTTTTTGGGTGTGTCATGTCTAGTTAGCAGTAATATGTGTTTTCATTTTAAAATTTAATTTCATCAAACTACGCACAACTATAAAAAGCACAGAAATTGCCCCAGATCATCACTGCTATAATTAGTAAAGACGATAGCAGTTTTCTTACAGAAAACTTAGTCAGTTAGTTCAAAAGTATTTGCTAAACTGTAAATGTAGGTACCAGCATTCTTTTTTTTTAAGCAGGAGAGACACACTGAAGCTTGTTTACAGGTGTGACCTGGGAGCACAAGGAAGTTAAGTGATTTGCTCAGGGACACACAGTACGCGTGTGGAGGCTGTGGGATTCAAACCCAGGACACCAGGTTTGCAGCTCAGAGCCTTAGACCACTGCACTATACTGCCTCCTCTATTCTAATAGGTAGAACTGTCAGTTAGTGCTGATTTTGCTCTGTGACATGATTTTCAATTTTGTTTTGGTCACAAATGTGAAGTATCTTTTTAATAAAGTATAAAAATATGCATGTGTGAGTTATTTAGGTTGGTGAATATTTGTTTTATTATTTGAAAAAGTGGGATACACTAAATGTGCAGTGCAATGAACCACTGTAAAATGGGATCAAATGTGTAGCTGAAATAAACACCGTCATCCATCCTGTTGTTTTCATGCTATATCACACACAGGAGAAAAAGTGACTTTAAAGTATTTTGCAGTTTCTAGGCTGCAGCTTCATACCATACACTTCATTTGTAAAAAAAAAAAAAAAAATGAAAATCATGTCACAGAGCAAAATCAGCACTAAATGTTAATTCTGCCTAATAGAATGCTGGTACCTACATTTATAGTTTAGCAAATACTTGAAATCTAACTGAGTGGATTTTCTGTAAGAAAACAGCTAGAGTCTTAACTAATTATAGCACTCATGATCTGGGCAATTTCTGTGCTTTTCTGGTTGTGTATAGTTTGAAGAAATTAAAAGTTTTAAAATTAAAACATTCCTGCAAGCTAGACCTGACACACATATAAAACAACAACAGTGAATTAGAGCTTAATTTAGTATCAATTTTCTTAAGAAACCCCAGTTAGCTAGCTGACAGGTGTCTGCTAATATGCTAATTTAGGAAAAACTAATAGCAGACAGAGGGAAGGACACACGAGTATGTAACATACAAATCAAAATACTCTGCATAACATATGTTTTAGCAAATTCTGAGTGGACTACTCATTTAAAACTGCAAGTTCAGTAAAAAATATACACTGCAGCCTCTTGCTGTACTGACATGCTTCATCTGATGCAAAATACAGAGTAAGGTGGTGGGGGCAGAGTTAGAGGACATGTCTGAATAACTACATATACCCACCAGGAGGGACTTTCCATCTCTTGGAATGTATTTGTGAAAATGTGCGACCAGGAGAGGAATGTAAGCTACTAAATGAGTAGTGCAATGAACCATTGTAAAATGGGATCAAATATGTAGCTAAAATAGTCACTGTCATCCTGTTGTGTTCATACTATACCACACACAGGAGAAAAAGTGACTTAAAATATTTAAGCCGTTTCTGAGGCTGCAGCTTCCTCATCACTTCATTTGTAAAAAAAAAAAAATGAAAATCATATCACAGACCAAAATCCATACTAAATGCTAGTTCTACCTAATAAGCTGGTACCTACATTTATGGTTTAACAATACTTGAAATCTAACTGGTGGGTTTCTGTAAAAAAACAGAGTCTTAACTAATTATAAGCTAATGATCTGGGCAATTTCTGTGCTTTTCTGGTTGTGTATGGTTTGATGAAATTAAAAGTTTTAAAATTAAAACATTCCTGCAAAGCTGAGCGTGACACGAAAACAATAGTGAATTAGAGCTTAATTTAGTAGCAGTTTTCTTACAGAAACCCCAGTGAGATCAGCTCTTAGGTGTCTGCTAATAGGCTAATTTAGGAAAAACTCCTAATAGCAGACAGAGGGAAGGACACACTAGGACTTAACATACAAATCATAACATATGTTTTTGCAAATTCTGAGTGGACTACTCTTTTAAAACTGCAAGCTCAGTAAAAAATATACACTGCAGGCCAGATATTCAAACTGCGCCCAAAAAGTGCGCAACAGCAGGAGCAAGCACAAGTCAATTGCGCATATGCGCAGCAGGCAGCGATAGTCCAAACATGAGAACAGAGACAAACTGCGCCCAAGCAACCAAGCGTCGAAAATACGCATAAACTGTGCCCATAGCGCAGCCAGGAAGGGGCGGCTGAGCAGAAATAATGCGCTTCATAGGCACAACAAAACTAGCCCAGCTGAGCAGTCAGAGGTGCGCACAGCTGGCAAACCCCCCCAGCAGAGCAATGGAACTGCACAACCAGGAAGGCAGGCTGGGGCCCCCACCAGCCATGCCACACATGGGCACAGAACACACTGCAGAACCAACAATACACCCGCACCCAAGCACAGCATCACTGGGGAGGGATGGATGGATGATCCACTGGCCCATGAGGGACAAGCCAACAAAAGGACAGCATGGGCCATGATGCCCCAGCACAACCACAGCAGCTGAGACTGCCACACACACAAGGATCGACAACCACGGTGCACATAAGCCCACCCTTCTGCACAGCACACCTGCACTGTGACCCAAGACACCACACACGTGCAGTAACTGTCACTGCAGTAAACACCATGCATCCCGACACACTGCAACCTCATGCCAGCAGTGAACCACACAAGCCAGACCCACCTGGGCACCCAGCGGTGGGCGACAGCAGATAACAGGAACCCGACTGAAAGTCACTCCCACACCAGAGACACCTCCCATGCACACACACACACACACACACACACACACACACATACCAGGACCACACCACCCCAGATAGCATGCACCCACTGCAACTGAGCAACCATAGCCAGCTGCAAATCAGAGACCACCACAGTATTCATAACAAAATATATATATATATTGGAAAAAGATATGTACAACACAAGACCAAGAACACAACTATACAGATATGAACAAGATGGGGGTAGGGGAGGTGCAAAGGTAGGGGGTGGGTGAAAGGCAAGGGGTGAACAACTGGGAGAGAGGGAAGGCAGGGTGGGAGGATGGAGTGAAAGTGGGAAGGGGAAGCATATTCAGCGCCTGTCAGGCTGGTCTCCTGCTGTCTGTTGCCGTCTCCTCCAGTGTCGCCTGATCCCATGGTGCTGCATGTCCCTGAGGAGGTCATATGTCACGACTGACACCATCGTCATCCGCTGGAGGGCACGGTCCATCCGGCGTAGGATGCTGAGACCTAGGAAAAGGGAACACAGTCAATGGCTGTGACTGTCACAGCCCTGAACATCACCCATCCTGCAAGGCATTTAAGCCTAGTGCCCGCACCTGTGATGGTATGCACCCACCCACGGTGACCATGCACGCCAACCGTAACCAGGCAGCACCAGCTGGTGCGCACTGCACACACACACACCCTGTCCATCACTGCAAAAACAAGGCTGTCAAGTGGCGTGGCAATGTGGTGGGATGCCAGTTCACAGCCATGTGCCCAGTGCATGCATGGACCACCAGTGATGCACACACAGATGTGCAATGACACTGGACGTGATGACCTGTCACCTGTGTCATGCATGGTTGTGTTGTCCATGGCTGGTGGTCATGCCCACCCTCAGCATGCAATAGCATCCATGATGTAATGACACTCACGCCATCAAGCAGCAATGCAGCTGCTGTGCTACTGCTGCTGCGCTGTGGCCCACCCTCAGCCTCCTCCAGCCACCACACTGGGCCTGCCACGACCCTCCTCAGCCTGGGCCATCATCCTCTCCGCCAGGCTTGTGGGTGACAAATGTTGAGAAAAACATCAGTGTGACCCCAAAAGCAGACTGCCCTCTGCCCCAGTGAGTGTGCCTGCCCAGACAGCCAGACTCGCCATCTCACACCTGCACACACTGACACAGCCAACCATGGCAGAGCCATCCCCATGCACCGCCACCAAAACACAGTCACCCCCTACAGGGCTGGGTGCATAGATGGTACACCACCTGGCCTAGAGGCACAATGCCTCCTGGCTCGTGACCTGAGGTGTTGCAGCATGTCTGGCTCCCTCCTGTGGAGGTCCTGTATCTGTGCCTGCACTGCTCCACAGACCAGCACCGCCCTGTGACCCTCACCAGGTCAGTGTGCCCGTGCAGCCACATGGAGTGCGGGCCATGGTGAGGGCTCATCACGCTCACAGTGCCCCCAAAGTGGGGGGCTCAACCAAGCCACAGGTTGGCCACCTCACCCAACTCCACTGGGAATACTCCCTGTATACCATAATTGTGGTGGTACAGCAGGCAATATGGCACCCCTCAGCCTTGGCAGCACATTAAATATTGCACTGTAGCCACCATAGGTCCCGATCGTAGCTGTTAAGCATAGTGCTGTCAGGTTCACATAGCACTGTTACCAAACAAGCGTAACAGAGCTCACACATGGCAGCCGAACAGCACTAGGGGCAAGGTCGGACACCAGGTCAGGGGTCTGTGAAGCAAGGCCACGCTGGCGCCATCTGGCGTCTATGCATCTTGTGGAGCTGATCACCTCCATGCCAGTGCCACAGTGGACTATTGCGCGGTAGTGCCACAGCGCCATGGTGCCCAGTGCTGTAACGCCACTGGCACAATGGTGGCGATAGCCTGAATTGCCGATCGGCGCGCGCAACCGTCGTAGTCGCGACAGATGCCTGCGTCGCTACCTGGGCATCACGCAATGCAGTGTACCACACAGTCTGAATCTACCATTGGCTCAGCTGGCTCAACTGTATTGCACAAAAGCAGTAACAGCGATATTCAACCGACATGCAAATCATCTGATCAACCATTCAAAGGCGCGGTGGCCGATTTGCATCTCATTACAGTTGCTCCACTAATTTGCATGCATTGTGCTACTAATGTCGACGATGAGGCTGTGCTGGCCAGATTCGGTTACTGCAGGTGAGAGGTGGGTTGCATGCTGTGATGTACTGGACAATGGTCATGGGATAATGCTGTAGACTGCACAGTGACAGGTGTCCACTTTCACCCATACAGATCGACATGACGGAGCAGAGCTAAGGTAGGGTGAGGATGGTGGGTGGAGGAGGAGCTAACTTCACCACGGTGGAACAGGCCCTCTTCAGGCCTACCTGGAGGAGGGAGCCACTACTGAGTGGACAGCGGGGCACCCCTCTGGCCCACGCGGCTGCATGGGAGGGTAGCTCGGGCAGTGAACCTGCAGGAAGCCACCAGCTCCGTGCAGGAATGCAGAAAGAAGATGGGACAGACCGCAGGAGGTGAAGGAAGGTGGCAGCCTCAGGGAGCGCGTGCTGGCACAGGCGGGGGGCCAGCCAGTGGTGGTGGAGCTTACCCGGCTGAGGACCGACTGGCTGCATCACTACAGTGGAGTGCTACTGAGGGCATACAGGAGGTGGATTCCAGACAGGTGGAAGCCCATCACTGCACAGTATGACATGGTGGTGGTGTTGGGGGAAAGGTTGTTCTAACACTCATGTCCTCTCTTTCTGTTACAGATCCTGTTAGTCTTCAGGGGACGGTGGTGGTGGGTCAGGCAGTGAGGAGAGACCTGCTGGACATGGAGGAGGGTCCATCCACCTCTGTCACCAGCCAGCATGCACTGCACCAGCATGCACGCCGGGCTGCCAGCTCTGGTGTCTGTGAGTCAGGTGTGGGGGGTGCACAGCCTGTGTCTCAGCAGTCTGGCAGACAAGCATGCCAGCACGCTGTGACTGTGGCTGTAGCACGTACCTGCACCATTGATGATGCAAGGACTGCAAGGGGCAGTGACATGTGTGTGTCCCATGATGGACACACAGCAGGCCAGCATGTGCCCCAGGGCCTAGCTGGTTCCGTGTGTGCCAGCATGTCGGCACAGTCCCAGGCTGTGCCTGTCAGCACCGATGGGGCAGCACCGGTGGCTGTGCAGGTGTCTGGCACTGTTTTGCGGCCACAGCGATGGGCAGAGTGGTCCCTGGGGCACAGCGGTTGGAGGGGCAGCAGCAGCAGTCACCACCAGGTCTGGGGTACAGTGTCTAGCGGTGGCACATGCCCACTGCCCTTTGAATGCCATTCCTGGTCCTGGTGAACAGCGCCCACCCTCAAGGGTGTTGAGCATCAGGACCTCCCATACCCTGGGGGACAGGATGCCATTGTGGCAGAGTACCCATTTGAAGAGCACACCCTCCTGCTGTAGGAATCAGTACAACAGCAAAGGCGGGTTGCAATGTCCATGGAGGCACTGTGTATGGCTGTGAAGCAGCACAGCAGGGACTGTGCTCTGAACCATGCAGAGATGGTCCATATGCAGATGGATGTGACCGCCGCTATTGACAGGCTGACCCAGGCAATGGTCGCTGTCGTGGCTGCATTGGGCACACAAGCAGGTGCCCCTGTACCGCGCACCCCACACAGTACGTTCTCCACTCCACGTTCCTGGCATCATGCGACACCAAGCCTGTCAACACCGGGTTCAGCTGTGGGCATCCGAGCACCCCTGGTGCAGGTATGTTTCATACTACAGACCCCGCTGCGGACAAGGTCACGATTACCTGATGGGACCCCTGGTGGTCATTGGTGCCACCCCCAGCCCCTGCTCAGTCTGCCAGTGCTGTTGGGTCACGGAGGGGCTGCCAGCCATCATGGTGGCAGTGGAGGATGGTGCAACATGGCCAACCTGTCTCCCAGTCACGGGCCCTGTCTGGTGCTGCCCTGTGTGCACTGTCGTCATGGTGGGCAGTGCACTGGTGGGTGCCCTGCATCATGCCAACATACGGACCACCTGCACACACCATCCCGACTGCTGTCCACAGGTGCGTGTGCATGATGATGCCTGCATTGTACTGTACACCAAGGTGCAAGGGTGCCCAGCATCTGACACACATACTTGGACAGTACAGGTGGTGGGTGTGGTCTGTGGATCGTGTGTTTACCATGTCTGTTCCTGCTCTGCTGTACTGCCCCCTTATGCGCTTTATTGCCTGGTGTGTGTGTGTGTGTGTCTCCATATGACTGTTGTACCTCCTGATGGTGTGTTTGTGTGCCTGGTCCCCTTCATCTCCCTTGCCGTCATGCACCCCTGGTGTGTTACTCTGTGTGCCTGTAGGTTGCGCCAGGACAGTGTTGGTTGCACATGGCTCCTTGACTTACCTGTGTAGTGCATAATGCTCCTCCCGTGATGTTCTCGGTGCAGCTGGGCCTGCCTTATCAGTCGGGGTCCCACCGTCCCAAGGGGCTGCTCATCACCATCATCACCGGCGCTGCTGGCATCCCCATCACTGTCCCTCCTCGACCTGAATGGCTATCCCACAGTCTTTGGCCATGTTGTGCAGGATGCAACAGGCCAGGAATATCCCACAGGCCTTTGAGAGGCTGTACTGGAGGGCACCACCGGAGGTGTCTAGGCATTGGAAGCGTGCCTTGAGCATCCCAAACACCCGCTCGATGATGTTGCATGTGGCTGCGTGCGCCTCATTATAGCGTTGCTGCGATGGGGTCATGGTGCGCCAGTAGGGTGTGAGCAGCCAGGGATGGAGTGGGTATCCGCTGTCACCTGTGTGGAAATGGTGGAGATGAGTATCATGTTCAGGTCCATATTGCCAATATCCCTGTATGCCACTACCATAGCACCTGTGGCATTCCCACCCTTGCCCCACGTTTGCAATTCCTACATGCGTACTCACCCACTAGATGGCCTGTGGGATGTCCCCACTCTCGAATCCCGATAGCCAGTGTGGACTGATACCATATAAGGCATCATGATGCTCCCACCAGGGTGTGTGGCACAAGACGTGATTATCGCCCAGTGGCATCACACACCACCTGGCAGTTGACACTGGAATAGCCCTTCCTGTTCCTATATGCAGCCCCATCGGGGCCAGGTGGCATGTGATGGCCACATGGGTGCAGTCTATGGCCCTAGCATGCCGGGCATCGTGCTACCCTGTGGAACTCCTGCATGTTTGCTGTACACTCTGCCGCGTGGTGCTGGGGAACTGGATGTGCTCGCGGCATGTGGCAGCAGTGTGCTGAGGAATGGGTGAGGATGTGTGCGTGGCCGACTGTGTGATGCCTGTGGTGTCCCCTGTCGGCCTCTGGAAGGTGCCCATGGTGAGCAGGCACATGCAGGCTGTCACCTTGGTCTCCACCGACAGAGCGTGACTCCATCGTGAGGGTGCCTGCATCACATCACTGCACAGCTCACAGAGCCATCTCAGTATTGCCCTGTTCAGGTGGTACCGGCCCACGACCTCTACATCTGTGTACAGCTCAAAGCTGATGCAGGCATGGTACTGCCTGTTGGGGGCGTACCGCTGACGGGCCCTTCCACGGCCACGCCCCCTGCAGCATGCATTCTCCCCTCATTACAGCTTCCATGGGAAGCTGGCACTGTCCATCTCCTGGCTTGTGGACCCCCCAGCTGTTGCTGCTCCTGTTACCCCCACTGTCCTGACTGATACCTCCACTGCACCTGGTACACCTACTGGCCTCTGCACTCCTGTGGCCCCATACACCTTCCTTGCCCCTCTTCTGTCCTGTGCATTCCCTGGCCTGCACAGTATGTTACTCTCTGGCCTTCTCTGTCTGCCTCATATGTCTTCCTATTAAGCTTTCTTCGCCTCTTCCTTGAGCCTTTTAGTTTGGCTCATTTCCACTGGGGTGCAACCTCCGGCTGTTCGGCTCTTAGGCGTGCGCAGGTCTTTGAATATCGCATTGCGCTCTTCCATGGATCACCCCTTAGGTTGCGCATGCCTTCATTGCATTAGCAGCTGTTGCTCAGCCTGTTTTCGGTGGCCCAACTGCCTCCTGCTGAATATAGCAGAATGGCGCACTTTCGAACTTGCACATGCGCAACCCTATTGCACATGGTGCAATCCTTTTGAATATCCGGCCCCGCATCTTCTTGCTGTACTGACATGCTTAAGCTGAAGCAAAATACAGAGTAAGGTGGTGGGAGCATGGTTGGAGGACAGGTCTGAATAACACCATATATATATACCCACCAGGAGGAACTTTCCATCTCTTGGAATGTATTTGTGAAAATGTGTGACCAGGAGAGGAATGTAAGCTACTAAATGAGTAGTGCAATGAACCATTGTAAAATGGGATCAAATGTGTAGCTGAAATAGTCACTGTTATCCTGTTGTGTTCATACTATATCACACACATGATAACAAGTGACTTTAAAGTAATTTGCAGTTTCTAGGCTGTGGCTTCATACCATACACTTCATTTGTAAAAAAAAAAAAATGAAAATCATGTCACAGACCAAAATCCATACTAAATGCTAGTTCTACCTAATAGAAAGCAGGTACCTACATTTATAGTTTAGCAAATACTTTAAATCTAACTGAGTGGGTTTTCTGTAAGAAAACAGCTAGAGTCTTAACTAATTATAGTGCTAATGATCTGGGCAATTTCTGTGCTTTTCTGGTTGTGTATAGTTTGATGAAATTAAAAGTGTTAAAATTAAAACACTCCTGCAAACTAGACCTGACACACACACAATACAACAACAGTCAATTAGAGCTTACTTTAGTAGGGGTTTTCTTACAGAAACCCCAGTTATCTAGTTCTCAGGTATCTACTAATAGGCTAATTTAGGAAAAACTCCTAATAGCAGATACAGGGAGGGACACACTAGGTCTTAACATAGAAATCAAAACACTCTGCATAACATATGTTTTTGTAAATTCTGAGTGGACTGTGGACTACTCCTTCAAAACTACAAGCTCTGTAAAAAATATACACTGCAGCCTCTTGCTATACTGACTTACTTCAGCTGATGCAAAATACAGAGTTAGGTGGTGGGGGCAGGCTTGAAGAACAGGTCTGAATAACACCATATACCCACCAGGAGGGACTTTCCATCTCTTGGAATGTATTTGTGAAAATGTGTGACCAGGAGAGGAATGTAAGCTGAGACAATGCTGTTTAAACAAGTGCTGTATAGGGATGCAGTTTCAGGCTTTTTCTTCTGAAGCATAAGCTCTGATGCCCCAGGCAGCTCTGATAGTCAACTTTTCCAGCACGATAGATCCACCTCATGTCCCTCCCATATGAACCAAAATAAAGGTGAGGTGGATCTTTAGGATCTTCTTGGGTGGAGGTGGGGTGGATCTTACTCTCCCCAAAAAACTAATTCTGCCTCCCACTACTCAGGTTCCAGTTCTTGTACCTCCCACTTAAGAAAGAAAATAGTGCACTGCAACCATTGACTAACATGAAAGTGTATTTATTTGAGGGCAGAAAACATTTCTTGGAGGAGGGCAAGGCAGAGGAGCCTATTTACACCTTTAGTCAGTTCCATGGACAGAAAACATGACATCACTCCTTTTGTACATGCAAAACGTCTGCAGGCTCCGCCTACTGCAGCCATAAAAAGTGAACTCAAGTGAAGAAACATTTAATCATAGATCCTTTTTCATCCCAAAGGATGCGAGGGCAAAAACTGCACAATAATTGATTCTCACAGTAGTGGAATATTGGAGCTCACTGTACTGACACACAAGCACTGTCTTGCTAGACAAGCTAGACATGGCCTACAATAAGCATGCCCAGTTTGTCTTACAGTGTCCCCATGACACCAACCATTGCACGATGCTCAGAAGTCTAAGCTTGGATACAGTAAATCTTCACAGAGAAAAACAACCAGCGATTATGGCTTTCAGATCTTTCAGAGAGAAACCTCAGTGCCTAATGGACCAGGACCCAAAACGGTGACCCACAGATAAAACTTGAGAGAAATCAAAAACAGAGGTCTCAGTGTCCCAAAAATTCAGAACACCTATTTAGAGATGACCTCGAAGTATTGTCTCACTGTGCTGTGGAACTCACCCAACCCAAGACATTAGGAAAATCCTCAAACTGGGTGCTTTCAAAACTGTCATAAACAAGGAACTGTCTGAAATATGCCACTACTTTTAAATTGAGGCACAGTCATTTTCCCTATAAAATATGTACAGGAATTGTGTATTCACAAATAAATGTATACTACCCAATGTATTGTTCTACCTTAATGTACTGTCTGGATCTTGCTTAGAGTTATGTAAATTCTAACTCTGTACCTCTTATAAGATTTATGCAACAATGCTACGGTAACAGGACAACTTTGCAAACAGGGCTTCAAGTCATAAAAATTACACCTTGTATAAAACAAGCATTTGTCAATGTCAAAAGTTCACCGCTTGTATTGCTGTTATATTGGGCCTTGCTTGTACACATTTAACTATATATTTACCCAGGATAGAGAAGATATGATGCAGTGTCTCATTTTCAATAGTGTCTTGCTTTTACACATTGTTAGATTGTAATTACCCAGAATAGGCCAGATGAGAGGCAATGTCTAATTTTCAGTGGGCTTCCACGTTTTGATCACAAATGTCCAACAGTCTTTTTATGACCTGACGTTAGGATCAAGACAGATGGAATTTTAAAATCCCATCCAAAAGGTGATTTTGCTGTGTGACTGTGGAAACAAGTTTTGGAGGGGATTTGAAAAATTACACCTGCCATGTTCAGAAGGTGGAGTAACACAAGGGATATGTTGAACATTAGGGGCCGGAATCTGCAAAGAGGTGGGGGTGGGGGTGTGTATGGAGGAATTGTTTAGCCAGGAAAGACACACTAAGACAGCTCTTGTTTCCAGGTCTGACCTGGGAACATAAGGAAACTAAATGACTTGCTCAGGGTCACACAGTATGCAAGTGGGGGCTGATAGGGTTCAAACATAGGTCTTTAGGTTTGCAGCTCAGTGCCCTTTACCACCATGCTATACTGCCTCCTCAAAAATAAAGTTATGAGCAAATGTTGGAACAATTCAACATTTCCTCATAACTTAGTTGATTTTTTACATTTTTGACCAAACATTTTCACTATAATATTTTTATAATCATGCCTTCTGAGCATGACAGGTGTCGTTTATAAAACGATGGCCAAAATGTCAATTTGTACCACAAGTATGAAAACACATTTTGTGTAGGATTTGAGAAGTGATAGCTGTCACATTCATGAGGGAGTATGAAAAAATGAGTATGTTAAAAATCTGGGGTCAAATACTGAAAATTACCACAGTTACAAGTGTGCATTGAAACATTTCATTGTACACTGGTAACTTTGTTGATTCTTAATATGTTACTCCAAATTTTCAACATAGCCTTCTTATGACCCCACCTCATGAACAAAGTGGAGAAAATTTTCAAATCCACTGTTGTATCCCTGCAATTCACTGTGACAAGGCTCAATTAGATCTGTTTTTCTGTACTCTACCTGCTTAAGCAATGTAACTTTCATTTGCGATGAGGAATCTTTGTAAATAAGCTCTTGCGCTCAAAGGTGTATTTCTGATTGAATAAATAAATACAATTGTGCCCAAAAGGTGATTTCACACTACAAGCATGAAAACACGTTTTGGCCAGGATTTGAAAAATGATAACTATCACATTCATGAAGTGCTGTGAAAAAATGGCTGTGTCGAAAAGTTTGGGTTAAAATTTTGAAAATTACCACAGTTACGAATATGCATCAAAACATTTCAACATAGACACATAAGTTTGTTGTTTTCTCATATTTGTACCCCACATTTTCAACATAGCCTTCTTATTACTCCACATAGGCTTCTTATGACCCCATCACATGAAGAAGTGTGAAGGAAATGTTCAAATCCTGCTCAAAAGGTGATTTTGCACCACAAGTGTGAAAAAACTGTTTTGGGCAGGATTTGAAAAATGACAGCTGTCATATTCATGAGGTACTGTGAAGAAAAGGCTACGTTGAAAATTTGGAGTCAAAATATTGGAAATCACCAACGTTATGGGCCTGTGTTCATAAATTTCAACAGAGGCTCATAAGTGTGTTTTTTAATATTTTTATCCCAAATTCTCAACATTGCCTTCTTATGACCCCACCTCATGAACAAGGGTGGAGAAAAGTTTCAAATCCTGCCCAAAAGGTGATTTTGTGCAGTGACTGCAAAAATCACCTTTTGAGACAGATTTGCCTAATTTCACTGTAATTTTTCATGAAGTGGGGTCCCAAAAAAGGCATGTTGAAAATCTGAGGCAAAGCTATTCAAAAATGACCAAGTTATGCCGATAAATTCAAAACCTCATTGAAATATGTGGAACCACATACCTGATTTCTTCAGTTTAAGGTCCGGTGTTGAAATGTGAAGATGTGTCTCTGATCCAGAGTGGATTATGGCATAAGGTGTTGGATCCCTGGTAGGAAAGTAAGGGCTTGGGGGTTAGGGGTGGATGCTGACTGGGAGGGTCTGGTGGGTAGACAGTAATGGTGACAGCAACAGACATCAATGAGTGGTTTTCTGTTTTTACAGGGTGTTAAAAAACCTATGAGGAATGGTTTTCTTTATTTCAGGTATCAATACTGAGGATTTGGCACCCCAATGTCAGTGTTATGTTTGGCAGCACCGGGAATGGGCTCCCTGGTGTCACAAATCAAAATGTCAAGGGGGGGTAGCAGCCAGCATGTTTGAATTAGGCACCCCCCTGCAGGACTAGACATTGAGGGGAGGATTCTTTATGTTTGGCTGTAGCAGGGGTGGGGTCCCTGGTGTCACAAAATGAAAATGGGTGTGGTAGGGGTGGGTTGTACTGCACCAGGCATGGAAGGGGCAGAAAGACATCATGGAAGGGTTTTCTTTTTTGTTGGCAGCATGGGGGGAGTGCTCTGGCACTGGAGATTATGAAAGGTGGAGGAGGAACAACAGCAGGTTGATCATGATGTGATAAGCTCTGCTTGCTGTGTGGCGTTATGCAGATCAAAGGAAACAGCTGCCCTATGACTGGGTTGGCCGTCTCCTTTGAACTACATGAGGTTGCCACCCAACAAGCCAGAACAGTGCCATGATCAGCCTGGCTGATGGTTGATGTGACACTGATGAGCCCCTTGCAGACTGCTCTGCACTTGACCAAAATTGTCACATCCCTCAAAATTCATTCTCATAGCAAAATGCTTGCTGTGCATGAGCACACAGTGAACATAAAAAGGTCTTAAATATTGCATAGTTACCAAGCTACTAGAATAAATCATAAAGAAACAGATAGTTGAATTTCTGGAGGCAAATGAGCTTATGGGTAGAAATCAACATGTATTCATTAGAGGCAGGTTGTGCAAAACAAACTTTATTGATTTGTTTTTTATTCAGTGATGCAAATGATGGACAGAGATCAGGAAAGCAAGTACATATATTTCAGCAAGGCCTTTCAGTGCCACATAGGAGACTAGTAAAGATGGTGGAGGACCTACAGTAGTACTGGGGAAGACATAACTAGATGGATATAGATGTGGCTGATAGGCTCAGAGAGTGGTTTTGAATGGAAAATTCCCTGATGTTAGATGGGTAACTAGTGGACTGCCTCAGAGGTCTGTCTTGGGACTACTACTCTTTAACATGTACATAGGTGACACAGGGATGGGGTTGCAGGGTAACATGAGTCTTTTTCAAGGAAACACAAAACACCGCAGAAGAGTAGACAATGAGGAGGAAATTAGTAGCATGAAGGCTGAACAGAGGTTGAAGAAGTGGTCTAGTATTTGGCAACTGAAATTCAGTTCTAAGAAATGTGAAGGAATACACACTGGTAGCAGTATGGATTATTGCATCAATGGGGGTAAGGGCAGAGGACTCAAAGGAAGAAAGGCATCTTGGTGGGATAGTTAGCAATAGTCTAAAAACCTCTTCCCAATGCAGTAATATGAATGGGGAGGAAGAAGGGATGTTAGGATGTATAAGTAGGGTCTTCACTAGTTCCAGACAGGAGGTAATACTGCCACTGTACATGTAATTGATTAAAACACACCTAGCATACTGTGTGAGGCTCTGGAGTCCAAATCTGTGGAAGGACAGAAAGAGGCTAGAAACCATACAGAGATGGGCAACACAAATTATACAGGGGTAACAGGGTAGGATAACAAAGACAATAATTACAACACATTGCTTTGTCAATAAACATAACACATTTCCTGGACATCAACATATGCATATATCTATACACTATACATCTGTCCAGGAGGAGAACCAGGATCCTAGGTGATAGGTTTAAATACTTCAATTGACAAGCATTTAAACTAGCCAAGGGGGGGAGGCACAGGAAAGGAGCAGGGAAATCCTAGTCCCCCCAAAATATCAGGGTACTAAGTGAGGTAGACACCAACACAGAGATGTCGATAGGGAGAAGTGCAGGGGTAAATGGAGAAAGTGACAAATGCAGTAAGGACAGGGATGGGGCAAAAAGGGGTAAGGCCATCAAGAAATGGAGGTAATGAGTACCAATGCCCATAGTCTGGGCAACAAGCTCCCTGAACTGGTGGCCTTGATGGAAGAGGGATGCCTGGATTTTGTAGCAGTCACAGAAACATGGTATACAGAGAACCATGACTGGGATGTTAACATACCAGGGTACACAACCTACAGGAGTGACAGGAGGGCAGAAGGGAGGGTGTAGTTCTCTATGAGGGAAGGGATAAAGTAACTGAACAAAAGTAAACAGGGAGGAGAGGAGGCACTGTGGGTCACCTTAGAGACTGGCAATGGCACCACAATCCACACAGGGGTTGTATATAGACCCCCATGTCAGGGGAGGGAATGGACAAGGATATGATAGAAGGCATACTTAGGATGACAGAGAAAGGGGAGATACTGTTGACGGGGGACCTTAACATGCCAGATGTTAACTGGAGTGCCTTTGTGGCAGCCACATCCAAAAGCAGGGCCATTCTTGATGCCCTTCAGGTGGCATGCCTCAAACAGCTAGTTTTGGAACCTACTCATGAGGGAGCAATCTTAGACATCATACTCTCAAATGGGGACAGTGAGAGGATCTCAGATCTAGAAGTGGGTAGCCATTTGGGAACAAGTGACCACCAAACAGTGTGGTTCACGATAAACTGAGCAACAGAGTCAAGTCATACAAAAGTGAGGGTTCTGGACTTCAGGAGGGCTGACTTTGGCAAGATGGGAGAGTGCCTTAGAAAAGCACTAGCTGACAGGCTTAGAAGGAGGGTTGGAGCAACAATGGGGAAATATCAGAACTGCTATCACAGAGGCAACAAGTCTTTGTGTGAAGCAAATAAGCAAATCAAAATGAAAGAAAAAGCCACTATGGTTCTCAAAAGAGGTGACGGTGAAGGTTAGGGAGAAAAAGACAGCATTTAGGAAGTATAAAGAAACACAGAAGGAGCAGGACAGAAAACTGTACCACTTAAGGCAGAAGGAAGCAGGGAGGGTAGTCAGAATAGCAAAGACACAAACTGAGGAAAAGATAGCTAACTTCGTTAAGAAGGGGGATAAAACCTTTTATAGGTATATCAGGGAGCATAGAAAGACAAAGGGAGGGATAGTGAGGCTGAATAGAATGGATGGTGGGTGGGCAGAGAGTTACAGTGAAAAGCAGGGATACTGAATGAATACTTGTTCAGTATTCACAAAGAAAGTGGGGGGTGCCTAATCCAATTAACAGAAGCACTCTAGAGAGGGGGGGGCGATCCCAGTCCATTCACAGAAGAAAGGGTTTTGAAAGAACTCCTAAAACTGAAGGTGGACAAAGCAATGGGGCCAGATGGAATTCACCCCAGAATTCTAAAAGAATTAAGCAGAGAACTAGTGACACCACTGACTACCCCTTTTAACAAATCATGGGAGGATGCTGTGGTACCTGAGGACTGGAAGAAGGCAGATGTGATTCCCCTTCACAAAAGTGGGACCAAGACAGATGCAGGAAACTACAGACCTGTCAGTTTGACCTCTGTGGTAGGGAAAATGATGGAATCACTTCTGAAGGAAAGAAGTGTTGAATACCTAGAGGCCAGTGGGGCACAGGACCCAAGGCAGCATGGGTTCACAGTGGGAAGGTCATGTCAGATGAATCTAATTCTTTCTTTGACTGGGTGACCAAAGTAGTAGACCAGGGAGTGGCTGTGGACATGGCCTACCTAGACTTTAGCAAGGCATTTGACACAATCCCACACAAAAGATTAGTAGTCAAACTAACCAGCCTGGGAGTGGGTCCCAGGGTGGTAGCCTGGGTAAAACATTGGCTGAACAACAGGACACAGAAGGTAATTGTAAATGGAGTCAACTCTGAAGAAAGTGGGGTTACTAGTGGGGCATTGCAGGGTTCAGTACTGGGTCCAGTCCTTTTTAATGTCTTTATAAGTGACATTGCAGAGGGACTGGAAGGAAAAGCATGCCTCTTTGCAGATGACACAAAGATCTGCAACAGGGTTGATACACAAGGAGGCATGGAAAGGATGAGAAGGGACTTGGCATGGTTGAAGGAATGGTCAGAAGTATGGCAGCTTGGATTCAATGCAAAGAAGTGCAAAGTAATGCACCTGGGAAACAAAAACCCAGGGGAAGATTACACAATGGGGGGGGGTAGTAACAACAACAAAATGGAAAGAGACCTGGGGTAATCAAATCAGATGACCTTAAGGTTGCAAGCAATGTGAGAAGGCGGTAGGGAGGGCTGGGGGATAATGGGATGTATGGGAGAGGTATCACCAGCAGAAAACAAGAAGTTGTTTTCCCCTGTACAGACAGTTGGTGAGACCCATCTGAGTACTACTGCTCCAGTTCTGGAGACCCCATCTCCGCAAGGACATAGACAGGATGGAGGCAGTTCAGAGGAGGGCAACTAAAATGGTCTGCAAGAGAAGCCATATGAGGAGAGGCTAAAGGAACTTAATATGTATACCCTTGAGGAAAGGAGGGAGAGGGGGGATATGATAGAAATGTTTAAGTACCTCAGTGGAATCAACAAAGTCCAAGAGAGTAGCATCTTTTAGAAAAAGAGATGTGCAAGAACAATGGGACACAATTTGAAGATAGAGGGGGAAGGCTCAGGGGCAATGTGAGGAAGTATTTTTTCACAGAGAGGGTGGTGGATGCATGGAACAGCCTTCTTGAGGAGGTTGTGGGGTCTAAAACTGTGGGAGAATTCAAAAATGCATGGGACAGACAGAAGGCAATTTTTGTGGGGGGTAGGAAGAAACAGGCTGTTGGTTAAATAGGATCTGCAGCTTAGTTAGGTAGGGAAATGGGCAGACTAGGTGGGCCAAGCGGTCCTTATCTGCCGTCAAAGTCAAAGTCTATGATATCAGCTACAGGGGATCCTGGGGTTTGTAGCTACAGAAAATGTCAACATGCAAGGCATCAGAATCAGTCTAATACAACCTAGTATATTGCAGTAAACAGTAAGTAGAAAAATATGTTTTTGCACACAATGTGCATATTGGGACCATCCACCACTTCAGTGTGGGGCTCTTAGTGCTGAATGTTACCCTTTATGCTAAGGAACAGTTCATCAACCACAGGGCACAAACTCAAACTGGAAGGGGAACAATTTACAAAGGACATTAGGAAGTATTTTTTTACAGAGTGGATGGCGGATGAGTGGAATAGTCTAGCAAGCACTGTGGTCAATGCTAGGACTATAAGTGGGTTAAAAACACAATGGGGCACCTTTAGGGGTTATTATGAAGTCATACATTGTAGGGTTTCAGAACAGACTTGATGGACTTGTGCTCTCTTCCTGTCATTATTTTTCTGTGTTTCTGTGTTCATCCTTAATAGCATGGTATCCTTGGACTTTCTTTTATGTTTAAATACTGTGTTTGATGTATTGCTGTCAAGCTGCCAATTATACCAACAAAGAAAATGGAAAATAATTTGACAAAAATCTAGGATGAAACTACAAACTTTCATTATGCCATTCCCTACAAAGAAGGATCAGCAGGCTCTGTAAATCGCTATGTATAACACACTTAGAAAGTCAGCTGCAAAGTCTTTGGATTACATTGATGGGTTCATCCAACTACATGCCATACAGCTGATATGCATAGCTTTTTAGAGCTAGTGTACTGTCTGAAATTAATACAAACTTTCAAAAGCAGTCAGCTATAACTTTCACATCTGAAGTATGTTTTTCTTTTCTGTTTTGTAAATTAGAAGATCTTCTACCTGACAGTTCCAGGTGTGATGTGTGGAACAGCACTCTGCCTGGAGTCTGATATTGTCAGATCTATTGCTTCCTATACATCATCAGCATTGTGACCTCACTGACTGTGACATCGGTAGTAACCAAAAAGAGCCAGTCTCCTGCTGTTTGATTGGTAACTTGTAAGACATGTTACTAATCATGTATCAGGGCTTGTGTTGTAACAATGAGATGACATGATGATGATGCGGTGGAGGAACAGAACTAGATATGTCTGCTTCCAGGTAAAGCACTGCATTTGACATCCCATCCCATCCCATCCAATACTATTAGGTAGAAATTCATCTAATGAGCACAGAGATAAAGTGAAACACTTCAGAAGAAAAAGTAATAAGGGACTACTTTTAATAATTAAAACATTTACTACCTGTTTTTTCCTTGGGGCCACTAGCTCTTTAACTCCTTTAGTGTTTGCTTCTAGTACATATCACACAGTCACATTGTAATGGGCAGAATATACTGCACTCTGAACCAAAATTGAAAGGGTTCATTTATTAATGTTCAGAAAACCATAAATGAAGCAAATAAAAGAAAGTTATGCTTTCAAGGCAATAGCTGCAATAACTTCTGCAGTAAGATGATTGTTTAGTAAATTATAATATTTTTCCCTGATAATAGCATGAAGAGATATTTTTGTCCCCAGTGCATTGAGTGCTTCCACTATTAAAAATAGCTGTGCTCATTAGATTATGGTAGGACAGGCTGTTAATGTAAGGCACTGATTTGTGGAGCATGACTTTGATTTATATGAGTTATTGTAATTTTTTGACTTAGCTGATCTAATAGGCTTCCAATGAAGTAAGGGTGTGTTTTTAAGCATTAACTAAACCTAGACAAACTATACCATTATAAAGATAATACAAACATAATTAATCTGGCATCCTCATACTATTCTGTCTATGCTTAATTTAGTTAAAATTATGCAATAAGTCACAATGTGTATTTTCTATTGGATAATTAAAGAAACACTTCCGATCCTCATTAGGCTTCAGATTTCCTTCATAAAGTCTCCAGGGATGTTGATCAAACCAGTTCTAAGAATATTTTTGTCTGTTCTCTAAAATTGTGTATTATTTACTTATTTCGTTTTTGTTGACAGGGTAAGGAGGACTAGGCAATTCTGCCTATTTTCAGCCTCATCCCATGGGCGGGGGCAGGATACAGAAGGAAGCCATTGAACCAGATTAAGCTGTTGGTGATATTTTTAGGTAATGGGGGAAAATTTGGCCAGGATACTGGGGAAAGCCCACTACTCTTTTCAAGGAGTGCCATTGGATCTTTAATGTCCACCTGAACAACCTCCAGAACAGGCAGGTGGGACCTTGGTTTAACATCTAATTTGAAAGATGGTGACTCAGGAGTGCAGCACCACCCTTATGTTGCACTACAGTGTCAATACTGGGATTAACCCAAGTCCCTGGTGTGAGTCTAGAACCCACAGCCTTCTGATCTTCTGGCCTCAGAGGCAAATGTGCAACCTGCTGTACCACTGATACTGGTATTTCATAATTAATAATTACATACGAACATATGAAATTGCCAGCAGATACAGGCCATTTGGTCTATCTAGTCTGCTCGAGTGTGCAGCACTTCAGTCCATTTCACTGCAGCTGCCCCCCTCCCTCATATGCCCTCCTCCCCATCTCCCACCCCCTCCCAATTTGTACCCTCCCCTTGAATCTGTCCTACCCCTCTTGAAGACCCCAACACTCTTAGTGATACGACTTCCTCTGGCAGAGTGTTCTACCCTGCCACCACCCTTTCTGTGAAATAGTGCCTCCTCAGTTCCCTCTTGAACCTGCCCCCTTCCAATTTCCTAGAGTGTTCCCTAGTTTCCCTTCTACCCTTCAGATTGAACATACACCTGGTGTCTAATTTGTTAAAACCTTTTAGGTACTTGAAAGTCTCACTCATATCCCCTCTCTCTCCCCCTTCTTTTCTCCAGGGTATACATATTGAGCTCTCTCAGTGTCTACTCATATGGTCTGTCCCCCAACCCCAGGATCATTTTTGTTGGCCTGTGCTGTACCCCCTCCTGTAGTTTGATGTCCCTTTTCAAGTAGGGGTGCCAGAAGTGCATGCAGCACTCTAGATGCGGTCTCACCAGTGACCTGTACGGGGGCAAGATGACCTCTCCACTTCTAGAAGTAATCCCCCTTGCTATGCACCCTAACATCCTGTTTGCCTTTGCTGCTGCCTTCCTGCACTGAGCAGAGTGGTTCATCTCCCTGGTTACCAGCACTCCCATATCCTTCTCCTCCTTGGATATTGTTAATGGAACACCCTCCAGCCAGTAATTGTGTCCTGGGTTCTTGCCTCCTAAATGCATCTCTTTGCACTTCTTGGCATTGAAACCAAGCTGCCAAATGTGAAACCATTCCTCCAGTTTTGCCAAATCCTCCTGAAGTACTTTTGCTCCATCCCCCCATCTACCTCGGCACAAATCTTTGTGTCATCAGCAAAGTGTCTGATCTTACTCTTGATCCCTACTGCAATGTCAGCTAAGAAAACGTTAAACAGAATTGGTCTCAGCACTGAGCCCTGTGGTACACCACTTGTTACTGCCCTGGGTTCAGATGCCTCCCTCCAACTACTACATTCTGCTGTCTACCCTGTAGCCAGTTCTCAACCCATCTGACCAGTTTCCTCCCTGCTCCCAGATTCTTCAACTTGCAGGTCAGCCTACCATGTGGCACTGAGTCAAAGGCCTTGCTGAAATCCAGGTAGAGGACATCCACTGCATGTCTCCTGCCCAGTAACCTTGTAACCCCATTGCAAAAATCAACCAGGTTTGTCTGGCAGGATCTGCCTGAGACAAATCCATGCTGCCTGCTGTCCTGGAGATTGTTATCCTCAAGAAATTGCACTGGTCTTTCCTTGAGGATTGTCTCCACCATAATTAATGGCTCTCCATCATTATCAATGATTCCCATGCTCAACAAGCTCTTTGTGAGTGCTGAGCACTTGCAGTAAACATATAGAATTTCATGCAAATGAATGACAAATACAATTTTATACAGTATTATTAATGTTTTAGTGCACAATTTTTCAGACAGGATACTAAATCTTTTTTTTTCTAATCAGTAACTTGAATGAATCATATGGAAGATTGGTCATGGCCTGAATGGAGTTTGACAATGCTCCATTAAAAACACGATATCACAGTGGACCAGCAATCTGTGCTGAGAAAAATCTTAACTAATGACAAACTGGGAATTATTCTGGTGCACAAAACTGAAACCTAGTCTTAAAATGCAATAGCTGGCAATTGACCATGCAGCATGCTTAGTTAAAGAGTTGTCTCCTTAGCAAGATGCTACTAGAGCAGATCATTGCTAATGAACCAGAAATTATTTTTGCTAAATTATAGATTACTTTCTAATACAGGTTTACAGAAACAAAAGAAGCACAATTTATTAATGCCTGCAGCTCCTTTGACTGTCATTTAAAATCTAGTCACCATCAATTGTGAATGAGAATACTTCACCATTGTCAAGGAAACAAAGTCTAAGCCTGTATGCCTTTTTTGCAGTGGGACATACAATTTATAAAGAACAATAAACTCAGAACTACTGTAGTTACATTTTTTGAATTGATCAGTTAAATTTGAAGTTCTCTTAATTCCATTCCTTATAGATTGTAACATTTATAAATAGCCATCATTCAATACAGTCCTCTGCACTGCTGAAACAGAATGCTTGATTGAGGAACTGTATAAAATCCCTTTTGGTTGAAAGTGTGGTTTAGGATTTTCAGGAAACATTATCCACCATGTGTAGACTTATATACTGCTTTTGTTTGTTTGTAATTTTTGAACAGAAAAGGTCAGCACCCTGAGCTGTGTCAGATAATGTCCTGGTGGGTGAGTTGCATGAACCTGTTTTATTGAAAGAGGGAATGCTGGCAGGGACACGGGTAATTCCCCATCTCTTATAATAAGTGCCATGGACTCTTTCATTTCCTCCAGAGCAGTCACCACAGAGGGACAGAAAGGACCTTGGTGTAACATCTCATCCAAAAGATGGCACCTCAGCAGTATAGCACCCCCATGCTCAACTACAGTATCAATATTGGATATTAGCTGAAGTTGCTGGTGTAGGACTAGAATCCATGACCTTTCGATCTTTCAGCTCCAAAAGTGAGCATGTAACCTGATGAGCCACTTACATTTAAATCCCCAGCTTTTCATTTAAATAATGTTTATGGGTCATGTACAGCTGCTCCTTTGCTATTTTTCAATTCTATCTTTATGTTCTTTATTCAACACAACAAGACTTGTAGACTGTGTTTGACTGTACTTTTTTTGTGTGCAAGTGATGTGAATGGTACAGGACATTACTGAAAAGAGCCTTTGCACAAAGGTTATTTCCTGAATATGGAGAATACTGGATGAGCAACTATGCACAACCAGTGTGTTCTGCCACAGAGGGGTTCTGAACTCCATGACTTCAAGAGCAAAGCTTGAGAGGTTAGTGGGAATCAAAACCTCAAGGTGGCAGAACACACTGGTTATGCATAAAGTTGCTCATCCTGTATTTTTTATAGTGTATAGTATTTTTTGAAATGTGTGCATTGTGTGTTTTTTTCTCTTTCACAATGGAGCTGACTTGTGCAGTCTCTAGAATTTCTAGAATGCTATTCTACCACAGAAGGGTACAATCACATTCCATGACATTTGAACTGTGGCACAACAGCAATTTGAAAAGGTTGGATTTCTGTATAGAACAATGCTCTACTATACACTATGAACAGTTATTTTAATAGTGCTACTAGGATAGGATAGGATTGGATATTATAGGATTAGGGATGGGCAAAGCTGGGTTTGATAAGCATCTGGTTTTGGATTTGCCAAATCCAGGCTGAATTTGAATTTGGATTTGCAAATGATTTGGATTTGCCAGATTCTGCCTATGTGTATAACTGAAGGCAAAAAGGGTTTATCAAGAGAAAAGCACCAGAATATGTGGCACTAATGTTAAAAGGGGGTCCATTGCCTGAGATACACTGCATCCTGCTGTTTAAAAAGCATTAGTTTGTGACAACCTGCATGGCAAACAACTGAATGGTAGCATGCCAAATTAAACTGCATATTTGGAAACCACCCACCCACCATTGTGAAGTCAGCATACATTTAAGGCCAATTAAACATTTTGCAAAGCAAGCAAATGCCTCAGATAGTTTTTTAATTTTTTCTAACATTATAGATATAATCCAATGTTTTTTTTTTCCATTGGATTAACTATTCTGGTTCCAAGAATATATATATATATATATAGATATATATATATATATTTTTTTAAATGGGCTGGCTAGCCCAGATGGCTTATGGCAAGCCACTACCAAGGAGGTGTAGGTGCACTGCCAGGTGCTTGAGAATGGAAATAATTCACAGCAGGATGATAAAAAAAAGCCTTGGATTAATGCACTAGACTATTTGGGCTCAAATAATATTTTTTTGGGAAATATAGGATGGCTAGCTCAGATGGCTTATGGCAAGGCACTACCCGGGGGCCTGGGCACTGGTACATTCTCGGGAATGGGGATAATTCACAGCTGCAGGATGACACTGGATGGGACTGAGGGGCATTGAAGTAACAGTACCAGGCTGAAGTACACAATCCCCTCCAACACACACACACACACACACACACACACGCTCACGCACACACACATTCACTAGTCAGTACAGATTGGCTATGGTTAGCCTAATTCATTCTGCTCTGCCTTCTCCTTCTTGTTCTTACCTGTTTCATTTATCTTAGTCTTCCTTTCTTTCTTTCTTTCTTTCTTTCTTTCTTTCTTTCTTTCTTCTTCCTTCTTTCTTTTTTCAGCAAAACACTGCATCATGAGAGAAAAGATGAGGAGAGGCCTCCCAGCCAACCCACCCAGCTTTCCCCCTGTTTTTTTTTCTTTTAATATTTTTTCAGTTTGTCAATTTTTTTTTATTTTGCTGACTGACTCCTCTGAATCCTCCTGGAGCTGTCTACCAGCCCACCACTCACCCAGTTCTCCCCCTCTCTTTTCTCTCTTTTTTATTTTCAAATTTTTCCAATCAACTCTCCAAATTATCCTCCCTCCCCATAACTCTGCCCACTTCATCACCACCAAGTCTGAATGTGCAGTTGCACTTAAAATTTAGTTTGTGTGCTGTAGTCCAGTCACACACCCTCCCACCTCAGGGAATGGTGGCAAGCTAATGTGTGCAAGCCCTATATACCCTGGTTTTATGCATGTGCACACTGGGGTATAATCGCATACTGATGTACACACTGAACTCCTCTCTAGCCTCTGATGCATGTTACATGTCAAGCATGCAAGCAGGGAGGCTGAGGGAGGAAAACAAAAAGCAAGATCTGATCCGATCTGGCAGTGTTCGGCTTGGGTCTTGCATAAATCAAGCTGCCACAGTTCAACAGGGCTCGGTTTAGAGGCCAGGGATTTGGCCCATCCCTAGATAGGATTTTTATTTATATAGCACCTCTCCAGAGCTCAGAGCACTGTACAGTTCTGATAAATAATGCAGCATATCAAATAGCAGTGGGAGCGGTAGTGGTTAAGTGTATTGAGGAAGGCAGTGGGGAGGCAGTATTGACAAATTTAAAGGTTTGGTTTCACTGTGAGAGAAACATTAGTGGGATACAATTTGTGTACAATTAACTGTATAGTGGTTTTAGGTTTAATGTTATTATTTATAGTTTATTTTAAGAACAATAAAAAGTTGTATCTGCAGGGTACTGAACATCTGAGTAACCAAAACAAAGAGGGAAGCCAGTCTCTTAGTGTTCTACTGTCAGTAAGTGCCATGGTTAAATTTGTGGTGTGGGTTGTGTAATTTTGGAATCAAAAATGAATGCCCCATTCCAAATCCCTGTTTTAAATACTCATTTTAGAGTTAAGAACAATAGAGGTAGATGTGTAAATTGGAAAAATCTGTGTACTATTAAGTGCTCAGAGGGCGTGATTGAGGATTCAGAAACCGTGTTTAAAATACCTGTTAGAGTTACTGGCAGGGAACAAAGGGTTTACTAGTGTAAAGAAAATAAAATAAATACCTAATTTGGTGATGATAGAGACAATAAAATCATGGGTTCCCACTGTTATAAATACAAATGTGAGGGCATTAGTTACAAAAATTGACAATCTGAATGAAGTATTGAAACAGAATCAAGTATACGTTGCTATTGTCCCTGAGACATGGTGCGCTCCTTATGTGCCTGATGATGCAGTTGCAATAAATGGGTATCAAGTAGAAAGAAGGGAAAAAAGGGTGGAGGGATTGCCTGTTATTTTTATGAGAGCACAAATTATTGAAGAATGGTTGTATTGGAACAGGTGGGGTTTGAAACATTATGGATGGAAATTAAAATATTCAGGTTACCTAAAAACTATAGGCCCTTATTTGTGGGGGTTTTTTTTACCATACCCCTTCAAATAGTAATCAGAGTATGTTTAAACATCTAAATTGGTGTATTGATAGAATTACTGAAAAATATCCAGTCTGTGGTATAGTTCTCATGGGAGATGGAAAACTTTTACCCTATCAAAAAAAATGCCAAAAAAGCGTTTTAGATGTAATGGTGACAAATCTTTTTGAATGGTGCAAACCACCAATCATTTTACCTCATATCGGATTATCTGATCATAAAATAGTGTTAATGACATCTAGTCCTGAAGGACTGAGAAAACAGAGAGACAAGAAACAGTTTTTTCAGAGCAGAAAATAGTCTGAGGGAAAAAAAGAACAAGTGTGAGATGCAATTGCAGGTGAGATGGATACTGAGTGGTTTAAATTAGATTCTTCTGAGTCCACTTGGAGGAAGATGATAAGCACCCTACAGGAAATAATTGACCTGATTGCCCCTGTAAGTGAAGTAGTGATGTACGGGAGAGATAAACCATGGGTAAGGTGGAATTTAAAGTACTGATATAGAAATGACAGCTGGCACTAAAGGGGAAGGGTACAACCGAATACAGAGGGTAATATTAAATGGAGTCCACTCTGATGAAAGAGGGGTTACTAGTGGGGTACCGCAGGGTTCAGTACTGGGACTGGTACTCTTTAATGTTTTTATAAGTGACATTGTGAAGGGACTGGAAGGACAAATATGTCTCTTTGCAGATGACACAAAGATCTGCAACAGGATTGAAACACAAGGTGGGGTGGAAAGGGAGAGAAGGGACTTGTCAAGGTTGGAGGAATGGTCAAATGTATGGCAGCTTAGTTTCAATGCAAAGAAGTGCAAAGTAATGCACCTGGGAAACAAAAACCCTGGGGAAGAGTACACAATGGGGGTGAGATACTAACAACAACAAAAATGGAAAGGGACCTGGGGGTAGTCATATCAGATGACCTAAAGGTGGGCAAACAATGTGATAAGGCAGTAAGGAGGGCTGGGGGATACTGGGATGCATAGGAAGAGGCATCACCAGTAGAAAACAGGAAGTTGTTATCCCTCTGTACAGACAGTTGGTGAGACCCCATCTGGATTACAGTGTGCAGTTCTGGAGACCCCATCTCCACAAGGACATAGACAGGATGGAGGCTGTCCAGAGGAAGGCAACTAAAATGGTGCAGGGTCTGCAACAGATGCCATATGAAGAGAGACTAAAGGAGCTTGATATGTATACCCTTGAGGAAAGGAGAGAGAGGGGGACATGATAGAAACTTTCAAGTACCTCAAAGGAATTAACAAAGTCCAAGAGGATAGCATCTTTCAGAAAAAGAGATGTGCTAGAACAAGGGGGCACAGTTTAAAGATAGAGGGAGGATGGCTCAGAGGTAATGTGAGGAAGTATTTTTTTATGGAGAGGGTTGTGGATGCATGGATTGGCCTTCCTGAGGAGGTCATGGAGTCAAAAACAGTGTGGGAATTCAAGAATGCATGGGACAGACATAAGGCAATTCTAGTGGGGGGTAGGAGGAAGTAGGCTATTGGTTCACTAGGATCTGCAGCTTATCCATTAGGTAGGGAAATGGGCAGACTATGTGGGCCAAGTGGTCCTTATCTGCTGTCAAATTTTATGTTTCTATGGGTAGGGCAGAATATAACCAGTTAGGAAATGAAGCAAATAGGCTGGCAGAAAGAATGAGAGAAGCATACTATATTCAAAAAGAGAATGGTTTACGGAAGTCTGATACACAGAAATAGTGATCTTAAACAAAGGAATTTTTGGAGAGCAGTAAACTAGGGAGACAAGAGGGCAGATGGGCAGAAAAATGTGGGTTTGAAGGTGCTGATAAAGGGATTAAGGTTGTGCAGGAGTTATATAAAACATTATGTGAGGTGAGTAAAAGTTTTGAACCCTTAGAAAAAAATAGAATGGGAATTATGGGAAGTGCCTGAAAAATATATTGTTACGCTGGATAAAATAGCAAAAGAACTGAAAAAATTAAACATAAATAAGGCAGTAGGCCCAGACACAATACCAAACTGGGTATGGAGGGAAGGGGCTGTCTTAATTGCCCCTTGGGTATGCAGTATATTTAACAAATCCATTTTGCTAGGAAAACTACCAAACCAATGGAAACAGGCTCAAGCACTACCCGTACCTAAAATGTCTGTATTGCAGTATGTAAGAAAAGATTGTAAACCCTTTCACTAATTTGTGTAGTATCCAAAATATGTGAGTGATTTATTATAAGATGGATGTTAGAACTGGTCTCAAATGAAATTGATAAAAATCAATTTGGATCTTTAAAGGGGAGTTTGACAACTTTTGCAGCCTTAAGGTTTTTAGAACTGCGCATGAAATCGTGGGAGGAGGGGGATATGGTGAGGGCGGTACTGGTGGATAATAAAAAGGCTTTTGATTTGATAGGCCAAAAAACTGATGAGGAAGCTACAGAAGCTAGTCATTCCATCCTGTATTGTGAGATGGATTTATATCATATCATACAGGGCAGGACCCAATGGACAGAAGTATAGGTTGTCTGGTCAGGGGTGGAGTGTATGTGTGGGGGGAGTGCCACAGGGAAAACAATTGGTACCATTGTTGTTCTGACTAATGATAAATTACCTTAAAACAGATGGATCTTGTATCGTGTATGTGGATGATAATGCGATAATTGATCAATTCAGTGACATAAGTCAGAGTACCATGCAGACAGACCGAAAAAACAATTGAAGAGTGGTCAAAGCTAAATTTGATGCAGATAAACCTGGAGAAAAGTAAGAAAATTAGATTTGGTAAAACAAACAAACTGAAGTTACCCCCTGTGACAGGGAGCTCCTGCCGCTCTTGAGGACCGACCTTTTCTTAAATTTGTTGTGTTTATGAAAGAATGTTTATCATCAATAGGGACCCTGAGACAGAGCTTCTGAAGATGCATGGGTGGAAGCGCCACCCCTTCCTGGGACAGGAAGGTGGTAAGCAGTCTGCAATAACTGCTTCCCTCTTAAGGTAGGGGATATGTGACAGGGAGCTCCTGCCACTCTTGAGGACCAACCTTTTCTTAAATCTGTTGCAACAGTTCTTCTATTTCTTAGCCTAAGCTATCCTTTACAATTTCTAGTCCATAAGGTTGGCCACCTATGGGCATCCCCTTCCCTTTCTTGACTATGCTATAGTGCCCTCCTTAATTTTCCTTTTCCCTCTCACGTCCTCGTACAGGGAGGTTATTGTGGTGACTTCCAAGCGTATGTAAAACAGGTTGTGTTTATCATTGTTGAATTTAGTATGTAATAGCACTACGTCATAAAATACCTTGATGCATATACAGTACCTTGTGTTTATGAAACCTGTGAATGTTGAAAATACCATGGCACTAGGTGTTTTTGATAATGGTAAAAAGTACTAGACTATCATAGAAATTAAATTAGTTATGCTATTTAAAATGCATGTAAGTTGCTGTAAGTTGAACAAGTCTGAAATTTCATGGTGATTTGCACATATCCCATGATGCTTTGCATTATGGAAGTATGTATGATGTTGTATTTCTTTGAAACTTGATTTGTTGCCAATGCCCTTTGGGGTAACCCTTTTTTCGGTCATTCTGCATTGAGGTTCTTTGTCTACAGCTTGTTTTTTTTTCTTTTTGAGCCCCACTACCCAAGCAAGCAAGGCCCACATAGGAATGAAGGGTTTTCACTAAAAATTTTAGATCAGAGATCAGTATCAGTAGGTGCTGGCTAGGTGCAGAGAAATGACATACATAGTCTGTTGCTGCAAACTGATGTGCTGAAGAAGGAATATGGCATTGCAGAATCTTATTTCCTGTATTTTGAATAAACATCACACAGAGATTGTGTGTTGAATCTGAAGTTCGGTGTCTGGTCCATCTGTCATCCCACAACCCCTCCACCCCACACTTTTTGAGGAGTTGTTGAGACAGTTGAAAGTGTAATATATTGTACAACATGATTTTGGATGACAAGACAAGTTGAGTGGATGTTAAAAAAAAGGAAAATCGAGAATATATTTTTTGGCTATGTTAAAAAGAGCAGGTGTGTTGGCCCGGTGGCACTGAAGGTTGAGGCGCTGGACACCACACCTCGCTCCATGCTGGTGACCCGGGTTCAGGAGTGGACTCAGGCCACTGTGGGTCAGCAAGGGTGGAGAGGGATAGAGTGTCCATGTGTCTACTCTCCCTCTCTGGGTTGGGGAGGGTTCCCAATTGTTGGTGCACTTTCAGTCCCTGGTGGAGGTTGGGGGTGGTGCACTGGCATCAGGTATTGGGGCAGAGTTGGGGCATGGCACCAGGAGAGAGTGCATGCGGATGCATGCACGCTCCTTCCCATGGCGCCCTTGCACGCCTCACTCACATAGGGTAGAAAAAGGAAATATCTGGTGATAGGTCATGGCAGCTTGATTGCTGTCCTATGGGGTGCTCGGCTTGGGGGGACATTGCAGAACACTGGATCCTGGTTCGGATGGAGATTGAGGGGATCTCTCTGTCACCCTGCCATGGCGGGTAATACGCGGGGGGTATCAGCGAGGGTCCCTAAGTGAGCTGGGGGCTACAGATGGTGGCCGGATGATTAGGATGCGCAGTGGACTTAGGCAGACTAGAGCCAGGGGGAGAAAAAGGAATTATAAAAAAAAAAAAGATCAGGTGTTAGTTTGGGATGCATTGGTGCTTTTTTATTGTACTGTAGTTAGACCAATACTTGAATATGGATATTCAGTATGGGATGGGGGACTTATAGTAATGGAAATTAAAGAGAAAGAATACAAAAAAGAGCACTATGAATAATTCTAGGGGTGGAGGTCTCATGTGATGATGCATTAAAGAAAATAAAATTGGTAAGGTTGGATGAAAGGAGAAAAAATGGCAAAGAAATTGCCTGTAGAGATTTGTGATCCCAAATATATGTTGCACTCCCCTTTGCCACCAAAAGAAGTGTCAGTTTGTGGTCTATGGAAGCAGGACAGATGGCCAAAACCTAGTTTTAGAACAAAGAAGTACAAAACATCTTTTTTCATGCAGTTTTTAGATGAATGAGTTTGTCTAAGTTACACAATTCCCTTGTCTATTTATTGGTAGGATGTAAAAAAATGCAGGCTGAACTCAGCGAAGATTAATAATATGCAACTATAGTGTATTTAAATTCTATAGGTATTTTATTTATTCACATTGTGTTATCTTTTGTATTTATCATGACTTTTTTAATTTTTTGATATTTTTATGATATATTTTGGTTTGTAAAGTTAATTATGTATGGTGTTTTTGAATGTATTTAACTCAAGTTTCAAATCTGGAGACCCTACTGACCTTAATAACTATAGACCAATCTTGCTACTACCTATTCTATCCAAACTGTTGGAAAAAGTTGTAAGCAATCAACTCAGAAACTACATAGAAGCTGAGAACCTGCTTAATCCTCTACAATCAGGCTTTAGATCTTGACATAGTATCATCTCGGCTCTCGCTAATGTAACTGACTGGCAGCATGAATTGGATGATAAGAAGTTTGTCTGTGCAGTATTTTTAGACCTGAGCAAGGCTTTTGATGCTGTGGACCATGACCTGCTTCTTACATCTCTCTGGAACATTGGTCTAAACTTCATCCTTGAGATGGTTCTCTAATTATCTTGCCGGTCTGCTCCAGCAGGTTAAGGCACAAGGGGAATTTTCACCATTAAAACCCTTAGTGAGAGGTATACCATAGAGCTCTATTTTAGGACCATTACTCTTCGTGATCTACATTAATAGTATCGATGTCAGTATCAAAGCTGCTAACATTCATCTTTTCGCTGGTGACACGGTGCTCTATGCCTGTAGACCATACCTTGAATCTGCATGTAGTGACCTTCAACATGACTTCAACCAGCTCTAGCATCAGCTCCTAAACCTGAGACTACTTTTAAATGCCAAAACAAACTAAGTCAATGATATTTTGTCCTCGTGTTCATGTGGCAGATCCCATAAAGTCATCTCCAATTGTTACACTACTGGGCGAACCCTTGGGAATTTGTTGTAAAGTTCAAATATTTGGGGGTCTGGATTGACTATAGACAGTCTTTTATAGACCACATAGATGAGCTGATAAAAAGGCTTAGGCAGAGACTTGGTCTTTTCTATAGAATCAACCACTGCCTCTCAAGGGAGACCAAGATGAGGCTGGTTCAAACCATCTTCCTGTCTGTACTAGATTATGCAGACTTTCTCTATAGTCAGGGTCCTGCCACTGCACTTTCGAAGTTGGATACACTCTACCATAGAGCCCTATGGTTTATTACAGGACTCCCCTACTCGACACATCACTGCTCCTTATACTCAGCGGTGGGATGGTCGTCTCTTATGTATAGGCGTCAGAGAAATGTGGCACTTTGGACAGTTGGAGCCATCACTAAGATGCTGCCCCAATATATTTCTGATTGCATGCCACTATGCATGATAGGCAAGTACATATTGAGAAGTGCTTCCTATATTACATTGTCTGTACCCAAGGTCAAATCACATTTTGGTAGGGCCTCAATAAGTTATAAGCTACCTCTATTGTGGAATAAGCTGCAAAAAAACACTGAAAGTGGTCCTCCCTATTATGCTGGCAGCTTTCAAATCACTGTATATCCGTTCCTTTATTGAATGTTGCAGTTACTTCCCTTAATCCGGGCTTATCTTTTAACAAGGGCTCAGGCTGTTCCCTGCCTCTCTCTCCTCATCCTTCCCCAACCCTATTCACTGTTTACCCTTGTTCCTTTATTTCAAATATCTCAGTTCTTCCTGTGATTGTGTTTGCAACCATGACAAACAGCTCATACTTCCTCCAAACATATCCTTTTACTTCCCCTACTCCCACCACATTTCTGTCCTGTTACAGGGTATTGTAACCGCATCCCTCGGTTTTACCTGCTAGTGGATACAGACTCCCTCACGCTCTCATTCTGGCTCCTGTATTCTGTTACCTCAGTTTAGCCAGCCTACAGTTCAGATGGTTCCCTGGTCCATCCGTCCGTCCTTCCTTCCTTCCTTCCTTCCTTCCTTCCTTCCTTCTTCCTTCCTTCCTCCTCCTCCCTCCCTCCCTCCCTTCCTTCCTTCCTTCCTCCCTCCCTCCCTCCCTTCCTTCCTTCCTTCCTTCCTTCCTTCCTTCTCCTTCATCTCTCTTATTTCATTCACTATCCAACTCCCCTGGCCTATTTTTTATTCCATTTTACTCTTCTCTGGATCTCTATTTCTCTTCCCACCCCTGTTACTTTTCAGGCAATTGTGTTGAGTTATACTTTTATACACCATCCAATGAAACTTTATATTTTCTGTAGACATTTTTTTTTTGTTTAGGCCTTGTTAATATTTTCTCATTGTAACTGTTATGGTTCCAAACTTGTTTTTCTTACCATTTGTAAACATTGTGTTAAAATTATGACTATGTATACTGTCCAGATCCATCTTGTAATTCAGCATTGCTCAACGGTGTACGCCTGGTGAAATAAAGATTTTGATTTTATTTTATTTTTGAAGCTTCTTTTGGGTTTGGCTGCAATTGTGTTGAATAAACTAAACTAAACTAAGTGGCAGAAATGAACATAGAACTATAAATCTAGCACAATATATAGCCTTAAAATGATCAGACCTATTAACCTGCTGAAAAAAGCCTGTCTAAAAAGCCAGATCTTCAGCTGTGATTTTAAACTTTCAATCAGAGGCAGAACAGATGGATTTCAGGAGAGTATTCCAGAGTCTTGGTGTAGCTACAGAAAATACTTTGCTCGGTACTACTACTATTATACTCCTACAGTACTTGTGTGAAATCAAATACCACAAATACTGTATAAGCAGATAAGGTAGTAGCATAATGCAGTTTATTAAAAGGTTATCATTAATACCCCATCCCAGTATACACACATTTTGACAACCTTTCCAGACACACAGTTTTTGTTTCAATAAAATGTTACCAATATAGTTTATTATTGAAAAATTAAAAACACATTTAAGTGAAAAATAAATCACTGCAGGAGCTAATTGTCCCAGTGGCTTTCATCATTGGAGGCCTAGGTTAAAATTCTGACTAAGTCGCAAGTGAGGTTGGCAGAGTCTGCAGTGTACAAGAAAAAAACTGCTTTATAGTATGTTACTCTCAGTTCTGTTTGCATTGGAAAAAGTCAGTATCAAAGAACCATCTAATACAGTTTTGCATGTTAGACATACCAAATTATTCATCAGATGTGCAGAAGCTCAAATCACCTTTCTAAAAATAACAGGATTTCATTTCTTAACCATTTTATATTTTTATATATGGAAGATTTAGCAGCATCATATATCAATACTTTAGCTTTGCTGACTCCAAAATTACATTACAAAAATTAAGTTTCTAGTCACAGTGGTTCCAGAGTTATATAATTTTAAAGAAATATTTTTTTTTGAAAAGTCTAACTTTGGAACTGTTAGAGCTAGAAACATATGGGGTTCGATTCCCAAAGACCTGATATTGATGCTAGGTGCCTGCACCAAACATAAACGGTACAAGTGGCAGCTTGAATCAAATACTACCCCCTGAGCTATTCACAAAGGCAGCCTGCATCAACCGCAGACTGCCTGCCCCAAATGGGCTTGCACCACTGATGCGTCCCAAAATGGGTTGTGACCTGCCACTAGGGGGCATGTGGCAGACACAAGCTACCACATTCCCAAAAATGGGATTCACTAAACTCACCCAGAAGACATTTTTCTAAGTACCCTTAGACCAACCATGTACTTAGAACTGTCCTCTGGGGGGGTTGTGAGCGCTGTGCCTATGTGCCTTCCCATCCCCAATGCCATCTATAATAAATATATGTAACAAATCCCCCTGTCCTAGAGGTCTAGCTGCCCCTCTCCCTGATTCCTGGTGCTGCACGTTATTGATATTTGTACGAAATCCCTCTCCTACTCCCTGATGCTGCCTGTTGATGTGCAAAATAAACAAAAACATGCCTGGTGGTCTAGTGGACCCCCACACCCACACCCCGGTACAAGGTGCCCACCACCCCACTCCCCCCATCCTAAACCCCTAGCCAGCAACTGGCACAGCCCTCCTCTCACTAAGCTGACTTTCTGACTGACCTGTCAGTGAAGGAATACCGTATAATACAGTACATGCTCATTGTTGAGCGTGTGCTGTATTATACAGTCTGTGCTCACTGATAGGGCAGTTGGCAGCCAGCCGTGGTGGTGAGAGGAGAGCTGGGCCGGTTGCCAGCTTGAGTTTAGGATGGGGGGAGTGGGGTGGTGGGCACTCCTGCTGGGGTGGGGGATGGGTCCACCAGGATGGGGGGTGCTTTTATTTGCACATCAACAGGTGGCATTGTGAGGGGAGGGATTTTATACAAATATTAATAACGGGTGGCATCAGAGAAGGGGGCTTTCATGCAAATATTAATAATGGGCAGCATCGGGGAAGGGGAAGAGGGCTTTAACACAAATATTAATAACAGGTGGCATCAGGGAAGGGGCTTTAATACAAATATTACTAATGGGCGGCATCGAGAAGGGGAAGGGAGATTTCTTACATATATGTATTACGGGTGGCATCGGGGATGGGGTAGGCACTAGTCCACTGTGATTGAGATGTTGGGTATGATATTAGAGGGCCAGGATGGGGAGACCACTAACCTTTGGTGGAGTGTGCCTGCGGCAAACCCCTCCTGTGCGTCTTGTGTTTGTTGCACGGGAGAGGTTGCGGCAACTGTGGGGACCTAGGCACCTGGGCCCCTCCTCTACCAGAATCTGGTGCATGGTCCCTGGCACACCAAGCTTCAGCCCAAGCTGCTGTTTGCCTCAGCTTGTGCTGATCCTAGCCTGTTTTGAGAATCGAGCCCATTTTCTTTAAATGAAAGCTTGGAGTCAGGACATTAAGTATCGTTCCTATCAATACAATTTGCACGTGTGGATAATAGTCTACATGCAGCAATACTACTTGAAACTTGTTTTTGGGTATATTATTGATACATTTTTTTAGTTGTGACACAGCCAAAAAACAGCAAGCACATTATATCGATACTACTTTTTGTATCTATTCATAAAATTACATATCTTTTTTTAAATATAAAAGTTTGTTTTTACTTTTTCTAAATTTTGGCAATAACACACTTGAGTTAAGTAGAAACGACTAAGTCTGCCAAAGCACTGCAGCAGACATCACCTTGTCCCCTCCCCTATAGCCTGAAGATAGGCAGGTAGGGGTCCTCCACCAGGGTGGGGGCTTAGCCCAGGCACTTCCTCCATGGGAGGAACCATTGGTGTCACCCACAGAATGTGGACCACCCAGGGTATGCAGACAGTGAGGGGTCAAAAAGAGCTGGAAGCCAGTGGCCCCCACTAACTCCAGCACACCTGATCCAGATATGCGGACCTCCAGACTTCAAGGACACCAAAAACTGAGCAGCAGCCATCTAATCTCCCCCTGCTTCAACTTCACCTAGGTAAGGGAATTAGCCAATGTAGCTATATTGGCCAGCAGGCAGGCTAGGGGCTGTCTTATGGGTAATTTCTGTGTGTTCTGGTTGTTCTCTGTGAATTCAACTTTAGTCTTACTTGGAAAGGAGAACAGGGAATTCAGAGCCTTTCTGGTGGTTTTCAGGCTGCTGCTGGCCTTAGCATCCCACCCCCAGCTTTGTTGGCCCTGGATCATGAGGTTGAATACTAGTAGACTGCATGGTAGGCACTGAGTTATGCCTCAGCTTGGGTCAGGCATTTCCTTAGCCCTGGCATAGCTCCAGGTTTGGCACCAGCAGATAGGCCACATGTAGCACAATTCCCATGCAATAGGCCAGCCCACTGAAGGGAGTTCCCATGCCAGCATTGGCATTAGGAGAGAAGAGAGAGGAGAGGAGCTCATCTACAGCAACAGGGGGAGTCTGTGCATGGTTGGAAGGCACTGTGGGGAGCTCAGCAGCTATGAACTGTACTCTGAGTCATGGTCGCAGGCTGGGACTGACCATGCTGGGCCCAGTGGCCTCCGTCCCCTCAGGAAGGTTTCAGAATGGCAGGGATTAGCAACCTGAGTGCCACAAGGTAAACAGGAAAGGCAATCCTAAGACTAATGCATTGAACCACATCTATCGGTGGTTTTACATTAGATACATGCTTTCATTTTGTTGTTCATCAGCGCCTTCTGGTACTACACTTATAGGCTGAACATGCCAGCATGGCTATAATGCCTGTAGATTTCACAGCAATGCTTGCATTTCTTTGTTAACTCAATTCTGAGTTTTTTTTTTTTAAATCATGGTGGTTTGGCATGCCGTGTATTTTTTTGGGTACTTCTGTGGCTTGTGCATGTACAGGGCTTAAAGCCACTTGTTTAGCCAGCCTGCTGCATATTCTGAAGTCATGTAAGTAGCAAGCCCTGCAATTTGTTTCATTTCTCCTCAGATTTATGCTCACTTCCTGCAGTCCTAGTGCATTTTGGCAATAAAACTCACTAAGGCAGACCATTTTGTCTGAATGCTGGACAAGGGAATTCAAGAAAATTTATACGGTGGGACTGGCTGGAGTGAAAAATGCTTGACCAACAGTATCATCACTTACAGAGCTTGCCAGGTCAGTTACACATGCCACTTGGGCTGTATGGGTGACAGACATTTGGCTGGCACACCTCTTCCCTACCCAGGTGGTGATCCCAACATATCCAGCACCACCTTTTGTCTTCTGGTTGTTTTCACAGCACTGCTATTTAGGCAGTGAGCATGGATTATTGGGAGCACTACTGATTGGTATGAGGGTTGCATAACTGAGGCTCAGGCATTCATTTAGCTTCATTTCCCGGACTGTGACAGTCCTACGGTGATACAAACAAGCACTTGTTTCAGTAGGGAGGGCTGTTTCTGTTTCACAATGGTATATCCACTTCTGATTTAACAGATTTTTAGATGACTATCACCACCTAATGCTTCCCGCTGAGAACAGTTAACTGTAAAAGTCATGTGGTGCATTTGCTTGGACTGCAGTGTTTGTTGGCACTCAGAGCAGTTGATAAAGGGCCCCAGTCTTTTCTGCCTGATGTTATCTGTGGCTATTTACATTGTACCTGGTTCATAACAATATACTGGGTGGGGATTTAACATACTTAGCTGAACATTTAACATACTGATTCGTTACACACATTTTTTTGCTTGGTTACTACTGATTTCAAGCCCCGGGCCATTTAGCCTTGCAAGGGAGGGGTACAAGCTCAGAGAGCAAGGAGTGTGACAGCAGCCAGCTCTGGGGCCAGGGGCACACTCAAAATGGGCTAATTCTTTGGGATACATCCAGTTGCATCCTCCCCCTCTCCCTGATGTACCTACAAGGACCATAGGGGGTGCACAACATACCTATATAAGTATTAAAAAACACAGAGAATTGGTTATGTAGGGCATAAGAGGGGAGCACTGGTCAGAAGGACAGCCACAACAAAGCTCTCCTTTCACATGCCCATTTACAGGCACAGTCACTAGTTATGTTGTTTCTTTTTTTTTTTTTTTATTCTTTCGTAACCAGTTATGGCCCAGTAGGCATGAGTGCCTGTTTTCAGGGGCAACCTGAAAGCACTGGGGAGGTTAAGTGACTTGCTCAGAGTCATACAGTATGTAAATGGAGGCTGGGGGAATCAAAGCAAGCTCATTTGCAGCTCATTACTCTAACCTCTATGCTATACTGCCAGCCCCTCCGGATTGGGAATAGCTTTGTCATTTCAGCTCTGAAATCATGCCCAGTAACAGCAAGACTTCCTATGTGAAGGCAGTAGTAACTGTGGCCTTGGAGGAGCAGCTGAAGGAAGTGTACGCAAAGAATGGCAGAAAGTATCTGGAAGCCTGCCTTGTGGGGACCAGTATTCTGAATGGGAAAGAGACACCTGAGAAATGAAAGTGGCCAGTGAGAGAGACTGCAGTACCTCTGGCCATGGTACCCCGGACACCCCAGGAAGGTAAGTCCAAACAAGGGGCTTCAGAATTGTGAGATGAGGAGTTTAATTCAATAGCCATTCAGGTATTTGGTGGTGCCCCACAGGAGTTGCCTCCTTTGACAAAGCCCAAAAAAGGGACTAAGAAATTGGACCCCAAGTGTGCTGATTCAGATGTGGAAGAGGTGGGAACAGCCTCCCTCCCCTCTCTGGAACTGGCGTCAGTGGACCCAGCTCCACCAGGTACCTCCCTTCCCCTAACCAACCTGGCCTGGCTAAACCTCCCACGGTTGATGAGAAGCTAGACAAGCAGATGACTTCATGGTTGGCTTTACTGTCTTGGTTCAGAACCAGCAGGAAGGTGGAGGAATGTGTCCGGCATCCATGAGTGCTGCCAACAGAAGCTAAACTTAAAAGACAACACCCGCTACTCCTCTTCTGGGTCACTACATCTGTGTGGCAAAACCAGTAGGGTTCCACCTGATGGATAATGTCCAGAAACAGATCCGGGGAAGGGAGTATGTAGATATGTTCTCTCTACTCAACCGTCGAGGCAAGCAAGATGACAGCAAAGAGAAAAAAGATGATCAGGATCAGAAGAAGGTGAAGGCTGATCACACCTTTAACAACTGGCTAGCTGGGTTCATAGCTTTTGCCAGTACAGTGGGTCAGATGGCCCCAGAGAAATGCATAGATCTGTTTAATTAATTGAACAGGATCATGCTGGCCCACATGTTGAAAAGTGAGAATGCTTGGCTTGAATATGATGAAGAATTCAGGTGGTAAATGTAGTACACTCCATTGTTAGATTGGGGCATTCTGGTCATACCACTCCTGGTTGAGGTTATGCATGGGCAGATGTACCTCACATGGACAATGGTCTGCCCATCAGTGCACCTCAGCAGCAGAGGGCCAAAGGGGCAGGGTCCCTTCTATAATTATGCTTTGGCTTCAATGAAGGGAGTTGTACCAAACACAACTGTAGGTTTGTCATGAATGTGTTGTTTGTGAATGACGACACCCACTGGTTCAGTGTAATCCCTCAAAAAGTCAGACAGGAAGGCTGGCCCAGTGGCATGGATGGCACTGGCACCTTACCTCCTGCCACACCGGTGACTCATGTTTGGTGGTGAGCATGAGTTGCTGGGGTTGGCTGGGAAGGGAAAGGATTGGGTGCCAAGCGGCTGCTGTCCTTTCCTGGGGGGGGGTGTTGAGGACATGAATGCTTTGCTGAATGACTGCCACCTGGTGGAAGACAGGTGGCAGTTCAGGTCTAGGAGGGCAGTGGAAGGGAGGGCTTGAGACTCCAGGGCATGCCCCAGAGTGTAGGAACAAGGAAGAAAATGGAAACGGGATGGCTCTGGACCAGTGAAGTCCTGCCTGACTGCCCCCACTTCTGTATCACCAGAGCTTGATAAGATGCCAGGTGCGGGAGGCAGGGACAAGGCTGAGAGCCCACTGGAGCTGGCCCATCTGAGAGAAAAAGCTATATGAAAAAAAAACAGCCTGAAGGTTAGCAACAAGTCCTTTCACAAGAAGTTCAAGCACAGTTGGGGCAATTCTTCCCAACCGATAACGGTGGATCAGCTTAGACCTCGGCTGAAACATTACCTGAGATGTAAGGCAGCCCACCTGTTAGAGGAGGGCTTCTCAGTGGGCTTCAGAATCCTGTGCACCAGCCCATGCATGGGATATGAGGCAGATAATCTGAGGTCTGTGAGACAAACTGTGAGTGGTTTGGGAGAAATTGGAGAAGGATATGTGGCTGGGGAGGGGAAGGGGGAGGGATCCCTGCCCTTCCCCACCGCTGCCGAACCTCAAAGTGTCACCAATTGGCTTAGCTACTAAGAAGATCTTGAAGGAATTCTGCATGATTAACCATCTGTCACACTCAGTCAATGATCATATTGACCCCCCTTTACGGTGGTACAGTATGCGTCCTTTGACAGAGCTGTTGGGGCAATGTGGTCAACTGGCCTGAGTGCATTCATGCCCAAGGCAGACACAGAGTCGACTTTTTGACTCCTGCCAGTTCATCCAGATCACTGGGACTTACTTGGGATGAAATTCAAGGACCAGCATTATGTTAGAAATTGCGTGCCCATGAGGTATTCAGTGGCCTGTGCAGTGTTTAAAAGTTTCAGTACCTTCTTACACCGGTGGCTGCCCAAGAGTTGAGAAATTAGGTACTAGTCCATTGCGTGGATGACTTTTGGTTTGTGGGAATGGGGCACTCCCTAGTTTGTGGACAGACACTGGACATCTTTGTAAGGCTGTGTAAGCTCTTTGGCATATTCCTGGCCCCTGGGAAGGTGAAGGCTCTGAACTCTGTGATGACATTCCTGGGTGTGGAGACTGACGCTGTAAAGCAGGAGTGCTGCTTGCCTTACAATAAGATAGATTCCCTAAAGTGCCTCTTGAACAATGCCATAGTGGTGAAGAAGGTGACTTAAAGGGAATTACAGCAGACTGAGGGGCACGTCAACTTTGCCTGTTGGGTCATTGCCATGGGGAGGATCTTTTTGTGATGGATAACTAAGTTGGGGTCTTGGAGCTTAGAAACCACACCATCGGATCTGGGTAACCAATGGTTTCCAGGAGGACCTGTAAGTGTGGCTGACATTCATAGCACATTTTCATGGTGTGCCAGCATGGCCAGAGATGGTAGCCAGCTTCTGGGTGGTTAGGATTCAGGGCATACTTCAATTGCAAATGGTGTGCCATGGAATGACCCTCCTCGTAGGCTGTGGCACAGCTCATGAGACAGATCACACTACAGGTATTAGAATTCTTCCCAGCCATTGTGGCCCTGTGCATATGATGTATCTGATTGCAGAACATCTGGTCCAATAACAAGGGAGTGGTACATACCATAAAATGACGGTTAGGAGCCAAAGACCTAGTGGGTGACCTAATGAGAATTTTTGTGCTCCTGAATGTCCATTTTAAAGCTGTGTAAGTTTCTGGCATTGAGAATGGTATTGCTGATGCTTTATATTATTCACAGTGGCAGAAATTCAGGGAGTTGGCTCCAGTGACAGAACAGAATCCATGACCAGCCTTGCCCTTTCTGTGGAAGGTGATAACAGAGATGCCTGGAAGTGCATAGGTAACAGTATTGGTTCCTGGAGCACAGTGGCCTATCTTCGTGGCATGAAACATTACCACGTTGCCTGAACAGAGACAGGATGTCTGAACAGCTGGGCCATACCTGCAGATAAATTGTGCAGCCATTTCATGGAAGCCAAATGAAGGAGTCTGAATCTTAAAGTTGTGGGGCAACTCCTGGTGGGCCTGGCATGTGTCAGGAGGTCTAAACCTCACTGTCAGGTTCTTGGAAATATTGGGAATGCATTAATCACAGACACATTGCATAAGAGTAATAAACTTATTTATTACTACCAAAAAGGATAAAATCACAGTTGCCCTAAGCAGTTCTTACCAATATGAACTGGGAGCCAGTGCTAAGCGTTCCCTATACCTTGAGGTTTCTTTGTGTCTCTTGGGATCTCCGAGGTACAAGACTAGTGTATCACATTATATACCTATGATAATTACTATGGTTACTGTAAGATAGAAGCATTTCTAGTTACAGAGATGAGCCCTATTGGCTAAATTAGAGGTGGCTCCATGGTCCAAGATAACATTATACAATTTTGTAATAGTCATCAGTTTGTGAAACAAAAGAGTTCTTATACAGAGTCTTACATAACTCAGTGTAGTAGTACAAATCACCAAAAGGTGGCAATGCTGACTTACATATCTATGGTGTACCTCTGAGGATACCAATTAGGGTGCAGGGACGTCGTGTAACATTCCCCCCCTTGTTGCCTCCAAGGGCAACACAGGCAAATCTAGGGAAAGGCCAGAGAGCAGTGGTCGTTTACAAACCCGATGTGCGAACTTTGTAAAAGAACTTGAGCTGCTCATGATGTTGGTGCAGTGTGCGCCGTAGGCAGCAGAGCATAATAATCACAATAAAAATGAAAAATACTTGTATAATAACAAAACCTTTAAAAGTAATTTCTAACCAGGTGTTAGTCAATGCGTCATTCATATCACCATCATTAATCAATGAGAGGATAGCTTAATTCGCCTTGGTCATATTATTGCTGATGTGGATGAGGTGTGTGTCTTTCCTGCCTAAAACTGATTTTAATGTAAGTGTCAGAGGGTCTATGTGTACATTAAAATATGGTAAGTATTCAGACAGTGTGAGCAGATAATCGGGGTTACCATCAACAATGTCTGCATCTTGAAGGGGGACGGGGGTTATGACGGTATGTCCAATCACAGTCTTTTGGTGGGGGACAAAACAAAAATTGCAGTTATCAATAACACATGTCACAGATCCATAAGTATAGCTTTTAAAGTTAGTTACCACACAATACTCCCCATCAGAATTATACTGAGAGTGAGCAGTAGGAACTCTCCACTTTTGCAACTGGACAAGGCAGGTGTAGGCCGTCTTCGAAATCCATGTTGACAGGTGATGAATCTCCTCACGATATGATTGGTAGAGCTTATCCAGAGCCAAAGTTGAATCCAAGGAATCTGTGCCATTTTGGTGATGTCATCATCCATGGAAAAAGTCCAATCAATGCTATCTGGAGAATAACCACAAACAGGTTGAATAACATCAAATACATCACATCGGCACAAGTAAATGTATTGCTTCTTCGCACAGCAGTCCATGTGCGGAGCCACCCAGGCATCCAGGAAAGGATGTAAAACCAGTAGAGGCGGTGGATCCAGGCCTTCTCTGTAGATGTCTTCGTCCAAATGCCCACTAGATTGCACCAGTGCAAGCTTGTCGAACAAGGCTGTAGTGGGATCAAAATGTGGTAAAGAAACAGTAAAAGAAACAAACATAGTATCTCTTATGGAACACATTTTAGTAGTGAAACAAGGACCAGTATTAGGGTGTCTGGTCACAAACTCCAAGTTCCTTGCTGTAGAGAGAGGAATGGTTAGAGTTTGTTCCTTACACATAGCAATACAGCCAGGGGTTTTACATCGTGAACAATACCATTTGGAAATGCGTCTGTCATGTATGATATCAGGGATCCTTCCAGATTCTAGATCACGGAAGAGATTGTTGATGGTAGTGATGATGTATGAGCCATAGGCAGAGCATAGTATTTCTCTAGCAATGTATTGTTTATCTGCTTCTTTGTTGTTTTGTTGTATGAGTTTGTTAATCTCATCTTTAGAATCATTGAATGCCTTAGCAATGTTGTCCATGTTGTATACAGTGTATCTTTCTTCCTGACTAAGGCCATCCACACCATGCAATAATGGGGGTAGTATATTGTTAACCAGGCCGGTAGAGAACTTGGCAGAATGAGATTTGATAGCAGCAATGTCTTCTTTATTCCAGATAGACATAGCCATCCCAAAAAGGCTGGTGACAGTACCTGTTGCACCTGTAACATCAGAACTGTCAACTTCCCATGTCTTACATTTATGAGTTTGATCATCAGGAGTGGGTTTTTTCCTGAAGTTGCCTCTATGTTCAGTAGAATGGACCCCAACAATAGGGTCTTGAGTACGAATCTGAAATGCAGCTAAACTATCAAGCAATAATGAACTATAAAATGCTGACGTATTAGTATTGTGACACATACCAAATTCTTTCATATTCCAGTAAGGAAGATTAAACAAAACAGGTATATGCATAAACTGTAAGTTATTAATCAATGAACCTGGGAGGGCAGTGGCTGATAGACCACTACGGGGACCAGGGGTGTGCTTTGGGCATTCCAAAAGCTGTTTATCAGTGGGTGGTTAGACAGAGAGGTACATGGCTGCAGAAGCCATGTGGTGTACAGCACAACATTTTTGAGCAGAATCCTTAGACAAAGAATTACAGTATGAAGGATCAATTAAGGCAGGAATGTTGTACAAACCAGAATGTCTTAATGCAGTTTGTAACAAGGACAGAGAACCATTTGGGGATAATTTAGCATTCCTTTGGAGAGTTTGGCCACAGGGAGAATTTGTCCTTGCGATGTGGTTTGCCACTCAATTTGTAGGGTAGATTTATCAGAAGCAACAACCAAGGCAGTGAGGTAAGCATTGGAATCTTCCTGGACAGTTATCAGACTATCTGGTATATTGATGGATACTTTCTCTGAAGGAGATGCTGGAGGATCAAGGTGTGGTAGGAGGTTCGGTACTGTGCCGGTACTGTGCCTTGGATGCAGGGGATAACTCCTGAGATGAGGAGATAATGGAACAAGATAGCCATCTTGTCAGTGTATCTGAAAAGCAAAATCAAAGATTAGTAAGTTAGTACTATTCCACCCAATGGGGGGAGGAAAAGTAATTAAACTCCTTTATACAGTTTCAGCTGGTTTGCATGTAACCATTTGTCAGTCAACTTATTGTTATGCAGGAGTCTAACCTGATAGACTGCCGGACTGAGCTTGCCGATGATAGGGTATGGGCCTTCCCACTTATTGGAGAAGGAATGGATGGGATGTGCAAATCGGAGTACCATTACCTGATCTCCAACCTGCCAATCCACTTCTTGTGTGTGTTTGTCAAATTGTATTTTGGATTGTTGCTGGGCCTTGCCCATGCAGTTGGCAGCATACAAGTGTGTGTGTATAAGGTCTTTTCTGAGTTTTTCCACATATTGGTCTACAGACACACAGTCTGCAGTGGGGGTGTGCAGGTCAAACAACAGGTGTTCAGGTAATCTCATCTGTCTTCCAGTCATCACCTCAAAGGGTGTAAGCTGGGTAGTAGCTGATGGTGTACCCCTAATTGCCATAAGGAGTAACGGCAGTAAGAAATCCCAGGTTTTGGGATTGTCCTCAATGAATTTGGAAAGCATTTGCTTAATCCGTCTGTTGGCTCTTTCTACTTGACCTGAGGATTGGGGGTGGTAAGGTATGTGGAACTTCTGTTGAACTCCAAGGAGTTCAAGGAATTCTTTCATCAACTCACCTGTAAAACTGGTTCCTTTGTCAGAGTCTACCTTGAGAGGTATGCCCCACCTGGAGAAAATCTGTTCCACTAGGATTTTGGCAGTGGTCTTTGCAGTGCATGTCTTAGTGAGGAAAGCTTCAACCCACTTAGGAAAGAGATTGGTTACCACAAGAGTGTACTTGTTATTTCTGCTGGTATTGGTCAGGGGGCCAATAAAATCAATCTGTATGGCATGCCAAGGGCCAGAGTTTTGTTGTGGTAAGAGTTTGACATTTTGCTTGGTAGAGATGGGGTTGTTTTGCACAAAAATGAGACAATTGTCTATGTACTGTTTAACATCTTTGGTGACACCAGGCCACCAGGCAGTGGTCTTAAGCCTTTGGAGGGTGTGTTCCACTCCCTGGTGTCCACCAGTGGATGTGTCATGCACTTGGTGCAGGAATTCAGACCTGAGGTGTCTGGGGACTACCCACAACTTGGTGGTGGAATCATCTGGTTGATACCAGATGAGCTTGTCATCTGGTGACAAGTGTAGCTTACCTTCATGCCTCCGATAGGGGTTGTGTGTGGGAAGTCTCTCTTCGATACCCTTGTCAAGGAATCTGAACACCTCTTTTAGTTCAGTGTCAACATGTTGGGCTGCTGAAAGGTCCAAGGGGGAAAAGGGTTCAGGTCTCTTCCTGATTGCTGCAATTTGTACAGCCGCATTGGCCTCTGGATGGTCCATCATCCAGGTGTCTTCCCCTCGGGCCCCTTCCTTGGCAAGGGTGTCTGCTGTGTCATTGAAGGCATGATAGGGGTCATGGAGAGAATGAGCTTTGACTTTATGTACATAGAGTTTGTAGGCAAATTTTTGCGCCAGTGAATGTATGTATATTACCAATTCCTTGTACTTCACTGGGCTGCCATCAGAGGAGGGGAAGGAGTTCTTCTGCCAGAAAGGAAGAAATTCTGTAAGAGAACAACAAACCCAGTTAGAGTCTGTAAAAATGACAGTATCCTTGGTCCCATGCTGGATGAACTCGAGGGCACAGACCACCGCTGCCATCTCTGCATATTGTGATGATGCTACTGTATACTGCTACGCTTAGATATTTTAACAGTATTCCCATAAGGGTATATCACTAGAATACCCATCCCTGCAATTTGTTCTCCCTGATAGTAGGATGCTGAACCATCAGTAAAGACGCAACACAAAGAGGTGTTGTCAAGTATTTGTGGCGTGGAAGGGAGAAAAGGACCTGAATCTGGAAGATCAGGTGACTGTAGTGTACAGTCATGGGGTTCTCCTTGGAAAGGAGTCCATGAGCCAGCATAGATGGAATTTTTGTTGGGCATACCTGTATGTCTCTATCCTGGAGAAGAAGTGACCAGTGTGTCAGTCTGGTATTGGAGACTGACCCATCCTTCATTCTGTCTGAGAGCAGAAAGGTAGTTGGGGTATGATTGGTGTTGATGATCAGTGGAGAGTACCCAATGATATACAGGAAGTGCTTGACAGCCCAGTAGGCGGTCAGAAGGTTCCTTTCACAAAGGCTGTACTTCTGTTCCACTGGGGTCAAGAGCTGTGATACATATGCAATGGGTCTCAGGGTGCCATGAACCTTCTGGGCCAACACTGCTGACATGGCAATGTCAGAGGTGGCACATTCCAGATGGAATGGTAGTGCTGGATTGGGGTTGACCAGAGCTGGGGTGGAGGCCAAGGCCTGCTTCAGTAACGTCACAGCCTGGGTGTGTATAGGCCCCAAGTCCATGGGATGTCCTTTTTAAGTAGCTCATACAGAGGAGCAGCTTTCTGAGCAAAATCACAAATAAAATCTCTTGAATAATTCACCATACCTAGAAACCTTTGAAGAGTTGCCACGCTGGTAGGCAATGGCAAGTCTTGCAATCCCTGTACCTTCTTCCAGGTAGGGCTTCGACCTTGGTCAGTTATTTTCAGACCCAGAAAGAGTACCTCTTTCTGACATAGTTGTGCTTTTGCTGGATTGCATTTCAGGCCTGCTCTCTGGATGAGAGTTAGCAGTTCATCCAAGAGATCCAGATGTTGATCCTGTGTGGCTGTTGCCAGCAACAGGTCATCCACATATTGCAAGAGACATTGGGGAGTAGAGAAACTCTCTAGGGCATCCATCATGTGCAGATGGAACAGGGATGGGCTATTATGGAATCCTTGCAGCAAGCAAGCAAGTCCACGTGTACTGTCTTCCTTCAAAGGTGAAGGCAAACTTATATTGACTCAAGGGCCAATGGTAATGACCAAAAACCATTGGAAATGTCCAGGGCACTGAACCGTTTTAGGTCGGGGTCAAGAGTCGTAGCACGTCAGATGCTGATGCCAGTTGGGGAACAACTGGGGTTGACCTGATTCAGTTTCCTGTAGTCACTAGTAAGTCTCCAGGCGCCTGTGGGTTTTTTCACGGGCCACACTGGGGAGTTAGCAGTGGAAACGCAAGTTCTGATTACTCCTTGCTTGAGGAGTAACTTGATTGTTTCTCCTCTAAGAGAAGGCAAGGCCTCATTTGGAAAAGGGTATTGCCTTTGCCTCTCATGTGCTGGGCCTGGCACTTCAATGACAGTGTGCATTCTGCCACAGTCATGTTTGTTAACTGCAAACACCTTCAAGTATTGTTGCAAAATGGGGAGAAGCTTTGGGAAAAGCTCATGACCTTTGAATAAATCTATGACGTCATACTCCTTGTCATTGGCAGAGATTGTCGCCACAACATGTGAATCAGAGATCAAAATGGTATGGTATTGACCCTGAATCTGTATCAGTAGCATGTTAGCTAGATCCACCACACAGCCGTGTAGTGCAAGGAAATCAATTCCTATGATACTAGGATGATCATGCATTACCATTAGTTGGAAAGTGTGTGAGGCCTTTAGATGGCCTAGCTCTACAGGTAGGGGTAGAGAACGGTATGCAGGTAGCCTAGTACCATCAACTCCTGACATGTTGGTCCTCCATCTGGTGGACCAAGGGGATGTTCATCCTGTAATACAGATACAGCTGCACCTGTATCCAACAAGACTACTAGTAGGTGGCCCCCGACCTTGGCCTCGGTGCAGGGCCTTCTGTTTGTATCCAAGACTAGATTGTTTACAATCCAGACTGGGGCCTGTAGTTGTCAATCTGTACTGCTAGGAGCATGGAGAGGTTGGGTCTGACTCCTGTGAATCACTTCACCATGCTGCACTGATGCTATATAGGGAGGAGCTTCTGGGTTCAGGCCTGTATGGACCCGAAGGCCTGCTCTTCCACTATCCCCATGGCCTGTTGGGGTCTGGGTCACCGGTTGTACCACCACAAGGGCCTGTGCGGAACAGCGTCCGCTACAGAGTGCACTGGTCCCAGGAGCTCTCAGAATTTCTGATTCTCTTCGGCTATCTCCCTAGATGAAGGACCTGTTCTTTGTTATTGTGGTTTTACCTTTACCCTATTTTTATTCTGTCAATCTGTTCACCCATTTTTGTTGCTTTTGTTTTGTTGGTGTTGGGTCTATATTAGTTTATCAGCTAGAGGCCTGTTGATGTTAGGCTTGTTGGTGTTGGGCTGCCCTTCCACAGCGTAGTGCGGCGTGGCCTCTGAAGCAGGCTCCATGGCGGCCACCTTCTTGGAACTGGGGCCCAGATCACGGATATAGAGTTGGTAAACTCTTTCAGTTTTCTGAAGGATGTCGGCAAACTTATCCATTTTGGGGTAGGTGGTTGGCTGTACCTTTTCTCATACTGCAGGAATCATGTTCCTAAGGAACAGAGTCTTATATTCAATAAGATCTACATCTGCAGCTTCTTGTGCCAGGTGTTTTCCTGCTCGGTAGGCCATCCAAAGTCTCTGGTGCTAAGTCGCTGGACTTTCCTTTGCATTCTGTTTTACAGGGTATGCAAGCGTCACTCCTACTACACTTGGGCTGTGAGCAGAAATGAGCTCATCTGCAGCCTCATCAAAGGTGGTGTTCCCATCCTGGCGGATGACATCAGGGAGTTTGGCCCACAAACTACGATTGATGATTTGGCGTAGTATTTGGACCTGGTGTTCTGCAGTGAGGCTAAGCATCTCGCATTTAGAATGCACCTTTTTTAAGTGACAGCTGAGGTTGTCAGATGGGCTCATCCAACCGATACTGTCAGCTATTTCCTGAACAGAGTAGGCCATTTGTAGGGGATTACTGGGTCGATCAGGCAGAGGTAGATTATCTTGGGCGCCATCTAGTGCGGCCTGAGCTGCAGCCTCGGCCGCAGTACAAACAATACTGTCCTGAGTGCCAGCCTCCTGAAGAAGCTGCCTAATCTGGGTTTTAATAGCCTGTTTACTTCGCTCAGGAAGAGGTACCTTGCCTATTGCAGTTTCAATCATTGTTTCTATCTCTTGCCTATCTTCCACATTAATAACAGCTATCGGTGGTGCCATCGGGACCAGGCCTGGGCCTGCTCCCCACATCATGGGGGCCGCCATGTTGGCGTCTCCCATGATGGGCGTCACGACGTCGATGACGTATGACATGGTGAGGGTGTAGTGGGGACTCGCCATGTTGTGGATGGCTGGGTGGGGTCTCTGGGCCATAGTAGGGGTGTGACTGGGCGTTGTACTGAGAGATGTCATCATCTGATACCTCCCTTTCAGATGATGTGTGTAAGGCAGGGGCTATGCCTCCCATCACTTTAACATGTCCAGCCAGAACCTCCCACTGATGGCGCAGTTTCACCGTCTTGGTTTTACATTCAGCATGACTCACAGTTGCAACATCCATATTAACCTCATCTTGCATTTGCTTCTGCAACACTCTATATGCGACGCTTAGTTCGCGATTGTCCCTAGTAGCCACTTCTAAGTCATTACGCACCTGATTCGTCTCGTCCTGTAGCTCTTCCATCTCCTCACTCAACTGAGCATTTGCAGCACTTAGCAAATCATTCATATGCAATGCCTGTCCCTTATCCTGTCTCAAACTTTTACACTCCTACTTCAACATATAAAGTTCCTGTTCTCCAGCTTGAGCTGAATGATGCAAAAGTGAATCCTTTTCATTACGCAGAGTTTGGAGTTCAGACTCCAACTTCTGCTGCAGTCTAACACATTCCATTTTCTGCAAACCCATCTGTTGCTTAAGAGATGAAATTTCCAGATCAAGGGTGCGAAATCTCGCTTCGGAGGCTTCCAGAGCAGCATAGAGAGACGCGACCATCAACCCTTTAGCCTGATGCTTATTGGTTGATTGTCTCATCTCTGTGTAATGGGTTGAAATCCCCAGTATAGGGTTTTCGGATTGATTTGCATCCCGCGTGAAGTCAGCCCATGCTCCATGGGAGGTAAGGAAGTTTGAGACATCGAGTCTCAGTTCTGCGCAGATATTTGATACGGTGGCCATTGTGTGGGCGGGAACGAAAAGTCAAACTGTGAAAAAGGCGCCGTGCTATGTATCAATCCACAGCAGGAGTACTTTATACACAGCCGGGCTACTGCATAAGTTGTAGGCTTACAATTCAAAGCTGTAATGGAGTGAGTCGAGTCGGCATCGACCCCACCCGAAAGGATGACAGCCAGACTTTGTAAGTGACTACAAACTGTTTTTAAAATGGGAGAGGTGGTAGGGGAATGTACACCTACTGTCCCCATGGGAAAAGGAAAAGTTATAGCAACAAGTGAAAACTTACAAACACCAAATATCGCCTGCACACGGTCACCGATTGTCAGGAGGTCTAAATCTCACTCTCAGGTTCTTGGCAATATTGGGAATGCAAGTAATCACAGACATGTTGCATAAGAGTAATAAACTTATTTATTACTACCAAAAAGGATAAAATCACAGTTGCCCTAAGCAGTTCTTACCAATACGAATCGGGAGCCAGTGCTAAGCGTTCCCCATACCTCGAGGTTTCTTTGTGTCTCTTGGGATCTCCGAGGTACAAGACTAGTGTATCACATTATATACCTATGATAATTACTATGGTTACTGTAAGATAGAAACATTTCTAGTTACACAGAGGAGCCCTATTGGCTAAATTAGAGGTGGCTCCATGGTCCAAGATAACATTATACAATTTTGTAATAGTCATCAGTTTGTGAAACAAAAGAGTTCTTATGCAGAGTCTTACATAACTCAGTGTAGTAGTACAAATCACCAAAAGGTGGCAATGCCGACTTACATATCATAATTATTCCAAGGACACGGGTGCCTTGGCATCTTACAAGTAAGAAATACACAGAAAATACATAGGAGAGTATATGTATTAGCAAGCAAAGTGTATTACAACAATATGCGTACATATCCTGACATCTACTCTTGTACGGTAGATGCCCTTAGCCCTATATGTTAGTATAACATATGCTTAATTACTAGCTGTCTACGGTGTACCTCTGAGGGTACCAATTAGGGTGCAGGGACCTCGTGTAACACATGGTTTTACATGGTTTGGGTTTCACAGACAACATGCCCTCTTTTAAGGTCTGGAAGGTTCTGGAAGGGTAGAGCAAGGTGCGCCTCAAGTGGCCAGATCCCTGGTGCCCCATCATGCTGGTCATGCTGGAGCAATTATGTGAAGCCCTTTCAGTGGTTTTCTGATCTGCTTATGAGGTCTCAGTCTTCAGGACAGCCTTTGCCTTGGCATTCTCTTGGGCAGTCTGGGTGTCTGGGATGATGCAGGCAACACCAACTGGCTCTGCAGTGAGCCTGGGCAAGTCAGACGCTGCTGTGACTTTGGAAGGGGTCTTACTGAGGTTGCATCACAGTAAGACAGAGAAAGCAGGCATTGGGTGCTGCGAACAGTAAAAGCTCCAATAGGCACATCATGGGACATAGCATCCTTCCTTTGGCATGCAGATGGCAAGCCAGTAACAGCTTACCAGTTTAGACATATGAACATTCAAAGAAGCCAGTGAAAGAAGGACACTTGACCTAGCTAGTCTGCTCGTACTGCAGGATCCACAGCTTGAGCTACTGTCCCTGCCCCCTCTTCCCACTCCTCCCATCCTTCCTACCAATGATTCTTACCTTCCCCCTATGCCTATCCCAGCCTCTCTTGAAGCTGCCCACTGTCTTCAATGAGACAACCTTTTTTGGCAGTATGTTCCAAGTGTTCACCACCTTCTCTGTAAAGAAGTGCTTCACCTTTCAAGAACCTGAAGGTCCCAATCATGTCCCCCTCTCTTCTTTTCTCCAGGGAGTACTTGTTCAGTGCCCTCAACCTCTCCTCATATGTCTCACCCTGCTGACCCACTATCACCTTTGTAGCCCTTCTCTGAACCCTCTCCAGCAGGTTAATGGTCTTTTTTATGGGCACCAGTACTGCACGCCACACTCTAGATGTGGCCTCACCAGTGACCTGTACAAGGGTAGTATAACCTCCTCTCTCCTACTACTGATCCCCCTAGCTATGCATCCCAGCATCTTGTTTGCCCTTACTGCTGCTTTCTTGCACTGCATGGAGTGCTTCAGGTTACTAGTGATCATCACTCCCAGGTCCTTCTCTTCCTCTGACGCAGATACTTGTACTCCACCCAGGTAGTACTCCAACCTGGGATTCTTGGCTCTAATGTGCATAACTTTGCATTTCTTGGCATTGAAGCCAAGCAGCCAGATCCCGGACCACCTCCCCAGCTTTTCTAGATCATCCTGTATGTTCTTGATCCCTTCAGCTATGTCCACCCTCTCTCACAGAGCTTGACGTCATCCACAAATAGGCACATTTTGCCCATAATGCCATTCCCAATATCACTGATGAAAACATTGAACAACACCAGCCCCAGCACTGAGCCCTGCGGGACTGCACTGGTGATGTCTCTGGTGCCAGATAACTCTTCCCCCCACAACCACTCTCTGAGTTCTGTCCCCCAGCCAGCTTTCCACCCATATAGACATCTTATCCCCAACCCCAAGATCTGCCAACTTCCTGATCAACCTTTTGTGGGGCACAGAGTCATAAAGGCCTCATGCAAAAATCCAGATACAGAATGTCTACCGCTTGGCTCCTAACTACTGTCTTAGTGACCCAGTCAAAGAAGTCAATCAAATTTGTTTGACATGATCCCTTCCCCCCCATGAACCCATGTTGCCTCGCAACCCAGAGACCATGCTCCTCTAGATATTCTACCATCCTTTCCTTAAGTAAAGTCACCATGAGCTTGCACACGATTGAGGTTAGACTGCCTGTAATTCCCTGGGTCATCCCTGGGACTGCTTTTGTGGAGGCGCGCCACAAGTGCTCTTCTCGAGTCCTGTGGTACCATGTCTGACTCTGGTGAACTATTAAAGTGGCCTTCCAGTGGCCCTACCAGTTACTCAGCCAGTTCCCTTAGTGCCCTTGGATGTACTTTGTCCGGGCCTGGTGATTTGTCCACCTTCAATGCTAGCAGCCCCTCCTTCACTCTATCCTCCTCCTCTATCACTACATCTATGTTCCCTCCCGCGTTCCTCTTCTCCCTCCTTAAGGCAATGGTCTGTCCTTCTCCCTGGTGAAGACAGAACAGAAATATTCATTTAGTATCTGCTTTTCCACCATTATCCTCCGTTATCCTTCACCCACTCCTCACCTTTCTTATGCCTAACAATCCCATCCTTCTTGTCCCTTTTCTCACTTATATAACAAAAGAAGGTCTTCTCCCCTTCTTAATTCCTTCAGCTATCTGCAGCTCCTTCTGTGCCTTAGCTTGCTGAACTTCCTTACTTGCCTCACTAGCCAACCTTAGGTAATTTCCCTATCCAGTTCTCTCTTGGTCTTCCTGAATTTTCTATAGGCTATCCTCATTTCCCTTACTATCTGGGTGACCCCAGAACTGAACCAGCTGTGCACTTTGACCCTTATGTTCTCCACCTTGAGCCTAAAGCACTCCTCTGTGGCAACCAGTATTCCTTCCTTAATGATGAACCACCTTTGGTTCACCCCCCTATCTGCTCTGATGCCTACCAGGTGGCTCCTTAACACTTCACCATCTTTCTGAAGTTTGCCCTCCTAAAGTCCAAGATTTTGATCTTAGTCAGGATGCTTTCCCTGCCCATATCCAACTAGAACCACACTGTGCAATGGTCATTCTCACGCAGGGGCTCACTGACCATTGTTTCCTGTACATTCTTCTCATTTGTGAGCACCAGATCAAGATTTGCCTCTGCTCTTGTTGGTTATGTGATGCCCTGAGTCAGGAACCCATTTTGCAGTCCTTCCAGGATCACCTGACACCTAGCACATGTTGTAGATGGCACACTCTAGTCCACCTTGGGCAAGTGGAAGTCCTCCATGATTACCACCTTTCCTTTCCCTGCAGCTTCCAGTATTTGTGAGCTCAGTTCTCTGTCCCTCTCCTCATCCTGGTTGGGTGATCTGTAAGCCATGCTCAACCTCACCTTTCTTCCTCTATTGAACTGTAACTGAACCCCTAATGCCTCCACCTTCCCTTCCTCTAACTCCTCCCTCATGCAAATTATTCCCTCCCTGATGTAAACTGCCACCCTTCCCCCTTCCCGACTACCCTGTCCCTCCTGTATAGTTTGTATTCATGGATTGCAAGGTTCCAGTCATGGTGTGGTATTGCCCAAGTCTCGGTTACTCATGCTGTATCCATCCTCCTGTCTGCTAATAGCGCCTTCAGGTTGTCCATCTTGTTTCCAAGACTATGTGCATTCAGAGACATCACCCTTCATCTAGAATCTGGCCTTCCTTTCCTTCCCTTCTCTCTATTCTTCTCTTCACATTTCTCCCCTCTGTGTGCATCCCCCCACCTACACTTTTTATGTGTTCCTCACCCCTCCATCCTTTGCTGTTTTTGCACCCCTGCCACCTCCTCCCTCCAAACCTCTTCCATTACTGTGCGGGGGGGGGGGGTCATTGACCTGCATGCCTGCTGCACCCCCTTAGTAGTTTACATTAAGTGTAGTATAGGACCCCTTGTCTGTCCCCGAGTACCTTAGAACCCTTTCTACTGAGGTATAGCTAGTCTAGCGAAAAGACTGCTTTGCTTGACCAGGTCTCCACCCAGTCCCCAATACAGATGAACATCTACTCCCTACACCATTTCCTCCACCAGTCATTAAAATCCTCTATTCTTTTTTTCCTGACTGTGGTGGCCCTTGGTACTAGTATCACCTCTGAGAAGGCAAGCAAACTTGCTTTCTCCCTACAGATCTTCCCTAACTTCCTGAATCTACTTTGCACTACTTCAACCTCCTCCCCAGCTAGGTGGTTGGTTCCCACTTGTATAACTAAACTAGGTTTTCCTCAAACCTCCCTTACTATTTCTCTTATTCTTGGGCCCGCCTTCCCTGCTGTCATCCCTGGCATACAAAAAACCCTCCTGCTTGCATTTGGGTTCCCTTTTCTTCCCCAGTGAATACCCTTAATTAAGGAGTCACCTATGATTGCCACCCTTTCATCTCCTGCACCCATGCTCCCCGTTCTTCCTTTCTTGCCTTTGGTACTAGCAGCTCCCCTCACCTAACTGCTCCCACTGTACCCTAGTGAAGTTATCTCCGCATCCAGTATTTATCTCCCTAACTGTTTTTCCATCTTCCACTCTGCCCCATCCCTTCTGACTATCTGTATCATTTTCCACTTTTCTCTCCCCTCTTCCTTTCCTTTTTTCTCCCCCCCATTCTCCACTCCATTTTGGCTGCCTCCTTTTCCCTGCTCAACCTGTTTAGTTCCCTCTCCCCTCCCCTGTACTCCTACTCTCAGTCCTGGCTCAACCCGACCTCCTACCTCACCTCTTGCTGCCTTCTTCCTCCTTCCAGACAGTGGAGCAAATCTATTCAATAAAGGCACCCCCTCAGAGGTTCCCACCCCTGATGCTACCCTCACATTCCCACCCCTTCCCCTTACCACTTGCCATTCCTCCACCCTGAGCTACCTGGTCCCCTGAGGAAGAGATACTCCTGTATACTGGGTGGTACTCTCCACTCCCATCTCCTGACTTATGCTCTCCCTTTCCTGGGCACTGCCCTTCTGCCTTTTCCCTCCACTTATATTGAGTAGGCAGTTTGGTGAGTAGGCTTGAATGCTAAAGAATATAACACCCATTCTTTCAGGACTGGGTGGCAACAACTGCCAGGACCCGGCTGCTGTTAGGTAGGGAGATCCAAGCTATAGCCAAGTAAACTGTAACCAAGGGGCCTCTTTAAAGATGAGTTTTGTACTCAATAGAGTTTCATCTCAGTTCATATTTTATGAATAAAAATTTTTACTTACTTACTTACTGTGGGACCATGGCGGTCTCAAGCATTTTTATGCTATGTCTACTCTCAGTTGCTTTAACTTTGTTTTGCTGTCTTCCAAATTCCCTTGATGATGCTAAAGAGATGTAGCTCTGCAGGCACTCCTTCATCCATTGGGCAATACAGCATGCAGGACATCAGCCTTTGGGGAGGAACCTAGCAAGTCCAAGAACGAAGGTGCATATTCACTGAATGGGCAAGGATGGGCAAGTGAGGCATGTGCTGGGAAGAGGTTTTTCCCCAGCTGCTGGAGGAGGCCCAACAAGGACATTCATTGGACATTCTGCTAATCCTTCTTGTCAGGATTGACCTGGGACTCTGGAAGACTGTGGACCTGCTGTTGAGGATGAAGGAGGATTTGCAATCCATTCAGGCCTGGCGTCACAACGCCAAGCTTCTCTGGTCCCATGTAGTCCAGCGGCTCCACTGGCAGCATTCAGTTGACTCTAAAGCCATGAACAAAGAGTGTTTATTTATTAACTGGGAGATGCGCCCGTTTATGGACTCCATTTGAGGGGGTTTACAGTGATCAGGCACCGAGGCATTGACACCTCCTGCTAGGGACTTTGTGTGAAAGATGGTGTGCATGTGTGGGATGTTGGCTGGGACTTATCAGACTCTTTTTATCAGGTCTTGGAGGACATTTTAAAGTGAGCTGCTCTGAGGAGTTAGACTGCATCTGTCCTGCAGTCATTTGTGAGGTACTGAGCCAAATGCCATACTGAAATCAAAGTACAGTAAATCCACAGCATGGCCCCTATCTAATTCCTTCATCACCCAGTCAAAGAACACTGTCAGATTAGTCTGACAAGATCTGTCTGCCACCGATCCATGCTGTTTACTATCCAGAAACTCGTTGCTTTATAGATAGTCCACAAGGTCCTCTTTGACCAGTGACTCCATCAGCTTCCCTGCATTAGAGGTAATGCTGACATGTCTGTAGCTTCCTGGTTGCTCCTGGCCCCCCATGAAGTGGAACTATGTCCGCTGCCTTCCAATCCTTTGGAACTTCCCCCAACCTAAGTGAGCTGTTGAACAGACCTACTAGGGGTTTACCCAGTTTCGCTGCTAATTCCCTGAATATCCTCAAATGCATCCCATCTGGTCCTGGGGTCTCATCTATCTAACTATTTATGTTATCAATTGGTCCCTTTTTCTGTATTGTGTAATTCACCCTTTAGTTGAAAAATATACTGTCTAGTGTCATAGGGTGTACTTTTTTATTAAGGCATAAGGAGTTCCATAAATCAGGATCTTGGAAAGTTCTAACTATCAGGCTCAGCTCACCCCTTAGCCTTTTGTATTCAAGTACAGTATATACATTTTAAATCTTTCTAATCTTTGATGGTATGACAGTTTTTTAGCATATGTTACCATCTTTGTTGCCTTTCTTTTGTAGTTGTTGCAGCTGTTTAATTCCTTCTTTGTCTAAGTAGCCCAAAATTGGCTACAGTATTCAAGATGCGGCCTAGGCACCTTACTTTCCCTACTTGATATATTCCTGCCAATTCAGCTCAAGATATGAAAATATTCCTTTGTTGTCTTGCAATGCCCATCAACTTTTAGATCTTATGTTACCACTCTCCCTAGATCTTTCTCCATGGCAGTACCCTTTACAGTATATCCTGTCCCAGCAATGTATACTTAGCTTTCTTGTTCTCATTTCTCATGCATAATTGCAAGGCTATGCCTGTAGTTCAATGGGTGGAGCAACACCACACCCCCAATCAGGCCTTAAAAGGCCACTCCTCCTGGCTGGTCCAAGATAATTTTTCATTGTAGCTGGAGGCACAGCCTTTCCTCTCTCTGGGCTGTTATCCTATTTTCGCCTGTGACTCCGGCCACTCATCCCCATCTCCCATTCTGTGTTTTCTCCATCTGCAGCTCCTCCTGTGGTTGCTTTCGTTGTCCTCCCTTCTCCCTCTCGCTGCTGTGGCTATGTGATGCTGCAATCTCCACCCTTCCACCTCTACCACGGCCTCATTTTTTCCTCATTCCTGTTCCCTCCCTGATGCTGTCTTCTCTGCCCCCTCCCTACCTTGTGCTCTGCTCTGCTACCTCTGATCTGCCCTGTGCTGTTTTTGCCTATCCCTGGGACGTCCTTGGTTTGCTCATCCGCTGAACCCATTCTGGCCTCTCCGTTCATGATACTGGCACTTTGAGGTGACATCACCTGCCATGCCCAGCGTCCAGCTCCTTGTGGTGCACTTGCTTCTTGCTTGCTTACCCCTACCCCTCAGTGCACTCAAACCTTAGCTGATGGCATTCTGTGGAATGAGGTCAGTAACCTGGGACACTGTTTCCTTGCATATTATGCTCCCTGTTCAAACAAGATGGCGATATGCTCTGCCCCAATCCTACCTCCTCACTTTTCCCTTCCCTCCCTTCCCTGTTTCTCTTCTCCCATGCTCATTGGCCCGGCTCGGCTTCTCGCTCCATTACATCATTTTCCTCCTGTTTCCTTCTTTGGCCTGTAGGCCCTGCTCCTGCTCTAGAGTTTACTCTGTTTTTTCTCCCTAGTTTATTGGTTGCTTGGTGTTGCGGTACCAAGATCATGGCTGTGCTGTTTTTCCCATGGTGGGGGACTGAGCTGCCACAGCGGCAACTGTAGCTTTGAGCCCTAGTCCTTGTTCTTCTCCTGGCATTGCCATGCTCCATCTCTCAGTCCACTTCCTTTTTGCCACTCACCTCTTCTCCTTCCTCGTTTTGTCGACCCTGCTCAGCTTGTTCTGTGCTTTTTTTTGAGAGTTCTTGTTCTATCATTATCTTACTTAATTACTTATATTTCTTCCCCTAGCCATATGTTTATGACTGCTTAGCTCATATCTCCCTTCTCTTCATGTCAGACTCTCTTAATCTTGAACCTTATCTTTCCACTACCGGCCTCGCAGTTCCTCCTACCTATCATCATACCTAGCCTTAACCGTATGGGCCTTCCAGGCTTTCATTCCATTATATTGTCCATTCATTCTTGACCCTCCTCTCTTCCCATACTGACTTCTCAATTCACCATTGACTGCGGCTGTGACTGGCCATCATCGTTTCTCCCCCTCATACCGTTCATTCCCCTTCTGCTGTTCCATGCAGCCTTCAAGGCTTCCCTCCACCAGCATATCTCATCTCTTCATTCTCGATCCTCATAGCATTCATTCGGACTTTGCAGCTCCTACCTCACTACTCCTGGTACTTTGTGCCTTACCCGTTGGCTGCAGGCTTTACCTAGCTGTTCTTGTTTCTATCTTCATGCAATTCAATCGACTCCTAATTTGGCTTCTCAATGGACTCAGTTGGCATGCACTCCTGTGGTTATTAATTGCAATCTGCCTCCTCAAGACCCACATCAGGGTGTCCTTTGCTCAGTCAGACCTCTATGTAGGTCTAGTCGTTCACATTGACTATCCGAGCATACCCCATCATATGGGTCTCATGCTGCCTCAACTCGACTTGCTCTCCACTCGGAGACGTGCCATCCATGTCCATTGCTCCATGGTTGGGGGCTAGCCTGTAGTTGACAGTCTCTCTCTTCACCCACAAAGTCCACATCTAAAGCATGCGAAGCTCAGAGCGAAGTCCTTCTCCCTGGCTCATAGCGAGGATGTCTTCACTCTGGGTGCACCTTCAGTCGTCCCTCATTCTGGTGACACCTCTGAATGTAGCATTTATGACTTCAAGCTGTGAGGGGTGGGGCTTTCATTGGCGGGGCCCCTTAGCTGCCTGAGTGGGTTTGGAGGCACCCTTTATGCTATTCTCCATCTGACCATCTCTGGTTCACCTGGTCTATTTTGTAGGCTCATGTAGGCCAGCTGAGTGCCTCAGATGTAATTTCTCTCTTCCTTTGCATTTGGGCACCTAGTTGCAGAGACATCACTCGCAACCCTCAAAAGCATTCCTATTAGAAGGACAGAATGAGAGCTTCCTCAGATTGGAATCTGTTCCTCTTCCCTAGATCTCAACTCTAACCTGCAGTAGCTGAGCCTTCACTAACGAAACTGTCCTTCAGACTGGAGGGAAGGTGACCTAGGCATTGGATCCTCAGAGGTTTCCTCCTCAAAGGTAGTTTTTCCTCTCCTCTGTGCCAATTGTCATAATATTAGATAGTGTTCGTGTTTTTATAGGTTCCATAGTGCGGTTCCACTGTTGGATGGTGGTCCTGGCTGTTCCCACTCTCCTTAGGAAGTCCTGTACTCCTGCCTCATGACAGCTTCCAATCCACTAATTATTTCTCTTCATCTCTGTTCCACTCTCCTGTCCTCCCCATCTACACTTCTCAACCTTCATTCCTGTCCTCAATATCATTTTGACTACTCACCTCTTTTGATGCTTGACACCCCTTGTGGGTATTCTTTTTGAGCTCCTTCCTAAGCTACCTTTAGCCAAGAGAATCATTCCCATGGCATCTAGAGGGGTGGAACTCTCTTCTAGGATTCCTTGCTGTCATCCCCCTACATGGTGACAAATCCCATGGATAGAGAGGCGAACAGCCACAATGTATCTAAGTCACATAAGCATACATCATACCAAGTTGTGTAAGCACATTGAATTGCAAGGTTACACCTGTAGTTCAATGGGCAGATCAACACCACACCCCCAATCATGCCTTAACAGGCCTCTCCTCCTGGCTGGTCCAGGATCGTTTTTTTGTTGCCACACCATGCTTCCCTCCTCCGCCAGCAGATCTTCTCTCTTTTCCATGTGCTCCTTCCTATGCTACATTTAGTCAAGGGAATCATTCCCAAGGCACCTATAAGGGTGGAACCCTCCTCTAGGTTTCCTTGCCATCGTACCCCTATAGGGTGCTATATTCCACGGATAGAGAGGCAAACAGCCACAATGCATGTAAGTTGCATAAGCATACATCATACCAAGTTGCATAAGCACATTGAACTGCACACTTGCCAACATTAAAATCTAGTTTGCGGGTTTTTGCCCAAGTCTCCAGTTTGTTTATATCTGATTAAAAATTGCTTATCACTTCCTCTGTATCCACTACTGCTTCTATTTTGGTGTCATTGTCAAATCTGGCAAGCCACCTTCTGCTTTCACACTTCATTGATGTTATGTAAATATTGAATAATGTGGGATCCAGGACTGAGCCTTGCAGTGCTCCATTTGTTACATCTCCACAATCAGACATGTGTCCCCTTATGATAACTCTTTGCCTTCTGTGTTCTAACCATGATCTTACCCAACTTACTGTTCTAGAGCTTATGCATGTGTCTGTTAGCGTGCAGATAAGTTCCAGATGTGGCACACTATCAAAGGCCTTGCTGTAGTCCAGGAACAGTACATCTATGGGGAATCGCATGTCTAATGCCTTGCTTACCCTATCGAAAAAGCTTATCAAATTCATCTGGCATGATCAACCAGTTCAGACACCATGCTGAGACTGGCCCGACAACTCATTTTCTGTGATATAACTTTTGATCTCCTGTTTGATGATGGCTTCCAGGACTTTTCCCACTACAGAGGCCAAGCTAACTGGCCTGTAATTTCTGTGGTTTGCACTTGCTCCTTTTTTGTATAACAGAACCACACTTACCTCTCTCCATCCTTCAACCACTTCCTCAGAATCAAGTGAACATTGGAAGATAATTGCTATGGGTCCTGCTAGTTCTTCCACCAACTCCCTGACAACTCTTGGATGTATTCTATCTGGTCCCAAGGCCCTATTTGGATTCAGAGTCTAATTTGTTTCTAACATCCTTTTTACTTATTTGTATTTTTGGATTATTGTTATAATTACCGGTTCCTCTTTCAGTTTCCTCTTTTCCTCTATATACATTACAGAAAGATTTATTAAAGTGCCCACTATTTCCTTTTCTGATGTTAGTTTTTCATTCTTTAAAGGGACACTGTCAACCCCCTGAGGTCTCATAGTGTCCCTAGTTTAAAAAACATAATTTATGATTGCAAACATTCTGTAAAGGTTGTTGATGTAGCTGGTAGTTTTATTCTGACTCATATTTTCTTTAAAAAATTAAAAAACAGACTGCCCAGCATACTGGTGTTATCACACCAAAACAGGTTTGTTTACATTCCTAGATCAACCCCAAATGCATCTTTCCTGGACTTGGGAACACCCACAAAACAGTCTAGCCCCTCATGATGCAGTGGGAGTTTTGGAGGCCACTGCCTTACAAGTGATCGCTCTGTTTGGGTGTGTTTCTAATGCTCAGGAAGTATGCAGTAAGAACAGAACCAGGATTGTAAACAAAAACAAGGTTGTTTATAAATATACATTGCCATGCATTTCAGTTCTACTAAGCAGGAAGACAGACAAAACAAACAGAAACATCAGTGTATTTTAGGATAATCAATCATAAAATGTGGGGTTTCAACTAGAAATAATATGATGAAAAACAGGTTGACGGTGTCCCTTTAAGCAAGTATTCTAACATACTAACATACTAAGAAGCCAGCAGAATAGGCCCTCTGGTCTATCAAGTCTGCTCAGTGATCAGTGCCTGTACAGGGCACTGCCATGCCCCACCCTCCCACCCCACATGGTCCCTCACGCCCATCCTCTATGGGGTACTGAGATGCAGCCTCCCCTATACCTATCTCACCCTTTCTTGAACCCCTCCACAGTTTCAACCACCACCAGTTCCATGGATAGCACATTCCAGGGATCTGCCACCCTCTCAGTGAAATAACATCTCCTTGTCCCCCCCCTTAGTCTCCCCCAACCAGCCTCACAGAGTGTCCCCTGGTGGTCCCCTCTTCCTTCAGCTGAAGCACCCCTTCCCAGCTTACCCTATTTATTCCCTTGAGATACTTAAAGACCTCAATCATGCCCCCTCTGTCCCTCCTCTCCTCCAGAAAGTACAGGTCAAGTTCCCTAAGTCTGTTCCCATAGGGCATGTGTCCCCTAGGCACTGTATCATTTTGGTCACCCACCTCTGACCCCTCCCTATGAGAGCAATGTCCCTCTTTAAGTAAGAATGTCAAAACTGCACATAGTACTCAAGGTGCACTCTAACCAGGCAACTGTACAGCGGAAGGAGTTCCTCCCTACTCCTTGAGGAAATCCCCCTGGCTATGCATCCAAGCATTTTATTTGCCTGGGCCACAGCCCTCCTACACTGCTCTGAATTGTTAATTTTGGCATCCACCACCACCCCGAGGTCCTTCTTCCCCCTCGAGACCTGCAGTATCTCACCACCCAAGGTATATACATGAGCTGGATTTCTGGCCCCCAGGTTCAGGACCCTGCACTTCCCAGTATTGAACTTCAACTTCCAGGTGTGCGACCACCCCTCCAGAGTCTCCAGGTCCCTCTGGAGGGCCAACCCCCCTTCCTACCCTTCTAACACTGCCCCCAACTTCGAGTCACTGGCAAATAGGCTCATCTCACTCCTGATACCCCTTCTAATGTCAGAGATAAAAATGTTGAACAGGAGTGGGCTCATCACCGATCCCTGTGGGACCCCGCTAATAAATCCCCTGGGGGACGAGACCTCACCCTGAACCATCACCCTCTGAAAATGACCTGCTAGCCAGTTTCCTATCCACCTGGCCATCTGTACCCCCACCCCCATCTCCCCCAGCTTCTCCAACAGCCTGGAATGTGGCACCAAGTCAAATGCCCTGCTGAAGTCCAGAAAGAGAACATCCACTGGCCTGCCCAGATCCTGTGCCCTCGTCACCCAATCATAGAACTCCACCAGGTTGGTCTGACATGATCTGCCCATAACAAAGCCATGCTGTCGATCGTCTAGGTGGCCCCATTCCCTCAGAAACCCCTCCAGCCTCTCTTTAAAGATGCCCTCCATTACCTTGCCCACCACTGACATCAGGCTTACCGGCCTGTAATTTCCTGGCTCCTCTCATGAGCTGCTGTTATGTATTGGCATGATGTGGGCCATCCTCCAGTCCTGTGGCACCCAGCCAGACTGGAGAGAGGAGCTGAAGAGGTCTGCCAGGGGTGCATCTAGGATATCGGCCATCTCCTTAAGCACCCTGGGATGGATACCATCTGGGACCTGTGCCTTTTCCGCTCTTGAGGGCTTCCCTCACCCTCCCAATGGGGATGTCAATGTCCATGGCCCCTCCCATCTATTGATCCCTCACTCCCCCCATACAGTGCCAACCTACCATCCCCCCTAGTGAAGATCGAGGCAAAAAAGTCATTCAGTACCTCAGCCTGTTTCCCTGCTTCTTCAGCCCACCCACTCCCTGACCTCAGCCTCCCTATCTGTCCCTTCCCTTTTCTCCTTTCCCTGATATACCTGAAGAACCCTTTTTCCTCCCTTCAGATCCCCTGCGCCAACTGCCTCTCTGCCCCTGCCTTAGCTGACCTCACTGCCCTGGTGACCCAGCCATTAAATCATACTCCCCCTTGTCTACAACCCCACGTCTGTACTTACTATAGGCAGCCTCCTTTTCCCTTACCACTTCCTGGACCTGCCTTGTCCACTAGCTTGGCCTCCTGGCTCTGCCTCACTTCCTTCTCTCCCTCATGCATGCTTTGGTGGCTTCCAGGAGCCCCTTTTTAATAACCTCCCATTGGCTCTCAGTGTCCATACCCATACTGATCCAATCTAGGTAACCCTTGAGGATCCGCTCCATACCCTCAAAGTCCTCACCTCTAAAGTCAACTACCTTCATTTTTAAGTGATCTCCCCCACCCCCCAGGACCAGGAAAAACTAGACCATGGCACGATCACTTCCCACCAGTGGGTCCCCAACTTCAAGGTCCCTGATGAGCTCCCCGTCAGACAGGACCGCATTCAGGATGCAACCCTGCCTCATTGGGTTGGTTACCAGCTGGGTAAGAAACTCATTCTGGAAGACATCCAGCAGCCACTTCTCCCTGGCCGAGGAGGATGCCATACTATCCCAGTCTGCTCCTGGCATATTTAGATCCTCCAGCACTACCATATGACCCCCCTGACCACAGTGATCCCTAAGGTTCTCCAATAGGCCCTCCTCCAGTTCTTCCCCCCTGCCTGGGTGGCCTATATACCACCACCAACTTCACCCTCATGCCATCTGGAGCCTGCAGAGGGGCCCAAAGAGCCTCCACCTGTCCCCCCCGCTTCCTCAACCTTGCATACCTCTATGCCATCCTTGAAAAAGACAACCCTTCCCCCCTCCCCACCACTCTATCCCTTTGAGTGTGGTGTATCCTACCAGGTTTAGGTTACAGTCATGCCCAGGGGTTGCACAGGTTTCAGTGACAGTCACCATGTCCACACCCCTCCTCCAGCAGCAGCGCCTGAAGCTCAGGCATCTTGTTACCCAAGCTCCTGGCATTAATCAGGGCCACCCTCTAAGTCATCCACCTACCCCCCCATCCCCTTCCCTGAGGGCCTCCAGTTTGCAGCCTGATAGGGCCTCCTCTTGCCCTGACAGGTGTACCTGGTCTGTACACCCCCCCCCCGCTATGGGGAGACTGTTTCTATATCTATTTGTTTATATACATCCCTTATGTTATTTGTATGATCGTAGAAACATTTATAATTATATTTTAATTTAACTGACAAGTTCTCCTTTTTCCCTTTTTGCTTTTCTTATTTCTCTTTTGCATTCTTTTTCCCAGTGTTTTATGTTTCCCAAGATTGATTTGTGTTATATTTTGTGCCATCTTATCACAGCCTTCTTTTTTCTAGGCTGCCTTTTAATTTTCGTATTAGACCAACTAGGTGTTTTGCCATATGCATTAAACTTAGTTCTTTCTAGCACAAACATTTTTCTAGCAGTTTCAACTTGTTTACCAAGATGTCCCACTTCTCATCTATTGTTTTTCGTTAAATGTGCCACTCGCTTATTGCCACTTTCTTTTCTACAAATCAGATTTGTTGGAATATTTCATTTTGGTGTTGCCTGATATTCCGGATTTGTATTTTTTTATCCTGAAACTAATCATGTTATGGTCACTCCCTCCAAGTGACTCTTTTACTTCACAGTCAGTTAATTCATTGTTCAGATTACTAAGAACTAAATCAAGATTTTTTTTTCCCTCTTGTTACTTTATTTACATAATGTTCCATGTTTAATGCCAGTACTCTATTTATAAATGCTTTCTCTAGGTTGGTTTTGCCATCCATTTCTGTCCAGTTTATAGTTTGCATATTTAAAATTAGCCATAATTGCAGTTTTGTTCTCTATCTTTAGGTTATTTATTGTGGCTATTCGAAGTTTAGTTCTGCTGATAAAGATGGTGGTCTATACATTACCTACAAGAAAATAATTGGTATGAACTCCACCGCACAGCTTCTTAAATACTTCTTTTTATTTTCTCCACACAATGACTTGGGGCAACGGTTTCGTGGCTATGCCACTTCCTAAGGCCCAGCTGTGTTTTCTGCCATAAAAAATGAATTATATTTCAGCTCTTTTATACATGGAAGTCATAATTGCATCACCACATTTAATTGTGCACACCCGATTCCAAACAGCACCACACTCCTTAGTTCCTTCTGTGCTTACTGTGACAGAAACGTTTTCTTTTACAACTATGTTGCACAAAAAATAGTTGATTTACATGATTAATCATATCCATAAGAAAACATGGACTACAGCCACTTCTATAACAGCAACTAAATTATTGCTTTATGTCCATGTAGGTAATACTACAAACACAGTGTTCAACATGTTCATGTTAGATTTCTAATAAAATGACTTCTAATGGGCTTACCCTTTATCCAGGGTAAAATCCCTTAAGCAATTAATAGGCTGTTCCTCATGAATCCAGTTTACTTCTACAAAAAATGATAGTATCTATGGTTATGGTAATTCCATACTTCAATATTTCACCCATTTTTTTATTTTACAGAAGACTCTTAATATCTATATTTACTTTCTGTTAGCTTGTTCAGCAGTACTTTGCAACTAGCGATAGATGCTGTCACACTTTTGGTTTAATCTGGGAATTAAAACAAACATTTTTCTTAAGTTTTAAATTGATACAATTATTTTCAAATATCCCAGTACTTTAATTATTTTAAGTAATGTTGCTTACTTTTCTAATTTCTCTCATGGGTTCCATGAACCTCTTCTTGAGTGACTGCAAACTTGCATTTTCACTCTACCAGATATAATTATACAATCACTATTTAACACTAGTTCTTAATGTCATCTTTCAGTGAATAATGTTTAAAATAAATCTATGATGAATAAATCAAAGCAAGATTTACTTTCTTCTAACTGCACCACAGCTCCACCATCTCCCTTGTTTGGGGAGTGGTCCATTCATGCGCACTCATGGTTTAAATCTTGCAGGAGGTGGGGATGAAATTGACATAATCTCTGACGTCTTACACTGTCTCCATTCACAGAGGGAGCTGGGGTCTGCTCAAACAGAGCACACAAGTGTGATCCAGTGGGGCAGTGGGGAAAGATGATTGTATGGAGCCTGTCCTGCTCCAGGAACACACCACCAGCGGTTCATCCCCACCTCAGGGATACATTTCCCTATTCATTATTATTCCTAAAAATACAATTTCTAAATATTGAAAAAAATGTAAATGTCCTTATCATGAATTTTATTTAAATTCATTCACTGAATTCTAAAGTAAAAGAATGAAGGACACAGAAGGAAGGGGGGAGGGGGTTCAATTTTATATTTTTCAGACCTGGATACTTCTGTGTATTTATATATTGTTATAATGTCTTAACATTACTTGCCTTTATGTTTTATACACCTGGCCAATCCAATAAACCACTTATTGCGAACTATCCTTGGTGTCCGCAGAAGCTTCAACATCTAATACAATATTGAAACATTTTCTTAGAAATATAAGTCCCAGTCACATTTGTCATTGAGATCTACTCGAGGGTCTGTACAGTTCAAGGTGTATATCCAAAAAAACCTTCTCTTTTCCTCGGCATAATGTCCCAAAAAGTCTCTCCACTTGGTGGAATGGAAAACTGTTTGAGTCCCCAGAAGCTCAATGATGTTACTGAATGTCCAGCTTCCATAAAATGTCTGGCTACTGTTGAAGTTCTGCCCTTTAAATGGATATCACTTTTGTGCTCACTTATTTTATTGCGAAGTTCCCTTGTGGTCTTGCCCATATACAATTTGTTGCATGGGCAATGTAGCATATAGTTAACATGATGACTTTTACAGTTGATATGTTGTTTTATGGAATGTCTCTTGTTGGTATACAAATCTTCGAAGTAGGTTTTTTGGTTGATATTTGCACATTGGAAGCAATGTCCACACGGGACACTGCCTGGTACTAATGGACCCAATAATTGTTTGTAGTAACTGCAACTGTCTGTACTGTCCCTTATATAGTGCTGGGTGTATAGTAGTTTGTCTGTTTGTGTTTGATTCTTATGCGTTGTGAACAGAGGCATATTTAAAATCAGCCATAGTTGCAATTTTATTCTATACCTTTAGATTATTTATTGTGGCTATTCCAAGTTTAGTGCTGCTGATTGAGATGGTGGTCTATACATTACCCCAGTTATTAACTTTCTGTCATCTCTGAATGTACTCTTTATCCATAGCTGTTCAAATTCAGTTTCAGTATCCATATTTATTTCCATGTCCTTGATATTGTTTCTAACATACAGGCTACTTCTTCACCTTTTTTACCCCTTCTATCCTTAAAAACCTTTTATTTGTTTTCTCCCATGCCATTCTCCTGTAACCATGTCTCAGTAATTCCACAGAATTTAAAAGGACAGTAAACATTACAGGGATTGCTCAAACTGTGAAAACCCATGAAAAGTTATGCTGAACAAGGTATTTTGCTTCCTTGTAGGTGTCAAATGTCCCAAAATATGAATATTTAAATCATCTGAAAATCAAAACAAGCAGCAGCCATTTCACTCAATCTTACAACAGAAAGTGATGCCACTGAGGGGTGAGCTGTAATTTATTTATTTATTAAATTTTGGTGACTGGGTAGGCCCACTGAGCCCCGAAGGTCCCTTTTTCAGGGGTGACCTGGGATAACAATGCAAGTTATAAGAATGAACAAGAACATAAGAACATTTTGAGGCATTGTGAGTTACATCATGAGGTGGTTACAGTAAAGAAAAATAGTGGATTCAGGCATGGTTACAGGCATGGTAAAACAAAAGCAGTGGATTCAGGCATGGTTACAGGCATGGTAAAAGAAAAGCAGTGGATGCAGGCATGTGTACAGGCATGGTTATCATCATGACACGTAAGCAATTGGTCAGACTAGATCAGTGTTTTACAGATGAGAGCACTGTGGCCGCTTGCAGCCACCAGCTCAATTATTTATTTATTTATTTAGATTTTGTTTACTGGGTAACAACATAGAGTTAGCCCCTCAGTGACATCACTTCCTTTTTTTAAGACTGCATGAAATGGCTGCTGCTATAGGTTGATTTACACATTACTTAGCTATTCATATCTCAAGACTCCAGTACCCTACAGGTAAACCCAATACGTCATTTAAAAGATCTTTTCATGGGCTTTCACATTTTGGGTGACCCCTGCAATGTTTAGCGTCTCTTTAATGTTTCATATGCCAGGATATGCTCCAATTCATCTTTTTTGTTTTCCATGTTCTTCTTATTTCTAGTAATATTTTAGTTTTTCTTCTTGTTTACATGAGTATCTCCACCCCTGTGCCCTCAGTTTAAATATTTCTTTATGCGGAAGTTTATTCTTTTAGCCAGCACTTGTGACCCCTCTCTGTTTAGCTGTAAGCCATCTGACCCATAGTTTTTCATCCCTTTTGAATCTGTCCCAGTCCTCTGGAAATGAAAACCCTCTCACACACTCTGTCTCCTCAGCCAGTCATTCAATTGTTATCTCAGCTGTTTTTCTTTTGCTTGTTATGAGAACTTGTAAGATCTTCAAAACAATCACTGTACAGTCTTTTTGATTTTGGCATGTTGCCCACCTCCTCAAAATCACTTTGAATTTTCATCACTGCCCTCCTTCTGAAATCATTGGTGCATGCAAGACCGCAATTGGCTTCTCAGTTCCAGAGAATAAGCCTTCAAGATTTGTTTTCATGTCCCTTATTTTAGATCCTGGTAAGTGGCTAACCATGGTGCTTTTCTTTCTGTCTTTACAAATGTACCTATCTGTGAATTTCAGGAGTGAGTCTCAGTCACTGTGATGTTTCTCTTTTATTGGATTTTCCCTTCTGCTCATTCATGAGTTTCTTCCCTCATTGATAAATTTGTGTTGCTTTATGTTTCATTTTCCACAGCTTCTTGTATGTGGGTATTTTGGGATGCAATTTGATTAGACTTATCAATATGTTCTGAGGCACTACCTTGACTGTCTCTATTGATTTTCTTTAAATGTTCTCTCTCCACCATACATACTTCCCCATGTTTTTCCCCTTTCTGACTGCATTACACATCCCTCTCTTTGCAATTTAGTCTGTCAAATTTCAAGTTTGTTGTGTAATTCTACTGGCATATTTATTTGTTTATGTCTGCTTTTTTTCTTTGCACCACCCATTACCATGTATCATTCTTCACCCTTTTGATTGTTATATTCACCCTTTGATTCCTCACATATGTTCATTTTCTGTTTATCACACAATGCTTTGTTTGAAACTTTGTTTCCTTCTTTCCTTCTATCAGCTACAGCTTACTGTTTTTCTTGCAATATACAAGAGGATAGCAGGGGGAGAATAAGGTAGGGGAAAAGTGAGAGAAAGAGGGCTCTATGTCATAATAGTGAACACAAAATGGCAATCGCCATCATGGTTAGTGTATATCGCTGAAAAGCAAATCAGCGATATACACTTAATGGCAAACTGACACCAGGCAAACTGAAGTGTTTTTGCAGGGGGGCTGCACTGCCTGCACCCCTTCGGGGACTTTGCACCCCCTGCACCCCTGAATTAGCATTCTTAACTCCAGGGGGGTGCATGTCAGGAAGGGGGCACAATCCAGCTGAAACAAATAAGTCTGGGAGCCGCAGGCAATGGCAAAATTCAAACACTCCCATCCCCAGCCCTGAACCCAGTACTTGCTCAGCCAGAGCTAACCTCCCTCACCACCACGTGATATAGCTGGCTCAGTGGCAGCAGGCATACTTCCTCCAGATAACCCTCTTCCCTATCCCTCCCCTTCACCTCACCATTCCCCGTTTCTGGTCACCTTCCCCTACCCTCGCGGTAACATTAGTCACTACCCTTGTAGTTCGCCTATGAGAATAGTGCTGAATATGAGTGGCCATTTTGATGGTCCCCCATATTCAGCTGCTATTATCTTGGGATACCAAAAAAGTGTGGAGCATGAGAGGTAGAGGGGACAGGTTGACATGCATGTCCAAGTGACCATTAGTTACAAGTAATAGAAACATAGAAACATGGAATTTGATGGCAGATAAAGGACCGCTTGGCCCACCTAGTCTGCCCATTTCCCTACCTGATGGATAAGCTGCAGATTCTAGTTAATCAACAGCTTACTGCCTCCTACCATCACTAGAATTGCCTTATGCCTGTCCCATGCATTCTTGAATTCTCGCACTGTTCCTGACTCCACAACCTCTTCAGGAAGGCTGTTCCATGCATCCACAATCCTCTCTGTGAAAAAAATACTTTCTAATATTACGTCTGAGCCATCCCCCTCCATCTTCAAATTGTGCCCCCTTTTTCTTTCACATCTCTTCTTCTGAAAGATGCTACCTTCTTGTACTTTGTTAATTCCCTTGAGATACTTGAAACTTTCTGTCATGTCCCCCCTCTCCCTCCTTTCCTCAAGGGTATACATATTAAGCTGCTTTAGTCTCTCCTTGTATGTCTTCTGGTGCAGACCCTGCACCATTTTGGTTGCCCTCCTCTGAACAGCCTCCACTCTGTCTATGTCTTTGCAGAGATGGGGTCTCCAGAATTGCATGCGGTACTCCAGATGGGGTCTCACCAACTGTCTGTACAGAGGGATAACAGCTTCCTGTTTTCTACTGTTGATGCCTCTCCCTATGCATCCCAGTATCATCCCAGCCCTCCTTACTGCCTTCTCACATTGCTTGCCCACCATTAGGTCATCTGATATAATTACTCCTAAGTCTCTTTCGATTTTTGTTGTTGTTATTAACTCACCCCCCATTGTGTACTCTTCCCCTGGGTTTTTGTTTCCCAGATACATTACCTTGCACTTTTTTACATTGAATCTGAGCTGCCACATATTTAACCATTCATCCAACCTTGCCAAGTCCCTTTTCATCCTTTCCACCCCACCTTGTGTTTCGACTCTGTTGCAGATCTTTGCGTCATTTGCAAAGAGACATACCTTTCCTTCCAGGTGCTCTCCAATGTCACTTACAAAGACATTAAAGAAGACCGGTCCCAGTACTGAACCTGCGGTACCCCACTAGTTACTCTCCTTTCTTCACTGTGGACTCCATTTTTTTACCTGTATGAATGGTTGCCACCCACCATTCAGAACAGTGATTGATTCAAGATACTGTCTTTTGGCAGGAAGTCAAATGCTGAGTTGTTCTTTCTAACATTTACATGAAGTACTGTACAGCAGCCTATAATTCGGCACTGACAGCAGTTCCTAGGTTGTGTCATGGCATTTTTGCACAAAACTAAAAAAATGAGTATAGAAAATAAAGTTAAAATCAACATTTCGACCAGGGTCTTCTTCAGAAAATATCTAAAACAAAAAGCAAAGTTAGTATAGAGGGAAGGGAAAATAAGGAATACATAAGTGTGGAAAGAAAAAAGGGGGATGCCCTGGGAGAAGAAGTGATAAATGGTAAGACAAAAAGAGAATCTGGAAACCAAAAAGGTAAAGATGGGAATGACAAGTCATAATAGGAGTGAATGAGATAGACATGTTCCCAGGTGGGGACTAATTAATAGGACCTAGTAAGAAGGCTGAAAGGTGACAAGTGTGGGGGAAGAAGACAGAGATTGAGACATTTGGTGAAAATGAAAATAGATGTGCACAGATACAAACAGACTATAGGGAAAACAAGGAGTTTATAAGGCAAGGGGCCACTATAAGTCCACTGGTATAATATCTGATTGGCTCAGATACGGGGAACTTAGAAATGCCTGCAAAACGAACCTCAAAAATGCCTAAAGAAAATACATTAAAAATTTATGGAAACAAAACTTGTCTGATCCTAAGAACTTCTGGGCTCAAGTAAATTATTTTATCAGTTTTTATGTTTATTTTGTCATTTTATTTAGCTTTCTCTGGTTATTCATTTTTGTGAAATATCTGCTGGTAGTTGTTGGCAGAGATAGCAATAGTGCGTTGCTATCTTAATGTCGTTTCCCTTCAAGATCGAAAGACGTTCAGGAGTAAGGTTTGAGACTTTTTTTGGAGTACTCCGATTAAAGACTGGGAAGTCTTTTGCCATCCATGATCAGGAGCTGGGAATCTGCTGACCAGATCTGTGAGTTGACTGTTGGTTTTGCGCTGCTCTGGGATTGTACCACGGATTTTGTGGAGTGCCTGGAAGATATGGCCCAGAGTAGGGTACTGGGACTCTGAAGCCAGGTTTTGTGAGACTCAGCAGTTTCTGATTGCAGGCCTTACAGACTGAAACATCTCCGGTGTTGCTTTCCGGAGTGTTGGCCTCTACAGTGAGCCCACTGAACCTGGTCTGACCCCAGGGTGGTTTACTGGAGCTGTTGGCTGTGAGGGAAGATCGGGGCTGATGCTGTTGGAGGACAGGCCCCAGTGTGCCCGTGGTTCCTGGGTTTTGTGGTGGGCAGGCTGGAGAGCCTGCTCGCGTGGACCCAGTCATGGGTCAACTTTCCTAGTGGCCTCTTGGGGGATGACTGGGGTGAGAATTTTCCTCAGCTGGGTAGCTCCCGTTTAAGTGGTCTGAACCAACTTGAGGACTTGAAGCAATTTTCTGGCTGCAGCGGAGGTCTGTTTATGTTACTGTGGAGCTCACAGAATAGTGAGAATGTTGTCTTCTATCTGAGAACTATCCAGGTCAGACTGTTCCTTTTCCTTTCCTACATATTCTGGTGAAGCAGTGAGAGTGCTTCATTTTTCTACCAAGAATAATTGTGTGACTGCTTATCCTGCCTATGTGAGAGATAGGCTTGGGACTAAATCCTCAGGGGTGAGAGCTCTGAGGGTTTTCCACCATTCTAAGTTTTCAGTGGTATATAGGTGGAAAAGTGACTGGGGCACTGTGCTCAGACTGTCTGAACTTTTCCTGAGGATCTAAAATCTGCCTGAAGGGGAATGGACAGTTGTTTTAGTTTGTTTTTTTGTTAAGTGCCCTCCCTTGCTACGTGAGAGGTGTGTGTGTGTGTGTGTGGGGGGGTGGTGGCCTAATTTAGTTTTAAAATAGTTTATTATTGTTTTTTCTTTTTGTTAGATATTTGTTGTATAAGTTATTTTAATAAGCTAGTGGCTTTGATAGTGTTGATCAAATTTGTTGATTAACAGCAGTTTTTAAATATTTGGCAGCATGTGCTGGGACTGAGCTTCTGTGGGCAGGTGCTACTACCCTCTAGGCTGAGGGACCTGCACCCCTTCAACAGCCCCCCATTGCAACCCGAGGTATATAGGTGTTGCTGTGCCTTGGGGATTGCACGGAGGAGGTGGAGGAGGGTTCTTCAGCTTGGGGGGGGAGTGGAGTGGGCGGATAAGGGTGGCAAGGTCAGGGAGATGCCCTGGGGAAAAATGGGTCCAGGATAGGGGTTTGCAATTCCTGGTTCCCATACCCAAGGGCTCCACTGATAGTGGGCAAGTGGCCCACTCCACCAAGGCCTCTCATCCAACCCGGGCGGTGTTATGCAATGCCAGGTCTGTAAAAAACAGGACAGCAATTATTGCTGATCTTGTTGAGTCATCTGATCTGGCTTGCATCACCAAGACCTGGCTGGATGAGAATGCTGGTCTCATATTGGAGTCAGCTGTTCCAGCCAGGTACTCGGTGATACACTGCCCGAGATTGGATCGAAGGGGGGGTCGCTATTTGTTTTAAGTCAGAATTGGGCTTGTAGAGGTTCAAGTGGTGACCCCTAGATCCTTTGAGTGTATCATGGGAGCAGGTGTGGGCAGCAGAACCTTACCAGTCTACCGTCCACCCGGTGATGAGAACGTTTTTCTGCAGGAAGTTGCAGGCTTCATTGTCAACCTGTTGTTGGAGTCCTCCAGGTGGTCAGTACTAGGGGATTTCAGTGCCTGGGCTGACGATGAACTCTCGCATTTTGGTCAAAACTTCCTCCAATTGATGATTTTGTTGGGCTTTACACAGGTTGTTGCCGCTGCTACCCATATCCAGGGTCACTCTCTGGATCTGGTGTTCACCCTGGGGATGGAGATCACGGAACTGGTGATAGAACCATTTGGGTGATCTGACCATCACTCTATAAGGTTCAATTCAGCAGCCCCCCCCCATGAGACCAACCCCTTTGGAGATGGTCCAGTACCACCCTTTGAGGGGAGTTACCCCTGAGGGTCTGATGGCAGTGCTGGACCTATTGAGTTGGCCTATGGAGTGCATGGAACCAGATGTCTTAGTAGTGCACTATAATAATATTGTGCTAAGGGCTCTGGATTCCATAGCTCCTGTCCGTGTTCGTTCCCTCTCCCTCTGCCTCGGTCCCCTTGGTTTGATGGGACATTGAGGGAGTTGAGGAAAGTGGGGTGAAGATTGAAACACTGCTGGCAGAAATCCAGCCTGGAAGGTGACAGACTTAGATTGATGGCCCATTATGTAGACTATCAATCAGAATCTCCTGTAAGAAGGCAGAGTTCCTGTCCAGGGAGATAGCTGCATCAAGAAATCGACCAGCTCAGCTCTTCCAGACCATGGACAGACTATGCAATCCAGTCTGCCTGTGGGGTCGGAGAGCTTTTTCACAAATAAAGTGTGATGAGTTTGCTTGATTCTTTGATGATAAGGTGTCATCAATCATGTCGGAGATCTGCATTACGCATTCTAATGAGCGTGGCAGTGATTGATGCAAGGTTACAGGCCCTCAGTCAGCTTGGGCAGACTTTGACCAGCCAGTCATCATGGATATCATGAAGATTGTCCAGGGCTTGTGACTGACTTGCTGTAGTTTGGATCCTGGTCCTACGTGCCATCTTGTGGGGTGCATGGATGCAATCGGACCAGTCCTTGCTGAGATAATCTGGTGCTCTTTGGACCAAGGGGTGTTTCTGGAGTCTCTAAACAAGGCTATCATGACACCCCCTTTTGAAGAAACCTTCCCTTGACTCAGACTGTCTCGCTAACTACAGACTGATCTCTAACCTGCCCTTTTTGGGCAAGGTTATTGAGAAAGTAGTTGCATTGCAGCTCGATGACTTTCTTACCACCTATGAAGTCTATGATCCTCTCCAGTCCAGTTTCAGGAACAGGCATAGTACAGAGATGGCGTTGGTTCAGGTAGTGAATGATCTAATCGTGAGAGATCGGAGGAGCCATTCAATCTTGGTTCTTCTTGATCTCTCTGCAGCATTTGACACCGTGGACCATGGGATGTTGCTAGAGCACCTGTGGCTGCTCTGTGGACTGTCAGGGACAGTCCTCAGATGGTTCCAGTCTTTCCTCAAGGGCAGAACTCAGAGGGTAGTATCAGGATTCTTTTCCTCTGCTCCCTTTGCTCTGCCCTGTGGGGTGCCTCAGGGCTCTGTGCTTTCCCCAATGTTGTTCACGGTGTACATGCTGCCGTTGGGAGACATTATAAGGCATTATGGTCTGAGTTTTCACTGCTATGCAGATGATACTCAGCTCAATATGTCCTTTGTACCCGAACAGAATGACGCATTATGGGTCTTTAACAACTGCCTCGTTGAGATTCAGGACTGGATGAGTGCTAACTGGTTAAGACTGAATCCAGACAAGATTGAGGTGTTGGTGGTGGACCCAGGTCACCGTGCAGAGAAGTTGACTCCTGGGTTTCCCTCTGGCCTTGTGTTAGGGAGTAACCAGTTGAGACCTTCTGAACAGGTGTGGAATCTGGGCGTAATTCTTGACAGCAAGCTGACACTGAAGACACAGGTGTCAGCTGTTGTCAAGTCTTCCTTTTACCATCTGAGGAATATAGCCCAGATAAAACACCTTGTTCCATATGATGACCTTCCTGTGTTGGTTCATGCCTTTGTTTCTTCATGTCTTGATTACTGTAATGCTCTATATGAAGGGTTGCCAGGGGTGAATCTCCATTGCCTACAGCTGGTGCAGAACGCTGCAGCCATGTTGTTGACTGGGTTACCAAGAACTTGCCATATCACACCTGTGCTGCGTGAACTGCACTGGCTGCCAGTGCGGTGGAGAATCACCTTCAAGGTCACGTTGCTGACCTATAAGACCCTACACAGTCAGGGACTGGGCTACTTGCAAGATCTCCTTCATCCCTACTGCCCTCTCTGCTGCTTCACTGACAAGGGATTGCTGAAGATTCCCAGGATTCGTCTTCAGTCATCTGGGGCCAGAGCTTTTTCTTTCATGGCCCCAACCCTGTGGAACTCTACCTCATCGGATCAGAGAGTGCCTGTCCATAGAGTCATTCAAGGCATCTCTGAAGAGCTATTTATTTGAATTAACTTTTGAATAAGTCTCCTGCTGCATTTTAATTGTTTTTATGTTTGCATTTATTGTGATGGATGTTATTCAGCTATGTATCTGCGCTTTGATATTTTGAAAAGCGCATCACAAATAAATTTTGATTTGATTTGATTTGATTTGAAATTGTCTACTGAAAGGTCAATCTGGACCAGCAGAACACGATATTGTTGATGATGGCCAACTATTCAGCGATCCAGCAGATACTGTACTGCCAATGCCTACAACAATTTTTGAAGTGACTTGGATAGGTTTAAATCTACTGCTTATAATCTACTTTCCCTTCCCCACACTGAGAGGAAACCATGAGGCTATCCTCTAAATTTCACTTTCATTTGATTGTATGGAAGGAGGTGTCAATCTAACTTTTTTTTTAAGAACTGATGGTTTGTCAGGCTATGACAAGCTCAAACCAACATTCCTAAAATTTGTTGCCCCAGCCATTGCCTCCTCTCTCTAAAATACTCTACCACAAATGCTTAATGCAGGGGGCCATCCCCAAAAGCTGGAAAGTGGCCCTGGTGGTACCTATCCATAAGGGTGGCCTGAAAGAAACAATAGAAAACTATTGCCTCATCTAACTACTTATTTCCCTAACAAAGGTACAGGAAAGGCTGGTCTATAACCAGCTCCAAAGGACTTTGAAAAAGGATGGCGCAGGATCCATTACACGTCAGGCAAGCATTATGGGTAGAGGTCCTAGCCCTCTGTAATAAAGAAATACGATAATCTTCAACTTATTTTGGAGCTGGACGTCTTTTGTTCTAAATAAGAGGTGGTATGTGCTCAATATTTCTGAATATACTCCGTATAGAAGTTTCAATGACTCCAAACAAATCAGCAGGGAGTTTGAGATTGACTTCAAGCAAGACAGATGGCTTCTTGCAAATAAGTGGGTTCTGAATGTTAAAAAACAAAAGCTGTACTATTTGGCTCTTCATCCTAGGTAAGCATGTAGCAGAGGGCACATAGTTTTCTTGTTTTCTTTTTCTAACATCTATGTTGGTCCATTGAAAGGTATCAAGTCATTTGCTTCTGGATCCATCCTGGGTAAGGAAAGACAGTACTTGTTAAAGTTGTCTACCTCCTTGGGCTCTCAAATAGAAGTTGCTGAGTCAATGAGATATCTATCTATGTACTTAGATCAGGAATTTTCTCTCTCACAGCTCATTTAGATAATATGATGAAATCTCTTCACCAAGAACTTGGTCTGTTACACCATCTAAGAGCCTACAGTACCTCATTAGTGATGCACAGCTAATAAAATTGTATGGTTTGCTGCAGGTGCTCTCCCAAGGGAACATCATTGTGATGTTTTTTCTGCTTTACATTGTCCCTTCGTGGAAGGGAGACTGGCTTACCTCCTTCTTAGCCATTTTTTTTAAATGGTAAAAATCTACACCCCTCCTAGTTTGCAAGGCATTCTTGTGCCTACACCCCTCAGGCAGTTACTTCAGTCCTCCACCTGCACTCTACTTGAGGTACCCAGGTTTAAGGCAGGCTTGGGTAACATGTATTTTGTCATCATCACCCAATACCTTTAGATAGAACAATCTTTCTCTGGAGGTACAAAACTGTTCCTCCCTTGGTGGCTTAAAGAAATGGCTAAAGACGTATCTTCCTGGGAATAGTTGGTGCACCTGCAATTGCTAAACTGACACCCCAACTGAGATCTTATTCTTCCTCTGTCCTTTGATCCAGGCCTTTTGACTTGTTCATTCTTTATTCCCTGTTTACTCAGGTCCTTGTGTTTTGATAGCTTCTGTATTGAAGGAAAGTCTCTAATCTGTGATTCTAAGCTTCACTTGGAATTTCTACTGGTTTGTATAAGGAAATGTGACAGGAAAATGAGTGCCCCCTACTACATACTACTACATACATACTATTACTACCGGTTTGTATTTAATCCAAATCCTGTTCTTTGCTAGTGTAACCCCCCCCCATGGGTAGGGCTTTCTATGCCTACCTCCCGGTCACTTGTCCTGCCAGTCCAGTCCTGTATGAGGCCCTTGAGTGCTCCTGCCAGCCCCTGAGGTTCAGAAATTAAATGGGGGACCAGAGGAGTAAAGTAAAAGTGAAACTGCCCACTCAGTGGTTCCTCAGTTGCAGTACAGGCCAGTCTTCACACATTGGAGTTGGATCCTGCTCGAATATGTGAGCTGGCAGGTCAGCTCTTGTTCAATATTAGTGCTGTGGCACTTCAGGTTAAAAAGCCACTGCGGCAGCTCCTGCCTACTCTCCTCATGTGCTCCAGCCCTTTTGGGCATAAAAATGGTAAAGGGGGTCAGGAGACATAGAAAGGGTGAAAATTAAAACTTTAGAAAAAGCGCTTTTAAGACCTATTACTAAAAAGGGGACACTGGTACTTTAAGAGCTGCTGAGGCTGCTATGGTTTATTTATTTTTTATTTATCTATTTTTATTTATTTAAATGTTGGGAAACAACCTTTGAGTAAGAATTTGTTTACAAAGTTTCCACATCATGAACACAAAACAAATAATACAGACATGAGTTTCTTTACAATAAATAAAATTGCAAGCATGTAGTATCTACAGGTAAACAGAGTCTTACAGTGGGTTGCCAAAGGTTCAGAATGTAGAGGATTCTAGTAACAGCATGAATAAATCTACAGCAAGGAGTTCAGAAAGCAGGCCTGGGAGAGCCTTGTCAGATTACAGCATTGAGAGAGAGGAATGGACAAAGCTTAAGTAAAAGAGGGTAATGGGCAAAAGAAGGGGTGGTGTGGAGAGGTACTGTAGTACGGGAGGGGGGAGATGTAGTACTACCTCAGCCAAGGGTCTACTGGTGTCCATGGGAAGGGGGAATTGGACAAGGGTCAGAGACAGATAAGGGTAGAAGAGAGGCACAGGAAGAAGTGAGATGGGAGAGAGTAAGAAGAGAGAGAGAGCGAGAGAGAGGGTGGGAGGGTGGGAAGGAGAGGGAGAGAAAGGAGAGAGAGACAGGGGAGAGGAAGAGAGGGGTGAGAGAGAGAGAGAGAGAGACAGAGAGAGAGAAAGTGTGGGTGAGAGAGGGTAATGAAAGTTGAATATGTAATGGTGTAATCAACCTTGGTGGGATGGAGTAGATGGGAGCTGGAGGGGATTGCTCTGAGAGAGGAGGCCAGGGAGTCATGGGGAGCAGAATGTGATTAAAGGCCAAGGGGATATCCAGAGCCCATTGAGTGAGGTGTACTTGGAGGGAGTAACAGGATCAGTTCTGGCATTCTCATATGCTGCTGCTTCATAGAAACTGCTTTAGTTCAGATTTAAAGGTCCGGGGGTTTGCAGTGTTTAGTGCAGCTGCTGGGATCTCATTAAGCCAGAGTGGTGCTCAGTAGGAGAAATATCATTGTCCTGGAGCAGTCCTATGAAATGAGACACTGAGCAGGTTAAGCTCCGTACTTCTGGTATTGTACTTGGAAGTGGCTACTGTTACCAGTTCAGAGATGCAAGGTGGTGTCTGGCTGAGCATGGCTTTACTCTGTAGGAGGCAGGTTTGGTATCTGATTCTGTTTCTAAGGGATACTGTGGCTCTGCCTGTTGCCTAGGGGGGATAGCCTACAACACTTGCAACAGGCAGGGAAAGTTTCTGTCAAAGCCCACTCTGTCACCGGACAACAGGGCACAGGGGCAGCTGTTAAAAAATGGGGACATTAAAACTTGAAAAGATACTGTTTTCCTACAGAGGATTTTTAAAGTTGGGACCTGGTGTAAACCATTTTTGTAGCAGCAATCTTTGCCATCTCTGACTTACATTGCAGCCAATAGAAAGCCAGGAGCCCTGGAGGACATAGCAAGGGGACTTCTGGGAAAAGACAAGGACAATGTAATTGGTGCCAGAACAGACAACCAATCAGGCATAAAATGAACTTAATGCATTGTAATTCTTCAGATGGACATCTTGTTTGACCAAATGGGGTGTTGCCCTGAGCTCACCAAACCCTGAGGGCATATTCAACTTGGGTCAGTTCTGCTGGAGCCCCTTCCTGACATAGGAGGGCTCTGGCTGTTGCTCCCAAGAGAAGAAGAAAGCCTGCCTGGGGGCTTGCACAGCTACCTGCCTAGGAGGTGCTCTTTGTTGCGTTCCAATATCTGGAGGAAGGAGTTGTTACCAGAATGAAAGTGTTGTTTGCTGACCAGTGTTGATGCAATTGTCTGGGACTTTCCAGAGGGAGAGGAAGCTCTGCTGCGATGTCTGAGAGAAGTTTGGAGGCTTACCTGTTGCTTGCACAGTCGGACAGTCAAAGGAAGCCTGACTAATGTTTCCAATAACTGGAAAGTCTGTGAGAAGATGAACACCATCCTATTCAAGTCTGAGCATTTTAAGATTGAAGATGAAAGCTGTCCGAATCATTTTTCAATAGCTGGAAATCAGTGAGAAGATGAAAGTCATTTTCTGTTTGAGCCTGAGCATTTAAAGTTTGAAGCTGAGAGACTCTTTCCTGCTAAACCTGGTGGGAAATCCAAACAGTATGTTCCATTTGAGTGAGAGCCATGGCTGCCACATGCAATGTGGCTGAAGCCATCTACAGCCTGAGTTCTTGAGTTCCAGAGAAAGAGTTGTTGCCTGCAGAGGATGGTCTGGAGAATTGGCCAGGTAATGTCACAGTCAGTCATTACCCATCATCTTGCCCTGAGGCTTAGATGCCTGGATGGGTGGGGTGAAATGTGTGGCCCTGGTCTCCCGTACTGGTCTGTCCAGCTTCATGATGCCCCAGAAAAGAAGGTGACAGGCTACCAGAAGGGGCTGGCAGTATAGCCTAGAGGTTAGAGTAACAAGCTGTGAATGAGCTTGGTACATTCAGCAGACCTGGGTTTGATTCCCCCAACCTCCAGTTGTATACTATGTGACTCTAAGAAAGTCACTTAACCTCCACAGTGCTCCCAGGTCACCCCTGAAAACAGGCACTTATGCCTAGTGGGCCTTACCTGGTTACCAAAAATAATAAAATAAAAGGTGACAAGCTGCAAGAGCCTACTACAAGAGACTGCTACAAGCTGCAAGAGCCTGCTACCAGCTGCAAGAACCTGCTACAAGCTGAAAGAGCCTGCCACCAGCTGCAAGAACCTGTTACAAGCTGCAAGAGCCTGCTACCAGTTGCAAGAGCCTGCTACAAGCTGCAAGAGCCTGCTACCAGCTGCAAGAACCTGCTACAAGCTGCAAGAGCCTGCTACCAGCTGCAAGAACCTGCTACAAGCTGCAAGACCCTGTTGTTCATTCCAGCCTTCCAAGTTTCTACTAGTTTCAAGCACCCCCAAGCCTCAGTCTGAAAGTCTCCAGTCAGAACAGCCCAAAGACTGTTCTACAAAATCATAAGTAATTCAGGGCTTGTCCTGCATTGGGGAGCACATTGTAAAAGGTTCTGCCCGTTACTGGTTTGGCCACACAGCCAGAAGTTGCCAAGTTTCATCAACTAACTGTTGCCACAACTAAAGGGATTTGAATTTAAATTGTTGTTAAAGTGCATCAATGCTGGCCAACCAGCTGCACCACATCAGGCCTGCAACTGCTCCAAACTGGGTACTAAGAGGGACTGAGGAAGCTCCCTATCAGGGGCATAGCCATAATTTTGTTTTGGGGGTGTTTAAATCTGACATTTTTGAAAAGGGACAAATAAATGCAGTGGATCTGGTGGCTACCAGGCCTCCAGAAGCACTGAGAGGTGTACATGTTCTGTGGTGAGTTTTGGGGGTTTTCTTGAAGAAAAAACACACTTTTGTTACATGTTCTCCACCCCTAATTTCATGGAAAACTTTTTTTTTTTACATGGAAACAGGGTTGTGGGAGACTCTGGCTGTCATAACAGTCTACAGAACCTCCAATGGTTGTGGACAACTGGTTATCTAACAGTGCGATCAACCACCCACATGGTTCTACCTGCAGTGTTAGTAATGCCACCTGGTAACAAAGCATTGTACCACTATGTACATGGATTATGGTGAAATGTCATGCTATGAGCACCAGGTCACCATCCATAACTCGCCCATGTTTTCTGCCATGGTGCCCTAGTTGTTCCCCCCCACGTTACTAATGTGCAAGCGTGTGCCCTTTTTGTATATTTGTATGTCAAAAATTAGCAGTTGTATGTACTCCTGAGTTCTGAGATAGAGCTGTTAGGCTTATGCCATTTTTGTAATATGCTGTGATGTTTGAAAGATTTCTACGTAAAGGTTGTTGCTGGGTGTCTGGGGGCCACTAGGCCCCCAGAAACTCTGGGAGGTTTACATGCTCTGTGGTGAATTTTAGGGCTTTTTTTGAAGTAAAAACATGGTTTTGTTACATGTTCCCTACTCCTAATTTCATTGGAAATGTTTTATTCTCATAGAATCAGTGATGTGGGAGACTCTCATTGGTATTACAGTCAGCAGAACCTCCAATGGCTGTGGACAATTGGCTGTCCAACAGTGCCATCAACTACTCACCCCATATGGATTACAATATGCAGCTGGGCCTGCAAGACTGTAAGTAACTGTGGTAGACAACTGACTGACCAACACTGCCATGATCAACCACACCACCTATACCAACTCTTACAGCCTGTGAGGGACATTTGAGGTAAATTTACTGTTTGTAAAAAAAAAATATTAAACATGTTGATGTGAGTGTTAAATAAACATTGTACTTACAATTTAGTGTCTTTTTGTCTTCATTTTTCATTATGTTTTCTTAGGACCCAGGCTGAGGATTCTTCAAGCGGTTGCTGATGTCTTATGTGGCCTCATCCAATATAAAGCTAGCTTATCACTGGCTCTTCAATCACAGCAGCATCCATCTTCTCCATGTCTCCATGGTATCTGACTATCTGCAATGGTGGCATGCACCTGGGAGGATAGTGTAGTAGCATTCATGTAGGTGTCGTAAGGCAGCACAATCCATTTCAATATGAAATCTTTTGAAGAATGGTCAGACATTCAATTTCTTTGAGAAACTTAACTCATTTGACAAACATTGTGTTAGGCATATCTTATTCAATAAGAAAATAGGTTGCTCTCAAAAAACACTGTATGCTGCAGTGCTGTCACCAGTTGGCTCGGTAGCCTTCAGTAGTGCCTTTGTCTTCCAACCAACTGATGCAATTCACAGTCCAATATTTTTTAAATGCTGAAATCACTATTTTTTGGGGGCTTTAGTTTCATGACTTGAGAGTTCTGCAATCACATGTGGTGCAGAGGGATGCATTCGATGATGACAGTACACGTTTCCTACTATGTATTTGCTCAGTTCTGAGCTGAAGTAAGTTTGTTCCCGAGACGATTGGTCTGGGTCCTGCTTCTCACGATGGCTGGCCCAAGACAAGTTTCCCATGACAACTGGCCTGAGACTGACGACTTTACTGGTCTGGGAAGAGTTTCTCTAACATATTTCTTTTGTTGCCATTTACACCAGTTAGTGTAGAATAACGATTCCAACATCATGTCACCGTGATCACAGGTCAAGTGAAATTTGAGGTTAAAATACATTTAGAGGATAATGGGGTTAAAACACAGACCACCTGGATTGCAGTCAAAGGTTGAAATAAGCACCTGACTCACAGTCTGAGATGCCCAGGTTTCCTCACTGACAGCTGCTTTAATTTCTCTGTCTGTCCTTGTGACAGCCTGTACCAAGTGAAAAAGCATCAGCACCACATCGCTGGAGATGGTGCTACCTGTGTAAGATTGTGCTATGGATGCTTCCACATCATGGTGACAGTTGTTGAAAGATGTGTATTCAATCAAATGTTTTAGAATGATATTATCTGTGCAATCAGCAATTTTGTCAAGAAGCACAAATTAAAATCAATTCTCTGTAGGAATAGACAGTCTGCACATGTAGAAGCATAAACTTTGATGGTAGATAAGGACCGCTTGGCCCACCCAGTCTTCCTTTCTGTCCAAATTAGGCTTCTCAGAAGTGCTGTCTCTTTGGTGAAAAGGAAAAAGCACCAAGTGAATCTGAGAGACTGAAGTTGGCAAATTCAACTTATGGATGCTTGGTAGGTATCAAGACAAGGGATACCACTACATATGGAACTGGCACAATTTTGGGGAAAGAGCTTTTTCTAAATACAATGGAAGCCAGTAAAAGGGCAACCTGGTGGCTTTGAGTCACTGTGGCTATCAGTAGACATGGACAAGGGAAAACCTTTCAGAATTGGTGCGGTGTACAGGTCCCAAATCAAGGAAATAAAGGAGACAAAGACCTAATAGAGGAAATCCACAAAATGTCTAATAAAGGTGAAGTAATACTGGTTGGGGACTTCGACCTACCAGATATTAACTGGATCACATTAACAGCAGCAACAAGAAGAAGCAGGGACTTCTTATTGTCACTTCTGGGTGCGGGATTGTGACAACTTGTTAAAACCCCAACATGGGGTGATACCATTCTTGATCTTGTACTCACAAACTTGGAAAGGATCAATGACATAGAAGTGGGATGTCATGTGGGCAAAAGCTTTAAGGAAGGGAAATGCACCAAACATGACTCAAAGAAAGCCAAAATCCTCAGCAATTACTTCTGCTCGGTTACAGAAGAGCACCCAGGGGATGGCCCATCCCTGAAAAAATACAACACTCCAGGACCAGGAGTAGACACGAATCCCTTTATAGAAGCCGAAGTACGGGAGGTGCTAAATAAAGTAAAAGAAGAAAAAGCCAGGGGCCAGATGAGATACACCACAGAATCCTTAAATGAGATAGGAAATTATTTCCTGATATTCTTACTGCTTAAATAAATCATGAATATCAAAGGATGGCCTTTGTGTGTGTGTTTTATGGAGTAATTCCTAAAAATGTTAATTTGTGTGTTACTTTCAAGTTTTTGACTTTTGTGGCTTTGTTTCTAAGCTCCTAGCATGCTGCTACTCAGAGCTCATACTACTGCTTTCAGTTACTTACAATTGCAGCCACTGCTACTGTTTACTCCAATTACTATTGTACCCAGTACTTGTGTTTTTTACACAACTGTTGCTCACCACTCTCAAACCACTGCAATGCTAGTGCAATCATTATCTGTGTGTTTCAGCTCAACCATAGCTGCTCCATGTTGCATACTCAATTGCGTTCACCTGACGCAGGCTTACTCTGACCCTATCTATGCTGCTCATTCATGCGCTAATTCTACTTGCAGCTTCATTGCACTGCCTGGCTACACCTGCTTTCAGAGCATTGTGTCTCCATGTTTTATTGCAGTTTTACAACTCCTTGTACTCCATACAAATTGTTGCTTCTATGTTTATTCAACCTGTTCTACTCTGAGGTTAGACAAAAAGCTCCTGCTGAGGCTGGTAAACTAGCTTTCATATCTGCATGTGGTTCTTGGCCTTCCGTCACTTTCTTGTTTGTCCTATGGTGGGGACAGGGAAGTGTTTGGGGAGTCATGGCCCCATGTGGCTAATTATTTCTGTTCTAAATTCTGCCTTTGCTGCTGAAAATCCTGAGAGTATTTGTCACCTTGATTTGGCTTTTAAGTGCTGGCTGGCTTGCCCCACTATTCAGTTTCATTGCCCTGTGTTATTCAGACCTACGTGCAGGTCCACTTATTACTACTCTGTTTACTGACCTACGTGCAGGTCCACACTTGCTTACACAATCATTGCTCCTTGCTTACGCAAACCATTGCTTCATGCCTACTGCCAACCCCTCGGCTTCACCTCTGGGATTCTGCTGCACTCAATTCTGCATTTGACCTTGCAAAGTCTCAGCACTCAATGCTCATTATGATCTCAGCATGCCGTGCTTATTCAGCTCACCAGCCTTTCAGCTCTCAATCAATTTCTGGGGCATGCCAGCCATTCTATTCTGGTGCAGGGTTCCTGCAGCCGACGGTCTCGCTCTGCATTTAGTCTGCATCTTGAGTGTGTCCAACTTGGGGTGGGATCCTTCTCACCTGGCCCATAGATGGAAATGTCCTCATTCTGGGCTTGGCTTTAGCTGCCTGCTACATGACAGCAGTTCCTGGTGTAGAATTTAAGACTAGTGGTCTTTATTTTAATGCTAGTGGTTTAAACAGTAAAATTGATGAGCTTAATTTACGCATCCAGGAAGACAATATTGATATCATTGCAATTACTGAAACATGGGGGTCTGATAACTTAGACTGGGAGTGTATTATACCAGGTTTTAAAATCTTTAAATGGAATAGATCTAACAGAATAGCTGGTGGTGTGGCCTTACTAATTAAAGATGTTTATGACTGTGTTGAAATATCAGATGTAGTCAAGGATGCTGATAATAAAATCAAATTAGTATGGGTGAAAATTTTAACAGGTATAGAAAACATTATTTTGGGTGTCTGTTATAGACCCCCAAGTGTGGATATTACATATACCGAAGGTATTATTATCGAGTTTGAAAATGCTTGTGAGTGTGGTTCCATTTCATGTATGGGGGACTTTAATTTGGGGGACATATTCTGGGACAACTTAACATTGAATAATGTATTTTAGTTCCTACTAGGGGGAGCAATATTTTGGATCGAGTGTTTCATAGTAGTCACTTAAATATACAAGATATCACTATATCATCTCCCATTTGTAACAGTGACCATAGTTCAGTACAGTTTTCTCTAAAACAATCAATTATTTTAATAGTAATAATAAATCCATTGTTTATCACTATAACAAAGCTGACTTAGCAAGCATTTCTACTGTGGTAAATGGTATTAATTAGGATTATTATGACTTCATCACAACCAGAAATAAGCTGGCATTTTTCCAAAAACCCATTATTATACTTAAGAGATAAATTCATTCTATCTTCCATTAAGTATGGACAAAAAAAATAACTAAGACCGAAATGGTTAACCAAAAATATTCAACGCTTATTAAAACAAAAATAAAATAAATATGCTATCTATTTAAAATCTAAGACAAATAAGCATTGATCTTCTTATCTTAATATTCAAAAGAAGAGTAAATCTATGATAAGAAAGGCAAAAAAGTATTGGGAAGTACATCTTGCCATAAATGCCAGTAAAGATAATAGTAAGATGTTCTATTCTTATGTAAATTCTCTAAAGAAACCTACATGCCAGGTCGGACCCTTATTGGATGATTTGATACTTTGTCATAATCCATTAGATATGGCTAACATCTTAAATCACAAATTTAGTGAAGTATATAGTCATAAAACAATACAAAATAATGTAATAGTGGATGTTACAAATGAATCTCTGATCAAATTAACAGACAGTATGATACTTGAGAAACTTAAATTATTAAAAAACAAATACTCTTCAGGACCTGACAACATTAGTGGACACCTATTATATTTATTGGCTGCTCTTTAGCCCATCCCCTGTGTATATTTTTTGAATATTGTTTGATGCACCATTTTGTGCCCAAAGAATGGAAGTCTGCCCATGTTATTCCAATACATGAAAAAGGATCTCGTTCAAATTGAGAAAACTACTGGCCCATTAGTCTAACATCATCAGTTTGTAAAATATTAGAGAGTCTAATTAAAGATCTAATTAGTGATATAATAAATACTGTTGAACTGGGACAACATGGGTTTAAAAAGGGCAGAGGGTGCCTCAGTAACCTAATGAGTTTCTACGAAAATGTTAGTAAAAACAGTGACCAAGGCTCCCCTTGGGATATTATTTGTCACGATTTTAGCAAAACTTTTGACATGATGGCTCAAGACTCTATAACAGTCAAATTGTTAGACACAAATATTAATAAATATATTATTGCATGGATAAAAACTTGGTTGGATCAAAGGACACAGAGGGTCTTGATTAATAGCTATCTGTCTGCATCTCAACATGTTTGTAGTGGTGTTCCTCAGGGGTCAGTTTTGGGCTCCTGCCTATTTCTAGTGTTCATTGCTGATTTGACTAAAAATTGTAAATCTATCTCAATAAAATATGCAGATGATGTAAAACTTGGTGGACCTTGTGGCAGTGATGAAAAGACATCTGTAATACAGCAGGATCTAAATAACATCTTGAATTGGGTCAGTATGTGGGGTATGCATTTAACCCCATCTAAATGTAAAGTAATACGCGTTGGACCAAATAACCCTCTGGCCACATATATTTTAAATGGATTCCCACATGAAACAATGGTAGATGAAAAAGATTTGGGAATATACATATCAAATGATCTGAGGCATAATGAAATGAGACAATTAATAAAACAAATAGTGTTATATGGTCAATTAAGAGAAACATTAAGGCCCAGATATTCAAAAGGGTTGCGCCATGCGCAATAGGGTTGCGCCTGCAAAAGTCTGAACTTGCTCCATTCTGCCATATTCAGCAGGAGGCAGTTGTGTCACAGAAAACATGCTGAGCAACAGCACAATGCAAATGAATGCATGCTGAACTGGAGGGGGAGGAACCATGCATAAACTGCACAGCCCGATATTCAGCAGGGCTGTGCAGAGTTGTGCAGGCACAACCCCCAACCTGTGCCTGCACAACTTTGAGGCAAAAAGGCTTAAGTTGAGGGCCACCCCAATTGAGCTGCTGCATTGCAGGGTGCAACACAGCAGCTGCCACCTGTAGTGCTGGCCCCAACCCAGTCCCTGTGCCCCCGCAGGCCGATCACTGGCGGCGACTATAAATCCCCCACCACCCCACTGGCCCAATCACGGGCATAGTTTAATCCCCCACCCACCCCATCGTGGGCAGCAATGTAGCTCCCCGAACATATCCCTGGTGGTCAGTGGACGAAAAGCCGATCGCGACGGTGGTTGTCTAATAAACCCCCTCCTTCGAATTCATCCCTGGTGGTCTAGTGGACCAAAAAGCTCGATCGCGGGCAGTGGTGGTCTAATAAACCCCCTTCTGAATTCATCCCTGGTGGTCCAGTGGACCAAAAGCCCGTTGCTGGTGGTAGTCGTTTAGAAACCCCCCAAACATAGCCCTGGTGGCTGGTAGTCCCCACCCACCCACCCACGAGCCCCACCACCCGCTCCCCGGCAGCGGGTGTGGCAGCATCCACCCGCCTGCTGCCCGCTGCCTGCCGACTGACTGCCCGGTAGGGACTGCCGCCATTGGTGCAGAGCAAGAGCCAATGGGCATGCACCCATACCGTACGACAGTCTAGATTTGTGAATGAATACATTCATTCATTCCACAGAACAGGACTGTCTTATGCACAGTATGGAACTACACCATAGCTCTTGCTCTGCATCAGTAGCAACCCTACCGGGCAGTCAGTCGGTGGGCGTGGTGCAAGCAGGCAAAGATACTATCCCGCCCGGCTGAGGGCGGCGATGAAGCCGTGGTGAAATGAAATCGAAGACACCAACCACCAAGAAACTATCTGATTTGAGCGGACAACCACTACCGCCCACGTCGAGCTTTTGATCACTGGACCACCAAGGAAAATTCAGAAAGAGAGTTTAATGAGCAACCACTGCCAGTGATCTATTTCGATCCACTGGACCACCAGGATGAATTGAAAGGAGGGGGTCTCTAAACAACTAATGCCAGCGATAGGCTTTTCGTCCACTGGACCACCAGGGCTACGTCGAGCACATTGCTGCCACTGCTCGGGCTGGTGGGGATAAACTATGCCCGCCCGATTAACAGCAGGGGTGGTGGAGGGATTGTACACTGTTTCACCCACAATCGGGCTGCAGGGGCGCCGGTCCCCGACGCCTGCTGCCTGGCAGGGTGCCAGGTGCAGTCCTCAGATTGGCACACTGCATAATAATGAGATGCAAATGGGGCCATAATCAGATGCAGATGGCCCCTGAGCCTTGCATGAATTATGGCCCCATTTGCATGTCACCGTTTGAATATGGGGATTTTGTGCATGGTGCAATGGTACTTGCGCCACCGCAAGTTGAATGATCCACTCTGACCACTTGCGGTGGTGCAAGTTCCACTGTGCCATGCACAGTGGCTGTGGCCAGGGGGTGATATTCAACAGAGTTGCTCAAGGGCGCAACTCCTTTGAATATCGCTCTGGATACACCCATGCACAACTATTTTGTGCAGTGCAAGGGCTTGTGCCACAAAATAGCACAGTTTGAATATCCAGCCCTAAATCTAGAGACCCACGGATAATGCTGCCCCTATATAGAGCCTATGCTAGACCCTATTTAGAATATTCATCACAATTATGGAATCCATATAAAAAGAGTGGGATCGCTTCTCTTGAAAAAATACATAGGAGATTTACTAAAAATATTTAAGGACTCTCCAAATGTCCATATGAACTATGTTTGGAAAAGTTAAATTTGATGCCCTTATCACTCAGACGTCTTTGAGGTGATCTAATTTACATGTTTGATATAATTAAGGACACATACCTATTTATTCAAATGGGTTTTGAGTTTAAAAACAATATATTTAATACTAGAGGTCACCCATTACAGATCAATAGGCCTAAGTTTGTTCATGTTTCTAGGAAAAACTATTATACTAAAAGAATCATTAATCCCTGGAATAATCTACTATTAGAAATTGTCACCAGTAGTGCTAAAAAACCCTTTACAAATCACCTTGATAAATTTATATTTAATAGACCAAACTTGGGATACTATAATTGATAAGGTGCAGTTATGAGCCTCATAGCCCCCTTTGTACCACATTACCTTAGAAACCTTAAAAGGGTGAAAATAGTTACCTTCTTTGGCTCTAGTGTTCCACTATAACAGTTAGCCATTGACTTTAGTGGTTTCTCTAGCAATGCACCTTCACCGCATTCTCAAGAATGTATTGGAGAGACACAAGGGAGCCCTGACTACAACGGGCAAGTAGAGTGTCAAAATATGGTTAAAACAAATGGGCAGACTAGATGGACCTAGCAGTCTCCTTCTGCCATCAACTTCTTTGTTTCTACTTTTCTATGTCATGGTGTACCAGAAGGGAGTTTTGGGCACTTGTCTGTAGACACACTTATGAAATAATTATCAGGGCCATATACCAGCCAGAAGGTAATATGTAGAAGTCTATTTTATGGCATCATCAGTTATCAACATTTTTTCATGCCACTGCACACCAGGCATGGAGTGCACTATTTATTAGAGCTGGTCTACAAGTGGAAATGTAACATTTCTAAACAAGAATGAATGAGCCAACTACAGAGTTGGTGGGACAGTCAACATGAGTTATGTATAATCACACCTGAGCCTTGTTGTACAGTCAGATATGAACATGTATTTCTTGCCCTGATTGCAGGCTTTTGCAGCTGATTGCAGCACTAGCCAGTACCACTATGCTATGGTGGCACATTGGTAGCTGGTTAGCAAGTGATCCCAGATCAGTTTGGAAACTGGTCCCAGAGTCCCAGGCAGAGCAGTACTCAGACATCCAGTGAAACTGTTCACAGACCAGTACTCCTTGCGGAAAATGCGGCGATAAGGATGAATGTTAGAGCGCCGCTGGTGGAAATCCACCCTGGATGCCGACCACCTTAGATTGATGGAACATTACCAATTCTTTCAATCTGCAGTCACCCATAAGAAGGCAGAGTTCCTGTCCAGGGAAATTGTGGCTGCTCAGAACCGACCTGCTCAGCTCTTTTGAACTGTAGGCAGACTGTGCAACTCAGCCTGCCTGTAGATTCGAAGAGCCTTTTCACAAGTGGAGTGTGATGAGCTTTGCTCAATTCTTTGCAGCCAAGGTGGCTGGCATCAGGGTGGGGCTCCAGCCAGCACATTCTATGGGTGCTGCTTTGGATCAGCGCATGGTCACTGTCCCTCAATTTTCCTGAAGTACCTTCGACCAGCAGGAGTTCATGGATGTCATGCAGACTGTCCAGGGTATGTGCCCTACATGCTGTAGTTTGGATCCAGGACCAGCAACCCTGATTATGGGTTGTTGTAATATCATTGGCCTGGTCCTAGCATGGATAGTCTGATGCTATTTGGAGACAGATGAGTTTCCTAGCTCCCTGAAGGAGGCAGTGGTAACATCCCTCCTGAAGAAAGCTTCTTTGGGCCCAGACTGCCCTGTTAACTACAGACCAATCTCAAACCTTTCCTTTATAGGGAAGATGATTGAGAAAGTAGTGGTCCTACAACTGGAGAACCATTTGACCATCCATGACATCTATGAACCTCTCCAATCTGGTTTTTGAAAGAGGCATAGTACTGAGACAGCGCTGGTTCAGGTGCTCAATGATCTCCTGATGGCAAGGGATTGGAAAAAACCCTCCATCTTGGTTCTTCTAGATCTCTCATCAGCATTCAACACTGTGGACCATGTGGTTCTTCTCGATCACCTGAGGTTCATCCGTGGCCTGTTAGGTACAGTCCTCAGGTGGTTTACATCTTTCTTCACTGGCAGAACTCAGAGGGTGGTGTCGGCAATTCATTCCTCTGACCCAGTCTCTCTGTCATGTGGGGTTCCTCAGGGTTCGGTATTGTCCCCCATGTTGTTCACAGTGTACATGCTTCAACTCAGAGACATTGTAATAAGGTATGGGCTGAGATTTCACTTCTATTCTGATGATACCCAGCTCCACCTTTTTTTTGCATCTGACCAGGATAGAGCTCTCTCGGTATTTAACAACTGCCTCACTGAAATCTAGGACTGGATGAATTCGAGCTGGTTGAAGTTGAACTCGGAAAAGACTAAGGTGTTGGTTGTGGACCTGGGGCCATGGATAGAGGGGTTGAGGGCAAGTTCATCCTTGGGACTTTTCCTTGGGGGCTTACCGCTTCTTACCTGTGAATGGGTGCGAAACCTCGGGGTGATTTTTGACGAAGGGCTGACACTGCGATTGCAGGTGTCAGTAGTTGTCAAATCCTCCTTTTACCATTTGAGGAACATCTCCAGGGCTAAGCACCTTGTTCCATCTGGCGACCACCCTACTTTGGTCCACGCCTTTGTGTCCTCGCAGCTTGATTACTGCAACTTCCTCTACCTATGGCTACCTGGGGTGGATATCTGCCACCTTCAGCTGGCGCAGAATGCTGCAGCACCGTTACTGCCAGGGACCTCCTGGTCTTGTCACATCTCTTTGGTGCTGCACAAACTGCCCTGGCTGCCAGTACAGTGGCGGATCACCTTTAAAGTTGGACTCCTGACTTATAAAGCCCTACATGGACAGGGCCTGGACTACCTGAAAGAGCTTCTGGTTCTTTACTGCCCTGGGCAATCACTCCTCTCGGCTGACAAGGGGTTGCTAGAGATTCCAAGGGTTTCCTTAAAATCTTCTGGGGCCTGTGCGTTCATGTATGTGGCCACAGCACTTTGGAATTCTCTACCCTGTCAGTTACGGGAGTGCACAACCGTGGAGGGATTTAAACAGGCCCTAAAAATGTATTTGTGGCTTCAGACCTATCTGCATTATTTTATTTGTTTTTATTTGGATTTTATCTGTATTCTTAGGAATCTGTATTTATTGTTCAATGTGTTTTTTAACTGATTGTTATACGTCTTGGTTTTTGAAAGGTGCAGTACAAATAAATTATTATTACTACTCATGGGAACCTGTTCCCAGACCAGTTGTGGGAACGTAGTCCAGACCAGTCATCATGAGAAAGTGGTTCCATATCAGTTGTCACTGGAAACATTATATTAGACTCGCTTTTGAAATATGGGATTGCAAGTCTTGTTGCTGGACAAACACTCTAAAGTAGTAAGTTCAAGGCGTCGGCTATGTGTGGTTGCTAGTCTGTCAATCACTTCCTCACTATCCAATGGAATATCCCGGTGAATGCTTAGAATTGCAAGACCTACAGGCCTGTTTTCACAACTGGTATTTTGAAGGTAACCCTTTAATCGCCTGAGTGAGAAGAAAGATCGTTCTGAGCATGCGGTAGAAACAGGTAGTGTAACCAAAATTTGCAGAAGTTTGTGCACATTTGGGTAAAACTATGGATTACACTGAGTAAGGGCCATTATTGCAGATTGAGGTTTTTCTGTTGTATTTGTCCATTTATGGCCCCACATCTTCATTTCAGACAATACAACTTGTTCAGAATCAAGATTGGACTCATAAAATCTTACAAGATCTGATGCTCCAGACTGAAAATGACTTGCAAAGCCATCAGCTAGGTATACTGGCAAGATGCTAATGAAACCAGAAAGCATTTTTGAATGAGAGGTAAAGTGATTGTCTATTTCAGACAAAAAAATGTCAAGGAAAGGAATGTACACATCTCTTCGAAAATATTGCTCTGCATTGTCTTCTGGGTAGTTTGCCCTGTGTTGCTGCCTGCTATTTAGTCTTGGAATCTGTAACTCTTCTCCCAAGATATGGGCTGTGCTTTGAGTGCCCTTGAAGACGTATGAAAGGAATCATCACAGTCTGATCGCAGTTCACGTGTGGCATATTTGACACTGCATACATGAGCTAGGGCAGAACTTATATCACCGTTCTCTTGCTGCAAGTAACTGGACAGAGGAAATGAGACACAGAAGACTTTGTACTACAGCAGTGCAGTGCATAAGGAATTTGCTGTGGCTAGTTGCAGCGTGAAACTGAGTGAGCTCTGGAAGAACACTCATTGTTTTATGTGTCAATGGCGTTCCAAATGCTGTTTGACTGGAGAAATCAGCTCACTAAATGTCATGTCGTTCAACCCATCTAGTGTCACACAGAGGTAAAGTCAGTCTTTTTTGACTGAGGAAGGAGCATGCCTACTTGTTCCTTTAAGATAAGCAATACTTGCTGCAGAAGATCGAAAGAAGGTGCAAACATCACTGACAGTTCCTAAACAATTGGGATAGCTGCCACTGTGCAACATTTGCTTAGAGCTAAATTTAGTGAGTGACTAGTGCAATGCAGGTAAAGAGCTGTTGGGTATTGCTGCTGAATCAATGCTTGAACACCTTGTACTCTGCCAGACATATTACTGGAGCCATCATAACCTTGACCTCGCAAATCAGTCAGGTTGAGATCATGATCCCCAACACTGGCAAGAAACCTCAAAATATTATCTGACACGTTTCTTCCCCTTAGATCATATACAGGCATAAAACCTAAGAAGTCTTCGCTCACACTTTAAGTTGTGAAAGGTGCTGTTTTACTAACTTGGTGATCAACATATCGAACACACACTGAAAGCTGCTGTATTCCAGAAATATCTGTTGTTTCATCTGCAAGGACTGTAAAATATTTGGCATTCCAGATTTTGTCTACCAGCTTTCTCTGGATTACAGCCCCACATACAGTAACAATCTCATTTTGAATTTATGGGCTAATGTAAGTCACATTAAGAGATGAAGTCTGGAGATGATTTTGCAGCACTTGGTCCCCACTATAAGCTTTGAACCGTATGAGTGTATGGAAATTACCATCATTTTCTATAGTTATTAATAGATCATAGGACTGTATTGGTCCACTGTTTCTATGGCCTTTCAAAGCAAGTCCTTGTCTCCCACACACAATCACTGTATCCACAATTGATGCCAATTTGTTACGATTTTCTTCCATCATCTTCTTTTTTTGGGAATCTATTTGTGTGGCGATGTCTACTAGTGATCCTGCTTTCACTTTCAAAAAATGTTCAGCCAGTTCATGGCAACATTGATGATAAGCCGTTTTTGCATGATGATTAAATACTTCAAGTGCTTTCTTCCACTTTGTGAAAGGCTTATGAACCAGTGTCCCTAAAGTCTGATGAGATCCCTTTCCAACTGCACTTTTAGAAAACAGGACGCAAACTTTGCAGAGTGCTCCGTTGTCTTTTGCAGAATAACACAGCCATGTAAATCTGCTTAACCATGAAGCCTGAAATGCTAACTTCTTAACATTTTTTGGGAAAGAATAATCATTTGAAGGACGCCACACATTTCTGAGTAAATCAAGTTTCAGCTGTTCAGAGACACCAGTTGCATCGGTTGTCCCTGCATACTGGCCTATGTCAAGTGCATTACAAGTGCCACTGCTACCAGCAGCAGCACCGCCAGTGTGATCACTTTCTATACTATCAGGTACACTGGTAGAACATATGATGGATGTGGTTCTGAGGAACTCTCACTCCGAGTATTCACTTGTGAAACCTGAGGATCCGGGTCGTTGAGTGAATTGTCAGTGTTTTCTGGTGCATATTCAACACAGGATTTCTTGGAAAAATATTTTAGCACCGTATTGCTTGATTTTTTTCTTTTTCTCTTCTTGTATCTCCATCTTGTGCAATATTTATTTGGATCACAACGTGATCACTGCAAGCAAAGTGATCAGATTTTAAAGCAGGTAGTAGCCAGGACTACAACTGCAGCAAGCTGTAACAGAAAATGCGGATTAATAATCATCATTGTTATGATTCACCAAGTAGAAGTAAACCTTATAAGTAGTGTGAACTTTGAACAAAGCACAAAACAAATGTGAACACGAGTATAAAAGGCCACAGAAACACAAGTTTTCTATCGGGCACCAGTGATAAATTCCTCCAGTTTTTCTTAAGCCTGAAGAAGTGTTTAACACTGTGCCTAATAGCTGGTGAGTGTGCCAATGGGTACATGCTTGCAAGTGGAACATCAATAAAGACGATTCGGTAACACTGCCACACTAATCTGAGAAGCAGAGGGAGGTGGGACCCACTGCTTTACACTTCCCATCAGCAGCCACCAGCCATTATAAGGCATAAAACTGTGGAGACACAAGTGTGGGGAAAGGGGTAGTTCAGGTTTTTGTTGCACTGTGCTTCCTAGTCACATAGGAAGCTTTTACCACCCACCACAAAACCTGGTAAATCACTTTACAGAAAGCTGTTTAGGACATTTCAAGGAATTCAATGCAATTTTTTAAAGCAAACTTTAAAAAGTATGTAATGGCCCAGTCCCCTTGGGTTACTAGAATAATAATCCCATCAGTGTTAGTCATGATCTATCAGCTGCCCCCTACTTTCTTGATAGGAAGATAGGGGTAGCTAGTAGAGGGCTTATTAGAAGCACTTTACATGACATCATTGTTCACTCAGCCTGAGCATAGGATGATTATGTCATTTAGAACTGTTGCAGCAGCTTGAGCCACAATGGAATCAGCTGAGGAGGACAGTTTTAGGATGTTGATATTGAAGTGCAGTCAGTCTGTAGTGGTCCAAGTGTGACAGCCCAACATAGTGGAGCTATTAGAGTGAGAGATGCATGCCAGTCTGACCAGTGACTCGGTGAGGGACCTCTGGTCATTTATCTCACCATAAGAGTGTGATGTCCAGCAGTGCCACTGGAAAGTGGTGGTGGCTGTTGATGCCAGGACAATAAATAGTCATTTCAGAGAGAAAGAAGAATGGGACAGCAGTTCTGTGAGTGCAAGGGGCAATCCCCTGATAAAGCAGAAGAATGTTAGCAGTCCTGTGAGGAGTCAAGAGATGGTTTCCAGTCTGTGACCCTTGAAAGTGCAAGGTTTTCTTCAGTCAGATGTCTGTATTGCAAGTTAAACAAAACTGAGAGTACAGAGAGGGAGACTAGCAATTTTTGTGTTGCTGTCTCTTGGTGTACATGCACAGAGATGAGGCTAGAATACATCAGTCTGAGCCCCAGCCTCACCACAAATATGTGCTGAACTTGAAGTTATAGTGGATATATTTAGCACCCTAGAGAGTGTGGACGGTCTGGTCATTATGTGTAACCCCAACTGAATGGCATGACAAAGGCTGGCTGGAGCTAGGGTGGGAGGAACCGCACTTGAAATTCCTAGAAAGAAAAGATGTAATGTCTTAGATATCTTTTAACAGAGCGAGGGGCATGTTTGACTTCGTCTAGTGAAAACTTAATGCCTTTGTGCTCTGAGGAAAAATGAGAGTTGCTGCCTGCGTCACCAGCAGTGTGTAACATGACAAAGTTTGGAGGACTACCCAGTTTTGTGTGTTTATCATTTTGTGGGTTGAAACAGCCATAATTCACATTCCCATTTCCAGTAGTGGGCATTCAATCTGTGTTTCCAGTGAGGACTGACGTGGGTGGGGTGCCCTCAGAAGTCAGACCTAGCAGCATAAGCCTAACAGTTCACTTTCAGAACTCGGATTACATGTAACTGCTCATTTTTTTACATACAAATATACAAAAGGGGCAAATGCCTGCACATTAGTAACATGGGGGGGACAACTAGGACACCATGACAGAAAACATGGGCGAGTTATGGAGGGTTACCTGGTGCTGGTGGCATGACATTCCACCATAATCCATGTACATAGGTATACAATGCCTTGTTACCCCCGTTCAAGTGTAGACCGTCACAGATTGAACACCCCTCAGTCTCCACAATATGTTTATCCAGACTGCCATCCCACATCCATAACAGCCCAGTATCCTTCCCATGATCCCTTACAGCCCAGATCACTGGTACTCAGCAACATAAGGACCTAGGTATGACTGTTACTGCTTCCAACAATACAGAGAAAGAGATGGGAACTAGAGAACTGCTGGATGGGCAACTATTCAAAATCAGTGTGTTCTGCCGCAGAGGGGTCTGATTCTCTCTCTGACCTCGAAATCAAAGCTCGAAAGGTCCATGGGAATCAGAATCCCAAGCTGGTAAAACACACTGGTTATGCACAGAGTTGCTCATCCTGTATTTTTGATAGTGAATAGTACTGTGTGAAATATGTGTATTGTGAGTTCTTTTGCTTTCAAAATGAAACTAATTCATGCTCTAGAGGATCTAGAATGTTAACATACTAACATACTAAAAGCCATCAGAATAGGCCAAATGGTCTGTCTTGTCTGCTCAAAAGCCAGCAACCTAGTGGTTGTTTGCCATACCACCCCCCCAGCCCCCAAGAGGGTCTTCATTAGTTTCAGTTTGCCCTTGTACCTGTCCCACCCCTTCTTGAAGCCCTCCACTGTGCCCTCTTCCACCAGCCTCCCAGGCAGCGCATTCCATGGCTCTACCATCCTCTCAGTGAAAAAATGTTTCCTACGCTCCCCCCTGTAATTCCACCCCTCAGTTTCCACTCATGGCCCCTGGTTGTTCTCCCCCCCCTTCTTTAACCTAAACAGCTCCTTCGTTTCATTCCTGGTTATTCCTTTTACAGACTTGAAAACCTCTATCATGTCTCCCCTATCCCTCCTCTCCTCCACTGAGTAAAGTCCACGCTCTTTCAGTCTCTCCTCATAAGGCCTCCCCTCCATGCCCTGAATCATCCTGGTCACTCTCCTCTGAACCCTCTCGAACAGTGCTATGTCCTTCTTCAGATGAGGTCTTCCAGAACTGTACACAGTACTCAAGCTGTGGCCTGATCAAGGCATTATATAGAGGGAGGATCACCTCCCTCCTTCTGGACGTAATACCCCTGGCTATGCAGCCCAGTATACTGTTTGCTTTGGCTGCAGTTCTTCTACAATTTTCAGAGTTATTCATTTTGACATCTACCGTCACCCCTAAATCCCTTTCTCCCAATGTGGCTTGCAGTGTAACCCTCCCCCAGGGTGTATACATGGCCCAGGTTTTTTACCCTCAAATGAAGTTCCTTACATTTACTGGCATTAAATTTCAGTCCCCACCTCCTTGAGCAGCCCTCCAGGGTATCCAGATCCCCCTGGACTGACTCCCTCACTTCTTCACAATCCACCAGTGCTCCCAGTTTTGAATCGTCCATAATGAGACTCAACCTATTATTAACCCCCCTCCCTATATCTGAGACGTAGGCATTGAACAAGAGTGGCCCCAATACTGAACCTTGAGGGACCCCACTGATTACCTTCCTGGGAGAGGAGAGTATCCATCCCACTATTACCCTCTGTAAATGCCTGGAAAGCCAATTTTCAACCAAATTGAGCTCCTGTCTGCCCACCCCCATCTCCCCAATTTTTGTTATCAATCCATTATGGGGCACTGAATCAAACGACTTGCTGAAATCTAGGTATAGGACATCCACCAGCCTATGTCTATCCAAGGCCCCCGTCACCCAGTCATAAAACTATACAAGGTCGGTCTGACACGATCTCCCCAGGATGAAGCCATACTGTTTATCATCCTGTTGTCCTAACTTTTCTAACTGCTTCCCAAACCTCTCCTTGATAAAGCCCTCCATTACTTGGCCTACCACAGATGTCAGATTGACAGGTCTATAATTCCCCATCTCCTCCCGAGACCCCCCCTTTATGTATAGGCACTACATAAGCCACCCTCCAGTCCTGTGGTACCCATCACATCTGCAGAGAGGTGTTAAAGAGTGCAGCCAGTGGAGCTGCCAGTACCTCCACCAGTTCCTTCATAACCCTCGGATGTAATCCTTCCGGCCCCGGCGCCTTATTGGTTTTTAGATTCCGAAGGGCCTCCCTCACCCTGCCCACCGTGATTTCTCCCTCCCAATCCACTCCCTCAAGCAACCTTCCTACTCCTTCTTGGTCTGGCCTAGCCTGTACCCTAGCCTCTTTCCATCCTCTGGTTTCAGACTGAGACTGACCTCTTATTTTTGCTGGCTCCTTATCTCTCCCATCAGGCTGTAGGGATCCCTTTTCACCCTCTGCAAAGACTGAGGCAAAGTACTCGTTTAGCACCTCTGCCTGACCCCCTGCTTCCTGAGCCCATCCCCCCCACAATCTTAATCCTATTGATCTGTGTCCTCGCTTTTCTATTCTCTCCTATGCATCTATAGAATCCCTTCCCCCCCCAGATATCCCTAGCCAGGTTTTTCTCCATCCCTGCCTTGGTGCCCCTCACCACTCTAGTGATCTTCCTGGTCAATAATTCATACTCCCCTCACTCCTTAGCCCCTCTAGAAGGTTTTAAATGTGTGTAGGCAGCCTTTTTATCTCTCACTGCCTCCTGCACCTCCCTGGTCCACCAACATGGCCTGCTAGTTCCACCATGCTTACGCCTTACTTTAGTACAGGACCTAGTAGCCTCTTGCACTCCTTCTTTAATGGTCTCCCAGAAGCTTCCAGCATCCATGTCCGGCCTAATCATGGCCAACCTCTCCCTTAGGATCTTACCCATACCCACGAAGTCCACTCTCCTGAAATCAACCACTACTGTATGAGTGTGGTTTTCCTCCCCCCCCCAGATACAGCAGGAACCAAACTGTGGCATGGTCACCACCCGCCAGTGGACTGCACACCTCTAGTCCCCTTATTTGTTCACTGTCCGCCAGAACAACGTCCAATATCCACCCCTCTCTAGTAGGTTCCCCGATCTGTTGGACCTGTAAGGCATCCTGAAAGACATCCATCAGTCTCTGTTCCCTGGTTACAGAGGATGTCATGGTGTCCCAGTCTGCCCCCGGCATATTAAGATCTCCCATAACCACCACCCCACCCTTTCCAAGGTCACAATGACCCCTGATGTTCTCAACCAACTTATCCTCCAGAGCCTCCTCTATTGCAGGGGGCCTGTATACCACCCCTATCTTCAATTTCTTCCCTCTCCTTGTTTGCAGGGTTACCCAAATCGTTCCCACACCCCTCCAGCCTCCTCCACTCCACAAACCATTATGTCATTTCTGACCATCAGCACAACCCCCCCTTCCCACCTCCCTATCTTTCCTGAATATCTTGTAGCCCTCTAAGTTTAGGTCCCAATCATTTCTCTGAGTGGCCCAAGTCTCTGTATTTGCTGCCACATCCACTGTTCCCTCAGCCAACATAGTCTGGAGCTCAGGCATTTTATTGCTCACACTGCTGGCATTGATCAGGACTGTCCTCCACCCCAACTTCTCCCCTCTCTCCAGTCCCCCCAACCCTGCGCAGTCCCTTTTCTGTCCAGTTTTCCTTGAATTTGCAACATATTCCCTCTCACTCCTCACCTGCCCTAGACCTGGACCCTCAAACAGCCCCCCTGGGGTCTTTTTATTATTTGACCCCCCCCTTTACAAGTTTAAACCCCACCTGTTGCCTATAAATCCAGCAAGTTTTAATTTCAAGATATCCCTCCCCTCTATGCTGATGTGTAACCTATCCCTGGCATTTAGCCCCTTATCCTCCCAAGTAGCCTCCAATCACCAGCCCATACCACTCTGACCTGCACCAGTCCCTGAGCCACTTGTTCACCCCTCTAAGTTTTGGCTTGGTCTCACCAGTTGCCCTTGGTACTGGCAGAATCTCAGAGAAAGAAATTTTGCTTCCTATAGAGTGACAAACCCTTGCCAGCTCCCAGAATCTAGCCTGTATTTCTAGCTCGCTATTCCCTTCCAAGTCATTTGTCCCCCAAATGTACTAGGAAGTCTGGGGATCCCCCGCAATCCAATGCCAATGAGTATAGGTGGAATTTGGCCTTGTGTACTGATAGACCTGGTATAGATTTAGCCTTGACAGGGCTGCTTTTATTCTCCCCCTCCCCTTCCCAATGGATACCACTGATCATGGAATCTCCCAACAATATCACCTTCACCTCACCCCCCACTTTATTAGCCCTCTTTATTCCTTCCAGACTCCTCCTTCTGTCATCAAACCATTGTCTGCTCCTGCCTCTCCCATCAGCCTGAGGGTCTTTATTAGCCTGTTTAGTACTTTCCAGGCTTCTCCTCCTGCCTATGACCCCCTGATTGCTTCCCCCCATCATCTGGGGGGTCACCCTCATATGCGAGCTTCACCATACTCCTTCTACCTGCAACTTCCAGTTTACTCCTTGCCCCCCAATCTCTAGGGTGACCAGAGAATGCCCTCAATACCACCCCATCTCTCTTTTTGAGCTATAATCCTCCAATCCCCCACCTGTTTAACCTCCAACTGCTTCCCCCCCTTTGAACCTGTACCTCCCACCCCATCTGCTGTATTACTCCCTACCCTATTCTGCACCTCACCCAGTGATTCATGTCTTGAGGTTGACCTGACTAGAGAACTCTCTACCTCCCCCTCCTCATTGATTGACTTCCATGATTCATGTCTCGAGTTTGACCTGACTAAAGAACTCTCTACCTCCTCCACCTCATTGATTGAATTCCCCAGTCTGGACACTGGCCTATCCCCAATCTTACCTCCTTCCACCCTGTCCTCACTCAGTGTCCCCCCATCTATCACAGTTCCCTCCAAACTAGGCCCATGTCCCTCCCTCCTCCATCCTTTCCTTTGAATCAGGTGCCCTCCTCTGTCTCCCTCCACCCTCTGCCTACTGATCAAGCCCTCCCTGTCCACTTGCTCCCCCTTCCCACCATCCTCCTCCACTTCATCTCCCAGTTATAGTATGGTGAAATGGTTTGAAAGCTTGATGCTCACTCCAATTTTGCTCTCTCCTACTTCCCCTTCTCTTGTTTGCTCCCTCTGAGCAGCCCCCTCCCTACGGCATACTTCTCGTATGTTGCTTATTCTGCCCCCCCACACCTCCAGAGTTACCATATGATCCACCTATCCTCTGGGATATATCCCTTTTGCCTTGTCACATTGTCCCTGAGGTGCCATTTTGGCGGTGCCCGTCTCTCATGCTGGTCCCATACCCCGCCTCCCGTCCCTTGCTCCCCCTTCCAGCTGCCTTCTGATCCCCTGTCTCCCTCCATAAAACCCTCAATTGAAAACACACTGGCACCCTCCGAACCTCCATACCCAGTTTAATATTATAGCTGCCCCACACCCCATACGCCCAATCATCCTTCTGAAGATGCCCGATCTGGATGCCCCCAAGCCCCCTCTCATTATGGGTGTGAACAATATGAACCCCTACTAGCAACAATACACTGTCAATCTTCCCAACAACTATTAATATACCCCACACACAATCTCTAGCAACACAATAAGTGAATCTTATGCCCTTCCCCCTCAATCCTACAACAAATCAGAGCTTCTTATTGTTCAGTCTCAGCCAGTCACACAGTGCTCTCTCCCAAGGAGCTGCCCCCACAGACCATTTAATAGCGGTCGGGGCTGGGGCGGGTGGTCTGGGACACAAATTACAGCTGCTTCCTGAGTCATGAGGTGGCTGGGTCAGACTTATGCAGCCCAGCCGCAGTTCGAATTTGGCGCCCTCTCTGCCGATTGGTCCTCCAGCAGAACAGCTCCCTCAAACCCTGGCCCACTGCTGACTGCAGCCGCCGGGAAATCCTCTCCAGTGCCCTCTTCTCCCAGCTCCTCAAACTCTGGCCCGCTGACGACTGCAGCTGCTGGGAAGTCTGGTGCCCCTGGTGCTCACTTCTGCTGCCAATGCAGCCCTGAAGCCATCCTCCTCAATGCGGCTTCCGATGCAGCTCTGACTCCTCCCACAGCAGTCCCCAGTAAGATTCACCGCCGCCAATGTGGCCAGCAACTTCGCTCCTCACAGCAACCACAGCTCCTTCCCGAGTCATGAGGTGGCTGGGCCAGACTTATGTAGCACAGCCGCAGTTCGAATTTAGTGCTCTCTCTGCCGATTGGTCCTCCAGCAGAACAGCTCACTCAAACCCTGGCCCACTGCTGACTGCAGCTGCTGGGAAGTCCTCTCCAGTGCCCTCTTCTCCCAGCTCCTCAAACCCTGGCCCACTGCCAACTGCAGCCACCGGGAAATCCGGTGCCCCCGGTGCTCACTTCAGCTGCCAATACAGCCCCAAAGCCGTCCTCCTCAATGCGACTGCCGATGCAGCTCTGACTCCTCCCGCAGCAGTCTCCAGTTAGATTCACTGCCACCGATATGGCCAGCAACCTCCGCTCCTCACAGCAACCACAGCTCCTTCCCCAATAGCTGATTTGTCTGATGTTGTTGTACCACAGTAGGGTATAATCACATTCCATGACCTTGGAACTGTAGTAGAACAGCATTTTGAAAGGGATGTAATTCCGTACAGAACAACACTCCACTATACACTATAAGATATTATACAATGGGCACAAAAAAGCACACCAAATCCTGCATTTTGATTGGCTGGCTGACACCTTTTCAGCATTGTAAATCCTCCAGTGTACCCACTGGAAAAGGTGCTAGCTGCCAGTCAGCCGTAGCATGAACCCTCACAAAAATCACTCTGACTGCCATAAACCAAACAGTGGCAAACACAGTGTGATGCTGAGCTCAATTCCATAACCAGTCACAGTACCAGCAGTTCCCACTCTTAACCCTCTAAAAAATTTGAACTGTATTTTTTTGAAACAGCTCCTCAGTAGCTGTTCGCAACAGCCTTACCTGCTCTCCGTCACATTTGAATACCGGCTGTGCTCATCACAAAAATACACCAGTCAGCCTTCCGCAGTTCTAAAATGGCAAGCCTCCAAACTTTCACACACCGGCACCCTGCCATATCCAATAAATTCTCTCTGGATTGTACAGTGAACCGGAAGCACAAGGTCATACACTGCTGCCCTTTACAGTTTACAGCATACGAAGTTTGTGAACAAATATAAAAACACATCACCAACTGTAAATCCTGCCTATCACATTTTTAAAAAAGAAACATGTCTCACTTCTGAGACAGGACACAGTGTGATTAAAAAAACTGAAGCCTCATTGGATATCTCTACCTAGCAACAAAGAACTATTTTTTTGGGTGGAGCAATAAAATGAACAAAAAATAATTAAAAAGGAAATCAAAAAGTATTTCTATATTTTTTTTTCAAACAAAAAAAAAACAGGCCCATTGTATAATAGCAATATACTCCTCCAGGGAATGGGTATACTGGTGGATTTACCACTTCTACGCCTCATGACCGAACCATACCAGCCGTGGTAAAACCACCAGTATACCCACTCCTTGGAGGGGTATATTGCTTAAATAGTATATGGGAAGATAGTTCAAAGGTCAGAAATGTTGTTGTACTACCATTCTGACATCATATTAATACTACAACAACATTTCTGACATTTGAACCGGCTTGCGCTGTCACTATTGTTTCAGCGGTTACAGAAATCTCACACATTTCACCTCACTCAATGCAAAGACAGTGAAGTGCAGATGGATAGCAGTGATTTATGACTCCAGCGACTCCTGAATAGGTAAGCCCCCACTGATTTTAATTAAATCTTCCAGCCATCGGCGGTGGGGAAGGGGGGTGCATGCCACACTGAACCGCTGGCACTCATTTTTTTTCTGTTTCTCCCAACAGGAACTTCACACGGAAAACACGAAGAGCATCATATCCTTTAAACTGTACAAACAATAAAGTTATACCTCTAATGTTTCTGTTTCTCTGCCCCCCCCAGAAAAACTCAGTTGTAAACTGTTCCCTGAATACAATGTTCAAACATTCAAATGTGTCAGCGTGTTCTTGTGTGTAATTAATATTTATTCAGTGGAGAATCGAGCCTTCCCATATACTATATAAAACAGTATATGGGTATGCATACACAGCAAGGCTGTGTTTCCATCTCAGGTTTGGAATTACATCATGGGACCTCTCAAGCTTCACTCTCCAGGTACATATGATGTCATCACAAACCCTCGATGGAAACACATCCTTGTTGTGTATGCTTACCCATACACTATTCTAGATATACAGTATAGCTAAAACAGACACAAGATTTAGGCTCTTCTCTTTTATTTCACCTGGTACCATATCATTGGGGAATGGTCACTGAGGGAGTCCAAAAGGACTATAACCATGGAGATATGTTCTGGGCAGGAGGAGAGGATCCACTCTCTAAGGGTACTAGTGCCCGTCTTATAATTTCATCTTGTGGATTGTGTTATCAGCTAGGTGAGGTGGATGCCAGATACCTGGTCTTTGGCTGATGTTTCATCCTGTGAGTGCCAATTGGTGTTGAAATCACCAACGATAATCTTTTCCCACTTATGCCCAACTTGCTGTTCATTACTGATGAACTGCATAAAGCCAGTGGTGCGTGAGCTAGGGGGTAGGTATACTTTGGAGAGCAGTAGAATTTTGTTCTGTTTGCCTATGGTTAGCTTTATGTTTAGGACTTGAGCCTCCTTGGTATGTAGACTGGCGGGCACAGTCTGACCTTTGATATCACTTCTAAGGTAGACCATGCAGCCACCACCCCGCTTAGAGAGTTGATCCTGGCAGAAGGAGTTGTAGCCATCTAGGGAGATGGCTGCATCAGTTATTTTAGGAGGAAAGCCAGGTCTCTGTGAGAGCGATAATGTCAGGTTTGTGCAATGTCACCCAAGCATGGAATTGGTCCAAGATACTGTATATGATCCAGATGGATGTCGGGGGGTGTACCGAATCAGAGTCAAGGGGACAGGGTACCAAGCCAGGGTGTGTGAAAATGGACATAAATGGCTACACAGTCTGTCTTTTGGTGAACATAAAAATCGAAGACCTATCCTGAACAAGAGATAACAGTCTACTCTGTGATAAATAAACTTGGTATTATACAGCTGGTCATTGTAAGGCCTGTTTGCCTAGAAGTAGTTAATAGTTTGAATAATTACAGCTTTTCATTTATTGCTATTGAACACAGATATAGCTCCACACAAATTACACAACACAGGTAACAAAAAGAATGGAAAAATAATTACGAGAAGAACATATCTGTAACTGAATTTGCAGTTGAATTTACAGTTCAAGCAAATACAGTTAAATAGAGAGTGCATGGATGTGAGGTGTATGTTCGTTTGTATTTTACTCAGACGTGTAACATATGCAAATGAAGTGAAAATTACTAAAATGTCTGTAAGATGAATATATACAACCATCTTAACAATAAGGTAGAGTTTAAAAAAAAGAAGTTAGAAAAAAAATAGCAACTGTAATTAAAAATTTTAGAAATACAGAAACCTACAATTTGACAACAGAAGGAGACCAAAAGTCCATTGAGTATGCCCTTCCTAAACTACTCCCCCTCACCAACCAACAATGCTGTTGGGCTGTTATCCCCTCCCCAAGTCTCCCACCCCCTAAAGCCCATGTGGTACCACCTGCAGCTTATAAGTACCCTTGCACTGTCCCAATAGATGGGCTTTCACGGAAGTTCAGTGGGGCAGCAGGCAACATTCCCACAATAACAAGCCATGAAGGGACCTTGCTCCCAGGTTCTGTGTGAACCATCTACACCACTGCTTCTGGTGCTGTGCTGCTGTTGCATTTGCTCTGCACTGCTCTTTGCTCTGCCATGACTGCCTGGTTCTAGATGCCCACTCTTACAGCTGCTTGCCTGCCACTTTGTCTCTTCACTCCTGCCCGGGGTCCTTCTTCTCTGGTTCTTGACCAGACTCTCTGCCCATCTGCTGCAGGTCCTTACTCTGCTGTCTGGTCAGGCCATTAGTTGTGGAAGTTGCTCCCTGGGCTCTGTGATTGCCCTCCTACCTACCCTCTGACAGATCTCTGGTCCTTTGATCTCCCCCCCCACTCTGGCTGCCTGGGGGGGGGTTCTGGACCCCTTTTTTGTGCTGTTCTCCCTGCTCCTATCGTGGTATGAGGTGGCAGCTGCTGTGCCATCCTGGTTGCTGCTGCCTGCTTGACGCTGCTTCCTGGTGGTCTGCTCCCGTGCCTTCTGTGTCCCTCCCCTCCTGCTGGCAGCTGTTTCCTGTCGGGGTGGCTGTGGCTGGCCCTTTCCCTAATGCCTGCCCCCCAACACTCCAGATTGTTCTGGGGATACTGGCAGGGCTAGCTTCTCTACTTGCTTTTGCCAGTTTTACTTCTCTTCCTGGTGCCAATGGCCGCGTCCTGTGCTGTCTGCCTTCAGGCCTCTATGGCTGTGGCATGGTCATGCTCCACATCTCATTTTCTCTGAGCCTTGCTCCCTACCTACCTGCCTTGGGGCTTTTTCTACATCTCTAAAGGGCTCCATCTCATGCTCCCTGGGCTCTTCTCCATGACTACTGGGTTCTTGCCCCACTACCACCAGCCATACACCCCTACAACTACTGAGCTCTCACTCCACAACTATTGGGCTCAGGCCCCCATGCCTCTCAAATTTCACCCCAATGTTAACCTCATGATTCAGAGTGCATTGCCATTCCTGGCATCATAGTGAAACTAACTCAAAACTCTTCCAGGACTTACTATGGTCACCTACATGGCTCCATTCCGTACCTACTGACACACACTGGATCTATTATCTGTGCACGTTTCTCCTAGTGCTACCTCCACTCCTCCCTCGATTAGCTGAAGTCCTAGACAGACTAAGGCAGGTTGAGGGCAATATTCTGACAGGAATAAGTGGTAGCCCGATTCTCCTCCCTTCCCATGCAAGGGGTTAGCAATAATTTCCTACATACCTGTCAATTGAAAGTATTCATAAAATGGCCATCAATCACAGAACAAATTCTAGAAACTTCACTGGTTAAAAAGCATCTCCTGACCGTGCATTAAATCCCTAGATATGTACACTTCAATACCAACCTAAACGAATATACCTAGCAACAGTCTAACATCAGAAGTCTCTGGAATCCTAGCAAATTCATTGGTCAAAACACACCACCTTACCATTAATTCCCAGCAAATGCATGGTACTTCACCATCCTAACATAATCTACCTAGCAGCAGCTTTACTACATATAATAAAGCCTTTTTACATTAAAAACATTTCCTCCCATTTTATAAGTGCAATAACCCCTCTTCAGGATGTGTGTTTCTTGAGAATTAGAGAGGAACTATCAGCTCCCCAAAAGAAAAGCAGCAGGACTTCTAGATCCCAGTTCCCTTTTAATGCATTTCTCAGGTGCACTGAAAGGCACTTGGCTGTAGGCCATGTACCTTCCATTTCACCTGGGGTTTGCATTAATTCTCCAGAAATCCACACCCTGTTGAGGGTTACTGCTTATGTACCACTACAATTAAAGATTTATACTACTGCAACTATAGCTATATACTCATGCATGATACTTCAGAACCCCCATCTGAATAAAACCAAAAGACCACAAAATCCTGGCTGCCACCCTTGTTCCAACTGCCCCACGCCTGCTTCATGGCAGGCAGCAACAGAGGTTGTGCACAGTATCTGACAGAAATTTCCTAGTCCCCCAACAGTAATCCAGTACTTCTTTGTGCAGCACTTCATAAGGAAAATAACCTCAGCAGCATGCAAGCAGTGTTGTATATGTGTGTGTCTATGTTTATGTGTATGTTACCCCCATAACTCTGCTGCCCCAAGTTGTATACATAACCATATTTGTTGCTCTACAGTTGTATATCCCAGTGCTGTGATAAGAATGGGAGAAAACTAAAGCAGCTCTAGTTGTATAGATTTTGTGTAACAGTTTGCTTAAACATACCTCTTAACTAACAGTTAGCTATTTTACCGCACAAAAGCCCACTAACCCACATTGACAGGGCACTAGCCCACATTCAGGGCCAAGTTTTTAAAGCTATATCCTAACACTGTGAAAAAAATTGTTGTTTAATGAACAGCTAATTTTGAGAACAGGAAAGCACACATAGAAGTGGTTAGGTTGGAAACATTTAGGCAGGGAACTCATGTCTAGATTTTTAGGTAGGAAAACTATCATTCTGTGGGCTCCTTCCAATTTAACCCATTTCATAGTGTCCTGAGATTTTTTTTTCTCAAAGATTTGATGACCCTTCCATTTTGCCTTTTTGTTTCACATTTTTTATGGACCATGTTCTTCATTTGGAAGATGAAAGATTGGGTATGTGTTTACACAGCACACAAAAATCAGATTATAGCATCAGAGGATGGGGCTAATAGTGCCCACATGGCAGGGAAAAATGTTGCCTTTAGTTGGTGTATATCGGGGTGCAGACAAAAAATTCAGTACTCTAAACACACTATCTATCTGCTGTGCCTTATATGTGGACGTGTGTTACTGTTTAAATACATGTAAATATCATTCGGACTATTACCATTTAACCCCTAAACAGGATGTACACCTGTATCCCAGTCATAATTAACAGAGGAATACACCTACGCAGACTATACTCAGGTGGCCTACAGTACAGCACATACTGTACTTTGGGGTAGAGTGATCATGATTACAGAATGGGATATGGTTTGGGGCATTTACTGTATATAATTGTATGTATACAGTGAGTATGCCTGGCTTGCCTATAACCATGGTGTGTATGTTCCTATATACACAGCTGGATGTTCACTGTCCATCGCAGAACTAAGAAAGTAGTAGTCCCATGTGTTAAACATCCACCACAGAACTAAGGAGGTAGTAGTCCCACATTTTTACTGTCCACCACAGAACTAAGGAAGCAAAAGTCGCTTTATAGTAATGATATCACTAACTCCAGCCTCGCAGAGCAGCAGTTTGACATTCCTTTGCACTGCTCTGTCCCAAAATTCCAGACTGGAATTTCCAGTAGATCCATTCCATCCAGTGGATCCCCCCACCATGCCTCCATCCCATTACAGTCAGTGCTAAATTGGGAAGGGGTGCAACTACCAGAAGAAGAGCTGTCAGAAAATGATCATAGACAGTGTTAATCTTTTGGTCTCACAACAATGACAATTTTCTAACAGCTTCTCTTCTGGTAGTTGCACCCCTCCCCTGCCAGTTACAGTCAGACAGTTCTTTACCTGGCTTCAATTCACCTCCAAGCTCTGAGTCCAGACTCTGAAGACTGCAGATGGGGGGGCAACTGTCCAAGAGGGACCAACAGGTTCAGGTGGGAACAGACTGCAGCAGACCAGGTGGCTGGCTTACTTGATGGATGCTCTCTCTTTCTCTCCTCGCTCCTGTCAGCGACAGGCCTGGGCCCTGGCTCCTACTCGGGATCGTGACTCTGGTCTACACCCACCCGGTGCTCACACTGACTAACACTGTGGAAAAAAACAAGACTCAAGAGGTGCCTTCCCTCAGCTCCATGCAGACAGCTACTGGTGGCGGTGACGACGAGTGGCAACATAGTCCCTCAGATCCGACTCCCATTTCTATTATATACAGTTCAAGTCAATGACTTGCTTCTTCTCTCTGTCTCTCTCTTTCTCTCTCTCTCTCAGGAAAGTAATGCGTGAGGCAGTGCATGAAGCTGCCAAGTACACGTTGGGCAGCTTAATTGGCTACTGTCTGTTGAGAGGTGGAGCTGAGGAGGAGGACCGCAAGTTGAGTCGTGCACTAAGAAAGACCCCCCCTCCCCACTGGCCATCACTAGGCTAACTACATACAATACCTTGGCTTTCATTCAGACTGCATAGCAGCAACGGGTGCTGAAGCACAAATTTAAAGTGACAGCGTTCTGTAAAATTAATATTTAAATACATTGTTGATGTCATATCGGGGGTGTTTGAACACCCTAAACACCCCTCTACCTACACCCATGCTCCCTATATAGACACTGGGGAAGAGTGGTATCAGTTGGGGAGTGGAAAATATTTTAGAACAAGTGGGCTGTCATCTATTCTGATGTATGTGCTGGTAGAATGCAGGCACTGGGAATATTTCTTGGTTTACAGACAAAGTGATTGACTGATGTTTACAAAATGCCTCATAACAATGTGCCTTGTAAGCCTTGATTTATCACTCTCCCCATAGCCAATGTCTGCACAAATATGCTTTTACCATGTATGAATGCATGTATTTTTTGACTGCTTTTGTATTTGTATCTGTATCTCCATATTTCCCTTCCCTCAGGATGCACTGTGAGATGAGCAACTTGTTGTTCAGTGTGCCTTTCTGGTGAAACTTTTCAATAAATAAATAAAAATAAATAAATGCTAAAAGTTGCTTGTCCTCTATGTCCTTTTCCCCTTTTCTTAACCCTACCCCATGTAAATAGATTGCTGGTTAACTTTTTACAAATGTCTCATGAGCACATTATTAGTGAGCATAGTATTAGCTATAGTCTTTAATTGCAAGTATATTGAAATATTGCTTGGTTTATGGTAATTCATGTGTGGGGTAACTATGAGGGTAGGTATGGCATCCCAGGGGATGCACCCTTTAACCAACTGGCCCACTATAATTCACTCTGGGTAGAGGCACTACACTATTTTATATCTTGGGAAAGAACCCCCTTTTTCCACCAGAACAAGAACCCAGGCCCCTTAACCTTGTGGAACTTCAAGGCAGGGGTAGTAACTGTAAGATACACGGTGACCTGGGTACACTTATCTGTTTTTCATTGTAATTAATTCTGGGTCACTCCTGAAAAACAGACTCTCGGCCTCAGTGGGCATTTTTGTAAACAAAATTCTGGAAATCAATCAATCAATCAATCAATCAATCAATCAATAAATAAATAAATATTGTTTTATCTTAGAATCTTCTGAAATAAAATGTCTTTCTGAGACATGGAAAAGTAGTGTTTGTGATGAAGTACTACATAAGCACATTTCCAGAGTGAGCTTAATTACTCAAGTATAGCATATTTTTACTGCTGCAGTGGGCATAGCCCTGCAGACATTTTGCTTTAAGAAAAGAACTACCTGCATAATTACCTTCCAAACAACATGGTACAGTGTTAAAAATAGTGTCCTCTGCTGAAGCCTCATTACTACGCTGCCTGTGTGTGTATGGCAGCTGGAGAGCACTATTTTTCCTCTGGCTTGAGAAGTTAATTGACCCTCCCCAGTGTTGCCTTTTTTTGCAAGTTGAAACTTCCCTCATAGTGTTTTATGGGCCTTTTCTTTGTTTGTTAAGTTTCAAGGCCAGATTCTAGAATGGTGGTGCAAGTTGCTGCCGAACACAACTTGCTCCACTCGCAACTGCGACAATGACCCTGTGCCCTATTCTAGAAGGGGCAGGATCATTGCAGCTAAGTCCTGTGACTTATGACATGTGACCAGGTATGCTAAACTACGGCACACCTGGCAAGCATGTTGCAAGCTGCAACAGCAGGGTGGCGCTGTCAACCCCCCACCCGTGCCTGACCCCGAGGTGCCAGCCGCAAATGCGTCATATACCCTGGTAGTCTAGTGGCCCCCCAACAATGTAACTAAAATACATAACACCATTGCCCTGGTAGTCTAGTGGCCCCCCGATCATGATAAAATAAATGAAGATCCCCAATTCCTGGTAGTCTAGCAGCCCCCCGATCATGATAAAATAAATGAAGATCCCCAATTCCCTGGTAGTCTAGTGGCCTCCGATCATAATAAAATAAATTAAGATCCCCAATTCCCTGGTAGTCTAGTGGCCCTCCAATCATGATACGATAAATTAATTTCCCCAATACCCTGGTAGTCTAGTGGCCCCCACCCAGCCGTGCCAGCCCACCCAGCACCCCCACCCATCCCCAGCTGGCAACTGGTACAGCCCACCTCTCACCTCCGATGGTGGGAAATTTGTGGCTGCCCTTCTAGAATGGGGTGCAGCTGCTTCCATAAACCCCCTAGTGCCATGTCACAGGGAGTTTATGGTGCAACTGCCGGCATAACTGCTGTTCAGCGCAAGTGAAGAATGGCGCATGTCACAACTGCTGACCTGAGTTGCTACATGTGCCATTCTACTTGGCGCAACTGCTCTTATGCCAGGCATAACCCCTCTAGAATCTGGCCCTCAGTGCTTAAGTTGAGCCCTCCCCAGTGCTACTTTTTTTGCAAGCTGAAACCTCCTCAATAGCATTTTATGGGGCTTTCCTCTAGTTTGAGAGAAGTTAATGGAAAACTCCATGCAAATTCCAAGTCTGGTGCCTCTGCGATTTCTCTGAATTTGCTAAAAAAAATCTTGCACATTTTAAGTCCCTCCACAGGAGACATCAATAAAATAACCAAATACTAACTAAGGATGGGATCACATAAACACAAACCATCACCAAGCCTACTTAGCCAATCGATGACTACAGCTGCAGAATGATTAGATTTGTCTAGGTGCACTGTCTTCTATGCAAGACACAAGCAATTGAATCAAAAGTCCATAATATGTTGATCAAAATGGGGGGGGGGCAGAGATTTCGGCAAAGTGACACTGTTTATATACAAATTGCAGGCAGCAACAACTGCTGCTGACATAAACTTATGTGTCTCTTGCTATGCAGTGGGGGGGTGTAAAGTAACATTGCTGAGGAGCAATCACAGATTTGTTTTATAAATAGGTATGCTCCATTATGTTTCCAGACTAGTTTATATAATCCATTCCAATTCTGCATATATTATTTCATTCATGGCCTACTCTAACAAACTAGAAAGTGCTGTTCCATTTCTGCTACTTGCTGCTAGTGACATGCTTACACACACACACACACACACAAGAGAAAAAACTCCTCTCACAGCCAGAACTGAAAAAAAAACACTGAAAGGAAGTTAGAGCACAAAACATTAATAATCCATATCTTTTCCTGATGTTAACATGTAGTTTGCCTTTAATTGAGCTATCCCCAGTAGTGCTTCTTTTTTTTTGCAAGTTGAAACCTCCTCTGTAGTGTTTTATGGACCTTTTCTTTCTGTGTTAAGTTTCAGTGCTTAATTTATGACAATTTGCAAACTGAGAAACTTGTTTTGCTGGTATCCCCTCTCCCACTCATCCAGAGGTGTCAGTTTATTTATTTGCTAACCATGCTGGCTGATCTTACTTGCTTCCCTCATAGTACGAATGTGAAACTAAATGTGTTATTTTAAATGACTGATAAAGTGACATGTCCAGTTTGCATCTCTTGGGGATGAAGCTGTATCCCTTTACCTGTGTGGAGTAATTCACTTAGCACCAGCTCTTAAGACCTCAGCTGTAAGATACATCATGCACGTAAGCATAGGTGAAGCCAGGAATGTTAAATTTGTACTCTAGATGAGAGTTGATGGAACTGTTGCCAATGGGGAACAACTCAGGGAGTTAAATATGTATTCCCTAGAGGAAAGGAGGGAAAGGGGACACATGATAGAAACATTCAGATACTTCAAAGGTATCAATAAGGTACAGGAAGGTTCAATTCTGCTGAGAAAGTGATGTTCAAGGACAAGGGGGCATGATATGTAGCTAGAAGGGGGAAGGCTTAGAGGGGATATGAGGAAATACTTCTTTACAGATGGGGCAGTGGACACCTGGAACATCCTGCAAGCAGAGGTAATGGGCACCGAAATGGTAACAGGTTTCAAACATGCATGGGATACACATAAGGGGACCTTGGTAACAGGGCTGGAGTGCTGGGGGGGGGGTTAAGGCTGGAGATCAGTTATGGTCCATGACATAACCACATGGTCAGAATATTAATCATTTTAAAAGAAACATAAACGCAAAAGTAACCATTTCAAAAAGAAAATGGAACAGATGTAGACAAAAGCAACAGCAAGCAATTGTGCAGTTACATCAGTAGCCTAAACAAACAAACAAACAAACAAACAAAATATATATATATATATATATATTTATATATATGTATATTTATATTAAAGGGGAAACAGTAAAAATAATCCAGTGGAGACAGCAAAGCAATGTAATGAATATTTATGTTCCTTATTCAAACCCAATCATAACCTCAGTCCCCTGCCCCTGTACATTACCAGGAATGCCAACAGAATTAATATAAATGCAGACAACATATTACAAAAAATTCAGAAAAAGAAAATCAGAGTGCAAATTTTCCACTAAAATGCTAAATTAAATATTGGGATAATCCATAACCAAGCACCCCTTCAAAATATATTTTTTTAAATTAATAAATACAGGTTCTGGGTAAAATTCTAGAATTACTTCTTAAAGATGTAAGTTAGCCACATGTCTAACAATGATTTCAGCACAGAGAGCAGCAGTGATTCACAAAGTTATAATCATGTATCCTAAATGTAATCTGTCTCTATGAAAACACAATTCAATTCTTGGACAATAATACCTCATACTGTAATCTTAATTTCTATTATACCTTTGCAAAACATCTAAAGCTGTACCACATTTGGCAGTCATTGAAAAATGTCTCCCTAGCTATTTAGCCACGTATTATAAACAGTAGAACCCAAACCAGCCAAACCATATGAAGAGTCATCACTGTAAGTCTTCTGTATTATGCAGACTGTGATACTTAACAGTTGTAGGGTAAGTTAGTGCATCTGGACTTATTTGGTGCATATGCATCTCAATTGCTAAGGGGTCTGATCATGTTCACCCTTCCTCAAGCCAAGCTAGCTACAGTATGTCTAGCAATAACATTGATGGGAAGATTATACCATATTTTCAACAAGAAGTTAACATTTTAAAAAGACAGTGATTTGGACCGAGAAGCAGCTTGTGCAGGTGAATCATCATACTAGCCAAGATATGTCCAGGTTGCATTCAGTAAGTCTAACCAGTAGGAGTAGAAGGGGAGAGGGATACAAATCTAAAATAGAACTGTTTAACCCATTTGTGGTTTAAAGTTACATGATGGAAATGCAGCTTCCAGAACTGGACACCATATTCCAAATGAGACCTCACCAGTGATCTGCACAGCGGCATCACCACCTCCTTCCTTCTGCTGGTAATACCTCTCCCTATGCACCCCAGCATTCCACTGGCTCTCCCCACAGCCTTGGTACATTGTTTAGCCACCTTTAGGTCATCCAATATGATTACCCCAAAATCCCTTTCCTGTTTGGTGACCGTCAGTTTCTCTACCCCCTCCTATAATCCTCCCCTGGGTTCCTGCAACCCAAATGCATAATTTGATACTTTTTTGCATCAAATCTCAGTTGCAACATTTTGGACCATTCCTCCAGCTTTTCTAGGTCCCTCCTCATTTTTTCCACTCTTCCTGAAGTGTCCATCCAGTTGCAGATCTTAGTGTCATTTGCAAACAGGCACACTTTCCCCTCCATCCCCTCTGCAATTTCATTTGTGAAGACATAAAATAGGACTGGGCCCAGGACTGGTCCCTGTGGCACCCTGCTGGTCACACTCCTTTCATAGATTAAGCACCATTAACCATGACTCTCCATCTTCTTTCATTCAGCCAGTTCCTAACCCAGTTTACCTCCTTGTGAACCACTCCCAGGCTGCCCAGCTTGTTCACAAGCCATATGTGGAATGGTATTGTAGGCCTTACTAAATGCAGTTCATGTTTATATTTAAGCCCATGAAACACCCTTATCAAGTTAATGGCATTTGCAGCTGTAGTGGCTCTGCCAGAACTTGTTTAAATTAACAACAACTTTCTTTTACTTTGTGCAGGGCTTGCATTAAAACACTAATGATATTGCCATGTGCAAATTTTATGCTGATAGAGTCACTCTCACCGCAGCAGCCCATCTTGAATTAACACTGTGTAATTTGCCTTGTCCCGAGCTGCAGTCATATAGTGCAGTTAACATTTCAGCAATACAGAACATTGTTCATCTTCAGTAATGAATAAAAACATGCACTTTGAAAAACAAAAGAAACTTGCAATATAAGGTGGCTGACTGCCCCCTATGTGCATAAGCAAGGGACGATCATGTTGATTACATGATTCGGCTGGGGGAGACAGTATAACAAACATATTCTGATTCATGTATCTGACTATGTAGGCATTAGGGGGTGTTGTGAATGGTGAGTGTCTGTGGAAACCACATGGTAGAACAAGCTATGGTCATTTGTGCTCACTGCTCAGTCACTCATAGCATGATCAGTGAAAGAGGAGTTTCTGTAAGTCACTCATGCTCTCAAAGGAATTTGAAAAAGCACTTGCCCTAAAAAACATTTTTATATCACACAACAAGCAAAGAGAAAACATTTTTATTTTGTCTGCTTAATAAAAGTTTTTGCAAAAAAGGAAAAGGGGAATCCTAGGCACAGACTGTCTCATTCACTTTCTCAAAACCAGATCCTCCATGGAATTGTTTTTCTAAGCTGATTGCTTCAACCAGACCTTCATTCATCTACAGCACTTCAAGCCTCAGGAATGATGTTTGTATCCTCTTCCTCATGCTACTACTGCCCTCAGAAGTTACTCCCCAGATCTCCACCAGAAATAAATGACGTATAAAGAGATTCTGTGTCAACAACACAAAACATAACTGGAGACCGCATCAGGGCTGGATGGCCTTGACTCAAAGCTGCTCAAGGTAGGTAACACAGTCATAGCTGCTCCGCTGCAGGCTCTATACAACATGTCCCTCAAGGAGGGCAGGGTGCCAGATAAATGGAAAATGGCCCTTGTAATTCTTATTCAAAAAAGTGGACCAAAGAATCTGATCAACAACTGCATACACATCTAGATACTCAGCACCCTGGGCAACATCCAGGAAAAAACTAATATATATCCAGGTGGTTACCTATATTGAGGACCACTGCTTGCTAGCCTCTGCTCAACACAGTTTCCAAAGAGGTCACAACCATGGTGAGGGAAAAGCACAAAACCTTCAGAAAGTACAAGGAGTCAGGGAAAGAAGCTGACAAAACAGAATATAAAGAAAATCTAGAAGAGACAGGGAAAATGATAAGAAATGCCAAGGTACAGACAGAGGTGAGGATAGCTCAGTGAGTGAAGAAGGGTGACAAAACATTCTACAGTTACACAATGAGAAAAAAGGAAGACTAGGAGTCATAGGAAAGAATGCAGGCACTTATGGACTTCCATCCTTATAGCTTGCCCTATCCCCACTTTTTTTAGATGCTTAAAATTCATTAACCCTATCCATAAACTCCACATCCAATCTAGATTTGAAAGTATCCATATTAGGATTCTCAATTACCAATGCAGGGAGATCATTCCAGGATTAAACCACCCTTTGACTAAACCAATGTTTCCTTAATTTTAGGTTCCACCTAGGCTGAAAAAGTTGTGACTATGGGAAGCATTGTTAGAATCATGAAAAATGACAGACAGCCCACAGAACATGACAGAGAGAAGGCAGAGGCACTCAATGAATACTTCTGCTCAGCCTTCACACAGGAAGCAGATGCTAGTGGACTGCAATAGGCAAAATTAATATTCTACTTGGAGGCACAGACATGAGTCCCTTCACAGAGGAAAGGGTACTAGAGGAACTCAATAATTTAAAGGTGGATAAAGCTATGGGGCCAGATGGGATACACCCAGGAATATTTAAGGAACTTGGGAGGGAACTAGCAGCCCCCTTAGCAATGCTCTTCAACAAATCATTGGAGAGCGATGAGGTTCAGGAGGACTGGAAGAGGGCAACAGCAGTGCCACTCCACAAGAGCAGAAGCAAGCAAGAGCCAATAAACTACCATCCAGTTAGTTTAACTTCAGTGGTGGGAAAACTGATGGATTCCCTACTGAAGGAAAGAATCATCGCTTTTTTGGAGGAAAGTGGTCAGTTTGACACAAAGCAACACAGTTTCACAGCAGGGTGGTCCTGCCAGACAAATCTGGTAGATTTCTTCAACTGGGTCACCAGAAATCAGGGTGGGGCAGTGGACATGGTTTACCCGCACTTCAGTAAGACATCTGATTTGGTTCCATATAGGAGACTAGTCAATAAACTGGAGAACATGGGAGTTGGGCTTAAAGTAACAGGCTGGGCCAGGAACTGGTTAAATGGGAGAACCCAGAGGGGATTAGTAAATGGCACTCTGGTAGAGGAGGGTAGGGTGACTAGTGAGGTTCTGCAGGAGTTGGTTCTGGGGCTGATCCTCTTCAACATATTCATCAGTGGCATTGCTGAGAGACTGAAGGGAAAGGAGTGCCAGTCTGTTGATGACACCAAAATCGGCAATGGGCTTGACACACCAGAGGGGCAATAAAGCATGGAATCCAATCTCTGTAGGCTGGAGGAATGGTCAAGGATCTAGCAATTGAAATTCAATGCCAAAAAATGTAAAGTCATGCACCTGGGAAAATGGGTAACCCACAGAAACTGTACTTGATGGGAGGGGAACAGCTGGTGAATACAAGGCTAATGTGAGACCTGGGGTGATCATATCAGATGACCTCAAGGTCAGCAACCAATTTGAGAAGGCAGTACTAAAAGCTAATGGCATTCTGGGATGCATAGGAAGTGTCATCACAAGCAGGAGGCATGAAATGTGATCATGTCTTTGTATCAATCCCCGGTAAGACCCAACCTGGAATACTGCATCCAGTTCTGGAGGCCACACCACAGGAGGGACATAGATTTTTTTTTTTTTTTATTTTAGTCTTTGGTAACCAGGTAAGGCTGGAGATGGTGCAGAGAGGAGCCACAAAGATGGTGCAGGGCTTGCACCAGAAACTGTACGAAGCCAGATTCAGTGAGCTTAATCAATAATGCCTAGAGCAGTGCAGGAATCAGGGGGTCATGATAGAGACATTTAAATACCTTAAAGGCAACAGCAAGGTACAGGTGCAGAACCTCTATCAGGTAAAAGACTATAGCAGGACAAAAGGACATGACCTTTACCTCAGGGGAGGTAGGATCAGGAGCAATATGAGGAAATTCTTCTTCACGGAGTGGTGGGGATGAAGATGGTGGGGAAATTCAAGTGAGCATGGGACAGGCATTGCAGGATATTCAAGAGGGCAGCTAAGTGGGGGAGGTAGGAAAACAAAGGCAAACATGATGGATCATAAGGTCCTCATCTGCCGACTACTTCTATGTTTCTATATTTCACTTACATCATGGCATGGACACAGTCCTACTTAGTCTCACTAATGATGTTTTGTGAGCTATTGATGTGGGAAATGTCACTGGCACAATTTTTATAGACCTCATCAAAGCCTTTCAGCTGGTTGATGACACCTTACTGCTGTAAAATTACAAAACCTAAACTTTGACAGCTACTCTGTATCCTGATTCAGTAGCTACCCAGATAATCAAAAGCATAGTATAAAATCTTAGGTGTACTCTCCTCACCTACAGCCATTACTGAAGGTGTTCTGCACAGCTCAATTCTTGGTCCCCTTCAATTCTCCTTGTCCATCAACATTCTCACTAACAATTATAGTGGTGCTAAGGCACATTTTTTATGCAGGTGACACTGTACTATACCATAGTTCCAGCGATATCCACAGAATTAACAGCTTCCTACAATGTTACTTCTTCCAACTGCAAGACGGGCTTGCACATAATAGAGTACATTCCGAAATTCAGATATCTTGGGGTCTGTGTCGACTGTAAACTCTCCTTCACTGACCACCTGGAAGACTTGCTGAAAAAATTAAGGCAAAGACTTGGACTTTTTTACAGGATAAGAAGACTTCTTACAGCAGATTCAAAGAAACGACTAGTCCAAGCCACGTTTCTGTCCTTAATTGACTACGCAGACTTTATATACAGTAGCTGTGCAGCTTCCTGTCTTGGAAAATTGGATACGCTCTACCACAGAGCTATACGCTTCATCACTGACCTCCCCTTCTCTACCCATCATTGCGCACTATGTGCTGCCATGGGCTGGACCTCACTTCACTATAGGTGCAACTTTAATGCAGCACTCTGGACACTTAAAGCCCTCAGTGGCAAACTCCCTCAATACATCATTGACTGTCTGTCTCCGATTGTGCCCAGGAATTATTCCCTTAGAAGCTGCTCACAACTCCTGCTAAATATACCCAGGGCACTCACACAAGTCAGAAGAGCTGCCTTTGGATTCGCACTCCCATCAATATGGAATAAAAACCCCAAAAATACTTAAGCTGAAAACCCCAGTAAGTACCCTTTTGTTCAAAAGGCTTTACCGTGATGGCATTACGGAAATTTGCAACTGCTTTACTAGACGCTAACTAACCTCCCTCCCTCAAATGGCAGCTGAACTCCCATATCTTATTCTTTGATGCTCTGAACAGCTGCAGCCTGATTCTAGCACATGCTACCGCACTTGGGCATAATTATTGTCTTTCGGCCCAAAAAATATTCGGTCCCTCATCCATCCAACACCTCCCTCTGCCCCAACTTCCAGGACCCTCCTAGTTATGCCCTGCTACTATATTCCTCCTCTTGCACTTAGTACAATGGCAGCTTTTCTCCTCCATATGTCACCACGTTTTGGGGCAAAAATCATTTAGTTGCCTTTTCATACGATCCTAACATACTAACATACTAAAATGCCAGCAGAATAGGCCTAACGGTCTTTCGTGTCTGCTCGTTTGGTCAGCCCCCACCCTGGGTGCTGACCTTGCTGTCCCCCTCACCTTCTCTGGCTTCTCCCTTCCCAGTTCCGGATATTCTTGCTGCATTGGATTTTGCTTCCAGAACCCTTCACCTGTACCTGTCCCACCTCTTGAACCCCTCCACTGTCTCTGCCTCCACCAGCCCCTAGGCAGTACATTCCATGGCTCCACCACCCTCTCAGTGAAGTAGCACCTCCTCCTTTCTCCCTGAATCTTCCCCTCCAGCTTTCACCCATGCCCTCTAGTGCCCCTTCCTCCTTCCTTTGAAGCACCCTGACTGTTCCTCCCCTATTTACCCTCTTCATGTACCTGAAGACCTCTGTCATGTCCCCCCGGTCCCTTCTCTCTTCCAATGTGTACATATTTAGCTCTTCGAGCCTCTCCTCATAGGTCCTGTCCCCCAAGCCCCAAATCATTTTGGTTGCCGTCCTCTGGACCCTCTCCAGGAGGTTAATGTCCCTCTTTAAGTGTGGCCTCCAAAACTGCATACAGTACTCAAGGTGCAGCCTCACCAAGCAGTTATACAGAGGGAGTATCACTTCCCTCCTTCTGGAGGTGATCCCCCTAGCGATGCATCCCAGCATCCTGTTGGCCTTGGCTGCTGCCCTCCTACAAGTCTCAGAGTTGTTCATCTTGACATCCATCACTACCCCCAGGTCCCTCTCAGCCATCGAGACTTGTAGCATTTCCCCCCCCAGGGTGTACACTTGGCCTGGGTTTCTGGCCCCCAGGTGGAGTACCTTGCATTTCCCTGCATTGAGCCTCAGCTTCCACTTTCTAGACCATCTTTCCAGAGCCTCCAGGTCCCCCTGTAGGGCCACCCTCCCCTCCTCCCCATCCACCACCGCCCCCAGTTTTGAGTCATCTGCAAAGAGACTCATCTCACTCCTGATTCCTGTCCTTATGTCAGATACGTAGGCGTTGAACAGAAGGGGCCCAAGGACTGATCCCTGTGGGACCCCACTAATGACCCTTCTTGGGGATGAGACTATCCCACCAACTACGACCCTCTGGGTCCGGTCCTGGAGCCAATTGCCTATCCATCTGATCATCTGGTTCCCCACCCCCATTTCTCCCAGCTTATCGAACAGGCCCACGTGAGGAACAGAGTCAAATGCCTTGCTGAAGTCTAGAAAGAGGACATCCACTGGTCTACCCAGGTCCAAGGCACTTGTCACCCAGTCATAGAACTCCACCAGGTTTGTCTGACATGATTTCCCTGGGATGAATCCATGCTGTCTATCGTACAGGCACCCTGACTTATCCAGGTCCCCCCCTAGCCTCTCCTTGACAATGCCCTCCATCACCTTGCCCACCACCGATGTCAGGCTGACAGGCCTGTAGTTCCCTGCCACCTCCCTTGATCCCCCCTTGTGGATAGGCACTATATGTGCCACCTTCCAGTCTTGGGGCACCCACCCTGTCCTCAGAGAGATGGTGAAAAGCTCTGCCAGGGGTTTCGCCAGGACATCTGCAAGTTCCTTCAGCACTCTGGGATGTAAATTATCTGGCCCCGGTGCTTTTTCCATCTTAAGGAGCTGAGGGCTTCCTCACTCTCTGCTGTGATTTCCACCTCCGTATCTCTTCTCCTGCTTAGCCCTCCCCACCTTCCAGTGATGCCTCCCTCCCCAGACCTGCCGATCGGTAAGGGTCCCCTCCTCAGTATCTCTGTCTCCTCCCATGTATGATGCAGCACCCCCATTTTCCCTGGTGAAACCTGAGGTGAAGTACTCATTTAGTACCTCAGCCTGCTCCCCCGGGTCTTGTACCCATCTCTCCCCTGATTTAATCCTGCTAATCTGCCCCTTCACCCTTTGTCTTTCCCCAATGTATCTAAAGAACCCCTTGTTCCCTCTCCTAATTTCCCTGGCCAGGTTCTGCTCCTTCCTTGCCTTAGCCACCCTCACCAGTCTAGTGGCCCTTCTAGCCATCAGCTTGTACTCCCCTCGATCCCTTTCACTCCTTGAGCACTTGAATTGCTTATAGGCTGCTTTCTTTCCCCGCACCACTCCTGGACCTCCCTGGTCCACCAACAGGCTTTGGGCCCCACCGCATTGCCTCATTTCCTTGCACAGGTGCTGGCAGCATCCTGCACCCCTCTCCTGATGATTTCCCACCTACTATCAGCGTCCATGTCTGACCCAATCCCATCCAAATGCTCCTTAAGGATCCTTCCCATTTCCTTAAAATCCGCCCCCCTGAAGTCGGTTACTTCCGTCTTTGTGCAGCCTTCTACCTCTCCTAGGTCCAGGCAGAACCAGACCATGGCATGGTCACTCCCCGACAATGAGATCTGTCCTCTGCCCTCCCAATCCCTCACTCTGCTCTAACAATTGGGTCCTCTTCGCTTGTGTCCCTATTCCCCACCTCTTCCTACATTTTGCGCTTGAGATCTTCTATCTGGTATGCCTACCCTCTCCCTAACATTTCCCACTACAAAATGCATAGTTTTTGGGCTTGGATCCAGCACAAGTTCATTATCCATGACTCCTTGTAGTTCTATGTTAAATGTATATTACCTGTAAATGTGCATTTTTACTATAATAGCAGCTATTTTTACTGTTTGTACTATTGTAACTTGTCTTTCCGTATTATTACTGTAGGACCGCAGGTCCAACTTGTAAATGAGCTTGCTCAATGGTGCCCGCCTGGATAAATAAAGATATTGATTGATTGAATGATTGATAATAAGCTTTCTTCAACACCAAAAAAACAAACAAAACCCAAGACCATGCTGTTTGGCTCCACATGAGAAATACAGCAACATCTTGACTCTATCAAGACTGTCTCCTCCATGGGACAGTTTTAGATATCTATGACTGAACTGGGACTGTACCCTAACTTAAATAAAATGTACATAGATGCTGTCATGAAAGCTCTAAATCAGAAGCTGGGGCTTCTTTACAGACTAAGAGCCTACCTTAACAAGGAATCCAGGCTGAGTATTGATATCAGCTTTCTCTTCTCCACCGTCACCTATTGTACAATCACACATTTGTCAGCCAGGGAAACTGAGATGACTAGGTTCAGAATCCTGTCCCATAGAATTGATCACATTGACTGAGACAACCATATCAGGCCATCACTGTAATTTACTCAAGGAACTAAAATGGCCCACACTCTTAGGATGGATGCATTATACTTTGCAAAACCTTACCTACAAACTCCTTAAGTTCCCCTCCCTGTCTGGTTCCAACCCTGGAAAGGCAGACCTTCTCCAGAACTCTGAGGTCCATGTCCTGTGACCCTCTCATAGTTCCATGCATGAAAATTAGCATGGGGCAGGGATCTTTCTTATAGCTAGTTTGTTTGCTTTGGAACTCATGCCCCCTGCCATTTAAGGACTATCAGTCCCTTAACACCTTCAAACTCACCCTTAAAGAACATCTCCTTTTGACAAAAAAATTGTAACTGATGTAATTCCACTGCTTGCTCTTAAGGACAGTACTTCAACCCGCTTGCCATCCTACTTAACATACTGTAGTAACATTATGTACTTGACTGTCTTTACCTAATTAAAATTCTACTACTCCTGTCTCCCTCTACCTTGTAAATTATGTTTTATGACCAATATTATTATAATTTGTATATCTTAGATGTCTTGTCAAATGTCACAACAATTTTTGCAATTGCCTTATACAATTCCTTTTGCACTTTGTACCTCAGTGTCTGAATACTGAATGTATTTCTATCTGTAACAAATTCTGGGTTGCCTCTGATAATGGGACTGCTAGTTCTGGTGGGCTTACCCAGTTACCCCAACCAATAACTACATAAATAAATAGAAAATTTAATTAAGGCAGCACCTTTGTTAAAAGCAAACTTTTTTGGTTAGGCAACCAGCAGAAAGGGGAATCCTTTTTTTCCAGCTTTGTTAGGAAAACTGGTGAGCTGGGAATATTTAAGAGGAAAGATATTGTTGGCTGAGGGCTTGAAAATGATTTAGTCACATTTAAAGGAGAAATTTTCTGTTTTCAAAGGTGTCATACAGTCTTACAAGACTTGTTCATGAACTTTATAAAGTATAAAACAATAAAGACCGAACACATATATTTACTTAAAATAAACCTTTAGTATATACATTTAAAAAAAGCAAAACTAGATGTATAAATCTGATGTTTATTTTTTCAGTATGTTGTGGGTTCCAAATTCTGCCACTAACCCCTAACTTTTGGCACCTGATCCATTACTTCGAATGCAAAGGGTCAACATGACCTCTTGATATGTGACCCTTGTGCAAGCCATGCTGTATGTATTTTAGTGTAATATTTTGTGGGGTTTAACACAGACAGCATAAAATATATAATATTAGTTGATTTCATTAACTGTAGATGAAGAAACTTTACTGTGGGAATCCACTTGGAAATTTGTTAGCAGATCTTTTAAATCATCAATTATATTGAAAAGTATGATATAAAAGATTCTGGGAAATGCAGGTGAGAATGCTGCACAGTAAAAACTGAGCACACAAGTGGACACGTAGTGACTTAGGAAAAAAGTGTTGCTTGAGAATTTATTTTATTTATTTAGTGTTATTTAATGGGTAGGTTCACTAGACAATAACATGCCTATCTTCAGGCATGACCTAAGAGAATACAAACAAGCATTTGTCAATGCCGAACGTTCACTTGCAGGTATTTGCAGTGATGCGTGGCATGTATGGTGCTTTACCCTAATGCCCTGTGTGATTGCTGGTATTTGCACAATAAATTGTCAGCATGACCTTTTTGTTACCCCCATTGTGCGCTACATAGGCGGAAACACATTTTGGGCAGGATGTGAAAAATGATAGCTGTACTGCTCATAAGGAAGTGTGGTAAAATGCCAATGTTGAAAATCTGGAGTGGAAATAATGAAAATTCGCAAACCCTCTGGCGTGTGTGGGAACTGTGCATAGCAACTCATGACAAGTAATTTTAGAAATTTTTCACCAAATTTTCAACATTGCCATTTAAAACCTCTGCTAATAAACAGTGTCACTGCAATTTTCTTACTGTGTCCCCATACATTGATTTCGCACCCAACTCGCCATTGTGTGCACTACATGGGCGGGAAAAGACATTTTGGGCAGGATGTGAAAATGACAGCTGTACTGCTCATAAGGAGGTGTGGTAAAATGGCAATGTTGAAAATCTGGAGTGAAAATATTGGAAATTCGCAAACTTATGAGTGTGCGTAGGAACTGCACAATGCATGCTCATAAAACAGTTCTTTGTTGGAATTTTTTTGCCAAATTTTCAACATAGCCATTTTAAGATCTCTGCTCATGAACAGTGACACTGTAATTTTCTTAATGTGTCCCATACACTGAGTTCACACATCGACTGTGCCATTGTGCGCTACATGGGTGGAAACACGTTTTGGGCAAGATGTGAAAAATGACAGCTGCAGTGCTCATAAGGAGGTGTGGTAAAATGGCAATGTTGAAAATCTGGAGTAAAAATATTGAAAATTCGCAAACTTACGAGCGTGTGTAGGAACTGCGCAACGCAGAGTCATAAAACAGTCATTTTTAGGAATTTTTTCACCAAATTTTCAGCACAGCCATTTTAAGACCTCTACTCATGATCAGTGTCACTGTGATTTTCTTAATGTGTCCCATACATTGAGTTCACACACCGACTGCGCCATTGTGTGCTACATGGGCAGAAACACATTTTGGGCAGGATGTGAAAAATGACAGCTGTACTGCTCATGAGGAGCTGTGGTAAAATGGCAATGTTGAAAATCTGGAGTGAAAATATTGAAAATTCGCAAACGTATGAGTGTGCGTAGGAACTGCGCAAGCACACTTCGTAAAACAGTAATTTTAGGATTTTTTTCACCAAATTTCAACATAGCCATTTAAGACCTCTGCTCATGAACAGTGTCACTGTGATTTTCTTAATGTTCCATACATTGATTTCCAAGACACCGACTGCGCCATTGTGCGCTACATGGCGGAAACATGTTTTGGGTGAGATGTGAAAATGACAGCTGTACAGCTCATAAGAAGGTGTGATAAATGGCAATGTTGAAAATCTGTAGTGAAAATATTAAAATTCGCTAACTTACGAGCCTGCATAGGAACTGCGCAACGCATGCTAGTAAGAAAATTTAAGCACCAAATTTTCAACATGAGGTTTTAGGAACCTTCTCATGAACGATGATAACACTTTCATGGCATTATTCAGGCTGAAGGGTGATTTCATGCAGTGACCGCGAGTGCCTGCGAAATCACCCTTCGTCCAATAACACCATGACAGTGACATCATTCATGAGAAGGGGTCCCAAAAACCCCATGTTGAAAATTTGGTGCAAAAATTCCAAAAAATGACTGAGATATATAATAAAGTTGAAACCCCCCCATTTGGCCCATTATACAGCTTACCGGCATTTCCTCAGTTCGCGGTCGCCTTTGAAGAGTGCAGATGTGTTCCCGGTCCACCGAAGATCATCGCACCAGAGTCCAGAGGTAAGTATGGGGTGAGGGGGGTGTGGGAAGGCTGGATGCGCAGTGGGTGGGTGCGGGTTGTGGAAGGGCTGGGAGATGCAGATGCGCGGGACCGCTTTTATTTTGCATGTTTAACAAAAAAAAAAGATGATCGAAATTTGCCACGCTGGGTATCCCAGTGTGGCAGAAGATGGCTGGGGGGCAGAGGAGCCGACGGGGATTGACACCCCGGCAAAACAAACTGAACGCTTGCCATGCTGGCGGGCCCCAGCTGCAGCAGCAGGATGGCTTGGGGGCTGTGGAGCCGATGGGGATTGGGCACCCCATCAGCAAACAATGTTTTCCACACTGGGGTGGGCTCCAGCATGGCACCAAAGCTTTGGGGGGGCGTGACGCACGTGGAGGGGCTGCGCATGATGCAAGGGGGGGACGGCCTGATGGCAGTGCTCAGTATGGCAGCGGTGCTTTCCTTTGAAGCACAGGAATACCGCTGTCATACAGAGCTCCTGCACCCATTGGTGTAGGACCGCCATGCCTGCTCAAGGGAGCAGTGCATTGGATAGGAGAGGCACACCTCCAAGTGTGCTACTCTCCCAAAATGTTCCTTGCGCATGCGCAAGTGAATGTAAAAAGGACACAATGAAAATTCAATAAAATACAATTGATATCGTACATGGAGTGAGATGAAACAGAATACAATACAGTGAATATGTTTACAAAGTAAAAAGTATGAAAGCAAGCATGTAAGCAAGTAATCAGAAATTCAGGCAGAAAATTCAAACATGTAGTCATCACTGAACAGACACAGGGCAGGGACACAATAAGTGTAACAGAAGTTATAATAATAAATGCCATGTACAGATATCTATAGGCTCATGAATCAAGGCATAAGGTATGGGTGCATATATCTGAGGACTTCAGCTATTGGTATAACTTTTCTTTGAAATTGTTACAAGATTGAGAGAACTGGAAAGAAGCTGGGAAGGAGCTCCAGAATTTCACTGCAAAGTAGGAGAAGGCCTGCACCCCCATATTGGTTGAACATTGTGGAAACATCAGTACAGCTAGGTAACTGGACTGGAGGAGTTGGCCTAAGCAGTTGCAACAATGAAGCAAGAGAAGAGGGTGCCATATTCCCTAGTATTTTGTTTGTAAGGGAACCAACAGTAACTAAATGATGAGCAGGAGGAGATAGCCAGCTTAGCTCAGAGTAGAGCAGGTAGTGATGGGTAAGACAGGTAGAGACCAAAGCAAAGCAACATATACAGTATTATTATGTGTAGTATACACTAGGTAAAGAAACCATAAGTAAGGCTAGGAAGATGACTGTCCTGAGCCATGGCAAGCTATGCAGAGGGGGTAAAAGCATTAATTACCCAATAGGCAAGGCCTAGTTTGATATTGGCAGTTTTGCAAGTGTTGGAAATAAGCAGTGTGAAATTTGGTGACGGGTCATGGGAAAGACCAAGGTACTTAAATTATGTAACAGGTGTGTGAGGAGTACCTTCAGCAGCAGAGACAGTGTCAAATGATTTGAACATCTATGTTTTGGATGGGGTAAAAATGGCCAAGTTAATTTATATAAATACTTGGGTCTTTTGTTGGACTGTGAGTTAAAGTTCAATGATCATATAAACAAGCTTTGTGTAAAAGTCTACCAGAAGCTGGGTGCCCTTAAGAGACATATGGTTTGCATGACAAAAGAAACAAGAAAAACTTGCAACATTAGTTATGTTACCTATAATAAATTATGATAATGCAATCTATGGGATGTCAGGAAATGGGAGCCTGCATAAATTGGGTAGATTGCACTACAGCATTTCCAGGTCCTCCTGCAATGATGCATCATTGTATATTGTTATTGGAAGTAAATTGGACATCTTTAAAAATTTAGAGGGAGAGACAATTGTTTAGCTTTTTATACAAATGCATGGCAGCTCAAGCTCCACCTTACTTACCAGAGAATTAACCCCAATTTCCTCAAAATACTTCCTCCAGGAAGTTACTGAGAGGGGCCTTCAAGTCCCAAGGACAAGACCAAGGTATGGCACAATGTAATTTCATTTTATTACAACAGCATGAAATTCATTGCTTCCAAAGTCACAATCTTTACCACTTAGTTTTAAGATGGCTCCTACAAAGTGGTGTACATTTTTATGTAATGGTACTTGAATACTTTATGTAATGGTACTGAACTCAGCCCAGCAGCAGAGACTGAAACCGGGGATTGCCAGAGCCTGGAAGAGGTAAAGTGTCCTGCACTACAGCCTGACTGTTGTGAGGCACTCCATATATTGCTGCTGGCAGGTCACGTGATGTGACACGTGACCCACCCTCCTTTTTACTAAGTGTCCACTTTCCCATTTGCAGGTTATAGGCACCAACCACTAGGGGTCACTGCACTTTCCACTCTAGCTCCTCTCTGCATCCCTCCTAGCTACTGCTGCACAGCTGTCCCACTCAGAGGTCACTGCAGTTCCTTTGACTACCTACTTTGCACTCATCCTATCTCTAAGCAACTGCAGTATCAAACCTGGCATTCCTCTCTACATTCTCACTGACTATCTCTCAGCCAATGAACCAGGCCAACAACTTCCTGTATTTCTATGCTCTTAACCATACCTCACTCCTCCTGCCCAGATTTAAAAATTGGCCCCTCTACCCTTGTCCTGAGCTGTGTTCAAACCAGTACTCTTGTGGTCAGAGTCTGCTGCTCTGCCTCTGCACCACAGTGCCTACCTACTATTACTACTTTCTAAGCCTCTTAATCACTTAGCTACCCAATCTGCCAAAATATAAGTTTACCTCTTCTTCCTGCTGCCTTTGAACATGCACCCTTATTTCCAAAGTCCACAGCTCCACCACTCACCTAGAACACCCATATTTTTACTGCAGGATTTCATTACTATAAAGAACACACTAACCCTGTGACACAACTAAAGTGTTGTCTAGGTGCTCTCAAACCTGAGCCCAGCTCCCTGCTGCTGCAGCCACTGGTCTGGCTCTCTCCTATTGTCCTGATCAGGGCTTGAACCCAGTACTCTGTGCATTTCAGGCACATGCGCTGCCACCACACCATAGCAGCAACTAGACTCTGAGGTGATCTCTCACTACTATCTCCCCTCTTTCATCCTAGTCCCCCCATTCTTTCCTCACTTCAGCTCCACCAACCTTCCCAACTATGCACATGCATCCCCTGCTCACCAGTCTATCTCTTCTCCTCCTCCTCCCTTTGCCTTCCACATACCCTACTGTCCCTATGAACCCTCAGCCTCACTACTCCAGTGTTCCTACTACCTCCTGTCCTCCCTCCTCCTTTACCACTGCTCCTCACCTCCCTCCTCCTCCACACATCCCATTTGCCCTTCCATCTCACCCCCTTCCAGACATCACCTGTCCTCCCCCACAGCCCCTTGCACTTCTGATCACCAGGCCTTCTCTGCCCTGTGCTACCCTACCCCTTGTGCACAAACCCCATTCCTCATTATATTGCTCCCGCGTAAACTCTCCATCAGCCTCCCTCTGACCAGAGCACATTCTCCTTCTACTCCTAACGGGAACATACACCCCAACCCAGGCCCTGCCCTCCCATCCACCCACTCAGCCCACTGGTCTTCGAGTAGCCTCCATGAACATATGCAGCCTGCTGAAGAAATTTGACGCCCCACGGTGCTGGGCCTTGGCTCACCAACCAGACATCATAGCCCTGGTTGAAACCTGGCTGTCCAAATCAACTCCAGACTCATTTGTCTCCCTCCCAGGCTATACTTATACCGGAGGACCGGTAGGCAAACGAGGGGTGGCTGTGCAATCTACACCAGGGACACAATACCTGGACACGCACTCCCCACCCCTGCCCTCACAAATGGGGCCCAGGCCCTTACCTCAGACTCACCCCAGACCCCTAGAGCCCTCTCTATCTCACCACAGCCTATGTTCCCCAAAGAACCAGCACCCAGCCCTAATATCTTTAACGGACTACCTGGCCACCCTCCACCATAAGGCAGAACAAATCCTAGTGGCGACCTAACGAAATTGGCTCTGCACCTCCTCATCCACCACCAGAGACCTCATTTGCCGCCACGATCTGACACAACCTGTCACCCAGCCCACGAGACTTAACCCAAGAGTGGTACCAGCACCCTGCTGGATGTTATTATAACTAACCTACCTCTATAAAATCCAAAACATCCAGGTCCTCCCAGACTCCTGAGTGACCACTCCCATCCTATTCCACTGGTAACCCCAATCCCAAACCCAAAGCCCAGACCACCTCCGAGGGCACCTGCCCTGGTGGGCTGAAGAAACTTAAGGCACTCCTCACCCAGATAGACTGGTCCCCATTCAGCAGGCAACCAACATTGATACTGCCTCGCCTTTTCACCACAACTTCAACATGGCCTGTGATCTCTTTGCACCCTAACCAAAACCCGTCCAAAACAGAACGCACTCCTGGGTTAGCCCAGCCTCACAATTACTTAGAAACCGGGATAACCTCTGGCACTTTGCCACTGAAACAGGTCATCTGTCTGATAGGCAAGCATACAATGCAGCCCGAAATAAATGCTCATGGGCCATCAGGAAAGCCAAGGCAGACCATTACCAGGCCTCCTTACCTCCTCCTTGGGGCTCAGCCCGGACCTTCTGGGATAATATTAAGCAACCCAATGGTAAAGCTTGCTCCCCTTCCCATCCCAGCTCACTAGAAATGGTACAACCTCCACCGAGCCTGCCACCATAGCTAACTGGTTCAACACCACTTTCACTGACCTTAGCTCAGTCCTCCCTAGTAATTTCTTTGACCCTCCCCCCAGCCAAACTCCCCCTGTCCTCCAGCACCCCAGCTTCCTCCTGCGAAAGATTTCCACCCAGGAAGCCAGACCCATCCTAACCAAAGCTCTCAATGGCAACAATCCCGGCAGTGACTCACTGGACCCCAGCATCCTCAGGCTGGTGCTAGATGAAGTCCTTGCACCTCTCACAAGCCTAATTAACCAGTCACTCTGCCTGGGACAATTCCCCACAGCTTGGAAAACAGCCATTATCACACCTATTCATAAAGGAGGCGACAGGTTGTCGGCCAACAACTACCGCCAATCTCCATCCTCCTCCCTCTAAATCCCTGGAGAAAGTGGTGGCCATTCAAATCACTGATTATCTGGCTAGCTGCACATCTTATGCCCAGAGCAACATGGCTTCCTGCAAGGGTCACAGTACCAGCACTGCCCTTATTGAATTCTCCAACTTCCTACACTCCTCCTTGGATACCAGCTCCCTAGCTGGTGCAGTGTTCATTGACCTCTCAAAGGCTTTCGACACTGTCTCCCATCCACTGCTGCTGAACGCACTCTGCCTCACTGGTCTCTCGGCTGGCCCCCTGGCATGGTGTGCTAGCTATCTTGACACTCGATCCCAGTGTGTCAAGATTAATAGCACACTCTCCGATACCCGTCCCATTCTCTCTGGGGTCCCCCAAGGCTCCATCCTGGGCCCCCTTCTCTTCTCACTGTATCTGAACACCCTGCCCAGTGCATGCTCTGGCAAAATTCTGCTGTATGCAGACGACGCTGTCCTGTTTGCCACCCACCATAATCCCATCTCCCTACAGGACTCCTTACAGCAGTCTTTCAACAGTGCGAGGCTTGGTTTAAGGAGCAGACTCATCATCAATCTTAAGAAAACCAAAACTATGCTCTTTTCACACCCCAAAACAAAGCTAGCAACCACCCACTCTATATCCTTCCAAGCACCAACCAACCACTGGAACAAGTCTGCTCCTACAAATACCTTTGGGGTTACCTTCATTCAGCCCTCCATTTCACACCCATCGACACCCTAACATCCGCCACCAGCACACGGCTTGGCATCCTATTCCACCATAAAAGCTGCCTTCCCCAAATGCTCTCCAAGTAGTTACATCGTCCGTTCTGTCCCTTGTAGACTATGGTCTACTAGTATAATGTGCTGCCGACACCACTACACTAAACAAAATTCACTCTAACCCTGAATAAAGCGTGCAGATTAATTACTGGTGCCCCCAGACTCACACACACCTGTCAGCTATATGTCGATGCTAACCTGCTTACCCTGGATGAACGGTCCGATACCAGACCTGTCTCCTCACCAAAAACCCTACTGGCTCCTCTGGGGTAACAGCATCCATCCACCAGAGCCCTCCCACCATTGCAACACGGTCTTCCTACAAGACCACTCTAAAGGTCCCCAGAACAAGAACCAGCTGTGGCCAGAGGTCCTTCAGCTATAGAGCCCCAACCTGGTTTAACTCTCTCCTGCCACCATCACCAATGCCATCACCATCTCCACATTCAAAACCGCACTGAACCACATCTTCAGCACTGTAACTGCTCCTGTCTCTGAACATAGCCTCCACCTCTTTATTTTCTCCTGACAATGCCCCCGGCAGCTCTCCACCCAACCATCCTCACACCACTTCCATGTCCACCATGCCTAGGTTTAACCTGGCCAGTGCCAGCTGTTTCAATGTTTATCTACCAGAATTGCTCACTTGATACCAACTTGTTTAATAGCCTGCTATCGATTACATGTACCCTGTACTTCCAATTGTATCTGTCTGACCACAATGTGACGTGGCACCTCTGGTGAATGCCTACTGATTTTTGGCAAATCTTTGCTATGTAACTGAAACGCAATGTATGTCTTTATGTGACGAAGTACCTTTGTAAACGAGCCTCTGGCTCAAAGGTTGTAAACTGATTCTTAAATAAATAAATAAATAATAATAAAAAAAAAATAATGTTGTATTTTGTTTTTTATTAGTATATGTTTGTTAATAGTAGTAAATCTTTATTTTTATACAGGAGAAAGATCTTACAATCACATCATTAGGTCATTAGACCCATTTTCAGGATGGTCCTGTCTTTTATAAAGAATATGTTTAAAAAAAAGCACAATTGTTAGCTTATTTTATTATAATTGTTAGCATATTTTATTATAACTCGATTTGTGTTTATGCAGGATGGTCTTGAAAACAAGCTTTTGCTTACTATCTTGTTCTGTTAAATATAAATAAACTTCAAACTTCACTGGAGACAACCAGGCTGTCAGAATATTTTTTTTCAGTTTGGGGGCAGAGCCAACGGGCTTGGCGTGAGACTCAATCAGACCAGAAGATCAAGCAGTGAATGTGAAAATGAAAATGAAATCATAGTGACTTTTGCAGATATGATTAACTAAAGTAAGAAGAATATCAAAGATACAAGATCTTAAAACAAATATTAAAAGTCAAGTCAGGAAAAGAAGGAAAATCAGAAGGGGTGCACGACACACAGAGTGACAGCACAGAGATCAGCTCTAAGTACACAGAAAAATCAATGACTACCTTAACAGATAAAGTTCTGATGAAGATACCGGCTCAAGTTTTGAAAAGAGACGTATTTTTATAATACTCCCAAAGTCAATGAATTCAATATAGACATGGAATTATACAAGTTGTTTCATAAAATAAGATTAAAGTATCACTATTTGACTAGCAATGCTGTTGAACAACAAGCTTCAGTATTTTATGACAGTGCAATTATAGAAAATCAAGGAATTATGATCTTGAGTGACATGTCAGATATGACAGCAGATCAATTATAAGATACAGCCATTAAAATGATAAACAGTGAAATAGTTAATGAAGATCTAAAATGCAAACAGGAAATAAGAAAATCATTATTTAGAGCCAAATCTCATTTTGACCTTATTTCTGTTAAAAACGCTGCCATTAATACTTTCAAAATAGTGGTACAAACTGAAATAAACTTTCATGAAAATGTTCCACATACTGCTCACATATTGGAAAAGAAGAACAAGAAGCACTACACAAGGCTGGCCCGGTGGCGCTGAGGGTTGAGGCGCTGGACGCCACACCTTGCGCCACACTGGTGACCTGGGTTTGGGAGCCAGCCTGGGTCATCATAGGGTTGGCAGAGGAGGAAAGGACTGAGCATCCAGAGGACAGCCTCCTTTCCTGGGAGGGAGGAGGGGCTCAGTTCTCACTATTCAGTGACCCCCTAGTGGAGACTAGGGACCATACAGCAGTTGGGAACTAGGCGTGAGCCAGGGCACTGGCTATAGCAGTACTTCTGCGGGCATGAGCTGGAGCATTCATGCCCCATGCTGGAGCGCATTGCACTGTTGAGCCAATGGGGGGGGTGCAGCAACAAGAAAATAACCCGTTCCTATTGGTAGGTGAAGGTGGGTCATTGGGCTCTGGCACCACGTCCAGTTCCAGGCCCAGACATCCTCTCAGTCTCTTCTCACCTGTCCCCACCAGATAATATATATAGAGCACCAGATGGAGTGGCGGTCCTTGCTCCCGGGGGACTCAGATCCGGGGGGGGGGGTTTGGATGATGTGGTGAAAAGGAGAACCCACCAAGAGAGAGACACACCAGGCTTCAGGAGGGTGGGATAAGCTGGTAAGTTGGGTGACCTAGCTGGAGAGTCTAATGGGGAGGGTGCAGAAAGAAAGTTACAAAACCAAAAAGAAGCACTATACATCATTAAGGGCTGGACAGACATGGTAATGGCAGAAACATTGTTCTATGGCCTTTGGAAATGCATTGCTCAGAGGGTTTACATAATCTTGTCAATATAGACCTCTATCGATGTTTGAACTGTAATCCCACTGATATTTTAAACAAAGATTTGAATGAATTTGTTGACTCAGCTGTTTTGACTAACTGGACTAGTGAAAATGAAAGAGACTTTTTAAGACAACCAAACCAAGTAATGGCTACATTCTACCTGCTGCTAAAGGTACATAAATGAACAAATGTTCTCCAAGAATGTCAAAGCGTGCCTGGAAAGGGATCCATGATGAACAATTTGTCCAAATGTACTGATTTCTTTTTTAAAAGTATAGTGAAATATACACAGTCTTATTTCCATGGCATGATGGACATCCTAGGGACACTAAGTAAAATTTCTTGGCAGCAGGATTTTCTATGGATTGCACGTGATATTGAGTCTCCTTATACATCTACTGAGAACTAATTTTGTTTAAAAATTGTAAACAGTGTTCTGAGCAAATTTGACCTTACTGATGTTATTCACCCAGAATTTCTTATGGCAAGACTATAGTTGGTATTAAAGAGTAATTACTTTTTATTTGATGATGAAAATTACTATCAGTGCTGAGGAATGGCAACAAGCATGGCAGTAGTGCTGCCATATGCCAACCTAGTACTGTGATGGGTTGAAGATATCGTCATCTTGTCCGAGATTAACCCCCTTGTGAAAAATGTATATAGTTGGTATAGATATATCAGTGATACATTAATTATATTCTAGTGTGATATTTCTAATGTGAAAGGTTTTATTGCATTACTCAATAAAAACACCTGGTGCTTGACATTTACAGCTACTTTCAGTCCAGAGTTAATTTTTTTAGATTTGACTCTTATTGCAGCAGGTAACACCAGTAACACCACGTAAACACTCATTTATAGAAAGACCACTGCTGGGAATGTTCTGCTCTTAACATCCAGTGCTCATTCTTGTAAATTAAAAGATGGTATTCCCAGTGGGCAGTTTCTCTGTTTCCAAAAAAACTGCTCCAATACCGAAACCTCAAGATAATAGTCAAAAGAACTCATTGCTCATTCCCAGAAGACAGGCTATCAGACAGCACTCCTCTGGGAAACTTTTAGTAAGGCAGAATATCAAGAGAGACTCATTCTTAATGCCCAGAATCAGGACTACAGATAATAGCTGATTAGTGTTTTGACTGAATTTAATATACTTTGTCAAAGACTCTTGGATATTATAGGCCAGAATTGGAAGATCTTACATACTGATAAATAATTGACCAGTCATACTGGCTCAGCCCCCTAATATATTATGCTAGAGCTGAAAATTGAGCAGATGAATTATGCAGTAGTCACTTTGTGCCTCCACAGAATAAATCCATGTTCCCACAGTATTACAAAACAAATTACCAAAGGGGTTTTATTGTTGTGTGGGATGTTCAGTTTGTAAACATGCAGTAACAGGTTTTGCCACCCTACCTCTAAGGAAAATCTAAAATCAAATTTCTGTTTAATTGTAAAAGTAGATACTGCATCTATGTGATTTGATGTAGTGGCCATTCATTGTATGTCAGCATGACCACAAGAATAGTTAAAGTTAGAATACAAGAACATTTCTGAGCAGTTTATTAAAATAAAAATTACAGCTGTACCATTTTAAAACAGTCCATCATCATCTCTGTGCTATATGGCCATAGATCACATACCAGTACATAAAAGGGGAAGAGATTAAGAAAATAAACTTGCTTGAAGGGGGCACTGGGTCAGAACATATCTGACCACAATGCCGTCGCAAGAACAGTGTAGCAAACATGCCCCCCACACCCTCCAGACTTAAGGATTCTCACTCCGGGGGGAGCAGATCTCAGGGCAAGTTAAAAATTGTGGGGCTGCGGAATACTGTTTCCATGGCCCCTTGTAAAAAAATACAAGTCCCAATGTCTGCAAAATAGTTGGAGACCAGGATTAGAACTCTGGGTTCCACTGCCACCTGGCCGAGCTGCTCAATGCCCTAGCCCTCCACACCACGGGAGCAACTTGGCCAGCCTCCTGGATTCTGCTGCCCTTGTCCTGGGCAGCTCCACGGACAACGACCAGGGGAGCACATATAGCAAGCATTGTAAATCTCCGCTCACTGTCTGTGGCAGCACTATACAGACTACTGCTCTCTTGACTGGCACTATAAATGTAGTGCTAATCTAACTGGGTACCCTTGAGGTGAATGCCAATGGATAAAAAGACTGAATGCTGTATGCTGTATCACTGTATGGACTGAATGAAGCAATCAACTTAACAGCATTTCTTTAGTTTGTAGAAATATATACATCAATGCCGGTATACATTTAAACATCTAAGACTTTTAGATGTATTGGCCTAGATCAGGGGTTCTCAAATGGTGAGGCTAGCCTCCCTGGGGAGGCCCCAACCTGTTCCAGGGGAGGCTGAAGCAAGTCTGAAAAAGTACTGTATTTAAATTTTGAGTTTTATGTATTTTGTGTGAAGAGATGAAGCAAACTGAAAGAAGATAATAGTAGGTGAATTTTATGTATTTATTTACTAATAGGTGACAAGGGAAGGTGAATGAGCCAAGGCTCATTTCAGGTGTACCAAGGGAAGGGTAGGTAGTGAAATACATTTCAAAAGGTAACTGCAAAACAATCAAGAAATACACAATGAACAATAGTGCAAACAAATATGAACAGTAAACTAATAACGATTGGTGGTAATTGATCAATTTGTAGACTGATGGCAGAACAGCCCAAATACAAGGGTTGAGCATAGAAGTGCTAAGAGCCATAGTAGGAAGGAGCCCAGTAATCCCGGAGAAGTTGCTTAGGAGCAAGGAAGGAGGGGAGAGGCAAAGTATGTAGGAAGGTTATTTCATATAGAGAAGCAGAAAAGTAGTCTGACCCATGAAGGTACTGCAACAAGGGGTAACAATGGTTCAAGAATGAAAATAGCAGAGCAGGTAAGCTGTCCGGGGGTGCAATAAGCTGAATAATAATATTTGTTTATTTATTTGTTATTCAGGAAACACCTTTGAGCACAGGAGCTCTTTTTCAAAGGTTTCACATCAGTATAAGAAAAAGAACTGAATGAAAGAACTGCATGTGAGCAGAGTACTCAAAGGGGTTTCAATTTATTCATGGTGTACTGCGCAAAGTACAGTATGTTATTTTTCTTTGGGGAGGCCCAAGATTATTTCAGTTTTTGGGGGAGGCTCAAAATCTATTCCATGAATTTGGGTAGGCTCACTGTGACAAAGTCTAAGAACTATGTATGTAGTATGTAGTATGTAGTAACTATTGGCCTAGATATTCAGAGCAGTTGAGCACTGCGCAACTGAGATGCCCTGGTGCAAGTATGAAATTGTGCCACAGAGCCATATTCAACCACAGCGGATGCACCGTGCAAGTCACATTGTGCTGCGGCACAAAAGTAATGTATGCAGCACAAGTGCAAGGGGGTGTACCCATGAATAAGTGGTGCAATGGTATATTCAGCCGAAAACCATGGTGCAAGTCAGGAGCAAACCACAGGATGCGCCAGGCTGACTTGAGCCTATAAAAACAGACTCAAACACACACAGCAGATACGCAACCCAGAGCACAATACAGAGAAGCATGGATGCAGGCCCATTCATTATGGAGCAGGTAATGAGGGGTGTGAGGAGGAGGGAGGAACAGCAACATGGCCAATAACAGGCCTGTCGATGGTATGCCCAACGCAGATGGTACCGTGCCTGCCTCACCTTTGAGGACTACAGCGATGTGGAGATTGTGGGCTGGTACTGCCTGAACAGGACAATTCTGAGGCAGCTCTGTGAGCTGTGCAATGATGAGCTGCAGACACCCACCAGACAGAGTCATGCCATGTCTGTGGAGACCAAGGTGACAGCAGTGATGTGTCTGCTCACCGTGGGCACCTTCCACAGACCAACAGGTGCCACCACAGGGATCACCCAGTTGGCCATGTCCTGCTTCCTCACACAGGTCCTCAACGTTCTGCTGCCACATGCTTCGGAGCACATGGGCAGAGTGTACAGCAAACATGCAAGACTTCCACAGGGTGGAACACATGCCAGGCATGATGGGGTCATAGACTGCACCCACATGGCAATAGACACACCACCTGACCTGGAGGGGGTGGCATATATGAACAGGAAGGGGTACTCCTCCATCAACTGCCAAGTGGTGTGTAATGCCACAGAATGCATTACCAGTGTCTGCACCACACACCTCGGGAATGCACACAATGCCTACATCCTGCATAATTCAATCCTGTGCCAGAGGTTCTAGCATGTGTACATCCCCACGGGGCACCTGTTAGGTGAGCAAGGCACGGGGATGGATGCGGGTGTAGCAATGCCGGGGAAGGAAGGCTATGACACAGGGTAGGGGGGGCAGGAGGCAGGGGGAAGCAGGGGTGAGGGGGCTGCACAAGCAATACACAGTGATAACCATATCCTCTCCCCACACAGGTGACAGTGCATACCCACTAAGGCCCTGACTGCTCACGCCCCTAGTGGCACCAGTCCACACCCACAGAAAACAGATACAATGAGGCACACACTGCCATATGCAATGTCATAGAGCATGTCTTTGGCATGCTTAAGATGTGGTTCCATTGCCTACACAGGTCAGGTGGTGCCCTATAGTACAGCCCTTCGAAAGCCTGTGGCCTATTCCTGGCCTACTGCATGCTGCACAACATGGCCATTGACCATGGGATAGCGGTCCAGGTGGAGGAAGGCAACAGTAGTGGGGATGACGTGGACGAGGGGGCCAGAAGGGAGTGTGCAGCCTCCCATGGGAAGGTGGGACCTCAGGCTGGCTGCGGAAGCCAGGAGGCACAGAGCCACCATCACACAGGAGCATTATGGAGAATGCAGTTAAATGGAATAACACGCGTGCTGGGCCCGCACGGACCACCACCCCACCCACAGGGCTGGATGAGCACATTGGGACGCATGCAGTGACACAGGCACACACAGCATGCATGGTGAATGCAGAGCCACACAGACACACAGCACACTGTACAGGCATGGGCACACACACACACACATGGGCTGCAGGACATGGCATGGATCAGACGCAAGACACCGGTGCACAGGCACAGCTGACACGGAACTGCCCTTATCACACTCATGCCACAAGGCCCAGCAGCCCAGCCAGTACACACAGAGGGCTTGCACCACACCACACATGCCCACCACCACATGCACAGGCAACATCACACATGTGTGCACTAGGTGGCAGCAGCAGACAGCAAGAAAGGACAGCACACCCAGCAGGCCTACCGCATAGTGCCACAGCCACCGCAGCCACATGGGCAACCAAACTCAGGCAGTTTGGCAGCCATGGGCTGCACAACAGCCACCAGGGGAGTGTCCAACACACTTGCAGGGTTGGAGGCCTCAGAATGCGACCGGGTCCTCGCTGGGGTGTAGAGCCGGCCAAACAGGGTTGGCTGGGGGTGTTGGGGATGGCCACATCAGAGCCCAGCATCAGCTGTGCAGGGGTCACCAGACACTAGGACCATGGTGTTGAAGTAGCACTGCAGGGAGTCCTATATGCATGGCTGTGCCCGGTTGATGCCAGCGATGCAAATCCAGACGCAATGGTACCGGTAATGCAGTCCAGCGATGCGGTCGTTGCCTCCCACAGCTGGCGGATGTCAATGTCCTTCCCCTTGGCCAGCTGATGCACCTCAGCCTGCAGTGCACAGATCTCCATACCGAGCAGTGCCTGTGGCATGCTGCCTGGTGGTCACCGCATCCTGCTGCTGCTCTCCATCCATCTGCTGGTCCATGCCCAGCACACAACAACAACCCCCTCACCAGGCACAGCACTGGCACCATGCACCACTGTGTTGCCATGGACAGTGGGCAGGAGCATGGACACCGGTGCAACACTGCACCCTGACAGTGCCTGCAACTGTCCCTGGACAGTGGCTGGCACCACATAACCGGCGCTGACCAGGATCAGTGTCATATCATCATCAGAGTCAGATTCACCACCCAGCTGAGTGCCTGTACACAGCACAGACAGGGTCTCACCCAGCAGGAGCTCAGACAGCACATTATCCGACTCCAGCCCCAAGTAGTTTATTTTCTGTTAGCATCAATTTCTCCTCTTGTAATTGCTCTACATACTTTCTGTGACATCTACTCATTTGAATAATATAAATTATTTGGCAATTATCTCTAAAGCATGTTTATTTTGTGTAGTCTAAGTTAATGTAGGGAATTCATAGATGTGAACATTAGGTGAGATAATTATTCTGTAATGAAGCATTACTGTTGAAGGTGAAGTGCTGGGTTATCTCTCTAATGTCACCTCAGTGCTAACATTTTGTACCTCACCTTGCATCAATGTTGGAGAAATCTGCACAAGCTCAGTGAAAGATGCCACTTCATTTGAAGCTGCAGAAAGCAATAAAACTGGAAAAAACGATTGTTTTTTTTTTCTTCAGTCAAGGTCCTGTCTTGTGCCCATTGTTTGTGAAGTGTGGCATGAAGTGAGAGTCACTAGTATTAAGATGTTTGTTTTGGGAGAGCCAGGAGTGCACGACTGAAGTTGAAGTTCTGGACAGAGTTTGTTAGTTACATTTTTTGAGCTGGTATGGAATACTATATCATCTGCATAGAGCATGGATGAGTGAGAGGTCATTTATGAAAATAATGAAAAGCCCAGGGCCCAATATAGATCCTTGAAGGTACACCTATATTGATGGTGGAGAATTCAGACATAACTTTGTTTACCTTTACAAATTGCTTTCAGTGCTTTAGGTAACTATCAAACCAACTAACAGTGGTGGGGGAATGCCCATGGACAACATATTTATCCTTAAGAATTCAGTATTTAACTAAACCAAAGGCCTTGGGTAAGTCAATAAACACAGCACCGGTGAGCATTCCTTTGTCCATGGCAACTTCACTATTGTTATTAAATTGAACAAGTGCCATGGTGTTACTGTGGCCTTGTCTAAAGCCATGCTGGGCCTTGGAGAACAAATTGCACTCAAGAAGTTGTTTAGTGATCTTGGCAGCAACCAATTTTTCATGTATCTTATTAAGTCAAGTCAAGTCAAACTTTATTTTTAGAGCACATTTGCAAACCAAGGCGCTGTACACAGACCAATACAGCAGTATACATAGAATAATTAACAATAAAACAAGTTACTCATATATTGGGAAGGCTAAATCAAACAAGTACATTTTTAACTTAAGTACAGAAAGTACAGCAATGAGATGGGAGTGATCCACTATTAATGTCCCCCTTCTTGAAATGGGGACAATTTTAGCCACTTTCCAGATGCGTGTTACTAGTCTAGAAGAAAAGGATACGTTATAGATTCTGGCCAAAAAGGGAGTACCACATATTGGTAATAGTGAAACTACATACTAAGTGACAAAACAAGTGAAAGGGCTTACCCCATAAAGGGCAAGCAAGATTGTCATTAGCCCCCTGGGATCTGCAAGGGGGGGGGAGGTCAGGCGAAAATACAGGTGGCTCAGGATTGGCCACCTGACACCTGCAAAGGGGAGGTGCCGGGGAGGGAGGGCGGATAGTGACATCACAGGTACTGAGGTCATGAAAAAGGGGGCAGAGCTATGATGTAAGAAGCAGGCTGGCAGGATGGCATTGGCCGGAGGTTGGGAGGAAGGGGCAGGGCTTGGGAAGGTAGAAAAGGAGCTGCAGGCCATGTAAGCCCCTCTCTCACCTGCAGCTGATCCTGACTTCTTACTTCAGAGACTGCTGCACAGACCCTTGAAATGAGGACAGATTTCCAGTTGGGTAAGGTGGTAGGCCAGGCCCTGCCAGGCCAGTAAGGCCTATCTGCAAGCAGAGATTTGGTTTAAAAAAAACAAACAGAAACAAAAAAAAAATTTAGTGTTCTTAGTTATAGGTTTCCTTTTAACTGTTAGTAGTAAAAAAGAGGTAATTCATGGTATTTAATTGTGATATTATATTTTCCAGTAGTTGGTAAGGGGAATTATAACTGAGCCCAGATTTTGGTGTTGCCTTTCCAGGAAAGCCATGTGGCTTTAAGGTAGGCTAAGGCAGGTGGGTATTTGTTTTATTTACCTGTTTGTGTTAAGGGCAACAACAGTTTTGTTGTTCATGTGTTTGTCGTTGGGGCCAGCTTTTTTCCGAAAATGTGTTGCTGGTAGGCTGGGCCATGTGGTCATGTAGGGGGCCTTGCACCAAGCTGGCACTCCGTCTATGATGCTGGCCACACGGTATCCAGGCTGGCTTGCTTGCTGCATGCAGTTTGGGCTCATCTGCTCAGCAGGAGCTATGCGATTGTAGGATTTTTACCTCAGGGCCCCGCTGGTTCAGCCTTGTGCTCCCTCAGGAAGGTTCTGGGGCGTCTGGCTGCTCCTGTTTGGGGGCTCTCCCAGAGTTTCTTTGCTGGGGGCTGGTTTTGAAGCCATCCTGATCCCCATCTTGGAGTCTTTCTTTGCCAGCCTGGAAGCTTTTTCTGCCACATTGCTGCTCCTGTTCAGGGCTCCCAGGGATTCTTTGCTTCAGTGCTGGTTTGCAGTCATCCTGTTCCCTGCTTTGGAGCTTTTCTTTTCCAGCCCTGAGGCTTTTTCCCGCCACATAGTGGCCGTGGGGGAATCACCAGATGGTCTCGGGGGGGCTTAAAGAAAAAAGAAAAAAACAAAACCAGTTTTTTTTCATTAGTATTGTGCCAGTAGAGCAAGGTGTTTCAGCAGCTCAGTGGCATTTTGGTCCCCTTTTTGTTTCTGTGCACGATGGCGCCTTTCCCAGTAGGTTGGACAAAGTTGTGCCCCCCACTGCTTTGGGGAGGCAGGGGATTTTGTGCATTTCCAGGCAGTGTGATGAACCTTGTGCGCCCGGGGGGGGTGGTAGCTCGAGCCCTGCTGGTACTCGCCAAGTGGTGCCGCCATTTTGTTTTATTGTTTGGTGGGGCCCCTGACTTTCCCTCATGGTGAGTTTCCACAGGGATTTGGAACTGGGAGGTTTGTGTTTATTTAACATGGTGGGGCATTTTGCTAGCCATCCACCAATCTGCCCTCTCCTCCCGCCTCATTAGCCGGTTTGCCTTGCTCTTCCCCTCCTCCCACTTTGTGCAGAAGGTTTTTCCTTTCACTGGAGTTCCTGGTTGGTGGTTTCTTTGGGCTTTCTCCAGTTTTTCTTTGGGCTACAGGGCTCCTTCCCAGCAGGGGAGATGGGGAGGGGCAGCTTTCCATACAAAATGGGGCTATAGGACACCCACCGCCTGCTGGGCAGCCATGAGTCAGCAGGCCCACAATTTTCAGCAGGTGGCCAGGGCCTGGTGAGGCCTCTGCAGGAGTGGGGGTTTGTAGCTAGCCTCTTGAGCCTGTGGTGCAGATGTTCCCTGATGCCCCTTCATTTGGGAGGCCCCTCCCAATGGGGGAACACTTTGCAAAAGGGGGATCTTTTACCATGTCTGGTTGCTGCTCACTGGGCCGGCCTGGGGAGCCAGCAGTTATTGTTACAGTAGCCCTTCTGGGGGTGGGTAACCACAGTGGGATCTGAGGGCATAAGCAGGTGCTCTGTGGACCAGGTCTGTCTGGGTGGGTCATTCCATGGGCCACGGTCACTGGGGAACAGTGGGCAGTGGCTGGTTGGGTCACTTATGTATGCGGGTCTCTCTGGCTGGCCCCATTCTCCTCTTCCTTAATATTCCCATCCAGGAGCAGTGCTGCACAGGCTGCTGAGGGGATGGCGTAGCTGGGAAGAATGGGGAAAAGGTTTCAAGGTGCCTCCCCCACTGGTGCAAGATGCTGCTGGTACAGTGGGGTCCTTGTTGTCTAGTAGTAGGCTCAGTGGGAGCCTGCAGGGATGTTTTTAAAAAAAAAAGTCGCAAACAAATGAGTAGGGGTGGCATGCTCACTGTTTTTTATGTGTTGTAGGGGATGGATGACAGTGGGTGGTTTGGATAATGGGCCATTCCTCCGTTTATTGGGCAGAGCACTGAGCAAAGGTAACAATGGGGGGCCAGCAGCTGGGGCAGGACCCCAACCAGACCCCATCCTGTGGCAAGGGTGCAGGGGTCTACTATGGAAAAGCATGGGACAATTACTGGACAAGAGGAGCACTTTATGGCTGACGACAAACTTGATAGTTTTCCATGCTGGTGGGAATTATCTGGGCAACACCCCCTGGAGAGCATTGACACAATGCATCTTTAAGGACTTGGCAGCTGTGCATACCAGATGGATGCAAGTAAGCACTGAATGGTCTGAGATCATACCCAGGAGATGCTGGAGGCAGGCCAGGAACACCCTGGCAATAGAACAGACTAGAAAAATGTTGAATAAATAAATGGCCAATTGGGTACAAAAGGTTGAAGGCCTGTATATCAGGCACAAATTGATCACATAAGACACCCCAGGGATGTACATATCAGATGGTGTTCACTTGTCTATGGTGGGAAATTCAGTTTGGAATGGGGCAGTTAGGGAAGTTATCGAGCACTGGAGAGGCCTGGGGGGGTTGTTCTGCTAGTTTTTAATGGGGAAGAACCCAGTAGGTGCTGGTAAGTTCACCTTTGGGCTTGTGGAAAAAATTGGGGTTCCCAGCTGGAAGGAGGTATGGTGGGGTAGGGGAGGGCCCCTCTTGGGGTAGTCACCCCAGGGGAGACAGGGCTGGGGATCAGGTGGTTCACCTGAACCTAGAACTAAATAGGATGGGTGAAGAGGCATCGGGCTAGCAACCCCCAGATCAAGACATTTGTTAAAAAGGAATATGTAAATATGTGTAATCTGGTAATAAAGGGGCAATCCTGAATGTTAAGGTGTATTATAGTGTACTGGAAAATGATGAAGGCATTGTATAAAGAGAATATGAGGTGAATGTAAATCTGTTAAAATAAAAATTCAAGTGGTTGAACCATTCAAGCAGGTGTGGAGTCTATTGATTTCAGGGGAGTCCAGATGACAAAGGGTTTTTAGGTATGACGTAACATCTCCATCCCTTCCAGTTCCTGCTGTTCCAGATATGACACAGCCTACTCCCTTTCTGGTTCCAGGTTATGACTCTGCTATGGGTTGGGCAGATCTTGACTAGACTGAGCTTAGTAGCGTATGTCTGCAGGGGCATAACCAGATGTGATTATATATTTTTTGTGAATAAATAAACAGGCAAAACCTATGATCAAGTGAGGCCTTCACAATGTTTAAAAATAAGGTTGTGTGGCAAGGCTGTATATTTTTTAAAATGCTGTTTTCCACTTTTAGATTGCTCAGTAATAACATTGAATACATATACCTGCTTTGTCTCATTGGTTTCATAATTTTCTTTTTTATTTTGCCACAGACTAAGTTGCCTGAAGTGTTTAATTTGTACCCTGCTTATTTTAGTTCTTTTTTTTAATAAATGGAGAGGTCCTCCTTTCTATAACCAACCACTCTCTCCCCACATACAGAATGCTTCTAATGTTTTTGTCACATGCATCATTTTACAGTTAAAAACAATATATTGTCTACTCTCATCATTCCAGCTAATCTCTGTTTTAGAAGAAAATCCGATCTACTGAAATATGACAAAAGTTGGCAGATTTTTGAAAACCAGAGTATGTAGCTAAAGCCTTATTTTCACTAAAACTCAACAAAAAGATGTTCAGTATTCCCCTGAAATAAACAGAAGCTGTCTTGCTAGAAGCTGGCAAATAGCTTCAGTTTTAGACTAAAAGCACAAATGTATTTTTTTTTTAAAAGCTCAGGGTATCATGCATAGGCTAAGTACAAAGCTAATTTTGGCTGAAGTTTCACCTTAAAATTCAAACAGAAACTATGCATGTGAACTTTGCAATAAAATGCTAATGATATTTTCCAGCACAATGGATGCATACAGTACCTCCATTTTTAACTTTTTGTTAGCTATGATGTGGTGTATTTTTTATCTGTGTGAGAGCCACAGTGCTTATGCATTAACAATTTAAAACAAGTTCTAGCCAGAGCATATAGGGCTGTGACGAGCTACCAAATGACCAAAGTTACACATGTGCATAGAAATTATTCAACACCTGGGTGTAACTTGGCCTTTTTTTGGTGGTGTTGCACCAAATTTTCAACATGGCCTTTTTGGGACCCCTCCTCATGAAGAGTGCCGGTGTCATTTTGTTCACTTGTCTTGAAAGGTGATTTCATAAAGTGAATGCACTATTCTTTGCCACAAATGCGAAAACATATTTTGGGCAGGTTGTTGGAAATGACAGCTGTACTGTTTTGAAGGAGGTGTGCAAAAATGGCAATGTGGAAAATGTGGCGTGAAAATATAAAACACTGGTGAAGTTAGGAATGTGCATAGAAACTGCACAATGCACGCTCATAACACAGTCATTTTTGGAATTTCTTTTACCAAATTTGCAGCATATGCTTTTTGGGACCCCACCTCTTGAACAGTGGCTCTGTCATTTCATGAATCCATCCCAAAAGGTGATTCCTTGCAGTGACCATGAAATCACCTTTCAGGACTGAGTAACAAAATGACAATGATAGTTTTCATGAGGTGGCATCCCAAGAACCCCATGTTGAAAATTTGGGGCAAAAATTCTAAAACATGGCTGATTTATCAGCATAAGTTGAAAACCCCATTGAATGGTATTATAACATGCTTATCTTTGATTTTTCAGTTTGTGGTTGGACTTTGAAGAGTGCAGACATGTCCCAGTCCAGAGAAGAAGATGGTGCTGACCTCTGGAGGTAAGTATGAGGTAAGATGGGTGTGGGGGTAGGTGGGTGCTCAGTGGGAGGTTTGGGATGGAGAAGGGGGACTGTAGCAATGACAAGGGACAGTTTTCTGTTTTACAGAAAAAAATGACTGGAACGATGATGAGGGACTGTTTTCTTTTTTACAGAAAAAAAAGAAAACATTTCGGCACACTGAGGTGGGCTCCCAGTGTGCCACATGACTGGGGGGTTGTACATGATGCTGACATGGGGATTGGGTGCCCTGATGTCGGTGTGGCGTAGGGGAAGAAAAAAACTGTTATGTACACTGAGGTGGGTTTCCAGTGTGCCACATGAGTGGAAGGGGGGTACACATAATACCGACATGGGGATTGGGCACCCCAATGTCAGCAGGTAAAAAAAAAATCTTTGGGCACACTGGTGTGGGCTCCCAGTGTGCCACATGAGTTGGGGGCACAGAATGCCACGGAGCTGGTGGCGGTGATGCAACTGCACATGCACGGCACTCACACATGCACAGTTGTGGTGAATGTCATTTTGCCATTCACAACATGACAGCGCCAGCGGAACTCATGCATGTGCAGCTCATGCACCGGAATGCAGAAGTAACAGCCAAAATAGTGCAGCTGTTATTCCGTAGTGGCCGATAGTGGCAGAGGGTTTCAAGCTCCATTGGACATTCAGAAGAATACTTCCAAATTTCCAACATAAGGTTCCGCAGTTGGCAGTTTTTTAGAGCTAGGATGCATTCCCAAAATGGCTGTAGGCTCTGCCCACAGCCCTGTTATTTAATCTTAATAATCCTGCAGCTACTTGACAACCCTGGGAAAGCTGCAATAAAATGCTAATTACACTTTTCCAGCAGAATACAAATGTAGACTCCAATCCATATTTTTTGTTAGCCATCTGATCTGGTGTCTTTTATATTAGTCTGAGAACCACAACCACAGTGCCTAGGCAATAACAATTAAAAACAAATAACAAACAAATAAATGAGCAGTGTTTATGGTAAACAACAATTAACATGTGTTACAACAGCCAGCTAAACAGTTACCATATAGACACAAGAGTTGCAGTGTAAAAAAAGATTCTTATGGCTTTTAAATGTGCTGTATGCCCTTAAAACTAGTAATTTTTTTCTGGCTTTTAAACAATAACAAAGGAGATTATACAATGAACCCCTGCTGTCGAGGTTTTTAATGATCCATGCATACATATACAAACAATTTTACCATACTTAAGTATGTCTGAAAAACTGTGATAAACTGAATTGTGAACATTTTCTCAGCAATCAAGTTTAAATGTGTGGGGTGGTAATTTAATATAGTTATCTCAAACATAAGCACTATCATGCTATCATGAGAGTGGTTCTTTAGTTAAACAACTCCAAATATCAGTTATCATAGCCAGCATAAAATGTGAGGTACAACATAGCCATCACAAAAAATATAACAAGGTTGAAATTGAAGCATTATTTTACTTGTAAAATAATGTTTAGAAGGTCTGTAGGCCTCGTATCCTGAACATATTGTGGTATTTTAGGTTAAAACTGTATAAAGCTACATATGAAAATATGTTTGCAGCTTTCTTAGGTTTTGAATGCATATGAAGTAACCTTCAACAACATTATACAAGCTAAACCACCACCCATACCCAAGAGCCACTTTAATATCTCACCAGTAACCAACTTCTATTTAGTTCAGTGGTGAATGGTTTAAACATAAGCCATGTAACATAACTAGTGTGAAATTAAAGCTGATTTTTCATGTAAATAATTCTTAGGATTCTTGTAGGTATTGTATACTGAGCTTAACATTGTTATTTCAGTTTAACATTGTGTATTACAATTTTTTTCATATAAAAGTTATTTCTTTCTTTTTTTTTTAGATGAAAAGCTTGGCCCCTTCCCGTGAATTTAAATGTATTGATTATTAATCAATGAGTCTTCAGGTCATCAGTGTTCTATGTTACACAGTTTCTCAGTTTGCATACTGCTTTTGGTGTGTCCCAGCCCTCTTGAATCTCATAAAAGCAGACACATCAGGCCATACCAGTCTCTCCAGCTGTGACACTGATTTAAGTAAGATTCTGCATAGTTTCAGCTTGTTAAACGCTGTTGTGGGTTAGACTTCAGAATGTCCATTTTTTTAAAATCTATTAGCCAGTGTGTTTTCCATGATCTATTTCAAGACACAAATGGGTCAACAGGAAAGAAAGGTAAGTGCACTTTATTTTTTGTCATCAATAATTTGATTGCTTTAAATCACTCTTACAAAACTGTAACAAAAGTTATTATGACTTAGAATTATCTGCCTTGTTTATAGTAAGTTATGGTTTTACAGGGCCTCATACTTCATCATACAGTATGTCAAATTAAATGTATGAACAATTTGATTATTTGAACAAGATTATGGTGCTCCAGTCTTGCCATGTTATAATTGTGGGTATCAGAACATTTACATACTGTAGCTGGGTTTTCAGTCTATGTTGTTTACATTGCGGGGTAATGAATAGTAATTTATTTATTTATTTGAAAATGTTTTACCCACTTAAACATATAGAGAACCACAATCTCATTCACAGATGTGGCATGGAAATGGATTAGGGGTTGGGGTACGGGACTAGCAATAAGATAAAGATTTCTGTTTTGCAGTCTGTGCATTTATACCAGGCACTGAATAAGCAGGGTTCTAAACCCTTTAGCATTCTGTCTTATTGCTGCCTAGACTTTGTAGAAAGATGAAAATATCTGGCAGATAATGCATACCGATCACTAATGAAGCAGTAATGCAATTTAACTAGCTATGTAGTGGTACATACTTAGAAAAACACTTTGGTTAGTAATGACTTGTAAACTGTTTTGATTTTTGTAATAAAAACTGTTCAACCTGGGCCTCCACTTTGAAACATAATAACATTAATTAATGAAGACAAACTAGCATTTGTGTGGTAGTTATAGTATCCAGATATATTAAATCATTTTCAGTAAATGATTGTATGTTTTATAGACAGAGGATAAAATCTGGCAGATAAAGCGTATTAAGTACAGTTCTTATTAATATGTGCAGCAGTAATAGCAATTTAGCTGCCTATGTAATGGTAAATATTTATCAAATCATGATTTAGTTTGTAATGACTAATATACAATTTTTTAATAAAAAACTGGGCAACCAGGGTCCCTAACTGAAAATATAATAACTTTAATTAATGAAGACAAAACAGCATGTATATGGTAGTTAACATATTAAGTGTTGTACTTCAATAACAGAAACTGTTTGCATGTTTCCTACAATGAGAGGTGGATATGGTGATGGTTGTAAAATAGCTGCTCTGTTTTTTTGTTTTGTAAATTTAGCATGGTTCCTTGTAACAAAATTGATATATACATATATATATATATATATATATATATATATATATATCCGTATGTTTCTAAAATATAGGCTGAGAAGTTTGGGTATGGTAATGTTTATACTCCCCCTTCTTTTTTTATAGTTTTAAATTCAGCATGGTTCATTGTTACAAACATATGTTCTATTGTATATTATTATAAGGTCCAGCACCACTATAGTTCTAAATAATTATCCCCTTCCCACTTTATGGTTTGTTTGTCAGCATGGCACATTTTAATAGTTATACAGTATGTTTCTACAGAGTAGATAAATAAGCTTTGTAATGATGATGGATGTAAATAGTGGCAGCAGATTTTTTATGGTTTGTAAATTCTGTATGGTTCATTGTAACACATGTTTTAAAATGTTGACATATTGCATGTTTTTATTCAGAATTCCCCCTCACCTAAAACAGACAACAATATGTTAAATGATTGTGCATCTGGTGTGTATTGTATCCAAAATAAATATTCACTATGTAAAAAGACTGGGTGATTGTAAACCAATATGATGTGCATTTACACTATATTTTCTATGTTTTCTTCCAAAATTATTCTGATTTTAAACCTACAGAAGTGCTACTTCAAAAGCTGGTAAGAGTCTGCCACACATATTCAATGTTATCCAGACAGAAAAAGAGGCCTGCTAAAAAAGGCTAGACCACCACTACATTTTGTACCTGCACCCCCAGCAGCAAACAGGAGGAATTATGGCAGTTTGAAAATGTATTCAGTCCCACCATTTGACAGGCCACCTACCTTCCACAAATTGAAGTGTAATATGTGAACACCATTGCTACATAGGGATCAGGGGTAAGCGGTGTTGCACACATAATATACAAACACAGACACCTGTCCAACCACAAATACCTGTATTAGCCTGTGCCCGGTTACTGTAACTGCTGAGCTGATAAACAGTAAAGCATCTGCTGTTTGTGTGAGTCAAGATGCCCACGTAGTAATGCCTGGAAATTTGATACCCCCAAAATTGTCACCATGTGAAAAAACTTCAACTAGTGGTACAGTTGGATATACATACAGTATAGTTATAATTTCAAAATCAAATCGAATTCTTTATTTCTTCAACTTTTGATGAGTCATTACAATAGCATTTTACAAAACCAGTTTAAAATACACTAGATACTTTGCATACATTTTAAAAGAGAACATATAGCATACGTATTTACATTTTTACATGAGGAATTAATTTTTTTGTTCCAAACTGTGCAATAGGGAATGTGATGTGTGCAATCTTTTTGTTCTTTCTTCATTTCACATAGTTTATATAATTTACTATTTCAACAGTATAAGAGTTTACAAGAGAATGTCAATTGCTTTTACCAGCAGATGTCAAGTCAAATATGGAGGAAGAAATTATTTCCTTAACAACAATCTGTATAATCAATATATGTTCATTTTTGTGACTTAATATATTCCATTAGGTAAGATTTTAGAGAATGCTATACTCTATGTTAGAGTAGTGTAGCATGTAAACAAGATGTCTCTACCCGGGAATAGTTTAAACATGAAGTACCTTGCAGTCTCCAAAAATAGCTTATAATTAGATATCACAAAAGGTTTCTCATTTTAAGAAACTATAAAGAGCTGTTACTCCAATGGAAAATATCAGCCCAAATTTTGTTCACACCAATCTTAAGAGTGAACTTGATGGTTATGATGCAACATTACTAAATAAATCCATTTTAAGTATCTTAACATGTCTTTTGTGACATAATCCAAAGGTGGATTCATTAGTATCCATAAAGTCTTCTCCTTTGTGAATACCTTAGATGAAAAATAATGTCCGATGGATGCATTTCTCATATGTTCATATTTTGGACAGTAAAGAAGAATATGAATAAGAGTTTCCAGCTCATTTTGGCCACAATAACAATATAGATCTTGATAAGTAGATTTATTTTTAGAGAAAATGCATTGTAAACATTAAGACTGAGCGACGCAAGACAAAACTTTATGAAGATAACTCTATCCTTTTTGTTACTAAGAAACAGTAATATGGTTCTAGAATGTGATTTATTTTATTTTGTGCATACCACCCATGTAATTTCAATGTCCTAATTCGCTGCATATCAATAATCAATTACATTTGCTTTAATTTATTTTTTATTAACTTTGAATATTCTTGTGAAATAATTTTCTTCTTGAAAGTATCATTCCATAAGTGATCCAGTTTCATAAGTTTTAACATATATAAAACCTCCTTCAGCCATGACAATGAATAATTTCTGATAATGCAGGATGCTTTTTCATCTATGCATTTTTTAGTCAAACTATTTGGATACAAGCTTGTACTGAACTACTAATCTAGTATGCTATTTTAGCTGAAAGAGCTAAGTATTAAACTTTTTTACCCTACCTGGTTCTGTCCTAGCTATTTCTGAAGTTGTTGATCTAGTGAAAAGGTTTTTCCAATCGTTTGACATTTTTTTCATGCCATATCTCAACTTCACAATGAGCTACTGGATTCATCTTCATCTCCACCATACGTAAAATGGAAACTACAGAGTAACCTTCATACCTATCATTAAACTTCAATAAAGCATTTTTTGACTGGAATAACTAATTCACTGTATAGGTGATATGTTTTGTTGTCTTACAATTACTAGAAAAATAAAATCCTAGGTATCACTAACTAGAAATCACCTCCAAGGGAATATTGTTAAGGCGCCATGTTAATTTTGAACTTCATTTTCCCACTGTTAAGACCTGTGTCATTTTGGTATTAATAATCAACCTATTTTTAATATAATATTGTTGTAATAACATACTTTGTCTGTCTAGTGTCAGGTCATCAGCAAACACGCTGTGCTACAATATAATCCAGGATGACTATCTGTTTAGTGCATTGGGTCTAGAATATAAAAATAACATATCATGGACAAGAGGTCATCCTTTACAAATAGGACCACAAAGGTTCAACACACATCAAAGGAAGGCCTTCTATACACAGAGGGTGGTGAACCTCTGGTACGGACTCCCCTTGGGGGTAGTTATTAGCAAAGACAAACAAGAATTCAAGCATAGGCTAGATGAACATATACTACAGGGTCATAGTTTATCCTATTACAGGTAAATGACAGGAGCAATAATGGGCTCACTGCTTTCTAAGCTGCTACATCCTTAGTATGCACCTAAGTATACACATGAGCACTGGCACTAAAGTTCCTCCAACAGAAGGAGAATGAAAGGCCTCTGTCAAAAAAGTAGTTAGAAGATCATTAAAAAACACATTAAAAAGTAAAGGAGCTAAAATACAACCCTGCTTCACACCCTGATTTGTAGCAAAAGGATGTTAAACATTTCTCTTCAAATTATACCTCACTGTAGTTCAGTTATCAGAATAGAGACCAATAATCATTCTCAAAAGTGTATGATTATATTTTAAACCATACAATTTGTCCCATGGGAGTGATTTACTTACTCCATCAAATGCGCCTTTAAAGTCCACAAACGCTAGATAAACAGGTATTCATTTTTTAATACAGTACTTCTCTGCAATATGATGCAAAATAAAGCAGTGCTCTATGGTTGAATAACATGTCCTAAAACCTGCTTGATATATGTTTAAAACATTATGGTATTCTAACCAAGTGTGTTTAATCTAGCCAAAATTATTGTTGCAAAAATCTTGCCTAGGCAATCAATTAGACTTATTGGTCTATGATTTTAAGGGAGATTTGGATCTCCTTTTTACAGCTGTGGGCAGAGCCTGCAACTGTTTTTGGATCAATCTGTTGCCTTAAAAATGGCCAATTGTGGCACCTTCCTTTTGACTTTTGGAAGTATCCCTCCAAAAGTTCAATGGAGCTTGTAACACTCCACCATAATCAGCTTCTGTGGAGTAACAGTTGCACTATTTTGGCTCTTACTTCTGTATTCTGGGACAAGAACTGTACATGCACGCCTCACACTCATGCGCAGTTCTGCTGGTACTGGCATATTGTGAATGGCAGTATGCCACTCACCGCAACTATACATGCTTGAATGCTGCGCATGTGAAGTTATGTCGCCACCACCATCTTGCGGATGGCACTCCCCCCTCACCTACCCACTGCTCCTGTCCTCCCTGCTTCTTCCATTCCCTCCTAGCACTGGCAGAAAATAAAACATTCCTGCTCCCTCCCACTGCTGCTGTACTCCCCACTCCCTCCATTCCCTGTTCTGCACAGACTTCGGCTGTCCAATCCCCATATCAGCATCACGTACCCCTCCAACTCATGTGGCACACTGGAAGCCCAACCCAATGTGATCCAATGTTTTTTTTTTGGCCTGCACCGACATCGGGGTGCCAAATCCCTGCATCAGCATCACGTACCCCCAACTCATGTGGCACACTGGAAGCCCACCTTGGTGTGCCTAAATCTATGTGTCTTCCTTCCCCACTGTACTGACATCAGGGTGCCCAGTCCCCATGTTGGCATCATGTACCCCCCAACTCATGTGGCACACTGGGAACCCACCCCAGTGTGCCAAAATGTATGCTTTTGTTTTCTTTTTTTTCTGTAAATAAAGAAAATTGTCCCCAATGTCTTTTTTTACCTGTAAAAAAGAAAACAGTCCCTCATCGTTGCCCCAGTCTCCCTTTCCCACCCTCCCACTGATTACCCACCTCCCTACACCCTCTCTTACCCCATACTTACCTCCTGAGGTTGGCACTGTCATCGTGTCTGGACCAGAACATGTATGCACTCTTCAAAGCTGAACCACAAGCTGAAGAATGAAAAAGTAAGCATGATATAATGGCAGTCAATGGGGGTTTCAACTTATGTTGATATATCAGCCATTTTTAGGCATTTGGCTCCAAATTTTAAACATGGGGGTTCTTGGGACCCCACCTCATCAACACTGTCACTGTCATTTCATTACTCAGTCCTGAAAGGTGCTTTCATGGTCACTGTGTGGAATCACCTTTCAGAACCGATTAATGAAATGACAGTGCCACTGTTCATGAGGTGGGGTCCAAAAAAGTCCATGTTGCAAATTTGGTGAATAAATGACAAAAAATTAGTGCGTCATGAGTGTCTGTTGCATAGTTTCTATGCATGCTCCTAACTATGCCAATTTTTAATATTTTCATTCCAGATTTTCAACATTGCCATATTTGCATACTCCCTTATTAACAGTATTGCTGTCTTTTTTTCATTTCCTGCTCAAACAATGTTTTTGCACCTGTGGCACAGAATGGTACTGTCACTCTGCAAAATCACCTTTTGGGACAAGTGAAAGAAATGACAGTGGCACTCTTCATGAGGTGGGGTCCCAAAAAGGCCATGTTGAAAATTTGGTTAAACAACTCTAAAAAATGGCAGAGTTACACTCGGGCATTCAAAATGTTCTACGCACATGTGTAACTTTGGTCATTTGGCAGCTCACCACAGCTGTATCAGCTCTGGCTGGATCTTGTTTAAGAATTAATACTATTATGTTGCCTTTCCATGCATGAGGTATACTCTATAATTATCTGCTATAATTTTATTGAATGATATAGCCAGGCAGTTACTCCACCATGCCAAATGGAGTTTGCCCTTTAAGGGGCAGACTAGGTTGTCCTGGTGCACCCCTTCCCTCTGTCATGGAATGGTAGTGCTCAGAAGGGAAGGGGGGAAGGAAGGGGAGGGGCTAAGGACCAGAACAAAGGACAGGTAACAGGAAAGGGAGGGGCAAAGGGTGGTACATAAGGGACAGCACAAGGGCCTCAGCCACTTTTTGCTGGAGTTTTTGATTTAATTGGAACTGCAGCACATCAGATTAGTGGAACAATTTGGAGAGGTTTGTGCACCAGGCACAGCAGGTAAGATTGCTTCCAAGGAATGAAGTTTAAAAAAAAATGTGTTTTAAAAAAAAAGATACATTGTTGTGACTGCTTTACAATAAGCTGCTTTTTGAAGGAAGTCTTTAGCATTGCTGGCCTGGATGAATGTGTTTTTTCTAATGGTTTAGGGTATAAAGAGGTAGTATGCTTTGTTTTGAAAATGTCTGATTCATTAGGTTAGGTTTGAGGAAATTATAGTATTGCTGGTCCAAGGACACGCGTTTTAGTGGTGATAGTAATTTTGCAGTGGTACGGAGATGTGTAACTGTTTTAAAATCACGATTAGGCACAGTTCTGTTAGAAAAGCACTGTGGTGCAGGGCCAGTTTAAAAAAAACAAAAATTGTGCAGAAGGCCACAGCGTCTGCCCGGTGGTGGACTTAACAAGAGAGGAGGCATGGAGACAGTTTGTGGATCAGAAAATCGCAGTAGTGGACAAAAGCTGCAGCATTGTAGGCTGGATGGTAAAACCTGGGGTTCTGGGTGGATTTTTTCCAATTTCAAAGAATGTAGTGGGTCTAGAGGAGGCCCTAAACAAGAGGGGGCAGGAGCCCGGCAAGGGCGGCCGCGTGGCTGACGTCACACGCCACGCAGCAGTCGCAAGGGAGCAGAGGCTAAAAAAGAATAATGGTGGACAGAAAAGGGCTGGGGGGGTGAGCCTGGTCCATCCTTGTTGCTGGGTGGAAAGGAGAGCATGGACGCCTCACGCACGCCAGCTGGACCGCGTGGCTGATAAGCAGACCCCTCCCCTGCCCTAAAAACCTTGTGGCCACCTCCTTGTGTGGTGGCTGGTGAGATTAGCAGGCCTGGAAGAGGCTCCAGAAGCAAAGGAGTGAGAGCGTGATCCGGGGGCCATGTGACATGGCATCACACGCCGCATGGTGTGGGCGATAAAGCTTTTCCCCTTGTTTTTGTGCTGCTTGTGGCGTGGTGGGCCTGTTTTCCTGTTGGGTGAGTTAGGGGGTTACAGGTGAAATTAGTAGGCTGGGAAGAGGCCCTAAAGCGATGGGAAGCAAGAGCACATGGCAGCGACCATGTGGCATGACACCACACGCCGAGTGGTGGGTCACGATAGAACCCCTTCCCTCTTGTTGGGCTGCTTATGGCAATTTTGCCTGTGTGTCATCTAGCCCAGTGCAGGGGTGAGTGGTATCATCCCTTGGGAGGAAGCTTCTATGGAGGGCAGTCTGGCTTAACAAGGAGGGGACAGCAGCAGTGTTGGGGCTCAAGGGGAGGTTTCTGGACCTGCGATGGAGCATGCTGTGGTTTCCAATGAGGGGACAATTGGACTGTTCATGGAGGGGCCAGCAGGTAGAGGCCCTCTAGCATGGGGGAGCGTAAACACGCCATGACCATGCGGCATGAGGTCACATGCCACGAAACAGGTGCAGGGATGGGGTGGGGGATCCAAATAGAGGATGAGTGGGGAGGACAGGGAGGCCAAAAAGGTGAGGACTGGCTCTCAGGGGAAATAGGAGCGCATATGCGCATCCACACCAGAGGGTCTCGGGGGGGAAAAACAGGACACCCCCTGCCCTTAAAAAGAACCTAGGGGCTGCATCCCACTTTGGTATGTCATGGGGCGGGCAGCAAGCCACCCCAAAAAAAAGAGGGTGTTTTTTACATTTAAGCCTGGGCTTCACGCACGAAGGTGGTAAACCTCAGGGGAGGCCTTAGCAGTAACCTTCATGGCCACAGTGGATGGCATTGGGGGAAACAGGGAAGGGGTGGGGCATATGAAGGGGGTTAGGGGAGGGAATGGGAGGGGTTAAAGGAAGGCTTAAAAGGGGGCCAAGGTACAGACCCAGGGGGGTGAGTGGCCCATGTGGCATGCGCCAATCAAAAAGGACATGGCAGGGAGCAGCCAATGGTGACCTGGTTGCCTAATTGAGCTTGGGGCCTGACCAGTCATGCAAGTGTGTGGCATGAGGGACAGAGGGATGGCATTATAAAGTGTATATATATATATATATATATATATATATATATATAGAGGCAAAAACTCTGTTTCATGCATTAGTTAGGTTGTTCCACGACAAAAGTGAGGAAATTGAAATAAGTTGAAAACTCCCTGACCCCCCCACCCACCCCCCAACCGGCATTGGGGTGCGATTGGGATCATCAGGCCCTAACTCTCACCCCATGACATGTGTAAAGCAGCAGAAGTATAGGAGAATGGGTGAAAATATCACATGGCGGCAAAGTTACGGCACTCAAAATTGATGGTTGGAAGACTCCAGGCAGCAAGGCCGGACAAGGTTACAGGTAATGCATCCAGCACAGTGGGGGATACTATAAAAGAATACATAGGTCAAATTGTATTGGCACTGGGAACAGGAGGTCTAGGGCAGATGGAATTGGCCCTGGCAGAGATTAGGGCAGAGAAGGAGGTGCTGGGCAAAAATGAAGGGTGTGCAGAGAGAGAAGGAAGAGGTACAAGGGAGATAGGTGCACCTGGGATGAGGATAGGTGAGCATGTGCCACTGGCCATGAAGGAAAAAATATGGAAAGGGGAGTATGTGGATATATTCACTTTGGTGAGCTGGGAGGTGGCAGCCAAGTATGAGGAAATGGAAGGCATAGGTAAGAGCGAAATGGCAGCGGTAGTGCTGTTAGGGAAGAAGGAGGATGAGAAGTTCGTAAAAGGGAAGACTTGGGATGGGTGGTTCATAGGTTTTGCCACCTTCTCAGCCATTGTACTGGAGAAAAGGCCTGAGCTAGGCATCCCACTCATCACCTATTCTTTGATAATACGGGGGGCAAAAGCAAAGGGTGGGGTGGGGTGGTTGTACTATGATGAGTTTTTTCGGCAGAGAATAGCAACATTTGGGGACATGAGATGGGATACCAAGCAGCTTGATTTATGGACTGATTACGTAACAGATCAGTCCACACCCGAAGGTGAATGGAGAAAAAGGGGGACTGAATCCCAAAGATGCTGCTGGGCTTACAACTGGGCTTTTTGCTCATGGCCACAATGCCATTTCCAGCATGCTTGTTCAAAATGCATGGGAGGGCACCCGGCAAGTAGATGTAGAACAACATGGGCCCAAGGGGCACAGGGGCACGGGGGTCAGGGGTCAGGTCAGCAGTTTTTTCGAGAAGGCAAGGGGTTTAGAGGGCAGACATGGAACAGGGGAGGGAGGGGTAGGGTGAACTCAAGTAGAGGGGGTCAGGTTCACTGAGAGAAGAAACATTGCACAAAACAAGGGGAAGGGGCCAGGGAGGAGTAACGGGTCATGGCAGGGACCAGTTTGGGATGGCCAGAACCCCCATCAACTTGGAGGTATGGACAGCCTTCTTGGATGGATATCTGAACACAAGCATGCGGGATATGATTATAGGAGGTTTTAACACAGGATTTTCACTGCAGTGTGGGGGGCTCAGACAAGCGAGAGAGGCGAACAACCTGGGGTCAGTGAAAGGAAAGGAAGGGATGTTAAGACAGAAGATAGATAAAGAAAAGGCAGTGGGAAGGGTAGAGGGCCCATTTAACACCCCCCATTGTGGAACATGTGGATTTCGCCATTGGGTTTGGTACCAAAGAAACAGGAAGGGGAATACAGGGTGATCCACCACCTGTCCTATCCAGAAGGGGACTCGGTGAATGATTTCATCAGTGAGGAGCATAGTAGGGTGACATATGCAACACTAGAGGATGCAGTCCATATAATCCGGGCCACAGAGGATGCATGGATGGCAAAAATGGACAGTGAGTCTGCTTTCAGACTGCTGCCGGTTAGGAAAGAAGACTGGGATCTATTTGGTTTTAAAATTGGGGGGCAGTATTATTTTGACAAAGCAATGCCAGTGGGATGTTCCATAGCATGTGTGACATTCAAGGCATTCGGCACCTGTTTGCAGTGGATATTCCAAGAAAAAATGGGTTATAGGACGGTCATCCATTATTTGGATGATTTTCTATTCATTGGGAGGGGGAAAAGAGAGACACAAAATATGCTGGGTGAGTTTCAGGAGTTGTGCCGGGAGCTAGGGGTTCCACTGGCACCAGAAAAAACAGAAGGACCCAACAGGGTGATGGAGTTCCTGGGGTTGAGATAGATGCCCCGAATGAAATATTTAGGCTACCGGACAAAAAAGTAAGTAAATTGAACGAACTGATTCAAGTACACACCAGCAGGAGAAGGGTACAACTAAAACTAGTGCAGCAGGTGCTGGGGCATCTGAACTTCACCTGCAGGGCCATTGGACCAGGATGAGCATTCACAAGGAGGTTAGCTAGGGCTACAGCAGGGGTCACCAGACCACATCACTGGGTGGACTTGACACAAGGTGTCAGGGAGGATTTTAGAATATGGGAAGAATTCCTGAAGGAGTATAACAGGTGTACTTTCTGGCAAGAGGAGTGGCTGTACAACACAGACCTCGACCTCTACACAGGTGCTGCTGGGGGGCTAGGAATGGGGGGTTACCTGAGGGGCAGGTGGTTTGCAGAACCATGGCCGGCCAGCTGGGTGAAGGATGGAAAAGTGAGAGATATAACACTACTGGAGATCATGCCCATATGGGCATGTACCTTGGTCTGGGGGGAGGAATTACGGGATCAAAAAGTGATATTTTGGTGTGACAATAGAGCAGTGGTGGATGTACTAAACAACAGGGGAGCCAGGTCAGATACAGTCATGCAGGTATTACGATGTTTAGTGTTAAGAGCTTTGCAGCTGAACATGTCATTCAGAGCAAAACACATAGAAGGGGTATGCAACACCCTGGCTGACAGCCTTTCAAGTTTGCAGCTGGACTGTTTCCAGAGACTGGCACCAGCAGTGGAAGAACAAAAAACTACCATACCAATGTGCATCTGGGACGTTGGCAAGAAGGAGCAGAACTGCTGTTTCGCAGCTCATGGGCACCTCAGACTCTGAGGGCCTACGATGGGGCCTGGCGAGTGTTTCAAATATTCAGGGCAGAGCACCAGATGGAGGAAAGTGGGCCGGTCACAGAGGAACAATTGTGAATGTTCACCGTGGAGCAATGGCAGAAAGGGACCACCCACGCCACAATGGGGGTTTATCTGGCAGGGATTAGTGTTATCTGCAGCCTAAAAGGGTGGAATGACCTGACAAAATCACTGCTCATCAGAAGAATGATGCAGGGATGGGGCAGATTGAAATGTGGGCCAGGGGATAATAGGAGGCCAATAGGGAAGCAGTGGCTAATAAGGCTAAAAGAGGTGCTCCCAGTAATATGCATATCGAAGGCTGAGGCCCAGCTATTTCACACTATTTATGTGATAATGTTTGCGGGGGCTATGAGAGTGAATGAGGTGGTAGGCCATGGGAAAGATGACAAGGAAGGAGGTTTGGAATGGGACGATGTGAGTTGGGGGGTGAAGGAGATACGGATCAAGCTAAGGAGGTCAAAAACAGACCAAAAAGGGCAAGGTTGCATGATAACACTGAAAGGGCAATCGGAAATTGCAATATGCCCAGTGCAGGCTCTGTGGGTTTTTGCCGTAGAGCAGGTGACCAGGACGGGAAAGCTATTTGTATATGGTGACGGAAAAAGGGTCACCGGCTATCAAGTCACAGCAGTGCTGAAAAAGGGCATGCAATTTCTGGGGGAGGACCCAGCTAATTACTCATCCCATTCCCCATGGATTGGGGCTGCCTCACAGTGGGCAGCAATGGGGGAACCCGTAAAGGGCATTTTGGAAAAAGGGTGCTGGTGGTTGGCCAGTTATAAGAGATACATCAGAGCACTGAAGTAAAAAAAAAAAAGAGGAGGAAAAAGAAAGTACAAAAAAAAAATGGAGTTGCGGTGCCCCTATGGGGGAGCACAGGTAATGGGGAGGGGGAGGTTAGGGACAAAGAAAGGAAAGAGGCAGGGGGGATAATACAGTGAGGGCACTAAGAGTATGTGTAAATTAATTAATTTTCTTTGCACCCCATAGGTAGAGGGAGGATCACGGAAGTCTGGATCTGCGGCCATTCCTATATTTATTGGGCTGGAAAGAGAGCAGAGAAGAAAGCTGGGGGAAAGCAGCTGTACCAGGATGTAAGACAGTGTAGGTTGGTATGGCACGGCATACGGGGGATGAGATGGGCACAGCTCCTTCCCGCTTTGAAGGAACTCAAGGGACATCAGCCCAGCCCAGACCTAATCATTATACACCTAGGGGGCAACGACCTAGCGGGCAGACCATGGGTACACACATACCTACAGATAAAAAAGGATCTAGTGGCAATATGACAGTGGTGGCCCCAGGTATGCCTCGCCTGGTCAGATATGATACCGAGAAGGATATGGAGACAGGAGCACAGCCACAGGGTGGTGGAGAGGGCAGGAAAAAGATGAATAGAAGGGTGGGAACATTGATAAGGCAGATGGGGAGACAGGTGATACTGCGGGGGGTAGAAGAATGGGTGGAGGACTTCTACAGGCTAGATGGTATGCACCTGTCAGACCAAGCCATAGACATGTTCAACACAGAAACAATGGGTTTCATAGAGGAATGGAGAAAACAGGAAAAAGCTGGTATATAAAAAAAATGAAAAGGGGAAGAAAGGATCATCCCTGAAGTAAGGGAGAGTGATACCTTAAGTATGGGGGGAAGCCAGCCATCCAACGTAAGCTGGAGACTGGCTAGTGGGGAAAAAGGGGGGGGAGAAAAAAGGAATAACACAAGAAGATGAAGAAGAAAGCGGTCTATGTTTTTACCATTACCTAGTGGAAAAGGAGAAACAGAAGGCACCCAGGTTTTCACCTGGGGGAGGGATAATCAGAGATTGCTATGTGGACAGAAATAAATGAAATTTCTGGAAATATGATAATAAAGAAATGGAAATGGAATATTGGATTATGAATATAAATAAATTAATTGCCAATCTGAGCACAACAACAAACAGTGGTCTCTGTCTTTTGTGAGGGGAAAAGGGGGGAATCCGGGACAATGGAGTTTGCCCTTTAATGGGCAGACCAGGTTGTCCTGGTGCACCCCTTTCCTCTGTCATGGAATAATAGTGCTCAGAAGGGGGGGGAAGGAAGGGGAGGGGCTAAGGACCAGAACAAAGGACAGGTAACAGGAAAGGGAGGGGTGAAGGGTGGTACATAAGAGACAGCACAAGGGGGCCTCAGCCACTTTTTGCTGGAGTTTTTGATTCCTCCCACCCACCCTACTAGACAGAGCAAGAGAAAAGACAGTCAAAAGGGGGACTGTATGGTGGGTCTGTCAAGATGGATGACAGACGAGTCCAGTTGGACAGTTTGGATTGCCAAAGGTGGATGGCAGGTGATGATATGGTTATGGACTGCCAAAGGTGGATGGCGGGGGGGAAGGGGAAGGGGGGAAGAAAAAAGGAATAACACAAGAAGAGGAAGAAGAGGAAGAAGAAAGTGGTCTCAGTTTTCATCGTTATCTGGTGGAAAAGGAGAAACAGAAGGCACCCAGGTTTTCACCTGGGGGAGGGATAATCAGAGATTGATATGTGGATGGAAATAAATGAAATTTCTGGAAATATGATAATAAAGAAATGGAAATGGAATATTGGATTATTAATAAAAATAAATTAATTGCCAATCTGAGCACAACAACAAACAATGGTCTCTGTCTTTTGTGAGGGGAAAAGGGGGGAATCCGGGACATTGTATTTTGTAGAGGAATGGAGGGATCTTATCAAGTCCTGGGTCTTTGTTTGCTTTAGTTTGTTTAATAGCCTCAGAAATTTCATGTGGAGTAGTATTCAAAGGTAGATGGGCATCAGATAATTTTTAAGAGGATATAATTTCTAGAACCAATAACTGCATTATCAAAAATAATAAATTGTCATAGGTGACCAGTGTAAATGGTGGTATATGTGCTGAGATATCGGAGACATAATTGCCTGTCCCCTTTGCCACCAACAATCAACATTTTATTTTGAAGCACCCTCCTGATTCTATGACTTCTAACATATGAGACCATTATTTTACCTGGAATAAATTGTGTTGAGAAAGCAAACATTTCTTGTATTCCTTTCTGTATTTATTCAGAAATGCATAATTATCTTTTGATGGATGAAGTCTTATGAAACTTGTAAGTTGTGACATAAACTTTTTAAAATTTTTACAGTCTTTATTAAATCATGTGTCAAATATTTTTGTTTTGACTGGGTGATATACAAGTGGCAGAGTAGACTCACTGATGTCCTGGACAGTTAAATATATTTTCATTTGCTGATGAATTAGATGTTAAATACTTAATTTCCCTTGGTTCTTCATATTAATTAATACCTCTGCTACAGTATTTTTGTTTCTATTTCTGCGGAAAATAAAACTCTTCTTTGTTTTCTTATTTCTCTATGTGGTACAAGAAAATCAGTTTGCTGAATATTTTCAGCATGAAAATGTAACTTAAAGAGCAGAGGATGATGGTCTCTTTTAGGATGAAGAATTACCGTATATCAAATCCTAAAAAATAGTGGGCTGGATTCACAAAGTTTTCTGAAGATGCAAAACCTTCCCTAAGTCCCCAAAACTGCTGTAACTATAGAAACAAAGGGGAATTTGCACTGGGTGCTATTCACAAAGCCCTCTGCAGCTGCAGAAAACAACTCTAAGGACTGTGAAAAAAAGTGCAGGTGCAGAAGTCCCTGAGGGAAAAAAGGTGTGAGATAAGTAAAGCACAGTCCCTGAAAGGCTATTCTCAACCATTTTTTTTCTGCAGCTGCAGAAAAAATGTTACACACAGTGGGATGAGGTGCAACTCTCCCTCAGAAAACTGCAGTAGTGCCCCAGCAATTGGAATCAATTAAGGTGGAGGTGAGGCCCAGGTAATAGCATCCCAGATAGTATAACAGTGGCTGCTGTAACAGCAACAAAAGCACACATTGTCATGATATAGCAACAGGCAACAACCACCAGACACAGTGCAGCCCATGATGGAGCCCCACAGGCAGTAGAGCCTGGCCAGCCTGCAGTGAGTGCTACCTCTATAGGCCACAGGAACACCCCAGGGAGGGAGGACCAGCAGTGACAGTTGGCCACTGTGGTGCCAAGGTATTGCTGGTACCTGTGGTGCTGCAGTGGTCCCAATTGAGGGACTAGTTGCTAATCTCTTTGTGGGTGCTTTCAACTTCATTCTATGGCAGTCCTGTTAAAGTCTGCTGTTCCAGCTAATTAAGTTCACTGTTGCTGTGCCTCCTAAGCTATTTCTGCAGTTGTGGATCCGCAGTTGCAGATTTTCAGCACATGCGCAATTTCCGCAGCTGCGGGCGATTTTACAAAATTCTGCACCTGCTCAAAATTTCTTTATGAATATCATACAACTGCATTTCTGCAGTGCTGCAGGCCTTTTTCCTGCAGCTGCAGGATTTTTGACTTTCTTTGTGAATCCTGCCCAGTATGTTTGCCTGGGGAATGCAAACATGTAGTCTACCACACTAGCTCCTTTTGCATTAAGAAAAGTATAATATGCCACATGTTTACCCTTCAGACACCCATTTAATAGATTAATCTTAATTTTCCAGGAAGTGCAAAAGCCTTCTGCCACTTCTATTTACAATTTTATCCGTCAATATTCTATTTAAAATAGGAGTCCCATCATCTAGAAAAGCAGATGAGGAGATAGAACCCAATCTGGCAGTAAAGTCACTCATAAGCAGTACCACAGTTACAGGTAGAGCTGTCATAGCTTTCTGGAGTTGGATCTCTAAATTTTCCCAAATTTGCATGTCGCAATAGTGCATTTTTTGGGGGAGGTACAGACCTCTAGCTATTACACATATAAAGCATTTATTTGTTCCAATATATCAGAAGAATTATTGCATTTGGTGTGACAACAAGACAGGATATTATCGCCAAGATCTTCTGCACCTTAACAAAAATTGTTAAATCCCCTACTGGTCTACCACATTTTGTTGTTAAATTCTGGGTCAATAACGCTTTTTGAATAACCCACTACATTCCAGAATATAACAGAATCAGATAATTTCAGCTCCATGTTTCTACCACACTTCCTTGTTTACTTGTTATTGAGTCTTCAGGAATTCAGTCCTGTTTCGTGTTTGCTAAACACTGATACTGTATCGTTATATCCCAATAAGCTGCAAATGTTATTTGCCTCTGGTTTGTACATCCACTTTCTCTCCAAACCCATTCCACTCCCTTGTATCTCAGCCTTACCCCTAGTATGTTTGTTAAAATGTAACAACTTATTTTCATAAGTGATTGTTGTGTCTCATAACTTGATTTTTCAGTTCCATGGAGTGTTAAGAGTTATTGATTTCTTTCCTGTATAATCCTACCAGTGTTGATATTTTTCTTATCTTATTTGGCATTCAATGCCAATTTTAGAAATACATTTACCTTGTGAAAATTATTTTTTGATTCATGTAAGTGATTCATTATGTTTATGGTTAACTCTGCAGTTAGACCTAGATACTGGAATGAAAACATCTGTTTCCAGATAGATTTGACAATTTCCATGCCTGAAAGAAACAGACAAACCGATGCCCCATTCACAGGTGAATCCCAGATTGCAAAAATCAGATTGTTTTTAACATTTGGAATTACCAGTTCTCTTTACAATAATTGTATTGCCAAGTTAGTCAAAGAATCTGGAGTTTTGTTAGTGTTTTGATGAATGGCATGCATTTTTATAATGGCTTGAAGCCATCTAAGATTTCTTTATTAGTTTCCTGATTAGATTGAATTGTTGTATTTAAATATGAGACTAATTTAATCTCATCCACAGAGATTGGATCTATTATTTTTTTTATTTCCTTCCTTATGTTTTCTTCTGCTTTTTTCTTTTGAATACTTCATTGAATCTGGTTTTTCTATAGTAATCTCAATTATGAATTTTTTTTTTTGGGGGGGGTCTTGATTTATGAACAGGCACATTTTTCCTCAATGTTTTTTACCTTTCTTCTTTACTACTTCCTATTTGGAAATGGAGCACATTTTCTCAGTATCTTCCCTGGTATTAGAATGTTTGTTTGACTTCCTTTTAGGCTTCTTCTTGCCTATTTTCCCCCTGACTAAATTACCCCAGTTGAGGAGAGATGAAACTTGATTTTGTGAATTTATGGAAAGATTGGCATGCTCATTTTGAGAATCATTTAAAGGGCCAATTTTCATAGAATCCGCATCTGATCCTAGTTAAACTTTTCACCAGTTCTCTGAAAAGATTTCTAATCATACCTTTCTGATGTGCTAATGTGGTTTTGATTTTAATAACTTCATCTTTTAATATATATAATTGTTCCAAAAATAAATTTTTTGTCATATGTTGATCTTGTAATGCTTGAATTAACATTGAGGAAGAAGGTGTTGGATAATCTTTGAGTAAATCAGAATAATCATTATTTTCATTATGTGCAGAGTGATGCCCCATTTTACCATGATTGTTCACAAAGGATTAGTCTTGGTATAGAATTGGTGATTTTTCTAAGTTAAAAACTGAATTATCCAATTTAGTAATAGATTCAGGAAAAAGCTCCCACTCAAATTATGTGAGTGCAGAGAGTTTATCACTTACAGACCTGTTCATCTCATTAAATGACAGTGATTTAGCTTGCATATTTTGTTTGCTTTCAGTAATTCCATCTCATATGTGTAATATTGCTGGCAATAAACTATTTCTAAAAACTGTCTTTTGGTTCCCTAGATGATATCATTAAATGATTTCCCTTCTGAGTAGCTATTGGAATAACTTGAATAGAACCTGATACTTCTTTATGAAGCTGGGGAGTGGAAGTACACAAAAACATAGTAATTAAAATTTGCTTAGTTTTATTTTGCTCTTCTTTTTGTAAATTGGTGGAAAAATCTGGTTCACCTACTGTATTTTGTGGCAACATGAACCTGGTCACCATAAATTAAGGCACCAGAAACATGTCACCCATAACTACCATGCCTGTACATTCTGCCACAACCAAAATAGGGTGACAAGGGACAGCAGGGAAGAACAATTGCTCTGCATCACCCAACATGGGGATCTGCCCCCACACTCCCCACAAATACTATAGCATACCCCGAGTCACACATAATTTTCCCAACACAAGAACACCATTTCTGCCAGTGTGTTCCTGCTCAACACACATCAGTCAGCATACTCCCCTCAGCAACTTTTGACTCCTTGTGGTAGGCAAAGTCCTGAAAGGCTATCAGCACATTCCCTGTGCAACTGTCGAGGAACTCCATGGACATCCAGAAATGTAGACCTCCACCACACATCCCAGAACACAGACCTCCACCACACATCCTGGAATGCATACCTCCACCACACTTGAATCAACGGTGCACAGTAAATCCTGAGACAACACCAGAGCCATCTCCTGCCCACACTGATAAAACCCTGAATGCACAGAACAGCCTGCACCTGTCACTCCTACACCTGTTGATCCAGCCTGCATCTCTCATAGACTCAGACCTACACTGCAACCAGAAAATACAGCCGGTGCTCATATGCCAGTGATATAAATACATTACCCCTATAATGGTATACCAAAAATTCCTCAGTGGTTGGGGTGTTTTGTATATTTAATTTCTTCCTACATTTACAAGGTTTGTCCAATACATTTATGGGTGTTTTATTTAGGATAACTCCCTGAATAAATGGAGGCATTTTCAAATTTGAGACAGGATCAGTACCATTTGCTTTTTGCCCCTCAAGTCATAGTCACTACCATCCTTTTAAGTTTTCTTTAATACTTCTAGCTTGATTAATTTATCTAATAGATACCTTCTAAAAGGATACTTTATCTATAAATAATAGGACAATTCTTCAGGAATGCTTACCGCTGATAATTTAAAAATATACAGTTTTTAAGTTTTATCAGAGGTCTTGTATTGTAATGTTATTTCTGAATTTGTATGCTTAACTCATTTGTTCCCATAGACACCATATAGCGTCGGAACCAGCCATTGCTGGATCCAACTCAAAATGACCTCCAGGAGCAAATGAGTTAACAGAATGTTGATCGAGAAGCCCAATGCAACTCAATTAGATTGCAGTGTTTCACTATTGCTTGCCAGTTTTAGTTCTCTTAATTAATCTCAACTAAACAATTACTTTTACTATCCTATTTCACTAATGTGCATTAAATCAAATACTGCCCTGTGCACCTGGTGTGCTATTATTCTATGGAACTTTACTTTGCTTAATTGCACAATTAGTAGTACTTTTTAATCTATTACTTCAGTCAACTGTATTGCACTTTAGTCCAGTGTTATTGCACTTTAGTTCAGCACTACTGCTCTTTAACTCAATACTATTGCACTTTAATTCAGCACTGTTGTAGCTTAATTGCACTTTAGATAAAAACATGACCCTATTATATAGTTATCCTATTGCACTTTACACTGTTGCACAAAATAGCACTCCATTAGTATCACTTTCAATAAATAAAGTGCACTCTCAAAAAACAACTATCAAATATCTCTAAGGATTTTAATAATAAATTGAAAGTCCTTTAAGACTGGAGAACCGTAATAATTGAGATATTTTATGAGTTTCAAATCTTCAAGTAGCAGAGATAAAAGGATGCAGTGAATCAGGTCTACAAGGATCAGATGTACATTGGTTGTTGTGTCTGATGGAGTATGCTGTGCAAGGCAAATTATCTGGTACTGCTTGGCCTCTCTATCAGTCCAATATTCTGCTGCTGCAAATTTGTCAATGTATGAAGCTGTGCTGACTATAAAATGTAAAAAACATATATATATATAAATTAAAGTCTATCCCAAAACACCCCACCACACACCTCCTGTCCCTAAGGTAAAGTGTTATTATTCCAATCAAATGATGGTTGGTGGAGGGAGAGAAGGGAGGGCCCGCAACATATACTAACATATTAAACAAACAAAAAGTATGCTGCATTTAGCTGCAACACTACTGTGAGTTTACAAAGAACCTACTCATAAGTTTAAAATTAAATCGATTCTGATTCGAGCAAAATCCCTTAGCAAAATAATTAATTTCTCCAAAGTATTTTTAAAGTTACTTACTTGGCATTTTGCCATTTGTAATATAAAAAAATACTGATAACTGTTTTGCTCCTCATTTTTTTACAAAAGCTGTATGAAGAAGATTTTCCTTGTGGCTTCAGTGCTTCAGTATTTGCCAAAGTAGTAATTGAGATTTTTTTTGAAAATGCTAGGGATGCAGACAGTGTTTTACACACTGGATCTGCAAAAGATCCCTGAAACAGACTGCAGGCTCTAGTGTGCATGTAAGGTCTCCAGTGCTGTGAAAGGCAAACCACACGGTACAGGCAGGAATGCGGTGATTGCATGACAAAAACATGAAAATGCAAATCAATTTACAGGTGAGACCAGAATTTCCTGATCGATCAATTATTAATCAATTTTTAAATTGACCGAGTCACTGAATCCCCAATTCCCTTATGGCCAGTAAATATGTCTTTAAAATTTATATTTTTAAATAGTCTAAATATATGTATATATTGTCTTGCCTCCTCTGCCACTTTTGAGCACTTCATGTTTGGATTTAGACCTGGGCATAGCAAGGAGACTGCCCTGGTGAAGATGCTGAATCAGCGCCTTATAATGCGAGATAAGGGAGAGCATACCATCCTTGTTCTCCTGGATCTCTCTGTGGCATTTGACACCATGGACCATGAGGTGTTACTGGATTGACTGCAGAACTGGTGTGGACTAACTGGCAATGTCATCAGCTGTTTTAGTTCCTGCCTCATGGGTAGAGTACAGAGGGTGATGATGGGTTTATCCTTGTCTGGCCTGATGCCTCTATGCTGTGGAGTTCTGCAAGGTTTTGTCTTGTCGCCTCTGTTGTTCATGGTGTATATGTTGCCTTTAGGAGACATTATCAGGTGGTATGGGCTGTGTTTTCATTGCTATGCCGATGATACTCAGCTATACTTGTCCTGTGTGCCTGGAAACCATATGGTAGCCTCTGTGTTTAACACTTGCATGGCCAACATCCAGAGTTGGATGACTCAAAACTGGCTATGACTCAACCTAGACAAAACAGAGGTATTGGTAGTGGATTCTGGTCATTGGCAGGATGGAGGAGGGTTAGGGAATGGATCTTGGTTTGAGACTGGGAGATGTTCCCTTGTCCCCCCAATCAGGTTAGGGATCTGGGCATGGTCCTTGATGATGGTCTGACACTTGATGCTCAGGTGTCAATTGCCATCCAAAGTGTTTTTTACTATCTTAGGAACATTGCCTGGATCTGGGCCCTGATATCAGCTGATGACCTTGCCACCCTAATACATGCCTTTGACACATCTAGGTTGGACTACAGCAATGCTCTGTACCTAGGGCTAGCTGGAGGCAATCTCTGCCATCTACAGCTGATGCAGAACATGGCAGCCAGGCTGTTAACAGGTGCATCAAGATTTGATCATATCATGCCAGTTCTCTGAAGACTGCACTGGTTGCTGATAAGGTGGAGGATTGCTGACCTAGAAAGTCCTGCACTGCCTGGGACCATAGAAACATAGACACTGCTGGCAGATAAGGACCACTAGGTTGATCCAGTTTGCCCATAGACCCTATACAGTGTATGTGATCACTGACACTATTTGAGCAATGGCTTTTCATCCCTCCCTCACCTCTGAAGGTTCCCCTATGCCTGTTCCAGGCATACTTAAACCCCTCCACTGTGCTTGCCCCCACTACCTCTTGTGGCAAGCTAGTCCAAGCATTGATGACAATCTATGTGTAGAAAAACTTCCTCACATTGCCCCATAATCTACCCCTCTCCAATTTCATATCATGCCCCCTTGTTCTAGTACTTTTTCTCCCTTGGAAAAGGTCACCCACCTACACCTTGTTCATGCTCTTGAGGTATTTTAAAGTTTCTATCATGTCATCCTGCTGTCTCCTCTCTTCCAGTGAGTACATATTGAGGTTCCCCATGTCGCTCCTCATTTGTTTTGTGTTGCAAGCCTTCACCAACTTTGTTGCCCTTCTCTGGATAGCCACCACCTTGTTTATGTCCTTGGGCAGGTGTGGACTCCAGAACTGCATGCAGTACTACAGGTGAGGCCTTACCAATGTTTTATACAATGGCATCATCACCAACCTCCTCCTGCTAGTGATACTCCTGCCTATGTACCCCAGCATGCCACTGGCCTTCCTCACAGCCTTTGCACATTGCTTTGATACCTTGAGGTCATCAGAGATAGGTACCTTTCCTCTTTAGTGACAGTCAGCTTCTCCCTCCATCCTGTAGCTGTCCCCAGGGTTCCCTCTACCCAGGTGCATTATTTTGCACTTCTTAGCTTTGAACCTCAGTTGCCATGTCTCCAACCATCTTTCAAACTTCTTTGTGTCCCTTTTCATTTTCTGAAACCCTTCTGGAATATCCACACTGTTGCAGATCTTGGTGTCATCCACAAATAGGCAGACCTTTCCTTCCAGCCCCTCTGCAATGTCACTAATGAAGACATTGAACAGGACTGGTCCCAGTACTGATGCTTGTGGTACTCCACTTGTTACCCCTCTCTCCCTGGATTAGATCCTATTTACCACCACCCTCTGCCTCCTATCTGTCAGCCAGTTTCTAACCCAGTGTATCACCTTTTGTCCCATGCCCAGACTTCCCATCTTGTTAACCAGCCTTCTATGTAGGACAGTGTTGAAGGTTTTGCTGAAGTCTAGTTAGGTGATGTCTACCGTCCCTCCCTGATTAAATTCCCTAGTCACCCAATCAAATAAATCTATCAGATTTGTTTGACACAACCTCCCTTCTGTGAATCCATATTGCCTCAGGTCCTGGGCTCACCTGGATTCCAGGTGTACCACTATCCTTTCTTTCAGCAGTGTCTCCATGATTTTCCCCACCACTGATGTGAGGCTGACCAGCCTGTAGTTACCCCCTACTCCCTAGTGGCACTTTTGTGAAGTGGTACTACATGTGCCCTCCGCCAGTCCTCTGGAACCAACCCTGTATTGAGTAACTCAGTGTACAGGGCTGCCAGAGGTGCTGCAAATTCTCTTTATAGCTCCCTTAATATCCTTGGGTGTACTTCATCTGTCCTCATGGCTTTGTCTACCTTCAGTTTTGTGAGTTCTTCCAGAACTCTCTCCACTGTGAAAGGACTGGTGCCCACTTCCCCCCCATTGCCTTTGCCACTCAATTGTGGTCCTTGACCTTCCCCCTTCTTAGTAAATACTGAGGTAAAGTATTTGTTCAGTATCTCTACCTTGTCTAGATCCCTCTCCTTACACTCTCCCTCTTCCCTTTGGAGCCTCACTATCCCCCCCGTTGTTCTTCTGTCGCTGATGTACTTACAGAATGTCTTGTCCCCTTTTTTCACCATCCATGCTAAATGGACCAGACTACCTGCAAGGCCTCCTGGTTCCTCACTGCCTGGCTCGCTCTCTCCATTCTTCTGAGAGATGCCTCCTGGTGGTTCCAAGGGCAAGGTTGTGGCAGTCTGGAGAAACATAAACATAGAAACATAGAAACATAACATAGAAACATAGAAACATAGAACATAGAAACATAGAAACATAGAAACATAGAAACATAGAATTTGATGGCAGATAAGGACCGCTTAGCCCACCCAGTCTGCCCATTTCCCTACCTACTGGATAAGCTGCAGATCCTAGTTAACCAGCAGCCTACTTCTTCCTACCCCCACCCCCCAGAACTGCCTTATGACTATCCCATGCATGCTTGAATTCCACCACTGATTTTGACTCCACAACCTCCTCCGGAAGGCCGTTCCATGCATCCACAACTCTCTCTGTAAAAAATACTTCCTTAAATTACCTCTGAGCCGCCCCCCCTCTATTTTCAAAAATTGCCCTCTTGTTCTTGCACACCTCTTTTTTTGAAAGATGCTACCCTCTTGGACTTTGTTGATTCCCTTGAGGTACTTGAACGTTTCTATCATGGCCCTCTCCCTTCTTTCCTTGAGGCTATACATATTAAGCTCCTTAAGTCTCTCTTCATATGTCTTCCGGTGCAGACCCTGCACCATTTTAGTTGCCCTCCTCTGGACAGCTTCCATCCTGTCTATGTCTTTGCGGAGATTGGGTCTCCAGAACTGCACACAGTACTCCAGATGGGGTCTCACCAGCTGTCTGTACAGAGGATAATAACTTCCTGTTTTCTACTGGTGATGCCTCTCCTATGCATCCCAGTATCCCCCCAGCCCTCCTTGCTGCCCTCTCACATTGCTTGCCCACCTTTAGGTCATCTGATATGACTACCCCCAGGTCCCTTTCCATTTTTGTTATTGTTAGTATCTCACCCCCCATTGTGTACTCTTCCCCTGGGTTTTTGTTTCCCAGGTGCATTACCTTGCACTTCTTAGCATTGAATCTAAGCTGCCATACATTTGACCATTCCTCTAACCTTGCCAAGTCCCTTCTCATCCTTTCCACCCCACCCTGTGCATCAACTCTGTTGCAGATCTTAGTGTCATCTGCAAAGAGACATACTTTTCCTTCCAGTCCTTCTGCAATGTCGCTTATAAAGACATTGAAGAGGACCGGTCCTAATACTGAACCCTGCGGTACCCCACTAGTAACCCTCCTTTCTTCTGAGTGGACTCCATTTACTATTACTCTCTGTGTCCTATTCTCCAGCCAATTCTTTACCCAGGCTGTCATCTTGGGACCCATTCCCAGCTGGCTAACTTGCATATTAATCTTTTGTGTGGGACTGTGTCAAATGCCTTGCTAAAGTCTAGGTAGGCCATGTCCACAGCCCCTCTCTGATCTACTACTTTGGTCACCCAGTCAAAGAAATCTATCAGATTTGTCTGGCATGACCTTCCTGCTGTGAATCCATGCTGCCTAGGGTCCTGTGCCCCTCTGGACTCTAGATACTCGACAATTCTTTCCTTTAGATGTGATTCCATCATTTTCCCCTATCACTGAGGTTAAACTAACAGGTCTATAGTTTCCTGCTTCTGCCTTGCTCCCACTTTTGTGAAGGGGAATCACATCTGCCCTCCTCCAGTCCTCGGGTACCACCCCATCCTCCCATGATTTGTTATAAAGGGTAGTCAGTGGTGTCACTAGTTCTACCCTAGTTCTTTTAGAATTCTGGGATGAATCCATCAGGCCCCATTGCTTTGTCCACCTTCAGTTTTAAGAGTTCTTTCAGAACCCTTTGTTCTGTAAATGGGCCGTATCAACTTGTATCCAGAGTGTTACTACTGTTTGTTTTATGTACCTCCCCCTCTTCCTTTGTAAATACTGAGCAAAAATATTTGTTTAGTATCTCTGCCTTTTCACAGTCTCCCTCTGCCCACCTTCCCTCCCCTTTATTAAGCCTCACTATCCCTCCGTTGGTCTTCCTTCGCTCCCTGATGTACCTATAAAAGGTTTTATCCCCCTTCTTAACTGAGTTGGCCATCTTTTCCTCGGTTTGGGCCTTTGCTGTTCTGACTGCCTTTCCAGCCTCCTTTTGCTTTAACTGATACAGTTCTCTGTCCTGCTCCTTCTGCGATTCCTTGTACTTCCTGAATGCTTTCTTTTTCTCTTGAACCTTCACTGCCATTTCCTTTGAGAACCATAGTGGTTTCTTACAGCGTCTTGTTTTGTTTATTTGCTTCACACAAGGCTCGTTACCTCTGTGATGGCAGTTTTATTATTCCCATTGTTCTTCCACCCTCCTTCCTGCCCATTTGCTAGTGCGTCCTTAGGCACTCACCCATTTTGGCAAAGTCAGCCTCCTAAAGTCCAGTACTTTTGTCTTTGTATGGCTTGACTCTATTGCTGTGTTTATTGTGAACCATACTGTTCGATGGTCGCTAGTTCCCAGATGGCTACCCACTTCTACATCTGTAATCCTCTCACCATCTCCATTTGAGAGAATCAAGTCTAATATTGCTCCCTCTCGAGTGGGCTCCAGTACTAGTTGTCTAAGGCATGCCCCCTGTAGGGCATCTAGAATAACTGCACTCCAGTTAACATCTGGCATATTCAGATCACCCATCAGCAATATCTCCCCTTTTTCTGCCATTCTAAGTATACTTTCTATCATTTCCCTGTCCATTTCCTCCCCCTGAGAAGGGGGTCTGTATACAACCCCTGTGCATATTGTGGTGCCATTGCCTGTCTCCAAATTTACCCACAGTGCTTCTTCTCCTCCCTGTGTACCTTTTGTTCTGTTGCTTTTATTCCTTCCCTTATGTAAAGAACTACTCCTCCTCCTCTTTTACCCTCCCTGTCCCTCCTGTACACAGTGTATCCTGGTATGTTTATGTCCCAGTCATGGTTTTGTGTGTACCATGTTTCTGTGACTGCCACGATATCCAGATGTTCTTCCTCCATCAAGGCCACTAATTCAGGAAGCTTGTTACCCAGACTACGGGCATTAGTACTCATTGATCTCCATGTTTTGATGGCTTTACCTTCCAGTGCAGCATCCCCCCACTGACCATTCTACCTCTGTCTTTTTCTCATTTAGTACCCTGTTTTGTAGGGAGAGGCTGGGATTTTCCTGCTGCTTGTCAGTGCCTCCCCCTTTGACTAGTTTAAAAGCTTGCCAATGAAGCATTTAAACCGATTGCTCAAAAGACTTGTTCCCTTCCTGGACAGATGCAGACCATCCTGCCAGTATAGGCTGGTGTCCCTCCAGGTGGAACCCCAGTCCCCAATGAAGCCAAACCCCTGTGCTCCACACCATTTTTTTCAACCATTCATTAAACTGTATGGTGCCAATTACCCTCGCCTCCACCATGCTTTTGACAGGCAGCACCTCTGAGAAGGATACTGTGTGTGCTAATCATCTTAGGTCCCTCCCCAACTCTGCAATGTCGTCCTGCACTGCTCTAATCTCATGATGAGCCAAGTCATTTGTCCCTAGGTGGACAATTACATCCAGCTCAGAATCCCTTGCAGCTGTTCTCATGATCCTGAGGATGCACTTCCTGTCCCTCCAAGCCATGGCACCAGGCAGGCACCTTACTTCATTTTTCTCATCTCCCCCCAGTTCTATACCCCTAATAATTGAGTCCCCCACCAGGAGCTGCTTCCTTTCCCGTTGGTGTCCTCTGCCTCCTTTCTGTGGGCCTCCCTTGTGACAGTTATCATCAGTCTTCTCTGCGGGTACACCCATAGGGGAGCTATGCTCCCCCAGAATGGTGTATGGATTGTGGAGTGGAACAATTGATTGGGTGTGCCTCTGTTCCACCCTCCTTACCCTCCCTGAGCCCACTGTGGTCCAACTGCTGTGCTTTCTTCGCAACCTCTGAGGAAGTGGTCATGCCTGAGATCATGCCTTCTCCATTGCTGCACCAGCCCTGTGGAATTCATTGCCAGGCTATGTCAGGGAGGCACCCTCGGTGGAAACCTGTAAGAAAGGGCTAAAGACATTTTTATTTTATCAGGCATATGATTTAATATAACTACTGAAAGTTTTATACTTTTACCAAATGTCATGTTCTATGTGGTAGATAGACATATTATGGTCTTGGTTTTATATACTCTGTAATGTCATTGTGGAAATGTTTTCTGATGTTTTTGTTTTTAAAGAAATTGTACAGCACTATGAGCCTCTGGTAAGGGGCACTTTATAAATAAAGTAGCTATCTATCTATCTATCTATTTATCTATCTATCTATCTATCTATCTATCTATCTATCTATCTATCTATCAATATACTCTCCTTGAAGTAGTACAGTAACTATATCTCTAAATAATTTTACATCCTGCATGACTTCTTTCAGACTAAGGCAGCACTGGAGGTTTATGGAGAAAAATGAGCTTCACAACACGAAAACAGATTTTAAGCAGATAAAAAAACATTTCTGTATTCTTCCATACTATTTGCTTCCTTGTTTGAATTAGAGCTTCCAGACCCAAAAGATGCTTCTGCATTGTCAATTGTGGCAGCCGCTTTGATTTACCAGTTTCTCTCTGTCTTGCTTAAACTCCTTTTTGTCTGCCTTCCTTGAGCCACTGACAGGTCTCTCTAGTGGGGGGGAAGCAATAGAAATGGATACTCTCTGGGGGTGAGGCAGCTTCAAACAGTTAAGTTCAATATAAAATCATACATGTTTAAGGCAAAGATGGCATACCTGTTGAAAGTGTAAAACAAATTGCCCAAGACTTTTTAGGAGCAGAGCTCCAAGTCCCAGCTGCATGGCTTCAAACCAACTGACAGGAAGTCAGTGATAATTTAGATCCTTTTGGTATACCCATGACTCTCTTATCACATATACAGCTACCCCTTGGTTATAAACTAACCAATAACACAATGAGAGCTTCACAGAAACAAAGCCTTCATAAAAACAGCTTTAAAACTATAAATATAAATTTTAACTGTGGCTTACATACCAAAAATGATAGGCACTAGAAATATAATTAAAAATACTAGCTTGGGGATGGCCAAAATATGTACTATTCAAATAAGCTATGGTAAAAGCCTAGAGGTTAGAGTAACAAGCTGTGAATGAGCTTGGTACATACAGCAGACCTGGGTTTCATTCTCACTACTTCCACTTGCATACTGTGAGACACTGAGCAAGTCACTTAACCTCCCCAGTGCTCCCTGGCTGCCCCTGAAGACAGACACTTGTGCCTGGTGGACTTTGCCCGGTTACGAAAGAATAAAAAATTAGACTTATACAATCTGGGCAGGTCATCAGGAATACTAGGCACAATGCAGTGATCCAGTATATTATGAGTAGAATTAGATGGGCTAAAAAAATATTAGCTACTCAACTCCTAATGCACGAACGGCGATTGTGGAGTGTATCAGACCAGTCATGGTGCTGTGCTTAATGCGTAACTGACAATGCGCAATCATTAATCAACAGATAATTGGGGGTGTGTGGGGGCCACAGCCCCCTGATGAAAAGTAAAATAAATTGATTATGTCTACGATTGATCAGAGATAGTCTGAATTAGAGGGGGGTGCGGGGGACATAACCCCCCGATGAAAGGTAAAATAAATGGATTATGTCTACTAGTTTGTTTTCTTTTTCACTTTTTCATATTAGTTTTTTTATTGCCCTATTGATGGTAGTTGTGTGATGTGACAGAGAAGGGGGAGTTGTGGGGAAGTGGGCACAGACCCCCAATAGCTGGGTCAGTTGCCACGCGTGTCTCTTCACCGTTACTTCACTTGCCTGGGTAGCGTTACGTTACACTTACATTTATAGCGGCATGCGATTCATGTAGCTTTTGCGCTATGCAACATCGGGTGGTCTGACTCTCTCCACAATCACAGCGTGAACATCAGTCTCCCCTGTGCAAGCACCAGGCACCACTGCATAACCAAGTGCAATCTGTGTCTACTACACCATGCAGCATGTGAGATTGTTATGTGGGTTTACAAATCAGCAGTCTCTCAAGTGTCAACAAAGTAGTGAATGTGAAACTGAGTGTTTGTGAAAACTGTGAATGGGGACAAAGTGATAATTCTGTTGTGTGCATGGATCTGACAGGCAGTAAGGATTGTATAAGACTGGCTCAAAATAGCACCTCTGAAGACATGTAGATAGGGAGTGGTGGCACACCAAACCATGAAGAAGATATATGTTGTCAGGAGTGCCAGCAGATGAGGGAAGATGGTGTAGCTGAACTTGTGTATTTAGAATTCATAAAAGAATATGGGAAATCATTTTAATTATACAGTATTGAGTATCGCCAGCAATTTCAATTTACGAATCTAGACCGTATAACATCCATACCAACTGGTTCATGCAATTGTCCAAGGCTGTGTGTGGGTGTTGATGTGCAAAATGGCTGCCACTGCACAGTCAGTCACTTTATCACCACCAATCTCACATTGCTCGTAAAGTTGTTTGTGATACAATCTGAATGAAAAGTGCTATATAAATGATTTTTCTTCTTCTTTCAATACTATTCTGCAATCCATACAGTTTGGCAACAATTGTTGGCTAGAATAAGATGTACTTTGGGGAGATATGATTATGTTCAGCTACACCTGAATTATGATAGTTTAAATGACCCTGTGTATTCACTGCATAGAAATTCCGATGATTTAAATGCTGTTGAATTTTTAGATCATCTAGCTAGTTTGTTAAAGATCAAGATGGAGGTATGTGCTACAATAATATGACTTTAATACTGCTAAACACAGTCATGCAAAATATGCACGGCGGTGTTTTCAGAGATGTCAGATACATTTTTTTCTAGCTAGATTGTCAAACACAAAACAAGACATCTAGTTAATATTGGGAATCAAAATAATGCATTATTCTTTGCAAGTAGCTTAATTGCTTTGCTAAACCAGCAACTAGTTGATCATCAGATTTTAGCAAAATCCAGAGATTTACAGAAGAGGGTAGGCTTAACAGAAAACACAATGGTAGATTTGAATCATATACACCTATTTGAGGCAGAACTAATTGTGACCATCTGTGTTTACTTTATGAACCAAGCAGGTGTATGGCAGAGGTTTGTTAGTTCTCCTAATAAACAGGCAAATTCAGCATTTATCCTGTTACATGAAAACCATTATTATGGTATTAAAAATCGCAAAAACTTTTTTGGGGCCAGAAATGTGTGTGAGCATTGTCACACCCTTTCTGCACACAAAGGGTTACATACATGCCCTAACATGTTCCTTGCATGCAAATCATATGACTGTAGTGAAGTACAAGGGGAGGTGGTAATGTGCCCTGATTGTAGTAAATACTGTGGGCTTGATTTTCAACTGGCCATTAGAACAGCACAAGGTGTGCTAATCGAAGTATGTGGCAAACTCTGGGTACATCAGAGACCCTGTGCCCTATTTTATAAAACTAGGGGGTCCCTGCACCAAAGTCCCAAGATTGCTGGAGCTGCAGGGTTGGGACAAACATTTGGCACACCTGAGGGGTTTGATGGAGGGTCCCATCAAGCCCCTCTGCCTGGCACAACCCTAGAGAAGCCACAAAGGTGGGGTAAATAAGCTTGCAAGGAGGTGACCATGGCAGTAGGAGCAGTAGAGGTACCATGGGGGCAATGAGGGCATGGTGGCAGTGTCAGGGTACTGAGGTGGCACCTGGTGGGGGTGTCATGTGCAGTGTAACAGAACTGATCAGACTGGGTAGAGGGGGGTTGGCACAGGTGGACCATGACCCAGACCCCAGGTGGCAACAGCCCTACCACCTGCCCCAGCGGTACCACTGTCCCCTACCTGCAGAGGGTGGCAATGGCCACAGGCAGTGGGGTGCAGTCAATGGAGGGGGATGTTCCCAGGCACTGTGACATTCCCCTGGTACTCAGCCCCCTGCATGTAGGCATGCTGATGTTCAAAAATCAGGACTGCCGCAATGTTTGGCACAAGGTGCCACTTACATTAAATCATTTTGGTACAGGCACCTTATGCCAAACTTTGGGCTTTGAAAATCAAGCCCTGTAGCTCAGTGACCTGTTACAGAGAGCACAAATTGGCTTACCCTGATTGTCATTTACCTAAATTATGTAAATTGTGTGGAACAGAATGCTCAATCTTTGTTTTCATCCAAAGTGCCACACTTGCCATGAACATGTGAGCCCTTTTTAACCCCACATGTGCTCTATCCAGCCATTAATGTCACCACCTTGTTCACCCAGTTATATATTTTATGATTTTGAATGCATGCAATATGTCAGTGCAGGTGACCCTAGACATATTTCAAATTATATCTATGCCACTGAAAGAGGCTGTGAGTGGGAATTTAAAGGCACTGGCTGTGCTGCAAAATTTGTAAAGAAGTTTATTTAAAAAGGGTTTGGAAACTTAGAATTTATCAGGAGAAAAGGACTGGTAGGGCCATCCAGTCTGCCCTATTTTCCTCTGCCTAAATTACCGTACCCTGGACTGTATTTGATCACTAGTGTCTCTCCCTCCTCTCTTTCCTTTACTTATCATGCCCATAATAGAAACATATAATTTGTCATTGGAAAAAGTCGGATAGGCCCTTCCAGTCTGCACTGGTTTAAGGGGTACACTTTTATAGCATATAAAGCAATGGGATATGACAGTCACTTCATCTTAGGCTGCTTGTAAAAGAGAAAATGGAAGTGGAGTTATTGGCTCAGAGTAGTAAACATATGTTGGTGATGTAAAAAGGTTAAATATCCATTTTATTGTTTCTTTAAACTTCTCCCTATGAGACATTTGGCTGTGCCCTGGACTATGGGTTTTGAGGGTGTAAAGGCATACATTCCACACTTTCTTAACAAACCAGAAAATTAGAATTATGTAGGGCCTATGCCAGACCCCAAAGATTATGTATTAGACTTATATGATGGCTGATAAAAAAAAAAAATCAGTTTTTGGAGTGGCATGCATTACATAAAAAAAGAGAAATTTGATTTTAAAAAACAATGACACCAGAACTGCAAGTCAGATGTGAAGATATTAAAACAGGCCAGAAAAATGTTTCAAGATGGTGTAGAGATGTGCCAGGTTGACCCCTTTCAGTACATTAATATAGCATCTGTATGCATGGCCATGTTTCATTTTAAATGTTTAGAGAAAAATGCCATTGGGATTATACCTGCTGGTAACTGTCACCACCAGTGCAAATGTTACTCTACACCTGCCATACAGTGGCAGGGGTACATAAGTGAGCAAGAAACAGTTTCCATACAGCATTTTTTAAATGGTGGGAAAGTGCAGGTACACCAGTATCTTCTTGATGGTTATGCTGTAATAGATAGTGTTTCCAGAGCGTTTGAGTTTTTAGGGTGTTTTTATCATGGTTGCAGGCTATGTTATTTTGTAGAACAGTTTAACACAATGCTTAATACAACCTACAGACACTGTTACACTGTGAAAAGATCACAACTTAGATTATTTGTATGGTATGCTGGACAAAGATAACAACAAGCAGAAGTAATACATTTATTACATACTCATGCCATAACAAGTGAAGCAAAGCAAACACAAGGGAGCCAGTTTCTCACCATTCCTTGAGGATGGTCTCTCTCTCTCTCTCTCTCTCTCAGAGGAACTGATATGCAAACAAATATATGAATACAGTTACAGATATGATAAACATACAGCATTGCATAAGGCATGTAAATAAGGTGGCTCTCTTGGGCAATTACATAGGAAATGAAATTGTAAAGTAAGGAAGAATGAATCTCTAAACAATGGAAATTCATAGTCTGCAACTTGTTATCAGTCTCACTAGAGACAGTGAGTCTGAGAACACATGCAATGTCATCAGAAAAGCATACAACGTGTCACAATAGTGGAAAATTACAAAATATGAGTGATTATGAGTATAGCAGAATATATGGCAGAAACATAGCATATAGGTAAATGCATTACAGATAAATATAAGCATAGCAAATATAAATAAAGAACACTAATATAAGTAATAAAACAAGATAAACATTATAAGACTGTGTAAAGGCACTAATACTGTGTATAAGGTTACGGTTACATGTGAGCCACTGGGTGGTATATAATCCAGACATAACAGTTGCCTCCTTGTTGCCTTGCTCATAGGGCAACACAACAAAAAGAAGGTTAGGTGTAGTAATGGTATATCTGAATGTGTCAATAAGCCTGAGGCACAAGCCTTGTAAAAGAACTGCAGCCGTGCAAGATGCTGGATAAAAGTACGCCTCAGACAGCAAAGGTGTAGTAGTGGATGAGTTAAAACAAGATATAAATTACTATCAAGCTTTAAAACATTGATTTGAACAACTGCTTTTCAAAGCACATAAAACTCGTAATGTAAATGAATTACAATTCTATAGCACACAGATAATGCAAATGTAAAAGTAGACCTATTCAGGAGGCAACACAGGGGTAATCACAGATGGTCAGATCATAAAATACAAAACAGAAACTGGGTATGTCAACACCACAGTGGATATGTGTATAAGAAAAATTGTTGATGTGTATTATCACAGAACATTGATTATAAAAACAGTGTTAAAGTCATTGTCCATTCATAAAGAACATTCCATATTGAGAGTGTCAAAAGGCAGATAAAGGCGGCGTACAGGATAGCAGCGTACGTTATTGATTGAAGAATCTGATAACAATGTCCTTAAAGAGGAACCAGTCCATAAGGTTCGAGTTTGTAACCGCAAAGCAGTGTAGTTATATTGGAAATGTCATTCATTGAAAGTTTGTAACCCATAGGGCATACACGGCACATGGGGTTGTGCAGACATGTACCAGCACAGTAAGAAAGGTAATGTTCGTGTATCTGGATGCTGGTTGGTTGGCTTGGCAAAGGCCTTGGCAAGGGTTGCATGAAAATGTCCATTGAATGTTTCAATGGAACAGCCGTACCCACACAGGCATAGCTTTTTGTAAAAAGAGCACATTTCGCATAAATAATGACAGTTCATAAATAACATAATTCATGAAAGAGTAACCAAGAGCACAGTCCATATAAGAACAATCAGTTTATATGAGGTGCCAGTCAAATATGGAAAACCATCCATGAAGAAAAGATGTATGTGTTGCTTGAAGATCTTACCAGTACCTCTCTGTAGAAACATAAAACATTGTTAAAAACATAGTTTTAAAACACACATATAGTTGTCAAAAGGAAAATGGTATGGTTATTAGCAATGTCTTTAGTTATGGTGTGGTGTGACATAGACAAGTGATGGCGTCGGCCATGTACTTGGAGGTGCAGGTCGAAGTCCAATAAGAAGAATATACCATTTATTCATCTGTGAATACACCCTGTTTCCTAGTCTCAGAACAGGCTGTGGCACCAGGGAAAGAAAAAAACATAGCTTCCTTGCTTATAAGTTGAAGTTTGGCCTGGTTTAGGCCTATCTCATGAAATGAAAGAGCAATATTATGCTTGTTATATGCACTTTGAACCTTTACCATATGGCAGTATGCCATATACACCATGTAACACAGGGGTATACAATAGTGCCTGTTGCATCTATGAGATTTGAAAATGTTCCTTTTGTAAGGTCCATTGTCTAGGATGAAATACTCCTACTGTAGATAGTCAGGAGTGTGGTGCTCTGATACTGATTCTGGAGCACATCAGTTCCATTCCAAAAGGGGTCTGATAACATGATGCTAGGAAACCTAGAATTGTTTGTATTGAAGCAGAATTTATATTCTGCCATATTTTGTGTGTATTACACATTATATACAAGGTTACCTAGAAGTGATGAAGCAATCAGACCACTAGTTGGTCTAGGTTTATGCATGGAACATTGGGTAGGCTTTTTGTCTCTGCTGGGGTAACAACAGTTGGAAACATGGCAGTGCTAGCAATGGAATGAGGTGTACAATATTATGTAGTAGTAGTACTATATAGAGCTAGAGCACAAAATATGGATGTATGAGTACAGTATAGGTGTAGAAACCTGTGTGTTGTGCTTGGGCCTGGCATATAGGCAGGATGCCAGTGGGTATCCTTCTGGCATAGGGCCTACCTTGGAGTGTGCCATTAGCTAGGTGATTCTTAGGGATTTGTTGTCAATTGCTAGCAGTCTGCCATTTAGTCTGTAAGACTGGTTAGGGGCCACCATTATTGTGTCCAGGTATACATGGTTATCATGTTATAATGAATCTGGATGGAAAAGCAATGCTAATCTCTTTAGTCTGGGAGTATGAATGGTGACACACAAATCATAAGAAAGAAATAACCATTCATGGGGGTGTTGTTGGGACATTTTAGCTTGTGGAAACAACTAATTTGTAGTGTAAATGGTTGGTACTTGGTACCCCCCTCCCATTTGGGTGTGACAAATGTCATCCACATGGGCCTAATGCCCCAAAATATCCACGGATGTGGAGCTGTTTACTGAGCTTATACTTGATAAGCTGCAACATTATGTGAAAACATAATGAAATGACATAATCACAATGAAACAATAGTCAGTTTAAGCGCATTGCAGAAAATACATATTAAACACTGATCACATTGAAAATGTAGTTGGTCATCAGAGTCCAGGAATAACTGTTGAAATAATATTGTCTTTCACAGGATCTAAAAAGACAAAAAGGATATGTGAAAGAATATGGCATGTACACGGTTCTCCACCGCAGCTGATTACTTGTTGAGGCCAAGGCCTTTGCACCTGGCTGGTACTGGTTGTTGGCATAAAGCCACTTGCAAATAGATTGTTTACAGTTGTTCTAAACTGCACTGTGAAGGCAGAGAGGCAGAGCTGGTTTATAATCTTAGAGAACATTATATATTTTATTATTAATTTGCAACCAACAAATGGGTTATTAGAAAACACACATTTTTCTTCTTGTGTGATCTTAGTGGAGGGACAGTGTGTTCACCTCCCCCATTTCTGGATCTGCTAGCTGTAGCTCAGTCAGGCCCAGAAGTAATTTCATGTATCTACAACCACTGTAGGTGCACTGTAAGGTGGCATGGTTCAGTACCCTCCTTGAACTACCTATCTAGTACAGGAGGCTAGGCTTATAGTAGACCATATCTATGAAAATGTCATAGACATGGTGAATCACACTAAGAATGGTAGCAGCTGCAGCATTATACATACTCATCATTGATGAACCGTAAAAGCCTTCTATCAGTGAGTACAGTCTGTATGAAATAGTCCATATACAGCAGATACTATACCTAGACAATTATTTGTTAAACATATAGTCATGCAATGTTGTGTTAGTAGTTAACTATGTCATTGGCAGTCCCAACAATTATGTCTCCCTGAGGGGCACACCAGTTGTTAAAACAGATGTTAATGTAAATGATCAGTTACAGAGGATAGGCATATATACAATTCAAGCCCTCTTCCCCCCCCGAGCTCCTACTTCTGCGAAAGAGGCAGCACGGATACTGTAGGGCCAATGCTGGAGCAGATGCCCAGCCATACAACAGTAAGAACTATCAAACTGACTAGTAACAGGTGTTTGCATAAATGTTATAGAACACTTTTTTCCAACAGAGGTGTGGGTATTTATCCACAATAATAGTGACAAACTGTCTTTGCCAATCAGTCATCACCTGGAAAGTTGTATGCTGAATAAATACAGATGGGTTTAACCCAACTTGATAAAACTAAAAATAAGGGCAATACAGTATCCTACTATGATGCAAACTATAATAACATTATAAAGAAATTGGGCCACTGGTTAAAATACACTTATACATTACTAGTGGTTACTTGTGAGGGTTAGTCTTGTCCCTGTAAGAGAGAAAAATAAAACACACGCCACAAAAAAGAACATCTCATTTACTTAGAGCATTCTCCTTGTGGAAGGTTAGCATTGGTTCTTGAATTGTTACATAGAAACATAGAATTTGTCAGCAGATAAGGACTGCTTGGCCCACCTAGTCTGCCCATATAAGACGCATGCCTTCGACCACCTTTGGGGGTAGGCTCTTTTTATTGTAGCTACTAGTACACTCCGATGAATTCCTGAAAATGAAATAAATTAGTAATGTCAGAGTATTAGGCGTCCCTAATCCTCTGATTTGTGACATTAGTACTGTGTCATTAACACACACATCATTCTGATAAATAACACAAGTTATAATACTGGTATTTTCTATGTACAAAATTGTTAAAAGAGTGTTAAATTAGGTGAAGATAAAAGATTAAAATCTTCCAAACCATACATAATATGTTCTATGGCTGTGCACATCGTGTAGCTATCCTGTGAAAGATAAAGTAAACAGCGTACTACAAATGCTGGAGTGAACAGCCCCCCTTGATCGCCATGTGATACATGGGGATAAGTGATACAGGACAAGGACAAAGAAGCTGTCAGATCTTCTGCAAAGGAAGGCATAAGTAGGAATGGGTGGATCTGTAGATAGCAAGCAGCTTCATGGCTGCAAGCCCAGAGGGAAAAAAAAAATCAGTCCTAATGTCTCTTCCTGTCTTTCGAAGCCCTTACGAAACTCTTATTCTTTCTGCTGATCTGTATTAGTAATGTTGAAATCAATCCAGGCCCACCAGAGGGCATCACCTCCCCAGCAGATCTAGCCTCCATCAAAGGACTAAGCTTCCTTCATATCAATGCATGCAGCCTCCTGAAAAAGCTTTCATTAATACAAGCCTGGGTCGCCCATACTTTGCCAGACTTTCTTGTAATATCCGAGACATGGCTCAAACCTTCAACAACAGACAGGTAGGTAAATCTACCCAACTACCAAATATTCAGAGCAGATCGCCCAACAAGGGGTGGTGGTGTAGCTATTTATGTAAAGTCAAATATATCTGCATCTTGCCTTAGTGCAACATCATTGCCCAAAGAGTTCGAATGTATATCCCTTAAAATAACTCTCCCCAACACAGCAGCTTTTCAACTAGTTGGCTGCTATAGGCCCCCCTCTGCTGACCACAAGCTCTTAACTCACCTGGGGAACCTAATCAAACCGGGCCCTGAAGAAATCATAATCCTAGGTGATCTAAACCTAAACTGGCTCTCCAAGACAGCTGCACCTCTAGTATCATTCTGTGATACACATGGGCTTACACAACTTATAAGTGAACCAACAAGAATCAATTTAAAGAATAGTAGTAGTAGCACCCTACCTGACATAATGCTGGTAAACAAACCCCTCCTACTCTCACATGCTGGAGTGCTATTGAGTGACATAAGTGACCACTGTCTCATTGCAGGAATAAGATCACCCGGCAAACCAGCTAACCCAGCAAAATTCCTTCTGAGAAGATCCAAGAAAAACCTTAATATTGGGGGATATCTCCATGACCTAAGCCACTCTGCATGCTGGCAGGAGTTCTACCTTACGCATTCTGTGGAAAAAGCACATCAGGTGTTAAATAGCATAATCATAGGTGCCCTTAACACTCATGCACCAATCACTAGTGTTAGAACAAAAAGCAAATCTTGCCGCTGGTTTTCAGCCGACCTTAAATCTGCACTGTTGGAGAGAGATAAGCTATGGAAACTGGCAAGGAAGACTAAGGAACCAAACGACTGGATGCTGTTCAGGAAATCCAGAAATAGCTGCACCAAAAAAGTAAGGGATGCTAAGGCTGCTTTCTATATGGCTGAACTTGACGCCTCTTACCACAATCCTGCTAGATTCTGGGGCACCATCAAGGGAATCTTAGGGCAGGACTCTAGCACCTCTCTGCCATCTCAAGTGCACCTTAATAAGGTTGCTATCTCTGATAAACGGGAAGTACTGGATGCGTTCAATAATCATTTCACAACAGCTGGCCTTGCTTTTGACACCTCTCCAACTAATCTACTACGGGCACAACTAAACTCCCAGTCTACTGAGGTTCTGAGGGCTGATTCTTCCTTCTCCTTCAAACCGGTTTTACTGAAGCAAGTAGAGGACCTAATGCTGCAATTGGACACTAAAAAAAGCACAGGTGCAGACTCTCTTGACCCCTATTTTCTAAAAATTGCAATTCATGTGCTTGCAGTTCCCTTAACACATCTTTTTAATCTATCATTAACCTCTGGCTCTATTCCTTCGATATGGAAAACAGCCCAAGTGTTTCCCCTCCTAAAATCAGGGGACCCCATGGACCTCAACAACTACTGGCCCATATCCATTCTTCCAGTGCTTTCCAAGATGCTAGAGAAATTAGTGAACATCCAATTAAGAGACTACCTTGAAGTTAATAAGCTCTTAAATCCTTCTCAATCTGGATTTAGGGCCAGGCACAGCACCATCTCTGCACTGGCCAAAGTTACAAATGACTGGTAAACTGAGCTAGACAAAAAGAGCAGTGTCTGTGCTGTATTCCTTGATCTAAGCAAAGCGTTCGACACCATGGATCATGAGCTGCTACTCTCTTCACTGCACTCCATAGGCTTAGACCCACCCTCTCTTAAGTGGTTCAGATGTTACCTCACTGATAGAAGATCAGAACACCAGCCTCTCCAAGTCCCCCGATGCTGGACTTCTCAGGGACAAAGATCATTTGCCTATCATGCCCCCAGCTGGCTAAATGCCCTCAGCACTCATATTACTGCCTCCACCTCTCTAGGTATTTTTAAATCAAGGCTTTTCTCTCACCTTGCCACCTCCAGCTCTTGTGACTGCCCTGATTAAACCTCCTATTTTCTCACTACCCACCCTGTTCCGTTATTTGACAAAGACATGTTTGGGAAACCTTTTCTCCTGCTATTGTCTGCTCCCCACACCATTCACTTACCCTCTCTGTTCTGGACTTTTTCCCTATTTGTTTCTCCTAATCTGGCATGACCTCTTTCTTGTAATAATAATGTGATTATTGATATCTCATGTCCTTTTGCACAAGTGATTTGATATGTATTTGTATATGTTTTCTTGCTCCTTGACACAACACAAATTGTTGTGTTATCTATGTAACCTTTTGTACTGTACTGTACCTAATTGACGTGGAACCTTTGTAAAAGAGCCTCTGGCTCAAAGGTAGTAATTCCTAGAACAATAAACAACAAACAACAACAAATAACTGATAGAACGCAGCAGGTGAAAGCTGAAGGTGACCTATTCTCATTAAAACCACTTCTAAGAGGAGTTCCTCAAGGATCTATCCTGGGCCCTATCCTTTTTTGCCATTTACATTAACAACATTGACTTTAATCTCACCAAAGCCAATGTTCACCTCTTTGCAGATGACACTGTTTTATATGTCAGTAACCCATCGCCTGCAATGGCCTATGAAATTTTACAAACAGAATTCTCCCTTTTGCAACACCAACTACTTGAGAAAAAACTCCTCTTAAATGCAAAGAAGACAAAAGCTATGTTCTTCTCCACTAATAACTATACTAACACCTCCTCACCAAGCAATCTTCCCAATTATCCACCATCCTTGAGAAAGCCTGGACTATGTAGATAAATTCAAATATTTAGGGGTGTGGATTGATAGCAGGCTTGACTACACTCACCATATTGAAGGACTTCTGAAAAAACTTCGCCAGAGGCTCGGCCTATTCTTCAGAATTAAACATTTTCTAACCAGAAACTCAAGGCTGAGACTAATCCAGGCCTCATTTCTTTCACTTATCGACTATGCAGACTTCCTTTATGGTCACTGTCCTATTTCCTATTTAAGAAAATTGGATACCTTGTATCACAGAGCACTAAGGTTTATTACAGATCTGCCATTCAACACTCATCATTGCTCTCTCTATGCTGCAGTTGGTTGGACATCCCTACACCACAGAAGGAACAGAAATGCTGCACTATGGATATACAAAGCTTTGTCTAATAAACTTCCATCCTATATTTTAGACTGCTTTACACTGGCCACAGCTAGGTCCTATGACCTAAGAAGCAATAACTTCATCACGCTTAAGTTACCCAAAGCCTACACCCGGCATGGGAGGTCTGCAATCAGCTACTCTCTAGCAATGGCATGGAATTCTCTTCAGAAGACCCTAAAGTTGACCAACTTTATACCTCTAGCATCCTTTAAAAAGCTCTATGTAAGTCTCTTCCCAGAGAAATGCAACTGCTACCACAAGGCCTAGTCCAGTCACATTCACAACCTTCCCCCTTTCAGTCAGCAATTATTATTGACAGCCCTTCCATAAATCATCTCCTTAGTTTTTCCCTCCCTCACAGCCCCCTTATTTTGTATCTCAGCCCCCTATCATACCTTTTTTACAGCTTTGCTTCCCCTGACCAAGACCTCCACACCAACTCCTGGCACTTACTTCTACCCCAACCACTCCTCCATACCTCCTACTGCTAGTAGCCTTAGCCCCTATCTGAATCTCCCACCAGCCCCTCCATGTCATTCATCAGAGGCTGTTTATCATCATTTTTTGCAGTCATCAATCATTATATCTGTTTGTCTGCTTTAGTTTGCCCTGGAGCCTGTAATATCGGTTACCCTGTGTTGCGTACTTGCTTTGGCTCCTCTATTGGGACTTGGACATTCTGGTTTCTTCTAGTGTACTTTTATTGTATCCTACCTTGTCCTGTTAGGTTTTATCAACCTCTATCCTTCATTTGTATATATGTTTATATTACTGTATCTGTTTAAATACAAGTGTTCTGTATATATCTGCTACTGTACCTTCAATTTGATCCTTGACCTATCAGGTCCATCTTGTAAATGAGCTTTGCTCAATGATGTCCGCCTGAATAAATAAAGATTTTGATTGATTGATTGAATGATTGATTAATGTCATGGACAGATGAGGAGGACTGGAAAAAAAAAGTAACTTGCAACAAAAGTACTCTTGATGTGCACACCCCATTAAAGCTATATTTGGTTATGAAATACTGATTTGATTAGGGAAGCACAACTGTGAGATGGAAAAACAGGTACAGCTCAAAAACACACAGAGGTCAAGTGATTTGCAAAAGGTCACACACCATGCAAACAATGTTTCCTGGGACCAAACCCAGCTGTAGCTGCAGTGGCCTTGGACACCACACTGAATGAGAGGTCTGACAGATAAAAGAATACTGTCTAGCCACCAGCTGAGGCATGAAAAGCAAAACTGATGAACCATCACAAGTACTATGATTGCAGATGGAGAGGCCATATTGGAAGGGGAAAAAAACATAGAAAACCTGTGCAAGCATCTGCATCATGCTTCCATTTCCTTTTTTTTTATCCAGTAATAAACTATGATTAACTTGAATCAATACTAAGGACACCAGTCCACATACTTCAACATTAAACCAACCACTCATCTGAATGATAGAAAGTTCACAGGCAATGTGCTAACATTGCAAACATGTCATTGGCAATAAGCCAAAGGTGTTGGCCATTTTATGAGCTGATATAAAACATAAAAAATAAACCAGAGTAGCTTCAGAAGACACAGTTAAAGACCCTGATAATGGGTAACAGTGACAAAGAGACATAGCATATGCTGAATTAGGCACAGTGTTTCCCAACTTCAAATATTTCCAGACATCAAAATCCAGGATGGCACATTCAAAAATATATTCTGCAACACAATGCCACTGACAAAGGTTAACCTGGAATAAAGAAATCAAGATTCTTTCAACTCAAAACCAAAAAACCAATAATGAGTTTCAAGTAAACAAAGCCAAGTGAGTAAAAGACAGACCTAACACCGGCATCATTATAGTTAATGAAGCTGATATCATTAAACCATAATATTCATTACTGAATGCAGTAATGTTTCTGCAGTTATTTATCTAAACATTATCCAAGTAGTCATTAACAAAACTGCAGAGAACAGCATGACCTTGGGTAAACCAAGTATTCAAGAAATACATAACAAGAAATGGTGTACTACTAGCACTGCTCCTAAAGTGAGTAGCAAGGAACAGCTGTATAGACAAAAGTGTTTACACTTAGATTCATTATAGAATGCAATAAAAGGTGGATCTGGTAGTGTGACCAATAGACAAAGGTAGCCTGTTTGAATAAAAACAGGGGTCTCTAGTGCCTTATGAATTCCTTACTAGTCACAGCATCAGCCACGGATAGCTAATAATGTTAATTACACACTAGACATAATTAAAGTGGGTTTACCACAAACATGAAACACAAGGACAGGGTAACACCCTGCCAGAAACCAGGGTCAGAACAGACCAATTTTTGATCTGTGAATCACATTAATGAGGGGGATTCCTCATAGAAGTCTATTAAAAAAAAATAAATAAACTTATCAGACAGGTCAGCTACCGATTGGTCAGTAGCCATTAACCCTATCAGGCTTAAAAGCCTCCAAAGCAGCCCTCTGTTGGATTGCATTGTAGTTGGCAGTCTCAGTTCAACTGCACACAGATCAACATAATTGTAATTGGATCCAAGACATATATAGTTAACTATTTCTTATTTAAGCACATCCCACGGACCAAGTGTGGGGACAGAAGCTGAGATGTCTTCTCTCAACCCCCATGCAAAAATTTAGACATGTCAATAAACAGGGAAATCTTTAAACCATTATGTGGGTTAACTGCCATGTTTGCAACCACAGCACTCAAACACACACAGATGGATGGCATCCTTGAACTCCTTTGAAAGAGGAATTCACAAAACAATGAGTAGCAGTCCGCGCACGGAGTCCCAGTCCACGCACTGAGTCCCTAAGCTGCCAAACACATAGCTACCTGCCTCAGAACTCAAATTACAAAGTACTGTGAGTGTTATTCTGTGCCAGACAAAACCAAGACTGCTGTACGTTGCCATTGTTACACTGTGAAAAGATCACAGCTTAGGTTCTTTGCATGGTATGCTGGACAAAGATAACAAGAAGCAGAAGTAATGTTTATTACATACCCATGCCATAACAAGTGAAGCAAAGCAAGCACAAGGGAGCCGATTTCCCACCATTCCTCGAGGATGGTCTCTCTCTCTCTCTCTCAGAGGAACTGATGTGCATACAAATATATGAGTATAATTACAGATATGATAAACATACAGTACTGGATAAGGCATGTAAATAAGGTAGCTCCCTTGGGCAATTACATAGGAAATGAAGTTGCAAAGTAAGGAAGAATGAATCTCTAAACAATAGAAATTCATAGTCTGCAACCTGTTATCAGTCTCACTCGAGACAGTGAGTCTGAGAACACATGCAGTGTCATCAGAAAAGCATACAACATGTCACAATAGTGGAAAACTACAAAATATGAGTGATTATGAGTACAGCAGAATATATGGCAGAAACATAGCATATAGGTAAATGCATTTCAAATATAAATAAAGAACACTAACATAAGTAATAAAACAAGGTAAACATAAGACTGTGTAAGGCACTAATACTGTGTATAAGGTTACAGTTACATGTGGGCCACTGGGTGGTATATAACCCAGGCATAACAACACTTATATTACCTAACCATCAAGAAAGTAAACTATCTCAGACATGAAGAGGGTATGAATGATAGGGTTCTGTGAGAGCATGAATGGAAACAGCTGGTGTACGACATTCCAGAGTTGGAGATTTGTTTTGAAAATGACCCATTTTCCAGAGCCGATAGACCGGCATGAGTCACTTTATGGAAGGTACACAAATGATCTGCATTTATATTATCATGCACAACCTGGTGAGAAAATACATTATTATGACATTACTAGTTTGTACCACTATGTGAACAAGACCCAAAGATACTCCTTAGGGCATCCAGTGGCTATACAGTATATGAAAATTCCAAGGATCTCAGACATTATTTTAACCTTATGAAGTGGGCAGTATAGTGCTGTGGTTTTAATCTCTGATCTGAAAACCTGGAGACTTGGGTTTGAATCCCACAGCCCCCACTTGCATACTGTGTGACCCTGAGCAAGTCACTTAACTTTCTTGTGCTCCCAGGCTGCACCTGGAAACAAGCTTTGGCTTAGTAAGCCTTTCCTGGTTAAACAACTTCCCCTTTCTAGTAAACTGTAGCCACCCTGTGGACTCTTTTGCCCATTCTGTCCAGCAGGATAGGTGGAAAGCTGAGGCTGAATTTTCAAACATCTAAGGGACTAAGTCCAATGCTGCAGTCCACCGTTGCAGAAAGAAATCTCTGCACTGATGGGCAGTCATATTTTCAACCCGTGCTCTGCACCGGTGGTAGGCGCAACTGTGGAGGATGTTACGCCTGGTCCAACTAGGCATAACATTTTGGCTTAGCTGTGCCACAAAATGACTGCAAGCTGTCATAAATCATGGAGCCAGTCATAAAACAGCTTAGTCTTTGAGAATCTGGCACATGTGTGAAAAACTGCAGCTCCACAAGTGAAGATCCACCTGAGCAAGTCTTTCCTGCACCTGTGCAAATTCCTGATGTTTTGAAAATCCAGCCCCTGGTGTCTCTACTGTGTTGCACATATGTGAAGAAAGTTCATCAGTCACAGTTTTCTTCCCATTCAGATGATCAACAGTCTCAAGACGGCACATGGTGTTCTGAAGAGCTAAATCTGGCTTTAAAGAAGGGATATAAGGCGGATGAGTTGTACAAGCCTAGCACTACCTAGAGAATTCTGACAGTCTTTTTACAGACTATATCACATGACACCTAAAGGGCAATCAGGAAGCCTCAGGGTATCCACATTGGTGTAATTCTGATGCAGAACACAATGCATACACCAGGCAGTACTATGCTAAAGTAGGCATTTTTTTAGAGGAGTGAAATATAGCATCCAACCCTGCACAAAGGCATATTTTTGAGTTTTTTTTTAGTTCATTGTAGGGAAAATTTAGACTCTGACCCAATTTGATGAACACTACCATTCTCAAGGATGTTGAAGAACTCTTTCTGTATCTTTCCACAGATTGTTTCCATGTATTTCATCAATGATGGTACAGCCTTGGTACATTGGAAATATGTTTACAATCATGCTAATGCTACCAGCATTAATGTTGTTATTGTGACCTTTACCATGGCCTACGCCAGACTTAAACTGTACAGTTTACTCAAATGCCTACAGCAGCACTGTCTATACCATGACATAGACTCTGTCATATTTGTCAGCAGACCAGGTGACTTGGATCCACCACTGGGGGATTATTTGGGTGATCTGAGCAGTGAACTGCCACCTGGTATACACATTGTGGAGTTTGTGTCTGGTTGTCCTAAAACCTATGGCTACAAACTGACCAAAGGAAACATTTGTATGAAAACCAAAGGCATAACACTTAATGCCACTAATAGTGAAAAGGTTAATTACAGGTGTCTCAAATCACTAGTACATCATTTTGCCAAGGACTATGCAAGGAATGAAGGTGATGGTTCACAGTCCATCACTATAGGGCAGAAAAAAATTATGCAGAACAAAATGAGCATCGCTATTGAAAACAGGCAGAGAAGATAACCTTCAGAGTGGTCTACAACAACAGAATGTTAATTGAAGATTTTAGAACATTGTCTTATTGCTTATGATGTGGGTATGGATACACATTTAGAGCACCCATTTTCCTGTATTTTGATTGGTCACCAAACTCTGGGAAAAGTTAATTTATTAAATGTATGGTGGGTCTCAATTATTTACTCAAATGTCCAGAAAATATTGTCTGGTGTTATATTAGTTGGCAACTGTAGTATTTAGAAATACATAGTAAATTTCCTCAGTTGAAATGTATAGAGGGTAATCCTAGCACCCTACAAGATAATATGCTGCTACCACCCCAAAAATAAATATTTTGATTATAGATATCTTAATGGAATCAGCATCTAAAAATTGTGAAATTAAAAAAAGCTTTAATGCAAAATATGAACATCAAAACCTTAGTGTAATGTATATTACTCAAAATGTGTTTGTCCAGGGTAAAAAGTTAGACCATAAACTTAAATATGAATGATATGGTATTATTTAAAAATCCCAGAGATAAGCGGCAGGTCAATACATTATCCTGTCAGATGTATCCTGGAAAGACCACATTGTTTGAAGAGGTCTTCAAAGATGCAACTTGGACAGTCTATGGTTATCTTTTGGTGGATTTAAAAGCTTGTTGCTTAAGATCTGACTTGTTTCACCCTGATTTACCTTTTGCATACACCATAAAAAAAGACAAAAACTTTAAACTAAGAGGTATGTCAATTGGTCATTGTAGTCAGATAGTGATAGTACTGTGACATGTCAGCATGTCTGAAAATAAACCTTGCCACGCTTAAGCTGCTGGTGAAGGAGCCAATGTAGTAAAGAAAAACTATTTTTTGTTCAGCCTCCAATGATTTAATAGCTGCAATTTCTGAGGTGGTACTTAATAATATTAAAATGACTATATCTCTCACAGCTCATCAGATTCAGATGTTGAAGAGGTGACACAACATTGTCCAACAATTAAGTAATAGAAAGTTGTCAGTTAAATATAAAAAGCACTTTGTAACAGTCTGTGGGAGTGGGGGCTATAAGCACATTGCTCAGTTTGGCAATACCCATTTTAATCAATTTTCTAACGGGTAAGTGGAAAAGACATGGATTATGCACAAAAATGTATTTGGTACCTATCAAAGGGTCTGGGATTTCAAATCATAGAAACTGGCAGACAAATTGTAAGGTGCATAAAAAATGTTTGGAAGCTTTTTTCATTTTATTAGAACTCAAAAATAATAAGGCAAAATACAAAAAATAAAGGTTAGCATAAGGTTAGCATGTCTTAACTTAGTATGGAATGGCTTCAGCCTCCCTGCTGAACACCCTGAAGGTCTTACACCTTCCCTTGACTGTCAGCAACTGACCACCCTGTCTAAAAAAAATCTAGCCCCTAGTGGCAGGCTTAAATACATTTCTAAGAGTGACATCACCATCAGGTGACCATGTAATTGTTTGTCTCCCTGTAATTTCTTCTTTTATACTTTATTAAAGTCTCTTTACAATCTGCTATCTGATGTAGGCTAATAGACTGCATCATGACATATAACATTCTCTAGACATATATTACTCAGAAGCTTGCTAACTTCCTAATTAGAATATGTGTCCTCATAATGTGGTTAAGCCCCTCCCTTGGACAGTAACCTCACATCTTCAGATCACTATAAACTCCCACACTGGGGCCGTTGCTGCCCTATGGGGCTCAGTTCCACAGGAGGCTTCCCCTTGAAAGAGTTGAGTCCACACTCGTTTGTGAATTAAGGCTTTTGGAAAAAGTTGCTACTTTGGGGCTCCTTCCATTCACTAGAGACCCACCTATTGAGCAGGGTAAGTTCCTATTTATACAACATGACAATATGCTCACAAGATATAATAGCTTGTACTAGTTTGGCTGGGGGTGTTCTGTTGGAGTTTTGTCCCCGGTTAATATAAATTTATCAGACTGTGAGTACCAGCTCTTTAACAACATCCAATATAGCACCACAGGTAAAGGAACCTTTATATACATATAAAGCAGCATTGTGTAGCCATGTTGCTGTTTCTTCAATAGCAAGGTGGATGGAAGAATGAGGACATACTCCTCGTCTCCCATCTTCTGCTAACTCAGTAACTGCAGAACACATACTCTGCTATTGTTTATTTTCTCTTATTGTTTGCGATAATTATCTTTTTCATATTCTCTCACACAATAACAAACTCTCTTGCCTTCTCCCTGGGCAGGCACTTTAAGTTCAGAGGCTCCTAATTTTTAAAGAGCACTTTACCTAGTTCTCTTCCTTTATGGGGGGGGGGTAAACCTAAGACAGAGGTCACCCTGTCACAGGATCTCAACAACAGCTGGACTTACTAAGAGGTCAGTCACCCACTAAAGAGCCAATGAGAAACAGTGTGAAATGGCAGCTGGATGCTGAAATGTGGGACATTCTTTAAAGAACTGACCTCTCTGAACATGATGAGGTTAAAGTATATGGGAGTGTGCTACAATGATATCTCACATTTTCAAGTCAGGGTGAAAAAAGATGTAGCAAACTTGTCATAATCCTTGACACCCTATGAGCTAATACAACCACAAGATGACACAACATTGCCACCTGGCACTGATGCCATTTACAATATTTATTTATAAGGTGTTTCTGTACATGCTAGAAAACACACAAAAATCTTGTTAAACAATCTGAAATGGTCTACAGGTATTCTAGACTGGAATGATCATGGTGACTTTATATATGTTGGTGTGTCTATTAAAGGGTCTCATGTATTTTTTATTATTATTATATTTATTTGGTTTTTGGTAACTGGGTAGCTACGCTAGACAAACAGAGTGCCAATTTTCAGGAATGACCCAGGAGATTACGTTGCACAAGAACAGATTACGATTTGCAAAGTACATCAAGGGGATAGACACATAATTAAACATGTGGATACAGGCATTATACAAGCAGTGATGCACTAGTAAAACAGAACTATAAGGAGTTACTTAGAAAAACAGGAATTTGCAGCAGGTAAAACAAGGGGGACAAGGGGGGATGCCTAGAGAGAGAGCATCTATGAGCATCAGAAAAAAATCTTACAAGCAGTAGTTCATTGTGAGTCAGTTTTGTAGAAAAGCCAATGCAGACATAAAACATAAGCAACCAAGAGAGAGTGCAGTAGTGACAATATACAGGCAGAAGTGTATCAACAGCGTAAGCATAAAAACACATCCTGGTATCAACATGGTGCCATAAGTACAGTGCAATAAATTGTGTAGGTAGTGCAGTAGGTTTTGGGGTCAAAGCGGTCACAGGGGTTGGAAGCATTTGCTGATCATGAATAGGAGAAGGTGGTCTTTAAGGTTTGATTTGAAGGACACGGTGGAGATGCAGCAGCGTGCAGTTGGAGGAAGAGAGTTCCAGAATCTTGGTGTGAAAAATGAGAAGGCCTGTACGCCCATTTTGGTTACACACCTAGGTGTGATAAGCTGGGCAGGATCATGAGATCTGAGGTAGTAGACAGCACTAATGCTAGTGAGGGGTGGAACAGAAATAGCAGGGGAGGGGGGTTGTAGCTGGTTATACATGCAGCAACCTAGAGCAAAGGATTATGGTGCTGAAGGGGTTAGCCACACTAAAGTGTTGTAGAGTGAACAGTGGTAAGTGAGGTGTGGGGGCAAAAGGGCAAATCAGTATATGTTGCTATAAGTAATGTCCCACTTGAGCAGAGAAGCTGAGAGGGGCATTAGTGATGAGGAGAGACCCATATTGTAGGCAGGAAAGGAGTAAGCCCTGGGAAAGCGGCTGCCTGGCAGGGGAAGTAAGATGATGCTTAAGGTGGTAGACCACCCCAATGTGAGAGATGGTGGTTTTGCACTGATTTGTGATGTGGAGGTGAAATCTAGTCTGGAGTCTAGGGTGATGCCTAGGTATTTGAATTCCTTGACCGAGAAGAGAGGAGAACCATTTAAACATCTGATATCTAGGGGTAGAGGGCAGGAAGTGCAATGGATCCGGGATCCAAATAGCATCACTTGGGTTTTTGTGGCATTGAGGACCAGGTTGTTTGCCACGAGCCATTTTTGTATGAGTGTGAAATCCTTATTAAGCTGGTAATTAATTTGTTGACAACTTTTTGTGCTATGATAGAGGGTGATTTCATCATCATATTGAGGTGGAGATAGCTGGGAGATGATTTATGAAAATGGAGAAAAGGAGTGGGCCAAGAATAGACCCCTGGGGGACGCTACAGGTGACAAGTAGTTGGGGAGAGAAAGCTGTGCCAACTCAACAAACTGACTATGCCTAGACAGGCAGTTAGCAAACCATGAGGTAGCATGGAGGGATAAGCCCACGGTGGCTAACTTCTGAGTAAGGAGGGAGTGGTCAATGAGATCAAAGGCTTTGGAAAGATCTATAAAGATGGCCTCAGTGAGTGAGCCTTGATCCATGGCAGTTTTGATGTCATTGGTGTGCCTGATTAGGGCAGTGGTTGTACTATGACCGTTGCAGGGTGAAGAGTTCATGAGAGTTCAGATAGTCTGTGAGTTGGGTGGTGATGATTGTTTTGAGGAGCTTACCTAGGAGGCACAGTAGAGCAATGGGATGATATTGTGATGTGTTTTTTGAAGCACCTTTTTAAGGAACTGGGACCACCTTGGCTACTTTCTAGAGGGATGGGACAATGTTGGAGGTAAGGAACAGGTTGTAAATGTGGGTAATGGGGATGGATAGGAGCTGGGCCCCGAGTTTTAGTATCTTGGTCTCAACACTGTCAAGGTCAGATGCAGCGACCAGTGCTAAGGATTTAAGGAGACACGGGACCTCACTCTTTGAGACCACCTTCAGGTAGAAAGGGAAGTGGGTTGTGGGGGTGGAGGGATTAATGTCTTGGATGGGGGAGACTGAGATGGGAAGAGGGAGAGATCAGCGAAAAGGGCATTGAAAGCATTGGCTATTGTAAGGGGGTTGTTGCAATGAGTTTCATTTTTGATCATGTCATTGGGTGAGGAGTGGGGGTAGCACCCAGGAGTCCTTTTAGGTGACCTCAAAATCTACTTGGACTGCTGGCAGAGGCAGTGAGCTTGGCTCTGCAAAAGGAGCTTTTGGCTATGTGGGAAGTTCTTTTGCAGCGATTCTACAGAGAACAGTAGTTGTGACTTAGTCCAGGCTGTTACTTCACAAAGGCACATATCTGATGCTAAAAAACATGGATGGTGGGATAATTTTATCAGTGCTTTATCAGAAATTAATGCTCCTGAATCAGTTGTGCCTAACATCCAAAACAGGTCTTTGATTCAGAGTGCTCAGAACACATTTTCAGAGGTGCTGACACAATCTTCTGCAGCATCAATACCTGAAATCCATTCAACAACACCTATGGCAAGATTAAGGAAAAACCCTTTTAAAAATCCAGCATGGCTGACTCTGTCATGCTTTGGCTATGTATTACACATTGTTGCTAATTTTGTGTTTTTGTACATTTTGTAATAATTTCTTTGTATGTTGTCTTTGTTTTTTGTGTCATATTGTAAATAATAAATAGACATTCTGATGAAATGCACAAATGGTTTTGTTTTATTGTCTCTATACAACAAGTGCCTGTAATAACTATGCACAATAAAAAATAAATGACATTGTTGGCTACAGACTACAGCATGCCTTATTTCTAGATTTACCAGCAGTAATAGCACTGGTTATAATCATAACATGAAATTACTGACTGTGCACTAAAAGAAAAGTAGGCTTAAACCATTTAACATAGAAAGATATGTTTTGCCAGCAGAAAAGGACCTTTAGGCCTATCCAGTCTGCCCATTGCCCCTGCCTACTACATCACCACTGACTCTAGTAGGTTATAGGTGTCATTCCCTCCCACATTCCTCTCACTAATATACCCCAGTGTCTGTCTCATGCATGCTTGATGCTACCCCCAGTCTTTACCTCCATTACCTCCTCTGGCAGGAGTCATCTAGTCATCTACTACCTTTTCTGTGAATAAGTATTTGTGCACATCTCGCCTAAACTCCCCCCCTTAGCTTCATTGCATGGCTCCTTGTTCTAGTGCATTTTCTTCTCTGAAATAGACCCTCCACTTGCACCTTGTTCACACCTGTGAGGTACTGTACTTGTAAGTTTCAGTCATGTGCCCTTTGCTCTCCTATCTTTCAGGGAGTACATGTTGAGTTCCTGCAGCCTTTCCTCATATGGCTTCTTGTGCAATCCCTTCATCATTTTGTCCTATGGTACTTCCTCTATCTCCAGTGAGGTGCTAAAAAGTGCATCCAGCACAATGCTCAGTTTTTTTTTTTGACCCCTGAATGAATCTCATCCGGCCCCATCATGTTACTCTCCTTTACGTTTTCCAATCCGTTCCGGACCCTCTCCACTGAGAATAGAATTGTGTCCACTCTCCTTCTAACTACTGACTTCATGGATAATGGAATAAACTTGTTCAGCAATTCCTTTCTTAAGTGTTCTTCGGCTAACCCCCCATTGATTACTGCAAACAACACAACATGGGGGGGTCAAGCCCTTTGTAATTCTTCAAAGAGACTCAAAACACTTGCTGTTGAGTTCTTTTTATTCTTTCCCCCTACGTTTCGCTCTGTTCATAGAGCTTGTTCACGGGGATTTAAATTACTTTTTGAATAAAATAGGAATCTATAAATCATATAAACATGTATTAGTTTGATTCTTATACAAATGCACTTTATACACTTAGGCCCAGATATTCAAAAGCGTTGCGCCATGCTCAATAGGGTTGAGCCAACGCAAGTCTGAAAATGCGCCATTCTGCGATATTCAGTGGGAGGCAGTTGTGCCCCCCAAATCACGCTGAGCAACAGTGCAATGATAATGAATGTATGCGCAACTGAAGGGGAGGAACCATGCATAAATGGCGCAGTGCGATATTCAACAACATGAACCATGCGCAATAGGGGAGCCAGCGGAAGTAGCACCATAGCGGAAATGAGCCAAATTAAAAAGGAGCAAGGGAGAGGCACAAGAATGCTACAGGGAAGCCTCAAGTTGCGGAACTATAGCCAGCCACACAGGCAACACATACACACACACAGGCAGGACAGTGAAAGGGCACCTGGAACCCACAGGCTATGGGGAAGGCATGGGGAGTCACATGCAGAAGGGGGAAGTACTTGCCACACAGCAGTGAGGCCAGCACAGTCAGGTGTTCCCGGTGCAGGAGAAGTAGCAGCCAGGACAGCGGGAAAAACACAAAAACAGCTGCCGGGGGGGTGAACACAAGCCAGGGACATGGCCAGTGCCACCATCTAGATGAAGGCAGTAATGAGGGGGGTGAAAAGGTGGGCAGCAGGGGGGCGTGGCCATGGAAGGGCCTGTCGGTGGTATGCCCCCAACAGGCAGTACCGAGCCTGCACCAGCTTCGAGCTGTATAGTGATACAGAGATCGTGGGCTGGTACCACCTGAATTGGGCAATTCTGAGGTGGCTCTGTGAGCTGTGCAGTGATGTGATGCAGGCACCCACACGACGGAGCCATGCTCTGTCAGTGGAGACTAAAGTGACAGCTTGCATGTGCTTGCTCACCATGGGTACCTTCCAGAGACCAACTGGGGACACCACAGGCATAACCCAATTGGCTGCGTCACACCACTTCACCCAATTCCTCAGTGCACTGCTTCCACATGCTGCGGAGTACATCCATTTCCCCAGCACACTGGCGGAGCGCACAGCAAACATACAGGAGTTCCACAGGGTAGCACGTATGCCTGGTGTGTTAGGGGCAATAGACTGCACCCATGTGGCCATCCGCACACCACCTGGCCCCAAGGGGGCTGCATATATTAATCAGAAGGGCTATGCTAGCATCATTTGCCAGGTGGTGTGCGATGCCAGGGGCCATATAATCAATGTCTGTTCCATGCACCCTGGGGAGCACATGATGCCTTCATCTGGCACCAGTCAGCACTGTGCCACAGATTCGAGAGTGGGGATATCCCCACTGGCCACCTATTGGGTGAGTATGCAAACCACATGGACAATCATAGGGCCTGGGGGGGCATGGTCAGCAGTGACATGGGTAGTGGCCTACATGGCCCGTGGCAGGGTGATGCTGATCACCAAACTAACCTCCACCCTCTACACACAGGTGACAGTGGATACCCACTCCATCCCTGGCTGCTCACACCATACCGGCAGCCCACGACCCCATCACAGCAACGCTACAATGAGGCTCACGCCACCACACGTAATGTCATCGAGTGGGTGTTCGGGATGCTGAAGGCACGTTTCCATTGCCTGGAGACCTCCGGTGGTGCTCTACAGTACAGCCCCTCAAAGGCCTGCGGGCTATTCCTGGCCTGTTGCATCCTGCACAACATGACCAACAAATGTGGGATAGCCGTACAGGTCAAAGAGGGGGACAGCGATGGGGACGATGAGGATGCCGGTGACAATGGTGATGGGCAGCCCCCCCTTGGGTGACAGGACCCCCGACTGCTCCGGCTGGCACAGCTGCACTGGGACACCATCATGGAGGAGCACTTCAGCCAACCCAGGTAAGTCATGGGGCCATGTGCAACCACCAGTGGCTAAGGCACAACCCACAAACACGCATGGACACACACCAGGAGTGCATGCCATCAAGGGAACTGGCCGGGCATGGAACCACACACACCACCAGGGATGGGTGAGATCTAACATGGCACGTGGACAGACACACACACACACACACACACACACACACACACAAAACGCACCAGACATGCACAAAGGGTAGGAGGCACACTGACCCAGAATGCCACCCCTAGCCACACACATGTCCACAGACCACCACTCCCACTGCCTGTGAATGTGTATGTGTCAGATGCTGGGCACCATTGCACATTGGTGTACAGCGCAATGCAGGCATCATCATGCACACACAACTGCGGACAGCAGCCAGGAGGGTGTGCAGATGGACTGTGTGCCTGCGTGCAGGGCCGGGTACCCATCCGTGCATTGCCCACTGAATGACACAATGCACACAGGGCAGCATCAGACAGTAGCCACATTGGGAGACAGGTCAGTCACGTGCCACAGTGCCCTGGCTACCACGGATGCATGGGCAGCCCCACCGAGACCCACCAGCACTGACAGGCTGACCACTGGCCTCATGGGGTGGCACCGATGGTCCCCCAGGGGTTCCACTGTGTGAACACAACCGTGCTCGCGCAGGGGTCTGCAGCACACTGAACATGCCTGCACCAGGCATGCTCGGGATGCCCACAGCTGAACCCTGTGTCGACAAGGATGGTGTCACATGACGCCGGGAATGGGGGGTGGACAGTGCACTGCATGGTGTCTGTGACACATGGGCAAATAACTGTGTGCCCATTGTGGCCATGACAGCAGTGAATGCCTGTGTCTGCCTGTCAATGGCAGCGGTCACATCCTCCCGCAACTGGTCCATCCCTGCCAGGAGCAGAGCGGTGTCTCTGCTGCGACACTCCTCTACCCACTCCAGAGCCGCACTCAGTGCATCCACCGCTGTCGCAAGCTGCATCTGCTGATTGACTGATGCTTGCAGTATGTGGGTGTGCTCATCCAAGAGGTCGTCTGCCTGATTGGCATTCTGTCCCTCAGGGTGTGCACGGCCCTGATGCTCAGCACCCCTGGAGGTTGGGTGCTGCACCCCAGGACCAGGCCTGGGCATGTCCACAGGTGGTGCACTGATGCCGCCCCCTGACACTGTACCCCCAAGCCCATTGGCTGACTGCTGATGCTGTCCTTCCGGCTGCTGCTCCCCAGGGCTCACTGGTGCCACCACAGTGGCTGCAACAGTCCCACAGTCCTGTACACACACCAGTGCTGCCCCATCGGTGCTGATAGGCACAGGCTGGGACTATGATGACATGCAGGCCTCCACAGTGGCACCACCCACAGCCATGGCCGCAATGTTACCTGCTGTGTGGCCATCCTGTGGCACACATGTGTCACTGCCCATGATGTTGATGACATCATCATCGGTGATGGACCCGGCCCCAGGCCGAGTCACAGCATGCTGGCATCCGTGGACACTGGCATGCTAGGACACGGGCAGGGCCTCCTCCGCACCTGTTCCAACAACATCAGTCTGGACATCCAGGCGGGCCCACTGTTGTACTGAGCCGTGTATTCCTGTGGAGGTGGATGGGCCCTCCTTCATCTCCATCTGACTGGCCTCAGTGGAGAGGCCCACCACCGCTGACCCATGCAGATGCTCAGGAGCTGTAAGGGAAAACAAAGTCGCGTTACTGCATGTGACCTACCCTGTCCCCCCCAATAGACAGACCGTGACCTACCATGCAGTGACGGCTACCACCCGTCTGGAATCCACTACCTGGAACACCCTCAATGGCACAACGCTGCATGCTGCCAGCAACCCTCTCCTCCTGTGGGGTCAGGTGTAGCACCTCTGGCTGTCCCCCACCTGTCACAGATCGTGCTGCCCTGACGGCAGCCACCTTCTCCTTAATCCTCCTCCTGTCTGTGCCCATCTTCTTCTTGCACTTCTGCACGGAGTGCTGGTGGCTGCCATGCAGGTTCACAGCACATGCCACTTCCTCCCATGCAGCAGCACGGGCCTGTGGTGTTCCCTGGCGTCCGCTGAGAAGTGGCTCCTGGTCCAGGTAGGCCTCAAACAGGGCATCTGTTTCGGCCTTTGTGAAATTTGGCCTCCTCCTCCTCCCACAACTCTGTTCCTCTTCTCCCACAACTCGCTCGGTCATGATTCAGCCTGTGAGAATGACAGTTGTTACCTGTGACTGTGCAGTCCCATGCATGTCCCAAAATCCACAGTCCACACTCCCAAACAGCATGCAACTCACCAATAGACTGCAGTAACCGACTATGGCCAGTGCAGCCCAATGTTGCACTTTTATAGCGCAACCCATGCAAATGAGGCGAGGCACAACTTTAAGTGGATGCAAATTGCAGTGTTGTGCCATTGAATGGCTGGTTAGCTGATTTGCATATGACTGCTGAATATCACGCTTTTGCGCTTTGCGCAATTGTGTTGAATGTGCTGAGCCAAGGGTGCCGTTCTGTGACATGCGCAGTACACACCTAACTGTGCATGCCCAGGTTGATGACGCAGGCACCTGCTGCGCTGCTGACGTACTGTGCACGGGAGGCAATGCAGGGCACAGCCACCATTGTGCCAGTGGCGCTACAGCGATGTTCACCTATATGGCACTGTGGCACTGGGGCATCGTAGGTGCAGTGGGGCAACAGCGCGGTAGGCCGCTACTGGAGGTGGCACACAGGCACCCAATCACGCTACATGCATTGGGTTCCAATTGCGCTGTGGCTGTCTGTGCACCAGAGACCCTTGACCCTGTGCCTGACCTTTGCCCCTAGGCGCCATGCGTCAGGCATGGGTGCACCACTATCGCGCTGTTCGGTAACAGCGTGATAGGGAATGGCAGCGCTGTACCACGCAGCATCTGCATGTGGCAGAACCGTGCTGCAGAGCGCCATTCTGACCCTACCGAGCAAGAAAGATGGCGTGGAGGACAGCTGCCCAGTGGAGCCAGATAGAAATGGCAAACCTGGTTGCCATTGTGGAGCCACTTGTTGGCCCACTGTTTGGTGAGGCACCCCTGGACAGTTCCAGGAGTCAGGTGTGGCAGGAGGTGGCTGACGCCCTGGAGGAGGCCACAGGAATGGGGCGGATGGCGGAGCAGTGCCGCCACAGATATGGGGACCTGAGGCGGAGGGACCCGGACCTGCTTGCCTGCCTGTGGGCACGTGCCAGGAAGGGAATGGTGCCATGGCCAGGTAGGTATAACGTCCATACACTTTTATCTTCCATATGGGTATCACGGTTGCATGTGTCCTGAACATGGGGGGGGACAGTCCGTATTGGCTGTGGTGGTGTTATCAGGGTGTGGGGTGGGTGGGTCTGGCTGTGTGGGATTGCACACACATGGGAGCAGGGGAACTTTGCTACAGGTTTGCACTGATGTTCCTCTCTCCATGTTTGCACCTTAGGCCCTGAAGAGAGATGGCTGGCAAGGGAGAGGAGGCACCAGCTGGAAGACTGTCACACCAGGAGGGGCGAAGGTCCACAGAGGCAGAGGGACCTGCCTGATGATGGTGAGTGCCTTACATCCATGATTACTATTGCATGCTGTGTAACAGGGCAGGCAGCGGGGCATGGCCACCATCCATTGACACCACTGCCATGCACGCAACTTGTTACAGTCAGCACTGTCCAGTGGCACTGCATGTCTGGGAGTGCATCAATGGTGGTCCATGCGTGCACTGGGTACATGGCTGTGCCACTGCCTTCGCACCACATAGCCATGTCACTAAAAAGCCATGGTGGTGCTGTGCAGGACTTGGCCGGTGGGTGTGTGCAGCGGTCCGCATGGCTGTGTGCGCCTGGGTGGGCAGGTCTTGTGGACACGATCACTGTGGGTGGTCACACACCATCACATAGGCATGTCCCACGGCCGTATGCCATGCACAGTGGGAGGGCTGTATGGGGCTGTGCATTCACACCTATTGACTCTGCTCCCTTGTCCTAGGTGGATGGCAGCTGCACATGATCAGGGAGGTGCAGCAGGAAATACTGACTGTTGCCAGGGTGTCGCTGGACATCCTGCAAAGGATCGAGAGGCTGGGGGGTCAGGCGGCGTCATGGCAGAAGGAGCAGCCAGAGAGGGGAGCGGGGCTCCTACTGAGCATCACAATGCCCCTGATTTCCCCTAACCCCCTGGACCCACCCTCACACCCCTCCTTCCCTCTACCATTTGTTCACCCCTGCTCCTTACCCACCCCCACCTTGTTTGTGGCCCTCCCCCAACACATTTGTAAATATTTGTACATAGTTTTGTTTGATGTTTTTAAATACATTTCTTTTGATATGACTACTGTGGTGGTCTCTGATTTTCAGTGGGCTGTAGGTGCTCAGCTGCAGTGGTGTGCATGGTGTCAGGGGTGGTGCAGTCATGGGCATGTGTGTGTGTTCATGGGGAACTGTCTTTGGTGTGGGAGTAGCTATCAGCCACTGTCTGTGGTGTGTGTGTTGCTCCCTGTGCACTGGATGACTGTGTGCAGTGGTCCATGGTGCATGCTCTGTGTCCATAGTGCACCTGTCAGCCCGTCCATGGCCTGTGCAGCTGACACCCTCGCATGTCTGTGACCTGCACGGTCCACCGGCATGTCAGTGGTGGCTGTCCATGCAGAACAGCCATTGTACCCGTCACAATGCTGGGTTGCCTCCTGCCACTGGTGTGGTGCATGTCTGCCTCGGGTGACACTGTGGCCTCCGCTGTTGTTGTCCCACCTCCACGCTGTGGCTTGTGTGTGTGTTGCAGGGGATGTGCACCACTGTCTGTGACTTGTGCTCCGGGCAAATGCTGGTGGCGTACAGCTTCACAGTGCCTGCGGAGGGTGGCTGGCACTCCTGTGCCATGGAGGACTGCTGGCCGTGTGTACATGGTTTCCATGGCCCCAGGCTGGGGGCTCGGTTGCCCCGCTACTGCATCCCTGTGTTGGTGTGCCCTTGGGTATGGGTGGGTGTTTGTCCATGCACTGTGTTGCATCCGGTGTGGTGCATGCTTCCATGCACCACTGTGGGTGTCTGCACTGGCTGTTGTGGCCAGTGCTGGGTTGGGGTGTATCCATGGGAGGGTGTGCAGGGTGCTATACCACAGGTGGTGGGGCAGGACATGCCCTGTCACATGTGGGGTACCTCGTGTGCTGACGCATGGTTGGTCTCTCAGCTTTGCCTTTGGGGGGATGTGCATGGTGGCACTGTGTATGCCATTGTTGCATCGCTGTGTGCTGCCACCCGCTGATGGGTGCTCGTGGTGGGGCTGCCTTGCATGGTTCTGTGGTGCACAGGGTTGCATTGCCACAGTGGGGGTGGTGGCATGCATGGGGTATCCTGCACTGCTGGAGGCTACTCCTGGGCAGGATGTCTGGGGGTCACGGCGCAGGGTGTGCTCTGCATTGGTGGGATGGTGTGGCATGGGGTGGTCAGCCCTCCTTGTGTGCCGGTCACAGCTTGCCAGGGGGTGTGATGTGGCACCATGGCCCAGCTGTGAGTTGGTTGCTGGTCTCCATGGGCCAGTGGTTATTCCAGCCCTCCCCCAGTTGTGCAGTGCATGGGGTGTGGGGGGACGATGTCTGTTCTGCTGTGTGTTCCTCTGCCCATCTGTGGCATGGGTGGTGGGCCCCTGAATCCCTGGTTGTGCTGTTGCATTGCTGCCCTGCTGCTGGGGGGGCATCCCTGGTTGCACTTTGGCATATCTGGACTGCTCAGCTGAACATTCCTTGTTGCGCTATGGCGCATCAGATATGCTCAGCTTCCCCTCCCTAGTTGTGCTATGACGTAGGTGGTGCGATATTCAGTCATCAGCTGTAGGCGCTCCTTGGCTAGCACAGTTTTTGAATATCGTGCCTCTTGCGCATGTGCGCAATGGACTTGCGCTGGCTCCTGCTGTTGTTCACTTTTTGGGCACAGTTTGAATATCTGGGCCTTAATGTGTAAATCAAAACATTCTTGTTCACTCAAATAGTATTCAGTCTGCCCGCCAAAATGTATTTTGCATTCATGGCACACTCTTAGCAAGATTATATCCTCACTTCATGCATAAAAGTAAAAAAAAAAAATTTTTTTTAAACATTTTGTTCTTTATGTTGCACTGAAATATTTTCATGACCCCAATAGCAGGGTATCATCTCCTTGTAACTTTGAACTTGTCTAACATACCTAAATAAGCATGTATACAGCAACTTTCCAATCTGAAGTTCTTTTAAAGGCTTCCCTAGAAGATAGGGTTCCCACTGTAAAACACAACAGTAACAACGTTTAAGCTTCCATTTTAGTTAACTCGATGAATTACTCATTATTTTGTTGAAAAGTTATTTACTTCATTGAGTTGTGTTAAAAATATGTATTTACCTTCAAAAGTAAACAAACAGTCTTTCCTTTCATCCACTAATCGAGCATTCAGCTGTAATGGCGGAATGCTGGTTGCTGAGTCCCTCTTGAACTCTCCCAGAGAAGTACACATCAGTGGACATGATGACATCATGCAGACATGTCTGGGCATGTGCACATGTGCATATACACTGTGCATGCTCACAGACTCTGCCAAAGAATGGTATAGGCAGGAGTTTGTCTGGGAAAGCTCCTAGTACAGTGCATCATAAAAAGAATGAACTGTTTTTAATAATTACTTAAAATTTAGCCTTCAAATTTACCCTTTACTTTCTGACTTTTGTCTAACTAGTTAATTACAGATTTATCATTCTAGAGTTGAAGTTCTTTATCTTCAGTGTTTGGAAAAATGGAGATGGCGGAGGGAAGGGAAGGGGAGAAGAAGGGAACTAAAGGACCTTGGTAGATACATACAAAAACACAGAGTATTACTGTATTACCTTTTTTACATATTCTATCCACATTATAAACACTATAAAATAATTTTCCTTTATTGCATATTGCAAGCAATACTTTATGTTTTAGAGATCTTATAAAGTCCATTAGCCAGTTAGTCCCAAGTACATAGATTTAACAAGTAGTAGTAAGTGCCAATTTATTTTACAGATCAGATATTTTTTTCAAACAATCACTGAATATCCTAATTGGATTATATCTTTATGTAATGACATACTTTGGTTACATGTTCCCATCTTAACACACTTGCCAATTTGTCTCTATATTCATACCTATATTGCTATATTTAAAAATCCACCTCATCTCAGTCTGAAGGAGTTTATCTCTAAAATTCTCACTCCTCAAGGGTGGTGAGACCTTTTCTAGACCCCAAAAGCACAGCGAAGCACCATTGTGGCTGCTGCTGTTAAAATGCACTGCAGCTGGAGAATTTACAGTATGTCCCCATTCCTTATGTCTCCTTTATGTTCTAGCATCCTGGTTTTTAATATTAGACTTGTTTGGCCCACATATAATACATCACATGGGCATTGAATAACATATACCACACTTTCTGATGCACATGTGATATGTTGTAATATTTTATGTTGTTCACCTGTATGTGGGTTTGTAAAAACTTTTTTTTTAGGTATTGTTACATACAGCACATATATCACACTGGTGCATCCCTGGGCTGAGGGGTCCCAACAAAAGTTGTTCTTCTGGGACTACTGGCAGTTTAAACTGGGATTGGACAACCTTGTCCTTAATATTCCTTACCTTCTTGGTTACCACTATAGGTGGATTTTGTAGTTCTTTTATGTGTTCATTGTCTTGTTTCACTAAATACCAGTGCATATGTATAACCTTCCTAATGTCAGGCATTCTGTGATTATATTTAGTAGACATGACTAGTCTAGGTTCACAGGGCTTTTCTGGAGTTTGATTCAACAATGTATTTCTATCTTGATGTTTTATTCTCTCTTCTGCTGCTTTCAGCGTCCCCCACTGGTACCCCCATCCCTGAATCATTCCAACTTGAGTCCTATCTCTCTGTCCACATCCTCTTGTTTACTACAGTTTCTTTCAGCTCTGGTTAATTGTGCATATGGGATGCTGTTCTTTAAACAAGGTTCATGGAAACTTCTGTTATGTAATAAAGTATTTCTATCTGTGTCTTTTCTATATCAAATCAAATCATACTTTATTTTTATAGCGCTTTTCAAAATCAAGGCGCTGCACATAAAATCAGAGCTAAATATAACTTAAAACAAGAGAATAAAAACAGATCAACCATAATTAGGGAAGGCCATATTAAATTAATGTGTTTTTAATTCAATTTTAGACCTATTGATGGTCAGGCATTCTCTTAACTGACGAGGTAGAGAATTCCACAGGGTTGGATCAGAAAAGGAAAAAGCAAGGGCACCAGATGTTTTTAGTCACACCCTGGGAATGTCTAGCAATCCCTCTTCTGTGAATCAGAGAGGACGGAGGGGGCGGTAGGGTACCAAGAGATCTTGCAGGTAACTGGGTCTCTGATCATATAGGGTTTTAAAGGTTAGCAAGCCAAACTTAATGGTGATCTGCCACTGAATAGGCAGCCAGTGCAGTTCGTGGAGCACAGGCATAATATGACTGGACCTGGAAGTCCCAGTTAAAAGCCTGGCTGCTGCATTGTGCACCAGCTGTAAGTGGCAGATATCAACCCCTGGAAGCCCTAGGTAGAGGGAATTGCAGTAATTAAGGTGGGTAGTGATGAAGGCATGGACCAATGTTGGAAGATCATCCAGAGGAACCAAGTGTTTCACCTGGGCAATATTCCTCAGATGGTAAAAAGAGAATTTGATGACAGCCAACACCTGAGATTTCAGTGTCAGACCATCATCAAAAATAATGCCAAGGTTACGTATTTGGTCTGAGGTAGTGAGCTGTATGCCATTGATCGAAAGACCAGATGCCTGTCCAGCCCCCAAACCTGCTCCCGGATGACCAGGGTCCACTACCAACACTTTGGTCTTGGCTGGATTCAGTCTAAACCAGCTAGTACTCATTCAGGTTCTGATCTCGGTAAGGCAGTTATTTAGCACAGAGAGTGCATCATTTTGTCCAGGCAGAAAGGACATATACAGTTGAGTATCATCTGAATAGCAGTGAAAACTCAAACTGTATCACCTGATGATGTCTCCCAATGGCAGCATATACACTGCAAACAACATGGGGGCCAAAATGGAGACCTGTGGCACCCCCCGCAGGGCAGGGAGTGAGTGCCAGAGAAATAAATTCCAGTGGCAACTCTCTGAGACCTGTCCGTGAGGAATGAATGAAACCATTTGAGGACTGTACCAGACATCCCACAAAGAAGCCGCAGGCACTCGAACAGCACACCATGGTCTACAGTGTCAAATGTTGCTGAGAAATCAAGAAGTTCCAGAATGGTGTGTGCCTTTTGATCTCTTGCCATTAGGAGGTCATTCAATACTTGGACAAGTGCAGTCTCTGTGCTATGCTTCTTCCTAAAATCCAGACTGGAGAGTATCATAGACCTTGTGAGTTGTAAGGTGATCATCCAGTTGCAGGGCAACCACCTTTTCAATAACCTTACCAACACATGGCAGGTTAGAGATAGGTCGGTAGTTAGCTAGACAGTCTGGGCCCAAGGAAGATTTCTTTAGGAATGGTCGAATGACCACCTCCTTAAGGGGATCTGGAAAGAGCCCCATCTCCAAGGACCTCCAGACAATTTCAGCAAGGATCGGGCAGTTAACATCTACACATCCTACTAAGAGAAGTGTAGAGCCCGGATCCAAACAACAACTGGTTGGGCACAGTGTCTGGATGATCTTCACAATGTCTGTGAATTCTGGCTGGCAAAAATCTGACCAGATAGACTGAGTGCATGCCACTTCATGCCAGTCATCATAATCCCTCATAGGCGAGGCTGGGCCGATGCCAGACCTGAAGCTGGCAACCTTATCTGAGAAGAACTGAGCAAACTCCTTGCATTTCAGCTGAGAAAAGGCTTCTCTGGGCTGGAGACAGATTGGATTGCACAATCTGTCAACAGCCCGGAAAAGCTGAGCTGGTCAATTCTGCATAGCAGAAATCTCCCTGGACAGGAATTCTGCTTTCTTACGGGTGATTTCTGACTAATAGCCATCATAATGTGCTATCAGCCTAAGCCTGTTAGCATCAAGGCCGGACTTTCACCAGGCTCTCTCCATCCTTTGACCAACTCGCCTCTACTCTTTCAAGGAACCGTCAAACCAAGGGTTCCTTGGGTGAAGGGTGAGAGGCTGAACATGAACAGGAGCAATTTTGTCCAGGGCATCTCCCACAGCCTTATTATAGGCTTATACAAGATCACCTGGACTCATGCATTCACCTGACAAACCCGATAGGTCCAGCACCGCCGATAGGTCACTAGGGGTAACTTCCCTTAAGGGGCAGTACTGAACCATCTCCATAGGGACAGATGTATGGGGGGACCCTGAAACTGCACCTTATGGTGTGATGGTCAGACCAACTGACTGGTTCCACCCCCAAGTCAGTTATTTCCATACCCAAAAGAAAGATAAGATCCAACGAGTGACACCCTACATGGGTTGAGGAGGTAACTACCTGTGTAAGGCCCAATATTGTCATCAGTTGGAGGAGATTTTGACCAAAATGTGAGAGTTCATTGTCTACCCAGGCATTGAAGTCCCCCAGAACTATCCATCTGGGGGACCTCAATACCATGTCAATGATAAAGTCCGCTATCTCCTGCAGGAATTCTCCTCCATCTCCTGGTGAATGGTAGATGAGGAGTATCCCATAACCTACACCGTCTCCTAGGATATACTCAAAGGATCTGGTACTTCCCAATGGCACATCCACGAGGCCCACCTCAGACTTAAATATAATGGCCACATGCCCGACCCTACGATCCAACCTTGGGCGGTGTATCACCGAGAGCCCAGCCGGAACTGCAGAGGCCAATACAGAGCCTGCATTTTCATCCAGCCAGGTCTCGGTGATGCAAGCCAGATCAGTAGTTCCATCAAGGTCAGCTATAATAGCCGTCTTGTTCTTAATAGATCTGGCATCGCATAACACCGCCCAACTAGGATGAGTTGTCGGGGAAGACTTCAGCACCTGCCCGGTAACATCGGAGCCCTTGGGTATGGGGGAAAAGACAGAGAAGACCTCTGTCCTGACTCCATTTCATCCCAGGGCACCTCTTGGACCCCACAACTCCTATCCGCCCACCCCTTTCCCTTCCCCCACCAGGCCCAGTTCTTCCCCTTCTTATATGCTTTCTATATAAGCTGGTATGTATGTATGAATCTTCTAAATATACATTAAGGTCTAGGAATGGAACTCTAACCTTGTCATAATTCATGACAAATTTTAAGTTCCTATCCTGTAAATTGAGTTCTGTATGAAAGTCCATGAGTTCTTCTTCTGTTCCCTTCCAGATCATAAAAAATATCATCTATATATCTAAGCCAAGTGTGCATGTTGGATTTCAACATACCTCCTTCAGCACTAAATATGTAAGAATGTTCAAAATTATCCATGTATGTATTGGCATATGCTGGTGCCATTGCTTGAACCCACGGCAGCGCCTCTTATTTGTTAATAAAATGTATTGTCAAATTCAAAATAATTCTGTTGCGGTATAAATTCTGCTAATTCTTGCAAAACTCTAGTTTTGGGATGCATGTTACCTTCTCTTTTGTCCAAAAGTTTACCCATGCTTTCAACACCTTCCCTATGTGGTATTGATGTATATAAATCCACAGGGTTACTAAAAAAATACATTCTCTTGAATACCTTGATCAGATGTATGTGTTAGTTTATGTATCATGTCCATGGTATCTTTTACAAATGCAAATGTTTTTGTAACTAAAGGTTGCAAATGAAAATCAATGAACCTAGAGACAGGCTCAAATACATAACCAATCCCAGAGACAATCAGTCTACCTGGGAGGAGGGGTCCAGAACACTTTTGTGAATCTTAGGGATTGCATAGAATGTAGGTATTCTAGGATGCTCATTAACTAGCAGATCACCTTCCCATACATTCAACCAATTCATAGCAATATAATCTTCTAATAAACTTCCAAGTTGTGTTGAAATACTAACTGTGGGGTTTGATGATAATGGTACATAATTTTCCAAATTGTTTTTAACTTGAGGCACATAGTTTGATATTGTTCTCTATTGTAACTCATATCTTGGAAATTGTACATTTGAGGATATCTTGTTAGTATCCCTAGTATAGCTATTGTCACTATCTGAACTATATGTGTCTTGAGGTGTTTTCCAATACTGATTCCTTTTATTAAATACTTTATAGGTATAGACTTTCCCATCACAATAATCATTGGTGTCCCTTATGAATTTTTGTCATGGGCTCACTCTTACTCAATATCTTCAATATAATAGAATTCCTTGGGATCTTTAGAATCATGATAGAACCTAATATAGGTATAAAGTCTTCTAAACTCGATAACAAGTGGGATGATATTAGAAATAGGGCCAGTTGCGACTTTATGTACGCCTTAATTGAGGCCATCATAGAAGAAAGGCAGAACTTGGAAATATATATTAAAATGGTTCTAGAATCATTAAAGCTTAAAATGCAGAAGGAGGAATTCAAAAAGAATTTAGAAGAAATTAAAAATAAATTACAACAGTATGAGGAAAGATTGAAACAACAAAAAGTTAAAAAATTCATAAGGGACACCAATGATTATAGTGATGGGACAGTCAATAACTATAAAGTATTTAATAAAAGGAATCAGTATTGGAAAACACCTCAAGTTCAGATAGTGACAATAGCTACAGTAGGGACACTAACAAGATAGCCTCAAATGTACCCACATCTGAGGAACAACAACCAAGCACTTCTGAACAATTTCCAAGATATGAGTTACGTCCACAGTCTGCACATAGAAACATACCATGCCAGGGGGCAGGATATCGGGGTTGGGGGGAGGAGCAGCAAGGGGAAAAGAGCAAGGTGAAAGGCAAACAAGGCAAGGCAACGCCAACAGGGGGACAGCAGTATGAGAATCAATTTTATTCCAATATTTAATTTAAGTAGAAGAATGTTTACTTCAGATGAAATGAAAGTACACAGCTTGGGACTGTCATTTGCACCATCTGAAGCTATGGATTTGTTTAATCAGGAAGTAGATTTGCAACATTTGTTTCAGGATTTTAAGGTTAAAAAACCTATATGGATCACAAGACAATATAGGGACAACTAGTTATCAAAAGGAATTGAAGCAAAAATTACAAGTCAAGCCCAGGTACTATCCCCCTTCTGGCAAAAACCATGGTATTGAAACCTTTACCAGGGTAGTTGAAAGGGAGATTATGTGCCTTTTTAAAGAAAAACAGGCCATTCTTCCCCCACATAACAACCTGTCAAGAAAAGAAAAACAAGCATTGCAAGGACTAAGTAGAGACATTAATATTGTAATTAACAGGGCTGATAAAGGAGGGGCCATAGTTATACAGTATAGAGAACAATATCAAACTATGTGTCTCAAGTTAATAAACAATTTGGAAAATTATGTACCATTATCATCAGACCCCACAATATTTTTGTATGTATCTACCAAGGTCCTTTAGTTCCCTTCTTCTCCAACCCCCCTTCCCCCCACCATCTCCATTTTTCCAAATGCTGAAGATAAAGAACTTAAATTCCAGAAAGAAAAATCTGTAATTAACTAGTTAGACAAAATTCAGAAAGTATAGGGTAAATTTGAAGGCTAAATTTTAAATAATTGTAAAAACAGCTTGGTCTATTTATGATGCACTCTACTAGGAGCTTTCCCAGACAAGCACCTGCCTATACCATTCTGTGGCAGAGTCTGTGAGCATGCGCAGTGTATATTCACATGTGTGCATGCCCAGACATGTCTATGTGACGTCATCATGTCCGTTGATGTGTACTTCTCTGGGAGAGCTCGAGAGGGACTCAGCAACCAGCATTCCGCCATTACAGCTGAACACTTGATTAGTGGATGAAAGAAAAAACTGTTGGTTTACTTTTGAAGGTAAATAAGTATTTTCAACACAACTCAATGAAGTAAATAACTTTTAAACAAAATATTGAGTAATTCATCGAGTTAACCAAAATGGAAGCTTAAATGCTGTTACTGTTGTGTTTTACAGTGGGAACCCTATCTTCTAGGGAAGCCTTTAAAAGAACTTCAGATTAGAAAGTTGCTGTATACATGCTTATTTAGGTATGCTGGACATGCTCAAAGTTACAAGGAGTAGATACCCTGCTATTGGAGTCATGAAAATATTTCAGTGCAACATAAAGAACAAAATGTTTAAAAAAAACCTGTTTTTTTTTACTTTTAGGCATGAAGTGAGGATTTAATCTTGCCAAGAGTATGCCTTGAATGCAAAAGAAATTTTGGTGGGCAGACTGAATACTATTTGAGTGAACAAGAATTTTTTGATTTACACATTAAGGCCCAGATATTCAAACTGTGCCACAAAGTAGCGCAATAGCAGGAGCAGGCGCAAGTACAGTGCGCCTATGTGCAACACACGTGATATTCAAACATTGCGCAGGGCTAGATGTGCTTGCACCACATAACTGAATGTCGCAGCAACTGCACCATGGCGCAACCAGGGATGTGCAGTGGCGCAGGTCTGGTGTGCAATAGTACAACCAGGGATGCGCAGTAGAGCAGGGTAGCAGCACATCAGCACAACAAGGGATGCTCAGAGACAGGATGCAGGGGTCCCCCACACATGGAATATATGGGCTGAGGAGTGCACAGCTGAACAGACAGTGCACCCCACACCCCATGAACTGCCCAACCAGAGGAGAGCTGGAAGAACCACTGGCCCATGGAAACCGGCCACAATCCCACAGCTGGGGCTTGGTGCCCCAGCACACCCCCTGGCAAGCTGTGACCAACAAACAAGGAGGTCCATCCACCCCATGTTACACCATTCCACCAATGCAGAGCACACCCTGCACAGCATTCCATAGACATCCTGCCCAGGAGCAGCGCCTAACACTACAGGACACCCCATGCATGCCACCACCCCCACTGTGACAATGCAACCCTGTGCACCATTGAGACATGCAAGGCAGCCCCACCATGAGCACCCTGAAGCATGCAGCAGCAGACACCGATGCAACAACTGCAGACACAGTGCCACCCTGCATGGCCCCCCGATGTACAGCTGAGAGACTGACCATGCGTCGGCACATGAGGTACCACACATGCGACAGTGCATGCTGCGGACACCACCACCAGTGGTACAGCACCCTGCACACCCTCCCAGGGACACCCCCCCAGCACTGGCCACAACAGCCAGCAAAGAAGTCCACAATGGTGCATGGAAGCATGCACCACACAGGATGCAATACAGTGTATGGACAAACACCAACCCATACCCAAGTGCACACCAACACAGGGACACAGTAGTGGGTCAACAAACCCACTGGCGTGTGGCCACAGCAGCTGTTTACCCACGGCTAGCACCCCTCCATGGCACAGATGTACCAGCCACCCTGCACATGCACCATGAAGCTGTACACTACCAGCACGTGGCTGGAGCACAAGTGACAGACAGTGGAGCACATCCCCTGCAACAGACACAAGCGACAGCATGGAGGGGGAACAAAAACAGCGGAGGCCACAGTGCCACCCCAGGTAGATGTGCACCACACCGGTGACAGGAGGCAACCTGAAATTGTGCCAGGTACAGTGGTTGTCAAGCATGGACAGCCACAACTGACATGCCAGCAGATGGTGCATATCACAGACATGCAAGGATGTCAGCTGCACAACCCATGGATGGTCTGACAGGGGCACCATGGACACAGAGCATGCACCGTGGATCACTGCACAGGCAACCAGTGCTCAGAGAACAACACACAAACCACAGACAGTAACTGATTCCCCCACCCACACCATAGGCAGTTCCCTTCTGGACACACACACATGCCCATGCCTGCAACAACCCTGACACCATGCACACCACTGCAGCTGAGCACCTGTAGCCCGTTGAAATCATAGACCACCACAGTTGTCATAACAAAGCAAATGTATTATAAATATTCAATAAACACAACCCTCTCTCTCTCTCTCTCTCTCTATATATATATATATATATATATATATACGATTGGGGGAAAGGGCCACAAACCATGTGGGGGCAGGTAAGGGGCAGGGTTAAACAATTGGGAGAGGGAAGAAGGGGTGTGAGGATGGGTCCAGGGAGGCAACAACCATCCAGGGGGCATTGAGGGCCTAATGTCTGCCCCGCTGTTCAGTCCTGTGGCATCTGTGTGACCCCCACCTCTGCACACCATACCTCTCTAGCCGCTGGAGTATTTCAAGGGACACCCTTGAAAGCTGCAGCAACTCCTGCAAGGCCCTCTCCAGAACAATCCAAAGTCAACCACCTAGGACAAGGAAGCAGAGTCAATAGGTGTGAATGTCCATCCCCCTGCAGCCCACCCATTGTGCATGGCATACAGCTGTGGGCCATGCCCCTGTGATGGTGTGTGACCACCCACAGTGATCATGTCCACAAGACCTGCCCACCCAGGTGCACACAGCCATGTGGACTGCTGCACACACCCACTGCCCAAGTCCTGCACAGCACCACCGTGACTGTACAGTGACATGGCTATGCGGTGCGAAGGCAGTGGCACAGCCATGTACCTGGTGCATGCATGGACCACCAGTGACGCACACCCACACATGCAGTGCCACAGGACAGTGCTGAGTGTACCATGTGGCATGCACATCAGTGGTGTCATTGGATGGTGGCCATGCCCCGCCGCCTACCCCGCAACACAGCATGCACAGAATATCCATGAAGAAAGGTACTCACCTGCATCTGCAACATCTTGGCACTGATGTAGATGGTGCCCACCATCATGTGGCTGTTGCTGGGCAGCCTCCTGATCCACCCGTGCCTCTCAGGCTCATCGCCTCTCCTCAGGGCCTAGGGTGCAAACATGGAGAGGGGAACATCAGTACAAAACAGTAGCAAAGGACCCCCCCGGTGTGTGTGATCCCACACAGTCTAGCCATGCCGCAACCCCACTATGACCATAACTGCCCACACTGGACAGCCCCTTGGGGTGGACACATGCCCACTGCGAAACCTGGATGGATGCTACCAGTGTATGGATGGAGCACCTACCTGGATGTGGCACTGTGCTTTGCCTGGCGCATGCCCATAGATGGGCAAGCCTGTCTGGGTCCCTCCACTGGAGGTCCCCATAGTGGTGGCAACACTGATCTGGAGTCCTGGAGATACCGCTGGCCTCCTCCAGTGACACTGCCACCTCCTCCCACACTGCACTCCTAACCCTATCCATGGGCACATCCCCAAACAGGGCCCTAGCATGGGGCTCTACAATGGCCACCAAATTGGCCAGCTCAAGAGGGCTCCACAGTGCTGCTCTCCTGCGTGCCATGACTACAGCAGCTAGGATAACAAAATGGTGCTCTGTAGTGCTCATCCACCACGTACAGATGCTACACAGTACAGCACTGCCATTCCCCTTTGTGCTGTCACCGAACAGCACAATAGGGGTGCACCCATGCGGATGCATGGCGCCTAGGTGGCAAAGGTCGAATGGAGGGTCAAGGGTCTGTCACACATAGACTGCCACAGCACGATTGGGACTCCCTGCATGTAGCATGGTTGGGTGCCTGTGTGTGATGCCCTGCAGTGACCTACCGTGCTGTGGCACCATGGCGCCTACCGTGCTCCAGGGCACAAGTGCTATACATATGAACAGCACACTAGCACCTCTGGCACAGTGGTGGCTGTGCCCTGCACTGCCTCCTGTGCTCAGTATGCCATCAGCGCAGCAGGCGTCAGCGTCAGCACCCCGGGCATGCACCGTGCGGTGCCTACAGTGCACATCACAGAGCTGCGCCTTTGTCTGAGCATGCTCAACAGAATTGCGCAAGGCATAACAGCTTGATATTCAGCCAGCATATGCAAATCAGCTCATCAGCAATTCCATGGCGCAGCCATTGCATTAGCATCTACTTAAAGTTGCGCCTCGCCTCATTTGCATGCCTTGTGCTATATAAATGTGACATGGGGCTTCAGAGATCATTGTTTGGTATTGCAGTCTATTGTGGTGGGTTGCATGCTGTTTGGAAGTGTGTACTGTGGTGTGTGGGAGATGCATGGGACTGCACATTCAGAGGTAACACCTGTCATTCCCACAGGATCAATAAGGACCAAACGTGAGGAGGAGGAGGAGGAGGAATAGAGATGTGGGAGACGGAGGAGGCCCAACTTCACCCAGGCAGAATCAGATACCCTGTTTGAGGCCTACCTCAACAGGGAACCGCTGCTCAGTGGACAGCGGGGAACACCACAGGCCCGTGCTGTGGCATGGGATGAGGTAGCACGTGCCATCAACCAGCATGGCAGTCACCAGCAGTCTGTGCAGGAGTGCAAGAAGAAGGTGGGCATGGACAAGTGGAGGATAAAAGATAAGGTGGCTTCCATCAGGGCAGCACGTGCTGCAACTGGTGGTGGACAGCCGGATGTGCCACACCTGATGCCACAGGAGGAGCGGGTGGCTGGCAGCATGTGGCGTTGTGCCCTAGTGGGCATTCCAGATGGTGACTTCCAGATGGGTGGCAGCCCATCACTACATGGTAGGTCCTGTTCTGTCATTGTGTGGGGAGTGGTGGTAATGCCACAGGGTAGGGCAGAGACATCAATGCTACTGTGTTCCCTTACAGCTCCTGAGCATCTACATGGGTCAGCGTTGGAGGGTGTGTCCACTGAGGGTGATACCCTGGACACGGAGGAGCATCCATCCACCTCCACAGGTGTCCGAGGGTCAGGACAACAGTATACCCGCCTGTCTGTCCATACTGAAGTTGGTGGTGCTGGTGCGGAGGAGGCCCTGTCCGTGTCCCAGCATGACAGCGTCCATGGATGCCCGCATGCTGTGCCATGGACTGGTGCTGGATCCGGCACCAATGATGATGGAGCACACATCATGGACAGTAATATGGACCACAGGATGGCCCCACAGCAGGTTACAGCATGGGCATAGCCGTGGGTGGTGCCGCCATGGAGGCCTGCGTGACATCACAGTCCCAGCCTACACCTGTATGCACCAGTGGGGCAGCACTGGTGTGTGTCCAGGCCAGTGGGTCTGTTGCAGTCACTGTGGCAGCACCGGTGAGCCCTGGCATGCAGCGGCCTGAGGGGTGGTGTTGATAGTCAGCCAATGGCGATGGGGGGACAGTATCAGGGGGCTGCATCAGTGCACCGCATGTGGACGTGCCCCGGCATGGCTCTGGTGTGCAGCACCCATCATCAAGGGGTGATGCCCAGCATGGCCAGGAACACCATGAGGGACATCATGCCAATCTGGCGGATGACCTCTTTGATGAGCACAGCTGACTACTCCAGGCTTCTGTGGATCAGTAGTCATGGCTTGTTAGGGCGGTGGATGCACTCAGTGTGGTTCTGCGACAGGGTGAGGAGTGGCTCAGCAGAGACCATGCTCCACTCCTGGCAGAGATGGCCCGGCAGCGGAAGGATGGGACTGCTGCCATTGATAGGCAGACACGTGCATTCACAGCTGTCATGGCCACATTGGGCGCACAGTTTGTTGCAGATGTGCCACAGACACCGCGCAGTGTCATGTCCACCCCCCATTTCTGGGGTCGTGCGACACCCTCTATGTCGACACCAGGTTCAGCTGTGGGTATCCCAATCACGCCTGGCGCTGGCACGTTTGGTAAGCTGCAGACCCCTGCTCGAACATGGTCGCGTTCCCCACAGCGTCACCCCTGGGGGACCATCAGTGCCACCCTATGAGACCATTGGTCAGCCTGTCACAGCTGGCAGGTCTTGGTGGGGCCACCCATGCATCCGTGGCAGCTGTGCCACTTGACTGACCTGTCTCCCACCATGGCTACTGTCTGACACTGCCCTGTGTGCAGTGTATTGTGCAACGTGTGACACACGGGTGGGGTACCTGGCCCTGCACACACACACAGTCCATGTGCACACCCTCCTGGCTGCTGGCTGCTGTGGCATGTGCATGATGATGCCTGCATTGCACTGTCCACCAGTGTGCAGTGGTGCCCAGCGTCTGAGACATGCACAATGACGGGCACTGGGTGTGGTCATCTGTGGACCTGTGTGTGGCATGGGGTAGCAGTCGGGGTTGGGGTCGGCATGCCTTCTACCCCTTGTGAATGTCTTGTGGGGTGTGTGGGTGGGTGTGTGTGTGACCGCGTGTCATGTTAGGCCTTGCCCATCCTTGATGGTGTGTGCAGTTCCATGCTCAGTCAATTCCCTTGCCGCCATGCGCTCCTGGGGTTCGTCCATGCATGTTTGTGGGTTGTGCCCTTGTCATTGGTGGTTGCACATGGCCCCATGACCTACCTGTGTTGGTTGAAGTGCTCCTCTGTGATGGTGTTCTGGTGCAGCTGCGACATCTGGATCAGGTGGGGATTCCTTTACACAAGGGGTGGCTGCCCATCACCGTCTGTACCAGCGTCCTCATCGTCCCCATCGCTGTCCCCCTCTTTGACCTCTACTGCTATCCCACAGTTGTTGGCCAGGTTGTGCAGGATGCAAGAGGCCAGGAATAGCCCACAGACCTTCGAGGGGCTGTACTGTAGGGTACCGCCAGACGTGTCCAGGCAACGGAAATGTGCCTTCAGCATCTCGAACATCTGCTCTATGACATTACGTGTGGTGGCATGTGCCTCATTGTACCGTTGCTGCAATGGGGTAGCGGGGCATCGGTATGGTGTGAGCAGCCAGGGACAGAGTGGGTAGCCACTGTCACTTGTGTATAGAGGGTGGACATTAGTATGGTGGTCAGCATAGCTCTGCGATGGGCCGTCAAGGCCGGTACCCATGGCACCTCTGACTATGCACCCCCCACCCCAGATGCCCATATCATCCTGCGTGATGTGCGTACCCACCCATGGTCCAGAAGCATGCTGCGCCAACACTGGGGACAGGTGCTGGTTGATAGCATCTAGCTGCAAAAGTTCAAGACAAAACCAGAAAGCCAGCACTGCAGAGGAATAAATGGAAAGAAAAGATGTTCAGTGCTAGTGCAAATGTATTGATGGCAAAACAAGCCACACAGAAATGACCCCTGCACTTCAGCACTTAGGCCTTCATTAGGGGGCCCAACGGCAGCACACAGCATCAAAACATTTCCTGCAAAAACAGATAAACAAGAAATTATTAGTACTTGATTGCAGTAACACATTCTGTTTAAAGTGTGGCTGTTACTGTCTTTTGGACTATAGTAACAGATAGCAAGCTCTCAGTAGGTCACAACAAGGCCAAATCAATTCACAGTCACAAATTTAGTAAGGGCAACCCATACACTGTCCCAATGTCTTAAATGAAGTTACAATTTAAAAGACGTCTTGTCATGTCACAACCTGGATAAAAAATTGTTCAACACCGCCATGGCTGCTGCAACAATACAGTGTCTGATGTGCATGACAAATCTATTATGTGACTTACATGTCACCTACTTAATATGATTTGCACTCTTTTGAAAAAAAATGCACTACAAAATACTGATGAAATAAAATTGATATACTTACCGGGATATCCTATAGGTGGCTGTAGACAGTACTGCAGTACTATAGTCCTCCAGCCCAGGAGAGTGCTTGAAACTTTTAACCTGTGAAAAAAGAAAATAAGTTGACCATATGTGTTTCTCAACTGCATCTCAGAAATGTAACAGGAAGCATAACACAGCTCAAGGAAGTTCAGAAAAAGTAGCACATGTACTCACTGTACAGTATTGATAGTAAGAAGCCTTGCGGCTGTGGTTGTTGGATACTGTCCCCTCTCCATCTGCTATGGCATGGGCAGGGCACAGGATGGAAAACAGTCACATTATCTCTGAATGAGATAGTATCTGCAATATTTGGCTGACAGTGGTTCACTGGTGGTGGTCATGTAGGCACATGATAACATTTCCTCTCACTATCTGGTGGCTTTGGCTAACAGTGGTTTTCTGGTGGTGTTCACGGGGGGCACATGATGACACTCCCTCTCAGTATTTGGTGGCTTTGGCTAACAGAGGTTTTCTGGTGGTGGTCATGGGGGGCACATGATGACATTCCCTCTCACTATCTGGTGGCTTTGGCTAACAGTGGTTTTCTGGTGGTGGTTATGGGGGGCACATGATGACATTCCCTCTCACTATCTGGTGACTTTGGTTAACAGAGATTTACTGGTGGTGGTCATGGGGGGCACATGATGACATTCCCTCTCACTATCTGGTGGCTTTGGCTAACAGAGGTTTTCTGGTGGTGGTCATGGGGGGCACATGATGACATTCCCTCTCACTATCTGGTGGCTTTGGCTAACAGTGGTTTTCTGGTGGTGGTCTCAGGGGGCACATGATGACATTCTCTCTCACTATCTGGTGATTTTGGCTAACAGAGGTTTTTTGGTGCTGGTCTTGGGGGGCACATGATGACATTCCCTATCACTATCTGGTGGTTTTGGCTAACCAAGTTTTTCTGGTGGTGGAGGCCATGGGAAAAGCTGTAGCCTGCAACACATTCCCTATCACTGTCAAACACACATGGGTGGGTGGTGGGTGGGACATAGTGTGTATTGTGTTACAGTATTTCACTCAGTCAGGTGGCAGGTATCTTGAATCTGCAGGTTTTAAGCGGCTAACACCTAGTACTACAGATGGGCAGTTGTGTCTAACAGGCTAACTGTGTTTGCTAATGACAGCAGAACACATTCTGTTAAGTCTAATCAGAAGTAATACAGAGGTGGGCAAGGTAAAATAGAAGGACTGTGAATTTACTTGTGCCAGATTGCCAGGATGACATATGGAATTTGAGTTATTCTGAATGGGACACTGATTTAACATTATGAAAAACAAAATATGTTGCATAAAAAAAATGTGACAGCCTTTTAACCACTTAACTTAAAACCTTCCTACATCAGCCTCATCATCATCATCATACAGGAAGCTGCCCTCGCAGTCATCAATGTCTGAAGTGTGTCCACTAAGGAATTCTTTCTCCATGATGTCATCATCTACTTCAATGGTAGGCTGTTTCATGCTGCCAGTGCCACCAGGATGGTCTGTTTCTCCCCCATCACCACACCCATGATCATGCCGGGGTATGACTACAGAGGTTGCAATTCGAGAGGGTATGTGCTCCTCATTCATTTTTATGAATGTCAGCAAGCTGACATTTGAAGGAGAGAGGTTTGTATGATGATCCCAAACTATTGCACCCACAGAACTGAATACCCTCTCCAACACTTACACTAGAGGGTGGGCATGTCTGGTACTTCAGTGCCACTGAGGTCATCTCTGGCCATTCACTGACCTTTCCACTCCAGTATAAAAAAGGATCATCAATTACTGACAGATGCCTGTTTTCAGCCAAATATGAGTCAACTATTCGCTGTGCTGCATGAAGTCTGGTGGTTGACTCATCATCCTGTTCTCCAGATTCATTGATATCACAAATCCTGACTTGGGACAAAGCACCCCATAGTGGGTTAATGGCAACTGGTTTTGATGACAGACCACCTTGAACTGCAACCACCTTACAGGATGTGCTTGATGCTATTCCAAACTGACCTTCAGACTGGTTATGCTGCTGAGGTTTGCTGACCTTGTCACGTGACTTCTGTGCCCCATGAACCAAGCGAACCAGTTTCCCACTAACATTTTTAACCTGTTCAGGCCCTCCCTCCAGTAGTGACGTAATTCCACATTTGTATCATGGGTCCAGCATTGTTGCTATTGCAAAGTCGTCACTGAGCTGAATGCTCAAGATATGTAGATTGCGGTTGAATAGTGTCAGCATGTGTTTCAGCAACACACTGCTAGCACAGTCTCTGGAACCATCAAAGCTATGCTGTAGATTCAGCAATGTCTGCCTCAACACCCGCAGCAGTGGAATTGATTGGCTGATGGAGGCAGACTTGTCACTCACTGCCTGTGTTCAAAAGGCCTCAAAATTGTCATAACAGAGTCCATGAGGTGCCACTGTTCAGTCGTGAGAGACATGGAGACCCTGGAAGTGTCATGGCTACTGTGGATGACGAGATATTTGGAGATTGCTTTGTATAGTTCATACAACCGCTCTGCCATGTATAAAGTGAAGTTTCACTGGGTGACAACTTCCAGCTTGAGTAGATGCTACAGGAGGCTGTTTTGGATCTGCAGCTGCTGAAGCTGGTCATGGGCCTTTGCAGAGCGTGACAAGTGAGAGCAGATATGGTGTGCAACTGTCAACATTTCCTTTATATCAGGGTGCTGCAGAAACTCCTGGACCACCAGATTTAAACAGTGGACCATGCATGGAACCTGACCAAGGCCACCATTCATGATGCATTTAATCATATTTGACCCATTGTCACTTGTTATAAATCGAGCTGTCAGGGACAGGAGATTCAGTCACTCATCAATGTCGGTCAGTAGCAAGTCCAGCATGTTTTCACCAGTGTGGGAACAGGTCACACTGTGCATTGCAAGCGTTGCATGCTGTCAAATTCCCAGAAGATTGCTATCATGACAGTCCACCTTACTATACTGATTATTCACATTACCACCAGCACAAACAACCCCCGGCACCTGCGCCCAGTGTGCAATTATACACAAATATGAACTCCCCACTGTTTTTCCACTTGTCCACATAGCCATATTTAAATGGATGACTGGAGAGGAGAAATGTTGAAGGGCATGTCTTACAGAGTTGGCCACCATATGATATAACTTAACTCAGGGACAGCATGGGTGGAAAAATATGTCCTGGATGGGACTTTCCATTTCGGACAGGTGCGTGTTGCAAACCGCCAGAATCAGAAATTCTCCATGAAGGAGAAGGGCAAACGATCAATTGACAGCAGTTCAGCTACAGCAGCATTAAGTTTACGTGACACTGCATGATTGGGTGGGTACATCAGGTTACGGGCAAAAACACTCTCCAGCGTGGGCTGACTGACACGTTTTGCACTGGATGTGACAAATGGCTCTGCTCTGTGAATGACCAGGGGTAGGGTGTGAGCATGTGATGAAGAGGGCTGCAGGGGTGAGAAATCCACAAATTAAGTTATTTTCCCAATTTTATGTATGGGGGTTGATGTACCACTTGCACTAGACATATTGCATTGACCACCACCACCACCACAACTGCTACTCTGAGCACCATTTGACAAGATTTCTAAATCAGTATCCTCCACCTTATCATGCCTGTAGTAATCCTTTGGTGTTATTTCATTGCTACTGCAGACATTCCTACTTGGTCTTACACTCGTGGAAGGGGATAACATGCTCAGTAAGGTTGATGATGAGAGTGAATGCCCCACTATGGCATTAGCTGCCATCTGGTGCTGGGTCCACAGTGCCATGTGCCTGTTCTTAAGATGTGTTTGCTGCCCCCCATGCCCAGATGACTCCCTTTTTTATCTCAGCTCACACACACATGGCAAAGCTGGCAGATTGCAACTGACTCATCATTTGCATCTTGTACAAAAAAATCCTAAACAAGGGATTGTGATCCCCTACTTTTAACATGTCCCTGATGCTGCTTATTGGACTCTGGTTTTTTAACCCCTGAAATGGGGGGTGTGCTACATGATTTTTCAGGCCGGACACCTTGGACTCCAACTGACTGCCATGACTACCTATGATTATTACTGGGTCATCATCATCATCATCAACTGGAACTGCTAAATCACAACTTTTTTGAGGAGGGGGGGCTTTAATGCCAACAGGCCCAGACACAGCCACCTTGACTTTCCTTTTCTCTGGTTCCCAACAGGGGTCATTGACATCATCATCATATTCATCAACATCATCCGTATCCACATTTTCAGCTTGGATGCTGTCATGTGGAGAACATGTTGCAATCACAGAAACATCATCATCACCCGATATTTTTGCACCACACTTTGAATCATTGGATGGCAAAGGCATGACCTCAACAGCACTGGAAGAAATATGACATGAGTTATTGTTGCCATGATCAGAATCATGTTCAACTGCCATGGGGATGTTAATGGGGAGTATGACATCATCTACACTGTCAGTCACAGCTTTAGATTCAACTATATTTTTTGAAATGGTTAACTGGTCAGAAGTGGAACTTGAAGCAGCAATATTCATGCCAGCAGAAACTGCACTAACACCACCAGCTGTGACAATATCATCTCCTCCAACTATGAGTGAAGCTACAGATTGTGTTGTAAAAACACATTGATGGAGAAATCCCTTTACTGACATCAGCAGCTATGCACTTCTGTATACCACCACACCCACAGACAATCTTGCCACTGGCAGCAGTGCCATGGCCAGAAACAGCTTTGCTTGCACATCTCTTTGCAGGCATTTTGGGGGATCACCAAGAAAATTGTAAACAAATTTAGATTTCTGAACTTTCAGTCTGGGCGTCTGGGTGGATGTGAAGACAAAAAAACAGCAACTGTGGCTTGTAGATGGAGATTAGATACTAAACAGATGCAAAAGCACAGATTAAGATTGCACTGCACAATCAAGAAGAGATGCAGACGCAAAGTTACAACAACACCTTAACCAGCACTCACAAGTCACAATCCAGTCTGGAAAAGAATACCTTTTGCTGGGTGGGGGGGGGGGGCAGTGCACTGCAATACAGTCCAAAACCAACATACCACAAAGCGGTACAAAAATCATGTAGGTGTGATGGATAGTGGCTTCACACTGCTGCAATTACTCTGTGACACAATAAAAGGTGTCTGATTTGATGGCACGCGTCACACATACACTCACAAACACACTACAAGTAATGTGTAGCAAACTGAAAACTTCAGTAATATAACCAAATCTTTTAACGAAACTGAAACTATGCACTGCTGCACCATAACAATCAGCAAAAAAAGTCAAGAATTGCTAAAAATATTACTGTGTACATTAACACAGTTATACTACAAAAATAAATCCAAAATACAAAGACTGCCTTTTTCTCCCAGTTCATCTACCTCCCCCAAAGCACACTTCAAATGTGTGTCAGTACACAGATTGAATGTTCTAAATTAACATTCAAAATCTACACACAAACAATAAACATTTGATGATATAAGCACAGGAGGGTTTCCTACAATTGATGTACTAGATTTTGGGCAAAAAAAAAAAAATGGCTCAAAAAGACTTTTTTAACAGGTTTTAGAAGGTTGGAATCGCAGAGCTCTGAGAGCAAACTGTCTCCAGTTACCACTACACACACACTACACAGAACTGAGGCTGTGCAGAACAATCTAGGGCCCATGTGACCTGCAATCCCATGAATCACGGCAAAATTTGCCTTGGAGCTCATCAACAAGAGAAGTGATGTGAAGTACATTGATTTATATGTACTTCGCATTAAAATTGGTACAGAAGTGGTTGGGGGAAGGCAGAGTAACACAAAGTCCATTGACAAAAATGACTTTGTGTTCCTCATTATGACGCGATGTACTCCACTTTACGATGTGGAATACTTTGCGGATTCCTCATTACTCCGTGAATTGCTTCGTGGAGTGAATTTTGCCCACTTCGTCCACCACTAATGACGGCATCGCGGGCACTGCCAGGGCACCATGCCAGGACATTGATGATGCACCCAGTTACATTGCATATCACCTGGCAATTGATGGAGTCATATCCCTTCCTTTTGAGGTAAGCATCCACCCCATCACCAGTGGGTGTATGGATGGCAACATGGGTGCAGTCAATGGGACTGAGTACTACAGGTAGGTGCACAACCTGATAGAACTACTGATGGTTTCTGTGCATTCCACTGCTGTGCTGGGGAATATGATGAACTTGCTAGTGTGTGGCAGCAGGGAATCTAGAACTTGGGCCAGCAGGTGCAAGGTGGCAGATTGTGACACACCAATGGCATCACCCACCGGTGTCTGAAATGACCTGGTAGTTAGGAAGCACATTGCAACCATCACCTTCTGCTCAACTGTCATGGCATGGCTGTGCTGGGTGTCATTGCACAGCTGATTATGCAGGAGCTTGCATGGCTGCCATAGCAAGGCCCTATTGCGATGGTACTGGGCCACCAGATGGTCATCAGTCAGGGTCTCAAAGGAGACTCATGGCCAGTACCATCTGTACGCAGCATATCACCTCCACAGCCTACAGAGTGGCCCATGTGTCCTTCTGCTCTCTCCTCCTCCCCATGGCCTGTTCCATTAGGAACAGCATGTGAATGTTGAATACAGCCGTTTCTGCACTGGCTGCAGTGTCACTGTCTGTTTCTAGAGTTTGCCTGGAGTAAGTTAGCCTTTTTATAGGTGGTATTTGCACCACGCAATAATGTTATGCAAACTCACTTTGTGTGGTGTACATGTAAATTCACTGATTATAGCATAGTGCCTGTATTCATGTCCATGCCCCTCTCTTTGCCCATAGCATGCATTATCTATTTACGCAGTGCTAGTCCATTTTGCCCATGCTAATTAGGCTTTTGAATATATCACAAGCACACAAACCTCGCACAAAGCGTGTGCAATCTGTTTTGAATATTGGGCCTAAAATGTTTGAAATTGAAAGGGTTTTTATTCTACACACCACAGAAATTATCATTATCTACAAAGTTTATCACCAATAATTTTGGTATCTGCTTCAGAAACAGATTATCTTGGTTACATACACAGCTCCCATCTGCTATACTGAACACTTTCATGCTAACACGTTTAATAGGGTATTTTGCATTAGCAGCCCGTAAAGTTGGAGCATGATCAATACATGCAGCTGGTGAAATCTTTATCCTTTTTACATAAATAGATGCAGACATAATTTGTAGTTCATAATCTTCAGCTGCATCACCACTCATTAAACAAAATTCATTCTTATTACACACACAAGTTTAATTTTAACATCCCCTCCATTCATGAGCAATTTCTCCTGGAAGAAAATGTCTGCATGAATTGGTGCAAGTGGTTCTATAGGACAATTCCCTGCTGTGAAAGTTGCATGCCTTTTAAAAATCCTCATTCGGTCCATTAAGAACTGTGTTCTCATGCTTTCCAGCTGTATCTTTATAAAATAATCCTGATGTAAATTGTGTAGACAGGGTGTCATAATTATAATTAAGCAGTGACTCAGTGATTACTCTGTATGGGTAACTGTTAACTGTTGTTACTCTGGCTGATTGGTCAGTCGACCACCACTATATCAACTTGGCAAAAGATGGTTGCCAAAGGGTAGTTAATTAAACTTATTCTTGCCCCATCATTAATGTCAGTAGCACCAGTCTTAGTGATCATGCTGCATAAAAGATGTAACAGGGTGTTTAGTTCAATGTAGTCTTGACCATTACTGCCACATAAAACTCCAGGGGTGCATGATCAATTATAGCAGGCAAGAGTGGGATTTTGACATAAAGGTTTTTCTCAGTAATGGTTTGGGTTAGTGGTAACATGAAGAGATGACTTTCCATATTCTTGAGACATGTACTGGAGTGATTACTTAAATTAAATCTCTGCCTGTTGGTTTTAAAGGTTTTTTTTCCCTCCCTGTGCTTATGTTTCACCACTGTTCTTTTCTTCTGAACATGTAGCCTGTTAATAAGGCTTTCATGGGTCCCTGGGAGGGCCATTTTCCTTTTCTGATTGGGTCTCTTGTAAGCAACCGGTCCTGCCGTGTCTTGCAACTATCCCAGAACAGGTGTCATAAAGGTGCTCACAACATTCCCCACTACATCTTTTACAATATTTTTTAGCAGCCGATTTAAAGTGGGTGTTCACAGTCTGGAAGCCTTTTTGTAATAGCTGCACAGCTTTTCTAAATAAACCTCTAAACATGCTGCTGATGCTGGAACCATCTATAACAGGGGCACCATGAAAACAGGATAAACCAGTACCAGCCTGTGCTTTTTTATAGGCTACATAAAGGTGGGAGTCACTGTACAACTTCTGCGACATTGCAGGCATTCAAAAGGTTCCTTTAACAGGCCAGAAATGAAGTTTTACAATCACCTTGCCAAACAAGGAAAACACCTTTTTGTCTTGATAATTCTTTATCACAATAGTAATGATGTCATACTGTTGTTTGCTGATTGGTGTATAATCTGATTTCTCATACAGGATAGTTATGATGTCATTGTTCCGGATTCCCCCTTTTCCTTCACAAAAAAACAGAGACCATTGTTTGTTGTTGTGCTCAGATTGGCAATTAATTTATTTATATATCATAATTCCATGTTCCATTTTATCATCTTTTATTCTTATATCTCTCACAATTTCATTTATTTTCATCCATATATCAATCTCTGATCATCCCTCTTTCTTCGCCTTTTTGCTCCCCACAGGTGAAAACCTGGGTGCCTTCTTCTTCTCCTTTCTGTTAGGTAACGGTGAAAACCGAGACCGCTTTTCTCCTTCAGCTTCTTCCTCTTTTCGTTTTATTGCTTTTTTCCCCTCTTCCCCCCCCCCTTTCCCCTTTCCTCTGCCATCCACCTTTGGCAGTCCAAATAACCATATTGTTTCCTGCCATCCACCTTTGGCAGTCCAAATAGCCATATTGTTTCCTGCCATCCACCTTTGGCAGTCCAATAATCATCCTACCAGACGCATCTGTCATCCACCTTTGACAGACCTACCATACAGTCCCTTATTGACTGTCTTCCCCTCTTGCTTTGTGTTGTAGGGTGGGTTGGAGGGATCAAAACTCCAGCAAAAGTGGCTGAACCACTTCTGTGCTGTCCCTTATGTACCTCCACTTGCCCCTCCCCTTCCTGTTGCTTGCCCATTGTTCTATCACCTGGCCTTCCCCTTCTTCCCTCCCTCCCCTTCTGAGCAGACCATCTTGATGGAAAGGGAAGGGGTGCACCAGTACAACCTGGTCTGCCCCTTAAAGGGCAAACTACCTTGTCCTGGATTCCACCTTTTCCCTCACAAAAAGACAGAGACCATTGTTTGTTGTTGTGCTCAGATTGGCAATTAATTTATTTATATAGCATAATTCCATGTTCCATTTTATCATCTTTTATTCTTATATCTCTCACAATTTCATTTATTTTCATCCATATATCAATCTCTGATCATCCCTCTTTCTTCCTCTTCCCCCCCCAGGTGAAAACCTGGGTGCCTTCTTCTTCTCCTTTCTGTTAGGTAACGGTGAAAACCAAGACCGCTTTTCTCCTTCAGCTTTTTCCTCTTTTCATTTTATTCCTTTTTCTTCCCCCCTTTCCCCCTTTTTCCCCACTAGCCGGTCTGCAGCTTGTGTTGGATGACTGGCTTTCCCCTCACTTAGGGTATTGCTCCCCCATACCTCGGGGAACCCACTTTCCAATCCTTCTCTTCCCCCTTTTTTTTATCTGTTCTTTGCAAACCTTCTCCATGCTTCTATAAAACCCATCATTTCTGTATTGAACATATCTATGACTAGATCTGACAGATGCATGCCATGTGACCTGTAGAAATCTTCTACCCACTCGTCCACACCCCGCAGTATTACTTGTCCTCCAATTTTTCTTACCAGTGTCCCTACCCTTCTGTACATCTTTCTCCTGGTCATATCTACAGCTCTATGGCTGTGCTCATGTCTCCAAACTCTCCCTGGTATCATATCCAACCAGGCAATGCATACCTCAGGTTACCACTGCTGTGTTGTGTCTAAGTCCCTTTTTATCTGCATGTGTGTATCCACCCATGGCTTGCCCCCAAAGTCATTATCCCCCAAATGTATAATAATTAAGTCTGGAATGGGCAGCCGCTCCTTCAGCTCTTTCAAGGTGGGGAGCAGTTGTGCCCATCTCATCCCTCGGATGCCACGCCATACCAATTTACACTGCTTCACATCCTGGTAAAGTTGCTTTCCCCAGCCATTTTCTCAGCTCTTCTTATCCCAATAAATATAAGAGTGACCGCAGATCCAGACTTTCATGCTACTCCCTCTTCCTATAGGGTTTAAACAGAATAAATATCTTATATATGGTCTTCATTTCTTACCATCATATCACCTCTCCCTACCCCCCCCTTGGGCTCCATAGCTGTAACAAAACATATGTGATCCTTTAGTCTCCACACTGCAGTGTTCGAATGTATCTTTTATAACTGGCCAACCACCAGTGCCCCCTCTCCAAAATTTTATTCACCATCTCACCTGCCGCTGCCCACTGTGAGGTAGCCCCTATCTGTAAGGAGTGGGAAGAATAATTAATAGGATCCTCCTCCAGGAATTGCATGCCTTTCTTGAGCAATGCTGTGACTTGATAACTTGTGACTCTACGTCCATCACCAAGCATAAATAATCTCCCTGTCCTATTCCCACAATCTGCGGTGAAAGCCCACAAAGCCTGCACTGGGCACACTGCACCTTCTACATGTTTCTTTAATGTTACCATGCAACCTTGTCCCCTTTGATCCATTTTTGACCTCTTAATCAAGAGCTGTATCTCCTTCATCCCCCAGCTTATATCTTCCCATTCTAATCCCCTTCCTGTCTTGCTTGCCGTGGCCTACCACCTCACTCACTCTCAAGGCCCCTGCAAACATTACCACATAAATCATGTGAAATAACTGGGCCTCAGCCTTTGATCTGCATATTGCCGGTAACACACCCTTCAGTTTTGCCAGCCACTGTTCTCCTATTGGTCTTCTATTATCCACCATCCCTTGTTTTAACCTACCCCATCCCTGCATCATTCTTCTAATAAACATTGATTTTGTTCGGTCCTTCCATCCTTTTAGACTGCAGATAACACTAATCCCTGCCAATAGACCCCCATTATGGCATGGGCTGTTCCTTTTTGCCATTGCTCTACGGTGAACTTCCCCAATTGTTCTTCTGTGAGCGGCCTACCTACCTCCATGTGGTGTGTTGCCCTGAATGTTTGAAACATTCACCAGGCCCCATCATAGACCCTCAGAGTCTGTGGTGCCCATGAACTGCAGAACAACATTTCTGCTCCTTCCTGCCAGCGTCCCATATGTTCATTGGTATGAGCGTTTTTTGCTCCTCCGTTTTTGGTGCCAGCCTCCAGAAATGTTCCAGCTGCAGATGGGAAAGGCTGTCAGCCAGGGTATTGTGTACCCCTTCTATGTGTTTCACTCTGAATGACATGTTCAACTGCAATGCCCTTAGCACTAGAAGTCTCAAAACTTGCATGACCATCTCTGACCTGGCCCCCCTGTTGTTCAGGACCTCTACCACTGCTCTATTGTCACACCAAAATGTCACTTTCTGATCCCGTAGTTCTTCCCCCACACCAGAGTGCGTGCCCAGATGGGCATGATCTCTAACAATGTTATATCTTTTACCTTACCGTCCCTTACCTAGTCTAATGGCCACGGTGCTACAAACCATCTGCCTCTCAGGTAGGCCCCCATGCCTAGGCCCCTGGCTGCATCTGTGTAACGATCGAGGTCTGTGTTATACACCCATTCCTCTTGTCAGAAGGAGCAGCCATTATATTCCCTCAGGAATTCCTCCCATCCTTTAAAATCCTCCTTGACTCCTTTTGTCATGTCTACCCAATGGTGTGGACTGGTCACTCTGGCTGTAACCCTAGTTAACCTTTTGGTGAAAGCCCTCCCTGGCCCAATAGCCCTGCATGTGAAGTTCAGATGTCCCAATACCTGTTGTACCTGTTTCAGTTGTACTCTTTTCACTGGTATGTATCTGAATCAGTTCCTTCAATTTTTCACTTTTTGTCTGGCAGCCGAAATATTTCCCAGGCATCTATCTCAATACCCAGAAACTCTAACACCTTACTGGGCCCTTCTGTTTTTCAGGTGCCAGTGGCACCCCTAGTTCTTTACACAGCTCTTGGAAGCTGGCCAACATTCTTTCTGTCTCTCTTCTCCCACTGCCTATAAAAAGGAAATCATCCAAATAGTGAATCACTGTTTTATAACCAGTTCTTTCTTGAAATATCCACTGCAAACATGTGCTGAATGCTTCGAATGTTGCACATGCTATAGAGCAGCCCATGAGCATGGCTTTGTCAAAATAGTACTGTCCCACAATTTTAAACCATAACAGGTCCCAGTCCTCTCTTCTAACCAGAAGTAATCTGAAAGCTGACTCTATGTTTGTCTTTGCCATCCATGCATCTGCAGTCACCTGGATAATCCTGACTGCGTCTTCCAGAGTGGAATATGTCATTTTACTATATTCCTCACTGATAAAATCGTCCACTGAATCGCCTTCCGGAAAGGATAGGTGATGAATCACCCTGTATTCCCCTTCCTGTTTTTTGGGGACCAAACCTAATAGAGAGATCCTCATATTCTGCAATGGGGGGGGGGTCTCATATGGTCCTTCTATTCTCCCTGCTGCCTTTTCCTTCTCTATTATTTGTCTTAATATTTCTTCCCTCCCCTTCACTGAACCCAGATTGTTTGCTTCTCTGGCTCACCTTGGGTCCTCACGCTGCAATGAAAAACCTGTGGAAAAATCTTTTTTAATCATTTCTGCTGTTTTCTTATCTGGGTATCTGTTTAACCATTCTCTCCATGCCTCTATCCTGATGGGAATTCTAGCTCCATTAAATTGCTCCCTTGTCCTCATTTCTTTTCCTCCGCCAAGGTCTCCCCCTCCGGTTGATGTCCGGCCTTGCTGGTCAATGGTTCTAACTCCCTCTATTTGCATGTCCCCTACTCCTCCCCCCTCTATTCCATGTCTGCCCTTTATATCCCTGCCCTTCCCGAAAAAACTGCTGACCTGACTCTTGCTCCCCAAATCCTTGGGCTCCCTGGGCCCACGTCATCCTGCATCTGCTCGCCGGGTGTGAACCCCCACATTTCGAACAGGCATGCCGGAAACGGCATTGCGGCCAGGAGCAAAATGCTCTATTGCAGGCCCAGCAACATCTCTGTGGTGTGGCACCCTTCTTCCCAAGCTCCCCCTCTGGCGTGGACTGATCGGTTACATAGTCTGTCCACAAGTCTAGTTGTTTTGTGTCCCATCTTACATCCCTATATGTCGCCATTTTCTGCTAAAAGAATTCATCATAGTATAACCACCCCACACCCCCTTTTGCTTTTGCTCTCCTTATTATCAAGGAGTATGTGATGAGTGGAATGCCCAGTTCCAGCCTCTTTTCCAATACTATGGCTGAGAATGTGGTGAAACCTATGCACCAACCTTCCCAGGTCTTCCCTTTTGTGAATTTGTCCTCCTCCTTCTTTCCCAACAAAACTATCGCTGCTGCCATCTCGCTCTTCCCTATGTTTTCTGTCTCCTCATATTTTGCTGCCTCTTCATGGCTTACTAAGGTGAAAATATCCACATACTCTCCCTTCCATATTTTCTCTTTCGTGGCCAACAGTACGTGTTTGCCTACTCTCATCCCAGGAGCTCCTATCTCCCTCGTTCCTTTTCCCTCTTTCTCCACTCCTCCTTCCTTTTCCTTCTGCACCTCTTTGTCTGCCCTAATCTCAGCCAGTGCTGACTCCATCTTCCCCAAGCCACCTGATCCAAGTGCCAAAACAATTTGTCTTATATACTCTTTGATGCTGTCACCCACGGGGCTGGGTGCATTACCTGTGGCCTTGCCCACTCCTTGCTGCCTGCTGTCCTCTTGGTGCCTCGGTGTGGCCCCCTGTGGTTGCAGGGTTGGTTCCCCTAGTAGTGGCTGTGTAGGAACCACTGTGCACTGGGGATCTGGTCTGGGCTCCAATGGGGGAACCCCAACCTGGTCCTGGGGAGGTACTGATGGTACTGGGTCAACAGGTTGCAGAGGTACTGGACTAGCTGCCTTGGTAGGTCCCACTATCAGTGGTTGTACCCTGGCTGGGCTGTGTGGCCTCTCAGCCGGCCATTTCCCTCTGCTCTCTTTACCCTTCCTCGCTTTCCTTTTCTCCCCGGGTCTCCCTGGTTCCTCCCCTTCCACCAGCTCCCACATCCTATTGGCTTTTTCTGCCAGCTCCATTATAGCCCTGTAGACATCTTCTTTCAAAGGTCTGCTCTTCTTTGGTGCCATGTTCCTTGCTTCTTGCAAACTGTTAAGACAACTGAAGAAAAGAAAATTAAAATTCCATTATTAAACCTCTGCCTTAAGCAGTCCCTCAAATGGCCCGGCCCCCTTCCTCAAGAGACCGTCGACTAACGGTGACAAAACGTGCCTTCTTCCACCCTGCCTATACTCCTGGATGTCAGATTATTCATGCACAGCCATCTAATGCTGTCAGTCCCACTTATCCAATAAATGTGACGCCTTCTCCTTCCTGTGCTTGTAGTGATGCTGTGAGTGTGTAAACAAACTTCTTTTGTACCCCCCTCCTACCCATTGCGGCTGCATAGACCTCCTTTTCCATGTTTGGGGCCTCTGACCCTCTTTCATGGTCTTTCCAGGCCTACTGACCTGTGCCACCTCGTGTCCTGGGTTGCTATGCCCTCAGCCTTACTGCTGGGTGCCAGCTGCCCCCAAAAACCCTGACCCCCCAAGTCCACGATCCCCTTCTATGGCTGACCCCTCTCTCTGGGCCTTCTGCTTCCTTTTCTTCTTCCCATCATCCATCCCTAACTTCCCTGCTCCCTAACTTCCTTTCTCTGGGCCTCCTTCCATCACTTGACCCTCCTGGCATGTGATGTCATGCCACATGGCCAGGCCTCTCTTTACCAGACCTCTGGCCTGCTCCTGCTCATCCTTGCCTCGTGGCTCCCACATGCTGTCTTTCCCAAAGGATACACTGTCCTGTATCTCAGCCAAAACCTTATCCCATTGCCACTAGGCCACTTTCCCTTGCCCCAGAAAATCAGCCAGCTGCTCGTTTCTGGCGTGTGACGTCACGCCATGTGGCCGCTCATCACCCCACCTGCTAGGCCTTTTTGTAGGCCTCTCCTTGCCCTGCTAGCTTTGCAACATGTGACTGTCTCCCTCTGAAGTGCTAATCCCTGTGCCGTTCCACCTGGCCAATGCGTAGACCCTTTCAGGCTGCATGGGTCCTACCACGCCGCCATATGGGGCAGCGAGACTGATGCTGGCTTCTGAGCAGTCTCCTCAGTGGGGAAAGCCAGGAGGTCCCTCCCAAGAAAGAGGGGATGTAACCTCCACCTGGGGATGTGAGGAGGTAGCAGGGAGGTTGGGGAAGGGGGGTTCGTTTTTAAAGCCATGCGGTAAAGCTGGCGTGCAGAAAGCTCCGTGGAGAGCTGCTCAGCCCACATAATTGGAAGCATCAAGGGAGAGTTCCTCCCCAGACTTGGCCACTTTGGGACCATTTAGGGAAATCGAGTGCAAAGGATTTGTTATAAGGAGCAAGTGATGCTTTGTTGTACCCGCAGCCCAGGGGCTCTTTTTCCATTAAATTCCTGGTGCCCATACAGCTGAAATCTCCCAAACGATTTAAAGTAAGAGCCTACCAAACACTGTAAGGCCTCAAAATTCTGTTCCCATCGACTAGATCAAATCCCACCCAAACAAGCAATGCTAAAAACCATTGGAGGACTAGTCAAGCCAGCTCCTTAAACGATCTGCCTTTTACCATAAAACTAATCTCAGCTTTTAACTGAATGACCCTTCTCTGAGCCCAAAAAGCTTTTTCAACAAACCTCAGTCACTTGAGCCTATTCACCTTGCGATTTAAAAGCCAGAGCATACAAACACAGTAAGGCTTCCAAATTTGTTCCAACCAACTAAAACAACTTCACTCAAACCAGCAATGTTAAAGGCCAGTGGAGGCTATTCAAGACAGCTTCCTAGACAATCTGCATTTAAAAGAAAACTAATCTCCAAGAGAATCTTCACACACTGCTTCCAACAAACCATCTCCATCAAAATTTCATTAAAACAATGTCATAGCATTTGTTTTATACTTGCCTAACATGTTGTAGCTATTAGTTTCTTACCTGCTGTATGTTGTTGCACAAACCTTTCAAATGATATGCCAATCTGATGTGCTGCAGTTTCTTGTAAATCAAAACTCCAGCAAAAGTGGCTGAACCACTTCTGTGCTGTCCCTTATGTACCTCCACTTGCCCTTCCCCTTCCTGTTGCTTGCCCATTGTTCTATCCCCTGGCACTCCCCTTCTTTCCCCCCTCCCCTTCTGAGCACACCATCTTGATGGAATGGGAAGGGGTGCACCAGGACAACCTGGTCTGCTCCTTAAAGGGCAAACTCCATTATTCTTACCAGATATTTCCACATAATGGAGTAGGGGCACATGGCTATCTCCATCTCCTTCATGTTCTAGAATGTCTGTATGCACAAACAGTGTATAAAATTTGCCATTGATGCCACCAAAATATAATACTGTGCTTGGTTGTTCTTGGGGTATACCATGTAGTACCCCTAAAATTCAAGCCAGATTATGATGAGTCTTGAATGACCTACCACTAATGTTGTGGAATTTTAATTTTGGTTCCTAACTGTCATACTCTAACCATATTTCTTGATGTGCCATTTCCAGTGTTTCATTGATGGCTGCTGTGACATTGTCAACATTTTGATAATAACCTTTACGAACTGATAATGGTAATAATGTCTTAGAACCATGTTTGAAATTTCCAGTACTGTGGTGTGAGATTGTCCCATGTCCTTGGGTACTGTGTTTATGACAAGCCGACTTTCCATACCCCCCGCTAAACTGATAGGTTCTTCCAGTTTTGCAGTATAATCCAAAATCGTGCTTTGGGAGAACATTTCAAAAGAAGTATTGCTGGGCAGTGTGACATAAAATCCATTCTCAGCAATTGTCTTACCATTAATGTCTTCACACAAGAGATATCATGCAAAACATGGGTGCATCCTTATCATTTTAAGTCTCTCAGCTGCTTGTATTCTATCCAGCTGTTAAATTTTGATGGCCAGCCTAGCCATTTCACCAAAACAATTTTTACCCCTTGTCTTTTCTGTGAGACTATTTTCTCCACCCTGTATACATGATTTGCATCGTCTTTTATCAGTTCTTGCTCATGAAATGTACCTATTATTTTTTCACTATCATAATCTTTTAAGTTGTACACTGGTATAGGCTTAGGTATACATACAGAAACAATGAATATCCTGCTTGTAAAATTTTGCTCATAACCTTTTTCACATTTTTTTTAACTCTAGAACCCTATACATGATTGCCCACATGCAATTTTAAAGGCCTTTTAACTTTTAGTGCAAGATCACTATATGCAGTTTTCCAGACATCTAAAGAATTGGCTGTTATCACATCCACTGGCTTCATTTTGGTGGAATTGCAATAACTCTGATTATAGCCCTTGTTATGTCTCTATATGTGTTAAACACTGTAAAATAACTCCATATTTTTATTTTCAATATGTGGATAAATCTTTCTGCAATACAAGCCTTAACATCATTTGATGCTGTAAAATAGGGTGCATCTTATTCTTTTAAAAATAAATAAAAATGTAGTACTAAGAAATTCGAACCCTTTATCTGTTTGTAATTTGTCAGGCATGTGGCCCTCTCTGGGTACCATTTGGAAACCTTTTGCCATGTCTCTTCTAGATTTATTTTTTAATAGTCCATGCCTATTTTGACAAACATATCAATAACTAATAGAATAAACTGGAGTCCATAATTGTCTTCAGAAAGACTAGCCATAGCTACCAAATCAGCTTGCCATTGTGCTTCAGTGTTGTTAAAAAACACCCTGTTTCTAAGAAATCATTTCCTCACAGGCTTGTGCATAGGGTAGGCATCCTAAAAAGACAACCACTGTGATATTTGCTTATGAGTAATCATTTTCCCTTGTTTTGCAGTAGCACCATATATTCTTTGAACCCTTCCTGAGCTGCCAAGTGAATGAGCCTCATAATATATTTGTTTTAATGATTTCTAAACCATATTCTCTGTAACACATCAGGGATGCAGGTATTTCTCAGATGTGAGACTTTTATTATGAAAGGCCATACATTATATACACACATTATATAACACCACAATACCTGTGTTAGTCATTGTGCTAAACCAACAGTATACCGTAGGCTATGTCAATAATTTATAAATATTAAGATGGGCCTTGTTTTGCTGTGTAACAGGAATGTCTGATGTAAATTCAATCACATTGGTAATATCATGATGTCTTTGATATTTTAAGCAGTAATAATAAACCTCAACAATGCTGATCACAGCTGCCAGTATCCGACCCTGAGAAACAACCCACAATTTTTCAAATATTAGTGGTAGCACATTTTGAACAGTTTCTATCACATCATTGTTTAAACTCATGGTCATGCTGATTATTTCAGCCCAGCGTGAGTCTTTTTTGATGTCATTCATCAACATCTGCATAATCTGAAGTTTTTCACAGTTAATGGAATGTATCAGGGATAAGCAGCATAGTTTGGAATTTGCAAGGTTATCAAAGTCTATAAAAGATATTCCATTTTCTGCGTTTCAAAGATTATTTGGTATTTCATCAAGCAACACCGTGTTTCTTATCATAACTCCTAATATCATACCATTACATGTAATAGGGCACTGTGCTTCCTTTTTGCAGCGGGCTTTTACTATATTTTTTTTACAACTTCCTGATGAAACAGGTTCTTCAACAGCCTTCTGTAGTGTCATACAGTTCATACAGTTTGTCGGGCCTCTTGGCAATACATAGCAACTCATTATTTTCTGACAATGTTTCATGAATAGCTTGGATTCTATTAAAACAGGATGTTATGTACATGAGTTTCCATTCTATATATTTGGCTAGTAGCTTAGTCTGCCATGCAGGCAGCCTCTCACAGAGTTTGGGAAAAACAAATTCCCAGTAGCCAGATAGTATATAACATGTCTTATCTGCTAGGGGTGGTCAGCTGAACAACCCTCACAGTTTGTTGTCAAGTCATGAGCCATCAAGTCTTGAAGTAGCTGTATTGGAATCACTTTTATCAGGTCCAATATGTTAGTCTTTTCAGGTGGCACTTGAATTGTTATGGCCATATCTGTCTTTTTGGTGGGGGATTTCTCAGTGTCTATTACATCTAATTCTTCCCATGGATCAACTGTATTTACAAACTCATGATTTTCACAAAAACTGAGACACATGAATTGCTAGATCAGTTCAGCCATAGCAGAATCCACCAATTTGCTCCCCTCTGGAGTGACACTAACAGATGTTGTAGTATAAAATTGTCTTGGTTCATCCTTCATGTTATCATACTAGCTAGCTGAACCACTGTCATCATCATCTTTGCATTTTTCTCAGGATTTCTACACATGCAGAAGCAAAACATGAATCAGGTAGACTATAGATGGTCAATAGTGTGTGGTTTATCAACATCAAGTCTGCTTTTGCACCCTTTGACATGCTCTGACAAGCCCAAACAAGTCAAGCTCTCCACTACTCATAGCAGTGTCGTAATGCAGACCTGGAAAAGGGGGGGGCTGCATTATATCAGGCACACCCTGAACCAGAAGGGATGAAGATGGTTACACCATATCCGGGGGTTCATTAAAAATCCATTAATTATTTTGTCACTTAGTATGTAGCTGGGATCGACAAATTTTAAATTTACATGGTAGTCCAGGACAACTGGCCTATCCAAAAATGGTAGTCCCACTGTCGTGAGTGGTAGTCCAATAGTCAGAAGACAGTATTTTAAGGAAAACTTATAAAAAAGTATGTAGTAACAAAGTAATTGTTGTCTTCTGTATTATTAATAGTAGTATGTGATAGAAAACAATATAAATGAAAATTTTTTAAAAAAATATTCTGTTAATACAGTTTAAGTTTGGTGATTTGAAGAATAGGTGCCATACTCTGAATATCCTGTCCAGTTCCACAAATGCCAGAATGAAGCAGAGAATAATTAGCACAGCATAATTAGAAAAACTCAGATTCAGAACTGTCAACAACATCAAGTGATGATGGAGAAGCAGCAGTGCTAGCATGAGACACAGAAGCATCAGATTCAGTAGTACCAGTAGCATGTCCATAAACATGTTGAGTGCCTGGACCAGACAGAAGCCAGTGGTTTATTGCTTGATCTGGATCGAAGTCACATACTGTAGATCTGGACCCTCTACTGCTATCTGAAGAAGTGACTGTAGTGTGTCATCTGCCAGACGTGTTCTTATTTTTGTCTTTATCAGGTTTTGAATGGAGAACACTCGTTCGCACTTTGCAGTTGACAAACTCATTGCCAGTAGTATTTCCACTAACTCTAGAATGTGAGCAATCTGGGGCATTTTTCTTTCAGCAGTCTTGTATACACCTGCAGATAGGGTTTGTGAACTGCAGATTTCAGCATGGCCTTAAATGCAGCATATTCTGATCTAATATTTTCCTGCTGCTCATCATTGAAAAAATTAAAGTATGCTGCCAAATTGGCCACTTCATTGGTCCCGAAGTCCATAAGTTGTTCTCTTGATAGATCAAACTGTTTAAAATCCAGACATTTAAACCATTTCAGAGGCACCTCTGAGAAATTTTGAAATCTTACATCAATATAATCTATTGCTGCATCAACTAAAGTCTGCAGTTGTGTATCAGTCCCAAAATTTATTTCAGGACAGTTGCCTTTGAATGTGAAGAACGGTCTTCTCAACTCCCTTCTGTGAAATGACATAGTCCATGCATCTGTTTTGAGGTTTGTAATGAGCTAGGAAAGCTGTCATGTATTTCCCTGGCTTTGATTTCAGTTCCATCAGCTGGAGAAGGCAGGTCTTGATGAGATTTGGTACTTCAAGAATTATTAAGTCATCTCTTTGAAACTGCAGTGAAAGATTTCTAAGTATGGGCAAAAAATCTTGGAGGATATAAAGAGATTTGACAAAGTGAACAGACTGTACCCTCTTAACAGCACCTTTGCTTTTGAACCATCAGCAGAAGATGCACTGTTGCAAGAGCTGAGCAACTGTAGGTAGATTCACCTGAACTGCATGAACTGACCGTGATCTGCTGGCAAAGCCATCTCACCTGTTTAATTGCACTGAAGTGTGCCAGATCACTATCTATTACTTGTGCAATTTCTTGTAGCTCTCTCATCTTTTTTGGACTATAGTGGTAGAATTTAAATATACCCTTTAGAGTATTTTCAAGCTTTGATATGAAGGGGTTTGTTTTCATTACATCAAGAACTGCCAGCTCCAGCTTATGGACAACACAGTGCATGGCAATGATGTGAGGACAGTGCTTCCGTAACCTTGTGATGGTTCCACTCCTTTCACCCATCATTACACTTGCACTATCAAAATTGGCAGAAATCAAAACAGGCCCCAGACTGCTCACATTTGATAAGTCAGTGAGAGGAAGACACAGTGAATCTAATGCAGTTCTTATTGCATTAAAAACATCTTCAGCATGTGCGAATTCCAAAGGCACAGCCTGGATCAGATATGTACATACATCTTTTGTGTTAGGATCTACAAAACGCAGAAATACATTTTCCCATTCAACTAGAGCCGTATCCGTGCTGCCATCAGCAAGAATTGTCACATATTTTGTGTTTTTAAGAGTCTGTATCTGGGTTTTGGACAGAACAGCAGATATAGCTCTGCAAAAATCCCTGGCTCGCTTATCATTTGTGTAGTTGGTACCAAGCTTTAATACCATTTTTCTCTTGCAATTCACATAGCCAATCCATGTCGGAAAAAGGATGCAGATTTTTTGCAATGGAGTACGCTGTGTTGAACAGATGTCTCACTTTCTCCTTTGTGGCCTCTTCCAACACTGCAAAGGCTTGATAAAGTGGTGACTCAGTAATATCACACTGAACTGCATGCTGGCCCCTTTCCAGAATATGTTGGTTCTGGCACAGCACATGCGGATTAGATTTTTCATGTGCACGTAGTGACTCAATTCTAAAATTGTTAGAGCCTGTGGCAAACACATTCGTTTTTTTTTGAAAAGGCTGGTATTGCAAACGAGGGATACTTTTTGCAAACTGTGCAATACATCAGTCCCTTTTTTTCATCGTATCGTAGCCATTTATAATTGTTCAATCAGTGAGATTGAAACATTCTGGCCCTTTTTTCCTGATCATATTTTTTGTCTTTAGAGATTATGTCTCCTTGTTGTTGCTGATCCAGCAAAGTTCGTTTCTTACTAGGACAGGAAGAGGAAACAGATGCTTCCGCTTCACGGTTTAATTCAATTGACTGATGAACATCAGCGTCAGCTGCTGTTATATCCATTACCACAGCAGTGTCTCTTTTATCTTAAGAAGACTGTATTTGTGTTTGGCTACTAGGCCCAGTGGCTGCTGCTGCTGACCACATAGAAAAAAGAGTCTTTTGTTTTTTATTCTTTTGCATAGCCATATTTTTGTTTGTTGTGTTTATTAACTTTTTTAACTTGCTTACTCTGCAGCAAATAAAATATATTCTACAATATCTGTGTGTGAGAGTCCATTCTTGAATTGGTGGAAGGGGGATGGGGGTAGTTAAGTGTACTAGACGTGCTTGGGTGCATGGGTAAAAATAGAAATTGGAAACACTATAGCGTAGTCACACACTACTTCAGTACATTCACTGCTATACTTTCTTATATTTTATATTTCTCTGTACTGGTTCAATGTAAATAAACCACAACACAACACCCCAACACCACACTTGTTCCCTTTTCAGTTTCAATTAATGCCCCTCTGTCCCCCTTCTGTGCCTCTCTCTCTCCCCTCCCTCCTCTCCCTCAGCAAAACACTGAAACAGTGTCTCACACAGATATAGTGCTGCAGCTAAATTAGAGTTTCTTTCTTTTTAGTATCTCAAACAACTACAACTGCAACACTTTTTTCTTTTTATTTTAATATATTTTTCTTTTTGTACACCCACACAATCTCCTTTCTCCCAAAAAGCTGCCCAAGGCTCCTCTTATCTTTTCTTTGTTAAACTCTTCCTTTATTAGCTGTTTTTATTATGTTTTTTTATAATGTTTTCCTTAGGCAGTTATTCAGACTTGCTACTTATGGGCAACACCACAAAAAACCCTCGTGTACCATAACCCCTTTCCTTTCTTTCTTACTTTTTTAACACTCCACACAGTCCCACTCCTTTCCCCAGCTGACATAAATGAGAGATCAAATGAGGTACCCTTCTTCATCTTTATTACTCTGATTTAGGCTGGGTTTTTCAATGCTTATGGCTTTCCTTTCCTCCTCCTGAGTCTGATTTGTCTTTAGGGAGCACAACTCAACTGCCTGGCTTCTTAAAATTTAGTGCTTCACTTCTGCCAGACTGCCACACACTGACAGACACACTCCCCTTTTAATAATCAGTATTTGTCACTGTCAAAATGAATTATACTTTCAGCAGTAGCAACTGGCAGGGAGATTGTCTCTTCCCCTCCTCCCACCACTTGGTCACACACAACACCAACACTCCCTATGCCTGTATGCCTTTGCCTTTGTATTTATTTTTAACAGGGAGCTAAACAGAGAGGCACTGGGCAAAGTGGGCAGCCAGCAGCAACTTCTGTCAGCACAGTAAACACCGCGACAGTGCTTAAGATTTTCAGCACCTCTATTCCCCTCTCAACACACACACCACGTTACTGCTGCAGCTGCTCCTCGCTAACTGTCACCTGGTCTGCTCTCACATCCAATCACACACTACAGTGAAAGTCCTAATGATACTGAAGATTCCCTCTCCTCCCAGCTCGTAGCTCATTGAAACCAAAACTTTCCACAGTAGCAGTACGCACGTCCTTTCTCTTGCTCAGCTATAGAGAAAGTGAGCAAGCATTGCTGAGATCATCCCCCACATCCCGCCAAGTCACCACTGCCACCAATGGATGTGCCTTACCATAGGGTGTTGCATACGATGATTCTCTGCTTTGCATACCAGTCCTGACGGCTCCTCCTGATAGCTGATGAGTCGCTGCTCACTCCGCTATGCTCGCACCTTGTCAGCATCACATGAGTGACACTCCTGTGGGTCAGATGGCCATGGGAAGTAGTCGGACTCAGATGCAAAGAGGCACCCTGCTGGAAAAGGATGGTACAGCAGGTAATTTTCGTTTAAAGGCATACTTGCCTGCGGACAAGAAGTGCTTGTCAAAATACTTGTCCTTGAATGAAAACTTGTAGCCTGGGATGTCAGGCTATAGGATTTGTCGACCCCTGGTATGTAGTTTTACTTCTATGGGTTAGCAATCGTAAGAAGTCTTGGCTCAAGTCCATGAAACTGAGCACTATTACAGGAGGAAATTAAATTTAGCATACAACATACTTCCCTGGAGGTAATAAATAAACAGAACTGTGGGGGAGAGAGGTTAGGAGAATGGAGATGGAAGCAGAATCATCAAGTGAGATGGAAGGGGGTGAGAGAGCACTTTAGGAATAGAAATACAAATGAAACCCTACTCCAGTGATTGGTGAGACTCTCTAACTGTGCTGCTCCCCTGCACCTAGTATAAAATAATCAGACTCCTGCCAGCTCAGATGTCTCATCTGCTCTGTAAACAGGTTGTACATGTCTGTCTATAGCCTACATAATATATGTATAGATACAAACACTACTCAGTGACCTACTCTTAATCAAATATGGTGGAGTAGAATGATAATATGTACAAAAAGGCACAAGGTTTGAGGCATGTACTTCAAACACAATACACATATGTGTACAGTGAGTATGCCTACAACACCTTTAAGGGGCCCCATAGATCTAGTATGGAAGGCTGATTGGTGTCTGTTTGTCAGGAGACCCTGTGTGGTGCATATATTTACAATTATGATTGCAGCATCATGGTGCAACTTGTCATCTCTCACTGAGTTGAGCAGGGTATCTGCTTTTGACAGAAAGATGAAAGTGGATAAATCAATCAGTACACTCGGTGGCAGCATTCCAGACAGGTTATCCTTTCAGCACATGGCACTTCAGTTTCTTCTCCTTCCTCAACAGAAGAGACTACTATTAATAAGCCATTTTATAGTACATCATACTTTCTGATGTTTAACTCCCTGCATAGCTGGGTTCTGATTTTAACCCCTACTCTCAATCTAACCATCTGTTCAGAAGTCTCACTTTAAAATGAATCCAAGGACTACATCATTAAAGAATATTTAGGTTGCTCTGATCAAAGAACAGTCTTGCTGCTGAATAAGATAATGATGAGGGTTGTGACACATTTGGACCAACTCCAAACTTCCCCTGAGATAGTTTGTGACAGTGTCAGCATGATGGGCTACAATCAGAGTAGTTTTATAATTCTGCAACACTATACTTTATAGAATTATTTTAAAAAGGGCTTGGGCCATTTAGTATGGAGGTAGCATGCTAAAGAGGCAGACTGGGAAAAAAGTAGGACATGAAATTGAAAAGGATACAAGGAGAGAGCAAATTTTTAGATTGTTTGGTTAGAGACACTTTCAGGTGAAAAACGGCATTTGCTGTCTTAGTATTAATTGAAAAACAATGCAAGACCCTTGGGCAGACCTAGCAATGCATAATGTTACTATATTACAATCACAGTAAGATCAAACAGCCACATAAAGCTGTCCAAGCAATAACAGGTCATGTTACGGGCCAGATACAGAGCTATAAAAGCTCCATCCATGCAGGTAATGTCCTTAAATCAGTTTAAAACAAATCATGTTTGCACAAAGCACGTCCATTACCATATGGTCTCTGCTGACACATGTGTTGACATTGTTTGGCAAGTGAAGACCAGAGACTCACACCAACATTCCACCCTGTGCTGCAGCTCACAGGTTTTGTCATACAAACACAATGTTGCAGCATCTTCTTTCAGGTCCTACTAAATTCATTCAGATCCAGGATGAAATCTGGTAGACAGATACAATTTAGGCAGTCATGGTACTTTACCTTGGACTTCAGTCTTAGAATTGTGGTTGGTGAGCTTGATGGAGTTTATTAGGAGCAACACTCTAGGGTAGGAGTATAAAGAAATGTAAACAAGGAGGAACACAAATAGAAGCAAGCTAACAAAAAAGGGAAAACTAGAAACACCTTATCAGGGGTAAGAGTACACAAATATCTCCTGGTAACACATGGAGAATAGAAGTTGGAATGCTGGGAGTGGTGCAGTGCAGTGGCTGTTGGGTGGCCATTTTCTGAGAGACCTTCTGGAGACTGTGATACTGCCCCATCTGCATACACCTCTCTGGGATGAGGGAGGAGGTTGCTAGACTCCAGGCTGAATTGGCTGGGATTTAGGCAACCTCTTCCTCCACACAGGGGCCATCAAGTCTGCCACCATTTCCTCAGGGGATGGCAGGGAGGAAGAATGGCTGGACTTTGGTGGGTTTGGGAAGGCTGGGGGAGGTGGGTCAAAAGCAGATTCCTCAATTGGTACCTCTATGCAGTTTCTATGCTGCTCTGAAGAGGCACCTGTGGTAGAGGCCAGGGAGGATGTGGGGGCCCTGCTTAGCAGAAACCCCAAAGAGGGTGGAAGAGGAATGCAGAGGAGGAGGAAGGAACCTTTGGTGTCAGACTCAATAGTGAAGGGCATAGATTTGAGAACAGGAAATTGAGTGGAAAAGGAGCTTAGGTGCTTATGTGGCACCATGGCCTGGAGGGATGGGAAGCAGATCCTAAGGATTGCTATAACAGCAGGATGGGTGGGAGAGTGGGATGTCATTGTCCACCTGGAGACTAATGACCTGGCTAGGGACGGGGCTGGGATAGTGCAGGGGGAGCTTAGGGAGCTGGGAAGGGTTCTTAGGTAGCATGCTCAGTGGCTTTTACTGAGGTGCATGCTCAGTGGCTTTCACTGAGGTGCATGCTCAGTGGCTTTCACTTCAGTACTACCTGCCTATGATGGGGGAGGAGAGGGATCTCTGTATCAGGAGCTTCAACTCATAATTGAAGGAATGATGCAGAGAGCAGGGGTTTGGCTACATTGGGGCTGGGGACCCACCTGGGAGGATAAGGGCCTATACAGGGGTGATGGCTTGCATCCATCTGGAAGAGGAACCATAGTTCTCATGGATGGTTTAAATGTTACTTTGATGAAGATTTAAACCAGATGAGGGTGGTGCTGGAATGAGATTGGGGAGTCAGAAAATGCCCCCCACATGCTGGAGTAGAGAGTAGGGAAAATCAGAGAGGAGTGGAATCACTCCAGGATGCAAATTAATACTGGAAGCAGGGTGGAAGAACTGAAGGGGGATGGGAGCAGGTGCATTAAAAATAGAAGAGGAAGGAGAGACAGCAAAAAAAAAAGGGGGTAACAAATGAAGTGGTAACAAACCCTGGAAAGCTATGTGTATGAGTGCTAGAAGTCTAGAAAATTAGATTCCAGGCCATAATGGTAGAGTCCAACCTGGATATTGTGGCCATTACCGAGTTATGGTACACTGAAAACCATGACTGGAACATGACCATACCAAGCTATACTCTGTTTAGGAAGGATAAGGTGGAAATGAAAGGAGGGGGTGTGGTACTTTATGTCAGGGAGGACATTGAAGCGACCAAGATACAGGGAATACAGGGGGCAAAAGTACTGTGGATCACCCTAGAGATAGGGAATAACAAGCCTGTGTTTGCACTGGTGTGATCTATAGACCTCCATCACAGAAGGAAGAATTAGATAGGGTACTGATGGAAGCCATTAGCAAAATGGCAGAAAATGTAGAGGTACTGTTGATGGGAGACTTCAGTCTGTTGGATGTAGATTGGAGCTTCCCAGATGCAGCTTCAGCTAGAAGCAGGGTAATCTTGGACTCTTTGCAGGGTGAGTTCCTTGGGCAACTAGTCAGTGAAACCACTTGTCATGGGGAACAACTAAACCTCGTACTCACCAACAGGGACACTGTTGTAGCTGTCAAGATGGGGGGGCACCTGGGGACTAGTGGTCACCATATAGTGTGGTTCAATATAAGGACAGCTGCAGAACTGAACCACACAAATGCGAGGGTCCTGGACTTCAGGAGGACAGATTTTAAAAAGATGGGTGAATGCCTCAGGAATGATCTGATGGGGGATGACCTGGGTGGTATAGAGGAACAGCGGGGGAAACTAAAAAGGGCCATAGTGAAGACACAAACCTCTTTGTCAAGCAAGTGAGTAAAAGAAAGAGGAAAACGAGGCTGCTATTGATCTCAAAAGAAGTGGCGTAAAAGGCAAAGCTAAGAAGGTTGATTCAGAAGGTACAAGGAGATGCAGAGGGAGCAGAATAGGGAGGTGTATCAGGGAAATGGAAGAGACAGCAGTAAGGAGCACAAAGGTGTAAAATGAAGAAAAAATAGCCAAGGCAGTAACAAAAGGGGACAAGACATTTTTAAGTATCTAGTGAAAAAAGGGAGACCAGGGGTGGGATTGTAAGGTTAAGAAGGGAAGGGGTGGTGGGGTCTTTGCAGATGGGGAACAGGAAAAGGCAGACATCCTGAACAGATACTTTTGTTCAGTGTTCAAAGAGGACAGAGGCAAGAAGGGGCCACAAAAATGTAACAGAAGCATTGGAGCGATGCAGGTGGATACTAGTCCATTTTCAGAGGAGAGACTCCTGAAGGTACTCACAAATCTGAAAATGTACAAAGCAATGGGACCAGACAGAGTCTACCAAAGGGTAGTGCGTGAGATCAGGGAGGTACTGACTGCACAACTGATGGCCCTATTTAACAGCTTAGTGGAAACAGGAGTTGTTCCAGAGAACTGGAGGAGGGCAGATGAAGTCCCACTTCACAAAAGTGGTAGCAGGGAAGAGGCCGACATTTATAGTCAATTAGCCTGATTTTAGTGGTGGGAAAGCTAATGGAATCACCACTGAAAGAAAGGATTATGGAATATTTTTAATCCGATGGGATACAAGACCTGAGGCAGCATGGATTCACAAGGGAGAGGTCATGTCAAACAAATCTGGTAGAGTTCTTTGACTGGGTGACCAAGGAACTAGATCAGCATGGAGTGGGGGAAGTAGCCTACCTAGATATCAGTAAGATGACTGACACCGTTCCACATTGGAGGCTAGTAAGCAAGCTGGGTAGTTTAGGAGTGGGTCCAAAGGTGGTAAACTGGGTAAGAAATTGATTAAGGGATAGGAAACAGAGGGTGGTGGTAAACTGAGTTTACTCCATGGAAGGGAGGGGGACCAACGGGGTGCCTCAGGGATCAGTGGTGGGACTGGTCCTCTTTAATGTCTTTATAAGTGACATTACAGAGAAGCTGTAAAGGAAAGTCTGCCTCTTTGTGGATGACACCAAACTCTGCAAAAGGATGGACACTATAGTGGAAAGGTGAAAAGGCTGTGCAGCAGCCTAATAAAACTCGATGATGGTCAAGGGTATGGCTTCTGGGTATCAATATGAAAAAGTGCAAAAATAATGCACTTGGAGCACAGAAACCCTGGGACAGAGTATGGGGGGGGTTACTGGTGACAAACAATCAGGAAAGAGACCTGAGGATGATCATAGCGGATGACCTAAAGGTGGCCAGGGAGTGTGACAAGGCAGTTGGGGTCAATGAGGCTGGGCTATATAGGGAGGAGTAACACCAGCGGAAAGAGGGATGTGGTATTGTCTCTGTATTAATCACTGGTAAGATCCCACCTAGAGTACTGTGTCCAGCTCTGGAGACCACATTTCAGAAAGGCCACAGATAGAGTGGAAACAATCCAGAGGAGGGTAACTAAAATGGTGCAGGGTCTGCATCAGGAGTTCTATGGAAGACAGGAGAGAGAGAGAGAGAGGAGGATATAATTGAGACCTTTAAATACCTTATGGGCATAAACAAGATACAAATAGGGAGTGTTTTTCAGAAAAAAAAGGTACTCATAGACATGAGGGCATTATAAGAAGCTGGAGAGTGGTAGATTCAGAAGAGATGTGAGGAAGCTCTTCTTCACAGAAAGAGTAGTGGATTCCTGAAACTCTCTTCCAGTGGATGTAGTGGGGGTGAAAACAGTGATGGGGTTCAAGAATGCATACGCAAGAAGGCATAAAGGAGTCTTAGGAAAGGGAAGGGGTGAGTGAATGGGCCGGAGCTCAGGTAGGATCTGCGGTGATAATATAGGCAGGGAAAACTGAGCAGACTAGGTGGACCAAGTGGTCCTTATCTGCCAGCAAATTCTATGGTTCTATGGCCCCTATGCTGATGGGCTTGGCTTAGTTGCAAAGCCTACCAGGTGTGTGTCTGTCTGTCTTAGCTATGTGCTGCATTGATTGTATTGTGGGGACAGAGTCCTGTATTGTTTCTTATTGCTGTATCATGTTTTAAACATTTTTACTGCTTTTTGGGACTGTGTGTGGGATTTGGAGGAAGGAGGAAGACACCAGAGGGTGGGTTGAGGGAGAGAGGTCAGCAGCCCAATTCTAATGCCATTGGTGATTCCAGCAGGTCACCTGACTACAGCCAGACAATAACATGGCTGTAGTTCCTATTTGATACCAGAATTTCAAGTGCCCACTCGCATATGAAGCAGGAGCGTGACATCCACCTAAGTGACATCTGGGGGATCAGTAGGGCATCAGGAGGGAGGATCTCAGGCTGCAGGCCATGCTGCACAGAGGAGGGCAGGTAGAGTAAAAAAGAGTAAGAGAAGAGTAAACAGAGGTTCAATAAAGGTAGTAGATATTCCCTATCTAGGGATGGTCTCCAGAGTAGGCAGTTGATGGTAGTAGCAGAGGTATTAGTGGATCTCAGATACTCCCTATCTTGGGTAAGCCTACAGGGGGATTAGCAGGTGGGATAACAGTGGTATTTTGGGATCACAGCAACTCCCTCTACTCTCTATCTAGGGTCAGCCTACAGGGGGATTAGCAGGTAGGATAACAGCGATATTTGGGGATCTCATCTACTCCCTATCAAGGGTCAGCCTATGGGGGAGTTAGCAGGCAGGAAATATAGCAGGAATGCATATAATACATTCTTAAAGTAGGCCTACAAATAGTCTAATTAGAAGCTACAAATGGTTAAGGGGGTTACATAAGCACACTATTAGGAGGGTCTAGAAACTTAATATGTGGGAAGTGGGTACACAGTAGGGGGCAGAGCAGGGCAGGAAGGGTTATGGGGTGCAGAGAATGTGAAGAGGTGGTATTTCTAGGAGCACTCTGGGAGATGGAGGGTGCCTGGTTTGCAGGAAGTTTAGTTAGCTGAGGGTTGTAATGTGACAGATGAAGCAGAAAATAGGTGCACTGGTAAAGGGGAATTCATAGGGTGCTGAATGGAGGGGCAGAGGGTATGCTGGGCATGGAGGCTGGTACAGGGTGGGGAGCAGAAATGGACACAAGAGGTGGATGAGGATCAAGGAGGGATAAAAGAAACAGGTGCTTAGGCAGGTCCCAGGGTCCTCTCTCCTCCCACTGGAAGAGAGTGTACTGGGAAGGGGGGTGGATAACAGTAGGGGAAAAAGGTAAGGGAAAATGTAAGGCAGGAGGTGGGGCGGGTGGCAGCATCTCCAGAGTTGTCAGTATCAGACAGGGGCAGGAGAGGAGACCTTTAAGAATGGGGAGTGACAGTGATTTAGGGAGGAATGGAGGTAGTATGGGGGAGGTGTCAGGGGAAAGTAGGAAGGAGGGGCTGGAGAAAGTGAATTCAGGTGAAGAGGAGGGCAGGTAAAGCAGGAAAGGGGTGGTGAACAAGGAAAAACAAGGGAGTAGGCTGGGGAGGAGCAGAAGGGAAAGGTAGATGGCAGGCTGGGATGGTGAGTAGAAAGGTAAGATAGGAGGCATGCCGGGGAGAAAGGCTTGAGAGGAGGGGATGGGGAAGGGGATAGCTGGGGTAGGGGGTTGAGAGGAATATAAGAGGGGCAGAAGGAGAAAGGGGAGAAAGGTGGGAATGGGCAGCAGGATGGACAGAGAGGTGGGTGGATCCAAGATGGATGAAGGGGGCGTGGGTGGTAATCTTGGGGATTCAACTGTGAAAGGGGTGAGATGGGGAGGGGAAAGAGTCAAGGGTAAGCCATAGGAGGTAGGTAGGCAGGTAGGTAAACATTTTATTTGGTCAGCTTAAGTCATTACAAAATTAACATGCACACCATTTCATAAAAGATTTAGAGACATTTGGTAAGATACATGTAAAAACTCCATATTACTACACATGTCTTATAAATACATTTTAGCTTGACTCATCTATTTCAAATCACATTAAGTCCAGTTTCCAGCAAACCTACTTAGAGATTTAATTACTTCAAAAATCTATATAATCTATCAAGTATATTCAGGTCATTATTTTTAAATAGATACATTACAAGTTGATCAGAGGGGAGATCAAGGGTAGCTAATATCGGGGCCACCAATTTCCTCCTTTTTATTACAATTTGTGGGCAGTGTAATAATACACGTTTGAGGTTGTCCATTAGTCCCATTTGACAGATGCATTTTGGTTCAGTTACATCAGATCTTCTTTGATCGTGAAAAATATATCTTAATTTATAAAGCTCAAATCTATACCTAGTCATCCTTCTTCTTTGTGCAGGGTTTCTGAGGATGGTTAAGTACGGCTCTAATTTGTGATCTTTTTTGATTTTTTATACCATTTAAAATGTTGTGAATCAATAGTTCTTGCTTGATCTTGTTGAGCAATAGCATCTCTTAATCTATTATTTACCATATGTTTAATTTAGAGAAAAGGGAGTTTACATCTTTCATACATAGTATTTCCCAGACCCATGAGAAGAATATAATCATATATGGTTTTTATTATATTTTGTGTAAAACCCATATTGTGATACTTTATTTGTTCTTAAAGATACATCTTAGGGATTCGATTATCTTGAAGAAGAAACAGTCATAATGTGAATATGATTCTTCTTTTTGTAGCCAAACTACTTAAGGGAAATTAACCTAGCTCTCTCCTTAAAATTTCAGGGGGAACTGACTGCTGGACTTTTAGAAGATACCTATAGATTTTATTTAGTTCTACTTCTAAAGGTTTTATATTAGATGGGGTTCAGATTTCAGTAGCATATAAAATCCCAGCCTTTATCTTTGCATTAATTACCATATCCTTGTATGGAGAATTGTCCCGATCTCCTATGGCATTTTTTAAATGCCATAAAAATGTTTTAATTTTTGTAACATGGTTTTAACATGTAAAGACCATGACAAATAATTAGCAGATCTTAACCCTAGATAGTTGTAATATGCTGTTGTGATAACTTTGTTTCTATTGATATATAATGTATATTGCTTGCTAGACCTATTTCCAAACACAACCATATTCATTTTTCCAATATTTATTACCAATGTATCTTTTTTACATAAATCTGAAAAGTGAGATATTTTTCTTTGAAGACCCAACAAAGAAGTCGAAATCAATACCACATCATCTGCATTTGCTAATGAAGTGACTACATAACTACCTATTTCTGGTGAATGAAAATAGGGGTTATCCAAGGGCTGAAGAACTGAATTTATATAAATGTTGAATAAAAATGGAGCTATTAAGCAGCCCTGTTGTACTCCCAGATTTGTGTTAATATCAGATATTAAATTTCCATCTTAATCATATTTAACGCTTAACCATGTGCTGTCATGAAGTCTTATTAATATGTCTAATAAATCTCGAGCAATGTTATAACATTTCAATGTTCCCCATAATATCTTTCTGCATATAGAACTGAAAGCAGTTCTTACATCGCAAAAACAACAAAATAATTTAGATTTTTTTAAACCGTAACATACTTCTGTGTAAGATGTTTTAAAACAAAGCAATGTATGGTTGAACGATTTGCTCTGAATCCATTTTGAGTTTTGGATATCAAATTATTATTTTCTGTCCACTGCTGTAGTCGATCTAAAATGATTCTGCAAAAAATCTTTTGTGAAGCATCAAGATTTATTGGCCTGTACATAGCTGGGTCATTTGTATTTCTCTTTTTCAAGATAGGGCAGATTATACTACCCTTCCATGAATCGGGGAAAAGTTCAATGATTAAAAATGTATGTAAAACAGGGATCCACCATTAATTAAATGATATATATATATATATATATATATATATATATATATATATATATATATGTGTGTGTGTGTATATATATATATATATATATATATATATATATATATATATATGCCAAATGCCATCAGGATCTGGAGCTTTGTTATTGGATACTTTATCAAGGGCAGTACTTATTTCCATCTTATTTATATAGAATACTTTAGGGTAGCATCTTACGCTATCATTTTTATTGATAAACTGCCTATCTTCTTCCTCTTGTGAGAAGTATAGCTTTCTAAAATGAGTTCCCCAATTTAAAGGTGTAATTGCTGCTTCAATTTTATTTGCATATTTATCATGACCTTTATTTACCAAAGTCCAAAACTGTTTTATTTCATTCTTTATGATTGCTTTCCTTAATTTTTCCCACATATCAGCATGGTAGTTTGATCTTTCCATTTCCAGTAATTTTTGTTTCTTGTTGCTGTATCATGTTTTAAACAGTAATTTTTTTAATATAATTTCCTTGCATTGTTTAATATTTTATTGGTATCTTTTGATCCAATTTTCTTCTTCTGTCAAATTAAACCATTTAATTTCTGCTTTGCATTAATACAATTATAATTAAACCATGTATTATTCCTCTTTTTATGTAATGCTGTCAAGTGAAAAAAGGGTTTTATGTAAAAATGTATGTCTTTCCAAATCTCTCTATGGTCTGTCTGTCTCTAATAATTTATTTTTAAGATTGAGTAAATGTTCTGCATTTACTATCTCATCAAACTTCATAATTTCGGTTCTTTGTCAATATATTCTTTTAATATTTATTATCTCTATCGCTTGTGTAACAATATGAACATTTTGATTTTCTATTAGAAATCCCAAATCCCACGTAATCATTACTGGTAAATGAGTTGATTCCATTCTTATTTTAATTTCCAGATCTAATATTGCAGCTGTAGCATCCAAATTTTCCCATACCAAGTCTTTGCAAGATGAACCTAGGGGACCTATATAGGTATAATCACCCTCTATGTCCCCAGTTGTTCTACCATTATAAATGCCAAAATTGTGATCGTTCATGATTTCTGTCAATATTATGTTCTAGGGTGTACATAGTGAGGTCCTTTATTCTCTTCTCATAGGGCTTTTGCTGCAGACCCTGCACCATTTTATTTGCCCTCTTCTGGACCACACTCATACTGTCTATGTCCTTCAGGGCATGTGGTCTCCAAGACTGGAAACAGAGCTCTAGGTAGGATCTCACCACTGATCTATACAGAGGTAACACCACCTCGCTCTTTCTGCTGGTGATACCTCTTCCTATACACCACAGCATCCTACTAGCTCTCCCTACTGCCTTGTCACACTGCCTGGCCACATTTAGGTAATCTGATATGATCACCCCAGGCCTATTTCTCCTTGGTGGTTGTCCGGACCACTCCACCCATTTTGTACTTCACTCCTGGGTTTCTGTGCCCTAAGTGCATTCATTATTTTGCACTTTTTTTGTATTGAAAACCAGCTGCAATTCTCATGACCACTCCTCTAGTTTTCTCAAGTCTCTGCTCATCCTTTCCACCCCCTGGAGTGTTCACTCTATTGCAGACTTTGGTGTCATCCACAAAGAGGCAGACCCTTCTTTCCAGCTCCTCTGCAATGTCACTTATAAAAACATTAAAGAGGACCAGTTTCAGCACTGATACCTGAGGCACCCACTGATCACCCTCCATTCCTTGGAGTGAACTCTGTTTAACACCATCTTCTGCTTCCTATACCTTAACTCATTGCCTCCAGCAGATGCCTGTAGGCATCAGTAAAATACACTGGTGTGTCCTGAGGATGCCTACAGAAGTCAGTTACTGACTTCCTGTGTGCCCTGGCAACGTCTGGAGAAGTCACTTACATATTTTAATATGTAATATATATTTTACTGCATAGCACCATTGGAAAGGTAATTTTATGCTGAATAACTTTGCCACTGATATTATGTGTATATCATGTATACTTTAGGAGTTATTTGTATTTGTTTATGGTATGGTGTGTATGGCTTATGTTGCCTGGTTTAGTGAAAACAAATTTTTTTTTGCTGTTTCAACCAGCATAGAAACAAAATGAAATTACATATTATTCTTTGCATACCACCACTGGAAAGGTAATTTTGTTCTGAATAATTTTGCCACTCATACTTTGTGTCTAGCACTTACGGTTCTTGAGCTATTAGGATTTCTTTGTGGCATGCTGATTATATCTTGATTTTGTTTAGAAAGGCCCAGGATTTACTATTAACAGTATACAGGAGACAAGTGGTGCAACTTCAGAGAGCTCCTGTGGAGGCAATGAGTTAACCAATTTCTTACCCACTTTACCACCTTTGGACCCACTCCTAAGCTACACAGCTTGTTTACTAGTCTGTGTGGAATGATGTTGAATGCCTTACTGAAATCTAAGTAGGCCACATCTGCTGCTCCACCCTGATCTAAATTCTTTGTCATCCAGTCACATAAATCTTTTAGATTAGTTTGACATAACTTCCTTCCTGTGAAATCATGCTGCCTCAGGTCTTGTAACCCACAGAATTCAAGATATTCCACAATTTGTTCCTTCAGCAGTGATTCCATTAACTTTACTACAACTGATGTCAAGCTGACTGGCATTTATTTGCTGGTCCTGAGGGCTAGTATAGTAAGGAAAGTGAGAATAGAGGAATTTAACAGATGGTTTAGAGGGTGGTGTGAAAAAGAGGGGTACTGACTTGCTTGTGGCTGGGAGAGACCTGGGATAATAAGGACCTGTATGCAGTGGACAGGTTGCACCTAAGTAGGAAGGGTACAGGGAGGCAGCAGTTTGCACACCACCCATAGTCACCTGGAGGATGAGGCTGATAGGCCTCCCCCTAATCAGGACAGCATGGGAAGGACCTAGATAAGAGCAGTGGAGGTAGGGAAGGGTGACTAAGGGAAGAAGGGGTGGTGGGGAGCAGTTCAGGAGTGGGGCAGGTCCCAAGTTGTGGTGGAGGGTGGGGTCTGTGAATGCCAGAAGTCTGGGAAACAATATAGCAGAACTGCAGTCACTGATGACTAAGGGGGAGGTGGACATAGCTGCTATCACAGAGATGTGGGCCACACAAAACCATGACTAGGACCTCACAGTTCACGGGTATAAACTTTATAGAAAGAAGAATAGGGTGATGAGAAGTGGGACAGTGGCCCTGTACATGACTGAGATGATAACTTGTACCAGCGAGGAAGAGGTGTAGGGTAAGACTGAACCATTGTGGGTACAGGTACAATCCATTAATGGAAGGAAACAAAGGATGGAAGTGGTCTTCAGGCAACCTTCCCAGGTGGAGGGGTTTGACAGGGTATTAGGGTCTCATATCATGGAAATGGCCAGTAAGGGAGAGGTAGTAATACTACGGTACTTCAATCTACCTGGGCTGGACTGGAAAATCCTGGTCTCCTGCTGCACTAGGGAGCAAGCACTGCTGGATGCATTTCAGGAAGGTTTCCTGGCCCAGGGTGTCATGGAGCTTAGAAGTGAGAGGACTGTACTGGACCTGGTCCTGTCCAACTGTGAGCATGTTCAGAATCCAAAAGTGGAAGTACCACTTGTAGGTAGTGACCATCACACAGTGTGGTTCCACCTGGACTTGGGCAGGGGGATGTTCAGGACCATGACAAGGGTTTTAGACTTTAAGAGCATTGACTTTAGTAGGATGGGAGAAGTTCTAGTAGGACACCTTGTTGGGCTCAGAAAGGAGATGGATGTGGAAAAGAAATGGGCAATAACAAAGGAGGGACAGATGGAGGACCCTAATGAGTGAGCCAAAATCAAAAGTAAAGAAAAAACTAAGGCCAAAAAGCCCAACTGGTTTGGCAAGAAGGTGGCAAAAGCTGTAGTTCACAAGAGGTCAGCATTTTGGAAATATAAACATACTCAGAAGGAGGAGGAGTTTAGGGTGGGTTACTCTGCTAAATCAAGGGAGGTGAGCAGAGTGGTTTGGGTGGCAAAGACTATATGGGAAATGCAGTTAGCATAGAGGGTAAAAACAGGGAAGAAGGTCTTTTTCCAATATATAAGGGAGAAAATGATCTTAAAGGATGAGATAGTTAGATTAAAAAAGGATGGTGGTTTGGCAAGGCTAGTGAAGAAAAAGCACAGAGGTAGTTAACAAATACTTCTGTTCAGTCTTTACTACAGAGAACAGACCAGTGCCACAAGGGAACAGAGGTGGGGATTGGGAGGGAGGAAGTCACTGATGGCATCATCTAGGCTGATGAGGTATTTAAGGACCTAAGGGCCCTGAAGATTGAAAATTCCCCAGGGCCAGATGGCATGCAACCAAGGGTCCTAAGCAAACTGGCAAAGGCTCTGGTGGATGACCCGGCAAACCTGTTTAACACATCTCTGGAGACAGGGATCACACCCCAAAATAAAAGAACTGCATATGTGGTGCCTCTCCATAACAGTGGGCTGAAGGATAAACTAGGGAACTAGAGGCCAGTCAGCCAGACCTCAGTAGTGGGCAAGCTGATGGAGACCATCTTGAAAGAGAGATTGGTAAGCTTTCTGAAGGATAATGGGCTACAGGATGTGAGGTGACTGGGTCACCAGGACAGTGGACAAGGGCCATGTGATTGATGTCCTGTATCTAGACTTCAGCAAGGCATTCAACTCTGTACCTCACAGGAAACTGGTCAGGAAGCTAGAAGACCTGGGGGTGGGGGCTAAGCTTGTTGAGTCAGAAGCTGGAGCAGGACAGAAGCCAAAAGGTGGTAGTCAAGGGAGGGGGATTCTCAGAAGCTAGACCTGTAACCATTGGGAGCACACATACTTGGTGCTTGGTCTGGTGTTGTTTAACATATTCATAAGTGACATCACAGATGGGATCAAGGGTAAGATCTGCTTGTTTGTGTATGACTCAAAGCTCTGTGGTAGGGTGGACATTGAGCAGGGGAGAAAGGAACTCATGGAAGACCTTGCTAGGCTAGAGAAGTGGTCTGGCATTGGGCATCTGGGGTACAAGGAGTTCAGTGCTAAAAAGTATAAAGTTATACATTTGGGGCCAAAAAACCAGTGACCAAATACTAGTTGGATGATGTGCAGGTAACCAGTTCAGAAGAAGAAAAGGACCTGGGTGTAATTATCACGAGTGACCTGAAACACTTGGTACACTGCAAGAAAGCTGTGATCAAAGCAATTCAAATTCTGGGCTGCATAGTCAGAGGAATTGCCAGCAAGAAGATAAAGGTTTTTCTGCCACTGTACAGGTCACTAGTGAGACTGCATCTACAGTACAATGTGCAATATTTATGCCCTTATCTGAAAAAGGATATCAATTTGCTGGAAAAGGTCCAGAGAAGGGCAGCCAAGATTATACAGGGCCAACACCTAGAAGGAGAGGCTCAGGAGCTCAACATGTACTCTCTTGAGGACAGAAGGGTGAAGGGAGACATGATTGAGACCTTCAAGTACTTTAAAGGTATAAACAGGGTGAACACCATGGACCTCTTCAGCCTTCTTGGAAACAAGACCACTAGGGGTAATTAGCCTGAAGCTGGTGAGGGAAAGGTTTAGAAGGGAGATTACTTTTTGAACGAGAGGGTGGTAGGCAAGGCAAGGCAATTTTATTTATAAGGCGCCCACTCAGTGAGGCTCTGGGTGCCATACACAAGCGAGAACAAACAACAATTAATTGAGACATAATAAAAACTCATTAAAACCATTACAAGATTAAAATGCAAAGATAAAATAAGAATAGGGTTTCAAAAATCTGTCTTCGGGGAACTGGCCAGAACTAAAATAAAGATGTTAGCAGTCAAATGCCAGGCTGAAGAGGTAGGTCTTTAGCTTCCCCTTAAATACCTCAATCATGGAAGCCTCCAGGACTGCAGGTGGAAATGAGTTCCACAGGGTCAGACCAGAAACACTAAATGCCGGATCACCCAAGGACTTGAGCCGAACCTTGGGAACATCCATGATGCCTCTTGAAGAGGAGCGGATGGAGCACGTGGAGGACACTGGTGTCAGGAGTTGAGACAGATAACTAGGACCCAGCCCATATAAGGCTTTAAAGGTGAGAAGACCCACCTTGAAAATGACCCTCCACCTGACTGGCAGCCAGTGCAGGCACGCAGGACTGGATTCACAAGACTGAACCTCAAAAGGCCTGACAGCAACTGGGCCGCTGCATTCTGCACTAGCTGCAGCCTGTGGAGGGTCCCTCCTGTGACCCTAAAGTACAGAGCATTGCAGTAGTCGAGCCTAGAAGTCATGAAGGCATGCACTAGTGTCAACAGGTCCTCGGGGGAATGAGGGGCTTAACCCAAGTAATGTTCCGCAAATGGTAAAAACCACTGCTGACTACAGCTGACACCTGATGTTCAAAGGTCAGTCTGCAATCAAGGATCACGCTCAGATTTCACACCCTCGGGGAGACCACCAACGGAGCAGACCCCAGAACAAACCCAGCATCAGCCCCTGGTGGCATCCCATCATGTCTGCGACCTGGCTTGATCACCAGTACCTCAGTGTTAGCCGGGTTGAGTCTTAGCCAGCTGGAAGCCATTCAGTCATTGATTTTAGCCAGACAGCTATTAAGGACATCAACTGCTCCCGATGTTCCGGGTGCAAAAGACAAATAAAGTTGGGTCAACAGTAGGTGCACAAACCACGGGCTCCATGGCTACAGGAAAACGCCACCACATGATCCGTATATGAAACAATTCATTACCAAATGTAGTAAAAATGAGATAGCACCCTCCCGTAACCAAGTGTCAGCATTTCACGCTGCCCTGGCTCTTTATCAAGACATCAGCAGCATGTGACATTCTCACATTTATAGTGCCCTCATATACATAATGCCAACTATTTAAAGTGACGTGTGCAAAAACTTCATGCAAGGATACAAATAAAATAGTAATAAATACAAACAAGAAACAAAGCACTATTAGACATCACATTAGGACAACATAATAACTAAAAAGCAGTAAAAACATGTCATTGCCTGCTAACTACTCAACTGTACTCATATGTTAACTCCTACATGTGTCGTGAGCTCAAAGTAATTATTAAATAATTAGGAACTGATCTGATAAAGACAATACATATGCTCATTCACTACTTCACTTCTATATCGTCCCACTTCACATCGTCTGTTTCGCCAACAATATTAGAATTAACTCAAATCTTTTATTAGACAATGTTCTATATAATGTTGTACCACAGTCTGAATGGGTTTTTATTAAAAGGCATAAGACACAGTGGGCTGGATATTCAAACTGCGCTATTCTGTGGCACAAGCTCTTGCGCTGCACAAAATAGTTGCGCAGGGGAGTGGCCAGGGCAATATTCAACGGAGTTGTGCTATTGAGCAACTCCTTTGAACATCACCCCCCCGGCCATAGCCACTGTGCATGGTGCAGTGGAACTTGTGCCACCGCAAGTGGTCAGAGTGGAGCATTCAAGATGCGGTGGCACAAGTACTATTGTGCCATGTGCAAATTTCCCATATTCAAAAGGTGACATGCAAATGGGGCCATAATTCATGCAAGGCACAGGGGGGGCCATTTGCATCTATTTATGGCCCCATTTGCATGCCATTAGCATGCAGGTGCACCAATCCCTGAGTACTTGCGCCTGGCGCCCTGCCAGGCAGCAGCCATCGGGGACAATGCCCCATGCACCCCAATCGCGGGCATAAGTGTAAAATTCCCCCCTCCCCGACTGGCCCAATCACGGGCATAAGTTTAAATAAACCCCACCCCCACTAGCTCGATCGCGGGCAGCAAGAGGTCAACACCCACCCATCACGGGCAAATGTTGAATCAGCCCTCCACCCCCAACTGGCCCGATTGCGGGCAAGCGTTGAAACAGCCCCACCCCCGACTGGCGCGATCACAGGCAAAGTGTAAAATAAAACCCACCCCCACCAGCCCGATCGCGGGCAGCAAAGTCCAACCCCCAAGAACATATCCCTGGTGGTCAGTTGACCTCGAAGCCTGATCGCGGCAGCAAAAGTCCAACCCCCAAGAACATATCCCTGGTGGCTCAGTGGACCTCAAAGCCCGATCGCGGGCAGTAAAGTGTTCAAACCCCCAAGGACCACCTAGCCTGGTGATCTAGTATTCCACCCACCCACCCACGAGCCCCACCACCCGCTCCCCCATCAGCTGGTGGGTGGCAGCATCCACCGCCTGCCACCCGCCGCCCACCAACTGACTGCCGGTGAGACTGCGCACGCATGAGTGCAGAGCAGAGCCAATGGGCGTGCAGCCCATACGTATAAGAGCAGTCCAGATATGTCGAATAGATGAATTCATTCACATATCTGGACCGCTTCATATGGTATGGGCTACACACCATTGGCTCTTGCTCTGCAATGGGCATGCAGCCTTATCAGACAGCCGTGTCGGTGGGCGGCGGGGTGGCAGGCGGTGGGATGCTGCCACCCACCGGCTGACGGGGCCGGAGTGGTGGGCTTCATGGGTGGGTGGGTAAATGATCACCAGGGTAGGTGGTCCTGTGGGGGTTTGAACACTTTGCTGCCCGCGATCGGGCTTCGAGGTCCACTGGACCACCAGGATATGTTCTGGGGCGACCTTTGCTGCCTGTGATCGGCTGGTGGGGTGGGTTTATTTACACTTTTGCCCGCCATTGGGCCAGTCGGGGGTGGGGAGTTGTTTCAACGCTTGCCCGTGATGGGGAGTGTTTGACCCTTTGCTGCCCATGATCGGGCTAGTGGGCGGTTGGGGTTTATTTATACTTATGCCCGCATTGGGCTCAATGGGGAGGGGATTTACACTTGCGCCAGCCGATCGGGCCAGTCGGGGAAAGGGGTTGGCTATATGCCCGCCGATTGGGCCGCGGGAAGTACAGGGAGTACGTTGAGGGCCACCCACAGGTGGCAGCTGCTGTGTTGCGCCCTGCAATGTGGCAGCTCACCTGTGGGTGGCCTTCAACTTACTCCTTTTTTTGCTCAAAGTTGTGCAGGCGCAGGTTGGGGGTTGTGCCTGCACAACTCTGCACAGCCCGCTGAATATCGGGCTGTGCAGTTTATGCATGGTTCCTCCCCCTCCGGTTCAGCATGCCTTCATTAGCATTGCGCTGTTGCTCAGCTTGACTTGGGGGGCACAACTGCCTCCTGCTGAATATGGCAGAATGGCGCAATTTCGGACTTGCGCAGGTGCAACTCTATTGCGCATGACACAACCCTTTTGAATATCCAGCCCTGTGTGTCAATTCATTATAATCTTATACCTACCAATAAATTAATCAGTTTTTCTTTACAGGCCATTTGGCCATCACCTGTTTAGCTAAAGCAAAAACGGCTTAACTCGCACGCAACAATGATATAGCACCAGGGTGGTGTGAAACGTTGATGCTTGGTTACAGAAGGGTGCTATCTCATTTTTACTACATTTGGTAATAAACTCTTTCATACACAGATTGTGTGGTGGAGTTTTCCTGTAGCCATGGAGCCTGCGGTTTGTGTACCTACTGTTCAGTCATTTACTCTTTCGGTGAGGCTTAGGCATTTCCTCCTGAGCCGTGTTTGTTGTTTTTTTGAAGTGCGGTTTTTGTAGTGAGCTCAGAGTGGCAGGAAGTAGTTACTGGCTGCCAAGCATGAGCTCGGATCCAGTACTTGTGAATAGCACCCCTCTTTCTAACTGTTCTAACAAAGAACAAGCCAGTACGTCATCTGTAGCTGTGGGAATGTTCTTGGTGGACAGCTTGATATTTAAAGAGGGTGATTTGAATCCTCTTTTTCCAAATGAGAACATTGTGCATATGACGCAAAGGTCTGGACCACCAATTGAGGCTAAGACCGACGATATTAAAACAGCATATATACAGCTGGAGCGTGCTAGCCTCAAGATTAGAAGGCTTTATTTGTAACAAGTGACCATACAGGCCTATTTACAGGTCCACAGGGTACCTCGTGGACTTTGTTTAGTAATACAGCCTAATTTTGGCCTAGATAGGGTTGACTTTATATGTGACTGGCAAATATATCTATTAGAATCAACAACAGGGTTGATACGCATAATTTTAAAACATGGTGTAATAACTGAGGAAATACTTAAAAAGGAACTATTGGATATGAACACATTTTTAATAATTTTGCAGGGCACTCCGAGTAAGAAACATATAAGACCAAACTGCAAATAGTACTAAAAACACAAGATAAAAAAATCTATAAGGTTAAGCAAAAGAAATTTGAGAGGGACCGGGACAATTATGAGAGAGGAACACTATTTGAATGGAGTAAACCATTAGGACAGGTCAGGTAAATTTTAAAAAAGACTACAGAAGTGAACTATTACACTAGTATGTCTGGGTTTGAGTCAGATAGTGACGGCCCAGTAGATGATAATGAAGGCTCTTGCATGATATACAACAATAGTGCACATTCTCCTTTTTTAGTGAGAGGTCAACTGTTATATGTAAGGGACCCTTCGAGTGGAATAAAAACTGACAAGAAAGTCAAATAACCATCCACAACAAAGTATAGACAAATACAATGGATGGTCAGCAAAAAATACCCCCACTCCCAAATCAAGAGGCTTGAAATGTTGTAGTAACTACGCAGACCCCCCCATCCCATATACCCCACTTTGTCCATAATGCCAGGGGCCCCATTGAAAATAGTACACAGGAGTCTGAGATTGGCAAGATTTGCTGATAAAATACCAGGAGAGGAACTAGAGGAAATGGCAGGGGTAAAACAGGAGCATTACAGCAAAGGAAGGTACGGGGATTCGAACAGGGGAGGAACAACAATCACTATGGAGGCAGGAGGGGGAGGGGCAGAGGCATCCGATACAACAGGGGAGACAATATCATTAGCAGTGAATGAAACTACACCTAATGATACTAATATAGGACATGACCTTGTTGTTAACATTTCAAATTATGTCCTAACAGGGCCTGAAAGTGCACTGTTAAATAAAGGTCTCTCATTTATTCTAACAACCTCAAACAAGGAATTTAGTGCTGTTGTAGATTTAAACATGCTAGGCAGAAAACTTAATTTAAAAGTTTTGTACTCTGGAGATGACCCCTCTATGATTTTAAATACCCAAACCAGCGACGACGAGCTTGTCCTTGATACTCAGCAGTGGAAGAAGAAATCTATGTTCATGCCAGGAATAAATCCAACACTCAATGTTTTTCTGAGAAGATGTGAACAAGATGTGGTTAAGTTACATGAGGAACTGCCTGCCCCTAAGTTTTTTAACTGCATGAGAGCTGAGAAGGAGGCTATTTACTCCCTGCAACATAACACTACCATCACCATCAGGCCAGTCGACACAGGGGGGAGCTGTGATGGTGATGGACCAAGATAAGTACAATATGGAAATGGTGTTACATTTGGGTAACAGGAATTTGTATTGTGAATTGAATAATGATCCCACTTCTCTCTACAAATAGCAAATAAATACAACACTACATCATGCAGTGGAATGCCTGATTAAACCTCGTATGTATAGCCTGCCAAAAATTCATAAAAATGTTAACAACCCTCCTATGAGACCTATAGTGTCAAGCATAGGGTTCCTAACAGAACTGTTGGCCCAACTTGTGGATGCCAAGATTAAAAAGGTGGCAATGAATACTAGGACATATTTGAGGAACACTATGCAAGTTCTTAGCCTTTTTGAAGAAATGGCTGTTAAACAGGAATGGTGTCTCGTTTCGTTGGACATACAGTCCCTCTATAAGAATATACCGCATGATACAGGGTGTGAGGCTGTTTTTTCTTCATTGTCCACATTTTCGACTTACAGCCATACCTTCATTTTGTTCATGTGTGAACTTTTAGAACATGTTTTGACTAAGAATATTTTTTTGTATGGAAGTCAATTGTATCATCAAATAAAGGGCACTGCCATGGCTCCCAACTATGTTACAATATGTTTGTCAGAATGGGAGAAAATGTATGTTCATGATTATGCTACTAATCCATATCTGAGTTTTATTAATTTCTATCATCACTATATAGACAATGTCATTATGATTTGGACAGGGGACAGAAATGATCTGACACATTTTGTTCAGTATTTGGAAAGTATGAATTCCAACCTTAAATTCACTCTGAGAGCCAGTCAAGAACAGATCTCGTCTTAGACCTACTGGTGTATAAGGATGGAAATGGGGGCCTGAGCACAGGCATGTTTCAAAAGGAAACAGACAGGAAGAGTATTTTATTTCATAACAGTTGTTCCCCCGGCCATGTTACTAAGAACATACCAGTGGGCCAATACATGAGGGTGAAATGAAACTGTAGTACTGTGGGTGAATATGAGAAGGGAACGCAGGAAATTACCCTTAGATTTCAACAAAGGGGGTATACCATCTCCAAATTGAATCAAGCTGCACAACAAGTTGACATGATAGATAGAAGTGAGTTATTATCGAACAAAAATGTTGACACAAATTTAGAAACAGAATTTAATGGTAGCCCCGATTTTATTTCAGTATACAGTGCACAAGCGAGAGAGGTGGAAAAAATTATCAGACAAACTGGCATGTCCTGAGGGCTGAACCTAAACTCAAGGAGATTGCAGAATGTGGACCAAAATTCATTTACAGGAAAGACAGTAACATCTGATTTATCGGTCCATAACAACATGAATGAAGATACCACCAAAAAATTGCAACTATCTGCTGGAACTCATAAATGCAGTAATTGCGTGGCTTGCGATCACCTCTTGGCAGGACCTATCAATTTTCTAACAGTAATGTTAAAATCATCAGCAAACAATCTTGCACATGTGTAACAGAGGGCATTATTTATCTGGCAGTGTGTACCTGCAAAAGTTTTTATGTGGGCATGACAGGTCGAAAATTTAAGAATCGCATTTTGGAGCATCTGTCATGTATAAGGCTAGGAAAATGGAAAATGCCTTAGCATATCACATAATATAGCAGAGACAGGGTCATGTCTTTAAATTTAGAGGATTAGAAGTGGTTAGACTGGGTCCAAAAGGAGGGGTTTGAATAATAAATTGCTTTGCGTAGAGACTTACTGGCAATACAGATTATGAGCAGGGACATATCCTGGACTCAATGAGACATTTCAGCTTTCACCATTTTAAAAAAATGAAGGAGAACATTTGGGTCCCATGAATGATTATTAACAGTACACCGTCTGGTACATATCATTTTGAGACTATTCTATCTTGTCTCTTTTAAAGAGAAATAACTATGATAACTATGGTATAATATTTTATAAATGACTAATAATGGCTTTTTTGCCATACTGTGGTATACCGTTGTAAAGCATAAGACCACTAATATATATATTTGGTTTAGTTTTGGGTCCCATGCTTTACTAAAAGGTTTTTTGTTAGCTGCGCAATGCTGCATAGATTTTATGTGTTGACAGTACCAGTAGGTGCGAGCAGAAGGTTAGTGCTTATTTTTCTTTTATCCACTATTTTTCTTTAATCCACTATTTTTCTTTACTGTAACCACCTCATGATGTAACTCACAATGCCTCAAATGTTCCTTATGTTCTTGTTCATTCTTATAGCTTGTATTGTTATCCCGGGTCGCCCCTGCAAAAGGGACCTTCGGGGCTTAGTGGGCCTACCCGGTCACCAAAATGTAATAAATAAATAAATAAAATAATCAGAATTGTTGCTTACTGTATAGCATTGTATAGCACTTTAATATACTCGGATATATGCTATCGGCATCTTTTGAGTGCAAACTATTTTGAGTCTACATAGTATTGTGTAGTACTTAAATATATGGGGTCACATGCCATTATCATTACTTGAGTGCGAGTTAGTTTCTTGCTTTTATGTTTTTCCACAACCAGCTTTTGTGCTTAATGTGCAGCAAGTTATGAGTAAAAGGTAATGCCGATTGTGATCTAAACTGATGGTAGCCAAATGGCTAGAATAAGAGTCTGGCTGTTTCTGTTTTTTCTTTGAGCTGGTTGTGTAATCCAGCATACTACCTGTAAGTGCTAAAAGCAAGAATGAGTGTGGCAGAACTAGATTTGGGTTTTACATTAAAAATAACAATTTAGTAAAAACATTTTTTCTCATCATCCTGCAAGTATTGCAGTATATAAGGACATGCACTTTTGACATTGCTGTGTGTGAGTTAAGCCATTTTTGCTTCTTTTGCTTTAGCTAAACAGATGGCCAAATGGCCAGTAAAGAAAAACTGATTAATTTATTGGTAGGTATAAGATTATAATGAATTGACACACTGTGTATTATGCCTTTTAATAAAAACCCATTCAGACTGTGGTACAACATTATATAGAACATTGTCTAATAAAAGATTTGAGTTAATTCTAATATTGTTGGTGACACAGACGATGGCTATAGTAGTGAAGTAGTGAATGAGTATATGTATTGTCTTTATCAGATCAGTTCCTAATGATTTTATAATTACTTTGAGCTCACGACACATGTAGGAGTTAACATGTGTGTACAGTTGAGTAGTTAGCAGGCAATGAAATGTTTTTATCTGCTTTTTAATTATTATGTTGTCCTAATGTGATGTTCAATAGTGATTTGTTTCTTGTTTGTATTTATTATTATTTTATGTGTATCCTTGCATGACGTTGGGGAAATGCTACACCTGGGGGGAAATGCCACAAGTCTCGATGGCTGAGAGGGACTTGGGGGTGGTGGTGGATGTCCAGATGAACAACTCGGAGACTTGTAGGAGGGCAGCAGCCAAGGCAACAGGATGCTGGGATGCATCCCTAGGGGGATCACCTCCAGAAGGAGGGAAGTGATACTACCTCTGTATAACTGCTTGTTGAGGCCGCACCTCGAGTACTGCGTGCAGTTTTGGAGGCCACACTTAAAGAAGGACATTAAACTCCTGGAGAGGGTCCAGAGAAGGGCAACCAAAATGATTTGGGGCCTGGGGGATAGGACCTATGGGGAGAGGCTTGAAGAGCTCAATATGTACACATTGGAAGAGAGAAGGGACTAGGGGGACATGATATAGGTCTTCAGGTACATGAAGGGGGTAAATGGGGAGGAGCAGTCAGGGTTCTTCGAAGGAAGGAGGAGGGGGCAACTAGAGGACATGGGTGGAAGCTGGAGGGGGGGAGATTCAGGGGAGAAAGGAGGAGGTGCTACTTCACTGAGAGGGTGGTGGAGCCATGGAATGGACTGCCCAGAGGACTGGTGAAGGCAGAGACAGTGGAGGGGTTCAAGAGGGGGTGGGACAGGTACAGGTACAACACAGCGAGAATATCCGGAACTGGGAAGGGAGAAGCCAGAGAAGGTGAGGGAGGCAGCAAGGTCAGCTCCCAGGGTGGGGGCTGACCAAACGAGCAGACACAAAAGACCGTTAGGCCTATTCTGCTGGCATTTTAGTATGTTAGTAAGTTTTTGCATGCATGTAACTTTAAATAGTTGGCATTATGTATATGGGGGCACTGTAAGTGTGAGAATGTCACACACTGCTGACGTCTTGATAAAGCATCAGGGTGGCGTGAAATGATGATGCTTGATTATGGGGGGGGGTGCTATCTCATTTTTGCTATATTTGGTAATAAACTATTTCATACATGGATCTTGTGGTGGAGTTTTCCTGTAGCCATGGAGCCCGCAGTTTATGTACCTACTGTTGAATCATTTACTCGTTCAGCAAGGTTTCAGTGTTTCCTCCTGAGCCGTGTTTGTTGTTTTTTTGAAATACAGTTGGTATCATCTACATAGCAGTGCAACTCCACACTGTATTGTTGAACGACCTTGCCCAGGGGCAGCATGTACACTGCGAACAACATTGGCGACAAGATCGAGTCCTGAGGTACTCCGCAAGACAGAGGCATTGGGGAGGAGGAGAAATTCCCCATCACCACCCACTGCACTCTGTTCGAGAGGTAGGACTCAAACCATTTGATGACAGTACTGGCGAGTCCACAAAACTCACAGAGCCAATCAAGAAGCATGATGTGAGCCAGAGTGTCAAAAGCTGAAGAGAGACAGAGGAGCACAAGAACTGACCTGCCTCCTTTATCTCTAGCCCTGAGCAGATCATTATGCACTCTCATTAGAGCAGTTTCAGTGCTATGTCTAGCCCCAAAGCCAGACTGGAAAGACTCCTAGATATCTGAGGACACTCGGTGATCCTCTAGCTAATATGCCGCCAGTTTCTCAACAACCTTTTACAAGAATGGCAGATTGGAGATAGGACAGTAATTCACCAGGATGTCTGGGTCGAGGGAAGATTTCTTTTGAAGGGGCTTCACCAGTGCTTCTTTTAAAGCAATTGGGAAGACCCTCTCCACCATCAAACATCTGGCAATCCTGGTGAACACCGGGCCAATGGCATCAACACTTCCCATCAAGAAATGCGTCAGTGACGGGTCCAATTCACAAAAGGTGTGTTTCAGCTCCAAGATCACCTTAGTCACTTCAGACACCTCCACTGGTCTAAATTCCTCCCAGGCAGACTGAGTGCCTCTGAAACTCCCAACTTGACCCCTGTGAGGCAAAAGCCTCCCTGGCAGAATCCCTGACTGGATGGCCAACACTCTGTCAGAGAAAAATAGAGCAAACTCTTCACATTAGGTGATTAAAAAAGCTTTTTTCAGCTGGAGACAGGCAGGATGTAGAAGCCTGTCAATGGTCTGAAACAGCTGAGAAGGTCTGTTTTTCCCACGGCAATTTCCCTGGACAGAAATTCTGCCTTCTTACAGGAAATTGCCCCCTGTGAGCATCAAGGGCCAGCCTGTCGGCCTCCAGCCAGGTCTTCCAGTAGATAAGTGGAAGGAGTTGCTGGAGGAGGTGGTAGCCCTAAAATTGTGGATAACTTCAAGAGACATTGGGACAAGGTGAGGGGGGAAGTTGCAGGGTGGGGGAGAGAGAGAGAGAGAGAGGCAGAGAGGGTATTTGAGAGAGGTCAAGGGGATATGGGGAGGTGAAGCAGTTCCCTTTGTAAACACAGTGGGAGCTGCATGCTAGAGCAAACTAGATAGTCTGTAATACCTTTGTCTTCTGGCACATTCGTAGGTTCATATGTCTTGGAGAGATGCTATTGTGGTCAGCAGAAGCCAAGCCACAGTGGTTAGTTGGCTGGTGTGGTAAATGAGTCAGACAGCCTCAGAACCACTGCTTTTCCCCAAAAGACACCATGCCTGCATCAGTAGCACCGCCATCCAGACAGAGAGAACCTCCCCTCTCCACAAGTTGGCGGTTCTCTTCCTTTTACTCCATTTGCCCTTGAGGGACCAAAGTCTTTCAATCTGGGCAGCCACTTGCCAGCCCTGAACTGAAACTTCCAGACCTGGAACACCAGACCTTTTTTGCAGTGGTCCCCAAAAAGACGTCCTCCAGCCAAAAGTAAACACGGCAAGGAACATAGCCATAAGGTGACTCACCAATTCAGGGTGGGTTACACAGAATATGCCAGGTAATCTTTTGTTTGGTAGAAACCTTTCTAAATGGCAGGCTGCCTAAAGTATAAAAACAGTTATCATGTATTCTGGTCATATCAGCAAATAAATGTGTCAATAGAAAGTTGTTAAACAAGGTAATCTCTGACTTGTGAAGAATGGCAGGCATAGTCAGTAAGATCCATTATATGTAAGAGATGACACACTTCATGATACTGCAGTAGGATGCCTTTGACAATTAATTGATATTATGAGTTGTATTTTGCATGAATGCTTGATATCCTTTCTTAGACTGCAACTCTGCACTTCTGCATGTACTTTCATGAGTATGTTTCAGCTTCTAAATTATACATTACTAGAAATAAATTTTTTAATTTGTAGTTTTCATTTTCAAGGTTTCTAATACAACTTGGTTGCTTGGCGAAGAAAAGTGTATAGAACGCACTCAACTGTACTCAACTGTTCTCATAGTGCCTTTGTTTATGACATCATAGTGCTTACTATGATGTCACAAGCAGAATTTGTGAAGTCAGGGGGCAGTCAAGAGTCTGTTTGAAAGACATGGTGAATTACAGTATAGTCGTACCCAACCTTGTTTTGTTTCAAATCCTTGATCTATTCTTATTGCATACTTCCTGACATTAGGATGCCCACAAACACTGTAGACACTCATGATGCAGTAGTCTCATATACTTCCACAGCATTATGAGTGGCTAGACTGTGTTGAGGGCATTCCCAAATCCAGGAAAAATGCAGTGAAAGTTGATCAAGGAATGTAAACAAACATGTTTTTGTGTGGTAGTCTGTTTTTCACTTTTATAACAACAATTTTAAACATAGAACATCACCCACTCAGAAAAGGAGAATCAGGATAAAATTCTGAGCTACAGTACATCAGCAGTCTTCATAATGTGTTTTTATGGCTATGGGCAGAGCCTACAGCCATCTTGCTGAAGCTCAGCTGGAAAATGATTTATTGTAGAACACGGGTGTGATATTCAGATTGCGCCAGGCTGTGGCACAATCCTGGGTGCAGTGCAATAGGGATGTGCCAGGGCACTGACAGGGTGATATTCAATGGTGCTGCGTGGGCCAATGGGCGTGCAGACCGTACCATACTACACAGTCCAGATATGTGAATGGGGGGGGGTCCACAGCATGGGTCAATGGGCATGCAGACTGTACCATACTACAGTGTTCAGATATGTGAATGGATCCATTCACATATCTGAACTATGTATCGTGCAGTCTACATGCCGGTAACTGCAACTAATGAACCAGTAAGCGACAAGCCTACTGTATGCAGTAATTCAGCGGACAGTGGGGAGGCTTGTGGGTGGGGAGCTGCCGCCTGCCGCTGACAGGGGGGAGCAGGGTGGTGGGGCTCAGTGGGTGGGTGGGGAGGAGGGTACCACTGGACCACCAGAAATGGAATGGTATTTAATATTTTAAAACGTACGCCCATGATCGGGCTAGCCATGGTCCACTGGACCACCAGGGATATAGGACATTTTGTTAATACTTATGCCCGTAATCAGGCTGGAAGCAATCCACTGGACCACCAGGGATATAGGACATTTTATTTTAATACTTACGCCCGTGATCGGGCTGGAAGCAGTCCACTGGACCACCAGGGATATAGGAGTATTATTTTAATACTAATGCACGAGGTCAGGCATGGGGGGCTGCTACCACGACGTATGGTGCCGCCGGAGCTCGGGTGGCCACCCACAGCTGGCAGCTGCCGTGTTGCACCCTGCAATATGGCAGCTCACCTGTGGGTGGCCAGCTGTTGCTCCTTTTTTTTCCTTGCTGAACTGTGTACAGCACAAGTAGGGGTTGCGCCTGCATGGGCTCAGCACATCCCAGACTGAATATCAGGATCTGTGGAGCATGCATGGGCATGCCTCCCCCACTTGCACTGCATACATTACTGATGCACTCCGGCGCATCGGGATTTGTGCCAGGCACTTTCCCCTTTTGACTATCATGCCGGGGCACATCAGTGGGTTGCGCATGACGCAACTGTGTTGCACCATGTACAACCCTTCTGAATATCCCATCCCCCATGTTTTGGACTTTTCAGTGTACCCTTCCACTAATGCAAATCACTATGGCATTTGAATTAAATAATCCCTTCTTTCTGTTTAAAGGTCATGTGCAGCACTTTATTTTTTACTGTAAACGGTAGTGCTAATAAAGAAATGCCTTTAAAGCAGTGCCCTAGTTTTTTATTACCCCCTGCTTAATAAATACTATAATTTGCTTTCATGCTCATAGCTCTGTTTTCCTCTGACTGCTGTAATTTGTTCCTGATGCTCTGCTAAACTGTGCTGCAGGTGTCTTCAGCATTATGATGTTGAGTGGGTGGTCTGTGAGCATTGCCATCTGACAGAGATGCTGTTCCAACTTAATATTTCCTGGTCAGAAATGGGCTGCAGTCAGGGCATTTTGATTTGATTAAATACATGCTCCTTATCCTTATACTGAGTCCTTTGTAATTTCTTTTAAGTTGTCAGATTTATGTGTCTAAAAATCTATCACTGCAATGTTTGTCTGTAATCTGAGTACTGGAGTGGCCTGTGCCAGAGTTTGACCTTCTCTCAAAATGTATTGTGTTTCCTGACAGTTTAAACAGTACTTCTGACAGTGGCTTTGCAACAAACAGTGTGAGTTCTACTGCCCTATTTACCAATATAATAATTTTATTTCCCTGCTATCAACTTGTTAACAAAGTGTGTTACAGTGTACTTTATTTTTAATTGACTTCAATGTCTGTGTGGTTAGTTTTTGTTCAGTTTTGTTGTTTCCTGTTTAAAATTTTTGCTAATATGAAGCACTGTTGTGGCATATGGTTATAAGAATGGGAAAAGATATGCACACCATTTCTATCACTTTCCTAAAGATTTATTGGTGCAAGCAATGGACACTTGGTGTTAAATGTGCCTGCTAGGAACCAACTGATCATAACGTTTTATGTGCTGGCAACTTTACAGAAGCTCAGTTTACAATTTCACAATCTCTTTTAGATACTACTGGTTTTACTCTGTCAGTGTTGCTTGAAACCAGATTCATGTCTCACCATTTTTTTCATTTAAACAGGAAAAACCAAAATGCCAGAGTAATGTCATTCATAACAGGATAAGGACAGAAGCAAGTGATAAATATGATAAGTCATATTACAACTGTCATATCTGAATTGCTGCTGAATGCTAACAGTGTGTCTATAAAAGTGGCTGAAAGAGACAGGTATTTATTTTACTGTTATTGGCAATGTAGTGTCTGTTTATGGGTTCATGACAGTGTTACAAATGTGTGCATTGCTGATTAGTTTTGCTGGTTAATATTATGTAGGTGAGTACTGTATGTTTGCAGTGTGTTACTATGTGCATGTATTTCTGTGATTGGTGCTCTTACATGTCTCTGTGTTGTTGCAGGGTACTTGTAGATCACTTTTTAAAGTCAGTGGTTCACTACTCTTACGTCGGTGTGTATGGGTGAATGATATGGCGATATGGGTACATGACAGTTAAGCCTAGTTTATAGTGAACTGCTCAGTAATATATCTTTACAGATTAAATATTTTATTATGAAGGAGTGTATGGGTGAAAGGCAATAGTACAAGTGTATGTAAAGTTGCAGTACACTGCTATCTGTACTGATTTTTGTGCCCAGCATTCTTGAAAATATCTGCATGGGTGCACAGTACTATTATAGGGGTGTGTATAGGTGCAGGACAATGGTACAAATGTGTATATGTGTGCAGGGCACTTATGTACTATTATTTTAGCTCAGGTCATGGTTGCATATCTTTATATTGATGCAGGGTGCTGCTATGTGTGTCTATGGGTGGAAGACAATGGTACTAATGTGTGTATGGGTGCAGCACACTTTTGCCTGGTTATTGTAGTGCAGAACACAGTTACATATCTTTGTGTGACTCTGGGTTACTGCTGCATGACTGTGCATGGGTGAAAGACCATGGTATAGCTCTGTGTATGTGTGCAGGACACTGCAATGTCTAGGGATTTGCTGAAGCGCATTGATATGTATCTATGTAAGAGTTTTTAGTAATGGTGTGTTATTGTGCATGGCTGAGAGGAAATATAGAAACACAGAACTTGACTAAAGGGAGACTGAATGTCTATCTACTCTACCCTTGCTATACTAACTTACTCCACTGGTCTACTGCGCTGTTGTACTGTACCCCTTGCCCCCACTACTACACTTCAAACCCTTACTGCCCCTCTTGGGGACTATGATCCCTCTTTCTCTGTCCCTTGAAGGGAATTTGCATCCTACCAACCTCCACTCATGCTACTAGTGACTGCATCCCTATTTTGTACAAAAAGGACATAACAGTTTCTCTTCTTTATATCACAGAGCCATAGTCTGTCTAGGTCTTTTCTCAGATGAGGTCTTCAGAACTGGTCATAGCACTCCAGGTGAAGCCTTGCTAGGGATTTGTGCAGTGACAGAATCACCTTGCTTTGCCTACTGTGAAATTAATTCCTTAAAAACTCATCCTCTTCAGTGCCTTTTTGTATGCTTTATTGCATTGACTTGTTTGCTGTGGGGAGTCACTCACTATAGCCCACATATCTCTATCTTCTGTGGAAGTGGGCAGTCTAATTCCTACCATCAAGTATTTTGTGCATGGATTATGCCTACCAAAGTGCACTTGTGCTTACAAATGGGGAGCATGTACAGAAATAATGGTCAGGGAGCCATTGGGTGTGCGTGACCACTGCACAGTGTGGTTCAAATTAGATATGGACAGGGAAAGCATCCTGACTAAGACCAAAATCTTGGATTTTAGAAGGGCGGACTTCAGGAAAATGGATGAAGTACTAAAGAGGCACCTGGCAGGCATAAGACCAGATACTGGGGTGGACCAAAGGTGGTTCATCATTAAGGAAGGAATACTGGTCGCCACAGAGCAATGTGTTAGCCTTAGGGGTAAGAACACAAGGGCCAAAGCACCTAGCTGGTTCAGTTCTGGGGTTGCCAAGGTAGTAAGGGAAAAGAGGCTGGCCTATAGAAAATTCAGGAAGTCTAAGAGAGAGGTGGATAGGGAAAATGACCTAAGGTTGGCTAGTGAGGCAAGTAAGGAAGTCCAGTGAGCTAAACCACAGAAAAAGCTGCAGATAGCTGAAGGAATTAAGAAGGGGAGAAGTTTTTCTTTTGCTATGTATGTGAAATAAGAGACAAGAAGGAAGGGATTATTAGGCTTAAGAAGGGGAGGAGTGGAGCATAATGGGTGCACATAGTGCCAGTAACCAAGACTTGAGCATCACCACACCATGACTGGGACCTTGCGATCCCTGAATATAAACTATACAAAAGGGACAGGGTAGTTGGGAAGGGGGGAGGGGTAGCAGTTTATATCAGGAAGGGAATAACTTGCATGAGGGAGGAGTCGGAGGAAGGGGAGGTGGAGGCATTATGGGTTTAATTAGGGTCCAATAGAGGGAGAAAGGTGAAGTTGGTGGTGGTGTACAGACCACCCAACCAGGATGAGGAGAGGGACAGAGAACTGAACTCACAAATATTGGAAGCTGTGGGGAAGGAGAGGTGGAACCTGTGATGGATTTCAACCTGCACAAGGTGGACTGGAGAATACCATCAACAACATGTGCTAGGAGTCAGGTGATCCTGAAAGGACTACAGAGTGGTACTTGACTCAGGGTGTCACAGAACCAACAAGAGCAGAGGCAATGCTTGATCATGTGCTCACAAATAGGGAACATGTACAGGAAATAATAGTCAAAGAGCCATTGAGTGGGAGTGACCATTGCACAGTGTGGTTCCAGTTAGATATGGGAAGGGAAAGCATCCTGACTAAGATGAAAATCTTAGATTTTAGAAGGTCAGACTTCAGGAATGTGGGTGAAATACTAAGGAGCCTCCTGGTGGGCATCAGAGCTGTTATAGAGGTGGACCAAAAGTGGTTCATCATTAATGAAGGAATACTAGTTGCCACAGAGGAGTGTGCTAGGCTCAGGGGTAAAAACACAAGGGCCAAAGTGCCCAGCTGGTTCAGTTCTGGGGTATCCCAGGCAGTAATGGAAAAGAGGCTGGCCTGTAGAAAATTCAGGAAGACCAAGACAGAGGTGGATAAAGAAAATTATCTATGGTTGGCTAGTAACACATGTAAGGAAGTCCTGCAAGTTAAAGCACAGAAGGAGCTGCAGACAGCTGAAAGAATTAAGGAGGGGGAGAAATCTTTATTTCGCTATATAAGTGAAAAAAGAGACAAGAAGGAAGGGATTGTTAGGTTTAAGAAAGGGGAGGAGTGGGTGGAGGATAATGGTGGAAAAGCAGAGATACTAAATGAATACTTCTGTTTCATCTTCACCAGGGAGAAGGAAGGACCAGTGCCTTCAGGAGGGAGAAGAGGAGCAGGGGGAGAGGGGAACATAGATGTAGTGAATGAGGGACTGGGCTTCTAGCATTAAAAGTGGACAAATCACCAGGCCCAGATGGAGTACATCCAAGGGTACTAAGGGAACTAGTCAAGGAGCTGACAGGGCCACTGACAGACCAATTTAATAGTTCACTAGAGTCAGGCATGGTACCGCAGGATTGGAGACAAGAACATGTGGTGCCCCTTCACATAAGCAGTCCCAAGAATGACCCATGGAATTACAGACCAGTCAGTCTGACCTCAATTGTGGGCAAGCCCATGGAGACCATACTAAAGGAAAGGTTTTTGGAATATCTAGAGAAGCATGGTCTCCAGGATTTGATGCACCATGGGTTCATGGGGGATGGGGAGATTGTGTAAAACAAATCTGATTGACTTCTTTGAATGTGCCACTAAGACAATAGACAGGGGCCAAGTGGTAGACATCCTCTATCTGTATTTCAGCAAGGCCTTTGACTCTGTGCCCCACAAAAGGTTGATCAGGAAGTTGGTGGATCTCAGGGTTGGGGATAAGCTGGACAGATGGGTGGAAAACTGGCTGAGGGACAGAACCCAGAAGGTGGTTGTGGAAGGAAAGTTATCTGGCACCAGAACAGTCACCAGTGGGGTACCACAGGGCTCAGTGCTGGGGCCAGTGTTGTTCAATGTCTTCATCAATGATATTAAGGACAGTATAACAGGAGAACTGTGCCTATTCACTGATGACATCAAGCTCTGAGGGAAAGTGGACACAGTTAAAGGATTCAGGACCTACATGATGACCTGGAAAAGCTGGGGAGGTGGTTCAAGATCTCAAAGCTTAGCTTCAATGCCAAGAAATGCAAAGTTATGCATATAGAAACCAAGAATCCCATGACAGAGTACTACCTGGGTGGAGTCCTGGTATCTGCATCAGAGGAGGAGAGTTATCTGGGATTGATGATCACTAGTGACCTGAAGCACTCCACACAGTGCAAGAAAGCTGCAGCAAGGGCAAAGAAGATGCTGGGATACATAGCTAGGGGGATCAGTAGTAGGAGAGAGGAGGTTATACTGTCCTTGTACAGGTCACTGGTAAGGCCACATCTAGAGTATGGAATTCAGTACTGGTGCCCACACCTCAAAGATGACATTAACTTGCTGGAGAAGGTACAGAGGAGAGCTACAATGATGCCAGTGGGTCAGCAGGGCATGGTATATGAAGAGAGGTTGAAGGCACTGAACATGTACTCTATGGAGGACAGGAGAGAGAGAGGAGACATGATTGGGACTTGAAGTACTTTACAGTTATAAATAAGGTAGATAAGGAGGGTCTCTTTTAATTGAGTGGCAACCATAATACAAGGGGGCACAGTCTTAAGATGGAGGGTTGGAGGTTTAAGAGGGTGGTCAGGAAGCACTTATTTACAGAGAGGTTGGTAGACACTTGGAATGCACTGCCAAAAGAGGTGATCTCATTGAACACAGTGGGAAGCCTCAAGAGAGGCTGGGGTAGGGACAGGGGGAATGTAAGGATCATGGGTAGGGAGGATGGGAAGAGTGGGGCAGGGACAGTAGCTCAGACTCTGGACCCTGCAATACGAGCAGACTAAATAGACCAAGTGGCCTTCTTCTGCTGGCTTCCTAGTATGTTAGTATGACTCCTACTGTGCTTCCAAACAGTCTAATTTTTTTCTCTGAGCGAACATATTAGGAGTAATGCCAAACAAATGTAAATATTTCAGAATGTATACAAGTTACACATACACAACTAGCACGTATGTTGTTCAGGGCAAAATGACCTTTCAAATGAGGGGTAGTCACTAAACTGAATTATTATTTATTTTTTTAAATATGGCCATCCTAAAGGTCAAAATAGTGAAGAAAACTGAAAATTCAGGTAATCAGATGGCCATTTTTAAAAAATATAGTTAGTGCAGCTCAGTGAATAGGCTCATTTGAAAGGTATTTTGTCCTGATCAAAGTTCATGCTAGTTGTGTATGTGTAACTTAAATACTTTCCAAGAAAGTTACATTTGTTCTGCATGACTCCTACTGTGTTGGCTCAGAGAGAAAAATATATGGCTGTTTCATATGAAATTGGTTAGGGGATAGTTGACAGAGGTTGGTAGTAAATAGAGTTCACTCCAAGGAAGGGAGGGTGACTGGGGGGTACCTCAGGGATCAGTGCTGGGCCCAGTTCTGTTTAATGTCTTTACAAATGAAATTGCAAAGAAGCAGGAAGGGAAGTTTTGACTCTGCATGATGATACCAAGATTTGCAGCAGGATGGAAAAGTATGAGCAGACTCCTTAGAAGACTTGAACAGTGGTCAAGGGTATGGCAGCTAGGTTTCAACACAAAAATGTAAAATAATGCACTTTGGGCACAGAAATCCAGGGACAGAGTACAAAATGGGTGAAGTAGTATTGACAACATTAAGAAAGCACACATTCAAAAAAAACAAGCTTTTACTTACAGTTGATTACTGTTTAACAATATTATGTGTCTATGGCTGCCACTGTACATCTGATGCAAACCCATAATCACATTCCTCACTTGAAGTGAAAGGTGGGGGGGGATGGAGGCCATAACTGACTCCTTGTTTTTATATTAAAGGGGTCAGATTTTTTACAGCAAAAACAAGGAAAGGGGTCATTTCTAAAATGTGCATATGAGCATGGGTACCACTTTTATTCAGACAGTGCCACCACCAGCAGCTACCATTTGAAGTCTGCTATTACCCCCACCTACTACAATCAGGGGGAAACCAGAAGTAGTTTAGCAGCACTGAGATCAATATGATTAAGGCACATTTCCCAGAAATTACTGCTTAGAAAAGAATGAGAAAGTGACTGTGATGACAAGCAAGTCCCAGACCAGATCTCTGGTTTGTTAATAGTTGCCTTCTAAGTCTGATTTTTATGGCTGCATGGGCAAGCTCCACAGATGTTATGCCATCCTCAGATTTGTATAAGAGCACTTTGGAATCGCATGACCAGACCGCTGTCTGATGTACTGTCACAGTGCTCTGGTATAAATTCCAATTATTCTGTGTATGCAGCCCTTCCCCTCCATGGTCCACATAAACACCCCCCCTTCTGGGTGCACTACGTCTCCTTTCTGCAACTGCGGAAGTGACGACCACCGTGGAGAACATGGCAGCACTGACTTAAACTGTGCATAAGTAGTCATGTCAGTGCTGCCATGTTGCACATGGCTGACTCCTGGGCAAACTGCATGTGCATATCATGCATGTGCAGTACTTTAATCACTGCAGTACTAGTTACGGCTGACTCCAGTGCAGAGAGAGCACTGCATATTCCTTTCAACACTCTTGCCACTCCTAAAAGCTCTCCACAGCCATATCAGCTCTGACCAGAACTTGTTTAAACTAGGGACACTTTAAGCCCTATTGGGGTGATAGTGTCTCTTTAAATGAAGACCTAATAAAGTGGGCAGGGCAGAGAACTTTCTCTTCTGCAATGTACATATACGAAATAAAAACTTAATCAAAACAAGTGTACACAAATATTGTATACGATGAGACGATGCAAATAAAGAGCAATAGTGATAAAGAGTAAACAAACTTGCATTACGCAGTCCTCTGGAACAGTACTTTTTATCAGAAAAGTTGGTTAATCTTTAGAATACCAGGGGTGTCATGTTTGTTGGGAGTCTCTATCATTTTATCCAGTGTATGAAACAGTAAAACTGATAGAATGCATTGTCTCAAACAACTGAGTTAATTTTGGGGGCAAAATACATGTGCAACAGCAAATAAATATTAATTAGAAGAGGACCCGAAGTTGAATACGGAGACTCAACAACAGTATGCCACTACACAAAGTACAGTACATACCAGACGTACATTATATTGCATTAGTAGGTAAGGAGTACACATTCAAAAAAATGCAAAGATGAAAAGATGTGAGTATGGATAAATGTCATTTTGACTTGTAGCTTTTCCTGGAGTCATATTTTCATAGTAATCATGTTTGCATATAAATGAGATTTATGATGTACGTTAGTTTAAAAAAGAAACAGGGCCCACAGAAAGTCATTTCATAGACTTTGTGCGTTGTGCAGACTCTATGCAGTAGGCCAAAACAATAGGAATTTGCTTAACTGCGCTTTCAAGAGTGTCATCTCATGTACTGTATCATGCATCTGCAGAGACATACAACAAATAGTTATGCAGACTGAAAATCTCTTTCTAGAATCTTCCAAGTTGGGAAATTTCTGCAATACAGGCAAGATACTGTATATGCTTCAATCACACCAATTCATGTATTGCACTTCTACTGCAGATCTGTTACCCATTTCAAAGTTCTAGATATTCTGTAGTAGTAACATTAGGCTTCTGACCACATCAGATGATTTACTGGGTACAAAACCCTTCAAAAAACCAGCACAAAGGCTAACAGAGGTGTCAAAGATAATTACTTCTCACATACCTCCAGAACAAATCTCCCACTGAGTTCTGTGGGCTATCCACTCCATCTTTGACCACTCTACCAGAGTGATATTTATTTTTATATAATAACAGGCCATCAATTTTTTTCAGTGGAGATGGCCAGTAATTATTTGCTATAATACCCAGCTGGCTATAATGGCATTTATATTCACAGTCAAACTGAATGGGTGCAAGACACTCTCACTTTCAGTTTTTGTGCAACCTGCTGCTGAAATTTTCGTATACAAGTTTTACTCTCTTGTCAGCAGAGTAGAGCTATGATGAGCTGTGAGTTACAGTAGTTACAGATTTTGTAATTAGTTCCCGTGGTCATGACCTAAAATTAGATCAGACAGAACATGCTCACAGAAGTACGATTTGTTCACATCTGGCATCTGCTTGAGCAGGGGAGGTGGGAGTTTCTGTTTGTGGTCTGCAGCAGTTAGGAGCAGGACAGTCAGGAGAGTGGGGCAGCACTGCATAGGTAGGAGCCTGTAGGGGAAGGTAATAAAATAGAGGAATTCAGTGCTGGTGGTACAATCAGATATAAAAGAAGTGAGGCTGGGGCTGTTTGATTGGGAGTTTTAAAATGATGCTGCATTAAACATGCTAAAACAGCAAGAGATTAGTTATGCACAGGAGAGACTGGAGGGGTGCTGGTAAAGGGCTGCCAACCTGAGTCAAAGACCGAAGGGTACCACTGTCCAAAGTAAACTCAGGCAGACCAAATGCAGTTAAAATTCCTTTATTGTAGCAGCAGTTTGAGATTAGCCAGCTAGATTTCCTAACCCTGACGCTTCAACCCAATCCAGGTCTTCAGCAGGGGCGAATCTAGTGGCCGTTAGGTGTGTCCAGCTTATAACAGGTATCCTATATGGTAAATTTCCATAATAAATTAGTTTACTACATTAATACCAAACTTGATTAACTCATTCAGAATACATTTGCATGATTATAGACAGTTCATTGGTGGCATACAATTGCTGCAGAGAGATTCGACCTTTTTCAACTTTATTTATTTCAACAGAACCCAGTATTGCTTTATACTTAAATGTGAGTGTACTACATTAGGGCATTGCTTTAAAGGTGCCAGGTAAAAGCATTACAGCCAATTTTTGACACTATATGATTTTCAGTTAGTTGCCCACTAGCAGTTTCACAGCTGTAATACATTTAAAAGCAGTACATTTTTCTTTTATTTCATGATTTTGTGTTGCTCTATTTGTCTCCTCGGTCCAGCCCCCATTTCTACCACCAATAGACTGCACCATGCATATCAGGGTACTTTCTGTTGCCTACATCAGAAACTGGATGTCGCTGACTGACTTCTGACAGGATAACACAGTTTGGCAGGTCGGTAAAATCCCCACTGAGTGTCACTTGCACTACAGCATTAAATACGCAAATAAACTTAATTTACTGATTAATCTGTGTTTTGTTTCAATTGCATTTTGTAGCGGGGAAGCATGTGGCAATGTGAATGTATATTACTGTACCACATCCCCGTACCGAAACTCGCGTTGTACTTCTAATAGACTGATATTGTACCTCAGTCCATTGCAGTACCTCAGTGATTTATTTCAGAGGGAGGGAGAAAGGGAAATGTAACAGGCAAAACAGAAGGATGTGGAAAAAGCAGTCAGGTGCACCAAGGCAAACACTGAAGAAGGGATAGTAGCATCAGTAAAAGAAAGAAAAAAACCTTCTTCATGTATATCAGTGAAAGTAAAAATACAAATGGGGTGATTGCAAGGTTAAATAAGGGTGGGGGCAGTATGCAGAGGGGGAACTCAAATAATCAGAGATTCTAAACAAATACTTACAGGCCTGTTAGCCTGACCTCAGCACTGGTGAAAATCATTGAATCTAAGTTAAAGGAAAGGATTATGACATACGTGGAGGCTAGTGGGGCACAAGACCCGAGGCAAAATGGATTCACAGTAGGGAGATCTTGTCCAACCTATCTGATAGATTTCTTTGACTGGGAAACCTGGATGGTTAATCATAGAGGGACGGTAGACATGCACTACCTAGATTTTAACAAAGCATTTGACACTGTCCCACATGGGAGGCTCGTAAGCAAGTTGCGCATTCTGGGAGTGGGTCACAAGGTAGTACACTGTGTCCAAAAGAGGCTGAGCAGCAGGGCACAAATGGTGGTGATAAATCACAGGAGAAGGGGGTGACAAGTGGGGTGCCGCAGGGTTCAGTTCTGGGGCCGCTCTTCAGTGTCTTAATTAGTAACATTACTGAGGGGCTGAAGGTGAAGGTAAGCCTCGCTGCAGATGCCACCAAGATGTACAATAGGGCAGAAACTCCAGAAAGGGTGAAAATAATGAGAAGACACCTAGGCAAATTTTCGGAGTGGTCAAGAGAGTGGTAGCTTAAATTCAATACAAAACGTGAAAAGTCATGCATTTGGGACATAGGAAAATGGGGAGGAATGCAAAATGAGTGGGGTTGGGGAGATACTAACAACAACAAAACTGGAAACGGAACTAGTATCTGCCATCATCACCAACCACTCTCACTACCACAAGCAATAACAAGGTACAGTAGTAAGCAATATGGTAGGGATCCAGACATTGCAGGACAATAATCCTGCATGCTAATGTCACATTACAAACAGTATGTGACATATTTACTCATGAATGGTGAAGTCATCACTTTGTGGACCACTTCATATATGAATTCATAGTAGGATGTCTCCAAAGAGTCAATGTCCAGGCAATTACTATGAAATCCCATGTGTAAGGTAATGCAGTTATGGTCTGTTTGATCAATTCTTTGTACAATTTCAGCATAATAATGGCAGCATATATTTTCCAGTCTTGTTGGCATGGGCTGACAATGAGAACAGGTACACCTGGTAAAAGCATACAAATAAGGATATGCATGTGATTGAAGTGAATGCAAGCACCTTTGAGCTTACAGTATGACAGTGATGAATGATGACTGCAACTGCAACACGTTTTTTGAAATTATGAGTACAAACATTATTGAGCAACCTTTTATTATAACGTTTGAGGATATAAAATGCTTATAGTTTGATGTTTAAAAGTAGCCTCTGGATCCATTTTAATTAAGAAATATTGTTCACTTGGGAACATAAGCAGCAGGCTGGTAAGGACAGAGGTCTGGGGTTATATTCTGTTTTAACTGAAATATTTGAATAGTTTTGTAAGTGAAATTAGTTCTATGTGTTAAAAATTATTACCCTGAGTTAGAACTGTTACTTGGGCTGTGATATTGTAACTTTGGAGGCTTGGGAACAGTTCTTTGGCAGGGATAATTAGAGTGAAATTTAAATGTGTTGTTTGCCTAGTGTTTGGTAAGAGCCCTCCCACCCATCCTGTTTTGTAAGCTTTCTTAAATACTGAAAAGCCACTGGGGGTTGGGATTGAAGGGCTGAGTATTTCTGTTTGGGACTGAAATTTGAAGCAACGGGAGCTGGTGGGCCTGTGACATCATATGGTACCTGATGTCTGCATACACACACACTGTTAGTGGGACTGAACACACACTGGACTGTATGTGTTTGTGAGACTTGGGAACTTTATTGGTGGGGTTGAAATTGGGTTTGTAAATAACTGCAGTCAGTATAGAGAGAAACTGTATTCCAGGGGAAAGGGACTGAGAAAAGAGGATGTGCCATTATAAACAGAGGGGGATAAACAGGGTGGCCATATTCCACCATGGCAGGCATCTTCAGAAGGGTTGTAGGCTGCACAGGCTGTGGGATGGCAATAATTCTCAATTGGGCCTGGAGAGAGGGAGGCTGCCCACTCTGTAGACAGCTATCTTGTATCAGGAGTGAGGTATATTGGTTAAGGAGTAAGCTGGGGAACTGGGGGGTGTCCAAGGATAAGGGGTGTGGATATGGGCAGCAGAAGGGTGAGGCTGATGGGAGGCTGGGGCAATGCTCTGAAATTACAGGACGTTATGTTACAGCAAGCAGGAGGGGGGATATTAGGGACAGAGGACCCTTAGATAGGGATGTTGATGCTAAGGGGAAAGCGTACGGGGTGAACATTCTGAATACAAAGAGACTGGAGGGGGAAGAGTCAGGAGGGGCTGTTGTGCGGAAGCCTAAAACAGCAGACTGTGGGAAGGGAGCTCCTAAGGTGAACAGAGCAAGAGAGGAAGAAGAGGGGCAGTTTAGAGGTGCAGTCAGGGGAAACTCGGGTTACTTGATGGAGGCTGACATCGAGTGTCACAATAAATTTGAGCTACTAAGCAACCTAGAGGGGGAGGAAGGGGTTGGTGGAAATGAGGAAACATATACAGAGGCCGGGGAAGGAGTCGGATACCATAGGGCATCACAGACCGGCAATGGAAAGGATAGAAATAGTCCCAGAGGAGAAGGGTAAACATAAATGTTAAGCAAATGGGAAATGCAACATATTGCAGACATGAGGGAGAAAGCATGATTGGAAGAAACTGGGAGACAAGGAGGTGGGAGGAGCCCCCTTCTGCAGGGGGTCAGTACCAGGATGGGCCCTAGCTAAAGGGACCCACAGAGAGCCTCTGGAGGCAGGGGTACTATTACAAGGGGAGGATGGTGGTGAGAGGAAGGGAAACCATCAGGGCCAGGATAAATGGTTCGGATAAGAGAGGGTTAAAGGGGACACCTATTCAGAGGGGGTTTGAGTTAAGTGGGCAAAATAACGAGGGAGGCAGAAAGGGGAGGGTGACAAGGGGGTCTCTAATAAGGCAGGAAGACTCCCATGGAATTGAGATCATGAATAAAGGGGGGAAGTGGGGCTGAGAGGGCATAATGGAGGTAACCATATGGATGATGGCGGTGTTAAGGTTCTGTTATTGGGAGACTCGATGATTAGGGGTATCCAGTGGGAGGGACAGGGGGGTGGATGCCATAGCCAGGTGAAGGTAGTGAATATCTCTGGGCTGACAGTGCACAGAGCAAAGTTCATGGTGTATGAAATGGTTAGGGAATGTGGAGGGAAACCGGATTTCCTGGTGCATTTAGGAACTAACGATCTAGAGGGAAATAGCGTTTTGGAAATCCAAGCAAGGTTCCAAGAACTTGCCAGAGTCTGTCGGGATAATGGATACAACATTTCCTTTTTGATGATATTGCCAGTACCAAAAGCCTCAGTGGAGAAAAAAATGAAGCTCACAGAGGTTAATGACTGGCTCAGGAAGTGGAGTGAAGAGAGTGGGTTGGGGGTGTTAGGGAACTGGAATGGAGTTTGGGAGGATAAGGGACTATATGCCAAGGACAGGCTTCATCTTGCCCCATTAGGGAAGGAAGTCCTTAAACAGGGATGGCTGACTACATTCAAGAAAGGTGGGGTTTAAACTTGTGAGGGGAAGGGATAAGGGAGGGCTGACCAGAAGCCCTCTCCTCCAGATGAGGGAGTAGCCTTCAAGCCCAAGGGGGAGGGGAAACAGACTGGGGTGGAGGTTTCAGGAGGAGCAGAGGAGGATGGAAGTATAAGGAATCTGGGTGGGGTTCGACAAGAGGATTAGGGATAAGGGGTGGGGTTGGTGTTAGTAAATGCCAGGAGCTTGGGAAACAAGTTGCCAGAGTTCCAGAGCCATGCTGTTCGAGGGGGTGGATGTGACAGCAGTCACGGAGGCGTGGGCCAACAAAACCATGACTGGGACCTAAGCGTGCAGGGTACACTATGCTTAGGAAGGATAGAAAGGAGGGCAGAGGGGTGGGTGGCTATGTTCATTAGAGATGACATAGAAATTGCTAGGGTAGAAGAGGCAGAGGGAAACGTGGAGGCCTTATGGGTCACCTTACGATCCCCAGCAGGAGATAAGGTCAAGCTGGGTGTAGTATATAGGCCCCCTGGGATGAGTGATGTTCTAGAGGATGGTTTTCTGGACAACATAATTGCCCAGTGTGGACCAAAAGGGGAAGGCGTGGTGTTGATGGGGGACCTTAATATGCCAGGTACAAACTGGGGAACCATGGCCTCTAAGGTGGCCAAGGAGCAGAGGCTGCTGGATGGCTTCCAGGATGTGTTCTTAACACAGCATGTGATGGAGCCCACAAGGGAGGGGCATGTCCTGGACGTGGTTCTGGCAGATGGGGATCTGGTAAGGGACATGGTTGTACAGGACCCCCTGACTGGGAGCGACCACAATACTGTCTGGTTTCAAATAAGCATGGGGGGGGGAGATCTAGGACACTGGCAGTGGACTTCAGGGGGGCAGACTTTGTGGGCATGGGAAATATTCTCAAGGATCACTTGAAGGGGATTACATCAATGACAAGTGTGGAAAGGAGTTGGGAGGTCATAAAACGGGGACTTCATGAGGCAGTCAGGATCTGCGCTAAGTTGAAACGTAAGGGAGCAAGGTCACATAAACCATGCTGGTGGTCCAGTGAGGTACAGGTAGCAGTCAGAGAAAAGAAGGCGGCCTACAAAAAATATAAAACAACAAGAGGGGATAGGGATAAGGAAATGTACCATCTTGCATCTAGAAAAGTCACCCGTATGGTGAGGAGCAAAGTCCAGTAAGAACAGCGGCTGGCACAGGGATACATGGAGGAAAAGGGTTCTTCGGTACATTGGGGGCGGAGAAAAACTAAGAGCTATCTCAGCAGATTGAGATCAGAAGGAGGGTGGGTGGAAGAGGCGAGACCAGGCAGAGGTATTTAGCAGTATTTTGCCTCTGTGTTAAGCTAGGGAGGGATGGGATATCTACAAAGCAAGGCATGAAGGGATAGAAGCGGCAGTAAGTGGGATCAGGGGAGCAACAGAAATGGAGCAAGAGGAGGAGAGGTACCCCAGGGTGTCACATCTGGATAAGGATAAAAAGGCCAGTAGGGTGGAGGGGACGGATGATGCTATCTCCGCCAAAAGGGTGTGGTTAGCCCTCAAGGCCCTAAAGAAAGACAAATCTCCTGGGCCGGATGACATTCATCGGAGAGTACTGTGGGAATTGGCGGACATACTGGCTACACCCCTGGCGGAGCTCTTCAACAGGTCACTTGAGACAGGGAGGGTACCTAGGGATTGGCGAGAGGCACATGTGGTGCCAATCCATAAAGGGGGGTCGAGGGAAGTACCAGGTAACTATAGACCCATCAGTTTGACCTCGGTGGTGGGAAAATTAATGGAGAGTATACTAAAGGAACGATTGGGGGTGTACTTGGAGGAGGTGGGAGGTCTGGATAGTCAGCAACATGGGTTTGTGCCAGGTAGATCATGTCAAACCAACCTTGTGGAGTTCTACGAATGGGTAACATCAGAACTGGACAGGGGAAAGCCTGTGGATGTATTATTCTTGGACTTCAGCAAGGCGTTTGACTCTGTCTCCCACAATGGTCTGGTGGAGAAACTGATGGGGTTAGGAGTAGGCCCTTTGATGGTCAGATGGATTGAAAACTGGCTAGCTGGATGCACCCAGAGAGTAGTGGTCTGTGGGGAGCTCTCAAACCCTAGAGAGGTTGGTAGTGGGGTACCGCAGGGCTCGATCCTGGGACCGATCCTGTTTAATACATACATATCGGACATCAGGGAGGGTATAGGGTGTGAAATGAGTCTCTTCATGGATGACTCCAAGATGGGAGCAGTAGTTGAGGGACAAGAGGGGAGGTTGGCCCTGCAAGGGGACCTGGACACCCTGGAAAGCTGGGCTCACACATGGAAATTAAATTTCAATATCACCAAGTGCAAGGTGTTGCATCTTGATCGGGGAAACCTAAACAGAGGTACACCCTGGGAGGAGGCGCTGGAGGCCTCAATAGGGAGAAAGACCTAGGGGTCATGGTGGATGCATGTATGAATAACTCTGAGCAGTGCAGGAGAGCGGCTAGCAAGGCAACAAACAGGATGTTGGGATGCATCATAGGGGATCACCTCTAGGAGCAAGGAAGTGATTCTGCCGCTGTACAATGGACTGGTTAGACCACACTTTGAGTACTGTGTACAGTACAGGAGACCACACTTGAAGAGGGACATACAGCTCCTGGAGAGGGTACAGAGGAGGGCAACTAAGATGATACGAGGGCTAGGGGATTTGATGTATGAGGACAGACTTGAGGAGCTCTGCCTGTTTTCATTTGAGGAGAGGAGAGACAGGGGGGACATGATTGAGGTCTTCAAGTACCTCAAGGGAATAAATAGGGTAAACATGGAGGGGATCTTTAGACTAAAGCAAGGAGGTATCACCAGAGGACATGGTTTGAAGTTGGAAGGTGGAAGGGTGAGGGGGGAAAAGAGGAGGAGGTTTTTCACTGAGAGGGTGGTGGACCCTTGGAATGCACTGCCTGGCGAGCTGGTTCAGAGATCCACAGTGGAGGGCTTCAAGAGAGGGTGGGACAGACACAGAAAGTGGATGTATCAGATGATGGCCTGTCCCGGGGGGGCGGGAATGGATGATAGGGGTTTCTGGAGCACAAGGGATGGGAGGGCCTCGGCACCCAACTAAGGATCTAAGGTTTGAGCAGACTCGATAGACTGTAAGGCCTAATCTGCTGGCAAATAGTATGTTAGTATGTAAATATGACACTTCTGGAACGTTGTTATACCAGATTAAACTCACATTCAAGGGCTGAAGGCACTGTTATGTGCCTTGTGTCTTAAAATACCAATTACCACAGGGTAAACTTATTACAATCAGTGCCCTGTAATGCCCTATTTCTTAATTATACTGCTCAGAATTATCAGGAGCAGGGTATGTAATGCCGACATGAAGACGTCCCCCACCTATAGTGGCATCATGCCAGCATGCACCTGCTCAACTGAAGCCACAGAAGAAACAACAGGCCTCGGTGTACAGCCAGAAACTTAAAGAAGCCATAGCAGAGACAACAGGCCTCTGTGTAAAGATAGTAAAGTAAGCAAAAAATAAAGAAAACAAAAATATATGATTTTCCAAAGAAGTGGCGGGGTGGGGGTGGTTAGGAAAAAAAAAACAGGCATTCAGAAAGCACAAGGAAACACAGAGGGAGGGAGACAGGGAATTGTCCAAGGCAAAGCAGAAGGAGGTAGGAAAGTGTGCAAAGGTGCAAAGTGAATGAAGGATAGACAAGCATTTGTCAATGCTGAGAGTTCGCTGTTGGTATTGCTCTTGTGCATGCCTCCCATATGTTTCTCTGTATATTCCTCTGTCTTGCATTTTAAGGATGGATGTTATGGTTGGAAATCCTAACACCCCAGGCATTTGTAGGTATTTTTGCTCCAAATTTTCAAATTGGGCTTTTTGGGACATCACCTCATGAACAGTGCCAGTATCATTTTGTTACTCAATCCCAAAAGGTGATTTTGCACGGCTGGTGCCACAGGTGCGAAAACACATATCAGGCGGGATGTGAAAAATGACAGCTGTACTGTTCATCAGGAGGTGTGAAGAAATGGCAATGCTGAAAATCTGGAGTGAAAATTTGAAAAAGTGGCGAAATTACAAGTGTGCGTAGAAACTGCACAGTGCACGCTCATAATGCAATCATTTTTTGAAATGATTTCACCAAATTTTCAACGTGGCATTTTTGAGACCTCCCCTCATGAACAGTGGCACTGGAATTTTGTTCATCTCTCCCGAAGGTTGATTTCGCACAGCAACCACGCCATTCTGTGCTACAGGTGCAAAAACACATTTTGGGAAGGATACAAAAAATGACAGCTGTATTATTCATAAGGGAGTATGAAAAAATGGCAATGTTGGAAATATGGAGTGAAAATCTTAAAAATTGATGACGTTACGAGCGTGCGTCGAAACTGTGCAACGGACACTTGTAATGCTGTCATGTTTGTGATTTATTTCACCAAATTTGCAACAAGGGCTTTTTGGGACCCCACCTCATGAACAGTGGCACTCTCATTTTGTTAATTGGTCCGGAAAGGCGATTCCGCACAGTGACTGAGAAATCACCTTTTGTGACCAAAAAACAAAATGACAGTAATTGTGTTCATGAGGTGGGGTCCCAAGAACCCCATGTTGAAACTTTGGGATCAAAACTCCCAAAAATGGCTGAGATATCAACCTAAATTGAAAACCCCCCATTCACTGCCATTATAGAACTTACCAGCATTTCTTCAGTTTGTGGTCAGCTTTTGAAGACAGGAGATGTGTTCCCAGTCTACTGAAGATCACTGCTCCCAACCTCCAGAGGTAAGTATGGGTGGGGGGTGTGGGGAAGTCTGTTGCACAGGGGGAGGGTGTGGGTTGGGGGAGGGTGTGAGGCCGGTGGCAACAACGAGGGACCGTTTTCTGACTTTTCAGGTTTAAAAATAAAAGACATTGTGGGTCTGTTTTCTGTTTTTATACAGGGAAAACAATGGATTTTGGCACACTGGGGTGCCAGAGTACTGGGGGCTTCAATTCTGACCCGGTGGTTGGGCACCCCGAGTTTGGAGGTCATGTGTGTGCATGGGGAGGGTGCATCCGATACCGAGACTGGGCATCTTGGTGTAGGAAAAAATAATTAAATGCCGATCCGGGGATTGGGCACCCCAAGGTTGGAGGTTATGTGTGTGTGGGAGGGGGACGCATCCGACACTGAGAGTGGGCATCTCGGTGTCAGAAACACAGCACTGTGGAGGAGGCAGGCAGGAAAGTGCCTCCTCTCAGACAGTGCGGAGACATCAGGATGCAGTCAGCTGTTTGCTCTGTAGTGACCTGCAGATGAAAGGAAAACACCAGCTCCTGATTGGCGCAGCTTTTTCTTTTCATGTGCAGACCACTGAAGGCAAAACAGCATCAGGACCTGTCACATCCCTCAAAGCCTACTGTCCCAAGGAGTTTGATGCACATGTGCAAACTCAAAAAATAAGGTGACAGTACATGATTCAGGTATAGCAGGGAAAGGACAGGAGAGACAGGGAGGGCAGAAGAGGGGGAGGAGTAGCTCTCTATGTAAGGGAAGGGATAAAAGCAACTGAACAAAACAGTAAAAAGGGAGGAGAGGAGGCACTGTAGGTCACCTTAGATACTGGAAATGGCACCACAATCTGCACAGGGGTTGTATATAGATCCCCATGTCAGGGGGAGGGAATGGACAAGGATATGATAGAAGGCATACTTAGGATGGCAGAGAAAGGGGAGATACTGTTGATGGGGGACCTTAACATGCCAGATGTTAACTGGAGCACCTTTGCGGCAGCCACATCCAAAGGCAGGGCCATACTTGATGCCCTTCAGGTGGCATGCCTCAAACAGCTAGTTTTGGAACCCACTCATGAGGGAGCAATCTTAGACCTCATACTCTCAAATGGGGACAGTGAGAGGATCTCAGATCTAGAAGTGGGTAGCCATTTGGGAACAAGTGACCACCAAACAGTGTGGTTCACGATAAACTCTGCTACAGAGTCAAGCCATGCAAAAGTGAGGGTTCTGGACTTCAGGAGAGCTGACTTTGGCAAGATGGGAGAGTGCCTTAGAAAAGCACTAGCAAACAAGCTAGAAGGAGTGGTGGAGTAACAATGGACAAATATCAAAACTGCCATCGCAGAGGCAACAAGCCTTTGTGTGAAGCAAATAAACAAATCAAAACAAAAGAAAAAGCCACTATGGTTCTCAAAAGAGGTGGCAGTGAAGGTTAGGGAGGAAAAGATAGCATTTAGGAAGTATAAGGAAACACAGAAGGAGCAGGACAGAGAACTGTACCACTTAAGGCAGAAGGAAGCAGGGAGGGTAGTCAGAATAGCAAAGGTACAAGCTGAGGAAAAGATAGCTAACTCGGTTAAGAAGGGGGATAAAACCTTTTAGAGGTGTATCAGGGAGTGTGGAAAGACAAAGGGAGGGATAGTGAGGCTGCATAGAATTGATGGTGGGTGGGCAGAGAGTGACAGTGATAAAGCAGGGATACTGAATGAATACTTCTGTTCAGTATTCACAAAAGAGGAAGTGGGGGAGGTGCCTAATCCAATTAACAGAAGCACTCTGGAGAGGGGGGTTGATCCCAGTCCTTTCACAGAAGAAAGGGTTCTGAAAGAACTCTTAAAACTGAAGGTGGACAAAGCAATGGGGTCAAATGGAATTCACCCCAGAATTCTAAAAGAATTAAGCAGAGAACTAGTGACACCACTGACTACGCTTTTTAACAAATCATGGGAGGATGGTGTGGTACCTGAGGACTGGAAGAAGGCAGATGTGATTCCCCTTCACAAAAGTGGGACCAAGATGGAGGCAGAAAACTACAGACCTGTCAGTTTGACCTCTGTGGTAGGGAAAGTGATGGAATCACTTCTGAAGGAAAGAATTGTTGAGAACCTAGAGGCCAGTGGGGCATAGGACCCAAGGCAGCATGGGTTCACAGTGTGAAGGTCATGTCAGACAAATCTAATTGATGTCTTTGACTGGGTGACCTAAGTAGTAGACCAGGGAGGGGCTGTGGATGCGACCTACCTGGACTTTAGCAAGGCATTTGACACAGTCCCACACAAAAGATTAGTAGTCATATTAACCAGCCTTGGAGTGGGTCCCAAGGTGGTAGCCTGGGTAAAACACTGGCTGAACAACAGGACACAGAAGGTAATTGTAAATGGAGTCCATTCTGAAGAAAGAGGGGTTACTAGTGGGGTACCACAGGGTTCAGTACTGGGTCCAGTCCTTTTTAATGTCTTTATAAATGACATTGCAGAGGGACTGGAAGGAAAAGTATGCCTCTTTGCAGATGACACAAAGATCTGCAACAGGGTTGATTCACAAGGAGGCGTGGAAAGGATGAGAAGGGACTTGGCAAGGTTGGAGGAATGGTCAGAAGTATGGCAGCTTGGATTCAATGCAAAGAAGTGCAAAGTAATGCACCTGGGAAACAAAAACCCAGGGGAAGATTACACAATGGGGGGAGGTAGTAACAACAACAAAAATGGAAAGAGACCTAGGGGTAATCATATCAGATAACCTTAAGGTTGGCAAGCAATGCGAAGGCGGTAGGGAGGGCTGGGGATACTGGGATGTATAGGGAGTGGTAACACCAGCAGAAAACAGGAAGTTGTTATCCCCTGTACAGACAGTTGGTGAGACCCCATCTGAGTACTGCGTCCAGTTCTGGAGACCCCATCTCCACAAGGACATAGACAGGATGGAGGCAGTTCAGAGGAGGGCAACTAAAATGGTGCAGGGTCTGCAAGAGAAGCCATACGAGGAGAGACTAAAGGAGCTTAATATGTATACCCTTGAGGAAAGGAGGGAGGGGGGACATGATAGAAATGTTTAAGTACCTCAGTGGAATCATCAAAGTCCAAGAGGGTAGCATCTTTCAGAAAAAGAGATGTGCAAGAACAAGGGGACACAATTTGAAGATAGAGGGGGGACGGCTCAGGGCAATGTGAGGAAGTATTTTTTCACAGAGAGGGTGGTGGACACATGGAACAGCCTTCCTGAGGAGGTTGTGGGGTCTAAAACTGTGGGAGAATTCAAGAATGCATGGGACAGACATAAGGCAATTTTTGTGGGGGGTAGGAAGAAATAAGCTGTTGGTTAAATAGGATCTGCAGCTTAACCTCTAGGTAGGGAAATGGGCAGACTAGGTGGGCCAAGCGGTTTTTATCTGCCGTCAAAGTCTATGTTTCTATGTTTCTATGTTTCTAGGAAAGAGACCAATGGCGAGATTATGAGGTTGAATAAAGAAGGATGGGGGGAATGGGAAGAGGGGAACCAAGCAAAAGCAGAAATTCTAAACAAATACTTCTGCTCAATATTTGCACATGAATGGGAAGGGGATGGACCAAAATTAGGGGTAGAAACACACACAGGAGGGAAGGTGGACAACAGTCACTTCATGTAGGAGAGAGTCCTACAGGAACTTTTGAAACTAAAAGTGGACAAGGCAATGGGACTGATTGGGATGCATCACAGAATGATTAAAGAACTCAGGGAAGTAATATTGGGCTCCACTGACAGCCATATTTAACAAATAACTTGAGGAGGGAGTGGTACCAAAGGAGTGGAGGAGGGCGAATGTGGTACCAATACACAAAAGTGGTGGAAAGGTGGAGGCTGGAAAGTACAGGCTGGTCAGCTTGACTTCAGTGCTTGGTTACTTGGGCACAAGAACCAAGGCAACATGGATTCACAACAGGGAGATCCTGTCAAACCTATGTGATAGCCACTGGCCCAGTGGCACAGAGAGTTGAGGTGCTTTACACCACACCTCGGGCCATGCCAGCGACCTGGATTCGGGAATGAGCTGGGTCATTGGCGGTCGTGGGGGGGGGAGGGAGAGGATGTGAGTGGCTACCGACTGGCAGCTCTCTTCCTGGGAAGGGAGTATCTTGTCTCCTCAGAGTATGGCTGCCCCCTGGTGGAGACTGGAGTGGAGGCATCACTCTGAAGAGTGCTGGTACTAGGCCAAGGGAGGGTGGTAAAGGCCGGTACTGGAGCTGCGGTGTGCATGTGCATCTCCATGAGCATGTGTCACCACTTCCAGGGTCTTTGGATTAAGTCACCTAGGGGAGAAAACAGAGGAAAGATGGGGGCCACCCAAGGATGAAGACTCCAGGCTGGGCATTGGGGTTCTGCTGGGGTGTGCAAGGTGCTACAAGCTCCCAAAAGACCCTGAGTTCCGATAGGTTGACTGATGACTGGGTGACCTGCTGAAGGAGGCTAAATACAATTGTAAAAAAAAAACTAAAAACCATCTGATAGATTTCTTTAATTGGGTAACCATGCTGGTTGATTGGGGAGGGACGGTAGAGGTGGACTACCACCTAGATTTTAGCAAGGCATTTGACACTGTCCCATGCTGGAGGATCTTAAACAAGTTGCACAGTCTGGGAGTAGGTACCAAGGTGGTAAACTAGGTCTGAAAGTGGCTAAACAGTATGACACAGAGGATGGTGGTAAATGGAGTTCAATCACAGAGGGGTGTAGAGGTGAACTACCACTTAGATTTTAGCAAGGCATTTGACACCGTCCCACACTGGAGGATCTTAAACAAGTTGCGCAGTCTGGGAGTAGGTCCCAAGGTGGTAAACTAGGTCTGAAAGTGGCTAAGCAGTATGACACAGAGGATGGTGGTAAATGGAGTTCAGTCACAGGGGGGTGTTGACAAGTGGGGTGCCACAGGGCTTAGTTCTGGGGACAGTCTTCTTCAATGTCTTAATTAGTAGCATTGCATATGGGTTGGAAGGGAAGGTAAGCCTCTTTACAGATGACACCAAGATCTGCAATAGGGTAGGCACTTCAGACGGTGTGGAAAAAATGAGAACAGTCATAGGCAGATTTGAAGATGATCAAGAGTGTGGCAGCTTAAATTAAATACAGAAAGTACAAAGTCATGCAATTGGGCCACTGTAATCCTGCAAAAGAATACAACATGGGGGGGTGGGGGTACTAACAACAAAACTGGAAAGGGACATGGGGTAAAACATAACGCATGACCTGAAGGTGGCCAAGCAATGTGAAAAGACAGTTGGGGAAGGCAGGCAGGATGATGAGGGTGCATAAGGAGTGGCATCACTAGTAGAAAACAGGAGGTGGTGATGCCACTGTAGATACAATTGGTCAGGCCCCATCTGGAATACTGTATTTAGTTCTGGAGACCGCATCTCCAGAAGGAAATTGACAGAATGGAGGCGGTCAAGAAAACGGCAACAAAAGAGGTGAAAGGAATGCACAAGAAAACATATGAGGACAGACTGAAAGACCTCAAAAATATATCCTGGAGGAAAGGATGGAGAGGAGGAGGGGAATCAACACAGTTCAGGAAGGCAGCATCTTTCAAAAAACAGAAATGAGCAAAAACAAGGTGTCACAATATGAAGCTGTGTGTGTGGGGGGGGACTCACGGATAATGTGAGAAGGTATATTTTAACACAAAGGGTGGTGGATACATGAGTCAGCTGAGGTCGTAGAGGCAAAAACGACTGGTGAGTTCACCAATGCACAGGATACACAGAAGGCAACCATAGTGATAGGAAATAGAGGGTAAGCAGCTGATCATTTAGGATATGGAGATTGAGTAGGTAGGGAAATGAGCAGACTAGGTAGGCCAGGCAGTCCTTATCTGCTATCAAGATCTATGTTTCAATGTTTCTATAGTTACTGACATGAGCCATTCTGCACTATGTGGGGCCAGCAGGCTAGATCAAAGGGTGGGATAGGGATCACCCACCCTTCAGATGCTCTTGGTAGGCAATCTGCTGGGTTGCCCCTCTGTGCCACACCCTGGGGAGTAATAAGGGAGGGCTTAGTGGGAGAAAGTACACCAACAGTCCCAGGCAGATGAAGTCGACAACCCCCCCCAACCCCACGGTAGGACTAAACCAACTCCTCCCTTGCCTACTCCTGGACCTTGACTATTGACTGAAGTAACAGAGGGGGTCCTAAATACAAGGGACAAGATGTGGTTCACTCAGGGATTACAGATACTCTGGTAGGGATGGACAATCAGAGGCAGCCTATGGCATAATGAAGGTCTTGGGCAGGTGCAAAGGAGGACCTGGTAGCAGTAAAGGAGTAATGGAGCCACAATTGAAAGCCACACACACACACACACACACACACACACACACACACACACACACAAAAAAAAAAAAACAGTGAAACATCTTGTATGCCACATTTCTGTAAGTAAAATTCCTTGTTAAACAGAAAATAGTTGTGTGTCAAACAATATTTCAAGGAATTTAATAAAAATGGTGTTGCAATTTTAGAATTGCCCTGAAAGAAATATTCAACAACTTCTAGCCCCTTTGTATGTATAATGGAGGTATATGTTATTCACATCAACTGTATGTCATGTGTAGCAACTATTTCATTTGAAATCCTTTAAGTTGTTCATTAAATCCATACTGTCCCTTACATGAGACTTGAGACTGAATACCTTTGGCTGGAGGAAAATATCAATAAAGACTGACAATTTTTGTGTTAGGGAACCTATTCCCAATACTATTGCTCATCCAGGAGAGTTCAACAAATCTTTATGCATTTTAGGCAAAATATACATTGTTGGAATAGCAGGGTGTTCTGCATTCAAAAAATCTGTTTTCTGCTGTGTAATTCAACATTGTAATGTCACATTCCTTTAGCTCACTCTGAAAACTGAAAGTAGGATCCCTTGTCAGTTTAGTATAGTTCCCTTCTACTGATAGCAGGTCCATTACCTTACTAATTTAGTCTGTTTCTTTCATTACAACAATGTTTCCTGTTTTATCAGACTTTTTGAATACAATCCCTTTAATTTGCTCTCTTTTAAAGCTATCCATTCCTCCGTATTTAAATTACTGCTCCATTTTTATCAACACTAAAAATCCTTTTCTGTTTCATTAAGCAGTAATTTTTCAAATATAGTGATTGCTGGATTGAAAACATTAGGGGTAAAGACTGATTTAGGTTTGAACTTACTTCAGTCGCATGGTGCAGTTTCTTTCTCAAGTCATTCAATGCCCATTTCAGCTTCATTTAACAGCTCAGATAAGTTAGTATTGTCAATTATATTTAATGCAGTCCTGAATGGATCGTAAAGTTCATTGTCCCCAGGTGACACTATTACATCCAATGTTGACTCTTCATTCAATCTTGCCAATGCATCTTGTTCTCCCAGTTGTCTAACAGGTCCTGCTTGATTCATACTGTCAAGTACTTTTGGGGTCTCCCCCTCTAATGTAAACTCTCTAAACCCCATTGTTTCACTTTGTTGTTCCTTTATGGAGAAAAAATTATTTAGTTTTAATTTACGGATTCATTTGAAAATGTCCACTACAATTTTAAATAAATCCAGTTTAGTGGTCAGAATGACTGAAAAACCTTTACTCAAGATTGTTAGTTGTTCCATTGCGAACTCTGCATATGTGAGATTAAAAATTATATTTTCCTCTTATTCCTCAATGTCTTCTGAGCTGAGGCCCCCTCGACATTTTCCTCTTCTTCCTCTCCTGTTTTTCTTACGGCGATTTTTGCTGAAACATTTTTCCATTTTTTGATGCCAACTCCCTGCTGTCTAAAAAAATACTCGGGACTGATCTAGAGAGGAGTGATACCTCTTGTTGAATTTCTATTATAAATTTGGGTTCTTGCTGAAAAGCTACTTTTTTATTGTTCGCTGATTCTTGTGTTTTGTTCTGATTTTGATATGACTGCTTTCCCCGTGATCTGGATTTCGATCGGCCCCGACTTTTAGATCTGTCCTTCCTCTCCCACACAAATACTTATTTTTTCTCATAATCTGCTGTATCTCTGGCAACCCTACTCCATTTTCTAGCAATTCATTATTTTTCATGTTTGTCAATTCTTTTTTCACACAGTTTATTCAAATTCCCAAACTCCGTGTTGCCCTTAAACTTAACTAATTGCTGTTGCAACTAATTTATTATCTCCTGTTGTCTCATGTCCCTTTTGATTGAAGGTCCCATTAACTCATTAGTGCAATTGGAATGTGTAGCTTTCCATTTAGTCTTGAGTATTTTGTCCTCAAATCCAAATGTAGAAGTTTTATCGATTCTAAGTCCTCTTGGGGACAGCCCCTCAGTAAGATAATGTTCTAATGTTATTTTGTTGTAGTAGTGATTTAACTCTTGTATTCTCAATTTCTCAAATTTTGAAAACATTTCCGTTAGCTCTTCACCTTCCAGTTCACGTTCACCCTCATGAAAGAGTGTATCCCTCTGCAGTGTCCTACTGCATCTAATTGTTTCAGCATCCTTCAGACAATCAAAGGCAACATCTTCCCTGTGTCCAGTGCTATGGCAAAACAGGTATAACACTCAGATTAAACATGTCGCTGTTCTAATATTATTTTAATGTCCATAGCTGGGATACCGCAAGTCCAGTAAAAGCTGCCACAACTGCCTCATTCCTTTTTGACAGAGTTACTACTCCTATTAACACAAAAAATGGTGCTCTCTGGCTGAGTACCAGGGCAAATACAGAAACAGCAAGAGATTAGTCATGCACAGGAGAGACTGGAGGGGTGCTGGTAAAGGGCTGCCAACCCAAGCCAAAGACCAAAGAAAGATATTGCACTCCAAAGTAAACTCAGGCAGACCAAATGCATTTAACATTCCTTTATCGTGGCAGCAGCTCCAGAGTAGCCAAATAGAGTTCCTAGCCCTGGCACTTCAACCCAGTCTGTGTCTTCATCAGGGAGTGGATCTAGTGGCTGTCAGGTATGTTCACCTAATAACAGATATCCCATATAGTAAATTTCCATAATAAGTTAGTTTATTACATTATTACCAAACTTAGTTAACTCATTAAGCATACATTTGCATGACTATAAACAACTCATTAGTGATATACAATTGTTGCAGAGAAATTCAATATTTTTCAACTTAATTTATTACAGCATAACCCAGTATTGCTCCATCCTTAAGCATGAGTGCACTACATAAGGGTATTACTTTAAGTTGCAAGTTCCACCTTACTCCTGAATAGGAGGTGCCACTTTGCATCAACTAAAGCAAATAAAGGTCATAATTTTTCTGACTTGAAAGGTAGGAAAGCTACATGGACCACAAATAAGTAAATAAATAATGGGGAGAGGACAAGATAGGGAGCCAATAAATGGGAATTTATGATGAAATAATAATAATCATAGTTGGCTTGAAATGATTAAAATTAAAATGAAAATGAACCACTTGTGCTGGAGGTTGACAGAAGGGTGCTATTAGGAACAATCACTGAAATCATTTGGGGGGGGGTGGTGGATCAACAGAATGTGTTTCTAGTTAAGGGTACTCCTAATATCTGAGCAGCTTTTGACCTGATGAGAAAGAGGCTGGGTAACTAATCAGTGATAGCGGAAAGGTGAAGGTTGTCTACTTTTTACATTGATCTTCATATTTGTTGTTAATAATGTTTTTATTTCATCACATGAAATTCCAGACTAGCAGAAACAGAAGTACCATGGTACTATAATATTGGGAGATACTCAACTGTTTCACTATTGAGAAGCAACCTATGTAGAGGAGTGGAGGAACCAGCTTGATGGGTGGTTGACTAAGGAGACCACAAAATGGCTAGCCTGGATCTGTGTTTGGTTGGAAACTCCCCCTTCCCCTGGTTGACTGCGAAACTAAATTGATATTTGTTGGTTAATAACCTAGTGGTATGCTACTGGAATGTCTGGGGATTCTCCTCACCAGTGAAGTGGAAAAAAGACCTAAACCTCTTAAAACTACAAACAACACAAGTGGCTCTCCTACAAGAGATGCGCCTGATTTTAATTTAATTTAATGAAATTTGTTTTTAATTTAAGTCTAGGATTACATAATACCTTTGAGCCAAGGCTCTTTTACAAAGGTTCCACATCACAAGTACAGAATAATACAGTTTTTGAAATTACAGAGTTAGACTGTCATGATGCCAAGTGGTTATAACAACTTGGTTATAAGTACATAGATGCATAGATACATAGACAGTGTCGGCAGATAAGGGTCTATGGCCCACCCAGTCTGCCCATTTGAGCTTGTAAGTTCAGTTTATGTTTTCCTAGAAGTCTGTTGCCCCTTACCCCTGACCTCCAGAATTCCTTTATGTCTATCCCATGCATTCTTAAATCCCGTGATTGTTTCAGTCCCCACCACTTCCTCTGGCAGGGTGTTCCACTTAGCCAACTACAAGTACAAATTACATGACCTATTACAATAACAATAGGAGGTGTATTAAAACATAAGTGGGGGAAGAGGGAGAAAGGGGTGTACAGAGTATAGCAGCCTAGAGGGCTTCGTCAGGTCAGAGTATTTGAGTGCAAAGTTGAGCAAAAGAAAAAATAGGCAATAAAGAAGTGCTAGGAGTGGGGTCAGCATGGGCAGTGGAGGGTAGGGGAGCTGCAGAAATGATGGGTGCTCAGCTAAGGCAATCACAGGTACTAGAAGGTATAGAAACTAGATGGATCTGGAACATGAGAAACTGGTTAGAGAGTGGGTGGGACAGTGTTATTTTGCATCCTATAATGGGTAAAAAAGTGGAGTTGTGATCTTATTAAACAAGAATATTCACTTTGTAAAGGAAAGCTCTATGATGGACCCAAGAGGAGGCCAATATGTATTTTTCTTGGTAAACTTAACATGGAGAAAGAGTTACATTGGTGAACATATATGCCCCGGTTGTAGATGATCCAGTATTTTTTTTACCAGGAGCTGGCTCTTCAGCATCAGGAACATTTCCCTAACATAATCTATGAGGGAGACCTCAACTGCTTACTTAACACTGGGTTGGACCTCTTGTGGCCAGGAAAAAAACAACACAGAGCCAAGGGTAGTGAGATGGGGAGCAGGCCTGAGTGAGTTGGATATAATAGATGTCTGGCGAAAAGCCAACCAAAGCAGTAGGGAATATTCTTATTCTAATCCCCATAAAAGTTGGTTGCGCATTGATTACTTATTTCTTCCCAGGGCATGGATTCAAAGTGTGGCTAAGATCGATATAACACCCATTGATGTTTTGGATCATGCTTGAGTCATGTGTGAACGGAGTCCTCCACCACATACTGTATAAGGATGTGGCACTTTCCATTATATAGGCTAGCTAGTGAAGAGTTTAAGGAATATTTGCTTGATTAATGGAAAATCTAAGAAAAAAGTAAAAAGTTAATAGCTCCTTCAAAGGTGGCTTATTGGGAAGCAGGAAAGGCCTTTATAAAGTGGTCCATCATATTGTTCATGGCTGCAAAAAAGAAACAACAAAGAAAAAAGCTCAAGGAACTTGAGGACAAGTTTAAAGAGTTAGAGAGGAAAATCTATACAGACCCATCAGTACAGGGGCAGGTACTACTGAGAGCACCAGACAGGCTATAATCCCCTGTTAACACAAGGGACCAGCAGCTTCCTATTTTCTACGAAGCAAATATTCTTTAAACTGGGAAATAAACCAGGGTCGCTGCTGGCTAGATTGGTGAGTGTTCAGTGGATATCAAATATCATAGCTGCCATTAAAAGAAGGAATGTGGAACTGGTCAATGCCATGGAAACAAAATCTGGCCAGAGCCAATAGGGCTGCAGCTGAGAAATTTGTGGTAAAAATATTGAAAATTACAAATGCTATGAGCTTGTGTTAGCAAAATGTAATGCAGGCTCATAAATTTGTTGTTTTGTAATCTTTTTACACCAAACTTTCAGCATAGCCTTGTTATGACCCTGCCTCATGAAGAAGGGCAGAGCAAATGTTGAAATCCTACCCATCTATCGAGCTCCCTTCTCAGCCATCCAAGCTCCTCCCTAAGTTGTAACAACTGCTTACATACCATACACCCCCCTGCCCTCCATGCAATCCCCAAAAATATGACTGCCCAGCATCCATTACAACTTACTACCCATCCCTCTATCTGCCTCTATCTCTGAAATCAAACAAAGAGGCAGCAGACACTGCAGAGCAGGACACTGCAGCACAGGAGCTAGCACAACAAAACTCACCCAAATCAGGAACCAAAACAAAAAAAGCAAAAAGGGAATCCAAAAAACTTCTGATCATAGGAGACTCCATGATTCGGGGAGTTGATACCCATCTCCAGCCAGGGGTAATGGTTAGATGTCTCCCAGGTACATCAGCATGGAGAGACACTGACCGCATTGCTAAAATTGTTCACAAAGCAGGAGAAAACATTAATGTCCTAGTACACATAGGGACTAATGATCTCGCCAGCAGGTCAGTTGTGGAGACCAAGGAACACCTGACCAGGCTGGATGACAAACTATCATTCATTTCATTCAGCATCTCCTTCTCTGAGATCCTGCCAGTCTGGGAGAGGGGGGCAGATGGACAGAAGGTCAGAGAAGGGGAGATAGGGGAGCTAAACACGTGGCTCAAGGGCTGGTGCCAGGAAAAAGGACACAGATTTGTAGGGAACTGGCAACAGTTCTGGGAGCGAAAGTTCTTTAAATTTGATGGATTGCATCTGACTAAGGAGGGAGTCAGTGCATTGGGGCAGAAGTTTGACATCTTTGCAGAATATTTAAACTAGCAAATGGGGAGAGGTGCAGCACCCATCACGTCGAATGGGAAGAACACCCCTCCCCCCTCAGCTAGTGGTCAAACAGGGATTCAGCATGTTTGTAGTTCATTTGCATCACCAGGTAAGAAAAAAGGTTTTTGTCCCCATACAATGCACAGGGGTAATGCCAAACCTCAGCCAACAACTAACACACGAAATCTGGCCAATGGAAAATCATGTACACAAATGCTCACAGCCTGGGAAATAAGATCCCAGACCTGCAGGCAATAATGTCAGAGGCTAAACTGGACATAGTAGCAATTAATGAGACGTGGTTTACCAGTAACCACACTTGGGAGACTTCAGTACCTGGCTATGTATTGTTCAGAAGAGACCGAGGTGCAAAAGGAGGGGAGTGGCCCTGTATGTCAATGAAAATATCAAAGCTACAGAAATTCAGAATACACATAAGGAGCCAGAAGAACTGTGGGTCAACCTGGAAACAGGAAATGGGACAGCCATAAGAACTGGGGTTGTCTACAGGCCCCCAGACCAGGGGGAGGACATAGACACATTACTGTTAGAAGATATACAAAACATGGCAGCTAAAGGGGAGGTTCTGATAATGGGAGACTTCAACATGCCAGATACAGATTGATCAATACCAGCAGGAACATCTGCCAGAACTAGACACATAGTGGATTCCCTGCAGGGGGAGGGCCTCAAACAACTGATACAGCAACCCACAAGAGACAGGGCTATCCTTGATCTTGTACTGACTAACAGGGAAGGGATCACAGATCTCCAGGTAGAAGGTCACCTGGGGGCCAGTGACCATCACATGGTATGGTTCAATTTGGCTACTACATCTAAATCATCCCATTCCTAGGCAAAAATATGGGACTTCAGAGGAGCTGACTTTGATAAGATGGCCAACAGAGTTAAGCTAGCCCTGGCAAAAAGAAACACAGGTGAGGGGTACAGGCAAAGTGGGCAAGCATTAGGATGCAATTCTTGAAGCAACATCCCATTGTGTTAGACAGAAAGGAAGTGCAAAGAAGAAGGAAACCACTTTGGTTCTCAAATACAGTAGCAGAAAGGTCAGAGCCAAAGGCTGGCCTTCAGGAAATATAAGGGAACACAGCGGGATGAAGATAGGGAGGCATACCAAACTGCCCTAAGGGAAGCAGGGAAGGCAGTAAGGCAGGCAAAGTCCCAAACTGAGGAAACACTAGCACGAACAATAAAAGAAGGTGACAAGACTTTCTATAGATACATTAGTGAAAGGAGAAAGTCCAGAGGGTGTGCTAAGCTAATGGAGAAAAGGGGCATGTGAGGGAGGAGGACCATGTAAAAGAATCTATCCTAAATAGATACTTTTGCTCAGTATTTACTGAAGAAGGTAGGGCAGGGCCCACAGCTCAGCACCATGGACACAGGGGAGGGAGGTGAGCACTACTCCCTTCACAAAAGAAAGGATCGTACAAGAGCTTGCTAAGCTCAGTGGACAAGGCAATGGGACCTGATGGCATACATCCCAGGGTACTTAAGGAGCTAAAGGTGGAACTAGCAGAGCCATTAGCAGAACTGTTTAGTGAGTCTCTGAGCACAGGAGAGGTCCCAGAAGACTGGAGAAGGGCTCATGTGATCCGCTCCACAAGAGTGGTAGCAGGGAGGAGGCAGGGAACTACAGACCAGTCAGTCTTACCTCAGTAGTGGGCAAGATTATGGAGGCACTCCTTAAGGAAAGGATAGTGCAACACCTGGAATCCATAGGGGCACAGGATCCAAGACAGCATGGGTTTACAAAAGGAAGGTCCTGTCAAACTAATCTCATAGATTTCTTTGACTGGGTAACCAGAGTGGTGGACCAGGGAGCAGTTGATGTCGCCTACCTTGACTTCAGCAAAGCTTTTGACACTGTTCCACATAGAAGATTGATAAATAAGCTGGGTAGGCTTGGGGTGGGTCAGAAGTTGGTCAACTGGGTGGCAAACTGGTTGACAGGCAGAAAACAGAGAGTGGTGGTAAATGGTATACAGTCAGAAGAGATGCAAGTCACAAGTGGGGTACCTCAGGGATCAGTTCTGGGGCCAGTCCTCTTCAACATCTTAATTAGTGACCTTGTAGATGGACTAGAGGGTAAGGCTTGTCTGTTTGCAGATGACACCAAGATCTGCAACAGAGTAGATGATCCAGATGGGGTGGGCAGAATGAGAAGAGATCTGGATAAACTAGCAAAATGGTCAGAAGAGTGGCAACTGAGTTTAATGCAAGAAGTGCAAGATCATGCACATAGGGAAGAGAAACCCTGAAGCCACCTATAGGCTGGGAGGGAGTTGCTAGCAGTCACAAAGGAAGAAAGAGACTGGCATCATCATCACTGATGACCTGAAATCATCCAAGCAGACCTCTAAAGCAGTAGGTAAGGCTAGAGGGGTGTTAGGGTGTATTAGTAGGGTATCACAAGTCATAAGAGGAGGTAATAATCCTCTTTACAAAACTAGTTAGGCCCCATCTGGAGTACTGTGTGCAGTATTGGAGGCCACACCTTCACAAGGACATTAACCAAATTGAGGCAGTCCAGAGAAGGGCAACAAAATGGTGCAGGGACTGCATCAGAAGACATATGAGGACAGATTAACAGAGCTCAATATGTATACCCTTGAGCAAAGGAGGAGAGAGGTGATATGATCGAGGGCATTCAAACACCTTAGGGGCATTAACAAGGTGAAAGAGTCTAACATGTTTAAATATAAGAAAAATAGCAGGGCAAGAGGACACAGCATGAGATTAGAGGGGGGGCCGATTAAGGTGGAATGTGAGGAAATTCTTTTTCACAGAAAGGGTGGTGGATGCATGGAATGGCCTACCTCAAGAAGTGGTGGCTATGAATACAGTACAGGGCTTCAAACAGGCATGGGATAGGCATAAGGGAGCAATACAAATGAGTATGAATAGATAGGCCACTGACAGAGCAATGGCCGATGGCACATTTATAACGTAGAAAAAGAAATGGGCAGACTGGATGGGCCTTGCGGTCCTTATTTGCCATCAACTTCTATGTTTCTATGTTTCTATCCCTCTTGACTGCCCACAAACATCCTCCCTGCCCATGCCTGCTTACTGGCCCACTCCCCATGCTCCTTGTGTTCCCTGCCATATGGTATATTTCTGAGCTATACCTGGTCAGCATGCACTTTAGAGACTCCTCTCCCCTGTGTCCTACTCTCCTCTCCCCAGCATGGCCTGCTGCCTGCTGTCCTCCCTGCTGACGCTACTCAAGATGCTACACTCCTGCTTCGTGGCACTCAAATTTTGGGGGTCAATTGGTCTCCCTTGTAATATAAGTGGATCCCAGCCCTGCTATTGACTGGTCTAAGTCATGTGACCCCCCCCCGTGTAGTCCCATCCTCTCCCTCCCTCAGTCAGCTGCCCTCCTCCCAGCCCAAGACAAGACAAAATCATTTGTTTTGCAGTTGCACAGTTTAAATCACACAGCACATATTGCCCTCTCAGTAAATGCTCCCACAATAGTAAAAGAAAACAAACAAACAGCACAGAGAAAGTACTTCCCTTTTAATTCTTGCTGCCTCTACAGGTCTTCAGCCCCAGCTGAGAGCAAACAATTCAAATGGTCCTTATCAATCACTCAGTCCCAGCCCAGCTATTTTCTGGTCCAAGTCATGTGATACTAAAATGGTTGACAGTGCCCCTTTAAGAGTATCTTCCCCACAGTAATGCTCACTTAAAATTTCTTGTGGTCATTTAGTGTTTGTTGATCACAAAAGTACTTTGCCTTGGCCAGTCTGGCTTTAAAATGGCATTGATTTCTGACTTGATTCTGCAGAAACAGTGGGACACCATTATTTGTTTTATTTGTCCCACATTTGATTTCTCAACGGCATTCATTTTATTTGATCACAGTTGATCCAGCCCTGGACATCTTCCTTCATCCTAACCTTGTGATATGGTGCAAATTCACCACAAACCTTACTGAGTTCCATGAGAGAAGAAGTCCAGCAACATTAGGTATTGTACAGTATCCATGAAAGACCAGTCCAGAGATTAGTTTTTCTTTAAATGTTTCAATTATTTTCTTTTGCAACAGCCACAAGTTTGCCACTCTGGGAGTCACCTTATTGTACCATGTTGGATCCCATAAAATGACATGCTGCCAACACAGTTACAACGGCACCTATAGAGTTGGAAGGTGATGGGTGTGGTGGTGGGAAACTCTAAAAGCAGTGCAGGTGGTCTGCCAATGCCCAATGGGAGCCTGAGAAACAGCAAAATAGGGTAACCCATCAATGGGGCAATGGAATGAGGGTGACACTATCAGGGTGCTGCAACCAGTTCACATGTCACAGTGGTGAACTGGTTGTCGGAATGCCCAGCAAGGACAATGCCACATGGGAGTTGCACCCCCTCCCTGAGAAACCTCCACTCTGGAAGTGATTATAATAATTCGAAGGATGTCTAGAAAAAAAAAATTATGTGGTTGGAGTACTAAGAAAAGAAAGACTCTGATGGAAGATGGTAGTGAAGTAGAAGATGCTGTTTGTTGGGGACGTGGGGATATTTCATTTGGTGATTAGTTTAGTGATAGGAGTAGGCTTGAAGCTATGATATTAAACAGTACAATGAGATTTCATCACATCTGGGATGCCGCTCAGTCAGTCTGAATACAGCATTCTGCTCAATTCTGTTCATCCACTTTGTCATAATGGTTATAGGAATGTCTTTACATGAGTTATTTGGGTGAACAAATTGTGAAATGAATCTTTAAGAGTTCTGGCTGCTGTGCAAGAGGACTTGTCACTTATGAGACACTCATAATGTTATAGAAGGCTAAACAGGTCCAGCTCTTTTAAATTATTGTACTGTGAAGAGGGAAAGTTTGAAATAGTTTCTCAAAGGGGAAAACATTTGCAGCGGTGTCTCTAGAAACAACCACCAAAATATTAAAAATATTAAAAAACATGATTGCAATTGCTATTTTCACAGGTTATTTAGAAATGTTAAAACCATTTCCCTTCATGGTAAACTGTATCAGGGATCAAATTTAGGTTTTACAGCCACTAGATAGCAAGGCTACGGACTGCTAAAATCTAAAGACGCTCCAGACTTTTTCATTATCCAACTGATGTACTTATTGGGCACAGAAAGGCTACTTACTCTAGCAGTAGCCAGTATGGCAAGACTAAGGAGCTACTGATGCCATTGGGACAGCCTTTTAAAATGTAATATTTTGACACAGTTCAGTGTATGCTTAATATGTTTTCTGTAGTTCCCATCTATATATCTTTATTATTAAAGGCACTTACACAAAAACAGGATAGTTTCGTTATCTGCTCTGGCTGCTTGTCTAAACATGACATCACAATTCAGTTTATGGCATCACAGTCTGTTGCCGTGTAGATAATGATGTCATAAACAGGGTATTATGATATCATGAATAGATAAGCAGCCACATCAGACAGAGTCCAGGGGACTGCAGTCCTGTTTTCATGAAGCTGCCCTCAATAATAAATACAAAGGGGGATGAATTACAGAAAATATATGAACCATGTACTGAATTGTGTCAAAAATCTTACAGTGTTTGATGTTCTCCCAGTTGCGTCAGGGGCTCTTTAAAGGAAAATTTGACTAGCCCAGTACAACATTTTTAAGCATTTGGCCAGTGTCCTGGTGCCCATTTTGAATAATGGGTTTAAAGGGGAGCTGTTGACATCCCATGTGGCTATTAGTAGTCTGTATTTATGATGATGGAGCTAGACACATTTCAACATTGCCATCCTTAATAAAAAGTGCATATAGCAACAAAGAAACCTTACTGTTATGGAGGGATTATGTCTTTTTACAACTTAAAACAAGGCCCTAGTTTACAAGACATGCTGATGAACATGATTCCCCACCACCACAACCACCACCCACACACAGATATTGTAGGCAGCTTAATGAAGTTCTAACCTTTCACTGCTGCAAAACTGAGTTCTGTTAAGGTTTTACGGAATTTAGGCTGGCTATCCATGCCCCCACTTCCTAGTTGGTAGGAGTATACACAACAAGACCATCAACTACCCTGTGGAATTACTTTCCATTGTGGGCAACCTTTGTCCACAAGCAAGATCCTGAACGGCAGGAGCATAGATACTCCACTTGGTTAGTCTTGAGATACATCAACAGGGCAGTATCAGAAGTTTATGCTCCATTCGGCCCACCAGCTTGTGCATAGACCAAGGGCTTAGATTTCCAGAACAATAAATCCTTTGCCAGGCTCTCTAGCTGATTAAATGTTCATAACTCAAAGAAAAAAATTATGACAAAAAAGTGGGTCAGGACAGCTCATAAGAAGCCAAAGTTAAGTAGTGAACTGCTAAATACAGAGCACCTTTGAGAAGCTGACAGTTTGATCTCTTGTCAGAGCTCCCTTAATGTTGACCTCCTTCAAAATGAGAACAGCTGAAATGATAGAGGAATCTTCATAATGGACTGGCCACCTGTGAAGATAGTGGCTGTTTTTTAAGGCTTTGCTAAGGAGCTAATGTTAGTGACCTGGCTTCCCTATAACATTCAATTGAAAGCAGAAATACGTAAGAGAAATGTTGAAAAGAACTACCATACTTTACAGAATGAAATGTGGATATTTGAACACACATCCTGAGTAGGTGGTATTAGCAAATACTGTAGGCTTCAGGCTCAGACTCCACACATCTCTTGAATAAACAAGTTATGGCACTAAGTTCAAAACCCCACTGTAATACATTAAACTGCATACCTGTTTTCTCAGTTCATGGTTCGACTCTGAAGAGTGAGGATGTGTCTGCAGTCCAGAGAGGATTACAGCGCCTGGACCCCTGATCGGTAAGTCAGGGCTGGGGGTGGGCAGTGTAACAGCGCAAAAGACATTGATGGACTTTTTTGGGGGGGAGTAGTGTAACAGTGCAAAAGACATTGATGGACTTTTTAAAAAACAAAAAGAAACAAACAAGGATTCCTGCACTGGGGGATTGGGCACAAACAGTGCCACTATTACATTTCTGGGGGGGGGAAAGAAACTATCTAAATGTAACCCCTAGGTGGTGCTACCCCAAGGACTACTACCCCTGCCTGCTTGGCTAGTTGCAGGTTAAGGGCCCTGGCTACTGAAACAGATGCCTCCACCCAGAGGTCAGGGTTGTTAGTAGGAAAGCTAACCTGGGTACAGCACACCAGGACACTGTGACCCCCTCTTTCCCATCTAGTGGCCTGAACAATGTACAGTAATCACTTTCACAGTAACCCTTGTTCACCATACAATTTCCCACATCCTTTGCACTTATCACCAGGGCTGGTTCCATTGGTTAGACCCTGGATACCCCCTGCAAAACAAGGTTAGACACAGCAGACAACAGCACAGTGCATTCGGTACAAACTGGAACCTCTGTCAAGTTAAATGCAAAATGAGTTAGATCTGATTTATTCAGGGGGGCTTGAACAAGGGAGGGGCATAATCAGGTTGATTGGCTTAACAGCTAGAATAATCAGACAGTCATGCATGCACTTCAGAGTCCCTACAAGTCACACACTTTGGGTACCCAGGTGGAAATAAGATGGGCTAGCCTGAAACGTTTCCCAAGGTAGGCCAGTGTCGCACTTGGTTGGGGCCCAGTGATGTAAGAAAGAAACATGCACAACACACACTATTTGTAATCCGGAGCCGGAGGGCTCAGTTTGTGAAGGAAAAGACAACAAGGCAATCAGATGACAACACTTTAGATTTAGCTGTTGTTGCAGGGAGCTATCCTTGTGTTTACTCACAATACCCGATGCAGATGGATGAGCTGGAGTGCCAGGAGAAGCAGGGGCCCATACGAATCACTGAGGCATCATTCCTGTTCAAAGCATTGAGCTGGGGGGCTGATCTCCGTGTAGATCTCTCATCGATGGCTTTCTCTGTGTCATGAGCCAGTATGGCAAGGCCCAGGCCAGATGGAGATGACTACAGATTCAGTCCAGTGGGGCTGGATGCAGCTTCCAGCAAGCAAGGCACAGTTCCCCAGGAAGTAGGGAACCAAATCGTGACCCACTAGTGGCACACAGCACATTTATAGAAATGGAATCACCGCTGTACCAGGCAGATGGCAGTCTGGTCTCAATCTCAGGGTCTCTTCACAAAACCGGGAATTCCACGGTATGTGAGGGTTCTGACAGGTCGATCGCATTCAGCAAATCTTCGGTCTTCTCAGGTTACAAGCCTGGTCACATTTCAGTGGCTTTATTCTCTTTCCAATCTGAATTCAGTCCGAAATGTCCACCAGTTGCCTCTCAGGAACAGAAGGCAGGCAGGCCGAAACTTAGCCCTTCCACAGGTCTCCCACACAAACTATGCAGGAGCTGCTGCTCGACTCTCTCAAGCTGTTCATCCTTCAAACTCTAACTCCAGACTGACTCACTGCAGCAGTCAGCTTGGGAATTCCCCTTTGGTCCAAAAGATTCGGTTCGCTGTCCCGTCTGTCTGTCAATACACTGGCTTCCCCTCCAGGTCCAATTGGGCACCAAAGTCTTGAAACTACAGTTCTTACAAAGTTTTCCTCCCACAAGACCCCTGAGGACAGGCTCCATTTTATAGTCCCCAAAGGTACTGATTGGCCCATTCTGGCAGTCCAGGACCAAAATGGTGGTGATAAACAGAACTGTCCATACTGCAAAAAAGGCAGGTTAGACAAACTACAATATCATTACTATTCTAATAGATAATTAGCAAATATGTACAGCTTCTGACAGAGCTCCCTCAGCACAAATATTGATGGCAGAATGGAGTGATTATCTGGCAGCCTGGGCGGGACTCGAGCATAGAAACACTCAGCCACCACCCAGATCAATTATAAACTGTGATGTAGGGAGCTCCTAAAGAGACAATACACAGAAGCTGCAAGGGAACTCACAGGAAATAACGCTTAAACTGCTAAGACACAGGACACCAGCCTGGCAGTGGGCATTTAGATACACCCAAGGAAGACTTTTCAGGAACCCCATTTGTAGGGGGTTACATAAATATTAAAAAAAAAAAAATTACTGCACATGTTAGTCTGTGCCCAGGACCAGCAGAGAGTGGACAAACTTACTAGCAATCTAGGAGAACAGACACATACACACACACACACAACAAACCAGGGCCAGCCCTGGCCCACCAGAAAACTGAAGTCACCAAATTTTTACATTTGCTCCCCCATTGTCAGTAGTGTATGAGTATAAACTGATAAGTCGTTTCCATTATTCAGGGTGGCATTTCTTTGCTTTCATTTTTCTGTAGAACCTATAGCTGTGAGTAAGTGCCTCACTTCAAATTGTGTTGTTTAATTATAATGCCCTTGTCTAAATCTTGGATTTGGGTCCAGAAATTGGCAGAAATTATGGCTTAAATGAAGACTGTTTAAACATCTGTTATTTCTCAGGTGTAACAGAGACACATACCACTTGTTACCTTCAATGACTGTCTCCCACCATTGCAAATTAGAAAGTCCAGAAGACAGCCATATGGTGGCATAAATAAGATCTAATTTTCTGTCAGGACTGAGCAGTGTTAAATGAGTACTCTCACTTCTTACAGTTTGAGGGCAATTTGCATTGCTGTAATAGATACCTGTACAGTACCAGACTACATAGACTTTTGGTAGTACCAAATTCCAAGAAGAGTGAAGTTAAATAAAACCTGCAGACCTCTATTGTGGATGACCTGTCTGCTTCAGGAAGAGGAATGAAAACATTTTTTTTTATAATACCACTAGGTGATTGTATGTTTTGGGAAAACTGATAATGAGAACCAGCTGAAATAAGTGGGGTTGCTTTTGGAAATAAAGTAAGATGAATACATGGGAACATGATTATGATCTTTAAATATTGCAAAGAGATAATATCAGATCATGCAGTTGTTCAGAATGCATCCGGATTAATCAAAAGGTGATACATTCAATTGAAAACAGAAATATTCAAAGTGGATATTTGAACAGACATCCTGAGTAGGTGGTATTGGCACATACTGTTCCCTTCAGGCTCAGACTCCACACATCTCTTGAAGAAACAAGTTATGGCACGAAGTTCAAAACTCCATTCAAATACATTAAACCACATATCTGTTTCCTCAGATTGTAGTACAGCTTCGAAGAATGAAAATGTGACTGTGGTCCAGAGAGGATTATAACGTTGGACCCCTAATTGATAAGTAGAGGCTGGTGGTGGCAGTGTAACGTTGCATAAGACATCAAAGGACAGTTTTGTTCGTATAGGTTAAAAAAAAAGAAAACAAACAAACAAGGATTCCTGCACTGAGAGACTGGGCACCCCCAGTGCCACTGTTACGTTTTTGTGGGGGGGGGGGACTATCTACATATAAAAAAAACATGAAATTACCACCCATGTCAGCCTGTGCCTAGGACCGGCAGAAAGTGGACAAAACAGACTTGCAATTTAGGAAGACGGACACATACACACACTTGACTCCAGGGCCGTCCTGGCCCACTAGAACTAGCAGCTTGAGCGTTTCCTCATTGCTTGCTTCTTATCCTATGTCCTGGGCTCCCGGCTCCCCGTCCCAACCCTGTCGAAATAAAAGTTCTAATTTCATGAAGTCTGTTCAACTAACTCTCGACTCAGCTGCTAGAGTAGGACTGGGTGGACAGAGCCTAAGTTGCTCAGTGCTAACACTGGAATTTTATTGATCCAGTCCTCTGGCTGCTGAGAGTTAGTTGAACAAACTTAATGAAATTAAACCTTTTTTCCTGATAGGGTTGGAACTGGGAGCTTGGAGCCCGGGACTTAGAGAAAGCAGCCAAGCAAAATGGAAGCTAGCCTAAAGTCTCTTAGGTCAGTCGAGACAAAGAGACACACACCGACAGTGTGGTCCTGCAGCACTGAGGGGCACAGAAGAAGAAAGGTTCTTTTTCTGTTACTGTGTCTCTCCTGCTCTCTGTCTGTCTCGATGGACTGCACACTGCCAATCCCTCTCTTGTGTCTCAGTTCACGTTCTTTGGAATGGTTGCCTTTCAGTTGGACAGTGTTGCTGCTGGCTGTGGCTAACACTGGAGTGTTATCGGTCAAGCCCAGTCCTATAGTAGCCCAGAGTTAATAAATTTGATGAAATTAAAACTTGTTTTTCCTGATAGGGTTTGACAGGGAGCTTGGGACAAAAAAGAAAGCTACTGGTCTTAAAAGAAAGCAGACCTGAGTCTGTTTTTAGTATGCTGCTGCACTGAAAACAAAAGTAAATTTATTTGAATTTGTGAAACAGATTTCCCACAGTAAATCAGAGCTATAACATTTGCTTACTAGGACCGGCCACTGAATGTGTTCCTTACTTCAGTTCACACTGGATGAGCTCAAGGAATGTGCAGCATCCACAGGAGCGAGACTATGAACGGGGCCGAAATGCAAGGAGAGACAATTCATTAAAATACTGGAAATCAAGCTAGTGGGGGAGTCTTCTATTGAAAGGTATTCAAAGCATGAAACATTTAAAACATATGTCATGTGACAAGATCCTTTGCCAAGCTGAGATGCAGGGAACCCATTTGCTAATATATGTAGCCAAGCAAAGTTACTGGCAAATTAAAGCAATAGTAATGAGAACCAGGGAGCAAGTGGGTAAGAGAATAAAAGGAAGGAAAGGGACAACAAGATATCAGAACCAAAAGAGGAAATGGGACATGAGAAAGGCAATAAGGTATCAGAACCATGAAGAGCAAAGTGGGGAGGCAAGAAGGGCAACAACGGGGAGATGCGGGCAGCATACTGTGTATCTATGTGGAGATGCCAGAGACACAGTGTGAGTCCTCTCCTTGTACTGTACAGGGACATGCCTGGAGGCTGCAACACAGTGAGTGTCTCTCTCTTCTGCTAAGGAGAGATGCGGGCAGCGCAGTGTGTGTGTATGTCTCTCTCTCTCTTGGTCCACTACGGGGAGATGCCGACAGCCCAGTGTGTGTCACTATCTGCTTGAGGGATTATCTTCGAACAAAATTTAAGGGCAATTTTAATGTTAAGAAAAAAACAAAGAAATGGCAGTTGTACTGCACTGTGTATGTGATAATAGTTCTGCATGCGCAGTTGAGTTCGGCAGTGTTTTTTTTTTCTTTTTATGGGTTAAGCCGTTTCTTTTTTTTTTCTGTAAAATTACAAGCACTGGAGTGACACTGTGGGTGTCCTATCCTCAGTGTCATGATTAGGATGCCCCCGATGTCTCCTCAACTAAGAAATGGTCAGGCTGAGGTGAGAAAGAAATGCAATCAAGAGCAGAAGTGTTCTAGAGATGCGACAGGGTAGGCAATATTTCTTACCTCATCATGTTGTTAGTTCACAAGTCCTTTTTCTACTGAAATCAAAAGGTCTGCAGGGCTCTGCCCATGCAGCCCTAAAAATATAAGAACAATTTATAGCATTGTGTGAGAAACTACAAAAGGGAGAATGCTCACATGCTGAAGGGGGGGGGATAGCCACCTTTATGGAACAACTGTATGTAAGCCCTCACCCCTGTGTGGGGCTTACCCGAGGTGGGCTATGGCCCTTGCTGCCCTGTTGCCTTGTTTTCTGCCTCTGGTCCCCTGTGCTGCTGGAAATGGGACCGGAAGGATTCCCTCAGGAGCCCCTGGTGAGATTAGGGCCAGAGCTCCCTCCTTGAGCTCCACAGCTGCTGCTACCAACTTCCCTCTGTTCCTTGGTCCCATAGAGGTAGCAGGGCCCAGGTCCTGTGTATGTTTGTGTCTCTGGGCACAAGGGAGAAATATTTCTACCCCTAGCATAGGGGTTTTCTCAGGTGGCAGTTGCTGTTAGCACTATGGCCACGCATGTGGAAGGCTGCACATGCACGGGCCGAGCCTTAAAGGAGCCATGGCTCCCAAGAAATAGTTGGCCATGTGGCCATAATTAAATATGTTCCTGGCTCCAGGGCAGGCAGCACAGTCAAGACATGTGTAAAATACCTCCGGGTGTTGTAATGGTGGTTTTCTTGTCCCCAAATTGCCAGTGGGACTGGAGCTGTATTATTGAGGTGCATATGCATGCCCACAGCCTTAGAAGGTGTGAAAAGGGCACCTTTCCTTTTTTGAGCCCCAATAGCCAAACAGGGCTCCTGCCAAGAAAAATAAGTGGTTCCTTGGCCCCCACATAGCAAGCAGGATCAGGGCACATTGTTAACAGCTCCAGAATGGGCTTTTAAATGAATCTGTGGGGCTGCAAAAGAATGAAGCATACTGTAAATCTCCCTGGTACCAAGGGTTATGGGAAGGGTCAGATGGCACCCTTCAGAGCCCGGGAAAAGCCTGGCCAGTGGGGTGGGGAGTTAAGGGCTTCTATATAAAGGACAGTGCCCTGAATTCTGGGAGGAGTCTAGTCAAGACTGGAGAGGAGGAGGAGACTGTTTGAGGATGGCTGCATGAGCCATAGGCTAGCCTTGGTGCAGTTAGGCCTCTCCCAGCCCAGTAAAACCTTTTAGGCAGAGTGCCTGCAAACCCTTGTTTTCCAGCAGGGAATTGAATTAAGTGGACTGCTAACCTGTTTTCTTAGTGGAATTTATGTGAACTGCTCTTCTTTAAATTTTCAAGCCTGTAAACCTTTTGGGACTGTTTGAACTGCTTCCCAGCCTGGAAGAAGAGTTATTTGGGATAGGTCTGAGACTGTTATAAGCCCATCTGTGTATACATTCCCACTGAATCTGTTTTAGTCAGCTGTATGTCCAGGGTGATTGTAAGCCTGCTCTGTACCTTGGACTGGCAAAAGGCCCAAGGGGTGAAGACGCTGAAAGGCTTGTCCTGGGTGAAGGATCTTGCACCTGTTTAAAATATCTAGCCTATAGCTCTTGTTCCCTGAGAGACTGTCTTCTGATTTCATGATTTCAGAATGATGCTGCTAGTCTGTATAATTCTTAGCAGTCCAAAGCCTTCAGAAACAGTGAGTACCTTTAGGCTGTGGCCAAGAGGAGTTATTTTCAAAGTTAGTTAATTAGTTAGCTAGATATAAAGGGGGTGAAGTCCTGGGTAGGACTTTGTCAATCTACAGGATAAGCAGAGGCAGAAGGTTGAAAAATTACTTGTTCGCTCATTTTGGGGCCCCTTACCAAGTTGTGCCAGTTCGAGTTCAAAAGACTGTTGTCCCACTGTATCCCCAAATTTTGCCTTCAACCTTGTCATCTGGTTGGCACCAGCAACCCAGTGAGGTACACATTGCAATGGATAATAACAACTCTTACAGCTGTGTGGACAGCTGGGTGCACCCGTAGGGGTGGTATGGGAACTGTGTGGGGGCAATTGTTGAAATCAAAATTGTTCTATGTTTTTTTTGCTTCCTCTTACTCCCATCCCTATAATAAATCAGTGGTTAGCTTATTTGACAATTGGTGTTCGTGGTTATTATTTTGTGTGTATTGCTAATGTGTGGGGAAAAGTTACTGGTGTGGGGAAGGGGAAATAATATTTGTTCCTGGGGGAGATTTAGGCCAGATTGGGTAGCTTTATATACCCCTGCTCCAGGTGTAGGCACCAAAATCTATTATTGGCATTGAATCTGTGTATTGCACCCAAAAGAACACAGACCAACTGCAAGGTAGGTTGGTGTGTGAGGGGGCACCAGGATGCACATGACAGAGAGACCCCCCCTTACACGTGGGGGCACCACTGGGGTTATCCCACACTCCACAAATGTAGTTTCTCAAAACTAAGTCCTGAAAAGCAAAAAGACTGCCCGGCAGAATTGCCCCTGAATGTTTGAAGTGGCAAAATGGCACTCCAAGACTTCAAAGACTGGTGCCGAGGGAAGCAGTTGGATTGTAAAAAAGCTCTCTTAGTGACTGGTATTTCAGAAAGTTTTGAAAGGTCCAAAATTGTTGATGAACTGCTGGCATTGGAATGTTTTGACAATTTAAAGATTCAAGGACTAAGGTACAATCGTAATAACAAAAGTATGAGTGCTTTGATTAAGAGCGATACTGATATTGATGTTGCCAAGCTGCCAACCACTTTCTGGGGGTTGTGGTGGTGGTGGTGGTGATGGGATCCACCTGGACTATAGGGACTCATAACAGTGCCAAGCACATGCCCAAGGGTCCCTTGAATTGTGGTTGAAGTTGGAGGGGAAGACCCCTGAAGAAGTGCAAGAACTGTATAAATCTGACAGTGTCACCCCGCCTGATCAACCCATGGCTTGGTTTGGTGTTTGGGTGCTGGGGAGAGGAATAAGGTGCTACTCAAGGCTGAAACCCTTCTCTGGGAGAAAACCAGTGCCACCTGTTGAAGATAACTTTGAAATATGGATGGGTCAAGCCACTCTTATGGTGCAAGATCCCAAGGGTCCTGAAGCCGAGAAGAGACATTGGCTGTGGTAGAGTTTGAGAGGACCTGCTATGGATGGCATTGGAGCTTTGCAAGCTACCTGACCTGATGCTACTGCCCAAATGTACCTCAACATGCTGGAGGGAATGTTTGGGAGTGCCGACAGTGGCACTCATGTCCTGAGAAAGCTGCAAGGGACAGTACAATGAGAAGGTGACTATGTCCAAATATTTGATATGACTTGAGCATTTGATACAGAGACCCTACCATAAGAGAGTAGTGACTGCCCAAGATATGAACAGTCTGTGTTTGGAACGGTTCCACATCATAAGGGTGATTTTTCTACGGCTACTCGCACACTAGCGAGTACATTTTGCCAAAAGAAAAATCTTCCCAAACCTACAAAAATGGCTGCCAATACAGCGACCAGATGGATGCTCAAATTAACATTAAATGTGGGGGGCTATGACCCCTGCACCCCCCAAATTAATATAATCAGTTTCAGGGGGGAGTGGACACTGAGGAAAAGGGAAATACATGGGAGGGGTGTACCGAGACTGGGGCACCATCTCCAGGGAACACAAAGAGGAAAAAAAATTGTAACAGCCATAATAATGCAAAAAAAGTTTTACCTAGTAGCAGTCCCGACCCCGGAAACATTGCTATGGCAGTCCATGACCCTACCTGCCACACCAGGTGGAGAGCTCAGTGGTAGCAGCCCTCATTGCTGGACTTCACCAGCAACAGTACAGCTCCCCTGTTGTTTGCTCTCGCTATTACAACCCTCCCACAGTTTCTATCCCTCCCATCGCTATTTACACCCACTTGCAATCCAGTCAGGTGCACAGATAGAGTCACTCTTATTTGAGTCACTCATTTGCAGTCGCCCATTTGATGGGTTACCATTTGAAACAAGTCCTAGAGGGAGCTGGACACTTGGAAATGCTTCTGATGAAGTTGCGATTGGAGGAATGATTGAGTAACCCCACCCCCCTTCTTATGGTGAATTAATGCATGAGGTCCGAGAGAAAAAGGATTGAGTTGTCCCGCAAGGTCCAATAGCAGCAACTCTGAGGAAAAATAGAGACCCCTCTAGCAAATGACTCACCTGGGCAAGACATCAAGGAAACCAAGGATTTGAAGAGACGAGTAAAAGAATTGACGAATAGGTGGCCGTGCTAAGGGCTTCCAGAGAACTAACGTCACAAGGGGCATTTCTATCCTCAGGGAGTCAGAGATACTTCACTGTCCGAAGTTTTGCCCCGCTAGAAACAGAAAGTAAATATTGCTATGACTGACAGGTTTTTCTGTTACTACTGTGGTGAAGATGGCCATTGAAAGAGATGTAAAAAGCATGAGAATTCTGCCTTGATACTGCAAAAGTTGTTGAAAGAGAAGTATATGTCTGAGAAATGCCATCAGAACCCAGCGAAGGAGCGTAATCGGGTCCCGGACCAACCCTGCTCTATGAAACAGACAAACTTGTCAATGTTACTGGCCACAGTATTTTCCCAGGACTAATAAGATCATCTGCCACGGTCCCAGCCAAGATTTAAAGGTGAAGACTGGAAACAGGAACATTTGACTTTTGTGCTTCTGAAACCTTTGGAAGGACTGGCTGTCTGGGGAGTGAGCAATCAGCCTTACCCATATCAGGGTTACATTGTCATTGAAATAGAATTCCCCCCAAGTGTTTCTGAGGTCCAGGCCCCTATGGAGCCTCTTGTTTTGGTGTGCCCCAATACCAGAATGAAAGGTGAGACACCGGTAGTGATTGGTACCAATGCCAACATGTTTCCAAGACTGGCTGAGCTATGCTGAGAGATGGAGGGTCCACAGTCCATAAACAGCCTGGGGTACACCCCTGGATCTGAAGTATCTATAGGAATGGTCCTGCTTCTGGTAAGACAGAGACTGAAGGGGAGCGGGTGGGAGTGATTCATAGAAGAGATGCCTGACCTTTGGTTTTACCCCCAGGTGCTGAGTGCCAGGTGATGGGGGAGATGGAACTGGAGTCACCCACCCGAAACTCTGCTTACATTATGGACATACCTTCTGATGGCAAGCGACTGAATAGCCTGCTAGTACAGACAGAGGTAGTGCCAGCCCCCTGTACATCTACTGGAGTTCAGAAGATTAATGTCCTGCTGAGGAATGAGACTTACAAAGAAGTGACTATTCGGAACGGGTGGACCTCAGCACATGCCTACCAAGTAGAGGTGGTATGACTCGCAGTTTCAAACCAAGCCACCGGTAAAAGGCCTGATCCTAACTTGCTCAATTTTGGAGACTCACCACTACCTTAATCTTACAAGTGGCAACAGTGACAGAAGTTGGTCAAGAGGACTATTGTCTTTTCTACCAGTAAGCTTGATGTGGGATGCGCTTGAGGGGAAGAGAGCATCATATAAGACTGACAGACAATAGACCATTTCGAGAAAGGTCCCAAAGTCTAGTGCCAGTGGACGTGGAAGATGTTAGCAAACACTTTACAAGAGTTACTAGCCGTTGTTACCATATCTGAATCCAGAAGCCCTTATGCATCCCCATTGTGGTAGCTTCCAAGAAGAATGGGGCTGACGGCTTGTGCATTGACTACCAGACTTTTAACAATCCCACTATTGCAGACCAGCATACTGTCCCATGTGTGGAGGATGCTCTGGCCTGCCTCACCAGCAGTAAATGGTTTTCTGTGCTGGATCTTCGAAGTGGGTATTACCAGATCCCCATGGCTGAAGAGGACAAAGAAAAAAATCACACTAATTTTCCCCCTGAGATTTTATCAATTTGAACGTTTGCCTCAAGGTATCTCGGGGGTGCTGGCCACTTTTGAGCAGTCGATGGAAAAAGCTGTGGGAGACATGAATCTGCTACAGTAATATTTGGATGACCTGACTGTTTTCATATGCACCCTAGAGGAACATGAAGAAGCCAGATGAAGGTTCTGGAACGACTAGAAGAATTTGGACTCAGGGTGTCAATCAACAAATGTCAATTCTGTCAACCCTCTGTAAAATATGTTCGGCACATTGTTTCAGCAGAATGAGTCCAAACTGACCCTGACAAGGTCAAGGGTCTCACTACTTGGCCAAGGCCCCATAATCTGAAAACATTGCAGTCCTTTCTTGGTTTCTGCAGTTATTTTTTTTATTTTTTGTTGACTGGGAAAGGAGGACTAGACAGTTCTTCCTATTTTCAGTGTTGTCGGGATACAGATGGAAACCAGCTGACATTGAACCAGATTAAGCTGCTGGTGTTAATATATATTTTTTTGGTATTATCTTTTTACCTCCTCTCCTGTGCCATCCTCGCTGGCCTCTCCTTCAGGCAGCCAGCACCCACCACCACGATCCTCCCATCTGCCATCCGCGGTCCCTCATCTTGCCGCCCAGCTGAGATGGTGTTATTTTTAGTGATGGGGGAAATTTGGCCAGGACACCAGGGAAATTCCCCTGCTGTTTGGTAGGGGGAGCCCTTGTCCATCATGGCAGACACCTCTCAGTCAGGAGAGTTTGCTGGTGTACCTGCAAGAGAGCAGATCTCCCTCCCTGCAGGTCCAGTTCAGGAGATTCAAAAAGAAAAAAAACGAAATGCAAGGAGAAAAGCAGTCAGAATATCCTGCTTTATCAACAGAAATGGATAACGAAATGGTGGAGCTAAATCTATAAAGGAACTTGGAAGAAAAAAAGAAACACTTAAACAGCAGGCTTTCAGTGGCAGAACAGCAATACTTCAAAAATAAAACTGAGCTGGAAGAAGAGAAAAAGCACAAAAGGCAAGACACGAGTCCCGGAATCAGCTCTGGTAAAACGTTACAGAATGCTATGCCAGTATACTTTTGGTACCAAACCACAGACTAAGGATGCTAATTTTCTAGAGCAACACTTTGCTGCAGCTGAGACATGGACTCCCAGGGCAGCTTTAAGAAGTGCTGGGTGGATACAGCTAGACAGGGACAAATGGATTCCCAACCCAAAAACACCTTTACCTGGTACCAGCAATGAGACAGTGTAACCGGTTACCTTTTTATCTATGCAGTACACTGAGGCTTCTGAAGGCTGAGTGGGTACAGACCTGGATTTACAACAAACATATACAGTGTTGGATGGCTTTGGGCCCTGAATTTTCCACTGACGGTACTGTGACTAATAGTACGATTAACAATGAACAGATGGATATACAGCAAGACATTTCAGATAGTCAGTTAATGGGGATACCAGACCCTCCATGGTCAGAAATACTAAATGCAGAGTCTAGACTAAAGTCAAGCTTCACCAGTTTATTTCATCAACCTCCTGAAAATTCAAAGAGATGGCATGCAATCAGTATTAAGAATACAGGGGGTTTGGACACACCACCAGACAGAACATACGTTGAGGGACACTTGATAAAACAATCTTTACAGTTCTCTCCCTCTGATATTTTCACATTTATATATGCCCCTGGAGAACAAACCTTTGATGTGAGTTTTCATTTGGCCTTTTTACTAGAAGAATTCTGGCAGCAGTATCAAGAAGTAAAAGACAGCCCGATTTGGACATCCTTCTATGCAATTCCGCTATCCAAGCCCATATCTAAGATCACTACTGTATTATTTGGGAATGAGGGCATTAATGTTAAAGATATTGGCCTAGATATTCAAAAGGGTAGCGCATGGCGCAACAGTGTTCACCATGCAACCACTGATGCGCCAATGGCGATATTCAAAAGGGAAAAGTCGCGGCGGCACAAATCCCGATGCGCTGGAATGATCATTAATGTATGAGCACAGGTGGGGGGCACGCCCGTACATAACCTACACAACCCGATATTCAGCCGGGATGTGGGAGTCGTACATGCGCCAGCCCCACCCTGCGCCAACACAAAGATTAAGCCAAAAAAGGAACAACTGATGGCCACCCACAGGTGAGCTGCTGCATTGCAGGGCGCAACACGACAGCTGCCACCTGTGGGTGGCCAGCCGAGTTCCGGCTGTACCTGGTGGCACCCCCCATGACCGATCACGGGCATTTGTAAAAGAAGACATCGTCCAATATCCCTGGTGGTCCAGTGGACGCATTCTGCCAGTCGCGGGCATCTGTTGTAATAAAAGAACCCCCGTCCAATATCCTGCTTTCTGCCTAATCTCCGGGCATCTGTTGTAGAAAAAACCCCTGTCCAATATCCCTGGTGGTCTAGTGGTACCCCCTCCCCATCTGCCCACTGAGCCTACCCTCCGCTCCCCGGTCAGCGGCGGGTGGCAGCACCCACCCACCTGCCGCCCGCCCGACTGACAGCGGTAGGGCTGCATGCCATTGGTTCACAGCTTAGACCAATGGGGTGCAACTACTGAGCTGTTAGTCAGTGGGCAGCGGGCGGCAGGCGGTGGGGTGCTGCTGCCCGCCGGCTGACGAGGAAGCAGGGTGGTGGGGGCTCAGTGAGGCGGTGGGAGGTACCACTAGACCACCAGGGATATTGGATGGGGGTTTCTTTTCTTACAATAGATGCTCACGATCAGGCAGAGTGCAGTCCACTGGACTACCAGCGATATTGGACGGGGGGTGTCTTTTATTACAACAGATGCCCGTGATCAGGCAGACAGGGGGATATTGGACGGGGAGGGGGTTCTTTTATTACAACAGAAGCCCGTGATTGGGCAGAAAGTGGGATATTGGATGGGGGAGGGTTTCTTTTATTAGAACAGATGCCCGTGATCGGGCAGAAAGTGGGATATTGGACAGGGGAGGGTTTCTTTTACTACAACAGATGCCCGTGATCGGGCAGAAAGCGGGATATTGGATGGGGGGGTTCTTTTATTACAACAGATGCCTGCAATTGGGCAGAGTGCAGTCCACTGGACCACCAGGGATACTGGATGACATCTTCTTTTACAAATGCCCGTGATCGGGCATGGGGGGTGCCGCCAGGTACAGCTGGAACTCAGGTGGCCACCCACAGGTGGCAGCTGCCGTGTTGCACCCTGCAATACGGCAGCTCACCTGTGGGTGGCCATCAGTTATTCCTTTTTTTTGAAAGCAACTTTTGTGCTGGGCGCAGGTAGGGTTGTGCATGCATGGCTCTGCACATCCCGGGCTGAATATCCCGGACTGTGCAGTTAGCCCCCCCCTGTGCCTGCATACATTACTGATACGCTCTGGCACATTGGGATTTGTGCTGCGCACTTTTTCCTTTTGAATATCACACCAGGGCGCATCAGTGGGTTGTGCATGGCGCAACACTGTTATGCCATGCGCAACCCTTTTGAATATCTAGGCCACTGTTTAAAACAATTAGCCAGGGAACAGAACTATACAAAACAGAAAATATATTCTGATTTACAGTGGAAGTTACAATGGTTGCAAGAAAAGTCCAGATCAGATCAAGAGGTAGTGAACCATATTCAGGAAATAAAGGAAAAAATGAAACAGATACAGTATAATAGATTTAAGACATTAGAATTAGAGCAGAAATTTGGGACCCAAGGTAAATCCTATAAAATCAACCCATATGAAAATTGTAGAGACAGAGTCCAGAGGAAAAACCTTACACAAGTGCTAACAGAGTCTGGAAACATAGGGCCTGTTTCTCGAAATATTATGCATGTCACAAAGTGACTTGCACCATTGAGAATGGTGCAAGTAGCACTTTGCACCGTGAGTTCTGACATTTAAGATTCCGCAAAACAGCCTGTGACATGTTGCAGGCTGCTTGCGCCAATGTGGACTTATGCCACCATTTGTGCCATAAATCCCCTGTGACATGGCGCAAGGGGGTTTATGGCAGCAGTTGAACTGTATTCTGTAAGGGCAGCTGCTACATCCCCTATTTTGGTATTCTAGAACAACCCCCAGAGAACATCTGTCAAAGTACATTTACACCAGCTATTAGCTGGTGTAAGTGTACTTTACGTCTACCGGTGGTTGTGCCAATGTGCCCCCAATGGATCCCCCATAGGTGAGGCAGCCCCCCCCCCAGTCCCACACCTTGGTAATAATTAATGTAAAAGCCCCACAGTGCTAGGGTCCCTCCCAGTCCCGCTCCCCATATAAATTAATGTAAAAGCCCTGCAGGGCTATCAGATACCCCCTCATGCCCCATTCCCCAATGATACAGAAATACCCCACAGGGTTATCCACCCCCCAGCCCTGATCCCCAAAGATAGCTTCAGTAAATGCCCCACAGGGCTATTGGCACCCTCCCAAGCCCCGATCACTGAACCCTGATATAATGTCAGTCTGTGGAATTTAAAATGAAAAAGCATTTCCACAATCCCTGTAGTCCTGGTAGTCTAGTGACCCCCCACATCTCCACCTGGCAGTGCCAGACCACCCGCACCCCCCGATCAGTACCCAGAAGGTGACTGACACAGCCCACCTCTCACCACCGCGGCCAGCCACCGACTGAGCTCCGCAAGGGCATGTACTGTAAATAGCATGCACTCAGTGAATGACAGCTATAATAACTATGGTTATAATAGGCATATAGTCTCCAGATCAGTCTCACACCATCAAAACAGCTATAGAACAAAAAGTCAGGAGAGGTTGCTAAACAAATATTAGAAGACTTTTCAAACTCTGCCAGCTCAGAAGTTAATTACTCTAAAACCTTCTGTCTGATTGTAGGAATAGAAAATAAAATTGAAACTCATGTTATGGATATACCATTAACTTTGGAACCCTGTAAGATCTATGCGTATATTTTAGTTCAGGGAACATGTTCCTGTTTAACTGGACTACAATATTAAATAATGTTCAGCCACGGATTAGCAAGTGGCAAAAATGGAATATGTGCAAATAAAAATGGATATATGTCATCAAAGTGTATTTACTCCCCATGTTTGTTCATATTAGTCATATTTTTCCAATACCAAAGCAACTAGAAACCAAGATCTGTGGGTGTTTTTTTCAATGTATCTGGGGGAGCCAGCTTAATCCTGTGAAAGGGGGAATTACTTATCTACCAATAAAAGCAGGGGGGTTACACATGATAAATCCACTGGTGGTCTATTTCAGTATTTTTTTCTTTACAAATCTTGCCCCTCTGTTAAGAGATGTGCAGACATCCTGCAGGAACTGGGTTATGAAACACTTCCACCCGTACTTAGGTGGGAAAATAATACAGCTCTTCCCAGCAGTTTAAAAATACACACTTTGCATAATTACATGAAATACTGTATGGGAAAACTAAAACAATGGAAGTTGACAGAAGAAACTTTTATTACATATACAAGGACTTATGTGTACTCTTAGATTGTGGAAAAATGTTACGTCCCTGAACCTTTTGAGGATAGAAATGAGACCGAGATAGCACAAATATATCAGATGCTTACAGACTCTAGAATTCCAATAAAAGTATGGGACACTGTATGGTTAGGAACACAGGGAAAATTGAATGTTAAAAATAACTTAAAACATAAGTGAATTATGGAGAGATACTGTCCTAGACAAGGTTGCACCACAACTTTAGAAACAATACAATGTCTGTATTTTGAATGTCCATACTGTATATGGGTATTTTCTGGAATCTGATTAAGAATGCATGGATTACCCTTCCTTTCCAATACTTAAACTACAGTACTTTTATTTTGGGAATTATATCAAACCATTAGATTAATTTTAACCACAGTAGCCTGAATGTCTTGTTTTCTATTTGTAAATACTGGATCTGGCAGAGTAGATGCCAGTTTTCCATACAACAACAGCATATAACTCAAGAACAAACAAGCATTTTGTGATGGCATGGCTTGCTTTTGATTCTTCTAAGGTAGCTGCACTACAGCACAATAACCCTAATTCAATTATGTCAGGCAGTCTACCACCTTATGACTCCTTTACCTTTTCTGAAATCACCTTTAAGCAGGTTGAAAAGCAGCTGCTTAGGCTTGACACTAAAAAGAGTGCCGGAGTGGATGGTATAGACCCCTACTTTTTAAAACTGGGCTATCACTACCTCACAGCTCCAATTACTCACTTATTTTACCTATCTTTAACCCAAGGCAATGTACTCCATGTCTAGAAGATAGCTCCTCTGTTGCTTCTCTTTAAATCAGGGGACCCCAGCGACCTAAATAATTATAGGCCTATCTCAGTTTTACCAGTCTTATCAAAACTGCTTGAAAAGTATTCAAATAAGAGCCTTCCTGGACAAACACCAGTTAATAAACCCCTTGCAGTCTGGATTCAGACCATCTTATAGCACAACTTCTGCTTTGTCCAACTGTAACAACTGATTGGTTAGAGGTGATGGACAAAAAAACAGTTACAGCTGCTGTTTTCTTGGATTTGAGCAAGGCTTTCGATACAGTGGATCATCTACTACTTCTTGGTAGCCTTAAACAGCTGGGGTTTGGTACTAATGCAACCGACTGGTTTGCCTGTTACTTGGAGAATAGACAACAGCAAATAAAAATTAATGGCACCCTCTCGTCGCTACTCCCACTTCAATGGGAGAACCCCCAGGGCTTGATTTTAGGTCCCCCGTTATTACTTATTTATGTTAATAACTTAACCAAGAACATCTCAGACTCTAAGATACAGCTATTTGCTGATGGTATGGCATTGTATACCTCTAAATCCTCATTCACACAAGCCAGCTTAGCACTTCAGTTGGATTCCAGTTAGCTCCAGCATAACCTTATTTCAGCAAAATTACTATTAAATGCAAAACAAAATCAAGGTAATATGTTTCCATCTGCCAAATACAGCTGCAGCAAGCTTAGAATACAGTAATGCTTCCCCTATCACCACCCTCTTATGAGATAAGCTTAAGGTTGTGAATAACTTCAAATATTTAGGCTTCTTACTGGTTTGCCATTTGTCATTTGTCCCCCACATTGAATCACTGTCCAAAAAACTGAAGCAGAGAATGAGGTTCTTTTATAGGAACAAATCCCTTTTCTCTCGGGATTCAAGAACCAGACTGGTTCAGGACACCTTTATTCCCCTACTTGACTATGCAGATATTATATATAATGACTGTACAGTCGCCAGCATTCATAACCTGGACACTCTCTATGACTGGGCTTTATGTTTTACTACTAATACCCTGGCTAGAACACACCACTGCACATTATACAAGTAGATGAATTGGATCTCTCTATCGATCAGGAGACTCTTCCACATTTACAGCTGAGTATATAAAGCACTCCCATATACAGTAAGTTGCCCCCATATATATCTACTTCCCTGCATTGCATACAAAGCTGCTATGCATTAAGGAAATATGCATATATTTCACTGGACATTCCCCATACCTGTACTCAAGCTGGTAAGTCAACCATGAGTTATGTCCTCCCTTTGGTCTGGAACAAACTCCGAAATACGCCTAAATTAAAAAATCTGATACCCTTAAATGCATTCAAATCCCTCATGGTAAAAACTACCCTAGAAATCTATCAGTGCTTCTAACTACCTAATATTGTCCTAACTCACTCTTTTCTAAACCTTCTAAATAACTCTGATAAAAGCTGTATTATGCACTTATTCTGCCTCCTGTATGCCTGATGCTTTTTGGCTGTGATCGGTATCACTTTTTGTTATTATAACTGAAAGTTCTTTTCTTTATTTATCTATTATGGGCCAGATATTCAAAAGAGTTGAGCCATGCGCAATAGGGCTGTGCCTGCGCAAGTCCGAATTTGCGCCATTCTGCGATATTCAGCAGGAGGCAGTTGTGCCCCCGAAATCATGCTGAGCAACAGTGCAATGATAATGAAGGCATGTGCAACCGAAGGGGGAGGAACCATGCATAAATGGCGCAGTGTGATATTCAAAGACTTGCAATGCGCAACAGTGGAGCAAGTGGAAGTTGCGTTTCAGAGGAAATGAGCCAAAATCAAAAAGGGAGCAAGGAAGAGGCAGTAATCATTACAGGAAGCCACATGCATCAGAGGCAGAGGCACAGACAGGGCAAGTGGCAGGAACAGGGCAGGCCAGGGAAGGCCACAGCAACAGACAGGCACAGGGAAGGTGTGGGGAGCCACACAGCTCAGAGGCCAGCACAGGCAGGTGTACCCGGTGCAGGGGAGGTAGCAGCCAGGACAGCGGGGGGAATAAAGTAACAGCTGCTGGGTGGGGGGAATGCAAGTTAGGGATATGGCCAGTGCCACCTTCCACATGGAGGCCGTAATGAGGGGGGTGAGAAGACGGGAGGCAGGAGGACGTGGCCGTGGAAGGGCCCATCGGTGGTATGCCCCCAACAGGCAGTACCGAGCCTGCACCAGCTTTGAGCTGTACACAGATACTGAGATTGTGGGTGGGTGCCTGAACAGGGCAATACTGAGGCGGCTCTGTGAGGCTGTGCAGTGATGTGATGCAGGCACCCACCACAGCCAGACCATGCCCTGTCAGTGGAGACCAAGGTAACAGCCTGCATGTGCTTGCTTGCCACGGGTACCTTCCAGAGACCAACTGGGGACACCACAGGCATAACGCAGTCGGCCACGTCATGCCACCTCACCCAATTCCTCAGCGCACTGCTGCCACATGCTGCGGAGTACATCCATTGCCCCAGCACAGCAGCGGAGTGCACAGCAAACATACAGAGTTCCACAGGGTAGCACGTATGCCTGGCATGATAGGGGCAATAGACTGCACCCATGTGGCCATACACACACCACCTGGCCACGAGGGAGCCGCATACATGAATCGCAAGGGCTATTCCAGCATCAACTGCCAGGTGGTGTGCGATGCCAGGGGATGCATCATCAATGTCTGTGCCACGCACCCTGGGGGAGCACACGATTCATTCATCTGGCACCAGTCAGCACTGTGCCACAGATTTGAGAGTGGGGACATCCCCACAGGACACCTAGTGGGTGAGTATGCAAACCAAATGGACAAATCTAGGGCCTGGGGGGGCATGGCCAGAGGTGCCATGGGTAGTGGCCTACATGGCTTGGGGCAGGCCGATGCTGATCACCAAACTAACCTCCACCCTCTACACACAGGTGACAGTGGATACCCACTCCGTCCCTGGCTGCTCACACCCTACCGGCCCATGACCCCATCGCAGCAATGCTACAATGAGGCACACGCCACCACATGCAATGTCATCGAGCGGGTGTTCGGGATGCTGAAGGCACATTTCCGTTGCCTGGACACCTCTGGCGGTGCCCTACAGTACAGCCCCTCAAAGGCCTGTGGGATATTCCTGGCCTGTTGCATCCTGCACAACATGGCTAACGAATGTGGGATAGCCATACAGGTCGAAGAGGGGGACAGCGATGGGAGCGATGAGGATGCCGGTGACGATGGTGATGGGCATCCCCCCTTGGCCGACGGGACCCCCAACTGATCCGGCTGGCACAGCTGCACCGGGACACCATCACGGAGGAGCACTTCAGCCAACCGAGGTAAGTCATGGGGACATGTGCAACCACCAGTGGCTAAGGCACAACCCACAAACATGCATGGGCACACACCAGGGGTGCATGCCATCAAGGGAAGTGGCAGGGCACAGAAGCACACATACAACCAGGGATGGGTGAGGATTAACACGTCACGTGGATAGACACACACACGCACACACACAACACACCAAATGTGCACAGAGGGCAGGAGGCACACCGACACAGAATGCCAACCCTAGCAACACACATGTCCACAGGCCACCACACCCACTGCCTGTCCATGTGCGTGTGTCAGATGCTGGGAACCATTGCACTTTGGTGTACAGTGCAATGCAGGCATCATCATGCACATGTAACTGTGGACAGCAGCCGGGAGGGTGTGCAGGTGGACTGTGTCCGTCATGCAGGGCCGGGTACCCACCCGTGCACTGCCCACCGAAACACACAATGCACACAGGGCAGCACCAGACAGTAGCCGTGCTGGGAGACAGGTCAGTCTCGCGACACAGTGCCACGGCTGCCACGGATGCATGGGCGGCCCCGCTGAGACCCGCCAGCACTGGCAGGCTGACCACTGGCCTCATGGGGTGGCACCAATGGTCCCCCAGGGGTTCCACTGTGTGAACATGACCATGCCCGCGCAGGGGTCTGCAGCACACCAAACATGCCTGCACCAGGAGTGCTCAGGATGCCCACAGCTGAACCCGGCATCGACAGGGTGGGAGTCACATGACGCAGGGAATGGGGGGGTGGAGAGTGCACTGCATGGTGTCCGCAACACATGGGCACCTGACTGTGTGCCCATTGTGGCCATGACAGCAATGAACGCCTGTGCATGCCTGTCAATGGCAGCGGTTACATCCTCCCGCAAACGGTCCATCCGTGCCAGGATCCATTCGGTGTCCCTGCTGCGATGCTCCTCTGCCCACTCCAGAGCCACACACAGTGCTTCCATGGACATTGCAAGCTGCATCTGCTGCTGGACTGATGCTCACAGTAGGCGGGTGTGCTCGTCCAAGAGGTCATCAGCCTCATTGGCATCCTGTCCCTCAGGGTGTGCAAGGGCATGATGTTCAGCACCCCTTGAGGGTGGGTGCTGCGCACCAGGACCAGGTATGGGCATGTCCACAGGCGGTGCACAGATGCTACTGCTGAACCCTGTACCCCCAGGCCCGGTGGGCGACTGCTGATGCTGCCCTTCCGGCTGTCGCACACCAGGGCTCAGTGGTTCCACTGCAGTGGCTGCAACAGTCCCACTGTCCTGAACAGACACCAGTGCTGCCCTACTGGTGCTGACAGGCACAGCCTGTGACTGTGCTGACACACAGGCCTCCACGGTGGCACCAGACTCAGCCATGGGTGTGAATTGCCCTGTTGTGTGTCCATCCTGTGGCACACACGTGCCACTGCCCATGACGGTTGTGTCATCATCACTGGTGCCGGACTCTGCCCCGGCCACAGCCACAGCATGCTGGCATCCATGGACGCCAGCACACTGGGACACAGGCAGGGCTTCCTCCACACCTGTCTCAATGACATCAGTGTGGACAGACAGGCGGCCCCACTGTCGTACAGACCTACACATACCTGTGGAGGTGGATGGTCTCACCTCCGACTCTGTCCAACTGTCCGCAGTGGACAGGCCCACCACCACTGACCCATGCAGATGCTCAGGATCTGTAAGGGAAAGCAAAGTCGCGTTACTGCGTGTGACCTACCTGGCCCCCCCCAGACAGACCATGACTTGCCATACAGAGATGGGCCACCACCCGTCTGGAAGCCACCGCCCAGAACTCCCTCTATGGCACTTCAGTGCATGCTTGCAGCAAGCCTGTCCTCCACTGGGGTGAGCTGTACTACCTCTGGCTGTCCCCCACCTGTTGCAGCATGTACCGCCCTGATGGCAGCCACCTTCTCCTTTACACTCCTCCTGTCTGTACCCATCTTCTTCTTACACTCCTGCATGGAGCGCTGGTGGCTGCCATGCAGGTTCACGGCACGTGCCACCTCCTCCCATGCAGCAGCACAGGCCTGAGTAGTGCTCTGCGATCCACTGAGCAGTGGCTCCTGAGCCAGGTAGGCCTCGAAAACGGCCTCGGTTTCGGCCTTAGTAAAATTCAGCCTCCTCCTCCTCCCACCACTGTTGTCCTCCTGTCTCAGAATGTGCTCTGTCATTATGTAGCCTGTAAGTTGTTATCTGTGACTGTGCAGTCCCATGCATGTCCCTGAATCCACAGTCCACACTCCCACACAGCATGCAACTCACCAATAAACTGCAGTAACCAACTATGGCCACTGCAGCACTTTGTCGCACCTTTATAGCGCAATCCATGCAAATTAGGTGAGGAGCAACTTTAATTAGATGCAAATCATGGTGCTGCACCATTGAATGGCTGATCGGATGATTAGCATATGACGGCTGAATATCATGCTGTTGCGCTTTGCGCAATTGTGTTGAATGTGCTGAGCCAATGGTGCAGTTCTGTGGCATGCGTAGTACACCTCACTGTGCATGCCCAGGTTGCTGACGCAGGCGTCTGCCATGCTGATGACGTGCTGTGCACGGTAGGCAAAGCAGGGCATGGCCACCATTGTGCCAGTGGTGCTATAGTGAAGGTCACTACATGGCGCTGTGGCAATGGGCCTTCATAGGCGCAATAGCACAACTGTCCAATAGTCCGCTATGGCGCTGGCACACAGGCAGCCAATTGCGCTACACGCATTGTCATCCGATGGTGCTGTGTGTGGCCTTGTGCCAGGGACCCTTGACCCTGTGCCCGACCTTTGCCCCCTTGGTGCCATGCATCAGACATAGGTGCACCTCTATCGCGCTGTTCGGTAACAGCACGATAGGGAATGGCAGCACTGTACTGTGCAGCATCTTCATGTGGGGTACCGCACTGCATAGCGCCATATTGCCTACTATAGCATTCGCAATGGCATGGAGAAGGGCTGCTCCCTGGTCTGCAATTGAGTTGGCCAACCTGGTGGCCACAGTGGAGCCACACCATGGGCCTCTGTTTGGGGAGGCCCCCCTGGATAGGGCTAGGTCACAGGTGTGGCAAGAGGTGGCCACAGCCCTTGAGGCAGTGACTGGCAGGGGCAGGATGGCAGAGCAGTGCAGGCACTGATATAGTGACCTGCAGAGGAGGGAGCTGGAGTTACTGGCCAGACTACGGTCACATGCCAGGAGGGGCATGGTACCATGACCAGGTAGGGGTTCCGTCAACACACTGTTATCGTCCATATGAGTCACATTGTCATTTGTGTCCAGCACATAGGGGAGGGACTGTTTGGGTTTGGCCGTGGCTTGGTTCACAGGGTGTGGGGTGGGTGGGTCTGGCTGGGTGGGGGAGCACACTCCTTGAGGCAGGGGACTTTGCTTCGGGAGTGCACTGATGTTCTTCTCTCCTTTTTGTCCCCACAGGCCCGGAAGAGGTACGCCGCTTGAGGGCAGAGCGGAGGGTGGTGGAAGCCACAGACAGGCAGGCTGAGGGTCCACAACGGCCACCTGACCATCCTGATGAGGGTGAGTGACAGACATCCATGATTAATATTGCATGCTGTGTGACAAGGTGGGCAGCGGGGCATGGCCACCATTCATTGACATCACTGCCATGCATACCACTGGTTATGGTCAGCACTGTCCAGTGGCAATGCATGCCTTGGTGTGCGTCACTGGTGGTACATGCATGCACCAGGTGCATGGCTGCGCCACTGCCTTTGCACCACATAGCCATGTCACTGGACAGCCACGGTGGTGCTGTGCGTGACTAAGCTGGTGGGTGTGTGCAGCATTCTGCATGGCTGTATGCACCTGGGTGGGCATGTCCTGTGGACGTGATCACTGTGGCTGGTCACACAACATCACAGTGGTATGTACCATGGCCGTATGCCATGCACAGTGGGCAGGCTGTATGGGGCTGTGCATTCACACCTATTGAATGTGCTCCCTTGTTCTAGGTGTGAGACATCTGAGGGAGATTGGAGACACCCTGAGGGAGCTACTCGCCCTGGCCCAGGAAACAGTGACCATCCTTCAGAGGATCGATGAGGCAGGGGTCCTGAGGAGGTGCAGAGTGAGGGGGAACCAGAGCCTGGACCAGTGCGGCCAACATTAGTCCCTTGTCCCTGACCTCCCATCCTCCCTGGACCCACCTCCTCCTCCTATCCCATCCCATTTGTCCACCCCTTCCCCTGACCACCCCCACCTTTTTTGTGTCCCCAACCACATGTATATAGTTGTTGTTATTGTAAATAGTTGATTTATTTATTTTTATAATACATTTAACTTTTCTATGAATACTGTGGTGGTCTCTGATTTGCAGTGGGCTATAGATGCTCAGCTGCAGTGGTGTGCATGACATCAGGGGTGGTGCAGTCATAGGTATGTGTGTGTGTCCATGTGGAGGTGTCTATGGTGTGGGGATAGATATCAGTCAGTGTCTGTGTTGTGTGTGTTGTTCCCCGTGCACTGGATGACTGTGTGCAGTGGTTCATGGTGCATGCTCTGTGTCCATGGTACACGCATCAGCCTGTCCATGTCCTGTGCAGCCGACACCCATGCCTGTCTGTGACCTGCATGATCTGCTGACATGTCAGTGGTGGCATTTCCTGCATGACGGACACTGTACCCGTCGCTTTGCTGGGTTGCCCATGTCACTGGTGTGATGCATGCCTGGCTCAGGTGGCACTGTGGTCAACACAGTCATTGTCCCACCTCCATGCTGTGGCTTGTGCATGTTGCAGGGGATGTGCCCCACTGTCTGTGGCTTGTGCTCTGGGTGACTCATGGTGGGGTATTGGTCCATGGTGCTGGCACAGGGTGGTTGGCATTCCAGTGCCATGGTGGACTGCAGATTGTGTGTACATGGCTTACATAGGCCCACGATGGGGGCTTGGGTGCCCCACCACTGTGCCCCTGTGTTGTTGTGGCCTTGGGTATGGGTGGGTGTCTGTCCACACCCTGTGTGGCATCTGGTGTGGTGCATGCTTCCACGCACCACTGTGGGTGTCTGTGCTGGCTGTTGTGGCCAGTGGTGGGCCAGGGTGTGTTACTGGAATACTGTGCGGAGCGCTGTACCACTGGGGGAGGTGTCACTTACATGACCATCCAATATGGGGTCACTCTTGTGCCAATGCATGGTCGGTCTCTCAGCAGTACATCGGGGAACTGTGAGTGGTGGCACTTTGGCTGCCGTTGTTGCATTGCTGTGTGCTGCAACCTGCTGATGGGTGCTCATGGTGGGGCTGGCTTGCATGGTTCTGTGGTGCACAGGGTTACATTGCCACTGTGGGGGTGGTGGCATGCATGGGGATTCCTGCAGTGCTGGTCACTGCTCATGGGGAGTTGTCTGGGGGTCACGGTGCAGGGTGTGCTGTGCACTGGGGGGGATGGTGTGTGGCACAGGGTGGTCCACCCTCCTTGTGTGCCAGTCACAGCTTGCCAGTAGGTGTGATGGGACACCATGACCAGGCTGTGGGTTGGTTGCTTGACTCCATGGACCAGTGGTTATTCCAGCTCTCCCCTGGTTGTGCAGTGCTTGGGGTGGGGGCGGTGATGTCTGTTCTGCTGTGTGTTCCTGTGCCCATCTGTGACATGGGTGGTGGGCCCCTACCTCCCTGATTGTGCTGTTACATTGCTCTGCAGCTGGGGGGCTCCCTGCTTGTGCTATGGCACCTCTGAACTGCTCAGCTGAACATCCCTTGTTGCGCCATAGCGCATCATATCTGCTTAGCTTCCCCTCCCTAGTTGCGCTATGATGCAGGTTGTGCGATATTCAGACGTTGGTTGTAGGCGGAATTTGGCCTGCGCCTTTTTTGAATATCGCGTCTGTTGTGCATGGGTGCAATAGACTTGTGCTAGCTTCTGCTATTGCGCACTTTTTGGGCGCAGTTTGAATATCTGGGCCCATATGTTTTATATTTTGCTAATTTTAACTTACTTGATTTTTTCTTGTTAACCTGCCATGTACTGTATTGTATTGTCACCATTGTTTATGTAAAAGGGACACCTTGTGAATGAGCCTGCTCAATGGTTGTTATCCCTTCAAATACTTTGAACTGAACTGAACAGTTATTTAACATTATTAAGAATTAAATCATACAGTTAATGGAACATGACATAAACACTCAGCAGATTTCAAAATTTAGAGAACGGTGGGGACAATTTCCAGACTTCTAACAGCACATTTTCAGGGAAAACATTTTGGTAATGAAAGAAATGAAATAAAAACAAGGGGGACAAGTATGTTAATGTATAACATTAGAAATATATAAAATCTGTATTATGTATTTTTTTCCTAGTTATTGTAATGTATGGTTTTCTGAAAATTTCCTATCCTTGTTTTTTTTTGGAGATAAATTGAGTATGTTGTTAGTGATACTATTTGTATGATGATGATTACAATTTTCAATTAAAAATCCCCTGCTCTTGACAGGAGGGGGAACCCTTGTTCACATCAGGTTGGCAAGATGGCCGACCCAGGAGGAGGAGGAGGAGGAGGAGGTAGATCTCCAGCCTTGGAGACACCTAGGAAAAATATTGCTCAATGGACATTCCAGAGAATTTTGAAGAAGCCACGTACATCATGACAGAAGAAAACCAGATGCAATTTGGAAAACCTGAAATAATGGAGTTCCAGAAACAATTGCCATTGATTTGGCACAATGAAACATGCCTGAAGAAACATTAAGGACAATTGCTAGGCAAAACAACACTCCACAGCAAGATCATGAGGAACTGCTCATTGGAATACAAGAATGTAGGCGTACAGTATTGCAGCTCCTGGCAGCTGAAGAAGCTGCGATGCAAGCACTCACTGTATCACAAAAAAACAGGACTGATACTTACTGGAATTGAACACTTTGTATGAGTACAGATACAAATTCCACTGGAACAAGTGGTAGAAACCTCGGGAGAACAATAGATAGATACTTACTCTGAAGCACCCTGGACCCCAGAAAGAGCTCTGCTGGTGGCCGGTTGGAAGAAACTGGAAGATGAGAGATTGTGGATAGCAGGAGAATCTCCAATGGCTCTGGGAATTCAATCTTTGGTAACACAAGTCCAACCAATTGAAGGTAACAATATTCTGAATAAGAATCCTGTAAATTACACTGACAACTTGTGTGACAAGGCAGATACAAATGTCAGAGGTTACCATGGTAACCAAACTGTTGGCAGGAAACCTGGTGTATACAAAGAAACAAATACTTCTAATTTAATGGCACATGACTGAAATACAGATAAAGTAGCAGACACAAATGGCATTTGTACAGATTTACAGACCACTGAAAATATAGAGACATGGCAAAACCAAAATGACATTAATCAAACTGTAGGTTGCAGAAAGCAAACTGCAGAACTGTGTACAGTCAACTCAGAATTACAAGCAGACACAAATAAAATACTTACATATTCAAAACAAACTGAGAAAATTTCTGAAGAACAACCCTCCACATCATGGGCAGACTTGATTGAAATAGCTAATGCACAAATGTTACAGAGCTCACATAATACAAAAACTACCCCCCAAGGAGCAGCAAACTGCTAGAAAAAGTATCCTTAAGTCTTCGACACATCAAAATCAATAAGAAAAATCTTCAGAAACCTTCTGAATGGCAGACCTCTTTTCAAACTTGGGAGAACCAGCAAAGAGAAGAAATGCTGTCCATTGAAAATACAAAGGAGGTTTAGAGGAACCACCCGATAGAGTATATGTTGCCCACAGATTTCTCAGAGAATCATTGCAGTTTTTTGCTACAAAGGTGTTTGCCTTGATACACACATCTGGAGATACATAATTTGATATCAACTTTAAAACACCTTTGCTTTTAGAAAGATTTTGGATGAAATACCACACCGTCAAAACATTTGCATTGTGGTCCCCCTTTATTGTTATTCATTAACAAAACCTACTCTTAAGACTGTGACCGTCCTATTCAAAAATGAAGGTGTACACATATCAGATATTCTATACTGGATTAAACAACAAGCAGATGTTACAGATCAACCGCTACCTATTATAGACATTGAAAACATATGGACAGGGGGATGGAAAATAAAAGTAAAACTCAGAATGACTGAAATATGACCACATCTTCCCAGCAGCTTTTATATAAGCACAGACAAAGGATTTTATTTTTATGCTGGACAGCCAAAAACTTGTCACCACTGTGGTTCCATATCACACCTAAGCAATGCTTGTGATACCACAGTTTGCAAATTATGTTTAAGTATTGGACACTCAAGCCACTTTTGCACAAAACCTGTGAAATGTAATCTTTGTGAGGAACCAGACCACCCTTATAAAGTATGTCCCTGGGCAGACCACAACAAAGGCTCATACTATGATCAAAAAGAGATGGTACATTAGTCACAACAGAAAAGAGAAAGACAAGAACAAACACAAAACACACCTTCAGAACAAACAGCTCAAACTGAAATAAGACCTATGGAAACAGAACAACCTGAGGATACTATCCAAGTTGATCAACATGACAACACTTGGGCTGACACTCATACTGAGGTTCAGAAAGAAACAACACTACCCCCAGAAGAAAACAGTTCTACAAACACACTAGAAACTGCCTCTAGCACTTCCAGAAGTGCAACTACAAATGACAGTGCCACTCCATCTAATCCGCATGAAGAATTTAAACTACAATGAGGCAAAAGACAAAATAAACAACATCCTCCAAAATCAAAAATATCCAGAAAAGACATAATGACTGCCAGAGACAGTTAGGCTGTCCTACAAGTGAATACAGAAGATGAAGAAGAAGATTCAGAAGTCTCATCCATAACATCATTACAAGAAGATCTCTCAGATACAGATGGTGAAATAAATACTAACAAGAAAGCATACAAAAGGACAAGGAAAAAACAGTTTTACTAAAATAAGATTTTTAAAGAAATGTCAACACTACACTACAAATGACACACTAGGGTCTCTCTAATTTAAAAATTGTTACCATCAATGTCAACAGTATTAAGAACTGTAAGAGGAAAATAGCCACCTATTCAGCCCTCAACACCTTAGAAGCAGACATTGTATTACTTCAAGATACTGTACTAGCTTCAACACAAATAGTGACATTTATAAAGCACAGAAAGCATGGCCCTGGGGATCATCAGTATGGTCTATGGGTGGGGACCTATGTTTAGATGTTGGTATATTATTTCACTCTGTTAATGTGCAGATCTTGAAAGTAATGGATGTGGACCCAGGGAGACTATTAATACTGGATATCACTTTACAGGGAATAGCAATAAATATAGGTGTTATTTATGCACCACAAACAAAAACTAAGGATAGAACTACTTAAATTATTACAACCACACCAACACACAACAAAATTTGTCATATTAGGGGGTGACTTCAACTTTCTGTGGAAATTAGGAGACAAGACAGGAAAAACTACTAAAATATATTGTGACACAAACTTTTTAAAACAAGTAATAAACACTGCAGACTTAAAAGATGCTTATAGACAAATAAAATCTCGAGGGGGGTCACTCTTATTTTAGAAACACAATATTTACCAGAATAGACTTTATTTTTATCTCATAGAGGGGAAAAGTACTAGAAGCCAACACAGTTGCCCCAGCTCTATCAGACCATGTAAAAGTACAAGTGAAAATAAGTTTAAGTGATATACAAAGAAAAAAGTGAAAGGCTATTGGAATCTTAATACTGCCTTACTGGAAGATACGATAACTCAGGCAAAATGTGAAGAATTGCTAATAGCCAGAGGATCAGTAGCCTGTTGTTTTGACACACTAACAGAATGGTGGACTGATACAAAAAAATAATTAAAACTATTCTTCCAGGCCCTAGGCACAAAAAAAAAGACAATCAGACTACATCAAATACTTATAACTTAGGATGAAATTATTTAGATTAATTACACTTCAAACTACAGAAAAATTATAAAGAGCAATTCGATAAAATAAAAACAGATATGAAATAGAGGATAATGTATGGTCCTCTATCGGTAACTGGTCAGTTAACTGTCGAGAGGTTGTCAGGCGACCCGTGTAAACCTCGAGGCGAAGCTTGAAGGTTTATGTCACCATAGCAGCCTCAGAGGCGGTTAACAGTGACGTTGTTGATATGAGGGATCATACATTATTTTTATAATTGGTCCCACGTAAAAGTAAAACGGCTTACTTTTGAAAATAGTCACCACCGCGGCTGTTCAGTCCTTCCCTAACCGCTGCATTCATCAGTCAGTTCCCCATTGAAAAAAAAGCATGAACATGCGCAGACCAATCGCTGTTGTTAACCTATCGATGTGACGTAGCATTGATAGGTTAACAACATTTCTACATCACATCGATAGGTTAACAACCTTAGGAAATGATGATTTCCTAAGGTTAACAGCGTTCTACCATACATTATAACATATTTATATTGTAGACCTAAATCACATCATGGCAGAACAACAATTTGGAACCAAAAATTCAAAAATATCTCTGGATGTCTTTTAATGTAATGAGGAAAAAAAATAAAACTAACATTCTTACTACCATAAAAGATACAACTGGAAGATTACATTCAGGTAGCACCTAGCTATTAAATACCATAGAACAAAGTATGAATTCCTTCTTTAACATACAAGATACCATAACAAGGAATATGCAACACTTCATGAATACCTCAATAGATTCTATGCTAACTAAAACAGAAACTGAGGATCTTATTAAGCCCACAAGTGTAGAAGAGATAGATAAAGCCATACACACCTAAAAACAAAAGACTGTACCAGGTCCTGAGGGACTAAATTCTGAATTTTATAAACAGTTTCAAAATATTTTGAGAATAATTTTGAGAGAAGTTTACAAAGAACTATTAAGAACTCAGCAGGCACCAGAGGAGATGTTTAAGGCTATCATGATTCTATTATATGAAAAATGTGACTCAAAGGAACTTGGAAAGTGGAGACCCATCTCACTATTAAATACAGATCTAAAAATATTAGCAAAACTTTTAGTTCAAAGATTAGGTAAGATAGCTGCATAAGTAATAGCTTGTTATAAAACATGTTCTATACTAGGTAGAGCTATAAAAAATAACCTCATCCAACTCCAGGAAATAGTTACAAAAGATCAGATTGAACAGTTACATGTTCTTTTGATCTCTCTAGATCAAGAATAAGCTTTTGATCGTATCTCTCATAATTTTCTTTTTCAAACATTAGCTTATCATGGAATATCTCAAAAATTCATAACATGGATTAAACTCCTTTATCAGAATGCAAATTTTAAAACTCTTGTTAATGGATTTTAAGGGAATTCTATTCGGATAACTAGAGGAGCAAGGCAAAGATGCATTTTAAGTCCTCTGTTATATGTCTTTTGCATAGACATATTAATTAAAAGAAACACTATGACATCAGAAATTCAGGGTATAGAAGTACAAAGAACCACATCACCGATAAAAACTATAAACATAATTGCCTAGGCAGATGATACATCTTTTCATGGCAGATACTAATTCCTGTAAAAAAATAATTGATGAATTCTCATCAGTATCAGGAGCAAATATTAATACCTCAAAAAGCAAAGCCTTATGCTTAGGGAATACATTTATATCTGGCATGAATAAGATATGTGACCTACAAATAGTAACAACTAATTTAAAAATCTTAGGTATCACATATGGGGATCAGAAAATGGAGAGATCAGACTGGGAAGGGAAACTACAAGAAGGTCACAGACTAGTGAACAACTAGAAAAATATGCAGATTCCAAAGAAAAAAAAGGAATGTACCTTAGTAAAACATTCCTATTACTACTATTTCCTAAGCAATAAGGCATTACCAGGGGTTAGATTAACAGTCTGTTTATCACCCCCCTTGGGGTGTAATGTAGCACGAGGCACAGCAGAGTGCCAAATTGCCCCCAGAAGGGTGATTAACTGACTGTTAATCTAACTCCTGGGAGTGCCGTATTGCTATTATAAAAAAAGTTCCAAAAGAAGAGGGTTAAACGAATACTTTTTGACTGTTCTTCTAATTTAGAGGGAGATTTTTAATAAATTAGTTCTTCCACCAACAGTTTTAAGATTGCTGATTCAAAATCAGAATGCATCATTCCAGTCATTCAACAGTGCTACAGGATGGAATGCTGACAGGAAGAATCCATGTGCCATTGTGATCAGGCTGTACATGACAGTATAACATGGATTAATGTAAGGCTGTTGGAATCCTAACAGCCAATCAGAGTTACAGCATTTCTGAGAACCTTTTTATAATGTACATTAGCACAATCTGCCCCTCCCCCAACTGGATTTAGAAACGTAAATCTATAGTTTATTCTTTCAAGCATTATGAGGAAGCTGGTTGAATCTGGTAAAAAGGAACTTTACATATTTACCAGTAAATAAGGGAAAATTAGGTATGATTAATCCAATAGTTTTCATTCATAATATTTTTTTTTACAGCAAACTTCACCAGCTTATTATTGGACAAACCAAAAAACTGGCAAACATGGGTAAAAAACTGGTTAAATAATATAATCCCATTATGGGAAAAAGGAAACAGAAACTTTCATATAGTTTTTAACAAATCTCACAGTATATTATAACAACACTAAAGAAAAGAAAATTATGGAAATTGACCCCAGAAAACATTAAAACATTCTCAAGGAAAACACTGTACCAATATATCATGGAAGAAAATTTTATGGAAACACTTATATTTTCACTAGGTACACAGGAAACCACTGAAAATACCTTAGCACAGTTGACAGAACCCAGAATACCAGAATATACCTGGAAAACAATCTGGCTAACATGTCATGGCAAAAGAGGAGTAAGAGATTCGCACAAACACAAACAACTATCTAAAAGATTTTGTCCAAGGGATATTTGTAACGGACTGCTAGAAACACAGTCATACTTATATCTAGAATGTAGTTATGTGCAAAACCTATTGAACTTAACAGCTAAAACTCTGAAAAAAAAGCAGAGTATAAAACTATCTCTTATGAAATGTTGATATTAGGAATTTACACAGTCCCTGGAAGAAATACTATCCAAGTACCTTAAGAATTATAAGTAGTTACTTGAAATAAAATTAATGAAATTAATAAAATGAAGTCTTTCAATGTATAATAAGATAAATTTCAAGTACCCGGTATTTATGAAAGAGAACTACACAACCTCACCCTTGAAAGGGGAGACACAGGACTCTAATGACCCCTTCAACTGTGAAAGCTGTATGAACAAAATATGTGGACGCAGATAGTGAGACTTCTGTTTGTCACAGTGATGCTATGGAAGCCCACCCTTACACTATACCTGAAGCCTATTACAACTTGGAGGGTTTGGACTTCAGCCATTTGCTCCAGCCAAAATGGAGAGAACAAAAATGGTCACAGCGGCAAGATTATGGAATGTGAGGGGCAATTTCAGCTTTAGAAAAAGGAGAGGGCCCAGATGAAGTGCCAAATGATCATCCTGATATTCCAATTTTGTTGAGAGAATGGAGCAAGTTGTCCTTAAAAGATGGACTGCTTTTCTGCTCTGTCCAGGACCTCAAAACAATGGTCCCCTGTAACCAGTTATTACTGCTGTGGAAGTATCGCAAAGTTGTCCATACAGCCCTTCGTGATGACATGTGGCTCCTCAGGCTTGAGCATGCCCTGAACCTTGTGCAAAGCCCCAGAATGGTATCTGACGTGCAAAAGCACTGCAAGAATTGTTCCAGGTGTGTCCAGAGAAAGACTTTGCCCCAGAAAGCAGCACAACTTGTGAACATTAAAACCAGTGAACCTATGTAACTGGTATGTATGGAATTTTTGCCACTGGAACCAGATAGCAAATATTACAGCCAAATTTTAGTCATCACTGACCACTGTACAAGGTATGCACAGGCCTACCCAACTAAAAATCAGACAGCCTGGACTGTTGTGCAGAAACTTGAGAAGTTTGTAACTCATTATAGTATACCCCAGTGCACTCACTCCGATCAAGGGCCTGACATTCAGAGCAGCTTAGTGAAACAATTTCTTGCTGCGCATGGCATTCAGCAGTCACACTCCACATCCAACCATCTTCAAGGGGACCCACAACCAGAAAGGTTTAATCGCACCTTGTTAGACAAGTTAGGTACGCTGGACCCAAAACAGAAAAGAAACTGGAGCCAGCATGTCCCCAGGTTGGTGCACGCCTACAACTGTACCAGAAACAGTGCTACAGATGCTTCTCCATACCTGTTACTGTTTGGCTGAGAAGCCCATTTGCTAATTGACTTGGTTTTCAGAATGTCTGCTGATGGAACTTCAAAAGAGTCCTACCTTGAATATACTAAACTCCTCAAGAAGCAACTGAAAGAAGTCTATCATCTGACTGCAGAAGTGACCAGTAAAGTCAGTGCTGCAAATAAACTTCGGTATGAGCAGAAAGTGCGTCATCAAGTTTACAAGTTGGAGACAGAGTTCTCCCCAAAAATCTTGGCCTCTGTAGAAAGCACAAGATAGCTGACTGTTGGTCTCCTGAGCCATATGTTATTTTAGAGAAGCTAACTGATTTACCTGTATACTGCATCCATCAAGAATGTGGCAGTGAGACTGTTAGAACTATCCACTGGAACCAAGTTCTGCATATTGGTCAGCTCGAGCCCACTTCAGAGACTGCAACAGAGCCTGGGCTGATACCTGCCAGAACCAAAAATGGTAACCAAGTCAATGAAAAGATGGCACCAACATCTTCTGACAGCACCATGTGCAATGACCTGGTTCCACTGTCTACTACAAATGACAGTTCAAACAATGAGAAGGACGAAGAAATATACTGGTGTTGACCTCCTATAAATGCACCTGGAGCACCAGATACTCCTATGGACTGGCCACAAGCAGACTGTAAAGAGACAGACACTTTGTACAGGTTAAATCCTAATACAGGACCATTGATGCCAAATGAAACCTCAGCTGAAGAGCAAGAAGAATCGTTTGTGGACATGGATGTAGAAGCAATGGTGGAGGACTTTGCATTAAAGACTGAGTGGAAGTCTGTTATTCCTAATTACACAGAGCAGGACACAGTGCCCAGAGTAGGCAGTGCACATCCTATTCCTATGGAAGAATCAGTGGTACCCCCAAAGTGTAGTAGAGTTTGTTAAACTACCCATGAAATTAACTTACAACCTTCCTGGTGTCTTCTCTGAAATCCCAGTGAAAGTGGTGCTTAAGTACATGGTGCCCATTGTTTATTCCTTGTCCATTGTTAATCATTGCCATACTGAATTGCACAATGGGGTTGGTAAATGTAATGATAGTATATCAAATTGGGTCAAAACTGATGGCAAATGCATTACTAATAGGTTTACAAGTACGTGTGTTAGAACTGATGCTTAACTGATAGAGAGGATGCTGGTGTCTAGTGTAATGTACAGTAATGCTGATACGTTTGAAATGCCTGATAGCTGGGAACTGATTGTTTATGTAGAAATTTTCCTAAAAATGTGATGCTTGACACTGCCACTATGGACTCTGGACAATATGGACATTAAGGCAGTGTCTTGTTGAGGATGCCAAGATTCTGGGAGGGGAGGGGAGTATGTAATCCCCCCATCCTCTTGTGGGGCTTATCTGAGATGGGCTACAGCCCTTGCTGGCCCGTTGTCTTGTTTTCTGCCTCCGGTCCCCTGTGCTGCTGGAAATGGGACTGGAGGGCTTCCTTCAGGAGTCCTTAGTGGGGTTCAGGCCATGGCTCCCTCCTTGAGCTCCATGGCTGTTGTCAACTAATTCCCTGTGTTCCTCAGTCCCATAGAGGTAGCATGGCTGAGATCATGTGCCTGTTTGTGCCTCCAGGCATCGGGGGGGGGAGTTTCTCAGGCAGCTGCTGCCATTAGCAATATGTCCACACATGCAGAAGGCTGTGCATGTGTCTCCCAAGCCTTAAAGGGAAACAGTGGGACTGGCACAGCTTTACCCAGACACTACAAAAATGCCTGATTAGTGCTTTTAGATGGTAACATTTTTTTAACAAATAACTCTAATTGATTTTTTACTGATTTAAAAACTGGCCTTCAATTTTCACTTTCTATTGCTGGCAGCCACCATTTTATGAGTAGCAGAGAGCTTCCTGAGCTCACTTTATGCTAATATGTCCTGCCAACCAATAGCTGAGGTCAAACAGGCATATTAGCATACAGTGAGCTCAGGAAGCTCACTGCTGCTCATGAAATGGCTGCTGCCAGCAACAGGAAGTGGAAGTTGTGGGTAGCTGTCCTAAATCATTAAATAAAGTCAGTACTGTCTGAAAGCACTAATTGAGAGTTTCTGCAGTGTCTGAGGAAAGCTTTGTCTTTTCCATTGTTTCCCTTTAAAGGAGCTGTGACTCCCCAAGAAACAGTTGACCATGCAGACATAATTAAATAACATTCCTGGCTGCAGGGCAGACATGAGAGCCAGGACACATGTGTTAAAGGCCTCTGGGCACTATAAAGGTAGTTTCCCAGTCTCCAAATGGCCAGTAGGACTGGGAGCCATATTAGTGAGATACGCATGTGTGTCCACAGCCTCAGAAAGCATGAAAAGGGCGCCTTTCTTTTTGGAGCCCTGATAGCCAAACTGGGCTCCTATGAAGCAAAATATGGATTTCCCTGGCCCCCACATAGGAAGTGGGGCCAGGGCATATTGTTAACAGCCCCTGAATGGGCTTTTAAAAAAAATCTGAGGGTCTGCAAAAGAATGCAGAATAATGTAAACAATGATGGCAGCCCTTAATAAATCTCACTTGCACCAAGAGTTATGGGAAGGGTCAGAGAGCACCTTCAGATCCCAGAAAAAGCCTGGTCAATTGGGGGGGGGAGTTAAGGGCTGCTATATAATGTGCTGCACCCTGGATTCTGGGAGGAGTCCATCTGAGACTGGAGATGAGGAGACTGCTTGGGGAGGGCTGCATGAGCCGTAGGCTAGACTTGGTGCAGTTAGGCCCCTCCGAGCCCAGAAAAATCTTTTTAGGCGGTGTGCCTGCTAGCCCTTGTTTTCTAGCAAGGAATTGAATTAAGCGGACTGCTAACCTGTTTTCCTAGTGAAATTTATGTGAACTGCTGTTCTTTAATTTTGAAGCCTGTAAACCTTTTGGGACTGTTTGAACTGTTTCCCAGCCAGGAAGAAGAGTTATTTGGGCTTGGCTTGAAACTGTTAGAAGCTCATCTGTGTTTAAGTTTCCTGTGGAATCTATTTTATCCTGCTAGATGTCCAGGGTGATTGTAAGTGTGCCCTGTACCCTGGACTGGTGAAAGGCCCAAGGGGTGAAAACGGCGAATGGCCCAAGGGGAGAAGGTGATGAAAGGCCTATCCCAGGTGAAGGATCCTACACCTACTTAAAATATCCAGCCTACAGCTGTTGTTCTCTGGGAGACTGTCTGCTGATTTCAGAGTGGTACTGCTAGTCTGTATCATTTCTCAGCACCTCCGAAGGCTTCAGAAACTGTGAGTACCTCTGGGCTGTGGCCCCAAGGAGTACTTTTCAAAGATAGATAGTTAGCTAGATATAAAGAGGCTGAAGTCCTGGGCAGGACTTTGTCAATCTGCAGGATAAGCACAGGCAGGAGATTGAAAAATTACTTGTTCCCTTGCTTTAGGGCAACTTACCAAGTTCTGCCAGTTCAAGTTCAAAAGACTGTTGTTCCCACTGTATCCAAAAATTGTCTTCAACCTTACATCATCTTGTTGGCCACCGGCAACCCAGTAAGGTACCCATTACAATGACAATATCAACTCTTACAGCCATGGGGTACAATGGGGTACACCCATGGGGGTGATACTGGGACTGTGTGGGGACAACTGTTGAAATCAAAATTGTTTTGTATCATTGTCACTGTTTTTGTATCTGTTTTTCTTTGTTTCTTTTTTAAAAATAAAGTATACTCAATTAAAACAATTGTACATTTTGTATCATCGTCACTATTTTTGTATCTGTTTTTCTCTGTTTCTTTTGGAAAAATAAAGTATACTCAATTTAAAAAAAATAGAAATCAAAATAGTTTGTTCTGTGTTTTTCTTCCCCTTCCCCCCTTCCTTATAATAAATCAGGGGTTAGTTTATTGGTGTTCATGGTTATTGCTTTGTGTGTATTGCTATTGTGCGGGGGAAAAGTTACTGGTGTGTGGAGGAAAAATAATATTTGTTCCTGGGGGGAGGTTAGGGCCAGATTGAATAGCCTTATATACCCCTGTTCCAGGTGGAGGCACCAAAACATATTACTGGTATTCAATTTGTGTATTGCACCCAAAAGAACCCAGGCTGACCCCAAGTAGGTCGGTGTTTGAGGGGGCGTCAGGGTATGCATGACAGAGAGGCCCCCCTTTACATGTATTTCCACGCAACCATCCAAAGAGTAGGCAGCATTATTAGTGGGATCATTGGACTTGGGGAGGTCAGATCTGCCATAGGTAGCTTTGCAAAGGGCAAGGCAGCAGACCCAGGTGGTCTACCAATTGAATTTTATAGGACTATAGGGAGCCCAGATGGAGATGGTTATACAGCATGTTTATGGAGGTCAGTGAAGTGGAGCTTTGCCCAGGAAAAGTAAGAGGGCCACAATTATGGTATTGCATAATGCTGGAAAAGATCCGGTAGAGTGTGCCTCATATTGACCCACCTCTTTGTTAAATTGTGAGATTAAACTTCTTGCGAAAATATTGTCTTCTCGATTCGAAAGTATATCACTTAGTTTTATCAGGCCAGACTTGACAGGCTTCATTAAGGGCCAGCTTTACATCCACAATATTAGAAGACAGCCTGCCAGCTCACAGCTTAGACAGAAGGTGCATGCACCCACAAGTCATGACTCATGCAGAATCAGAAAAAAGAACACTTTAAAAAAAATGTTTTGCTGGGGATGGGCCCATGTCTACAAATATTGATGGGACCCATGCCCCACGGGCCTATACAACCTGGCACCTATGGACAGGGTTGGAAGAAAAGGAGGGGATGTGGTGCTTTATGTGAGGGAAGGAATAAAAGCGATGGAGATACAGGGAATACGGCAGGTGGAGGTACTGTGGATCACCCTGGAGATGGGGAAACAAGCCACTATTCGCACTGGTCTGATCTACAGACCTCCAGCACAGCAGGAGGATTTAGACAAGTTACCAGGGGAAGCCACTGGCAAGATAGCAGAAAACTGGGAGGTGTTGCTGGTAGGGGACTTCAATCTGCTGGAGGTAGATCAGAGCCTCCAGCTGCAGCTTAAGCTAAAAGCCGGGGCATCCTGGAATCCCTGCAGGGGGTGTTCCTCAGGTAATTAGTCAGAGAATCCACTCATGATGGAGAAATATCAGACCTGGTACTCACTAACAGAGACAATGTTGCAGATGTCAAGATGGGAGGTCAGCTGGGAACCAATGATCACCTTACAGTGTGGTTCAATATCAGTGTAAACCCCCTCTGGGGGCTTACCTGTATTTGCCCCATTTTCTTTCACTGGCAGGCTGTCTTCTGCCCCTTCAGGGTGTAATCCATGGGAAGTGAGTTTATGGCAGGCTGTTTGGCCAGAATTTGCGAAGGCACAGTGGTGCTTTGATGTACTGACCGCCGTTGCAGTCAGAAAAGTAGGGAGTTTGTCTGTGGTCCCGGTGCCCCTTCCATGTCCCTGGGGACTGGAGACCTGAAGGAAATTGGGCAGAGGTCCATACTTGATGACAGTGGGGGGGGGTTGAACTCATGAATATTAATGAGTGGCTCCCTGCATATTAATGAGGTTGCTGCCTGCCACCTGGGGGGGGTACAATGTTTCGGCTGCAGCGACAGCCAAATGGTTGGAACCACAGCCCTGAGAGTGGGCCCATTTGACAGAGGACTGTTGGGGGGCTATATTCCAGTGGGACAATTGTGACAGTGGGCTAAGGTGTTGGGCTGCACCAGAGGTTGAAAGGGGAGAGACTGCCTAAGCGTGAAAGGGACTCCATGTAAACTAATGGGAGCAGACATGTTGTGACATTTAACCCCTTCTATTTCAGCCAATTGATGATCTAGGCACCCAAAACTATGACAGAGAGACTCCTGAAAAAATGAGGGGACTAATTCTGGTGCCTAGATCATGCCCCAATAAAAGAGTAGGGAATATTGATCACTATGGATATCAATTATTGAAAGGCTTCAAGAGCCAATCAGAACAGTGGGATTTCAGCTGGTACAATGAAGATTTACTGGGATTTCTTCAGTCTGTGGCAGGATTCTGGATGAGTCAGGACTGTGCTGTGGGAGCAGAGTTTGGACTTCAGGGGTTTACCCAGGCCCTAATCTGAGGAGTGTTGTTGCTGAAAGAATCCCCAGGTGCTTGCTGAAAGACTGGGTTGTGAAAGGAAAAAGAGAGAAAGAGACTGAACTGCGATCCTGTTTCTCCAGGTACTGAGAAGCTGTTTAACGAGAGTTGGGAGAAACTAAATGTGGCAGATACCCCGCACTGTGAAACTGAGCTAAATGAAAGGACTGAGCAGATTATCTGAGTTTTACAGTTGCTGCTGAAAGATCATTTGCTTGTGTGGACTGCAATTGCATTTTTTCCTGAAGAGGCAGAATGTGTGTGGTCACGAGGGTGCTAGCCAGGAAGTGTGTGTGTGTCCTGAGTGAACAGGTTAAAGTGGCTGAGAGCTGAAGTCTTGCTACAGCCGAAGAAAGGGTCGGACACTGCTGAACTGAGAGTGTGGACTGGTGTGCAGGGGGGCTGTTGCTGCTGAAAACCCTCCTGCTGAATTGCACTGGTATTGATTGAAATAGAGCCTAGTACCCACTTAAATTGGTTCTGGACTTCATTGGAGAGACAGCCCAAAATCTGTGCTTGTTGAGAGCTCAGTGTAGAGACTGCAGGAGGACCCTCACCATTTGGGAGTCCTCATCCAGAGCCAGGGAGGGAAGTCTCTGTCCCAGGAGGTCACGGGTCTTGCACCCGAGTGCTAGGGCACTCCGATCATGGGAGTAAGGCTTTGAAGCCACTCCCTGGTGTGGGCCTTCTGGGCCTGGTGTTGCCCTGCCACAGTGCTCTGCAGTGGGCCAGAAGCGGCTGAAGGTGGCAAGTGGCCAGAACTACAATCAAGGTGACCAGCCTCAAGATCCTCAAGAAAGTTCCATCTAAGTGGAGGGATCCTGGCTGGCCTGCTTCTTGATTTGCTGCACAACTCCAAGGGGCTCCATTTTCCCTTGGTGCTGAGATCTTCAAACTATGAGTACCTAGGACCTGGTTCCCAGGAGGAGAAAGGGGAAGTTGTTATTTAACAAAGTTCAAGCTTTACAATTTCAGGGCCCCAACAGCCAGCAAACCCATGGCACCAATCAGGCCTGCACCTAGTGGGTACCCCTAGGGACAATACAGGGACACTGGTACCAGTGGGGGAGGGCTTTGTCTGCAGGACCATATGTTTGAAATTGCATATCTCACTAATGTTTCTTGCCTTCACAGCAACCCTACATCCAGGTATGCCTTTCCATATTCCTTACCCCCAAAGAAAGCTATGAATTTGTTGTTTGAATCTGCTGTGTTAGTGAAATTCATTGCATGTACTTATTGCTGAAATATATGGTTTCTGGCAGAATAAGGTATTCAGGGACACAATGTGCAGAGTGGCTGGTTGGGGAGGTGGGTAGGCACAGTATCCCAGAGGGCCGTGCCAAACAGATATCCAGCCCACTAATGCTTTACTCTAGATGGAGGCACCATGCTATTTTCATTATTTCTGGGAAGGAACTCCCAATAGTCACTGTAGCAGGACCCAGGACCCTTACCGGGTATCAGAGACAGTCAGCAAGGGGGGGTAGCCCATTGGCATATGGTCTGGGGCTACATCAGGATGGTTGCAGAAGTGAACCACAGAAGGGCAAGTGTTCCAGACTTCAGGATGGCAGATTTTGAAAAAATGGGTGAATGCCTCAGGGATGACCTGGCAGGGGAGGAAGTACTTTTCTTCAGTGTTCACAGAGGAGGGAGAAAAGGAGGGGCCACAAAAAAGTAGCAGGAGATTTAGAGGGAGTAGGCTGGACACTAGTAATTGTTTGAGAAGAGAGTCCTGAAGGGTCTCACAAATCTCAAGGTAGACAAAGCGATGGGGCTAGATGGGGTGCATCCAAGGGTACTGAGAGAGCTCAGGGAGATATTGACTATATCTCTGACAGTCCTATTTAACTCATTGTCTCCTAGCAGATGCCTGTAGGTGTCGGTAAAATACACTGGTGTGTCCTGAGGATGCCTACAGAAGTCAGCTACTGACTTCCTGTGTGCCCTGGCAATGTCTGGAGAAGACACATATATTTTAATATATAATGTAACAGAATATAATATATCTTTGACTGCATAGCACCATTGGAAAGGTAATTATGTGCTGAACAATTTTGCCACTGATATTCTGTCTATATCATGTATACTTTAGGAGTCATTCGTATTTGTTTATGGTATGGTGTGTATGGCTTATGTTGCCTGTTTTAGTGAAAATTTTTTTTTGCTGTTTCAACCAGCATAGGAAAAAAAAAAAAATTATATGTTATTCTTTGCATACAATCACTGGAAAGGTAATTTTGTGCTGAATAACTTTGCCACTCATACTTTGTGTCTAGCACTTATGGTTCTTGAGCTATTAGGATTTGTTTGTGGCATGCTGACTATAGCTTGATTTTGCTTAGAAAGGCCCAGGATTTACTACTAACAGTATACAGGAGACAAGTGGTGCAACTTCAGATACAGTAGCTCCTGTGGAGGCAATGAGTTAACAACTTACGGGAAACAGGAGTGGTTCCAAGGGACTGGAGGAGGGCAGATGTAGTCCCTCCCAGTATGCACCCTGTATGGCGACACTATTACAGCAAAAACGTCAATGCAGACAACATCGACATTTTCACTGTAATAATCTGCCTAAGACCCTGGCACTCTGTCTCCCAGTCCTGCACCCCCTCCCCAATCCAACTCCAACTTGGAGTTAGAATCCTAGAGATTGGAGGGTGCGCGGGGCAGAGCCCCTCCGCATTGGTGGTTCGGGGCAAAGCCCCCCCAATGAAAAAACAGCCAGGGTCTCCAGCCGGATTCATGTCAACCGCAAGTTGCGGTTGACATAAATCTGTTGCTGTGATGGCGGTCGACAACTTAGTTGTCGAACCGGCATCGTTGAGTCATCCCTCCCACTTCACAAAAGTGGTAGAAGGGAGGAGGCTGGCAACTATAGTCCAGTCAGCCTGACATTGGTGGTGGGAAAATAAAAGGAATCACTGCTGACAGAAAGGATTGTGGAATATCTTGAATCCAATGAGTTACATGAGCCGAGACAGCATGGATTCAAGGGAGGAAGGTCATGCCAAATGAGTCTGATAGATTTCTTTGACTGGGTGACCAGGGAATTAGATCAGGAGTGGTGAATATGGCCTACCTAGAGTTCAGTAAGTCTTTTGACATGGTTCCACACAGGAAATTCATAAGGAAGCTGGACAGCTTAAGGTTGGGTCCTATGGACACTCTATCTTCCTTCCCTAGGCCGGCCCCTGAGTGTCTTGAGTCCATTCCCAAACTTGAGTCACTGGCATGGCAGCAGGGAGGCAAGTATGCTTCAACCTGCTGCACCACTGGGCAGGCTTCTTAACCAGTTTCTTACCCAGTTTATCACCTTTGGACCCAAGTGCTGAGATGGCCACTCAGCTCATACATGGAAGGTTTGAGCTGCGCATTGTAAGTTAAAATTTAAGTATTTTTGCTGGCCAAAAAAATTGTAGCACTAGTTTATTTAGCTAATCGGGCAGGCTACTTCCGAATGAGTTGCCCGCCCGAATCATGTCAGTAGCTGTTTAAATATGATGCACCCATTTTACATTAATAGAACTGTAACCTTCAAATTAAATATATGAAATATAGCACAATTTTATTTATAAACAAATGCAAAGTAAAAGTGCAAAGTAATGTGTGTTCCCACTTGTCTATTTTTGCTCCCTTCTATATTTTTCAAATCAGAATCTTTCTTGCTCCCCCCCCACCCAGGGCTGCAGGTGGCCATTTGTGGGCAGATCAACAGCACCCTTCCACTTCTCAATCCTCCAAAATTGGCATCTGATGGATAGACTGTACTTAAAATAAAACAGTACCCTGTGACAGTCAAGATTTATGCAAGACCCTTATGTTGTAGCAATAACATTCACAGAATCTGGAGACATACTCAAATAAAAGCTTCAAAGGTTATTTCTCATAACAGTATTTCTTATCAACCTATTAGCATCTGTTGTGTTAGCTTAAGGTAGTTTTTACTTCTAGACCCTGACAAATTGCATGACTGACGCTGCACTCCAGAAATACGAATAAAATAAAAATAGACCCAGTGTCTAATCTTAACCATAAATGCTACTGGCAATGATTCTCAATCAGTTTCAAGAAATTAGACATTTTCCATTTGCATTTCTTAAGTTATATGAAATTTCAGATTTTATGTGGTATGTTGCTAAACTCTTGTACTAAATAAAATAAATCTTATTTTGCCAGTGAGTGATGCCAACGGTCACTGGAGGCTGGAGTTCCAGACTATGCAAAATTCACATTAAAGGTATACTAAACCTTATTCAATAAAAGAGAGTCTATTTTCCACCATACCTTTTTGCTGCTGCTCCTCATACAGTGATTGGGCAGGGCTGTCCTTCCCCTGCTGCAACTCAAGACCACAACATCAAATGTTCTCCAGTCCCTGACTCTGTTCTGCCACCCCCTAGCTCCGGTCCCTTGGTGCCAGTGGCATGTAGCAAGCACAACACATGCCCATTCTCGGCTTCTCCAACTGATCAGACCAGGCACACATACTATACAGGTCAATGAGAGACATGAATCAGATGAAGCAGACTCAGTCCTACATGCCAGTGCCCCTCCCCTGCATTGCGGCTGAAGACCCTGTCTCAGATCACTGTTATCAGCCCTCCTTGAACACCTACTATTGCACTACTCAGCTTGAAGGGCTAGGGTTCTCCGCTGAACTGTGAGTGCTTCTACCTCTTGGAGCCTCGCCATGGCTGAGACAGCACTCTCCATTCAGATAATTCTCCCAGGTTCTCTAATGACTTTCAGTCTCAAGGATGATTGCTCCCCATCCCCAGTTGCAGCTCCTTCTTCTCCACTACAGTCCAAGCAGCTCAGTAGCTGAGTCAATGTCTGACTCCAATAACCATCAGTCCCCATGTAGATGTGAGAACTGAGTAACCATAACCCCCGAGACATTTTGGTGAATGATGCCAAATCAAAGAAACAACCCCAGCCCTGCTCACTCTGCACAGTGACAAAGTCTGCTAACCAGGCAGACACACACTTTCAGGTACTCCACTCGCTGTCTGCTTGCTGATGTCTACCACTAGTCCTCTGGTGCACTCATGTCACAGTGACTGTTGCTTAGCCAGAACAGATGGTTGGCTCCTCCCCAGCGACCCAAATGAAGCTTGACTACACAGACAGGCAGCAAGCTAAAGAAAAAAATTAATACTGTACATGCTGTATGAACAGAAAAAGCTCAAAAAAAGGCCCTCTAGAAAACAAGGGCCCCTATACACAAGCGCACTTGGTGTCAGTGTAATTCCAGACCTAGTGAAAAGGAAGGGTGGTGGGAAGAAAGAGCTGTAGCTTAAGTAGGATTTGCGGTAATGCTGTTGGTAGGGAAAAATGGGCAGACTACATGGGCCAAGTGGTCTTATCTGCTATCAAATTTTATGTTTTCTGTATTTCTATGATTCAAGTCATAGTGGAAGGTAGTGTCTCTGAATGAAAGGAGCCTGAGGCTCAAAATGGCAGGGCTGCAGTCACTGATGGCTGAGGGAGAGGTGGACATAGCAGCCATCACAGTGATATGGACCATGCCGAATCATAACTGGGACCTCTCTGTCCCCAGGTATAAACTATATAGAAGGGACACGGGGTGGGAAGAGGAGGGGGGGTGTGGCTCTGTATGGCAGAGAAGAGATAACCTAAACTAGGAAGGAGGAGGGCAGATGGAAAGACAGAGGTGTTGTGGGTAAAGGTACAAACATAAAAGGCAGAAAGCTTAGGATAGGAGTGGTGTACAGGCCACCAAACCAGGATGAGGAATTAGACAAGGAACTGGAGTCCAAAACTATGGAGAAGGCCAGCAGTGGAGATGTAGTAATTATGGGGGACTTCAATCTGCCTGAGGTAGATTAGAAGCTGCCTGCGTCAAAGTCCAACTCCATTAACCATCAGTCCCCATGTAGATGTGAGAACTGAATAACTTTAACCCATGAGACCAGAGGAACAGAAAGGATCAGATTGTAAGGCTTAGGAAATGGGGAGGGTGTGCTAAAAAGGGTGTAGCACAGGCAGAAGTATTTAATGAGCACTTCTGTTAAATGTTTACCAGGGAGAAAGATGGGCCCTTGCCCAAAGGGTCAGGAATGGTGGGCATGGGAGGGGAGGGGGCTACAGATGGAGAAATCCCAGTAGGCAGGGTGTCTGAAGGCTTCAAGTCCCTCCAGGTGAATAAGGCACTAGGGCCAGATAGGGTGCACCTAGGATACTGAGTGAGTTGGCTGGGGTCCTGGTGGGTCCACTGACGGACTTGTTCAACACCTCACTGACCTCTGGGTGCATGCCAAGGGACTGGAGGATGGTACATGTGGTACCCCTCCATAAGAGTGGTCCTATGGACGACCCAGGTAACTACAGGCTGGTATGCCTCACTGCGATAATGTGCAAGATCATGGAATCTATCCTTAAAGAGAGGATTGTGAACTTTCTCGAGGACAACGGACTCCAGGACAGCGGGCAGCATGGATTTATACAGGTAAGATCCTGCAAAACAAATCTAGTCGACTTCTTCGATGGGATAACAAGGTCACTAGATAAGGGCAATGTGATAGATGTCCTCTACCTGGATTTCAGCAAAGCCTTTGACTCAGTTCCTCACAGAAGGCTGATTAGTAAGTTGAGGGACATAGGAGCAGGGGAAAAGCTGTTAAGGTGGGTCGATTCATGGTTACAGGATAGACAGCAAAGGGTGGTAGTTAGTGGAGAAGTTTCAGAACCCAGAGCCGTAACCAGTAGGGTCCCACAGGGCTCAGTACTAGGACCAATACTGCTTAACATCTTCATTGCAAACATATTGGTGGTGATAAAAGTAAGATCAGCCTCTTTACTGATGACAAGAAGATCTGTGCAGAAGTAAATAGTGAAATGGATGACAAGATCCTCCAAGAGGACGTGGCTACACTAGAGAGATGGTCAGACACATGGCAGCTAGGATTCAACACAAAAAAAGCACAAGGAGCCAGAAACCCTGGAAATAGCTACTGGTTAGGTGGTTGAAGCTATCACTTACTATGGAGGAGAGGGATCTGGATGTACTGGTAACTGGAGAAATGAACCGCTCTGTGCAGTGCAGGAGGGCAGCAGCAAAGGTGAACAAAATGCTTGGGTGCATCGCTAGGGATATCACATCCAGATGGGAGAAGGTCATTCTGCCCCTGTTCAAGTCCTTGGTGAGACTGCATCTGGAGTACTGTGTGCAGTACTGGTGACCCTATTTGAAAAGGGACATCAAGCTGCTGGTGGGGATTCAGAAAAGAGCAACAAAAATGACCCAGGGGCTGCAGGGCCTTATGAGGAGAGACTGAGTGAGATCAACATGTATTCCCGGGAGGATAGAAGATGGGGGGGGGCATGATTGAGACCTTCAAGCACTTAAAAGGCATTAACAAGGTTAGCATGGAGGGTTTGTTCAGGCTGAAATGTGGAAAAGAAACCAGAGGACACAGCCTGAAGCTGGAGGGCTGAAGATTCAGGAGGGAAATGAGAAGGCACTGTTTCATGGAAAGAGTGGTGACAGGGTAGAATGCACAGCCTGAGAAATTGGTAGCATTAAAGACAGTGGTTAGCTTCAAGAGAGTCTGGTACAGAGTCAAGGGAAGGGTCAGGGTGAAACAGAAAGGTAAGGGGGTAGCAGCAGCTTGCTGAACTGGGTACTGCACACTTGATAAGACTTGAGAGATTTGAAGGCCTTTTTCTGATGGCAAGTTCGTGTGTTCATATGTTTGTATGCTGCCACCTGTTCCAGGACTCAGGTGCTGCTGGATGGATTTCAGAGTGGGTTTCTCACACAATGTGTCTTGAAGCTCATCAGGGAGAGGGCCATACTGGACCTGGCCTGTCTAACGGTGTGCATGTCAAAGATGTAAAAGTGCAGAAAGCAACCACCACACTGTGTGGTTCATTCTGGACATCAGCAGGGAGAAGATTACACCAAAAACAAGAGGCAGACTACAGTAAGATGGTTGAGATTCTGTGAGGGTACATTGCTGGGATCAGGAAGGAAATACAGGTGGACCAGAAACAGGCCATAATCAAGGAGGGGCTGTTTGCGACTACTAATGTGTCTGCCAAATTCAACAGTAAAAATTCTAAAGCCAAAAAGCCCAGCTGGAAGCTGGCCCAGTGGTGCTGGGGTTTGAGGTGCTAGACTCCACACCTCGCACCATGCTGGTGACCTGAGTTCAGGAATGAGCCCGGGCCGCCGGGGGTCAGGAGGGAGGGGGAGAGAGAGGATCGAGCATCTGGAGGACTGCTCTCCTCTCTAAGGGGGGTGGAGGTTTGCCATCCCGCTCGCTGACTGCCCTCTGGCGATGACTGGTGGGTGGTACAGTTTAGGAGGGCATGTGCCGGCGTCCTTACGTTGGTGCGGGGGGGGAGAAAATGGAAAAAGGAGCTGGCACACTCCATGATGGCCACACCAGCACCCCAACCGGTCCCCCGAAGTCTGGATTTCACTCCGGGAGTGGAGGTAAAGCCATCGCCCCTTCGCCCCAGCTCTGCCACAGGGGGAAACCTGTGGGGGAATTAGGGGGGTGTCGGATCAGGGAATGGTGTGGCTGGAGACTGAGTCCCTCTGAGGGAGGGACCAGAGCTGCCTGCCAGGGGGGGAGCAAAAACACCTATACAGAAAAAGAAAAGCCCAGTTGGAGTGATAGGAACGTAGCCCAGGTGGTAAAGGGTATGAAGTTAGCCTTCAAGAAGTACAAACACCCAGAAAGATGAGAACTGAGAGGAGTAGAGTACCAAGGCAAGGGAGGAGGGCAGAGCAATCTGAGTGGCCAAGGCCAAGAGAGAGCTGCAGCTGGCAGAGGGTATGAAAACTGTGGAGAAGGCTTTCTTCCCATCTATCAGGTAGAAAAGGGATATGAATGATGGGATAGTCAGGTTGAGAAGTGAGGGAGGTGGGGCAGAGGGATGTGAAGAGAAAGCAGAAGTGCTTAACAAGTACTTCTGTTCAGTCTTCACTATGGAAAAAGATAATCCAGTACTTCGGGGGGGGGGGCAATGGGGGACACACAGATGGGGAGATTGAAGTTGATAGGTTGAGAAAAGACTTAAAGGCCCTGAAGGCAGACAAATCTCTGGGACTGGATGGCATACATCCGAGGGTGCCGAGGGAGTTGGCGGTTGAGCTGCTGGGTCCCCTGATGGACCAGTTTAACATCTTACTGGTGCAAGCCCTTCCCTCCCTGTCTAGGGGTATCTGTATGGTAAAACTAGTGGAAGGGGGGCCACTGTAAACCCAAGCAACACAGTCCAAAGACAATGGGATTGTGCTCATTACCTGGTTCATCTGATGGAAGTGAGTGTGCCTCACTTAAACAGGGAGCAAGAACACTTCTTAGCTGTAGATAGAGAGCTGTAGGGGGCAAGGGTGATTAGCAGGCACAAAATGCACAGTTCAGATTGATTAAATCCACTGTCCACTCCAGAATCAAAATGCAACAAACAGGTTTAATTAACAAGAACGTTAATGAACCACTCCATGTAGCATGGGGCCAACGCCTTCAGTGGGGGCATCCACAGGCGGACACCTTAGTTTTCCTGCAACAGTCTCTTTTGCCAACTGACTGAATTATTTCATGCCGTAATCCCTCAAACCATCAAGGCTACATTCCTGGCAGCAGCAATACTGTGGGCTGAAACAGGTCACACCTAGAGGTAGCTTGTACTTAACAGCATTTCCATTTTAATTCCCTTCTTTCCTTCCACAGGCTTCTCTGGCTCACTTTCCATGCCTTGATTCTCAAACACTAGGCATTCACTAGGGACTATAGCCCTGTTTACATGGTCACATTTGCACTGGAGTAACCCATGTGCACGGGTTGCTCTAGTGCAAATGTGACTGTGTGGACATGTACCCGATTGGGGTAAGCTGCTCGCTAAGAAGCTCCCAGATTCTCTGGCAAGCTTGGAGCATCAAGAGGAGCAAGCAGCCTACAGCAGCTTAAGTGGCAGTGTGAACTGCCTGTGCCACAGCAACCCATCCATCTGCCAGCAGATGGCTAGCTCTTCCCTAATGCACGTTTCCTCACCAGCACTGATTGCAGCAGTCCAGAGAGGGGCTGTGTAGACAGACAGGATGCGGGTAGCAAGTGGATGGGACCGTGCTGTTGCGGTATTTGTTTTGTAGGGCTACTGCTGTGTAAACATGGCTTATGACAGCACAAGACGTTTCTATTGTCCCAATCCCATTTCCAAACTTGGCCTTCCAATACACTTTCTCCACCGGAGGGGGTAGAGTACCTTACACTGTATGGTGCACTTTCTTCACTTTTAGGTCTTACACAGTCAGAACTGGTGTTCCTTAGCAAGAACAAAACCATTAAAGAAGCTTCTGGACACCCAATCACTGAGGCCATGTGCTCAAACTGGCTTCCAAGGGAATTCTGCATCTCGATCTGGAAAACAGCGCGCCTCCGCTCCTGCAGTGATTCCAACCTCTGGACTGTCTTCACCCATGGGACTAATTGCCATGCCACATGGAGCACCCAGACAGTCTGCCACCCTGCCGGGGTCTCAACCAACCATTCCTCACATGGACCTTTCCCTACCTCCACAGGCTACCCAGCTTGGGAGTCACAACTCTGCAGTGGCCACCAGCAAGGGGAAAAGGGGTAGTGTTGCCACAACAACACCCTCAACAATCCAGGCTGCCACCTCTGAACCGCGTCCCGAACCCAATTTGCCATAGCAGGCCCGCCCACTGGACACACTCTGACTCCATGATCTGCACTCGCCCATGGGCAAGACTACTTAAATTACAAGGGCCCCATTAGTGCGTACCCTACCAAGGTGCCAAAGTTCACTTGGCGGGCCTCCATACTTCATTTTTCTCCCTGGGCTTCAGCTTCCAAATGCACCGACAGACCCAGAACCTTCGGCTCCAACTTTTCCCCCTTCTGGTCACACTCTTTATCAGACTGAACCACTGCACTGCTCACACGTGGATCTTCAAGAGAGGAGGGCTGGGGTGGAAGCATCCCACCCCAGCCCACCACGGCCCTCCTGCCGAATTTGCAGGCCCACCCCCCCCAGATTTCTCTCTTCCCTGGCTCTCCCCCCCCCCGGTTCGAAAACCTCTCTATATAACTCTGAGGATGGGGCTCCCTGCCAGCAAGCAGGCCCAACATCCCAGACCTAGTGGCACCAAGCTCTCTCTCTTTCTGAGCTACACCTAACAACCAGAATTAACTAGTAAGTGCCCAAAGGGTGCTTACACTGGGGTAAGAGAAAGTAGCCTCAGACTGGAGGACAGCACATGTAGTGCCACTACACAAAAGCGGGCTGATTGACGACTTTGGTAACTACTGACCAGTCAGTCTGCCCTCAGTAGTGAGGAAACTCATTGAAATCGTACTGAAAAAGAAAAGACTGATAATCTTTCTGGAAGAAAATGGATTCCAGGACAGGAGGCAGCACGGATTTGTCTCTGGGTGGTCCTGCCAGACTAATCTGACTGATTTCTTTGACTGAGTAACTAGGACAGTGGACAGAAGCTAAGTGGTGGAGATCCTGCATCTGGATTTCAGTAAGGCCTTTGACTCTGTTCCCCAGAGGAAATTAAGGAAGATAGAGGATGTGGGGGGGGGTAGGGGGTAAACTACTTATGTGGGTTAGAGACTGACTGCAGAGGGTGGTGCTCGTGAGGAGTTCTCAGAGGCTAGGCTAGTAACTAGTGGAGTTCCGCAGGGCTTGGTCCGGTGTTTTTTAACATCTTCATCTGTGCTATTGCAGGTGGGATAAAAGGTAAATTATGCCTGTTTGCAGATGACAGAAAGCCCGGTGGGAGGGTAGACACAAAGGAGGGAAGACGGCACCTCAGAGAAGAACTGGCTAAACTAGAGAAATGGTCAGGTGTTTAACAATTGGGGTTGAAGGCCAAAAAGTGTAAGGGGTCTATCTCCAATGGATTGCTGTTGGAGGTGTAAGGCCCCCAATGCTGACCTCTTGCATATTCTCTGGCAATGCCCATCTCTTATCCTCCTATGGTCAGCTGTGGCCCAACACTGCTCAAAGATATTAGGGTCTCCCACCCCGTTGGACCCCGACTTGTAGGTCTCCCCCTGCAGACCACTAGCCTCATAGGGCTGCAAATATTGTGGATAATGCAGGCCTCAGTTGAGGTAAAAAAACTGATCCTGAGGTGCTGGAGGACCACTGAGATACCAATGTTTGGGAAGTGGCTTTCTGCTATGGAAACCTAGCCTCCCACACAGGGATATTGCACTACAACAGAGGAAGCCTGCATAAGTATGAAGTAATTTGGTACCCTTACTTAGACTATATCTCAAAGACTTGCCAGATACCAGTAAGCAAATACTCTAAGGACAACTTTAGGCCCCCATGAATCACTTACAAGATGTGGCTAGACAACTTAGCCTTGAATGTGTGCCATTTTTCTAGGCATCTGGACCCAATGATAGGTAGTTTACCACTAGAGCCCATAAGGCATACAGGAGGAGAGGAAGCAACCCCCTCCCTTAACCTCCCTTAACCTGTGTCTGCTGAATCAACTTGTTGACTTGTCTGAAACTCACAGACTGTGGTACGGTCATGTTATTTCCTTCCCATTTACTTTCTATATCTGTAAATGAGATTTCATATGTGAATGTATTTGGCTGCGTAACACCTGCATGTCATTGTGAAGCTCCATCCTTTTAGCTTGTTGATTGTAAAAAAATGAAAAGATCTACTCAACAAAATGATTACCTCTAAAAAAAAAAGTGTAAGGTAATGCACTTGGGGGCAAGGGTACCTGCTGCCCAAATACTGGCTGAGTGGTATGCAGGTTACTAGCTCAGAGGAAGAGAAGGACTTGGGAGTGATTATCATGAATGATCTGAATCACTCAACATACTGCAGGAAAGCAGCAACCAAAGCAAATTTGATGCTGGGCTGCATAGCCAGTGGTATAACCAAGAGGAAAGTGGAGGTCATTCTGCCACTGTACAGATCCCTAGTTCAGCCACATTTGGAGTACAGTGTGCAGTACTGGTGCCCTTACTGAAAGAAAGACATCAGCCTGCTGGAAATGGTCCAGAGAAGGACAACCAAAATGATCCAGGGACAGCAAGGCAGAACATATGAGAAGAGACTCAGAGATCTTAACTAATGTACTCCCCGGATGATAGAAGAGAGAGTGCTGACATGATCAGAACTTTCAAGTACCTTAAATGTTTCAACAGGATGACCTTTCAGGGTATCTTAAACCTCAGTTGGATCAGGACCACTAGCTGGCCATGTCACAAGCTGGTGGGGGGATTCTGGAGGGAAATTAGGAGGCACTTTTTATGAAGAAGGGGGGAGCAAAGTTGAATGAGTTGCTGAAGAAAGTAGTCTCCCTGAAGACACTGGACAGCTTCAAGAAAGGTTGGGACAGAGTAAAAGGAAAGTTGCATGCTGGGAAAAGGGTGTGGGAGGACATTGGTAGGGAGTAAGGAGTAGATAACAGAGAGGGGACCAGACCCCTCAGTAGACACTGAGGGGTTTGAAGACTCAAACAGACATGACTGACCGCAAAGCCTTTTTCTGCTGGTTCACTTGTATGTTTGTATGTTCAAGATAAAAGCTACAAAGGCTGTAGGGGGCATCTTATGGAGTGTTATCAGTATAGAAAGAACTAGGGTAACTTTTCCTGTACCTCCATTTTGTGGAATATTTTCAATAATAAATGTAAAAATGTACTATAACTTTCATAGTTTTTTCTTGAGTTTATTGTTTGTGTTATTGAAATACACGATACATTCTGCTTCTGGACACTGGATAAGCCAGGTTATTTTCTTCTGCTGTTGCCACTGCTAGTATGAGGGGAGGAGATGGAAAGAGTTAAAGTCACCTAATGGGCAGTCACCATTATGTAAACAGTGGTCAGGTCACTGGTCCACATGCCTGTGGTCACATAAACTATTTGCACAGCTGGAAATTTGAGGGAATGTGACACACTCTTAAGGACTGCCATGTGCAGGTTATGCAATGGCACTAATGCAGAAATATGTGCAGTAGTGGAGGTGATACCTTCATACATTGAATTCCATCCAGGCCTTAAAACTAGAGCTTTTGCAGAGTAATTAGTTTGCCACAAATAACCATTTTGACAGGTGTAAAGTCCATGATATTTTCTGCATGGAATTATGCAGTTTCCATCATTCAGAAGGCAAACATTATTGCAGAATTCACAATTCCACCTGTGGAAATGGCAGAATACTGTATGTGGAGTTGTAAGAATTATGAGGGAATCTACTTCCATGGTATTTCCAAAAATGACAGAAACAGAGCATCAGAAGCTCTTGTGTCCCTACTTAAAACCATCATTGTTGACAAATGAAAGTTAACAAATTACTAGTCTCTCACCAACCGCTTTAGTTATTTTCTTGGCCTCTGGTCAGTTAAATGCAGATTTCTGTGTCCTGTATACACTGAGTGAGAAACATTTTTTGGCTGTTTGAGACTTTACAACTGCATTTTCTTTTTGGCAGGCTGCTGTGCCTGGGAATAGAGGTAGCTGGGACTCTCTGATGAGGAGGAGTGCTGATTAATGGGTAAAAGTAATTTGCAAATACAGTAGATGATGGCACTGTGTATATAGATGATGGCATTGTTATGCTGCCAGAAGAAGCTGCCTTCCTTTACCCTCTCTAGGGATGCATACAGTGTTTAAGACCCCTATTATCTTTACTATCTGTTGATGGAATAGTTTTTCTCTTCTTCTATTTGTCTCTCAGGGTCTTTGGAAACATGAAGCAAAATCCAAGGCCAGAGATCGTACTGTTTTTTTTTTCTTCCAGGACTTTTGTGTGGCCATGGCCACCACCATCCCCCTCTTCCCTCTCCATCTTGTCAGACAGAGGTCTAGGATCAATGTCCTCCATTTTGGAATCATGTTCTGTGACTGCCCTCCTGTCTCTTCTGTACTGGTGTTTATGAGAGGGGGGGTCCAATCCCTAGCCAAAAACAACCACTGTTGTTATCAACAGAACTCAGTTCTACTACTTTCAAAACATTTCAGAACATTCTATTCTTTTTGTTGTTTTTTACTAATGGTATTTGCATAAGAATGGTGTCCCCGTCAAAAAAAATGGAACATGGCCAATAAACCTGTTTAAATCTTTTCTGAAAAGAGTGAAGAAACACCCACTGGACACAGACTCACAGTGCTACCATACCTCCAAAAAACAAATAACTGAAGTTGCTTCCACAACAAAAAAAAACACAAAAAAGCTTACATAAAAGCCCAAACAGACTTGCAACTGTAGCGGAGACAAAAAAAGCAGCACACATCTTGTCTACTAGGCTTGTACTAGCAAGAGGCAAGGGCTGCCTGAGCACTATGTCCACTAGCTGGTCTGGCTGCAAAACATTCTCTTGGGCCTGTAAGGCATACTTATAGCCCCACCAGCCTCTCACCGGGGGGGCAGATTGCCGACGGCCCCCAAGAGGGTGGGGCAAGGAGGGCTGCCCACCAACAAGGAGGAGGCGGCCCCCCAGAGCAAAGAGCCCAATTCGAGGATATCCTCGGAGAGGGCTGGACCAGTCCCTCCCTACAGGGAGGGGCACAGCAGGTACTTTTAAGGAGCTGTTCCAGGGGATCTCGCCCTCCTGGAACAGCTCCTCAGCAAGAAATTTTTGTTCGCTTCGGTTTGCCTTTTTTAAAATCCGGTTTTTCGGTCTTTCCTTTGTTCTACTGCGTGGTCCAGCAGTTTGCTCACCTATTTTCATTTTTTGTTTTTTCCCGTTTTAGTCTTTTGCTGTGTGTTCCTGAACTGAGGTAAGTGTTTTTCATTTAACTTTCTAGAAATGTGCCATTTTTTGGAGCCTGCAATCCCATTTCAGTGGCCTGCAATTTTAGGGGCCTGCAATCCCATTTCAGTGGCCTGCAATTTTAGGGGCTAGCTCTTACCATGCTTGTGTGTTCTTTTCTCGGCCTTTAAAGTTTGTTTTAAGAAGCTGCCATAAAATGGGGCTCTCTTAAAAGGCTGTAGTTTCAGGTTTGCTTGGTAATCCCCTTAGTAAAAAAAAAAAAGGTTTTGTTGGCTTGGCTGGGTTATTTCTCAGTGCTTCCTTGGTCTTTTCATGCTACATTCTTTGGGCTGTTCCGTTGTTCCCAGCACCCACGTGGCTTTTCCTATGTTTGTCCCAGGTGTCCTTCTCCCACCCCAAATTTTTTTTGTTTTTTTGCTTTTTGCTTTTTGCTTGATGGGGCATTTACTTTCTGCCTCCCCTGCCTCCTTCTGGCAGCAGTGTGGGTGTGTTTTTCTTCTTTTCAGAAATTGGTCCTATAATTTGGTAGGGTAATGCAGGTTTTTTTGGTTCCCTGGTGCCACTGGCTCCAGGCATCCGTGGTCCCTCTGGTCTTGGCCTTCTCTAGGTGGCCATGCTTTCGCCCTCCTTGGATATTCCCCCCAGCTCACCCATTTCTCTTGGTTTTTCCTTGGTCCCCCTTTGGCTCATTTCCCCCCCATTCTTCTTTCTTGTCGCTGGGGCATGTGCATCCTCTCTCTCCTTTGTCAGGTGGCAACACAATTTTGTGTGTTAGAGGTTGGGTTGGTAATTTTTGTTGTAGTAGTGCAGTTGTTCCGTGCCTCCTGGTGCTGACCAGGTCCCTGGTCTGGATCCCCCCTGATTTCTGCCTTTAGTCTGCCATGCTCCCTAGCTCCATTTGGTGTCTGGGAGCCTGTCCTGTTGGAGGGGTGGGGTGGGTGGCCTTCTCGGTCTAGCTCTGCTCCACATAGTGAGCTGCTTGGTTAGGTGGGTTTTTTTCTCCCTCTCTTCCTCAATTATTCTCTCTGCACTTCCTTTTCCAGTAGCATCTAGGGGTATTTTCTGAGGATCTAGGAGCTCTTGCGCAATGAGCATAAATTCTTCGGGGTAATGGAGTATTGTGCAGAGCAAGTATATAGGAGTAACCATAGCAAGTTGAGTTCATTGCTGTTCATTGAGGGGGGATGGAGGGAGTATTTATAATGCACTATTGGGAGCGGCCTGTGTTTTTGTGTTCTGTTGGGCTATTGGAGGCCGTGGCTCACTGGGCTCGGCCTTCTTAGCCTGCCACGCTTCCCCCCCTTGGGTGTGCGGGGTGGCCTTGCCCTTATGGGGGTTGGGGGTGGCTGTTTTTCAGGGCAGAGCTCTGCCCCTCCCAGCTCAAATAATTCCCCCCTTCCCTCTCTCTCTCTGAGCTCTGCATGAGCCCATGTGGATTAAGCAAAGCTCCTGGGGGCAGTACAGTATTGTGCAGTGAGTATAAGATTGTGGGAGCAATAAAATGCACTGTTGGAAATTTTAGTTATTAGGGGACCTGTGATATGGCAATTTTAAGCTATATATGAGGAGCAAAGGGGGGAAGAGGTAAATAGTAGGGGGGAGGGGGAGAGAGGGAGGATGGGGAGAAAAGAAAGGAAAGGGATAGGGAGAGAAAGGAGGGGAGGAAGGGTAAGGCGGGGAGAGAGAAAGAAAAAAAATTTCTTTCCCCCTCTATCTCCATTAGGATATTTCAGTATCTGCTTTAAATATAAAAATCACTTTGTGAGGGAGAACGTTAGGAGGGGTATTAGGAATTTTAAGACATAAGCAGGGAATTGGGGTGATGTGTGGGCCTCAAAATTTTAAGAGGGATATAGAGAATAGACAGCCAGATGAGTACAGTGCATACCAAAAAGAGGGGAGGAGGATAGGGGACGAGGGGGATGGGAAAAGAAGAGAAAAAGGAAATAATGAATGTTTTTTGTCTCATAGGTATCGCCTCACTAATCACTGCTTTGCCCCTTACGACAATAACTAAAATGGCCGAACCTCAGAATACTCAGGTTCTGGACAGCCAGGCCCCCCAATTTTCTGAAAGGGCACAGGGTACGGGTCAAGACCTTTCTGAGCTGGGAAGCCAGACACAGTCTGTGGCACAGGCTATCCATGCACAAGGGCAAGACCAAGCGTTCCGCGAGGCCCTGCAACGCCTAAAGGACATTGGGGGGTCAGATTGGCTGACAACCATGTCCAGATTGGAACCCAAACTGCTAGTTGCCAATCCAGGCAGGCAGCAGCAAACTGTGGCAGACCCTCCCACTCCCACCATATTAGAGTATAGGCCGCAAGAACCGGCACAGGATGAGGGTTGACAGCCCAGGCGTAGCCAGCCATCGGCCCGATTGTTGGAATCCGTGGCTCAGAAAAAATCCATTGCAAAAAAGGGGCAGGGCAAGCAAAGTAAACGGAAGTCCCAACTGTTGACAGAGGCTGGAAAAAAGCAGACGGGGGAAAAAAACGGAGTAGAGCAGACGAGAGCACATCCGTGGCCCAACCCAGGACAGAGAATGAAGGAAGGGAGAAAACCCCAGTGGTACCAGTTACACAGCCACAGATCGGTGAGTATGAGGGAGATCAGGACAGTGATGCATCGGTAGATTTAGTGTGGTCTGATTCGGATAGCGAGGAGGACCAATCCAGTGATGGCCGCGAGACCAAAAAGGTAAGAGAACGGGAACGGAAGAGGGCAAGGCACACGGGAGATAGGACAGGGGGCCGTGATCAAACTGTAGGGAAGAAATCACATGAGGGTCAAAGGGTAAACAGCCATTTGGGGCACCTGGGGGCTTCAGGGTTCAATCCCGGGCCGGTGATGCAGGGCATCAAACATGGCAACACAACCCCTTCATGTGGCCATTTATGTATGGGGGACTGAGTAACATGCCCACCGCTTGGCCAGCAATGAATCCTTGGGCCCCCTTTGCTTCCAGTTTCCCAGCAACCCAGCAGGGTGGAATGACCAACCCCATTGTGGGGCCCTGGACAATTCCAGCCAATGAGCCTGCCGAGGGTACCTCTATGGGTACAGCAGGGGGCCACTGGGTCAGGGGATAACTACGGATGCGGGGTGCACCAGGGGACTGAATCGGCTTGGACAGGGCAGGATGAATCCCTTTTAAGTCACAGTGGAGGTGGACAGCAGTTCGCCACAGGGGGCCAGGCTCGTCTGATCCAGCTGCCTCACTCCAGTGTCTCCCAAGGGGCTTCAGTAGGGGGTAATGCACAAGGGGCAGCTGTTCAGGTATGGACAGGTGTAGGACCTCCAATTCAAACCCCCCCAATTAACAAGGAAAGCATGACACCGAGCCTACAAGAGTGTGAGATGGTAGCCTCTACAACGGATACCATTACCAATATGGTAACAGGGGAAAAATCAAACACAGTATCAGCATCTCCGGAGTGTTGGGCATACGCCGGGGTGGAAGACCCATTGGGGGACCACTTATCTGACACTGTCCAGGAAAAAATCTAGAAAGGGGAATTTATAGATATGTTTTCATTATTGCATAGAGAAATTCCAGAAATGAGCGAGGAAAAAATGATGAAACAAGAGAGGCCACGGCGGCCGAAGGTACCTTTCACATTTGAGAATTGGGCAGCAGCCTTCGACATTTTTTATGTCAGTTTATGGGATGAAACACCCTGATAAGCTACTTGCTCTTCTAAAATACAGGGACACCATAAAATTTGCACATCTGTCATTTGATGGATATGCGTGGTTAAAATATGATGAGCAGTTTCATCTGAAACTATCTAGGCACCCCAATCTCAAATGGGAAAACACACACATAGACCTGTGGGTCCGCTATATGACGCGGAGCCGGCCCAATGTGGTAACTTACACTGACAGTGGTCATGTTATTGCCAGCCAAACAGGGGAGAGTACAAGAAGGATCAGAGGAAGGGAGCAGGTAGGAAGGCATGCTACGATTACAATAAAGGAAAATGTTTTCGTTCCTTTTGTAAGTACGGCCACATATGCAAGTTGTGTGGGGGAGAACACAGGTTATCAGAATGCACATGACAGTCCTCTAAAAAATCAAACATTTAGGGAGCAGGCAATGAAAAAGGAAAGGGGGCTGGGAAGATTAGCTAACTCACCAGTACGGTTAGACCGAATGGACCCCTGGCTCGACTGCTATCCGGAAAAACAGCCAAATATATTCATGACGGTTTCAAGTATGGTTTTAGGATACCATACAAGGGGCCAAGGGAAAACCACAGCTCGCAATCTCAGGTCAGCAAACTTACTTCCCAACATCCTAAAATGAAAATTGCAAAAGAAATACAGGCGGGCAGGGTGGCGAGACCATTCAACTACCCCCCCGTGCACAACCTCAGGGTATCCCCATTAGGGCTAGTCCCCAAGAAGGAAGTGGGGGAATACAGGCTCATTCATCACCTGTCTTACCCGAGGGGCAATTCAGTAAATGACTTCATCAACCCAGAGGATTGCACAGTGCATACATAACGCTCGATGTGGCACTGCGCCACATACAAGAACTAGGCCGTGGGCAATGATGGCAAAAGTGACATCAAACTGGCTTCATCTGCTGCCAGTACATCCGAGTGACCAAGATTTACTGGGCTTCAAAGTGGGAGGCCAATGGTATATGGATAAGGGTATGCCCATGGATGTTCTGTAAGCTGCTCAGCCTTCAAAGCTTTCTCAACCTTCTTGGAGTGGGCCACCAGAGAACACACACATAACGTACATATAGTTCACTATCTTGAAGATTTTCTATTTGTGGGTCCCAGCGGGGCAACCACGTGTGCCGATACGCTGCAAGGTTTCACCTCATTAATGGGGTATTTTGGTGTCCCACTAGCGCAGGAAAAAACGGAAGGCCCGGCTACATGCCTCTCATACCTAGGCATAGAAATAGACTCCTAGGCTATGGTTTCCCGACTACCGCAAGACAAGGTGGCACTTTTGAGCACAATGTTGGGGGAAATGGGAAGGGCAAAGAAGGTGACCCTACAACAGCTGCAGTCTGTTATAGGCCACTTGAATTTTGCATGCTGGGCAATTCGCCTGGGCAGGCCATTCCTCCAGCGGATGGCGTCAGCCACTTGGGGGGGTGGTGCCCAAAAACCATACCATCACATCAGATTAACACAGGGCATAAAAGCAGACCTACAGGTTTGGGAACTTTTCTTACGAGATTTCAATGGTATCACCATCTGGCAAACTCCGGCAGACCATTTGTTAGATTTGCACATGGTAACCGATGCTTCAGGTGACACTGGTTTTGGGGCATTCTGGCAAGGTGCATGGTTTGCAGGATGCTGGCCACAGGAGTGGGTATCAAGGGGCTCATAAAAAACATCACCCTTCTTGAATTGTTCCCTATCATGGTAGCCGTAAGGGTATGGGGGCACAAAATTCAGAATAAGAAGGTGCTTTTTCACACGGACAACAGGGCGGTAGCAGACATATTGAACTCGCAGACATCTCGTTCTGAAGAGGTGATGAAGGTCTTGCGGGTCTTTGTGTTATGCTGCCTATGATACAACATCTCTTTTAAGGCACGTCATTTGCCAGGAAAAGAAAACGTTATAGCAGATGCCCTGTCTCGATTTCAGCTCGAGCACTTCGGACGGTTAGCCCCGTGGGCAGACCAGTTCCCCACGCAAATACCGGAAGCGGTCTGGAGACTTGGGAACCAAGATTGCAGCAACTGGTACAACTCACTGTGGCCCCCTCGACATGGAGGAAGTATGTAGGTAGCTATGGGTTTTTCCAGCAATTTTGTGATCACGAGGTAAGCGTGGTACTACACAATACACAAAGACAGGTTCAAAACTACATCCTTCACTTAGAAAGCATAGGAAGATCCCCAGCAGCGATACGCCTTCAACTAGCGGGCATCGCCTTTCTTCGTAAGTACGAGGGTTTCCCTGATCCAACCAGTAGTTTTATTACAAAGAAAATGATACAGGGGCTGTCTAGACTAGCGGGAAAAAGGGCGGACACGAGGAAGCCCATAGGACTACCTGAGTTTTCCAGCCTCCTGAAAGCACTGTCAGTCACTTGCAGCTTGGGCTATGAAACTAAGCTTTTCAGGGCCCTATACATATGTGCATTTTTTGGGGCTTTCCGGGTTTCAGAGTTGGTACCACAGTCTAACTCACTGTGCAGCCAGAACACCAATCTTCAGTTTAGTGATTTCGTCACATCTGGCAAGACAGACTGTGTTTTCAGCTGCAGAAAATCAAAACAAACCAGTGTGGCCCCTGCCATTATAACACTGTTCAGGGCTCCACCAGGAACATTTGCCCATGGTCGGCAATGAGTGAGTATGTGGCGGGTTGTCCAATAGGACCGGGCATTTGTTTGTACATGGGGACGGAAAAGCTGTTACAAGGCGACAGTTCACGGCTGTCCTAAGAAAAGGTTTATGGATGGCGGAAAAACCCAACCTCATACAACACCATTCATTCAGAATTGGAGCAGCCACTGAGGCAGCTGTGTGGGTTAAAAGAGGAGCAGATAAAGGGTCGGCAGGTGGGCTTCAAAAGCATACATGGGGTACATTAGGGCCTCAGAGAACCCAACAGGAAGTGACATTGCAAAACCCAGCACAAGTGGCAATTGAAGTACAGATTGGGAGATTACTCACATGTTTCTATCTTTGTATTGCAGGCACCTCTACAGCAACCCCTCAGATATGGATTGTGGGTCATTCGCATGTAAGGGAGGCATACACCAGGGCGAGAAAACGGCCTTACACCAGACAGCTGGGCATCCCAAGGAGTCAAGCTGCGATAAAATGGGCAGGAAAAGGTGAGATGAAGTGGGGGGCATTATGCAAAACTATTGTTACATTGGGTCTACATAGGCAACCACCAGTAGTGCTGGTTATCCACCTGGGAGGGAACAACTTGGTCACCCTAGGGGCACCGGGATTAATTGGGGATATTAAGAGGGGTTTGTCCCACTTAAAACAGATGTTGCCTCACACCATTCTAGCATGGACTAGAATGATACCACGCCAGCAGTGGTGTGGGGAGCGAAAGGCAGGGGCCATGGACAAGGCACGGAGGTCTGTGAATAGGGAGGTGTCCCATTTCACGGCTTCAATGGGAGTGGAGGTAATCAGGCATTTCCTGATCACGAAATCTGATAAGGGCCTATATAGCCGGGATGGGGTTCATTTATCTGATATTGGGAATGAAATTTTCAACAATACGCTCAACGATTTCTTCGAAACAGTACTGTTTGGAAAGAGTAAGATCCCTTGGGCATTAGTGGGAGATACGTGTTGGCACCGATGTAAGTGGTGTAATTCATGGCTGACCCTGGGTAAGATGGACATAAGAGTTGCGATTGGGTGTCAAGGGGGACAGGCACGACCTTAGGACGGGTATGCCCTGGAAGATTGGGAGATGAAGGCACCCAGGTTGGGGCATGCACCGAAATGCTGGGATCCAAGACTCAGAGATGGGGAGTGCCCCTGATGGGTATGTTCTCATCAAGGGTCTAGGAACCCTAAATTCGGGTAGGGGGAACTGTCTGTGGAAAGGCACTGCCCTCAACGGGTCTGTTGGACTAAAGGGCCAGAGTTCCTCAAACAAGCAGATGAAGGAGCCGGGGTTTCATCAATACATGAATTAGGGCTGCTAAGGGTCTTTATGGGATGGGATATGTAATGTACATATGTTAAAATGTATATATATGATATTTTGTAAAGTGCATACATATGTAAATTTGTAATGTACATATTAGGTTTATAAATGTTATGTCCCATGTAATGTATACAACTTTTGAACAAGTAAAAGAGCTATGGACTTTTATACCAAAACAGTGTGGTGTGTTTTTGTTGAATTGGGGGTCCTTTGGCAAATAGCCCCACCGCCCTCACCGGGGGCAGACGTCGACGGCCCCAAGAGGGTGGGGCAAGGAGGGCCACCCACCAACAAGGAGGAGGCAGCCCCCCAAGCAAAGAGCCCAATCCGAGGATATCCTTGGAGAGGGCTGGACCAGACCCTCCCTACAGGGAGGGGCACAGCAGGTACTTTTAAGGAGCTGTCCCAGGGATCTGCCTCCTGGAACAGCTCCTCAGCAAGAAATTTTCCCACCCTCCCGCCTCTTAAACTTCAAGGCCGCAGCAAAAGCTCTGTCATGGCTCTAGTAGGAAACCTAGTTGAAATGTATGGACAGCAGGTGGTAATTCATGGCTGACCCTGGGTAAGATGGACATAAGAGCTGTGACTGGGTGTCAAGGAGGACAGGCACGACCCTAGGATGGGTATGCCCTGGAAGATCGGGAGATGAAGGCACCCAGGCTGGGGCATGCATCGAAACGCTGGGATCCAAGACTCAGAGATGGGGGGGTGTGGCCCTGATGGGCATGCTCCTCATCAAGGGTCTAGGAACCCCTAAATTTGGGTAAGGGGGGGAACTGTCTTGTGGAAAGGCACGGCCCTCAATGGGTCTGTTGGACTAAAGGGCCAGAGTTTCCTTCAAACAAGCAGATGAAGGAGCCAGGGTTTCAGCAATACATGAATTAGGGCTGCCCAAGGGGTCTTGCGGGATGGGATATGTAATGTACATATGTTAAAATGTATATATATGATATTTTGTAAAGTGCATACATATGTAAATTTGTAATGTACATATTAGGTTTATAAATGTTATGTCCCATGTAATGTATACAACTTTTGATCAAGTAAAAAGAGCTGCGGCCTTTTTTATACCAAAACAGTGTGATGTGTTTTTTGGTTGAATTGGGGGTCCGCTTTGGGCAACTGATTTAGACATCCCAAACACACAGGTGGATTCCAGCTAGAGGTGCAGTGAATTAAAAGTTTACAGATTAAGTTGGTGCAAATCCAGGAACTTCTCATTAGATGTAGTGTGGTGAAGATTTTGGTAACCGTAAAAAGAAACAACACATATGGCCATTTAGTCCCCGTACAATTCGTTGTGGTAAACTGATCGCAGACAACTAGTCGCAATGCATACTAGACGTGACATTAATCATCGCTCGTTACTTTCGTCAATGATACAATTAGTTTACTGTTTACTGTGCAAATCAAAGTGGCTTCAGGTTAAGAGATCTTTGCTTATGTGCAAGTTGCCATATCTTAATATTGGGAAATTTACTGAGTGCTGTGCAAATCAAAGTGGCTTCAGTTTAAGATATCTTTGCTTGTGTGCAGGTTGTCATGTCTTAATATTGGGGAGAAATCAAATCAAAGGCATAGGGAATTTTAAAATCAACTACTTGTGTGCAAATCTTTTATCATATATGCCTGGGTGTTTGGTGGCGGTTACGATGCGGTAATGATTTGTCTACCTCAGGGGAAAACTGGGAAGAGCATACCGGGCATCTGGTGGAGATCTGGTGGAGCGAGGCCAGCTGGCACAGGGAACTGAAGGGGAACTCTGTGGTCAGGTAAACTGGTGAGAGAAGGTCCTTGCAATATGTGGCTTTTTGCTTTATCATTACTCTTACCACAAGAATGAAGCATGGGTGTTTGGTCGCGGTTAAGATGTGGTTACGAATTGTCTGCGACTAGCATGTGTGCGACGATTTAATAACCACTATCAGTTGTCCACTACGAGTTCACCACAACAAAATTGCAGGCAACCATTTGTCCCTGAACCAAAAAAACACCTCTACCCATGTAGTCATGATTCCTACCCTCCTCCACCACCCAACCATTCAAAATGTAATCCCTTCACCCCCCAGCCCTCTAAGCACCTGATTTCTCTTCTCACACCAGTTGTAAACCAGAAAAAATAATTATGTTCCCCAACCGCACCACCTTTGGCACCCCTTCTCCCTCTCTCCCCCTGAAGAAGGATTCAGAACTGAAGAAGATCCAATGTCAGACTAACGGCACAACATTCCCTCCACCTCAGCCACTCACCATCTATTGAATGAAACTGGGTGTATGCTCTTATAGTAATCACCTGATTGGCTCTTCAGCTGGCTGATCAGGTGATTACTATAGGAGCATGAGTCCAGTTTAATTCAGTTGATGGTGGATGGCTGAGGAAGAGGTAGAGCTGACTAGTTGCCCATTCCGGGATCTTCTTCAGTTCTGTATCCTTTTGGAAGGGTAAGTGGGGGGAGGGTAATGGGGAGCCATGGGGGGTAAAGTGTTCATCATTTTTCTGGGTCATAGATGTGGGGGAAGGATGGTGAGTTATTTGTGTATTGTTCTGTGGAGGAACACCGGTGGGAGGGAAGGGTTAGCTTCATTATCCTATTTTTATCCTGTGTCCCCTTTCCCCAGATCACACCTGGAATTGAGCCTCATCACAGTGTGCTTTTTCTGGTTAACAAATGTTTAAATAAAAATAAAATTATGCTACAATGGAACGTTGCCAGGACTGAGGGGAGGAAGTATGGGTTCTAGGAGGCTGGGGGATAGGAATTACATTCTGAGTACAAAGACAAACAAAAAAAAACCTGCACTTACTCAATTTGTAGTACAGTTTGTACAAAAGATTTATTGCAGAACTACAACAGACAAACTATCCCGCTGCTTTGAAGTGCTCTCTCTCTTTGAAGAGGATTACATTTTGAATGAATGGGGTGGAGAAGAAAGGTGGGAACCATGAGTACGAGTGGACTTTGTTTATGTTTTAACGTTTATTTTAAAAAAGAACCAAATGTAATGGATTGCCTACTTCACCAGACGAAGAACTGCATGTTGTGGCACTTCACCAGTGTAGTGACAATATGCTTAGGCGTAACCTGTCAAGGTGCCCACTTTACCCTACAAAGAACTATTAGAAATGCCACTTGGTGCTATGCAAAGGTAGGAAACAGCATGATGTTTTTCACAAATGAAGTTTCCCTGACTTTTCACATCTCTAGTCCCTGCCCCACAGAGTTCCAAAATACCTACCTGCCCTGAATAGCACCCTCCTCTCCCTATTTAAGATAAAGATGAAGGATCTGATCTACTGTACAAAGATCAGGAGATACATAAATTACATAAATCAGCTGCACAGTTGTGCACTGCACAATCCCTATGCACATCATCTGATTCAAATATGTGGTGGAATTTATTAACTGATGTGGAAACAGGTGTGGAGAGGCACAGAGTGAGTGGGACTGGATCAGCATAAGCAGACACTCCCAAGGAATGTCCTTTAACTCCAACATATATGGAGGTGTAACTCCCCACATGGAACAACATAACAACATAAATGTGTCACTAGGGGATAAACAAAGAACGGCTGCACCAGCATAGTCCAATGACCAGCATTCAGGATTGTCCCACTAGTATGTCAGTACTGGTGCTAGAGCTGCCAATGCAGATGCAGGAGGCATATTAATGTAATCCATGGCTGGTGTAAGGATGAACCCACACACTACAATCGTGTTGGGGGATGCCAAAACATGCCACTGTGGGACAGTGACATCACTGGGCATGGTACATGACTGGTGTATTTGTACTTGGTGCAGATATCTGCACTCACAGTTCTGCCCTTTATGCACTGGCTACCTTTACCCTGCACAAAAAGCTCCAGACCTGTTTGCTAGCCAGAAAGATGCTCCTGGGCCTAACAACCCCTGCTTTAAAAAATTGCTTCTGCACTGTCTCCAACCAATGCAACACCAAGAACATGGACGGGAATGCCCTTAAGCCTCTTTTCTGGCATACTCAGCTGGACAAGCAGTCATTTGCTGTCAGGGCTGCTAGCTGGTTAAACAGTCTGCCTCATATACTGTTGAATCTCCGCAAAATAATCAGTTTAGGAGATATTTGCAGTCTGTCCTTGCAGTCCAAAGTAACTATAACCATTAAACTGTTTTATTCGACTTCTCTCTGTACATATCTTGTAACTCTTTGTACAATGATCAGAATGGATTTTTTCAAAACTGTATGTAATTGTTGTGTCTTAAGTGTTTTGAGCCTGTCTGAACTGCATTTCCACTGTAGCTGCTTACTGTATTAGTAATGTTTTTTGTGACTGTGTATTGGACATGGAAGCTTGGTAAATGAACTCTTGTGTTCAAAGGTAATCTCTGAAGTTTTCAATAAATAAACACTGACACGTCAGTAGGTGTCGTACGATGGCATCCATGGTGCTTTGCATTGGCCAGTGACCCTCCTCACACTAAGATAGCAAACCAATAGGTATGCACTGCTTACAGTGACACTTTTACAATGACTGGTAGTACAGTGACTATAGTGTCAGGTCGCTGTACAGACAGTCGCTAGATCCAGACACTGTATTTGGGGGATTTGCAACCCCTCCCCAAATCAGTTCTGACTTGGAGTTGATAATATATAGTGGGGGAGGTGTGGGGGGCATAGCCCACTGCATAGAGGGGTTCGGGGGGGCAAAGCCCCTCAAAGAAAACAACTTTCAAACTGGGAAACCATCTGCCAACTGCAAAATGCGGTCAACATGACAGTTTCGCTGTCCGGTCATTCAACAAACTTTTTGTTGAACACTGGTCATAGATCCAAACCAACACACGTGGTGCAGCCTTGGTGCCCTTCTAAAGTATATCCCTTCATCAGGCACATTAATGCACCAGTTGAGGGGGTGATGAGGACTAGGGTTGTCAGAACCCTCTGAAGTTCTGAGTTCTAGTTCTAGTCTAGAACTTTGGAAAAAGTTCTAGGGTTCTAATCTTTTTTAGAACTTTTTAGAACTCGAACCCTGTTTTTTTATTGTGCTGCCAGTAATGAAGATAGTAATAAAACATGTAAATGAAAAACTGTTCAATATAAGGGGGAGATAAATTATCATGTGTGACATTGATAGGAATACAACTAGGTTTATCTATGGTTTCTTCTGTTTGCTAAAGCCAGCAACTTAATACATAACAGGCCCTCTCACCCACCCATATGTTAAAAGTTTTCCTGCTGCAGCTGCATCATAGGTCCTTAGTGAAAGAAAGAGGCACATTAGCCATTTATGTACTCAGTTATATATACTCATTGTCATGAATTATGAGAAAAAATAACTGATATTACCTAATCTCAGCTATTTGCTGCTTTCTGTTTTAAATGAGTAAATCAAAAGTTGCTAGGTTTAAAACAAAGCTTTTATAACAAAGTCAAGCCAAGGTACTGCAGCAGCAGCACGTGGAACTGTTGCAAACCATATTTTGTCATAACGTAGTCAGTCAAGACATTTGAATAAAAAAATATGCCAGTCATTGTTGCTGGCAAAAAATGCATACAATTTTCTAAGATAATGCATACATATCAATCAATCAATCAATCAAATCTTTATTTATCCAGGCAAACATCATTGAGCACAGCTCATTTGCAAGATGGACCTGGTAAGGTCAAGGTTCAATTTACATAGATACATAAAAATATACAATATACACACACTCTAAGATACTACATAGAATATTCAGTATACACACAGTCTAAGGATACATTCTAATCAGACTATACATTAAATTCAGGTGTAGTGGTAATAAGGGGTGAGGGAAAGGGGAGCAGGAAGTGGTGTGCCTGGCTGGTGGGGGAGGAGGAAGATGGTGGGTGCATATAATGTGGAACAGATAAACTGTGGGCCTATGAAGAGGGCAGGAGGCCGGCACTGGGGGGTTTATATAACAGGGGTATAGGGCTGTGATATATGACAGGGATTAAGGGGAGGCGGATGGAAGGAGGGGTGCATGGAGTGTGAGGGGTGGTGACTCTTAGTAAAGGTGGATACTTTCTGTGGGTTGGCTATCTGGGGCGGGGGATGGATAAGATTAGGAATACTCTACTGTTTGTGGAAACAATTACTTTTTTCTTTGATAAGCCTCGAATACAGATATTTAAAGGATGTAAATGAGATGTATCTGTTCACTTTCAGGGCTTCTGCATCATGTTCCATAAGGCAGATAAGACATAGCTGATAGCAGATCTCCCATATCGAGTACTGAATTTGGGCACTTTAAGCATGATGAAGTTTAGACTTCTTAGGGCATATTTACTTGATGTGACTTGTGTGAAGCAGTCTGAGACATAATTTGGTAGCATCTTGGATATCGCTCTATAAGTCCATAGTGTGGCATTCCTGTCTATTCCTGTGACATATACCAACATTCTTGTTGGCAAATTGAAGTAATACATACAACTTTCTAAGATGATGCATTTTTGCAGCTGATACATCAATAAAATCTGTATTTCAGTCACATAAATAAAAAAGTGGTTTCCTCACCACATACTAACTTAAGGAACATTTAATGAAGCTGCAGCAGTTGGCATGTGATGTTTAAGGGACAGTGTCTGTCAACCCCATTATGTATCAAATTATCACTACTTGTAAAGCAAAAACACTTTATGATAGGTCATATTCTGTGAAAACTGCAGATGCAGATTTTCTTTTATTTCTGATTCCTTTATTCTTTTTTTAAAGGGGACAGGACAATTGTGCTAGGTGGCAGCAGTTTGCAATGTATTTAATAAGAAAAAATATATATATATTATATGTATAGTAGGTTTGGTCTGTCATCATCTTTTTCCTCACCATCCCCAGCCGATCACGAATCTGTAAATGAAAGGACTAAAACAACACCCACCTTTCACCCCATCACCCATTCCACTTTTCTTCCACCACCCTCATCTGTGCAGTAGCACCCATACCACCCTTACACCCATGTTAAAACCAACCCACAACCCTCACCCCCTCAAGCATGTATTCCACCCTCCTCCCTCACCCAAATGTTTAAACTACCCCCATACTTAGTCATGAACTACCATTCATGTCACCCTTCTCCGTCCCTCACCCATGTTAAAACCCAGTCCCCCAACCATCACCCATATACTAGCATCCATTTTGGTTTATGGCTAACATTTCTGTAATTGAAAAAATAATAAACAGCTACCAATTAGAACTCATTGTTTTGTCCTCTTTAAAATTGAAAAATAGACCGCCCCCGATCCCAGCCCATACTGATGCACCACAAAGTCACAGAAGGTAAATCCAAAAATATATGTTTGCACTTTAACTATAAATAATATGATACAGAAAGGATTGATGTAACAGTGTCCCTTTTATGCCAAATTTGGGCCTGTTCCCACTGATGTTAAAATTGCCCTGTATATAAAACTTGTTGACTTCAGTTTAGACCCTAGCTACAAAGCAGTGTGCCATGAAATGGTGAAAGTTTTGGGGGGTAAATAGTCCAAGGTAGTAGATCGAGAAAGGAAAGAGACTACCAAAGTCATCACAGTCTGTAAAAGTGTCCTTTTTGGTGCAGAGAGACTCTGTCCCACACAATATTTACCAGCCACCACCATCTGAGTTGTCATCACCATCAACATCCACAACATCAATCACTTCAGGAACAGTTTGTATACTCTTGTAGGGATACGAAAATCTTGACTTATTAACTTTAATAAAAGTTAACGTGTGTACATTTTTTGGCAGCAAGCTATTTCTGGTGTCTGTCACAATATTGCCAGCTGTACTAAACATGCATTCTGAAGAGACACTTGTTGCAGGACAATCAAGATATTTACAGGCTTCATCATACAGCTCTGTCCAAATCAACTTTTTTGATCTCCAGTATTCAAAAGGGCATGCATCAATAGGAATAGGCAGTTCTTGCAGGTAACTGTCTACCATGATGGACAGAGACTGCTCAGAAGAGGAATCAGCAGAAGCTGGTATGTCAGCAATTTGGGAAAGGTTTTGACACAGATTTAGCTTGCTATTAAGGATTGAAGAAGTGGCAGTTGTGGAACAACTACTGTTAATGTTTGGTGACTTTTCCAGTTCTGTATCCCTTTGTGAAGATGAACCTGCATGTTGTGGTGATGACAACCTGAGGATACTGTACGTGTCTGTGTTTGACTCCTGTGAGTGCTGCAGCTCATCTAGCAACAGACATTTGCACTGCTCTATATCATCTGTTTTTGGAAGATGTATAGCCTTGAACCTGGGATCTAAGAGAGCTGCAAGGATGTAGTGTTTTGATTTCATCATTGAAACAAATTTGTCATTGGTTTTGAAGCGCTCGCTCATTCTCTTTATGAGATTCCCATGATACAGGCGACATGTTGTCTGCGCTTCAGATCTGTCTTTTTCTATTTGTAGATTTAGAACACTAAGATGGTGTGAAATTAGCATTATGAGTAGGATAACCTGACTCACAGATGTGCCTTCAGAAGACATCTCTTGTAGCTGTCTCAAAAGAAGCTAGGATGCAGCACACTGTCTCCATTAATTTCCACTGCAGCACAGACAGCATAATGCCTTCTCCAATAATGTAACTGGAGCAATACTCATGTACAGCTTGCTTTTGCTCCAAGAGGCACTGCAGCATATAAAGCGTTGAGTTCCAACGAGTGGAAACATTTTGAATCAGCTTTTGCTGGGGCAGCTTGTGTTTTTTTCGCAGTTCGGACAATGTCCTTATAGCCTTGGTTGAATGTGAAAAGTAAGTCACAATTTTTTTGCAAATAGCAATCATACCATCCACTTGTGTTTCATTGCAGAGAAATCCCGTGACAATTAAATGTAAGCCAATGTGCAAAGCAAGAAGCATGCAGAAATCCTCCATCCTGTACTGCTTTCAAGATGTTGGCTCCATTGTCACTTACTAAAGCCACATTTTAGACCATGAGAATAAACCCATTTGTCAAGGAGGTCATTTAGTTCCTGCAAGATGTTTGCAGCAGTATGACTTTGCCCAAACTTCTTTATATGCAGCAGGCTGCATCTTTTGGAGTGTCTTTGTTTTGAAGAAGCACAAGAAAACGTGACCCAATGAGTGGTAAGGGACATGTAATCTATGTTTTGAGTGCTGGTCCACATATCTGTTGTGACATGAATAACCCAACCCTCTGCAGTTTTAAGTGCAAGCATCACTGTCACTTTTAAAGCCTGATAAATGCTTGGTATCTCAACATAGTAAAAGTACCTTCGATGAGGAACATTGTAACGAGGCTCTGCTAATGTCATGAGCTCCCTAAGATCCTCATGATCTACCAAAGAGTATGGGAGATGGGCTCCGGCTATCAGTTCACCAATTCTGTGATTAAGATGAAGGGTCTTTGGATGATTTCTAGTAAAGGTATTCTTCCTTTGAAATGCCTGAGACAGTGTTAGCTGTTTACAACATGTCCCTGCTGGTTTATTATACACCGTGCTTCGATGGGCAGATGGACGTGGAGATGGTGGACTGGGACTTATACATTCAGTGCCATCACTGGATGTGCAACTGGTACTAATGGTGCTGGCATTGGTGGTAACAGTGATCCTAGGGCTGGCAGTGGTTCTGCCCACATCAAGTTCAGACAATTCAGTATCCATTTCAGATTCTTGACCATTCTCACGTGTGGTCTGGAAGATGGAGGACATGGGTTTTGGACAATCAAGCAAAATTGAATGCTTTTCCAGATGGCATTTAAGAGCTGTAGTGCCAAGGCATGACACAACTTTACCACGGCTTATACTCTGTTTACACAGGGAACAAACTGCTCTGCATGGATCAGTTTTACTGACAGAGAAATAATTCCACACCTCAGATGTGATAGATTTTGTTTGAGTGCTAGGAAGATAGCTAAAGACTGTTTGTGTCTTTTCATCTGTCCTAAGAGAACCCAGGATATGCTCCTTGGTGCTAGAAGAGTGGGCAGAAGACTCTGATGAATTTTCATTGCTGGCCGACACAGAAGTGGTGGATTCAATGGATATGTCCTTTTCATTGCCAACAGTGCTGGATGTATTTGCAAGTGCACTACCCGATTCATTGTCAGCAGACTTGTTCATTTCACTTTGCTGAGGAAGTAATGATACATCACAAGACACAACAGTGTCAGACTGAGACAAAGAGCTACTGTCTGAGTCGTAGAGGGACTCATTGTCACTTGCATTATTACTGCTAGTCACAGGGTTTTTAACAGCATGAATGGCATACCTTATGGTGCCTCTCCATGTGACCCCAGCAGCTGCACAGGTTTTCTTAAAAGGTCCCCCTTTACCACACTTCGCTGTTGCTCTTTTGTTGTTTGTTGAATTTTTATCACGTGAAACATTTTGGTTATTTCTGCTAGCACCAGGATTACCACTACCACCAACACCTGCTCCAACACCAGCACTAGATGCTTCATCTATGTTGGTGTCAGCCATAACAGAACCATTATACTGCAGTGAATACACCCACACAATTCCTGTGTAAGAAAGCAATGTGATCTATGATCACTGGCTACAACTCCAAAATTTTATTTTGGTTGGCTATGTGACACTGTGATGCAGTGGACTGAAAGTAATTTAAGAATATGACAGTTTGCAACTAAAGGATCCCAGGTTCAAGGCTTACAGAATGATTGGGCTGCTGGGCATAGGCATACGCATAGCAGTGAAGGGGCGCACAGCAGCAGGGTGATGGGCTGACCACAAGAGACGGAGTAAACCGAGGAAAGAGATTTTTCTGTCTCTCCTCCAAACAGGGAAATATATTTCTGGGCTTCTGTCATGTATTTAAGGATAATGTCACCACACGACAATTGGCCACTGGGCCTCTCTCGGTAACACACACTGGGTAGGGTACAGTACAGTCAAAAGGCACACAGCAGATGGGCTGACCACAGGAGACGGAGTCACACATACACATATACAACCCACGGAAAGAGATTTTACTGTCTCTCCTCCCAACAGGGAAATATATTTCTGGGCTTCTGTCATGTATTTAAGGATAATGCCACCACACGACAACTGGCCACTGGGCCTCTCTCGGTAACACAAACTGGGTAGGGTGGGTACAGTGCAGTCAAAAGGCACACAGCAGATGGGCTGACCACAGGAGATGGAGTCACACACACATATACAACCCACGGAAAGAGATTTTTCTGTCTCTCCTCCCAACAGGGAAATATATTTCTGGGCTTCTGTCATGTATTTAAGGATAATGCCACCACACGACAACTGGCCACTGGGCCTCTCTCGGTAACACACACTGGGTAGCGTGGGTACAGTGCAGTCAAAAGGCGCACAGCAGATGGGCTGACAACAGGAGATGGAGTCACACACACATGTACAACCCAAGGAAAGAGATTTTTCTGTCTCTTCTCCCAACAGGGAAATATATTTCTAGGCTTCTGTCATGTATTTAAGGATAATGCCACCACACGACTGCCCAACAATGGGCTTCTCGCAGTAACACACAATGGGTAGGGTACACAGTCAGCAGTCGCAGCAGGGTGATGGGAACATCACAGGAGAATAGAGAGATACAGTGTAGTGGAGTCACACACACAACACACAAGTAGGGAGTACTGAGTAAAAAAAAATAAAACAGCCTGGTGTTGTTCTATCAGGAATTTTATAGGGTGGAATAGAAGAATGCTCAGCAGCACAGTACCACAGAATCCCTTCCCCTCCCTGTCCTCCTGATTATTTTACTTTGTTTTGTGGAGTAGGGTATAAAGTAGTAAGTAAAAATGCCATCAAATTCAAATGTTTCAACTTCTTAAAGACTCACTCATTAAAGTTAAACTTAATTTTCCTCGAGTCACAATCTGTTTGTTTTAATTTCTTCACCCCTCCCCAGCCATCTGATGATCGCTCCTTCTTCCCAGTGTGAAACAACTACGCCATGCAGAAATGAAGTTTTTGAATTGTTGTTTGAGACTACGATAAAATTATCTCAGTTTCACTCAAATACTCAGCAACTTTAACTTCCCTCGCTCTGTCCGTCTCATCCTGAAGCTGAGCCTCTCACCAACTGTTCCCAAGTTTGGGCCGTTTGCTTTCCTCGGTTCCCATTCCAACCCGAGTCCCCCAGCCCCTACCTTAGTTTTAACCACCACCCACCCCTTAGCTTTTTATTTATTTTTAGTTTGCACAATACACACGCGATTTAATTAGCAAGCAATTGCCAGAGCCGAGCAGAGCTATCCCAGACAGAGGGACCGAGCGAGTAGCACAAGCTGCTGCAGCCTGCAACTCCTTTATGGCACTGGGCTGGCTGGGTAAATGAATGGAGCTGCAACTGTGTGCCGGTTTACGTCTACCATCCACCACCTGACCGCAGAGCAGATGGTCAGGTGGTAACAGGATTGTGGGGATGAAGTACGCAGGCGCACAGTCCGACTCCAGTACAGTCCACACCATTCAGCCCCCACAAGTTTGTATATGCCATCATGCACCCTTGCCTTCATTCCACCTCCTTTCTGCCTCCTGTGGCACTGTGCTGCCTCCCAATCTCATCCTGCTCCTTCAACCTCTTTCCCGTCCCTTCAGAGCTGACACTATAGGGCTAGGCAAGCTTGCATTGCGGTTGTGACTTCTTAAGGCAAAAAAAACCAAACAGATTGATTCAAACCCGTTTGCGAACCCACTAGTGTTCGAGTTCTGAATTAGAACTCAAACACCAGGGTTCGTGATGGGTTTGAATCTTTCCCGAACTAGTTCTGACAACCCTAATGAGGACATCCCTGAATCCAGTCTGGTGTGTTCTCCCATGACTGCACACACAAGTAGCAGTTCAGTGATGATTTACACAATGGTCTGGACATTAGGCAAGATGGTGCGGTACAAAAACCTTGCTGGTAAGAAAATTGCAAACTGATTGTCTTACTGACCCTGTCCCAGAAATATCATGCCACAGCCACCAACACATACCAGAGTGTACCAACACATACATACCAAAAAGAGTAGCACATAAAGTGCAACAACCAACAGATCAGTGTCACATAAGTTTATTTTTAGCATCAATTGATAAGGCAGTTTATTCACAGACTGTGCAAAAAAGTGTATTCTACAAAATGCTGGACAAAAAAATAAGATATAAAATCTAATACATGTGTTCTGGGGAGACCACATGACTGAAACAAACCATGACTGTGGTCTAGTGACAATACTGTTGCCTTATGTGTTGCTCCTCTTGGTGCTGTAGATATATATATATAGATATATATATACATATATATATATATATATATATATATATAGATATTAGTTTGGGAGCAGGCACTTGAGGTCCTGGAGAGGCCATTAAATTGAGATATAACCCCAGCACCAACACAACTGCTGGTCTCCCCAGCAGTGCATCAATGGCAGATGCACCAGATAGAGCACCTCACCCATGCAATAAAGTACAAATCCCACATGCACAGCGAGGCACTTCATGGAAACCACAGACATGGACAGACATCAGCAGTCCACTGTATTGCACACTGCACAAGTTACAGAAAATGAGCACTAGTCAGAGCAAAAGTGGCTGCTAATGCATTAACCTGATGAGCGATATACAGCAGCAAATTCAAAGGGTTTGCTTTGCACACCACAAACTGGCTTTTCAAATGTATAATTTGCACAACACTGGCCATATTCAACGGGCCAGTATGCTTGGCACAAAGCACTTTGCTCAACAGTGCTAACGGAAGCCTTGCTCACATGCAGATGATGAAAGTAGCCATACACAAAGGGGAAATTACCTACTTAAAGTCAGTTCTCCAGTCAGTACTGTTTCCCTAGGTGGTTCTCTATTCACTCTATGCTCTCTAGCTCTTTGAGGGTCACAGACCATCCTGGAGCCAATCCGTTTCTCCCTCTTCATCAATTACCTCCCTTTGGCCTGTGTCTCATTGAATATACACATGTCCACTGACAATACTTTCTTCTGTACCACTGTTGCCTCGATACCTGAGCTGGAAGCATCACTTCAGCATGACTTCAACAAAATTCAGTGCTGGTTCCACTCAAACCAAATTACACATAATGCCAAAAAGACTTTTCATGATTATGACACCAAGCAACATCTTAGCAGATTTAGTACTACTCCAATATTTCTAACCCTTTGTGGTGTTCCCCTTAAAGAGTTTTTTCAATTCAAATACCTTAGTGTGTGGCTAAATGAAACCATGGATTTCTCAACCCACATGAGTGCCATCTTCAATAAACTCATTCTGAGGTTCACTCTCCTCCCGGTCTGCCTGGGATGCATCCTTAGGATGGTTTTAGCAATTTTTGTCTATGCATGCTGTTTTACAGTGCTGCAGTCTACAGTGCTGCCTCTAAGACCATTCTAGTCAGACTAGACCCGCCTTCACTTCTTTTGCTGCTGTGCTACTTATTCCCCCCTCAGTACTCAACACTGTTCCCTTTGCCAAAGCCTTTCCCCTCCATCTCTACAATCTTGTTGCCTCTCCCATGGTCCTCATTCCTGAACCGAAGTCATTGGCATCATGAGTGGTAGCCCAACCGCTGTGCTGACGTGCTGTGAGTCTTTAATATTTACAGTGCAGTCATTCTCTATACTGTATTTTGCACTACTGTACAGTATCTCGTTCTCTTGTTGCATAGCTCATACTTGCAGTTATTGTGTTGGCCTTCATTTGCCTATACTTCTTTCAGCAGTCACCTACACATCACTATTTTACTAATCGTCATTATGTTATTACTTGATAGTACCTCTCATAATTATTTTCCTTGTACAGTACTGCATTTATACTCTCATTGTAACCTCTACACTAGGTCACACCTGAACACATGTTCAGTGCGCTTCTCCCTATTACACATTTTCAAATAAAAATACGGTAAGTAAATTGAAAGTCCACACAAAAAAGTGTCTTTTGCACAATGCAAGTTAATTCTTTATAGAAGCATGTTTTACTATGCACAAATGGTTACTGACCATAGCAAACATGATACTGGCTCCATGAACAGACCAATGCAGGCATATTGCATATCCTAGTGGATTGGGGCATGTACTGTGAGCTCCATGCAACAGTTTATGTTGAGGATGGAGTAGAGTGGTAAAAAAGAACATGTTTCAGGGTGGCAATGGAAAGCCCTCCAAATTCCACTAGAGCATCATAAACTTTTCCAATGATCCTTGACCTCACCAGCACATGCCTTGCAGTGGTGCCGGACGTGTGCTGCATCCTCAAGTTAACCCTTCCCATGTGTATCTGAGCACTGCTTTACAGTATAAGGAGCAGTTCACAGTCTTCATCTACTCCATCTACTGTGAGGAGAAATGCACCCAGTTAAGTTGATGTAATTGGCAGTTAATGATATGGACATTGGTGTTAGTGCTTTGCATGAAGAATGGGGCAATTGTATGTTCAACTGTAAATTTGGTGTGTTTGTACTTGGCACTAACTGCATACCTAACAAAATCATGGTTTTCACTGCAGGCTCTCCAGCTTCTCTGCCATCACAGAAACATAGACAAGGATGAGAGAAAAAGACCAAAGGACTATCTAGTCTGCCAGTAGTTCTGTATCTGCCCTGGGACCTACTGTCCAGGGTTTTATCTCTCCCAGTCTACCCCCGTGCTCCCCTCCCTACTGCTACTGACCTGAGCAATAAGCAAACCCTTCACTTCTGTCCCAGCCATGCTTGAAAGCCATTTATGGTCTTGGTGGCCATCTCCTCCATTGGCAAACTGTTCCATGACTCCACCACCCTTTCTGTAAAATAGAACTTCTTCACATCCCGCTTAAACCTTCACCCCACCGGTTCCACTTATGACCTTAGGTTTTTGACTATGTACTTCTGCTAAATAATTTTCTGCAGTTCATGTTGTTTATTCCCTTTAGGAACTTGAAGGTTTCTATCATATTTCTCCCATTTCATGCCTGGTCTCCATTGAGTACTTATTCAGTGCCTTGAGACGTTCTTTGTAAGATCTGCCCTGTTGGCCTTGAGTCATCTTGGTCACACTGTGTTGCACCATTTTAAATCTGTCCCTGTCCTTCCTTTTGTGAGGGCTCCAGAATTGAGCATAGTATTCTAGGTGCGGCCTCCCAGTGACCTATATAGAGGTAGCAGTGCCTCCTTTTTCCTGCTGTCAGTACCCCTTCTGACACACCACAGAACCCTATTAGGCTTACTATAGGCCTGACTTGATAGTTTGAGGGAGTCACTAACAATGGCTCTCAGGTCCCTTTCCTCTGCCGTAGTGCTCAGTTTAACCCTCCCATCCAGTATCCTATCCTGTGGTTTTTATTCCTAGGTGCATAACCTTGCATTTTTTGGAACTGAATTTCAACTGTCAAACCTTAGACCACCTCTCTAGTCTTTGTAGATCCATCTGCATCTCTCTGATCTCTTTGCCACTATCTACCTCTATTGCAGAGTTTCATGTCATCTGTGAAAAGACACAACTTGTCCAAGTTGCCTTCTCCAATGCCATTGATGAACATATTGAAGAGGACAGGACCCAGGACAGATCCCTGCGGCACCTCATGCATGACCTCTCTCTCTTCTGATTTGACCCTGTTTACCACCACCCTCTGCTGTCTCTCATTCAATCAGTTTCCTACCCATCTATTTATGTCCCTTGTCACACCCAGGTCCTACAGCTTCTTCAGCAATCTTCTGTGTGGCACTGAGTCAAAAGCCTTGCTGAAATCGAAGTAGAGTAAATCCAGTGTGGCCCTTATCTACTACCTTTGTTACACAGTCAAAGACAACTATCAGGATGGTCTGACAAGACTTCCTTGCCACAAACTCATGCTGTTTACTGTGCTGTAGTCTGTTGCTCTCTAAGTAGTTCACAAGGTCCTCTTTGATCAGCTTATCCACTACAGTGGTAAAGCTGACTGGTCTGTAATTCCCCTGTTGCTCCTTGTCCCCCCTTGTGTAGTGGGACTACATCTGCTACCATCCAGTCTATTAGAACTGCCCCTTTCTTTTTTTTTTTTGCCATTCACTTTTTATTAAATTATAAGATTACACAGAGGCAATGAACTGAACTTGAGAGACAATACATAGCGTGCATTTGCATATATGTCCAAAAAGCATATGAGAAACAGAACACACCCTGGACAAATGCCTCTGCGGCCCCCCACCCCCCTCCCGCTTAGGGCCTCCCGCCTCCTCCCCTCCCCAAAAGAAAAAAAACCCCCGGACACAAGGTGCTGTATGATACATAGTCAAACTGGGAACTATGACTCTCAATGATTATGAATAGGCAATAACTAACGGGGACCAGATTTTCTCATAGCGAGGCAAATGGTCATGCAATATAGCTATCCTTCTTTCTATCCTGAGTGAGGCTAACAACTCTGATAACCATTCTGGGTAGGAAATCCTAATGGGATCTTTCCAATGTTTAAGCACAAGCCTCTTGACTGTGATGGAGATCAGTGACATATGAAACTTTCTCAGGGTGACCGGAAAATCTGACATGATTCCTAGAAGACAAACCTCTGGACTAAACATCTCTTCTAAACCCAACAAAGGACTAGACTTATCTTTAATATCAGACCATAATGGAGCGACTTTTGGGCAATACCAGAAAATATGCAAAAGGTCACTTTCCCTTGAGCCACACCTATAGCAGCTGGGTTCAGGGAACACCTTTAAGTCGGATAGCTTTTGGGGGGAGTAATAAATATTATGTAGTATCTTGAACTGTGTTAGTTTAAGAGAGTCTTGCCTCAAGAAATTATGACAATTGTTCCAAATCTGCAACAATCCAGAAGTAACATTAGGAAAGGCACTAGTCCAATAGGATGGAGGGCAAAGTTGTCAGAAAAGGCCCATTGAAGTAGCACACGGTAGATTTTTGAAACTGCATGAGGGTACCTATAAAGGACTTAACACTTCCCAAAAATCTATTTTGGATGGGGTGATCCCATTCAGTCCTATTTTCTGGATTAAAAGGTGACGCAACTGATATACCTTAAAACTCCCACTTACAGGCCAGTTGAACCTATTAAGTATTTGGGGAGTTGTGCAAGGCTTACCTTCCTCGTCTAAAAGGTCATTTAACCTACATTCCCCAAGATTAGGTAACCACCTATTAACAATGGGTTTCTTTCCTATCAGCCATTGGGGATTACCCATCATAGGTTGATAACCATCCTTACAATAGTCATATTTCAGGTAACTACAAAGCTGACTATGCGTCCTTAAGGAAACTCCTATAGGGGAATCCTTTATGAAAGGAGATAGCTTCGTAGGAGTAAATAACAAGGCCTCAGGGTTAAGACCCATTTTTTTAATTAAGGCAACCTCTAGGTTAAACCAAAGAGGGACATAATCTTTACAATTAGCAGGCATAAGTGGGCCGGACCATCTACCGTACTTGTTGATCTGGGCTGCCCAATGATATAAAGCAAAATGGGGTAACCTTAATCCACCTTGGGCTTTGGGCGCCGCTAATTTAATGTATGACATCCTTGCGTTTTTAAAAGAACTGCCCCTTTCTGAACTGAGCTACTGAATAGCACTAGTAGGAGTTCAGCCAGTTCTGCAGCCAATTCCTTGAGCTCTCTGGGGTGCATCTTATCCAGCCCTGGGGCTATATCTACTTTTAGGGCTTCAAGTCTCTCTGGGCTCTTTCTCTGGTAAATTCTGGCTGCCTCATTTCAGGAATGTTCCTGGCAGCCACCTTGATGTTACTTTCTCGTAGGGGCCCACTGTCTTGCCTTGTGAAGACCGAGCAGAATTACCGTAATCGTTAAGGTTAGTTATTTTTTGTTCATCTTCCTCTGGTACCCTCCCCCCTTGTAGCCTAACAATACCCCCTTCCTGCCTCCTTTTTAACTTACTATATCTTAAAAGTTGTATTTCACCACCCTTAACACAATGTGCAGCTCTGCGTCTGCCTTTGCCTCCTTGACTGTCCTCTTTGATTCTCTAGTTTTTATTTGGTACTCTCCCCATTCCTCCTCCTCCTCCTCCTGCTTTTCCTTTTATCAGGTATGCCATGCAAATGTTTGCGCTAGTACTAACTTGCTGGGTGTTGACTTGAAAGGTTTCATTTTCAAACATGGTTTATGCAAATAAATGCACATTGTATTGTACATGCTGGAATATAAACCCACTGTAACAGTGGCACTAAATTGTGCATGCTAGCTGAGTTTGTATGAAAATTAGCACTGGTTTTGAATATGCTGCTGTCAGTTTATTTTAGGAGTGCCTGGATTCTGTGGAATCCATTCCTAGGCTATAGAGCTGAATTTTCAATAATTCTGATTCTGCCTACACCTCCAATTCTACTCTGATAACAGAGTCAGACTGACTTTGGAGATGGAATCTGAATCTCTGATTCTGCATCTGACCCTGTAACTAACACCCCCAGTGCACAAAATTAAAAGTTAAATGCTTTTATTTACAACACCTCTGCTTCATAATGGAAGCAACCACTGACCCCCCCAGTATCTGACCTGGATGGAGTCCTCTAGGACCCTGGGTGTCTGTCTTAGGATTGGTCTGGCTGGTGCTAGTTGTGCAGTGGGCAGGTACAGTACTCTACTCAGTAATGTGTTGTGGTCCTCCAATAGTTCTGGTGGTTGATGAAGGCTAGTCCATTATAATCCTCCAAATGATCGATCTCTCAGCTGATTCTCACTCAGCTGCCCACCTCAGTCTCTCTCCTCCTCTTGGTATGAGCCATGCCATGCCTTTTGCCCCTGCTCATGTCCCATTGCACTGCCTGGCTTCAGTAGTCCCAGCAGTTCAACTCCCCCTACTCCACCCTCCACATCTCTGACAGCATCCGAGGACCAAGGCAGAGAGGAGAGGGAGCAAGAGTCCAGACAATGTGGCAGTTAGTGGCTCCAGTGACCCCAGAGGTGTCTATTGGGGGATGGGTTGGCCAACCTGTGGTAAACTCTGGGTTCATGGCAGAGTCAGACCTACAGTGTCTTACAGTGTGAACTACCAGGAGATCCAGACATTGGCTGTGGTTGGCCACATAAGAATTAATGCATGCCTTGCTGGGAAGGCATCTGTGTTCAGGGAGGGTGACTGTTGATCGACCAATATGAATTATGAGGGACAGTGATGACCCTCACAGAACCAGTAAAGACTGTGGGATGACCCTCCAACTGCCACCACCGAGCTCTCTGCAATTGGAGCAAGGATCGAGGGGTGGGCAGCCTGGAGGATAAGTTTGTTGATGATGTGGAAGGCTGCCGGCAACTAATGCTGGACTTCAGCCCATATAGTTAGTGGCATGGACCTCCTTGGGGTAGCAGTGAGTGCACCACAAGCACCCCTGTCCACACAGGAGCATAAGGACAACAGTGGGTGAGAACAGAGAAGCACACAGCTAAGGGAGGGCATAGAGATGGGATTTAACAGACAAGCAGTGCAGTTGGCTATGAATTCAGAGTCTGATTCTGAATCCACATCCGACAGCTTTTTGGTATTTGGATTTTCGGCCTTAAACACTGAAATCTGAATACTGAAGAAAGTCTGGATTCTGATATATCCATTTCTGTTTGAGGGATTCTGAGCAACCTAGTTTAGTTGTGGGTTGGACATACACCCTGTAACTCACATGCACTACCCTCTGCCCTCTGGTATGCACAGATATACGTCCCCATAAATGTACTGTATACATGCATGCATGCACACATGCATGCACACACACTCTTAGACAGGTGTACACACGCTCAAGCAAGCACACATTTCTTTGGACAGAAGTGTATGCATACCCTGACACAGCAAATATGTTCTCAGTTCCTGCAACATTATTTTTTATAGATATTAAGGCATTGTTTCTACGTTCAGAGTTTGTACCTCCATTTTAAACAATGTATCCCAGTACTGACAGACACTGTAGTACAAGAGGGGGTGCTCTTATACAGTAACTATAGTCAGCAGTAAAGACTGCAGACACTTGACATAAACAATCACTTCAGAAACTGTTTGATTAAATGTCATGAAAACAGTATGCTGTCCATTCAGCTGGCCTTATTGCCGCCTATAGGTGGAACAGCTGTTCCTAATACAGTACATATTATCATTTTTATGTTTGCTTGCGCGCATGCGCAAGAAACATCTTGCGACAATACGACTTGCTGGAGGTGTGTGCCTGTCCTTTCCAATGCAGTTCTGAGTCTGCAGGATGGGTCACCTGTGCACCAATGGAGCTGCGAGCTGTGTATGACAGCAGATTCAGAGCACTGGTCTTGGCTTCAAAGAAAAGGTGCGCTGCAATCAGCGCTTGAAACGTGTCTGCACTTTATTTGTTCTAATGGTCGTGTGCATGTATTGGGAGAGGGGTCGGTGCTAACTTTTGGATATCTGGTCTCTGTTGTCTCCCACTCTGTCCCATTAAAAAAACAAGAAAAAAAGACACAGGAAGCGAGGTGGGCAGACCAGTTTATTGCTTCAGTCGGACAAAGCCGTGAAGAAGCGCGGCGACTATCAATGTGACAGAAAAAGAAAAACAACACACCTGAGATTATTTTTTAGAGTGACAGCATTTCTTGGCAAAAGTTAAAGAAACTCTGGAGATCAATTGGGAGGGCAACACGATCAGGGTAGCCCAAGACCTACCCTCCTCGGTGAAGCAACGAAGAGCATTGTTCCACCCCCGGTCTCAAAACTCATAGCTTCAGGCATCCGATTTCGGATGGGGTACCCTGTAAGATTGCAGGTACTTTTGTCCGGGCAACTTGTCCACCTATGAAGAGGCAGAAGCTGCGGCAGTCGGGCTCAGATCAGCCATGCCCGACCTGTTTAAAGATCCTTGAACTGTGATTACGCTGTTGGGCAAAACTAACTAATTACAGAATGTAGTCACCATCTATACAGTGTGAATAGTGAAATACTTTCTAAGAAATACAAATTGCTTGGGATTGCTGCCTGAATTACCCTGCATCCACTGTTAAACATTTTGTAGATGCTTTGTTATCCTTTTGAAAGCTACCGATTATCAAGGTTCATTACCTCTTCTTTTGTCAGGATGTAGAGGTGACCGATTTTTGGACGATATGGATGGCGGTCCCCACGTCGGGGGAGTCTTGCTAAAAATGTAGATCTTGGGCCTATAAGGAGCAAATAAGCTACTTATATTGAGAGTTACACATTCGTGCAGTTTGAACCACCTTCTTGATATAGCGCGCAGCCCATATTATGCCACTAGGGGGAGCCTAATCCTGTCATCTGGATCACTTCTCCTCAGGACGACATCGGAAACCTGTTACATGCTGCCTGGTTTGTTTTAATTTGTGAACTTTCACCCTCTGAGTGTGATGCTTAAAATGAGGGACTAGGTGGGGTAGCAACCTAATCAGCATGGAAACACTCCTGTTCCTGCATTCTGTTTGCATAATACCCTTTTGTTTACACAACTGCATTTTAAAACCGATCTGGTAGATTTCATAATCGCTGAGGGACTTTCACAGGAGTAGCAGTTATGCTCTTGCTAAGAGTTAATTTTGTTTTCACTACTTGGGCAGCGTCTCAGATACAGGGACTTAAATAGTATGGGCACTTTTCATTATCTCAAAGACCTTTGATCTCATGGGGACAGAACTGCGTTATGTTCAAACTGGGAGAATACGTTGAAGAGGGTTTTTCTATGTTCTGTTGTTTTGAAACTCTCTCACAGGTTTTCCTGTTTAACTACTTTTATACTGGCCAGTAGGGTTAACACTACTTTGCAGAGTTACTGAATTGAGCTAATGTATTTGCTCACTTTATTAATGTGCTGTATTATAACAGATAGACCTTATTTGTTGTTAAGGGAACTAGTATTGTTGAGTTATAGAAACATAGAAGTTGACAGCAGATAAGGACCGCAAGGCCTATCCAGTCTGCCCATTTCTTTTTCTACCTTATGAATGTGTCATTGGACTTTGCTCTGTCAATGGCCTATCTATTCATACTCATCTTTTGCTCCCTTATGCCTATACCATGCCTGTTTGAAGCCCTGCACTGTATTCATAGCCACCACTTCCTGAGGTAGGCCGTTCCATGCATCCACAACCCTTTCTTTGAAAAAGAACTTCCTCACATTACCCCTTAATCGGCCTCCCTCTACTCTCATGCTGTGTCCTCTTGTCCTGCTATTTTTCTTATATTGAAACATGTTAGACTCTTTCACCTTGTTAATGCCCTTAAGGTGTTTGAATGTTTCAATCATATCACCTCTCTCCCTCCTTTGCTCTAGGCTATACATATTGAGCTCCGTTAATCTGCCCTCATATGTCTTCTGATGCAGTCCCTGCAATATTTTGGTTGCCCTTCTCTGGACTGCCTCAGTTTGGTTAATGTCCTTGTGAAGGTGTGGCCTCCAGTACTGCACCTAGTACTCCAGATGGGCCTAACTAGTGTCTTGTAAAGAGGATTATTACTTCCTCTTACGACTTGTGATACCCTACTAATACACCCTAACATTCCCCTAGCCTTACCTACTGCTTTAGAGGTCTGCTTGGATGATTTCAGGTCATCGGTGATGATGATGCCCAATTCTCTTTCTTCCTTTGTGACTCCAGCAACTCCCCTCCCAGCCTATAGGTGGCTTCAGGGTTTCTCTTCCCTATGTGCATGATCTTGCACTTCTTTGCATTAAATCCCAGTTGCCACTCTTCCAACCATTTTGCTAGTTTATCCAGATCTCTTCTCATTCTGCCCACTCCATCTGGATCATCTACTCTGTTGCAGATCTTGGTGTCATCTGCAAACAAATAAGCCTTACCCTCCAGTCCATCTGCAATGTCACTAATGAAGATATTAAAGAGGACTGGCCCCAGAACTGATCCCTGAGGTACCCAACTTGTGACTTGCATCTCTTCTGATTGTATACCATTTACCACCACTCTCTGTTTTCTGCCCATCAACCAGTTTGCCACCCATTTGACCAACTTCTGACCCACCCCAAGCCTACCCAGATTATTTATCACTCTTCTATGTGGAACAGTGTCGAAAGCTTTGCTGAAGTCAAGGTAGGTGACATCAACTGCTCCCCCTTGGTCCACCACTCTGGTTACCCAGTCAGAGAAATCTATGAGATTAGTTAGACAGGACCTTACTTTTGTAAACCCATGCTGTCTTGGATTCTGTGCCCCTATGGGTTATGAAACAGTTGGGTGGCTGGAGGGGAGGATGGAAGTCAGTGATCTGTTTATCATGGGCCAAGCATAGTGGGGGGGGGGTTATCCTTACTACTTTGTATATATGTTTATTCATCTTACTGAAGATATGGGCAAGGGTGAAAGGGTGTTGCAGGGTTTTCATAGGTTTACTGGTTCAAAACAGTTCTCATTAGTGGGACACAGAGGGGGTTGGGCTCTGGGAGGGGAGAGTGAGGGAGGGTTGGGTATGGCATCCACAAATCAAGGTTGCATTGTAGTGATACCATCCACTCCTTGCCTGATTGGCTTCATTTTGTATTATGATTGAGGTAATGTTTAGACACCTCACTTTTTCCACGTGGAATGTCAGTGGTATGAGGCAAAAGACCAAACAATATAAAATCCTTAAACATCTAAGCCTCCTGAAATGGGATGTGGCTTTCCTCCAAGAATTGCATTTATTAGACTCAGAAGTGAACAAACTAAGGAGGCAGTTCATAGGCCAAGTTTTTTCTACGGGGGAATACCCAAAGCTGAGGGGTGATGATTCTGATAGCCAGATCAGTCCCTTTTGTATGTACCCAATCCATTTGTGACCCCTTGGGTAGGTACATTTTTGTTAAAGGTCTTCTCCACACAACAGAACTTCTCCTAGGCAGTATATATTGTCTGAATCTCGACTCACCCCCATTCTTTATGAGCTAGTAAACATCTTATCCCCCTTTATAGACCTACTGATATTATTAGGTTGGGATTGGAATCTCCCCTTTGACCCTGAGCTAGACCATTCTGGGAAGGGAATTAAAGGCATTTCCCCAGCACAATGGGTTCTGTGAGACCCGGTTGATCATCTGGGCCTATGTGATATTTGGAGAGTTCTCCACCTACAGATAGAAACCCAATTTATATCCTTGGTGCATGGGTCTTCGTCCTGCATTGACTACCTCGTCCTCTCCCGTTTGATGTTGCTAGGAGTCCTGGATGTGGAATTTGTTCCAGGTTCATTTTCAGACCATGCAGTGGCTGTGAGTAAAATCACCTTCTCCGCACTCCCTGAAAGTGTAGGGATCTGGAGATTAAACAACCAAATCCTCAAAGATGCTGAATCAGTTTGCCTTATCTCTGAACACATCGACCAGTTTGCAGACACTAACCAGGGGTCCACAGGTAAACCTGATATAGAATGGGGTGCGTTGAAAGCCTATCTCAGAGGGGTTCTCATTAACATTGCTTCCACCTGGAAAAAGAAGAGGGATAAACAGTTAATTGCCACACTTTCCCAACTAGGAACCATGGAAACCCAACTATCCTCTCACTCATCAGAGAAGTTTTGTTTGGATCTCATCAAGCTCAGAGATACTTATTCTGGCCTTCTCCGACAGAAGGCTGAATATGCTATTCTGAAATCCAAGGTCAAATACACAGATCAAGGAGAGAAAGCCGGGCGGCTTCTTGCCCTTAGAGTTAAAAAAACAAGAAGCTTCCAGACTGATTCGCTTCATCCAATCTGTACACCCAACCTATAACCCTACCACGTCCATCCCTTCCATACTGAGCGTACTCAAGGAATTTAACTTATTGTCCAACTATAAATAAAGCAAAGCAAAGAAGTGCAAAATAATGCACATGGGAAACAAAAACCCAGGGGAAGATTACACAGTGGGGTTGGGGGAGGTAGTAACAACAACAAAAATGGAAAGGGACCTGGGGGTAATCATATCAGATGATATTAAGGTTAGCAAGCAATGTGAGAAGGCAGTAGGGAGGGCTGGGGGTATACTAGGATGCACAGGGAGTACAGGGAGAGGCATCACCAGCAGAAAACAGGAAGTTGTTATCCCTCTGTACAGACAGTTGGTGAGACCCCATCTGGAGTACTGCATCCAGTTCTGGAGAGACCATCTCTGCAAGAACATAGACAGGATAGAGGCAGTCCAGAGGAGGGCAACTAAAATGGTGCAGGGTCTGCAAGAGAAGCCATACGAGGAGAGACTAAAGGAGCTTAATATGTATATCCTTGAGGAAAGGAGGGAGAAGGGGGGGCATGATAGAAATTTTTAAGTACCTCAGTGGAATCAACGAAGTCCAAGAGGGTAGCATCTTTCAGAAAAAGAGATATGCAAGAACAAGGGGACACAATTTAAAGATGGGTGGGCAGTTCAGGGGCAATGTGAGGAAATATTTTTTCACAGAGAGGCAGAGAGGGTGGTGGACGCATGGAACAGCCTTAATGAGGAGGTTGTGGGGTCTAAAACTGTTGGAGAATTCAAGAATACATGGGACAGACATAAGAGGGGTAAGAAGAAATAGGCTGTTGGTTAACTAGGCTCTGCAGCTTATCCCGTAGGTAGGGAAATGGGCAGACTAGGTGGGCCAAGCGGTCCTTATCTGCCGTCAAAGCCTATGTTTCTAAGTAAGATTAATGTTGAGAAAACAGCGGTCTTTCCCCTAAACCACAGAGCTCAAAAAAGTGAGATTATAGCTTTCGGCCTCTCCTAGACCTCCAAGTTCCTAAGATACCTGGGGATAGACCTCACTAGAAGTGAATCCAGACTTAAGAAATTAAACCTGGATGACACCCTTCAAGAAGTTTATCAAGACATGAAGAGATGGTCCCTTTTGCCCCTTACTTTATGGGGTAGGATTAATCTAGTGAAGATGAACATTCTACCATGCCTTTTCTACCCCCTTAACCTGCTAAATGTATGGTTGCCCCTCCATTGGTTCAAAAAGGCCCGCAGGTATATCACCGAGTTTGTTTGGGCCGGCAAAGCCCCAAGGATAGCATATCATAAGTTAGCTGCTCCCAAAAATCGGGGATGATTAAGACTACCACATATAGGGCTGTACTATTGGGCTAGCCAAGCTAGCAAGTATTGCAAATGGACTATTTCAGAGAATCAACCAGTTATGTCTGAATATGTTCCCCTCTGGTTGGTGACAGTGAGAGAATTAATAGAGTCGAACGGGCTTTCACCGGCTGCTCTTCTATTTGTTAAGCCTAGATCTAGCCCCCCCCTTGTGTTTCTCCCCAGTTGGGACCTCCATCAGAATTCACACTCAACTGTGTGCCTTTTTAAAAATGTGATAATCTGCTGTACATTAACCAATCTTTAGTGGGCAACCATAATTTCAAAATAGATGAGAAGGCCATCCCCTGTCATTGGTTACTCAAATTGGCTAGTAGGGACATTAAACACTTCACGAACAGTGACGGTTTCTGGCCTACTTCCCCAGAGATCATCCAAAAGTGTAGTCTTAGGAATAATTCTATTTTCAAAATATTCCAGCTCCGGCACGCGATGGTTGAATTCTCCAAATCTTCTCTGCCCCAAGCTCCCAGAGTCGGTTTCCAGATGGAACTTGCACTCTTGGCTGCAGCACCATATGCTGTGTCCAAGATATTCCACATCCTCTATGAATGGGCCTATTCAGCAGTTAATGGATCCAGCACATATTGGAACGCACAGCTGCCCTGCCCGATGTATCCATTAACCAGACAGCCCTATGGAAAGGCTGCCACAAATTTATTACCCAGGAAATGCTCTGACTAATGCAATTTCAGATATTACATAACATATACATGACCCCAGTAAAACTGGCTAGATTTAATAGCTCAATCTCCCCGCAATGTGGAAGCTGTTCACAAGCAGAGGGTACCCCACTTCACATATTCTGGGAATGTCCCAAAGTAGCTTCTTTATGGACTCTCATTAAAAGGAGAATTGACCCTTTACTAGGCTTGGAAGAGCTGTTTAGAATGAGCATTTGTATTCTAGGGGATTATTCAAATGTTGAAGTCACTGCCTGGAAGTACTATATGGCTTTCATCTCCATGTCGGTTAAAAAATTGGTACTACGACACTGGAAAGATGGAGACTCCATTACTTATAATGAATTGCTACAAAATTAATGGCTAATCTACAAACTGAAAAGATGATAGCCAGTCTCAATAACAGACTTTCAAGATTTGAGAAAGTGTGGGGTTCTTTCTATGCCTTGTACTCTCTTTAGATGGACTTGTAATATTTGCCATGTTTCATAGGAGTGGTATCAGCCTAATATAATGGTTGCCATGGCAGGGAGGGAGGGAGTGGGAGGAGCTTGGGTGGATGGTGGGAGGGGGAAGGGGGATATTCCAAGGGAGCATTATTGCTGTATGTTCTGAATGACTCTGTGGTTGTTTGTTGAATTAAATCAATAAACTTTCAATTAAAAAAAAAGAATGCATGGGACAGACAAAAGGCAATTCTTGTGGTGGGGTAGGAGGAAGTAGGCTGTTGGTTAACTAGGATCTGCAGCTTATCCGATAGGTAGGGAAATGGGCAGACCAGGTGGGACAAGTGGTCCTTACCTGCCATCAAAGTCTATGTTTCTATGATCTGGTTGATGTCCTCTGCCTTGTCTAACATGGGTGTCGGCAGGCATATTCAGTGTACTTTGCTGAGTAGAGTAAAATCTGGAAAATCCAAGGGAAACATGAGTCTCAGGCCAGGGCAAAAAACAGAGCCTAATGTATATGAAGAACTCTTTTCCCCTTCCTAGGATGCTTTAGTGTGAGTTTGTACATGATCTTAGGAAGATGTGTGGATGCTAAACTTAGAGGCCATGATTGCATGAGTGACCCTATCACGTATGTATGCATGAGTCCTGGTGTGAATGGACTTCTGTAAGGCTGGCCACCATATGTGGTACAGCCCTTACAGAAATAATTATGAGAAATTTTTGCATGCTGTGCACATTAAAACGACCTATGTGGCATGCGTGCGGTCAACATGTTTTTTGATGTTAAATTGGAACCGATTGCATGCATCTGGCATGCATGCTGCAAGCATGTTTTTTTACAGTATGTTAAATTGGAACAGATTGCATGCATGTGGAATGCATGCAACAAGCAAGTGGTCACTTATAACTGCATGAATAAGAGTTAAAATGACTAGCTCAGGATCACAGAGTATACAAGTGGGGGTTGACTAGATTCAAACCCAGGTCTCCAGGTTTGCAAGGTCTCCACGTAACAATACTATACTGCCTGCATAAATACAGCTTACTTGTACCTCAGTACAAATCTGCACACATCTGCAAGTACAGTATATGGCATGCTTATAGCAACTACCATATTTCTTAGTTTTCATGTCCCCCCCATCTCAGTTGCACAGCTGAACTGTAGCGCACATACTGTCGGAAACTCATGTGGTTCTTCACACCCTCCATACACACACTGATCCCCAGAACTACTTAATCATTTCTGTCTGGCCTGTACTCCTGCTATTTTGTCTCCATAGTTTTGAATGCTTCCATGCAAACAGACTTTAAGGGCCAAACACACAAGTAGCAATAACTCAGCATCCACCCACGTTGCCAGCCCCCCACCCCACATACACACACATTGTAACAGATGCGGCAACACAGTTACAGGTAACCCACCAAGTATGGGTATAAGTTGATAGTCTCTTACCCGAGTACTAGTGAGCCAGAGGCAGGAGTCTTTGAAAGATGATGTCCACAGGACAGAGTGTGGGGGTGTGCCCCTTTGAAATGAATGGGGTTATTTTTGATTACTGTTTTATACCATTATCATGGTGAGTTGGAGATTAATGAAGGCCACTGTTCGACTTAACTAGGCCCTTGTTAGTTGAGCAGTGGCATTCCTAACCTCCAACTCATCATCATAGTGTATAAACAGTACAAAACAATATTACCATTCATTTCCACCGGGGCATGCCTCTGCACTCTCCCATGCCCTATGTCATAACATGCTGAGTGTGGGGTGGAGATCAGCTCACTGGGGGTGGCATATACCTGACTATAGTGGGGCTCCAATAGTCTGTGCATACCCATACCAACTCTCCCTGATTAGAGGGACAGCCCTCATTTTACCCTTGAAAACTGCTCTGTCCCTCATGGAAAACATGCTGCTCACACAGAGGATGTCCTGTAAATTTAGACTTTATGGCAGGCCACATTTCATGTTTCAAAGGAGGGCAACAACCAGTGGCGGTCAGGTGCTAGTTAGCCCCTAGAAGGCAAGCTTTGGAACATCTGGAACATCTCTAAAAGGTAAAACTTATTTGTTGTGATTGAAAAGTGGTATGCAAACAGGAACAATTAAAATATATATAAGATTAATCTGTCTACTGAGGGACAAAATCTGAGACTGTAACTGTAACCGCCCATTAAGAAGCTCTGCACAGTCGCACAGGCAGTGTGTGTGCACATTTTCGAGCTGGCAGCAACCACCTGCCTGCTCGAACGTGCGAGCTGATTCCAGCTCGAATGTTCAGCTCTGCAGACTGAGAGAGTCCACCTGGCCCATTCCACTACAAACAACAGCAACAATTTCATATTATTTGGTCGAGGCACACCACACACTTATTTGCAACCTTCATTTCAGCTATAAATATCAAAAAACATTAACACATTTTATTTAATTAGTTGACCTTCAGGCTTCAACCACCACTCAGACTCTTGAGTTTCTCTCACCACTCCCTCAGCTGTCTCTTTTTACTTCACTCAGTCGGTCAGTCTCTCATCACTCAGGATTTTTTGATTTAGGCATTTAGCACATTTTATCTTTCTCTCACACAGACTCCAAGCCTGTGCCCTGGAGCAGTGCATCAGATCTGGCTTAAACCCACCCAGTTACTGACCATTTTTTTCTCTGGCTGAAGTTCTGCCCCCCCCAAAAAAAAAAACTTGCCCCGATCTCTCTCTCTGTATCTCTTTCTCTCTCTCTCTCTATCCCACCGACTCCATTCCATTCAATACCCATCCCAAGGTGCAGAAATGTGAGTGATTTACTTTTACTCACCCAACTGTCCATCCAGAACCTGTGGCCTGGCCCAGTGTGCCACAAGCCCAGTTTTCAGCCCACTTCTCCTCCTCCGTCCTTCTGCCAGAAGCTGGATGCTAGAACCGACATTCTGACCATGGTCCACAACCAAGTCACCTCACCGACCGAACTCCCCTAACCTGTATTGCTTGCTTCTTGTTTGGCTGCCACTGTGGCTGCTGCCACACTGTGCTGATCAAGGCCTGTGAAAGTCAGCCACACTGCTGTCATGCTTGCTTGATCAGAGTCCCTCCATGTCACGTATGACATTCAGATGATTCTGTCCTCCCTCCTCCCACCTCCACCCTGCCACTCAGGGCTAACTCCACTTTTTAGGCTCTAGGGGGTGACTGACAACAGTCAGACACTTCCTGAGGAGGCAGGAAGGGAGGGTTCACCAGAAAACAGAAACAGAGCTACAGGACGCAAAGGCAACTAAGGGTGGCTATCTACTGAAGGGAAGTAGAGGAGGTGAAGAGAAAAGGGAAGAAAGAGAAAGATGAAGAAGGAAAAAGAGAAAAAAACAGAAAGGACACTTACAGACATGATGGGAGTGGTACAGTGCAGTGATTGTGGGCGGCAGTCTTCAGGAGACTTTCTGGAGACTGCGGTGCTGTCCATCTGCAGGCACCTCTCTCTGAGCTGAGGGAGGAGTTGCTCATCTCAGGCTGAGTTGGCTAGGATTCAGGAGACCTCCTCACCATCTAGGGACCACTAAGTCCACCTCTGCTGCCTCAATGGTTGCCATGGAAGAGGAACGACTGGACAACAGTGGGCTCAGGAAGGGTAAGAGTGGAGGGGCAGAGGCACTTTCCTGCTATAGTTTCATTTCATAACTCCTTTGCTGCTCTGGCAGGGTGGAACTGTCCAAGAGGCACCCACAGTGGTAACAAAGGAGGATATGGGGGTCCTCCATAGTGGAAACCCGGGCAGGGAGGCAGAGGACCCCAGAGGAGGAAGCAACTCCTGGTGGGGGACTCTTATCATTAGGGGGTAGACTTGGCAGGAGGGGAAGGAGTGAGGGAGGTCAAGTGCCTACCCGGTGCTTTAGCTTGGAGGAATGGACAGTGCATCTTAAGGATAGTTGAGGCAGCAGGATTGGGGGGTGAGCTAGAGGTCATTGTCCACCTGGGGATGAATTACCTGGCAAGTGCCAAGGTTAGGGCAGTGCAGGAACAGTTCAGGGAGTTTGGGAGGGGTCTCAGACAGGTTGCAAGCTCTGCAACCTTTTCAGAGGTGTTGCCTATTGAAGGCATGGGAGAAAACAGGGTACTGTGCACCAAGAGATTTAACACATGGCTGAATGACTGGTGTGAAATGGAGGGATTTTGTTTCATTGGGGACTGGGGTTACACTTGGGGGATGCAGGCATTTACAGGAGAGATAGCCTGCATCTGTCTGGGGGTGAACCAGGATCCTCAGTGGGGGGTTTAGATGTTTCATCAACGAGCATTTAAACTAGGCAAGGGTGGTGACAGAAGAAAGCAGGGAGTAGCAAACAGCCCCCTCCCAACACAGAATAAAGAAGTCAGGAGAAAGGACCCTAACGTTGAGGAATCACCAAAGATACCTAAATCTAAAATAGGTAAAATGGCAGAAATAAGGCAGAATGGGAGAAAGGACAAGAGGGGTGTGGTGGAAAGACAATGACATAGAAGGAGAGTTAATAGGAGAGGAGAGGAGACAGGAGTCCTGGACCTAGTGGCCCTGATGACTGAGGAGGACCTGGACATTGCCACTGTTACTGAGATATGGTTCACAGGAGCCATGACTGGGATATAGCCATACCAGGCTACACCTATTCAGGAGTGACATGGAGGGTAAAAAGGGAGTAAGAGTGTCTCTCTACATCAGGGAGGGAACAAAGACAACCGAGGTACAAGGAATGCAGGGAGAGGCAGAGACACTGTGAATCACCCTGGAGATGGGAAATGGCACTGCCATTCGCACTGGCATGATATACAGACCTCTCACACAAGAGGAAGAGTTGGACAGGGTATGTGTAGAAGCCATCCACAGAATGACAGCTAAAGGGAGATGCTGCTGGTGGAGGACTTCAATTTTCCGGATGTGGGTTGGAGCAACCAGGCTGCAGCCACAGCCAGGAGCAGAGACATCCTGGAAGCCCTGCAGGGGGCATACCTCAGTCAGCTAGTGACAGAGCCCACCCGAGAGGGAGCGACTTTGGACCTGGTGCTCAACAACAGGGACAGAATTACAGATGTAAAAGTGGGGGCCACCTGGAATCCAGCAATAACAGTATGATGTGGTTCAAAGGGAGAATAGCAGAACAGTCAAATCACATGAAAGCAAGGGCCCTGAATTTCAGGCAGGCCGAATTTGCAAAGATGGGGTAATGTCTTAAGAAATCACTGGCAGGGAAGGAGAAAAAAATAAGGGGGGTGGAGGAACAAAGGGAGAATCTTAAGGGATCCATAACGGAGGCAACAAGTCATTGCATTAAGCAAGTAATCAAAACAAAGAGAAAAAAAAAACCACTATGGTTCTCAAAGGAAGTGGTATGGTTCTCAAAGGAGATGGGTGAGAAGGTAAGGGCAAAAAGGGTGGCATTCAGGAGGTACAGGGAAACACAGAGGGAAGAAGACAGGGAACTGTATCTGGAAAAGCAGAGGGAGGCAGGGAAAGCAAACAGTTAGGAGTGCAAAGGTTCAAACAGAAGGAAAATTAGCCCAGGTAATAACAAAAGGGGACAAGCACTTCTTCAGGTATGTTAGTGTAACCTCTAGGTAGCACTATCCCAAGGGCTACTACCCCTGCCTGCTTGGCTAGTAGCAGGTTAAGGGGCCTGAGTACTGAAACAGGTGCCTCCACCCAGAGGTCAGAGTTGGTAGTGGTCAAGCTAACCTGGGCACAGCCCTCCGGTATACTGTAACCCCCCCCTCTAGTGGCCTGAACACTGTTCAGTAATCACTTTCACAATACCCCTGGTACACACACAAGTACCCACACTGTTTGCACTTACCACCAGGGCTTTCCTCTGGCCTGGCCCTGGGGACCCCCTGTGAAACAAGGTTAAGCACAGCAAATAGCTACAGTACAGTACTTTGAGCACAAACTGGAACCACAGTCAGATTACATGCAGAAAAAGTTAGATCTGATTTATTCAGGGGGACTTGAATAAGGGAGGGGCAAAATCAGGTTAATTAGCTTAAAGGTTATATCAATCAAGCAGTTATGCATGCGCTTTGAGTCCCCCCCACACAGTCCACCTCTGGATACCCAGGTGGAGAAGAGATGGGCTAGCCAGGACAGTTGCCTGGGGTTGCAGCTGGTTGGGGCCCTGTGATGGAAAACACAACATGCATAGTACACAATGTTTGTAATCCGGAGCCAGAGGGCTCAGTTCGTAAAGGAAATGAAACAACAAGACAATCAGATGACACACTCAGATTAAGCTGTTGGTGCAGGGAGCTACCCTGGTATTTACTCACGATACCCAAGACTGGACACAGGCTGGACGAAAATCTAGACCACAGGTGGCTGATCTGGAATGCCAGGAGAAGCAGGGCCCGCACAAGTCGTAGAGGTGTCGTTCCTGTTCAAGCGTGGAGCAGGGGGGCTGATCCCCCAGGCAGGTCTCTCGTCGATGGCTTCTCTGTACAGTGGGTAGTCTGGCTGGGCCAGTCTGGCAAAGCCCAGGCTGCATGGAGACAAGTTCAGATGCAGTCCATTTTGGGCTGGATACAGCTTCCAGCAAGCAGAACACAGTTCACACAGTGGGGAGCTAACTCACAACCAACTAGCATCTCATAGCACATTTACATGTGCGGGAATTCTACTGTACCAGGCAAAGTGCTCCCCGGTCACAATCGCAAAGTCTCTGCACACACTGGGAGCTTAGGGGTAGCTGGAACTCCTGACAGACCGATCGCATTCAGCAAACATATTTGGTCTTCTTCAGGTTGAGCCTGGCCCACTTCAGTAGCCTACTTTAGTCACACAAACTTGGATTTAGTCCAAAATAATTCTCTTCTCTCCCTCTCATGGAGCAGCAGCAGACACGCAGCCAAAAACTCAGCCCTTTCACAGTTTTCCCATGTAAATCCACTCAGGATTTCTGCCCAAAATTACTTCAGCTCCTTCTTCTTGAGCTTCCAGCTCAGAACTAAACTGAAAACTGCAAGCAGCCCGGGACTTCCCCAAGATCCAAAAGATTTGGTTGGCTGATTTGGCTGTCAGTCAAAGCAAGAGCTCCTCCTTCAGTTGCAAAAAGGGCGCAAAAACTCAAACCACAGTTCCTATAGATTTTGAATTCAGACAGCGCCTGTAGTCTGGCTACATTTTAGGTCCCACCAGAACTGATTGGTCCAATTTGCATTCTAGGACCAAGATAGTGGAGACAAACAAAACAGTCCTTGCTACAAAGAAAGCAGGTTAGACAAACTACATTATCATTATCATTCTAAATGATTTTCAGCAAATAGTTACAAATTTCAAAAGAGCTCCATCTCAGATTACTTATGCTGCAATCAAGCAGCTCTTAAAGAGACAGTACACAGAGGCTATACAAGCTCTGGTAATCACATTTATACTGCTAAAACGCAGGACATCAGCCTGGCAGTGAGCATTTAGGCAAGCTCAAGGAAGACTTTTTGGGAACCCCCATTTGTAGGGGGGTTACACCAGTGAAAGGAAAAAGACTAAGGATGGGATTGTGAGACTAAAAAGGAAGGGAGGAAGTGTGCAGAGGGGACCAAGAAAAGCAGAAATCCTGAACAAATATTTTTGTTCAGTATGCACAGAGGAGCAGGAAGGAGGACCACAGTTAGGCATCAGAAGTTACCACTGGGAGGAAGGTGGACACCAGTCCATTTACAGAGGAGAGAGAGTCCTAAAGGAACTCGCTAATCTGAAAATAGACAAGGCAATGGGGCTGGATGGGATACTTCCCAGAGTATTAAGAGAACTCAGGGAGGTGCTGACTGCACCCTGACAGTCCTGTTCACCAGATTGCTGGAAACAGGGGTGATACCTAAGGACTGGAGGAGGGCAAATGTGATCCCTCTCCACAAGAGTGGGAACAGGGAGGGGACTGGAAATTACAGGCCAGTCAGCTTGATCTCAGTGGTGGGGAAACTGGTAGAATCATTACTAAAAGAAAGGCTGGTGACATATCTAGAATCCAGCAGAGCACAGGACCCGAGGCAGCGTGGATTCACAGCAGGAAGATCTTGTCAAACAAATCTTATGCATTTCTTTGACTGGGTGACTAGGGAGAGGCAGTGGACGTGGTCTACCTAGATTTCAATAAGGCTTTTGACACTGCCCCACATAGGAGGCTTGTAAACAAGCTGGGCAGTCTGGGAGTGGGTCCCAGGGTGGTAAACTGGGTAAAAAATTGGCTGAGTGATAAAACACATGGTGGTGAGCAGAGTTAAATTTGAAGAGAGGCGGTTGACCAGTGAGGTCCCACAGGGGTCAATGCTTGGCCAGTTCTCTTTCATGTATTCATAAGCGACATTGCAGAAGGGTTGGAAGGGAAGGTACGTCTCTTTGCAGATGACATGAAGATCTGCAACAGGTTGGCACTCCAGGAGGGGTAGAAAAAATGAGAAGGGACCTAAGCAAACTTGAAGAGTGGTCAAGGGTGTGATAGCTAAGATTCAATGCAAAGAAGTGCAAGATCATGCACTTTAGGCACAGAAATGCATGGGAGGAGTACATGATGGGGGAATACTGACAGCCACCAAACAGGAAAGAAACCTGAGAGTGATCATATCTGATGATCTAAAGGTTGCCAAACAATGAGAAAAGGCCATGAGGAGAGCCAGTGGAATGCTAGGATGCATAGGCAGTAGTATCTCCAGCAGAAGGAAGGAGGTGGTGATGCCACTATACAGAACATTGGTGAGACTGCATCTGGAAACATATAAACATAGAAATTGTCGGCAGATAAGGACCGCCAGGCCCATCCAGTCTGCCAGTATGCCCTATACATTGTACGTGGCCACTGACCCTATGTGATCAATAGCTTTTCATCACTCCCTCCCCTCCCCTCTCAAGGTTCCCTTGTGCCTGTCCCAGGAATGCTTAAACCCCTGCACTGTGCTTGCCCCCCACTACTTCCTGTGACAGACTATTCCAAGTGTCAATTACCCTTTCTGTGTAGAAAAACTTCCTTACATTACCTCTTAATCTACCCCCCTCCAAATTCATATTGTGCCCCCTTGTTCTAGTACTTTTTCTACATTGGAGAAGGTCTCCCACCTGCACCTTGTTTATGCCCTTGACTCTGAGGTACTTGAAAGTTTCAGTCATGTCCCCCCACTATCTTCTCTCCTCCAGTGAGTACATATTGAGGTCTCTCAGTCTCTCCTCATGTTTTGTGGTGCACGCCCTGCACCATCTTTGTCGCCCTTCTCTGGGTAGTCTCCACCTTGTTTATGTCCTTGCGCAGGTGTGGCCTCCATAACTGCATACAGTACTCCAGGTGAGGCCTTACCAATATTTTATACAATGGCATCACCACCTTCCACCTTCTGCTAGTGATATCCCTGCCTATACAGCCCAGCATGCCACTGGCCCTCCCTGCCACCTTTGTACACTACTTTGATACTTTAAGGTCATCAGAGATCCACCCCTAGGTCCCTTTCCTCCTTGCTGACAGTCAGCTCCTCCCCCCAATCTGTAGCTCTCCCCAGGTATCCCTCTACCCAGGTGCATTATTTTGCATTTTTTTACATTGAACCTCAGTTGCCACATCCCTGACCATTTCAAGCTTCTCCAGGTCCCCTTCATTTTCTGCACCCCTTCTGGAGTATCCACCCTGTTGCAGATCTTGGTGTCATCTGCAAACAAGCAGGCCTTTCCTTCCAGCCCCTCTGCAAATGTCACTAATGAAGACATTGAACAGGACTGGTCCCAGTACTAATCCCTGCAGTACCCTGCTGGTCACCCCCCCTTCTCAGATTGTACCCCATTTACCACCACCCTCTTGTCTCCTATCTGTTAACCAGTTCCTAACCCAGTTCACCACCTTGTCTCCTATGTCCAGACTACCCATCTTGTTAACCAGCCTTCTGTGTGGGACGGTGTCGAAGGCTTTGCTGAAATCTAGGTAGGTGACATCTACTGCCCCTCCCCGATTTACTTCCCTAGTCACCCAATCAAAAAAATCTATCAGATTTGTTTGACATGACCTTCCTGCTGTGAATCTGTGTTGCCTCAGATCCTGGGCACCCCTGGATTCCAGGTGTGCCACTATCCTTTCTTTCAGCAGTGTTTCTACATGATCTTTCCCACCACTGAGTTGAGGCTGACTGGCCTGTAGTTCTCCACCTCCTCCCTACTGCTGCTTTTGTGCAGTGGGACCACATGTGCCCTCCTCCAGTCCTCTGGAATCACTCCCATGTTGAGTGACTCTGTGAACAGGGCTGCCAGAGTTGCTGCTAGTTTCCTTCGCAGCTCCCTTAATATCCTCGGAGTGGACGCCGTCTGACCCCATGGCCTTATCCACCTTCAGCTTTGTGAGTTCTTCCAGAACTCTCACCACTGTGAACAGACTGGTGTCCACTTCTCCCCCCCCATTGCCTCTGCTACCCATTTGTGGTCCTTGACTCTCCTCCTCCTCCCTAGTGAATACTGAACAGAAATATTTGTTCAGCATTTCTGCCTTGTCCAGATCCCCCTTCTTACACTCTCCCTACTCACCTTTGAACCTCACAGTCCCCCCTGTTTTTTCTTTCGCTAACATACCTATAAAATGCCTTGTCCCCTTTTTTCACAGATCATGCTAAACCCTCCTCTGTCTGCACCTTAACTCTCCTAACAGCCTTCCCTGCTTCTCTTAGACATACAAGGTGCACCTCCCTGTCCTCCTTCCTTTGGGTCCCCTTATATATTTCCTGAAACTCAGTCTTTTAGTCTTGACTTTAACCCCACCTCCTTAGAGAACCATAGTGGTTTCCTTTTTATGTTTGCTTGCATGCGTGTGCAAGAAACATAGTGCCATCATCCGAGTTTTCGGAGGTGTGGCAGCCCTCTTCCAATTCAGGCAGTGTGTTTGCAGGCACGGCCGCAGTTCTCCAATGCCTGCTCAAGCTGTCTATGAGAGCTCCAAAATGCAGTGGAGTACAGTTGAATGGGGGTGCTACACTTCAGTGAGCAGCGATAAGATATCACCTGCTCATGTGCGCTCCCCCTACACACACACACACATATGCACTCATACTGCGTGCGGCCCCCCCCACGAACACACTGTATAGCCGACGGGGATGCCCAATCCCCCGTCAGCAGTGCTGCGCTCCCCCCCAAAAGCCTTCTACATGCAACATGTATAGCCTGACGGGGGCTGCCCAATCTCCCATCGGCTCCACTGTCTCTCCCCCCCCAGAGTACAGGGTGCCACGCTGGGAGCCCACCTCAGAGTGGCAACAGATGCTGTCGCCGTCGGGGATGCCCAATCCCCCATCGGTTCCACTGTCTGTCCCCCCCCCCAAGCATCCAGGTGCCACGCTGGGAGCCCACCCAAGTGTGGCAAAATGTATTATAGCTGACGGGGTGCCCAGTCCCCCGTTGGCTCCAGCCCCCCAAACAGCCTTTCAGCTGCCTTGCTGGAAGCTCACCCCAGCATGGCAAACGTCCCTCGTCGTCTCAGTAACAAAATAACCCTGCAAATAAAAAACTGTCCCTCGGAGCTTCTCCCTACCCCCCTCCCACAACCCGCACCCACCCACTGCACATCCTGCCTCCCCACAACCCCCCATCACCCCATACTTACCTCCAGACCTCGGCGTGATGATCTTTGGTGGACCGGGAACATGTCTGCACTCTTCAAAGCCGACCGCGAACTGAGGAAACGCCGGTAAGCTGTATAATGGGATAGATAGGGTTTTTTCAACTTTGCTGCATATCTCAGGCATTTTTTGGAATTTTTGCACCAAATTTTCAACATGGAGTTTTGGGACCCCTTCTCATGAATATTTGTCACTGTCATGGCGTTAATCGGCTGAGGTGATTTCCTGATCACTGTGCGAAATCACCTTTTGGGATGGAGTAACAAAAAACACTGCCACTGTTCATAAGGTGGGCTCTCAAAAGCCTATGTTGAAAATTTAGTGAAAATTCTAAAATGACTGTTTTACGGCGTGCATTGCGCAGTTCCTACGCATCGCTGTAAGTTCTGGAATTTTCAATATTTTCACTCCAGATTTTCAACATTGCCATTTTACCACCTCCTTATGAACAGTACAGCTGTCATTTTTCACATCTTGCCCAAAATGTGTTTCCGCCCATGTGAGCGCACAATGGCACAGTCGGTGTGCGAAATCAATGTATGGGACACATTAAGAAAATCACAGTGACACTGTTCATGAGGCAGAGGTCTGAAAATGGCTATGTTGAAAATTGTGAAAAATTCTAAAATGACTGTTTCTGGCGTGCGTTGCGCAGTTCCACGCACGCCGTGAAGTTTCAATTTTCAATATTTTCAATCCAGATTTTCAACATTGCCATTTTATTACACTTTCTTATGAGCAGTACAGCTGTCATTCATCACATCTTGCCCAAAACATGTTTCCCGTAATGTAATTGACAATGCGGCGCGATCGGTATCTTGAAATCAATGTATGGGACATATTAAGAAAAATCCCAGTGGGCGGCTCGTCGGCTCAGTGGTTAGTTGCCACTTGCGGCGCGGCGACCGGGTTGAGGCCGGACTCCGGGTCGCTGGGCTTTCGGCTGGGGTGGAGTAGGTTCGGCGTCCGCGACTGCTCACCTACTCCGAAGTGGGGAGGTAATCAGGACCACTGCATGGTACCCTGGGCGGAGGCCGGGGTCCAGTTGCAGTGAGCCTGAATGTTGGGGGGCGTGGTGACGTCGGCTACGCCTTGGCGTTAGGCGCCACGCCCCAGAGCGGAAATACCAGCCTCGGGTTCACGGATGATGACTACCTGCTCTCGCTGACCGAGGGGTCCTGTGTCATCCGATCCCACCTCAGCAGCACCCAGGGACTGCGCCTTGATGCTGGGGCCCCACCCCGGTGTCTTTCCCCTCGGAGGAGGGGACCCACTCGGCAAAGGGATATGCCGGGCCACCCCTGGGTCAGCTGCGATGTGAGGTGAGGGGAGGGGGGACAGGACGAGGGGGTCACGAGTGGCAATGTGCAGCCGGAAGGAGTGGCAAACCCGGAGGCATGACCGGAGGAAAAAAAAAAGAAAATCCCAGTGACACTGTTCATGAGCAGAGGTCTGATAATGGCTATGTTGAAAATTTGGTGAAAAAATTCCTAAAAATGACTGTTTTACTTAGCGCATGCTATGCAGTTCCTACGCACTCTTGTAAGTTTGCGAATTTTCAATATTTTCACTCCAGATTTTCAACATTGCCATTTTATTACACTTCCTTATGAACAGTACAGCTGACATTTTTCACGTCGCTCAAAATGTGTTTTCGCACATGTAGCGGACAATGATGCAGTCGGTGTGTGAAAGCAATGTTTGGGACAGATTAAGAAAATCACAGTTACACTGTACATGAGCAGCGGTCTTAAAATGGCTATGTTGAAAATTTGGTGACAAAAGTCCATAAAATGACTGTGTTACGAGTGAGCAATGCGCAGTTTCCACGCACCCTCGTAAGTTCATGACTTTGTAATATTTTCAGTCCAGATTTTCACCAGTGGCACACCTCCTTATGAACAGTACAGCTGTCATTTTTCATAACATGGCCGAAATGTGTTTTCACACTTTCAGCGCAGAGATGCGTGGTCACTGTGGGAAATCATTATTTGGGGCAGATAAAGAAAATCACAGTGACACTGTTCATGATCGGAGGTCCCAAAATGCCTGTGTTGACAATCTGCTGTAAAAATTCCCCAAACTAATTACATTACGGGTGTGCATTGCACAGTTTCTATGCACGCTCGTGACTTCACCACTTTTTTTAATATTTTTACTGCAGATTTGCAACATTGCCATTTTTTACACCTCCCCATGAACAGTACAGCTGTCATTTTTACATCCTGTTCGGAATGTTTTGCACCTGTGGTGCTAAATGCCGTAGTCGCTGTGCATAAGCAGCTTTCAGCTAACAAACTGATATTGCCACTGTTCATGAGGTGGGGTCACAAAAAACCATGTTGAAAATTTGGAGTGAAAATACCAATGAATGCCTGAGGTATTAGGGTTTCCAACCATAACGCCAACCCTGTGAGAATGACAGGCAACAGGGTGTGACTTGGGATTCTTGCCTGTAATGCTCATACCATTCCACACCCTGCAGCCAGTTAAAGGCATTGTGGTATGCCTTGGACTCTTTGGCCCCAAAGTTCACCCCATTCTCCTATACCGCACCCATCTCACCATATTTCCTGATGGTATGGGGTGCGCATAAGGGCCAAAGACCCCAAGGCACACCGTGACACTTGTCAGTGTCAGCAGGGTGGGATGTGGTGAAATGGCACGGCTGTTATGCCTGATGACCCAAAGGCACACCCCAATGCCTGTCACTCTCTGCAGGGTGGTGGTGGGGTTGGCTTCAGTTCAATACTTCACTGCCATTCCTATTACGCAGCTCTGTAACTTTTATACTACCACTGCCAATGCCAGCAAGCAAACATTCGGCATTGACAAATGCTTGTTAAGATATAGTATGTACTACATTTTATTTTCAGTTTCAATAATTTTTTAGTTTGAAACTTGAGGTATGAGATTTGGTGAGTCATATTGCAGTACAACATATCTAGAAAGGAAATGTTCTAAAGACTAAATCAAGATTTAAAAAAAAGATAGTGATCAGAAATGCAAATCTTTTTTGTGTGTGTTTTTTTTTACTACAGACAATATTTCCTTCCTGTGTTTGCATTGCTTTGCTAACAAGAGTAGAAACATAGAAACATAGACTTTGATGGCATATAATGACCGCTTGGCCCACCTAGTCTGCCCATTTCCCTACCTAGAGGATAAGCTGCAGATCCTATTTAACCAAGAGCCTATTTCTTCCTACCCCCCACAAAAATTGCTTTATGTCTGTCCCATGCATTCTTGAATTCTCCCACAGTTTTAGACCCCACAACCTCCTGAGGAAGGCTGTTCCATGCATCAATCACCCTCTTTGTGAAAAAATACTTCCTCACATTGCCCCTGAGTCATCCCCCCATCTTCAAATTGTGTCCCCTTGTTCTTGCACATCTCTTTTGCTGAAAGATGCTACCCTCTTGGACTTTGTTGATTCCGTTGAGGTACTTAAACGTTTCTGTCATGTCCCCCCTCTCCCTCCTTTCCTCAAGGGTATACATATTAAGCTCCTTTAGCCTCTCCTCGTATGGCTTCTCTTGCAGACCCTGCACCATTTTAGTTGCCCTCCTCTGAACTGCCTCCATCCTATGTCCTTGCAGAGATGGGGTCTCCAGAACTGGACACAGTACTCCAGATGGGGTCTCACCAACTGTCTGTACAGAGGGATAACAACTTCCTGTTTTCTGCTGGTGATTCCTCTCCCTGTACATCCCAGTATCCCCCCAGCCCTCCCTACCACCTTCTCACATTGCTTGCCAACCTTAAGATTATCTCATATGATTAACCCCAGGTCCCTTTCCATTTTTATGTTGCTTGCACGCATGTGCAAGAAACATAGTGCCATCATCGGAGATTTCGGAGGTGTGTCACCTCCTCCTCCAATTCAGTCAATATGCTGGCAGGCGCGGCCCCTGTAAACCAATGCATTTTGGAGCTGTCTATGACACGCTCCAAAATGCAGTGGCATACAGTTGAAAGGGGGAGCTACACTTGAGTGAGCAGCGATAAGATATCGGCTGCTCAAGTGCAATTCCCCACAGACACCTGCGCAGGCATCACGCGCCCGCATGCACTGTATAGCCGGCGGGGTGCCCAATCCCCGTCGGCTGGCTCGTCCCAGTAGTAGGTGCCGCTGGGAGCCCACCCAGCATGGCAAGCAGTCCTTTGGCCGTGAGGATGCCCAATCCCCGTCGACTGAGCGCCCGTCCCGTGCCACGCTGAGGCCCCCAGCGTGGCAGCAATGCCATGGCCGATGGAGGTGCCCAATCCCCATTGGCTGAACGCCCCACGTCCTTGTGCCACACTGGGAGCCCACCCCAGTGTGGCAAACGCCCCACAACGCCTTTTTTTTTTTAAAACCTGTAAAACAAAAGCCTCTGCAAGCGCGCTCTCCCAACCCCCTCCCACAACCTGCACCCACCCACTGCACACCCAGCCTCCCCACACCCCCTCACCCCATACTTACCTCCAGACTCCGTGGCAGCGATCTTCGGTGGGCGGGAACACGTCTGCACTCTTCAAAGCCGACCACGAACTGAGGAAATGCCGGTAAGCTGTATAATGGGCTAGATAGGGGGGTTTCAACTTTGTATTGCATATCTCAGGCATTTTTTGGAATTTTTGCACCAAATTTTCAACATGGGGTTTCTGGGACCCCTTCTCATGAATGATGTCACTGTCATGGCGTTATTCTGGCCTGAAGGGTGATTTCGTGCAGTGACTGTGCAGTGACTGTGAAATCACCCTTTGGGCCTGAATACCACCATGACAGTGATATCATTCATGAGAAGGGGTCCCAAAACCCCATGTTGAAAATTTGGTGTAAAAATTCCAAAAAATGACTGTTTTACGAGCGTGTGTTGCGCAGTTCCTACGCAGGCTCGTAAGTTCACGAAATTTCAATATTTTCACTCTAGATTTTCAACATTGCCATTTTACCACACCTTCTTATGAGTAGTACAGCTGTCATTTTTCACATATCACCCAAAATGTGTTTCCGCAGATGTAGCGCAGAATGGCGCAGTCGGTGTGCGAAATCAATGTACGGGACACATTAAGAAAATCACAGTGACACTGTTCATGATCAGAGGTCTGAAAATGGCTATGTTGAAAATTTGGTGGAAAAATTCCTAAAAATGACTGTTTTACGTGCGTGCGTTGCGCAGTTCCTACGCACGCTCATAACATACTAACATACTAACATACTATTTGCCAGCAGATTAGGCCTTATGGTCTATCAAGTCTGCTCGAACCTAGATCCTTAGTTGGGTGCCGAGACCCTCCCATCCCTTGTGCTCCAGAAACCCCTATCATCCATCCCCACCCCCCCGGGACAGGCCATCATCTGATACATCCACTTTCTGTGTCTGTCCCACCCTTTCTTAAAGCTCTCCACTGTGGATCTCTGAACCAGCTCACCAGGCAGAGCATTCCAAGGGTCCACCACCCTCTCAGGGAAAAACCTCCTCCTCTTTTCCCCCCTCACCCTTCCACCTTCCAACTTCAAACCATGCCCTCTGGTGATGCCTCCCTGCTTTAGTCTAAAGATCCCCTCCATGTTTACCCTATTTATTCCCTTGAGGTGCTTGAAGACCTCAATCATGTCCCCCTGTCTCTCCTCTCCTCCAATGAAAACAGGCAGAGCTCCTCAAGTCTGTCCTCGTAAGTAAATCCCTAGCCCTCGTGTCATCTTTGTTGCCCTCCTCTGTACCCTCTCCAGGAGCTGTGTCCCTCTTCAAGTGTGGTCTCCAGTACTGTACACAGTACTCAAGGTGTGGTCTAACCAGTCCATTGTACAGTGGCAGAATCACTTCCTTGCTCCTAGAGGTGATCCCCTTGTGATGCATCCCAACATCCTGTTTGCCTTGCTAGCTGCTCTCCTGCACTGCTCAGTGTTATTCATACATGTATCCACCATGACCCCTAGGTCTTTTTCCCCTGTTGAGGCTTCCAGCACCTCCCCTCCCAGGGTGTACCTGTGTTTGGGGTTTCCCCGACCAAGATGCAACACCTTGCACTTGGTGATATTGAAATTTAATTTCCATGTGTGAGCCCAGCTTTCCAGGGTGTCCAGGTCCCCTTGCAGGGCCAACCTCCCCTCTTCTCCCTCAACTACTGCTCCCATCTTGGAGTCATCCATGAAGAGACTCATTTCACACCCTATACCATCCCTGATGTCTGATATGTATGCATTAAACAGGATTGGACCCAGGACCGAGCCCTGTGGTACCCCACTACCAACCTCTGTAGGGTTCGAGAGCTCCCCACAGACCACTACTCTCTGAGTGCGTCCAGCTATCCAGTTTTCAATCCATCTGACCATCAAAGGGCCTACTCCTAACCCCATCAGTTTCTCCACCAGACCATTGTGGGGACAGAGTCAACACCTTGCTGAAGTCCAAGAATAATACATCCACAGGCTTACCCCTATCCAGTTCTGATGTTACCCATTCATAGAACTCTACAAGGTTGGTTTGACATGATCTACCTGGCACAAACCCATGCTGCCGACTATCCAGACCTCCCCTCCTCCAAGTAAACCCCAATCGTTCCTTTAGTATACTCTCCATTAATTTTCCCACCACCGAGGTTAAACTGATGGGTCTATAGTTTCCTGGTACTTCCTTGACCCCCTTTGTGGATTGGTACCACATGTGCTCTCGCCAATCCTAGGTACCCTCCCTGTCTCAAGTGACCTGTTGAAAGCTCCGCCAGGGGTGCAGCCAGTATGTCCGCCAATTCCCATAGTACTCTCGGATGAATGCCATCCGGCCCAGGAGATTTGTCTTTCTTTAGGGCCTTGAGGGCAAACCACACCCTTTTGGTGGGGATGGCATCATCCGTCCCATCCACCTTACTGGTCTTTTTATCCTTATCCAGATGCGACACCCCTGGGGTACCTTTCCCTCCCTTTTGCTCCATTTCTGCTGCTCCCCTGATCCCACTCCCTGCCGCTTCTATCCCCTTTGTGCCTTGCTTTGTAGATATCCCATCCCTTTCCCTAGTGAACACAGAGGCAAAGTACTCGTTAAATACCTCTGCCTGGTCCCTCGCCTCTTCCACCCACCCTCCTTCTGATCTCAATCTGCTGAGATGGCCCTTAGTTTTCTCCGCTCCCCAATGTGCCGGAAGAACCCTTTCCCTCCATGTATCCCTGTGCCCAGCCGATGCTCTTTACTGGACTTTGCTCCCCTCACCATCGGGTGACTTTTCTAGATCAAGCTGGTACATTTCCTTATCCCTATCCCCTCGTTGTTTATATTTTTGTAAGCCGCCTTCTTTTCTCTGACTGCTACCTGGACCTCACTGGACCACCAGCATGGTTTATGTGACCTTGCTCCTTACGTTTCAACTAGCAGATCCTGACTGCCTCATGAAGTCCCGTTTTATGACCTCCCATCTCCTTTCCACACTTGTTGTTGAGGTAATCCCTTCAAGTGATCCTTGAGAATATTTCCCATGCCCATAAAGTCTGCCCCTGAAGTCCACTGCCAGTGTCCTAGATCTCACCCCCACTCCCCAATGCTTATTTGAAACCAGACAGTATTGTGGTCACTCCCAGTCAGGGGTCCTGTACAACCATGTCCCTTACAGATCCCCATCTGCCAGAACCACATCCAGGACATGCCCCTCCCTTGTGGGCTCCATCACATGCTGTGTTAGAACACATCCTGGAAGCCATCCAGCAGCCTCTGCTCCTTGGCCACCTTAGAGGACATGGTTCCCCAGTTAGTACCTGGCATATTAAGGTCCCCCATCAACACCACTCCTTCCCCTTTTGGACCACACTGGGCAATGATGTTGTCCAGCAAACCATCCTCTAGTAAGTTTGCGAATTTTCAATATTTTCACTCCAGATTTCCAACATTGCCATTTTGCCACACCTTCTTATGAGTAGTACAGCTGTCATTTTTCACATCTCACCCAAAATGTGTTTCCGCCCATGTAGCGCACAATGGCGCAGTTGGTGTGCGGAATCAATGTACGGGACAAATTAAGAAAATCACAGTGACACTGTTCATGAGCAGAGGTCTTAAAATGGCTATGTTGAAAATTTGGTGAAAAAATTCCCTTCAGATGTTCTGCAGTATTACTATGAAGATAATGAACAGAACTGGCCCAGGACCGATCCCTGCAGCACCCACTGGTCGCCCCCTCTCCCTAGACTGCATACCATTTACCACCACTCTCTGCCTCCTGTCTGTTAGCCAGTTTCTACCCAGTTTACCACCCTTTTCCCCATGTCCAGCCTACCCAGCTAGTTTATCAGCCTCCTATGGGATGGTGTCAAGGCTTTGCTGAAATCAAGGTAGGCGTTGTCGCTGCCCCACTCTGATTCACTTCCTTTGTCACCCAGTCAAATAAATCAACCAGATTTATCTGACATGATGTCCCCACTGTGAATCCATATTGTCTATGGTCCTGGGTTCCGATGGCATCTAGATGCCCCACTATCCTTTCTTTAAGCAATGTCTCCATGATCTTCCCCACTACTGAGGTGAGGCTGAATGGCCTATTGTTCCCTGCCTCCTCCCTGCTGCCGGACTTGTGTAGAGGGACCACATGTGCCCTCCTCCAATTCACTCATGTTTAATGACTCAGTGAACATGGCTGCCAGAGGTACTGCTATCTCCCTTCACAGTTCTGTTAATATCCTTGGGCGTATGCCATCTGGCTCCATCGCTTTGTCTACCTTCAATTTAGTGAGCTCCTGCAGGACTCTTTTGTCCACCTCTTCACCCCCTTGGCAACTGCTGTACTGCTGTGGCCCTTGCCCCTCCCACTCTTCTGTGAATACTGAATGGAAAGACACAGTGGATGTCTTGGGAGGAAGGCATGAAGCTGTCACTTCCAAATACCTAAACAGCACATACAAGCAAGCAACATTCGGCAGCTTGCTGTTGTTGTTACTACCTCCCCCCCCCATTGTGTAATCTTTCCCTGGGTTTTTGTTTCCCAGGTGCATTACTTTGCACTTCTTTGCATTGAATCCAAGCTGTCATACTTCTGACCATTCCTCCAACCTTGTGAAGTCCCTCCTCATCCTTGCCACGCCTCCTTGTGTATCAACCCTGTTGCAGATCTTTGTGTCATCTGCAAAGAGGCATACTTTTCCTTCCAGTCCCTGTGCAATGTCACTTATAAAGACATTAAAAAGGACTGGACCCAGTACTGAACCCTGTGGTACCCCACTAGTAACTCCTCTTTCTTCAGAGTGGACTCCATTTACAATTACCTTCCATGTCCTGTTGTTCAGCCAATGTTTTACCCAGGCTACCACCCTGGGACCCACTCCAAGGCTGGTTAATTTGACTGCTAATCTTTTGTGTGGGACTGTGTCAAATGCCTTGCTAAAGTCTAGGTAGGCCATGTCCACAGCCCCTCCCTGGTCTACTACTTTGGTCACCCAGACAAAGAAATCAATTAGATTCGTCTGACATGACCTTCCCGCTGTGAACCCATGCTGCCTTGGGTCCTGTGCCCCACTGGCCTCTAGGTACTCAACAATTCTTTCCTTCAGAAGTGATACTTTCCCTACCACAGAGGTCAAACTGACAGGTCTGTAGTTTCCTGCCTCTGTCTTGTTCCCACTTTTGTGAAGGGGACTCACATCAGCCTTCTTCCAGTCCTCGGGTACCACACCATCCTCCCATGATTTGTTATAAAGGGTAGTCAGTGGTGTTACTAGTTCTCTGCTTAATTCTTTTAGAATTCTGGGGTGAATTCCATCTGGCCCCATTGCTTTGTCCACCATCAATTTTAGGAGTTCTTTCAGAACCCTTTCTTCTGTGAAAGGACTGGGATCGACCCCCCTCTCCAGAGTGCTTCTGTTAATTGAACTAGGCATCTCCCCCACTTCCTCTTTTGTGAATACTGAACAGAAGTATTCATTCAGTATCCCTGCTTTTTCACTGTCACTCTCTGCCCACCCACCATCCATTCTATTCATCCTCACTATCCCTCCCTTTGTCTTTCTACGCTCCCTGATATACCTATAAAAGGTTTTATCCCCCTTCTTAACTGAGTTGGCTATCTTTTCCTCAGTTTGTGCCTTTGCTATTCTGACTCCCTCCCTGCTTCCTTTTGCCTTAACTGGTACAGTTCTCTGTCCTGCTCCTTCTGTGTTTCCTTATACTTCCTAAATGCTATCGTTTTCTCCCTAACCTTCACCGCCACTTTTTTTGAGAGCCATAGTGGCTTTTTCTTTCATTTTGATTTGTTTATTTGCTTCACACAAAGGCTTGTTGCCTCTGTGATGGCAGTTTTGATATTTTTCCATTGTTGCTCCACCCCTCCTTTTAGCCTGTTTGCTAGTGATTTTCTAAGGCACTCTCCCATCTTGCCAAAGTCAGCCCTCCTGAAGTCCAGAACCCTCACTTTTGTATGGCTTGACTCTGTAGCTGAGTTTATCATGAACCGCACTGTTTGGTGGTCACTTGTTCCCAAATGGCTACTCACTTTTAGATCTGAGATCCTCTCACTTTCCCCATTTGAGAGTACGAGGTCTAAGATTGCTCCATCATGAGTAGGTTCCCAAACTAGCTGTCTGATGCATGCCACCTGAAGGGCATCAAGAATAGCCCTGCTTTTGGATGTGGCTGCAGCAAAGGTGCTCCAGTTAATGTCTGGCATATTGGGTCCCCATCAACAGTATCTCCCTTTCTCTGCCATCCTAAGTATGCCTTCTATCATATCCTTGTCCATTCCTCCCTGACATGGGGTCTGTATACAACCCTGTGGATTGTGGTGCCATTTCCAGTCTCTAAGGTGACCCACAGTGCCTCCTCTCCTCCCTGTTTACTCTTTTGTTCAGTTGCTTTTATCCCTTCCCTTACATAGAGAGCTACTCCCCACCCTCTTCTGCCCTCCCTGTCTCTCCTGTAGGTTGTGTACCCTGATATGTTAACATCCCAGTTATGGTTCTCTGTGTACCATGTTTCTGTGACTGCTATGATATCCAGGCATCCCTCTTCCATCAAGGCCACCAGTTCAGGGAGCTTGTTGCCCAGACTACGGACATTGGTACTCATTACCCTCCATTTCTTGAAGGCCTTACCCCTTTTTGCCCCACCCCTGTCCTTATTGCGTTTGTCACTTTCTTCATTTACCCCTGTGCTTCTCCCTATTGACATCTCTATGTTAGTGTCTACCTCGCTTAGTACCCTGATTTTATGCCTAGTATGCCTACAGCATGAAGATGGGGGAGGAAGCTGCACTGCAATATTCAGTCTGCAGTAGCCACTCATTCATCAGCTGTTACAAAATATTTATGCAGAACCAAATTTTCTTTCTGTCGGCACCTACTTAAACATATTCAACTCTCCCCCATTTGCATTGGTTAACAAGACAAACACTTTGGAAAAAAGACCAGCGGAAAAAAGATAACAGATAAGGTCACTCAGCAGTAGTCGTATGATATACAGGAACTTGCTTGCCTATGCACCACCATCCAACACCACTGCAGCAGTGCATTATTAAGCACTACTTAAGATCTTGTGGCTGCAGGATTCTTTTTCCCCCTCATAGTTTGTATTTGCTATATGATCCACCTTTGGATTAAACATTGAGCAAAATTATTGATTTAAATAGTTACTCATTTGTGCCTAATTTCCCACTTCTCTTCCATTTTCTACTTCCTGTGATGTTTCTTTTTTAGAATTCACCTACGTAAAGAATACTTTAGGGTTATGTTTTGAACTCTCTGCTATTTTATTCTCTTGGGCTCTTTTTTCTGCTCTGACCATTAATTTGCATTCCTTTTTGATGTTTTAAAGGCTAACCATTCCTCACTGTTTGTTCTAATAGGCCCTTTATACAAATTCAGGGTTTTATTTAACTCTAAAAATTGATTAGCGTTTTGCTCATAAAAGTTCTAAAACATTGTGAAAATGCATAGCGCTTGCCTCACTGTGTTTAACAAACATAACACTTCTAGAAAACCTATATAAATGCTTTCTGTACAGTTAGTATTGTCCCAAGAAAAACTGCTAGTCAATTATTTAAAACCCTGAAATTGTTCTTGTCTTTTACACCACACCTCACCTTCTTAGTTACCCATGATGGAACCTTTTCTTTATGGTCACACTTTGTGACTACTGCTATAAATTTTGCTTCCAATGCTTTGATTTTATTCTTTAATATGTCTCAATTTTTATGGTTCATTTCCCTTTAAATTCACTTTCCCAATCTCAATCTTTCAGGTCATCTCCTGAAATCTAGCCTTGGTATAATTTTTCTTGATGGTAATTCCCAACCTTAATGGTATCCCGTTAAAGGGGAAGTCTCCCATAGTTTCACACCCATATTTTCCCAAGTCCTTATGTGTAACTGTTGTGTGCCTCCTCCAGTTGCTAGCAGTCCTATTGCTGTTCTCTAATCTAGATTATAAATAAAAATATAAAGCCCCCAGAAGTTATCAATGTGTTTTTCCTCCATTTTACCATCAATGCTGCTGGAGGTTGATGTCATCAGAGCAACATATAATGGTGCTGCACTAAATGTTGTTCCACCAGTAAACAGAACTCACAATGTTTTGTTCCCCACTTGAGTAATGGAGGAACCATTTACAGGTAAGTGTTGTGCACATCCTGAAGTGCAGATCTAATAGGGACTAGGACCATATCAGTGTGATTCAGCACTGATTTGACATGTATACACAGTATGCCTATAAGGGAGTGCCTGTATGTGCTGTGTTAATGTTTCTGTTAGCAAAAACAGTTTACCCAATAAATGACTCTGGGTACAACAAGATTCTTAAGTGGTATTATATAGCTGTTGTTTTATGTTCTGTGTGTGTGTGTTAGCATTCTCTGTTTTGATTGACACCAGCAGTGAGACACAATCTTGCAAAAAATGCCCCTTTCCCTTTGTAACTAGGCAGTCAGTGATTGGATGGCTGATGTAAGGCAATAAAGAGTTCAGCTATAACAAGGAATAGGTTACCAGGACAACATCAGCTGCAGCATATAAGAAGGATAATCTAGTGGTTAAAGCACAGGCACAAGAACTGGGAAACTCTGGTTCAAATCCTACTAAAGTCCCTTACTCTCTAACCCTTACCAAGTTCCCCTAACCTCCTTGGGAACTGTGATGGCCCCTCAGGTCCATGACATTAGAAGTGCCTCCATTCCCATTATAAATCATCAACAGTGATGTGAGAACTACAGCACTTCACTTTGAAGGTACTGAAAATAAGCTGTGGCAGCTCCCCCCTTTGTAATGCCAGCATTTGAAGTAGGATGTCCCTCACAAATCAGATGCTACACTTCAGCTGTTGTAGGTAAAGAAACTAATCAGTCTCAGTGTTTGTAGTGCTCTGTATTTGCTTAGCTCATTCCTCCCATGTCATATGCATTCTGTGTCTTGGTATTTCCAGTCAGAAACCCAGAGGTAAGGAGCATTTGAAATGTAAAACAATGAAGGGAATCAACAAAGTCCAGGAGGGTCGCATCTTTCAGAAAAAGAGATGTGTAAGAACAAGGGGGCACAATTTAAAGTTAGAGGGGGGACGGCTCGGGGTAATGTGAGGAAATTATTTTTCACAGAGAGAGTGGTGGACACGTGGAACTGCTTTCCTGGAGAGGTTGTGGGGTCTAAAACAGTGGGGGAATTCAAACATGCATGGGACAGACATAAGGTAATTATAGTGGGGGGTTGCAGGAAGTAGGCTGCTGGTTAACTAGAATCTGTGCTTATCCAATAAGTAGGGAAATGGGCAGACTGGGTGGGCCAAGTGGTCCTCATCTACCGTCAAAGTCTATGTTTCTATGTTACACTTTATAAAGTAAGTGATCTAGCTCTCCACTTTCTGGCTGCTGAAAGGGGGTTGTATAATTTGTGCTAAGGAGGAATTCATTCTTGTGTGATCCTTCAGGAAACTGCTCAGGTCTACCTTGTAAATGTATCTTCTCAAGGGTGTTCACCTGGTGCAATACTGATTGACTCATTGACTGCTAGATTGACTGCTTGATTGTCTGATTGATGGACTCATCCTTTCTACTGCTCTCTACAACATGTTGCAACTGTCTCACAGAGAGAAATGAGCAGTACAAAGGAACAGATTCTGTTTCCTGTGAATGAAATACTATTAGATGTATTATTTGCTCTACACATGCAGTATTAAGGCTACAGGTACTACTCCCTGTGTGAGTTGCATGACAGAACTGTCTTAAGCCATTGCAAAGTTAAAGTAAAATCAGGATAGACAGCATTGATACCCTTATGTGTTCTTCTGCACAGTTGCTGCAGTGACATCAGGGAATGGGAAGTGGCTGTATTACAAGTGACCCATTTTCATGTAAATGGAGACTTGCTTGACATTTTACTACCTTGTATCAGAGTCTCAGACTCTAGATATGTGTTGCAATGACAGAAATGATTGATCTCTTATTGATATATTTACAGTAACTGATGTAATGTATAATAAATATATCAGACATAATCAAATCAGAAGTATACAGTAGTCTTCTCCTTTAAAAGAGCAAACAATCTGCGTGAGTCAATTTCGGTGACTCAGAATTAGCACGTGTCATTTGAGTGACCTGGTTTTAACAGCACATGTTAGTTTCAGCGCTGTATGTAAATGAGTCAATGATGTAGGTAGTCAGTTGTGGAAGCATGTAGGCAGTAATTTGTATGGCCAGATCTGAGCTGACTGCATAGCCTACAGGTTAGTGTCACTGCTTGTGTGGCTGGCAGACCTGGGTTCAAGACTTGAGATAGGATTTTTTTTTTAAAAAGGTTATGCCTATCCTCCCAACTTTGTCCCACTCCCTGAGTTGCATCCCCCCGGGATGATAATATTTAATCTGCCCCCACGGCTATTGTCACCATACCCTAGTTGCAACCATCTGAAGAATGCCCCTCCTCCCGAGTTTCTTCCCGTCCCTGAGTTGCACCCCCCCATGATGGTTATTTTTTTTATGGGAGGTGTGAGTCACTGTGGCACTGTTTTTGCCATTTAAATGATCGCTGTTAATTTGCAGTCGCTCTTTGTGGATGCGCAATGTTTGAGTTGCTGATTTTGTGTTTGCCATTTTCTCTTTGCTATTATCACATGAAACCCTTCTCAGCAACAACCTCTCTATTGATAAAATATTGGACCATGTTGTGATCACTGCTTCCTAGTGGTTCCGTCACTGTGCAGTTGCTTATGTCATTCTTAATACTACCGATCACCAAATCCAGAAAGTTGTCCTTTCGCATTCCCTTAGCTACATGCTGTGTTATACTGTTTGAACTCAAGGTTCTTAAAAGATCTTTACCTACAGCTGTGTTTGATGTCTGTGTAATCCAGTTTATACCTGGCAGATTAAGATCTTCCGCCAGAACCACATCTCCCTTCTCATACACTGGACTCCATTTTCAAATCTCCCATAGATCAGTGCAAGTTGCACCAAACCCCTTCCTGTGGCAACCTCTGGGTGCACCAGGGACCCTGCGTTGGATTTTTGAACAACAGGGGTCCCTGCGCCAAAGTTCCCAGATTTACTCGGTACTACTCAGTTGTCAAGGGCAGAAGAAGGCATTAGGTCTATCATGACTGCCTCCCACTCCACGTGGGTGTATTAACCCATTTATCCAAAAAGGAATCTATCTAGTTGTGACCTAAATTTGTTGAATTCTGAGATGTTGACCTCATGCTGAGGGAGACTGTTCAATAGTTTGCAGGCTCTTATGATGAAATAGTGATCCCTCTTATTAGTTAATGCCTGCTGAACATGAAGCTGTTTGTCATGGGATCTTAGGTTTGTTAGTCTGGCTACAGGTGTTATATTATACTGTTTTGCTAGTTCTTCATTATGTAGAATGTTGAACATCAGGAGATCCCCCTCTGTCTTCTTGTTTGACAGTCATATAACTTAAGCTCAGAAAGCCTGTCAGTATAGGACTTTCCTTTCAATCTGGGTATCAAGTGCATCACCCCTCTCTGTATGCTATCCAGAAGTTTTGTCTTTAACCAAATATGGGGACCAGAGTGATGCTGCATAATCAAGATGCAGCCTTAAATAAGTTTTATAAAGTGGAATTATGCATGATTCTTCACTGGACATAAAAGCCTTATGAATGGACCTGATTAGTCAATTAACAGTTAATATGATGTTTTTGCATTGGTCACTTGCTGAGAATTCAGAGTTTACAATAACTCCAAAGTCAGTTTCACTATCAACGGGAATAAGAGCAGTTCCATTCAGTGTATAATTTCTTCTTAGTTTTTTTCTCCCTAAGTGGTGAACTGTACAATAATTAATGGTTTGTGTTTTTTCCCATAGGAAAAATCATGTGTAAATTGCCATTATAAAAGAGCATTTTTAATGGCAATCATGTGCTACCTTTCTATGGTAAAGAACCATGAGTCAGAGCAGTGTCTCATGCTGCTGTAGCTGTCTCTCCCTCATCCCACACACTGTCAGAAGTCACTCACCTAAAGGCAGCCACAATCAGCATCGAAACTCTGCTGGTAACTGCGACCGACTCCTCATTCAAAACACTCCCCCTTCAGGTCACCTGATGCACTCAACACGGTAACCAGAACCTCCTAGACAATGAGCATAGCAATGGCTCCCGCAGTTCCACTTTCAACTTCAACTTCGTTTTCTTATTTAAAACATTAAAGTTAATAAATACAAAGAAAATAAAACAGTTCAAACTGTTTTTTGCTTCTTAATAAAAAGTCAACCGCTTTCCAAAAGGTAAGACTTCCTCGCACTAGTATTGATGATGGTAACACACAGCAGCACATGTTTTATATAATTGTTAAGGCTAAAAAATACAAACCAACAATTATATAAAATAAAAAAATGTCAGGGTGTATAATCAAGAAGTTTACACACACCCTTGGGGTTAGATGCTATGCATAAATCCCCCCAAGCTTCAGCCTTGGGGTTTATGTGTAGCATCTAATCCCTCGGTAAACTCTTGTTACACACCCTGACCCATATTTTATTCTATTTGTAATTAATGGTCTCCCCTTTTTCCCATAGGGAAACTTTTCCATAATTTGTTGTAATAAAGGAGTGTTTATTATGGCAAACACGTGCATGGTTTCTCTCACTCTGTGCATGCTTCTGCTGCAGTTTCTTGCTTCCCAACCTTTCTCCACTTGCCTCCTCACCAAACCACTAATGTAGACTGAACCACCACTTGAACTCTACGGTAAGTAATTAAAACAAAATGTACCACAATGACTTAACTTTTGGCTACCCACAAAATAAAAAAAAACTACTTTTAAATAAATACAGAAAGGTGACCACAGACCATGCACTGTAACCTAACTGGACCACAGCCTCACAGCAACTTGTTTTTATTTTATAAAATTGCTGAGGCAAAAAAGGGGACACCCAGCAATTATATAAAATAAAATACGGGGTGGTGTGTGTAAACTCAAAGTTTACACACCCCCTTAGTGTTAGATGCTTTGATAAACCCCTCAAGCTTCATTCTCAGGGTTTATGTAGCATCTAACACCTTGGGGGGGTAACATTTTCATTACACACACCACCCCATACTTTATTCTATTTTTTTATCAACATTGAATGACATCTTGTTTAATATTGTCCAAGCCTCAGTGTTCTGTAAGTCACTGACCAAAGACTGATGTTTAACATTGATTTCCACTTCTGAACTTATTTTAGTATCATCTGCAAATTTTAAAATATTATTCAGGACATTTTGATTTAAGTCACTTATGAAAATTACAAATAGAGTAGATCTCTCCTGAAAGCATGTCACTAACTCAGACTTGTTGGGTCCTATCAGACAACCATTCCTGAGTCCACTGGACAAGACGTTTTTCAAAGCCAATGTCTATAATTTTTCTTATCATTTCAGGGTGGGGAACAGTATTGAAAGCTTTACCTCTATCAAGACTTCAGTATCAAACCATTTTTTAACAACCTCTCCATTATTATACACACAACTGTTGTAAGGCTGATAAGCCTATAGGTGCCTGCAGTTGTCCTGCTACCTTTTTTATGGATAAAGACTACAGTCGCTCTCTTCCAATTGCTCGGTACAATTCCTTGGCTAAATGATTTATTAAATAAGATGGTAAGAGGAACTCTCAGTGGATTAGCCAATTCTTTCAGAAATTTTGGATTAATACCATCTGGGCCTGGTAATGAGTTTAGTTTTAAAGATTTAGTTGCATGATTCACCTCATCAAAAGAAAATGACTTACTGTACATTCAGATGGTTCAGAGAAGCTTTCAACTGTGCCATTGTTCTTGGGGCTAAAGACAGAACAAAAATATTTATTAAAAGCTTCAGCCATGGTACCAGGTTCTCTTAGTTCCACCTTATTGTCCATAAATGGGCCCAGGGTACTATCCCTAGCTTCATTACTGTTTACATAGGCAAAAAAGCTTTTTTGATTATCTTTAGTATGGGCTAACTTGAACTCTAGTTTCCTCCTTTTAGTTTTTATGAGGTGTTTTGTATATTAAAGTTAGGCCCTATAAATTGCTCTTGCTTTGTCATTTTTCATTCTCTTAAGGTTTCTAAAGGCTCTGTCCTTCTTTTTTATTTGTTGCTTAATCTTAAGGGTCAATGAAGGCGATATTTTTTCTTTACTATTATGTATCTGTTTCAGCAATATGTATTTACTTTCTAAATCCTTAATAATATGGTTTAGTAAATCCCAGCATTCATTTACAGGTAACTCTGACAAAGTGTGCCAATCATGTGCTTCTAGGAAGTGATTTATTTGGGTATAGTTATCCCTTGAGTAATTATACTGAAAGTTGGTCTGGCAAGATGATGCTTTCCCCATTACTAGACTGAATGACATGGTATTGTGGTCACTGTTACCTATAGGTGCCTTGATTGATAGGCCTAGGATATCAGATGCTATGTTGGTGATAACCAGATCTGAAATGTTATTGATCCTTGTAGCATCTGAGACCATTTGTTTGAGTCCTGCCATAAGCATAATGTCAATAAAGGCCGATTCCAATGAAGTACCACCAGTTGATAGATCTCTTTGAATTCTGGGCATATTGAAATCACCTAAAATAAGTACATCAGAGAACTTAAAGACCTGTGTAATTTCACTAAGCAGGCTTGTGTTGTATTCCTACACTGAAGAAGGAGATCAGTAAAAGTTACCAATCAGGAGGTTTTTTTTACCATTTTCTTGCCTTATTTGGACCCATATGCTCTTAAGTTAGGTACCAGTGTTATTATTAGATAAGTATTCCAATGCCTCAATATTATTGTTAATGTATGCAGACCCCACCACCCTTTTTTAATAATTCTACCTTTGTAGACTAGTCTATGGTCAGAGATTTCCCTGAACCAATCAGAGCTGGCGTCCCACCAAGTTTCAGTGATCGCAGCAATGTCTATTCTTTTTTGTCTTAGAATTGTTTCTAATTCACTGATTTTTGTGGGATTTAGACTTCTGGCATTGGATACTACAATTCTACAATTGTGTATTTGTTATGTATTGTTTTCTCATTGGTATGGATTGTTTCATGGAAGGTTCCATGTCAAATGAGTGCAAAAAATTTAGACGTGGAACATTTAAAGGTTGTTCTGTACCACCTATATTCAGGTTACATAAGTTCATTGTTAGTGTAATTGATTAATTAATTACTTGATTAAGCTGCTGGTTAAGTAATTGATGCAGCTGCTGGGTAAAATATTCCTATCGAAAGGAACATTAAAGTTGAAGCATGGCATTTGTCATTTTAACCTTCTATTCGAGTTGTAACAGTGCATATATCATGGAACATTACAAAAGGGGCAACAGTGAGCTTTTTTGAAATTTTAACCTTGTGTTCCTGTTGAATTTAATAAAGTTTAACATTTTAACAGTTCATATATCCAGGAACATTACAAAACTCTTGCTAAAGAATATTCCCTTTAAGTACAGTGATTTAAGAGCAGTCATGTGACTCATTAGATCATCTGAGCTTTCTCGGCGATCACTGACCAGGTCAAGGTAATTAATACATATCTTAAACACTGCAATTTGACAAAATGTGGTGATTTCATGGTTTAGAGCAACTGCTTTATTAAAGTTTGTAAAATCCATACAAGTCTCTTCTTAGCAGGCCTAACACAGACAGGTGCAGCAGACCATGGTTATTTGTTGCGATCACAGTTTCTAATGGTGCTGAAGTAAGCAGACCTTGCGATGAGATATAAACTGTAATTGAAGTAAAAAGACCTTACGAAGGGAGACACACTGTAAATGTTCTGCGCTGTTGTGTGGTGTTAGCGGTTATTTTTCGGCACGTATTTAGTTGCGCTTAAAGATCAAATGCAAAGCTTTATGGTACTGTTCTGAATGTGTCTTTCAATAAAGTATTGTTCATTGAAACCTGTGTGTGCTTCTTTTTATTTAAAAATCCTCCAAAAAGTAAATTTTCATACCTTGTTCATTCCTCTGTCTGTTGTCCAATTCACTTGATTCTGTTTTGACGCTGTGCACTCCCTGCTTCTGAAAGCATCCTGTGGGATTACATCATTGGGAGTGCTGACACTTTGACAGCTGTCTTCTAAGTGGCTCTAGCTTTCCCGCGCGGTGTGCCAAAGTGTGTTTATGTCGTATTGCCGTCTTTCCTCAAAATTACTTTAATCTGACAGTAAAAGTCCTAATTTCATGATGTTTGAGTTTGATGCACAATGTGAGAATACTGAGTAATACTTCTGTACTTGTTTCACAGTGCACTCCTCTATGTGCATCATTATGGGTATGTGTGCAGCAGTTTGACACATCGTGGTTTCAAGCAGTTCTGTGCAATCGATGCTCCTTTATATTTCTGCTATTTATTAGCTATTCAGTTTTCCGTCTTACAGAATAGCTTTTTTGTGGCATCATTATTTAGATGTAAGTCACGAAGTGTGTGGTGTGATTACTGTAGCTGAGCCTGAGTTTTTGTTGTGTCATTGTGACAAACAGTTTTTGGGTGAATTGCGGCATCTTTCTATTTTGTTATTGATTGCCTATCCTTTCAGTTTGCCCTCATACCATAGAGTGTTTTAAATTTTCTTTCTGCCATCATTGTTTTGATTGAAGTTTGAAAGTGTATGGTGCAATTACTGTAGCTGCACTTGACTTTTTATCATGGTGGGACATACCGTTTTCGGAGCAATAGAGGCACCTTTCTAGTTTTCTTATTTATTGCCTATCCTTTCATTTTTTCCCTCATACCACATTGCTTTATCGCCCCCTGCCCGTTTATTAGTCTGCCATCAGATACCAGATATCAGATGTTCAATACCGTGTGTCCCACATGTTGCCCACATCTTTTTTGATATTTCTCGCAATGTTACCTTTTTTTTTGCAGGCATCATTGATTTTTATTAAACTCTGACAATCTATGACGTCATTACTGTAGCTGCACCTGACTGTTTGTTAGGGGGGTACATAGGGCACCATAAGGTTACAATAAGGCTTAGCTTTATATGACATATTATACAATGGCAAGAAACAATCCTGTCATCTGATTGGTCAGTTGGCTGTCACAGCAGGGATGTTATCCTGGCATAACATCCCTGCTGACTGTTTGTATTTGGATTCCCATTGTTTCATCCTGTCTTAAGAAACAAAAATATCTTTTCACACCAACACAAACATTCTTTAAAATTATTTTTTTTATTGTAAAACAACAAGCCATTGTATAATAGTAATAATGCCCCGCAGGGTGGGTGTTATGCTGGGATAACATCCCTTCTTGGGTGTTGGATGCCCTCAGCTGGTGGCCTCGGGCTCAACCACCCAATGTGGGATGTTATCCCAGCATAACACCCACCCTGTCATGCATTATTCCTTTAATATCAGCCCACTCATTTTCGGTAGTCATTTTGTGTTGATTTCCATTTAGTGTATGTACTGTCAAACTGCTGCATACTTCCTTACTTGTATACTTGTGTGTCATGTTATCCTTTCTTTCTTATGTCCTACTACAACTACTAATTCATCTGTAGAGTGTTAGTTGTAAATGGAATACTGTTTCTCACTGTATGGCATCTGTTGCAGTGTACTAACTAGTGGGCACCCCTGTCCCAAGCCCAACAGGATCTATCAACATCGCAGGTCCAAGTATCCACCTTCACAGTACTATCCAATGTCGATGCATGAAAGCAGTACGTCGCTGTAGCACATTGATTCCCTCAGTTGTGTTCCAAATAAACACATACGGTTTAGTGATGCCACATTTTATTTTTGGTTTTTTGTTTGTGTGCGGTCAGTCATACTGTTCACTCATATTGTTTTACTGTCCAAACTTTTTCTATTATTGATATCTGTACAAGAAGCCAGCTGGATTATTTTTTTTTTACTAGCAGTAAACATATCATAATTTTGCTCCCCAGCACAAGCACAATTTTGTAACTGATGATGGCACTGTCCAAGTGCATAATGCCATGCTGTGTGATCTGCACTGTTATCTGCATATCATGTGTAGGTCTATGTCATCTTTGGTATGCCCTCTAAAAACCACAGAGAAGTGTTTCTAACTTTTCCAATTCAAATTATGAGTTACAAGCACATACAGATGCAATGACACAGAATGCCAACTTGAAGAAATGGCACATCTGAGAAATGTTTTGTCGCATGAGTAGTCCACGTTGTGAGTGGGCCAGATGTAGTACTGTATGCTGTCACACCTTTTTATAATCCATCTAAATGTTTATTACAGTTTCAGATTTTTTTCACAATGATTTCTTCAAGCTACATACGAAAACATGAGTAGATGAAAATGCCATCATAAACATGCATCGTGTTGTTAAGTGTGTAGTGTCTGCTACACTTTGCAGATAGCATCTCAGGTTACAGCTGGCCTTCACTCCTCCTCATGCCAGTACCTCTACCCCTCATTCTGTCCATACCCTTTTTGAAAATGTCCACTGTGTTACAGTTCTGTCTGCTCTGTTATGGTGTTCTATTTGTCAATGAGTTTTGCGTCACTATAATAAATAATAATAATAAACTTTATTTCTTTTGCGCCTTTCTTAAATCAAGGCACATTACAGAATAACAGTCATAAAACATCATAAATACATTAAAATCTGGACTAAAATATATAGCGTTTAATTAAAATCTATATCCTCACCAAATGTCTTATTCCATAAAAATGATTTTAGGCCTTTTTTAAAACCCTCCACCATGATGCACTCTCTAATCCAACGTGGTAGAGAATTCCAGAGGGTTGGTGCCACAAAACTAAAAGCACGGGCACCAGAAGATTTTAAAACTACCCTCGGAATCTCTAGCAACCCCTCATTGGCTGAGCGGAGAGGTCGCATCGGAAGGTACGGCACCAGAAGATCTTTCAGGTAATCAGGGCCCAAACTGTGTAGGGCTTTATATGTCAGTAATCTGACTTTAAAGGTGATCTGCCACTGAACCGGCAGCCAGTGCAGATCCCGCAGCACCAGTGTAATATGGGAAGAACATGGGGTCCCCATTAACAACCGGGCCGCTGAGTTCTGCACTAGCTGCAAGCGGCGGATATCAATCTCAGGAAGCCCAAAGTAAAGGGAGTTGCAGTAGTCCAGACGAGAGGTCATGAAGGCGTGGATCAGTGTAGGCAGGTAGCCAGATGGAACAAGGTGCTTGATCCTAGCGATGTTCCTAAGATGGTAAAAGGATACCTTAACAACCGCCGACACTTGCGCATGTAATGTCAGCTGATCATCAAGGGTCACCCCCAGGTCTCGCACCCATTCAGAGGTAAGGAGCTCCACTTCCCCCAGAAATAAACCTGAGGTTTAATTTGCCCCAGACCCCTCAATCCGGCGGCCAGGATCCACGACCATCACCTCCATCTTCCCAGAGTTCAACTCCAGCCAGCTGGACCTCATCCAACCCTGGATCTCTCTGAGACAGTTGTTAAACACTGAGAGTGTTCTATTCTGGTCAGGTGCAAAAGATAGATAGAGCTGGGTATCATTGGCATAACAATGCAACTCCAGCCGATATCATCTTACAATGTCTCTGAGGGGAAGCATGTACACCGCAAACAACATGGGGGACAGCACAGAGCCCTGAGGCACCCCACAGGACAGAGCGGTAGGATCAGAGGAAAATATCCCCGATACAACCCTCTGAGTTCTACCTGTGAGGAAGGAAGTAAACCATCTGTGAACCAAACCCGTCAACCCACAGACGTGTCTCAGGCGCTCGAGCAGCACCCCATGGTCTACAGTGTCAAATGCTGCTGACAAATCCAGAAGGACCAAAATGGACCATTTTTTCTGGTCTCTCACCATCAGGAGATCATTGAGCACCTGAACAAGCACAGTCTCAGTGCTATGTCTCTTTCAAAAACCAGATTGAAGAGAGTCGTAGATGTTATAGATGGATAAATGGTTGTCCAACTGGGCTGCCGCCACTTTCTCGATTACCTTCCCCACAAAGGGGAGGTTCGAGATGGGTCTGTAGTTGGCTAGGGAGTCTGGGTCCAGAGAAGCCTTTTTCAATACTGGTGTCACCACCGCTTCCTTCAGGGAGCGGGGATATTCACCAGAATCTAAAGAGCACCAGACTATCCTAGCTAGAACCGGAATGATAGCCTCACCATAGCCCATAATCAGGCCAGTGGGACCCAGGTCTAAACTACAGCTTGTGGTACGCATACCCTGGACAATCCTCATAACATCATCGATTTTCAGACTTTCAAAGGAACTCTAGGTGAACGGGTACTTGCAACCGCAGGCTGGACCACAGCAGCTCCCATGGCGAGTGCTGTGCGAGTCTCGGCCCTGATGTCAGCTACCTTATCTGCAAAGAATCGAGCAAGTTCCTCACATTGTATTTGTGAAAAAGCTTGATGAACCTGCAGACAGGCTGGATTGCACAGCCTGTCCACAGTTCAAAAGAGCTGGGCTGGTCGATTCTGTGCAGCAGCAATCTCTCTGGACAGGAATACTGCCTTCTTATGAGAAATTGCTGACTGATAGAGTTTGTAATGCTCTAGGAGTCTAAGATGGTCGGCATCTAAGCTGGATTTTTGTCAGCATCTCTCCAGCCTGCGTCCTCATTGCCGCATCTCCCTCAGATCCCTATCAAACCAAGGGGATCAAGGGCGAAGGGAGAGAGGGTGCACACGGGTGGGAGCAATTAAATCCAAAGCAGTGGTGACAGCCTTGTTATCGGCTAGCACCAGCTCTTCAAGATTAGAGCTCATCCCAGGCAGTTCTGATAGGTCAAGAACCGCAGTTAGGCCATCAGGAGTAACATCTCGTAAAGGGCGGTACTTGACCATCTCCACAGGGGTAGGCCTACGCAGGGGGGAGCAGAAATTGAATCTCACAGTGTGATGGTCCGACCAACCAACAGGTTCCACCCCCACAGCGGAGGCTTCCATCCCCAGCAGGAAGACCAGATCCAGTGAATGGCAGTGTTTATGAGTGGCAGAGGTAACCACCTGTGTGAGGCCCAATGAACACATCAGTTGGAGGAAGTGCTGACCAAATTACGAGAGTTTGTCGCTGATCCAGGCATTGAAGTCACCCAGCACCATCAACCTGGGTGACTCAAATACCAGGTCGACGACGAAGTCCGCCACTTCCTTAAGGAATAGCTTCTCATCACCGGGTGGGCGATAAACAAGTGCTATCCTATAGCCCCCACCTGCCACTACAACACATTCAAAGGATCTGGTCTCCTCCACTGGAACACTAGTGAGATCCAATTTGGTCTTGAAACAGACCTGCAACCCCGCCACCCCTGCGATCCAATTTCGGGTGGTGTATCACCAAATACCCGGTTGGAACTGCGGCCTCAAGAACTGGGCCGGCATTACTGTCCAACCAGGTTTCGGTGATGCAAGTCAGGTTCACAGTGCTCAACAAGTCCTCTATAATCGCAGACTTGTTCACAATGGACCTGGCATTGCAAAGCTTGGCTTGGAATAGATAGGACTCCTGGGACGCCCTAACCACCTGCTCACCGTTTACGAAGCAGGTGCCTTTGGATATGGAGACCAAACAAGGAAAACCCTGTTCAGCACTCCATTTCACCCCAGGGTGTCTTCTAGACTTAACCACTCGGATGTGAGCGCCCCCCTCATCCATCCGCCACCGTTCACTCCCCGGCCCCTCCAACACCTCCCATGAGCAATTCCCAAGGCCCTACATTGTTGCTATATAGGGAAAAGCAATGGAAGGGAAAAGAAAGGGCGGAGGGCATGAAGAGTGGTGGATGTGTAGTGCAAGACGGGGGGATAGAATGACAATAAATATCATCATCCACAAGCATGGCACCAGTGATGGTAATATCTAACCTCCCTATAAAAAATAAGATCTAAAAACGATACAAAAATTGCAAATCAATCTAAAAAAGAAAACTAAATCATAAATAAAAAAAAAAAGTCTCCTCATTTCAACTGTATACCATTCAACCTGCTGTGTGCACATACCAACAAGCATAGTGAGACACATTCAGGAATTAATTAATTAATTGTGACTGATGCCATTTGAATGGTATGCTTCTGCTTTTCTAACTTTTACCATTTACATCCATTTCTGACAGTGGTTCAAAACCGCATGAATGTTTGCTCAAAGTTCTCATTCAATTATGTATGTCTATGTACTAACATTTCAGTAAGTGACATACTAATTTTGATTGTTAGGTTATTGTGATGTTTCATCATTATACTGTGCTATGTTTTCTTTTCTTCACCTCAGTGCCATCATGAAATAGTGCTGCGCGGTTGGCTGCACAAATGGTAAAGGCTACACTAGCAGCTTTTACCATTTTCCGAAAGACATCAAAAGATGCCGACAGTGGGCATTGGCAATAAAAAGGGCTGGATGGGAGCCAAACAACAACACAGTCATCTATACTGATCATTTTGCAGCAAATCAATTTGCTATTTCTCAGACTTTATTAGACATCACTGGATTCACTCCTGGACAAAGGAGATTGAAACCAGATGCATGCCCTACTATTTTTGCTTACAATTCTGGAAAACAGAAGTGTCACAGGATGGCATCTGAGAAGAGACACCGATTAGAAGTTAGTATATGTATTTCTATCTTTTAATTTGTTCAAACATTTCATATTATGTTCAACTAGAGAACCAGGTCACATTTGTCTTCCTATTGTACACCCACAGGTTCTAAGTGAGGTCAGACTTCTTCCAGACAGTTATACACAACGCAAGAGTTGTGGTAGGACCGCGGTAACACAAACTAACAGTGCCATTGATGAATCATCCATTGAGATTCCACACACAAGTAATGAAATCCTTCCAATGGTGCAGTTCTCATCATGCCCTGAACTGATTTCTTTGTGCTGTGATACTGCTTGCCAGACTGATGTGGTGGTGAGTACAATCAGATGTTCATTCACACATATTTTTCCTAACATGATGCGTGACCCTGCTTTAATAGTACTTTATTTACACAGTCAGTTTAACCTTTAGCGTGGTATTTTTGACAGAGCAAAAAAACATTGTTTTTGTTATTGTAAATTGTAATAAACCTTATAGGAAACTGAGTGGTTTGGGCATTTTCTGAAGCTGACACAGGGTTCTCAGGCACAGGCACAGTAGGTGTTGTAAGGGAGGGTGTGCAAGGCAGAAAGGGTGGATGCACAGCATTGTGGGGGTTAGGATTGCAAGAGGGCAACAAAATACATGGCACTTGTCGGGATGGAGAGGAGGACTGGTGGAGGATAGTGGATTATCATGCTGCAGCTGAAAAACAGTGGGGGTACTTACTGTGCTTAAAGTAATAACAGATTTGCACCTCTGCTATTCATGAGTGAGTGGGAGCAGCGCCATATAAGTGGGGAGGTGGACAAGGAGGAGATTGTTGGACTGGCAAAGGGAAAGGGGTAGAAAAGCAAGAGCAGCAGTGTTGATTGGTTGCAGCTAAGGAAGGAGTGACAGGTAGATGCAACCTGGGTACAGAACCCAGTCAAAGCAGTGAGACAGAGGAGAGGGGCTCCAATAGGGGTTGGGGGGACATACATGATCAGAGTTTGCATCGGAGGGTGTAAGGGAGGGGTCACTCATCAAAGAGAGGGGTGGGTGGAAGGATATTGGCTGCACAAAACTCAGGAGTCAGACTGGTATGGGTAGTAGGTGGTGTGGAACGAGCAGGCAGAGGCTATGGGAGTGGGGGAAACATGGTAGGAAGTTGTAGGAGTCACATATGTTGCAAAGGGTGATTCTAAGGTGCATGCCATTGTTGACCCTGTTGATGAGGCTGGTTTAAAACTGAGTTGAGTGGGTATGCAATATGAACAAGGATGGTTAATTGTGCTGGGTGATTGTATACTGAAGGGTGTCACATGTGATGGAAGTTGGGAAAGATAAAGTCGGATCTGTGTTGAATTTATCCGGTGGTTGGCCACAGGAAAGGTGGGGCAGGCACTTCTCAAGAGTACAGTGAAGGGGAGTAAGAAACCTCACATAGTGATGCTTGTGGGTACAAACGACTTGACAGTGGAGTATGTAGAGGTGGTAAAGGGGAGGTTCTAGGAGTTAGGTAGGCAGGGCGAGGAGGTTGTGCGGTCTGTGGCATTCTCTGATGTACTCATGGTACCGTGTGTGAGCTCAGTGAGGAAAAGAGGGAGATAGCAGTTCAAGTGTCTTATGGATTGGTGCAGTAACAGGAAGTATGACATAGTGATGTACTGGGGTAGGATCAGGTAAAACAGTGACTTGTATGCAGGGGACCGCTTACACTTCATCAAGGAAGGGATAGAAGTACTGAAAAGTGCATCACAGGAGTGTATAGCAACTAAGTTTGATTTAAAGTAGGCGGTGGGATGTCAAGAGTAGTTGTGATAGTAAAAGGGTCCAGAAAGGATAACCGAGGGAGGGCACACACCTTGTTATGGGTAAAGGCTGAGGATGAGCGACACAGCAATGGCGCATGCATGGTTGCCTGGTTGCAGTACAGAGTGCAATACCCTGCTGTAATAAGAGTGGAGATAGAGTGAGTGGACCACCAAGAAAAGTTTGCCAAACCAAGGATGAAAGGGGAGATAACAAGGAGGTGAATGAATGGAAGGTGGTGTCCATGAATTAGAAAGGACCGTGAGATAAAGTTGCATAACTTCAGGTACTGTCAGCGGTGAAATGTGGACACTGGTGCACTGACTGACACTTGGCCCACGCAGTACCATGACAGGTATCTGTCAATCGTATGGCACAGTCTGTACAGTAATTAGCTGTGTTGGTTTGGAGTGTGGGTGGGGGAGCACTGTATGTGAACGAAGTGGTCAACTATATGAGGGACGAGGGGGAGGAAGGAAGGACAGAGGCAAAATGCTTGTAGCTTCTGGACTGTAATGGCAGAAAGCTGAGGCTTGGGTTGGTGTACAGACCTCCAGCTCAATCAATGTAAGCGGACACAGAGCTAGCGTATCAAATAGGAAGGGTGTGTAGAAAGTGGAGAATGGTGATGGTTGGTGATTTAAAACTACCAGTGATTGATTGCAGCACACCTGCCACCACCAGCACAGGACATGAGGTGCAACTGGATGCAATCCAGTAGGGTATCCTGGTGCAAATGGTAAGTGGGCATTCCAAACTAGGTACTACGGTGGACCTGGGGCAGTCCAATGAGGAGGTAGTGATATAAGTAAAGGTTTAAGACACAGTACCTGGTAGTGACCACCAAACAGTATTGTTCATACTCACATTGGCCAGTGAGACTGGATGAAGAGGTACTAGCGTGGTGTGCTTTAGTCAGGTACACTTTTAGAGGATGAGGGAAATACTGCAATGGAGTCTCCAGGGTATTAGGCTGGACATGGATGCATAGCAAGGGTAGTAAACTATCTAAACTGGGCTAGCAGAGGCCACAGATGCCGGCGCCATGACTAGGAGCAAGAAGGGCAGATCCATGAAACAATGATGGTTGAAAAGTGAATTGATGGGGTGGTGGTTATGTGAGAAGGGCTGTGTACAGGAAATGTAGGAGAACTCGGAATGAGGAGGATAGGGAGGCTAACGGTAATTGGTCCATGGTTGATAACAAGCAGGTTGAAATGGACATGGCTATTACAGGGCATAAAGTTAGTGGAGGGGTAATTAGTTATATAAGTCATGTAAAAGATGAAGTGAAAGGACCATATAGTGAGGATAAAGTGAGGAGAAATGGTTCGAAGCAGATGGAGAAACAGAATTATAGAATGAGTACTTTTTCTACGTTTTCACTAACAAAAATGATAGGCCACTACCACCATGGATGTGGGGGGCATGGTAGTGGATATGACAGACACAGTGATCAGCTGTAGTAGGGTGCTTCAGGTGTTCAGGCCTGTAAGGGTGGACAAGGCAGTGTATCCTGATGGCATGCACCCAAGGGCACTTACGTAGATGGCTGAGTTGTTGGCCAAGCCACTGGCACACATGGTTAGCACCTCCCTTGTAATGGGTTGTGTGCCTCAGGACTACATGGTGGCCTTTCACCGCAGTGGTCCTAGGGATTATCCGGGACATTAATGGCCTGTAAGTCTCACTTCAGTACTCTGAAAGGTTATGGAGACTATGACGAAGGATGTGCTGGTGAGCTGCTGCACGCTGTGTCTGTTGAAGTCTTCAAGAGAGAGGCAACATCCAGGTTATCCCCTATCAAAGCTATTGATTTGGTTCACATCTCTCCATGCAGTGCTTCCTTTGATGCACTTGACCTCCATCTCCACCCGGCTAGGTGTCCCCAATTGAACACAGCATAGAATACATTCCCACAGTAGTACATCTTCCCAGTCCTCCATGCTAACTTTCCTATTTTCCCTAGTATTGCATCTTGGAGTTCCATACCAACCACCATGCTCCTGGTTGTATGTGTCTGTGTTGGTCATTACCATTACCACAAAACACCATAGAGGATATTAACAGGGACTGGTGGGGGATGGCCTCAGACCTTTCCCCACTTTTCTTAAGCACACTGTCCTTAAGTGTCCTGCAGTGAACTGCACTGAAGTGCCGGCAGTTAGGGCAGCATTCCATCCTCCAGAATGTCCCAATTCAGACTGCCACTTCACAGCAACTGCTCTGCACTACTACTAGACAGACTGCAGACAGTAGTTGGTTAATGTGTCCTGTCATCACTAAGTGTTGTGATGACCGGTGCTCCAATATGTTCTTTAATGGGACAAGTATTGATTTTGATCTTCATTTAACATTTTGATGACATGCAATAGTGATATCATGACTCTGATTGCTAATGACAGCAACATGTGTACAAAGGTGGATGGCATAATGGTTTTGTTCACAGTGAAGGAGGGTAGTACAAAGTTGGACAGATGTCTCCACTGCCTGAAGTGACATGAACTTACTGGGCTTACTGCAATGTACACACAGAATGGTAATCCCTGGTCTACTTGACTTATCATACAAAAGTAAACACCATTACAGCAATAGATATGTTACAGTACATTTTGTTTTACAGATCACTGCAACGAAGGGTAGTCAAACATTTAAATATGTTCCATCTGGTGGTGTCAAAGCTCGATTTTCTAGAGGGACACAGACGTACCCAACCGGTGTACACAGGGGTGTACAGGTTTCTGTATCTTAGCTGGTACTCAGTATGATGCGCCACAAATAGAAGTAGACCCAATTGATGCAACTGAGAGATTGTCGAGTTCTGCATGTGACACTGAAGATGATGACTCTGAGTTTCATGATGATTCAGAAGAGGACCCAGATTGGGAGGTATCTCATTTTGCGGACTCTGATACTGGTGATGAATCTGACTATTGCAATGAGGAGGATTATACTGAAAGGCACATTTTCCTTACATTGTAATGATCATCGAACTATTCACATCAACACCCTTTATTGGGGTTGTTAATACATTGCCCAGCTGGTATTAACAAGAAGTCAGTGCCTCCTATAAGTGACCTACTGTAAATTCACACATGATCCACGATTAACCACCAGGATGCAGTGGAGGATTCTACCCCTTACCTCATGGGAAACCTCATGGGTACTGTGCAAGCGCAGGTACATCACTGTACCACCACAGTCATAGGCACGAGTAACATCTCCAGGTGTGGATTTGTTGCTTTGTCCAACTTTCTTCTCAAAAGCTCATCACAGGTAGCTGCTCATGTAAGTCCAATTTACATTGAGGCACGTAGATACTCAAGCTTGCTCTGCTGACTGATCACCTCCTGACCCTCACTTGAGTTGAGCATCCTGTGCTGCACTGGCACCATCCATCCAGGGACACTGTTTACCAAGACATTCATTTAAAGTATGGTGTGTAAAACAAGATCTGCCATGTGTGATTGTACATATGAGCAGTACTGTCATGCTTATCCAGTAAACAAAATCGTCATTGATCTTGTATCATTATTCAGGTGTTGCTGGGCACTCATTTTACTTTTGTTGTACTACTTCTGTTTTTTTTGTTTCCTTATTTTTCTATTCAACAGCTGCACTGGCTCAAGTGGACAGTCCACCGCACAAGCAGCATACTTTCATGGTTTTTGAGAGCGCCCTGGTTCAGCTGCTACAAGTATGCTTGATATGCTTCTCCACGGGGAAGGTTTTCCTTCGACAGATGATTGGTGGACTTGCAATATTTGAAATGGTTTGCAGCAATGGACATAGGCTTTGTTGGGAGACACAGCCATGGTTATGGACTCTTCTGGTTGGTAACTGTTTTACTGCAACCGCCATATATTTCAGCAGTGGTAGTCCAGTGCGTATTTTAAACTTCCTGTCACATCTACATATGCTGAGAATAGCAATCATGACATAACATCTAATGCAATCCAGTTATCTGGTTCCATTTGTCCGACATGTCTGGGGAAGACTTAAGGAGGCCTTACTGACTGCGATGAGAGGTGGTACAGCTAAACTCGGTGGCGATGTGCGTTGTTGTTCACCGGGACACACCTTGAAATTTGGTTCATATTTTCTGATGGACTTAGTGCACTCCAAGATTGTTGATATGCAGCTGATTCAGGTGATTGAACAATTCCTTATTGTCGTCATCACTACAGTGCTGTCCTTTGTGTCCTATGATGCATTATTGCTCAATAATATTGTGTGACAAGGCGCAACCTCGCCACGGGATTCAGGATCAACTTTGCGGTGGTTAAGGAGTCTCAGGAGACCTAGTTTGTTAATCAAACCAACCAGGTATATTTTTTATTTTCTTAATATGGTTGGTATTAGAACTTTAGGCTTCTGTTCTTTTCTTTTTGAAACCCTACGGGGAAAATGAAACAAAAACAGAAATAAAGAGGCCTAGCTCTGGGTGGAGGCGCTGACTAAACAATCCCGACACTAACTAGAAACCCCTCTTTTCCAGAAGCTAGACCTTCTGGAAGAACTCAATGATGTAAAATGGAAAACTCATAATGAAATAACTTTTCTTTTTGGCTCAATTCAGGAGACCAGTCTCTCTGAGGGTTTCTAAGGACTCCTGTTCTGTAACACATCCAAAGCAGCTGTCAGCCCTCTACCCCTGCAGCAACTGCCTGCTGGCTTTTCCTTCCTGATTTTTAAGCTCTCCTGTCTGTGCAGCTGCAGCTAATCAGTTAAATCAGCTGCAGCTGTACCCTGACTATCTTACTCAGGGAAACCCCCTCTCATCTAGTACCTGAGTTTACCACATATCCCCCTCCCCAGCTCAGCACTATAGGGTTGGGTGGCCTGTGCCGAGAGGTAGGGTCTTTGGGAAAGTCCATCTGCATTTCCGTTCAGTGTTCCCACTCTGTGGTGGACCACGAAGTGGTACGGTTGTAGTGCAAGGAACCATCTCGTCACTCTGGCATTTTTTTCCCTGTTTGTTTGCATCCACTTGAGTGGAGCATGGTCCGTCACCAGAGTGAACTTGTGACCTAGAAAGTAATATCTGAGGGTTTCCGCTGCCCACTTCACTGCAAGGCACTCCTTTTCCACTACAGCATACTGCTGTTCCTGGGGTAACAACTTCCTACTTAGGTACAGGATGGGGTGCTTTTCACCTGCTACCACCTGGGAGAGTACTGTCCCCAATCCAACATCCGAGGCATCTGTTTGCAGAATGAATTCTTTATCAAAATCTGGGGAGACCAGTACTGGATCAGAACAGAGGGCCATCCTGAGGTCGGTGAATGCCTCATCTGCCACTTCTGACCACCTCACGATGTCCGGGGCTCTTGCCCTGGTTAACGGCGTTAATGGAGTAGCCTGAGTGGCAAAGTGAGGGATGAACCTGTGGTAGTAACTGACTAACCCTAAGAATGCCCTCACTTGCTTCTTCTTGTTTGGTTGGGGCCAGTTTTGAGTTGCTTCTACCTTCTTCACCTGGGGTTTCACCAATCCCCGTCCAACCACATAGCCCAAGTATTTTGCCTCTGACAAGCAGCTCTTACATTTGGCGGGGTTCGCTGTCAACCAGGCTTCTCATAATGTATCTAGTACAGCCTTGACCTTCTGAAGGTGAGTTTTCCAGTCCGTGCTATGAATGACCACATCATCGATATAGGCGACAGCATAGTGAGAGTGTGGGCACAGCAGTCGGTCCATCACGCGCTGAAAGGTCGCAGGTGCTCTATGCAGACCGAATGGGAGGAGTTTGCAGTGGTATAAACCCCCCAGGGTGATGAAGACGGTCTTCTCCTGGGCTGTGCTTGTGAGTGGGATCTGCCAGTATCCCTTCGTAAGGTCCAAGGTGGAGAGGTATCTGGCCTTCCCCAACTGGTCGATCAGTTCATTGACCCTAGGTAGGGGGTATGCATCAAACTGCGATACCTCATTTAGTTTCCTGAAATCATTACAGAACCTCCAAGTATTATCTGGTTTTGGCACGAGGACGATGGGGCTTGACCATTCACTGTGGGACTCTTCTATGATGTCGAGGTTCAACATCCTCTCAACTTCAACTCTGACTTCTTTCCTCTTGGCCTCTGGGATACGGTAGGGTCTTTCCCTTATCCTTACGCCCGGAGCTGTCACAATGTCGTGGTAGGCTGCGTCCGTCTGACCTGGTCATTCAGAGAACACATACCCGTTTCGCTGAACCATTTCCACTGCTTCTTTGTACTGTGTAGGAGACAACTCAGGTGAGATATGGACTTGCCCCTCTGTTTTACCTTCTGCTGGGGTTACGGCCAATGAGACACAGCAGGCCTCCCGGTCTTGCCACGCCTTCAGGAGGTTAATACGGTATATTTGGAACTTCTTCATGCTATCAGGTTGGCTTACTTTATAGTTCACATCACCAACAGCTTCCATGACCTCATATGGACCCTGCCACCTGGCGAGCAGTTTGCTTTCTACTGTGGGAACCAGGACCATCACCTGATCCCCCTGCTGGAACTTCTGGATCCTTGCCTGATGGTCATAATAAGTCTGTTGGGTCTCTTGGGCCTTTTCCAAGTGTTCCCAGACAATAGGAGTGACCCAGGCCAACCTTTCCTGCATTTGGGAGATATACCCAATCACACTGGCTCCTTGCGGCAGTTGCTCTTCCCAGTCCTCCTTTAGTATATCGAGGATACCCCTGGGCCGGCGGGCATATAACAACTCGAAGGGGGAGAATCCGGTGGATGCCTGTGGGACCTCTCAGATAGCGAGCATTAAGTAGGGAAGGAGTAAGTCCCAGTCATTTCCATTTGGCTCACGACTTTCCACAACATCCCCTTCAAAGTCTTATTAGATCGTTCGACCAGGCCATCTGTCTGGGGGTGGTACACTGAGGTCCTCAGGGCTCAGATCTGGAGGAGTCTGCAAAGCTCCTTCATTAAACGTGAGACAAAGGGAGTACCCTGGTCCGTCAGTATCGCCTTTGGGAATCTGACCCTCGCGAAGACTTGAATGAGCTTTCGGGCAATCGACTTTGAGGCCATGTTACGGAGCGGGATCGCTTCTGGATATCTTGAAGCATAGTCTACGATGACCATGATGTGTTGGTGGCCCTGGGCTGACCTGTCTCGTGGCCTACTAGGTCCATCTCAACCATGGAAGGGTTTCGATCGATACAGGGCACCAACGGGCTCTTAACCGCCACAGGGACGCCAACTGGCATTCTGTATGAAGGCTGGTACCTCCTACCTCGCATAAATTTCCTGGCCAGTAGAATCTGGAGTATGCGGGTAGTGTTTTTCGACCCCAAGGTGTCCTCCGAGAAGGTGAGCATGTGCCAAATCCAGTACCTCCTTCCTGTGCTGGCGGGGGACCAGCAACTGTTCCACATCATGTTCTTCATCTCGTATCACTCGGTATAGGAGGTCATTATTTAACATGAAATATGGTCCGGGTCTCTCGGCTTTGGCTTCTACTGGCATCCTGTTAATCTTCACAACCTCTGACCGGATATTCTGAAAGAAAGGCTCGTCTGTTTGGTCCTGACCAAAGTTCCTGGAGGCTCTCCCAAGGGTACTCAATTTAGGGGGATTCGACTCTGTCTCTGCTACTGGGTCCTCCTCTTCCTTCCTACAGCTCTCCCCTCGGGCACCAGACCACTCACCCTGTTGTCCTTCTGGGAGCGGGGTTCTACCTCCCACCAGCATGGACCTAACATTGGCAGCCAGTATATTGGTCCCTAACTTTTTACAATCTCTGAGTTCCTTTCATGATTTCCAGGACTTTCCTGCCTCCTCATACAACTCGGGGTCCCAATGCCCATAAGGGAAATAATCGTGTGACTCCTCCAACCCCTCGGGGATTCCTAGCACCATAGCCCCCCTCATGGAGTAATGTCTCAAACCCTGGGAAATCTCGACCCACCAGGACAGGATGTGCCAATTGAGGGAGGACTCCCACAGTGACCTGCCTCTCCTCCCCCTGTGCTTCCATGGTAACTAGCACCGTTGGGTAATAAAACACTGTGCCATGGACACAGTTGATCCTGGTATGTTTCTGGAAATTAATTTGAGAGGGCTGAACCAAACTGTGAACTATAAGGGTTACCTCACTCCCCGAGTCGACAAGGGCCATAACGGCCTGTCCGTTTACCTTAACCATCCGGGTAAATCGGTGTGAAGTGGCGACCACCCCTACCACATTAATCAAATGGCAATCACTCTGTGGGGACCCACCCCAGTTGCACTGCATTGGTTTGACCCCATTCAACGAGTTGGCAATTACATGTCCCCACTCTCCACACCCATAACAGTGGTAGCATTCTTGGGGTGACTCTGGACCCTTTGGGCTTATAGGGGAGGTCAGATCCCCCTCTATTTTCGAACCCAAAAGTCCCTTCACGGCCTCAGACTGCTCTTCAGTAGTCCTTCTCCCAGGCCCTGTCCAGTCTGACCTCTCGGGGGGTCAATATCTCGGGTTTGTAGTCTGCCCCAAGTCACAGAGGTAGCCGAACCCAATGTCCGGGGAAAGTTTCTTCATGGTATAATGTCGCTCCACCAAGGCGACCAGTTCATCACAGGAAGTGGGGTCGGCCTGTCCAACCCACTGCTGTAGGCTGGGAGGTGGTCCTCTTAAGAACCAGTCCATTACCAGGAGCTCCACGATTTTGGCAGCGCTATGGAGCTCGGGTCGCAACCACTTCTTGGCCAAGTGGAGGAGGTCGTACATCTGCGACTGTGGCTTTGCCAACTCCTGGAATCTTCAGTTGTGGTACCTGGGCTCGAAGGGCTGGAGTCATGCCAGCATGGGCCAAAATCTCTCTCAGCCTTGGATAATCAGTGGCGACTCCCTTATCCAGATCATAATACATCTTCTGGGCCTCGCCAAGACAAAAACGGATCTAAAATGCTGGCCCACTGTCCTGGAGAGGCCAAGATTCGCACGTAGTTGTCCTTCAATATTCCCTGAGTGTCCAGGGGTATTTCATCTACCTTAGTTTAATATCTCGCCTTGTCAGCGGGTAGCACTCACCGGCGCCGCCTGCCGCCTGGTCAACCGACCGCGTACTGTACAGCTGCACGCAGTCAGCTGGCTGGCAGCCGCGCTGCTTGCGGGTGGGAGCTGCCCGCCGCTGACCGTGGGGAGCGGGGTGGTGGAGCTAAGGGCGGGTGGGGAGGGGTACCGCTGGACCACCAGGGATAATCAAGATGCATTTACTCATACTAATGCCCGTGATCGGGCTGGAAGCGGTCCACTGGACCACCAGGGATATAGGGCATGATTTAAAATATACTTATGCCCACGATTGGGCATTGGGGCACTGTGCCGCGATGTGTAGGGGGCATCGCTCCCTGACAGCTGCTGCCTGGCAGGGCACCAGGTGCAAGTAGCAGGGGACTGGCACACCTGCATGCAAATGGGGCCATAATGACATGCTAATGGCCTCAGTTGCACCTTGCATGCATTATGGTCCCATTTGCATATCAACCACTGAATATCGCAGTTCTTGCACCTAGCGCAACTGCACTTGCGCTGGCGCATCCCCCTGCTCTACTCCTTCCACTTGCGCTGGTGTAGTGCCACTGCTCCATGCGCATGCGGGAGGCTAAGTTGCAATATTCAAAGGTGCTGAGCCATGGCGCAGCTCTGTTGAATATTGCCCAGTCCACGCCCTGGTGCATCCAAGTGTGCTGGGCACAGCCTGCGCTCCTGCCTGACACATTTCTGAATATCCCACCCTTTGATTCTACATAAACCAAGTCATATTTAGTGTCGTATAATTGCTGTGTAGATTTGGTTTGCTGCAGCAATTATGTAACATTAGTGTGCATCATCTCAGCAGTGGATGAGTCAACCCCTCTCTCAGTGCAATGGTTATGGTCTACGCTGCTTCTGTGATGGTCCAGTGATCATCTTGTAGTTTCCGCTCTACCATTTGACCCTTCCTCTACCTACATTGCCCTTTATGTCTTCCACTATTTATAATGGCTTCAACAGTGAGGTGATGGATACAATCAAATTAGGCAAATGTCAGTGCCACAGCAATTGTTACTTCAAATATATGGATTGACAAACCATTTCCATGAAGTACACATACAAAGTCGATGGGTGAGGGTACATTGCATGGTTATTCACAGTAAGTACATTTTTTTTGTGTCATTCACAGATTGCTAATTGCAGCCCTTCATTTTAATGAAAACTCAGAGAGGGTGCAGAGAGTTCGTAGAGAAGGTCAGGCCATGTGGGTAATATCATTTCCAAAAGCAAGAGGTGGCGCCTCCGTCATAAAGGAGATCAAAGTGCCCATTACATACGGTAAGTGTATATATATATATATATATATATATATATATATATATATACATGCACATATTATATATGTATATATATATAAGCAGTAACCCACTCCAGGGTGTGCTGTTACTGGGGATTAATCAGCAATCCAGGTGTGTTGTGAGGCATGAGGCTGCAGGGTGAGTGCCGTCACAGTGCCCAGGGTGTTGATTAATCCCTAATAACAGCACACCCTGGTGTGGGTTGTTGCACTTATAACATGGGGTATCACCACCGGTGAAACAAACACGAGGGAAGCATGATTAAGTCCTGAAATATAGGAAGTATTTTATGTGTTCTTCCACCTGTACAAGTACTGTGTTGCTGACACTGATATATATACACTGCTGACACTGCTCAGTAATTCACCATACAGTTTATATTATCGTGCTGGTGCTGTCAGGCACCGTGTTATGATAGAAAGACAACTAGGGCTCCTGGCAGCTTTGATGCACACAGTGACAAACTGTTTTTCCCTGACAGTGTATAGGAGTAGTATGGTGTCCCACACCCCCTCACAGTAGTTCCCCAATTAGGCCAAGGTTTAACAGCAGTAGTGGCACATGGCAAGAATGGTTACCATATGCCTCATACCACCCACCTACTGACAAGTAACTCACAAGTCATAGGTCTTCCTACGGTAAATCTTTCTATTACTGTTGTGAGGAACTCTACAAGCTGTTTATCACTGTCATAATGTCACCAGTGTCAAAACTTGTACAGTGTACACCGCTCAACGCCACCAACACACATGTTTATACGTAAAACAGCCTTACTGATGAAATTGATGGTTGGCAGCTGTAATACCAGTTATCAAGCACTTTAATTATTATATAATTAATGGGCTTCCCTTTGTACCATAGGGAAACCCTGGTGTGATGTGCCATTATGAAGGACAGTTCATTATGGCAAACAAGCACACATTTTCCCTCACACTGCGCATGTGATTACTGGACTTTGGCCCTTCCCGACCCCGGTGATTGCTCGCTCTTGCCTTCCACCGCTACAGTCAACCTCCAGAGGAAGTAGGCATTAACTTATTTAAAATGAAAGCTAATGTAAATGGCATGGGTGCAAAAACAATGTTTTACAAATGCCAAAATAAACATTTCAACTGAGGGCTGAAAAAGAAACCAGAGCGATGCCGCAATGGAGCCTATAATATTTTATGTAATTGCTGTGGCGAAAAAGGTTAACCCAGCAATTGTATAAAATTAAATTATGGGTTGGTGTGTCAACTTGAAATTCACACACACCCTCAGGGTTAGATGCTATTCATTAACCCCTCGAGATTTGCTTTTGGGTTTAATGTAGTATCTAACCCCTCGGGTGTGCGTAAACCTCTAGTTACACACACTGACACATATTTTTTTGTATTTATTATGTTGCTTAGTACACCATGTAGTGAAAACCAATAATTGCTTTTTTTTTCTTCACACAGGTTACGTACAAGAATTGACGGACAAGGTTTTTCATTTATGTGCGGAATACCCCAGTTACAGGCTTGCAGGACTGAATAATCCTGACCGTCACTTGTCACCTCCCATTGCATCTAAGTTTGAGAAGCAAGAGAAATCGAAATTGGTATCTGAGCACAGAAGTCATTTCAATAGGACTTGAAATTAGTGTCAGAGGCTAATTTCCATAAAGTGCAGTCAGAGAGAAATATATGTTGGGTTGCACAGTGACTGCATCAATATTTTTTCTTAATTTGTGTCAAACAAAGGTTTCTGTGCATTAACATTGTGTGTAAAACATGCAGTGGCTATCATTTTTTCAATCTTGATTGTCATCATATAAAATGCAATGTGCAGGTCAACAGACAACATGATGTAACTGCTTAGTGGAACTGTTTATGGAACATTCTATGTTGATTGCTGATTGCTTGTAATTTGGTGCAAGACGACTGTGACAGTGGAATAACACTTGTATGGTTACTTATGTCACTTCAGTCACAGTAATACATTGTGATATTACGTTTGTTGTTACATTTCATTTGCATGCATATCCTCAGTATGGGTATAATAAGTATCATGCATATAGTTGACTGAAATCATTACATAGTTGTTTATAGTGAATTATTGCATCTTTCATATTAATAAACTATTTCAACTAGTCGTTGTGACTGCCTCGCCTAATCAGGGGCCCACCGCTCACTGGCCTCCACTTCAGTCTTGACAGCTACCTCTCCCCGCCTTGCCCCCTCCTACCTGCCTACCTCCTTGCCCCTCTCCCTTCCTCCCCCAGGCATTTCCTGACTTTAATCCCTCCTCCCTCCCTTTAGAGCTCTTACCCTCACTCTCTACCCTCCAACAATGGCTTTCCTGCCTGCATACCCCCCCTCTCACCTGCAGCACTTATTTCTAAGATTGCCCTTGGCTGGTATGTCATGCTACCTAACATTTGGCAGATTTTGAATTACTGGAATTTCCTAAGCCTCAGTCTCTTACTACTTTTTATCGTGTAACTATGTATTACTATGTTGACCTTTGTATGTATGTATACCCCCATTCCTTCGACGTGGAACCTTTGTAAACGAGCAGTTCCTGCTCAAAGGTATTTGTAATCCTAGATTTCAATAAAATAAAATAAATAAAAATAATGTATTAACCTGTGCTATGGTGAAGTAATGGAATACTTTTTTGGCAACTTGGGAGACTTTTTGAGCAAAGATGCTGTCAGCTCATCTGACATGAGCTGGCACACCTCTGTTATGTGACCACCTGCTACTTTGAAAGTCTGTAGATGGGCAATGACAGCTTTGCTTGTCTGAGCACATACCATGAATTCTGGGACCCATGTGTCTGCCAGCTGTCAAGACAATGTTGCACAGTGCACCATTCACACCTTGCTGTCTCTGTCCTGGTAACAACAAAAAATACAGTACAATTCAACACATCAGCCATCATGTTACAAGTGTGGGGTCACACTCCCCCACCTGATATGCACATTTGTATAGGTATAGTAACCTACTACCATCATAAAATGACAGCAGAATATGCCTAACGTTCTTTTGAGTCGGCTGTATTTTCATGACTGAGGGCTGAGTTTTGCTGTCCACTCCTCCCCTCCCCCATTTGGTTATACTGACCCTAGTCCAAGATGTGCCTCCTGTATTGGACCTGGTCTGATTTCCATGCCAACTGTACCTGTCCCAGCTCCTGTTATGTCCGTCCTCATTCTCCACCTCCACTAGCTGGCTAGGCATCGCATTCCATGGCTACAACACCCTTTCACTGAAATAACACGTCCTCCTCTCTCCTCTGAGCATACACACATCCAGCAAAAACCCATTCCCTCTTGTTGCCACCTCCTTTGGAGCATCATGACTGTACACCCTTTACTGATCCCCTTTATATGCTTTAAGATCTGTATACTGTCCTCCTGTCCCTCCTGTACTCTATGGTGTACATATCAAGCTCCTTGAGCCTCTCCTCATAGGTCCTCTCACACACCCCACTGTTCATTTTGTTTGCCATGCTTTGGACCCTGTCTAGGACTATAATATCCATCTTTAAATGTGTTCCCCAGCACTGCACACAGTACTTGAGGTGTGGCCTAACAAAGCAATTGTACAGGGGAATGATCAATTATGCATTTGTGGAGGTAATCCCCCTTGTCGATACATACCAGCATCCTATTTGCCCTTGACAATGCACTACCACAGGCCTCTCAGTTGACCCTCATCAGCCCTTCCCTGTGGTGTCTCCCCCCCATCCAGCTCCTATCAACTCCCACAATCTGGTTGTCGAAGGTATACAGTTACCTGTTGTCCATGGTCACCCCCTATACCCCTGTCCTGTCCTTCTTCATCCTCCCCACCCCAGTATCCATACCCACAGCCTAGTCCTTGTTCACCTTATCCCCCTTTTTCCTCTCCTCCCTACTCCTGTACAACATCCTGTCCTGGTCCTCCCCTATTGTTAAACATTTTCAATCCCTGCATCTTGCCCCTTCTGTCTTCCTATCCGTGTCTTTCTCAACTTCACCATGAACAGCAGCATCATCATCATCATTCACCTCCCTCCCACCCCCCTCCTCTAGCAGCTTGCATATAGTGTTAAAATAATTTGTGAGCCATACCCCATCCCGCAATACCCACCCTTCCCTATGTCCCCTCTTGGTTCCCTGTGGACAACCAAAGTCTGTTTCCTAGTGTTGTGTGAATGCCCACCTTTTGGTTCCCTCTGGACAGCTGCAGCACAGTATCATGGCCACATCACACCCTGCAGTCCCAACCACCATCCCAAACATGACCGCTCTAGAGACATGTGACTTCTCGGTCTTTTACAGTGTAATACTGTATTCACCACCCCAACAATTCCGTCATCCATTTCCACTGGTGTTACCACCGTGTCAGCACAGACAATAACCAAGATGTCAACAATGAATTTTACTGTACACAGTTTGTATTCATGCCTCCTCATGTTATTGTTTTTATCATGTTAAAACATGCTGTTGATGTTAAACTTATTTATGCCATTTAAGCATTTGAATGTGTAACCCATATCCCCCAGTGTTCACAATCCAAGATATACCAGCCTGTCCTCATATGGCTTCCCCTGCAGGCACAACAACTTTTTGGTTCCCATTCTATGGACTCCTTACACCGTTCCCTTGCCCTGTTGCATGTAATGCTGTAGTTTTGTACACCTGAAGGAGCACATCACTCCAAGTTGTGAAGTTGTGAGTTATGAAAATGAATGCATCAGTTGGAATGTGTTTCAAAAGTTTAATGGTTCATATACGTTTCTCAGATAGTCATTGAGAAGTAACATGACTTTACAGTTTCTTGCAGCAATGTCACTGAACTGGGTGGATAACAGATTTTGTACACAGTAACTGTCCTTATTGAAAAACCATTGTACAACACTTTCAAGTATAACATTAACTTTTTCAATATAAATTTTAATTTTCATGTATTACTACGTGTCCTTTCACTTTATTGTGCAACAAATCACAACTTTTTAAATGTTTCAGCAGTGTCTGACATGAACATTGACTGTTCACCAAAAAGTCCAGCACATGGGCAGCATGAAGGTTAGGAAGTAATGCTGTTCTCTACCTAGGAAAAAGAGAAATATATGGTATTAGTGTTATCAACCTATAATGTTAACAGTTTAGGATTAACACATTAATAGTAAAGCAAATAGACATTCATCTATTGTGGAAGATTACTGTGGGAAGCAACAATGCAGACACAGAGAGTTTCAGCTTTAGAACACATTAGCAGGGTAGCGTCCCACCCTGTACAGACTGACAGGCATCATGGGTGTGCCTTTGGATTGCCGACTGTAATGCTCATGCCATTCCACCACACCCAACCATGCAGCCAGTCACAGGTATTGAGGTGTGCAAAGGACTGTTCGGCACCACAGTTCACCCCATTGTCCTGCATTGAACCCATTTCAGCATATGTACTTGTGGAGTGGGGTGACTGTAAAGCCAAACACCCCAAGCCACACCTCAACACTTGTCAGTGTCTGCAGGATAGGGTGAAGTGAAATGGCATGAACGTTATGGGCCACAACCAAAATGTATACCACAATGCCTGTCCGTCTCTGCATGGTGGAGGTGGTGTTGGCGTGAAGTTCAATACTTCACTGCCATTCCTACTCTGCATCTGTCCAAGTCCTGCATTGTCTATACCAGTGGGTGCACTTGGACCCTACCAAGGGTGTCACTGCTTCTCATCTTTTTATATCATTGAAACAGTATCCCAAAACTGGTATTTTAATTAAGTGACTCATACAGATGTCTGTAACATCATAGCATAGAAACACAAAATGGAACAGCTATGTAAATGCTTCATGTGTAAAGTTTTGTAATAACTGAAGCTGTCCATGTCTATCAACCTACCTATAAAATTCCTGAAAACCTTTGTAGGTCTCAGAGGGGAATTTAGCCCTAATGGCACATACAGCATAGGATGGCAAGAGTTTGCGGTTTCCTCTTCCTAATTTCTGCCACACCCAGTACACACATTTTTGGTATGCCATGTAACATAGAAGCCTGGAAAATAAGTAAAATTTCAAGTAGTGAAAACCAGATGACAAAGTGTAGGTGACACTACATTATGCAACACATACAGCAGCAATGCCAATGCAGTGACTGGTCAGTTGAGCATCCACCATTTGAAACAATGATGTTTTCTGTAATGAAATGGAGTATGTGACTAAATTAAAAAAGTAATTACTATGTATTATTTTTATTATTGTCATTATTCGACCCAAGGGACAGGGTAATCTGGAAGGGGGGAGAGGCATCAGTCTATATCAGGGATGAAATAAGTTGCACAACGGAGGAGTCGGAGGAAGGGAAGGAGGAGGAGGAGGCATTATGAATTCAGTCAAGATCCACTACAGACACAAATGTTACGTTGGTGGTGGTTTAGGGACAGGGACCTCTTCTCACAAGTATTGAAAGATGCTGGGAAAAGAAAGGTGATAATTGTGGTTGACTTCAGCATGCCCAAGATGGAGTGGAGCACACCATCTGCAACATGTGGTGAAACTAAGGAGATCAAATAAGGCATGCAGACTGTGGGTTCCTGACTCAGGATGTCACTGAACCAACAATAGCTGAGGACATTTTTGATATGCTGCTCACAAATGAGGAGCATGTACATGAAATAATGATTATGCAGAACCTGCCTGTCGGTCACCATTGCACAGTATGGTTGCCCTTTGATATGCACTGGCAAAGCATGAAGAGTAATACCAAAAAATTGGATTTCAGGAGGGAGGAACTCAGGAAAATTGGCATCACAGCAGGTATGGGGGTGTAACAAAAGTGGTCCATCATTTGGAAGGAATACACTTATCCACCGATGAGTGCGTTACGGTACAGTGAAAGCACAGAAGGGCAAAAGCACACAGCTGGTTCACTTCTGTGGTTGCCAAGGCAATAAGGGAAAAGAGGTTTGAGTATGGAAAATTAATGAAGACAAAGAGAGATGTGTAGAAGGTAAATTACCTAAGGTTTGCGAGTGACAAAAGTAAAAATGGTCTCACTAAATGCTAGGAGCATGGGGAATAAGTTCGCAGAGTTGCAAGAATTGATGACAGAGGGGTAGGTGGGCATAGCTGCCATTACTGAGACATAGTCAACCAGGCACCATCACTGGGACCTAACCATGCAAGGGTACACAGTATTCTGGAGGGTAGCCTGTGATGTGGGTGCCTGTACAAGGGTGCCATCTGAAATTGCAACACCATCACAGTGAAATCCCAAATGGTGATGGGGAGGGTGACCAGATGTGGGAGTGGGTGAACTGAGTGACATGATGTCACTAAATGTACACGTGCACACTGAGGGGAGCAAGCACAGTGATCATGGGCTGGGAGTGGGTGGAGAGGATGTAGGGGGTGGTGCTACGGTGGGCTGCAGAGCAGCACCATGGCGTCGGAGTTTGTCTGCAGCTGGGGTGGGTGGGTGATACTGGTTCGGGACTGGGCACTGGTGCTATTTTATTTCACCTGGGTCCAACCTTTATTTTCATACTTCGAACTTCCAACATGCACCCCCACTGGAGTTGAGAACTTTAGTAGGGGGTGGGGGTGAAGCACCCATTGTGCCATTCTTCTGTGTGTGCGTTGAGGGTGTCAGAGTGACGAAAAGGTTTTCACCACTCTGACGTCGCGATAACGGCAAGCACCTTTAGGCAGTCGCTGTTATCACATACAACCATTCTGGAGGGATACAGATAAAGGGAAGGTGGGGGGGGGAGATGCCGTTTATGTAATTGAAGGGTTCAGATGTAACAGGAAAGAAGGGGATGAGGGCAGGTCTGAAGTAATCTACCTGCAACTACACAGCCAAAAAGGGACCAAGATCTGTCTGGGAGCCGTTTATAGGATATAATATCATGTAGTGGTCTGAAACATTGATTAAAGCATTTCTCTCAATTATATTCATGTTATTGTAGACCCCATGTTAGAAGCGCAATAACCCACGACAGGGTGAGTGGTTATGTAATCAATAACCCACTCTAGGGTGTGCGGTTATTGAGGATTAATCAACACCCCAGGTACATTGTGAGGCATGAGGCTGTTGGCCAAGTGTCCTCACAGCACCCAGGGTGTTGATTAATCCCAAATAACCGCACTCCCTGGAGTGGGTTATTGCACTTATAACATGGGTTATGTTTACCCAACAAAAGATCATCTAAAAAGGTGTTTTTTGCTGTTTAAACAGCAAGAAAGGTGATGTATCCTGCCGCCTTGCAAAAAGAGTCCCCACAAAATACTGTAGTTTCCTGATGTAATGAACATAGAAATGTCACAGATACACCACCTAGATGATCTGTGGCATTTCTTCCACATCACACTGTCCCCTGCCATGCCTATAAGGATTACTGTAACCCCCCCCCCAACAGGTACACATGCAGGAAAAAATACAGATAGTGAGCATTTGCCAGTTGGAGCAGACACTGAATGTAGGAGACCAGAGAGAGGCAGTGCAGACTGCAGGAATTTAACACTCACCTGATTCCTGGCAGCTGCCTCTTGCACTCTCTCACATGCTTCAGTGTTCCTATCTCTTTCTCTGTCTCTACCATTCTGTTGCAGACTTGCTGTGTCTGTTCTCTTAGCTAAGTGTGCGGTGAAGGGATAGGGCCAAGTCGTGTAAGCCTCCACGCACACATTGTGCTACTACACACCGTACCTTACAGAATAGATTAGAGCACCACCGTTAACTCCCACATCGAACACACTGTGTGTCTTTCTGCCTGCCTGTCAGCTGCTGCTCAGTCACCATTTTTCATCCAATTGGAACTTTGAATCTCAAACAACTGACAACGGGTTGGACACTCTGGAGAACAGGGGTGTAGGAGATTAGCGGGGAGGGAAGGTTGATGGGTAAACTTCTCAGTCTGTGTCTCTACATTTACAAATGTACAAATTGGGGGCTGATGGTCGCAAGTTTACTCAAGTCCGTCAACGTGACCGCTTGGAGACTTGTCCCGGCTACGGTGCCCAGAGGTCCAGGGGATGAGTGGGTGGGCATTTCTGTGTGTCTCACCTGGGGGATGAATGGAGGAGATGCAGGAGCACAGAGACACTCTACAGGCTTGCCGTAAGGGGTAAAGCAGCCACTATGCACAAAGTTTTAACACTGCAGGCACTGTTGGTGCACTGTCTGTGCTACAGTACATGACAGGCTTGTGTTACAGGGGGATCACTCACTTACCAACTAAAACAATGGCTGCCTGTGACACTGAATTTCCAGCACAGTAATGAGACCCTAACTGAAACTTATGAGTATTGATCTCAGTAAGAGACTGATCACCATCAGCATGCACGTGACATAGATTAATCAACTGTCAGGTGACCGTTCCTATGAAATTACTTGCTTAAATCTCCCATGTTATAATGCTTACTTGCTCAATGCTGGTTAACAAACAGTAACACCACATGGTGCACAAAGTATTTCGATGGAATGTCATGATTGTCAAATCTGACATACACAGGTGCATTTACATAAACAATTCAACCTATATTTTGGTGGAAGAATCATGGTAAGAAAAAGACAATGACAGAAACTTAACAGTTGCACTCACTCATTGGTACTTTCATTATCATCAACAGGGCCATCAACCTCTATATATTCATACAAACTGGACTGGAGAACATCTTCATCCAAGCAACAGCTCTTGAAACCCTGCACATCGCTGATGCAGTGGATCTCATCTGACATCTCAGATTTTTCTAACACTGCACAATAGAACCAGCAGCACTGGTTCTCAATTGGTGATGGTATTAATTGGCAATTACCACAGCTGCACCTGAAATGTAAATAAAGCTATTTAAAAAATAATGGAGCAGCATTTCTTTACAGAAATTAAACAGTTTGATCACAAGTGAATGTCATCTATTTATGCCAGTGTGCACATACACCACCCTGTATAAGGACACATGACAAAGTGTAGCATGAGTACAGAATGAGCATCTTTCAGGTGCAACACATATCAGGTGAAAAACATAATATCGGGATATGTTATCAGAAGTAATAGAGCATAACAATTAACATAACACAGTCAATGGAAATAGCATCAGCACACATATTGTTCCAACAACCACAGTAAAGCAATCCATACAAAGAGTTTTGTATGATGAGAACAATATCATCATCAGGAAGGGATGTTGAGTACTGTTCCTTGCTGATAGTGTCACTACACAATAGTAGGGAGGGCTGGGGGGATACTGGGTTTTATAGGGAGAGGCATGAACAGCAGAAAACAACAAGTTGTTATCGCTACATACAGATAGTTGGTGAGACACCATCTGGAGTACTGCGTCAAGTTCTGAAGACCACACCTCGGCAAGGACATAGACAGGATGCAGGAAGTCCAGAGCAGGGCAACTGAAATGGCACAGGGTCTGTAAGACAAGTCATATGAGGAGAGGCTAAAGGAGCTTAATATGTATATCCTTGAGGAAAGGAGGGAGAGGGGGGGACATGATAGAAAGTTTAAAGTACCTCAGTGTAATTAAAAAAGTCCACAGAGGGTAGCATATTTCAGAAAAAGAGATGGGGAACAAGAACAAGGGGACACAATATGAAGATAGAGGGGGGATGGCTCTGAGGAAGTATTTCTTCACAGAGAGGGTGGTGGATGCATGGAACCACCTTCCTGAGGAGGTTGTGTGGTTGAAAACTGGTGGCAGAATTCAAGAATGCATGGGACAGTCATAAGGCAATTCAGGTGGGGGGGTAGGAAGAAATAGGCTGTTGGTCAACTAAGATCTGCAGCTTATCCAGTAGATCAGGACATGGGCAGACTAAGTGGGCAAAGGGGTCCTTATCTGCCGTCAAAGCCTATGTTTCTATGTTGTGGTGAGGGGTAAAACATTCACTAAAATTCCACCAACACCTGCATCAGTTCAATTTCAGTTACTTACCATCTGTTTCCCCCTGCACACCACTTGTCATGGAAAAAGGGAGTTGTAGTGTCACTGTGCCTACTGTTTCAAATAAATTCAATACTTAAAATAAATATATAAAACTTCAATGGGCATATCACAGTGCATGGCTTAGGAAAAGGGGATGCAAAACACAACTGCAGTATTCAGAATAATTTATGTGTGAGTCTGTCACTGGATGGTTCACAGAAACACCTACTGAAAAACTTGCAGCGAGGAATGGTGATGCAGTAATGGAAAAGGTAGCATGTTGTCCCTACACACAGTAGCAACAGTGTACAATATCAAGGAAACAACAAATATCAGACTCTGACAGATTCAGTGACATTAATAGAACACATGTATGAAGTGTCAAAAATCATGTATTTAACCATGGTGAAGTACCCTCAGATGTAATGTCTTCAGGATTCCAGATTACACATGTCTGTCTGTGATGAGGATAGGAACAGATATGTGTGTAATGCCTCTGCAGTGTGGGTCATTACTGTACACTGTAAATAACCTGGTAGTTGTGATGACAGGCTGTCCTAACACTGATGAGTGTTTGTTGTGGACAGAGGACAGTGCCTAGTATCTTGCATTGTGTTGTCCAAATAGTAGAAAACAGCTACAATATGCAAGATGGTACACATGGTGCCACTGCAGGGATCACCTGCAGCAGAGGCAATGATTACTTGGCTGTCTGTTTTACTGATATGCATTGCCATTCAATATTGAGAAATGTACTTCATGTGCACATAATTGTTATTGGTAATGGCCATTGGGGGGAGAAATGGCAAGGTTGTGAAACGTGAGATAAATACTGCTGTTGTCAAACTTCAGTGTCACAAAAGAAAAAATAATAGAGATGGTGTACCATTCAGACAGCTCCATGCCATATCCCTCGTCGCCACTATCAGCATTGTTATCAGACCCATTCGCTGTATCTGAAGGTGAGTCGGGAGCACCTGCTAATGGCTCAAAGCAATACAGGACCATATGGGTCCCAGAGGAGCCAGCAACACAGGACAGCACTGCGATTTCATCTTCTTTGGAGGAGGACATAGCTGACTGGAAGGATAGTCACACATCCTACAACATCATCGCACGCATGCCCGGCGAAGTTCACATTCGATGTAAACACAGGGAAGTTAGAGCGTGCAGCGCGAGATGTGCAGACTTTGAAACCTTAAATTTTAACAACAGTGCCAACACAGAACAGGCAGAAAACCTCAGCAATCATCAGAAAACAAGGTAGGACAACAGATTTGGGGATACAAATGATGAAAATGACAAAGCGTTGCATTTGATCTTTAAATGCTTGCACTGATGTGATGTTATATCTTAATGGGATACCTGACCCCTGACTCAGCTAGTTTAAATGGTCAGAACTATAACTAGCAATGGTTTTACCCAAATGGAGTTCCCTCTTTTACTGAAATGGAGACCATCCCAACTGAAAAAGACTGATTGTTTTTCAGACTTTTCCCAGTGAGTCAAACATTTAATACTCTTTTTCAGTGTCCATTTTCTCAGCCATTCATTTAGTGACTTAATTTTCTTTTGTTTAACTTTGCTAGCCCTAGGAACTAGTAGAATTTCAGAAATGCAGATCTCACAGCCTCAGTTCTCAAGTGTATCCACAAGTGAGATAGTCTTTTCTTGTGTCTTCTAGAGTTGATCTGTTAATGTCATTAGTACACACATGGAGTACAATTAATGTTTTTTTCCTCCGTATTTTTCAAAATATTATGAGACATCTGTTCTATATCCTGAATTCTGGCCCCTCTTAAACTACAGCATGTGCAGTTATGATTGTCTGGGTTACCAACATAACCGTTGGTATATATTAAGATTGAATCCCACAGGACTATTGTTTGCCTAGTTTGTATGGTTGTCTTGTTGGCATGAGGGTTAGCTCTTGGGGAAGGGGTGCAGTTCAGCTTCTTGATTGGTTTCACGCTTCTGGTTAATGCCTATAGGAATACAATTAGTAATACCAGTTGTTACGGGAGTGGGGGAGGTGTGAGTACATGGAGAGGTGTCTTTGTTGTGGTCAGTACCCACAATGAGGCAATCAGGTACCATGCCCAGAACCTTGGGGTTGAGAGTGGTTGGGAGACACTCAAGAGTTATTTGTACAGTCTGGGAACTCATCCTCACCCAACACTAGTAATGGAGCCAAAAAATTCTGCAGTGGTGGGGCAAAGACCATAGCTCAATGTCCTTTTTGTATGGCTGCAGTGGGCAGAGCCTGCAGACTTTTGCATGTACAAAAGGAGTGATGTTATATTTTCTGTCTGTGGAACTGACTGAAGGTGTAAATAGTCTCCTCCGTCTTACCCTCCTCCAAGAAATATTTTCTGCCCTCAAATAAATATGCTTTCATGATAGTCAATGATTGCAGAGCACTGTTTTCTTTCTTGAATGGGAGGCACAAGAACTGGAACCTGAGTAGTGGGAGGCAGCATTAGTTTTTTGGGGGGAGTAAGATCCACCCCCACCTCCACCCGAGAAGCTCCTAAAGATCCACCCCCACCTTTTCTTTGGTTCATGGGGGAGGAGCGTGAGGTGAATCTATCATGTTGGACCAACTGACTATCAGAGCTGCCTGGGGAAGTAATTAAGGGGTGCCTGAAACTGCATCTAGACATATCCACCCCCCCACACAAACACACAGACATCATGATTTTTTTAAAACTCTTAGCTTGTCAGTATTTGGCTCTAACAGTGTGAGCAAGTTGGGTATAAAAATGAAATAGAAAAAAAAGGATCAAGCTGGTGCCTTTTCCTTTGTCAGATACATTTTTTTATTTATTTAGCTTTTGTTGACCGGGTAAGTGCACTAGACAAATCCTGCCTATTTTCAGGCACGACCCGGGGAAGGGGGATACAGATGAATGCCAACTGACCTTGAACCAGATTAAGCTGTTGGTGGTAGTTTTTAGTGAATGAGGGAAATTTGACCAGGACACCAGGGAAATTCCCCAACTCTTTTTGATAAGTGCCATGGGATCTTTAACATCCACCTGAACTACCACCAATCCAGGCAGATGGGACCTCAGTTTAACATCTCATCCAAAAGACGGCACCTCAGAAATGCAGCACCCCTCTCATGCTGCATTACAGTGTCAGTACTGGAATATTAACCCAAGTGCCAGATGTGGGAACTGAACCCACAGCCCTCTGATCTCCCAGCCTCAGAGGTGAGTGTGCTACCTACTGAGCCACTGACACATGCAGACAAAAGGTCTCAAATCATGTATGACAAGTTCATTACATGGATGTTTTCCATATAAAACAGAAATGTTGTTAATGTCATGTCTGTAGCATCATTTGTAGCCAGTAAACTACTACTTATGTAGGTACTGTAAATGACAGGTTTTAATTCAGAAATCCAGTCTTGATAAATCTGTTTTTTTAGCAGTTCTGTAAGAGTTATGTATCTCTTATGTAAGAGTGCATAGCACAGAAATGAAAGGGTTTCTGTAATTGATTGTTGTTTGCATGAGAAGTGGGCATAGCAGTGGAATGCAAGAATGAAGTCTAAATTGTTTCTTGGCTATTCTGGGATGTGAAGTCTAACAGTGATGTGTGAAGAGAATAAAGTCTTGTGTTTTGTGCATTTGAATATGTTTAGTGCTTTGAAGTTAAAAGATATAAATCTATATATATACATAGTGACATAGGCACCTGAAAAGGAAGGAGATACTACTAAAATAAATGCTATTCTGATGATTTATTTATTTATATGTAAGATTTTAAGTGTAGTTCTGCCTAGGTCACAGACACATAAGCTATAAAAAATACATTTAAGGATGGATGTATTAGTCAAAGCTTGTAGTGGCAAAGTAAAGCAAGAACAATAATATATTGTTTTGTTTTTCTTCCAATTGTTTAACCAGGAGTGGCACACTAATCTGAAAGCTTGTTTACAGGGGCAACCTGTGAGCACATGGAAGGTAAGTGACTTGCTCAGGGCCACCCAGTATGCAAGTGGGGGCTGTGGGATTCAAACCCAGATCTCCAGATTTGTAGCTTAGAACCTTAAACCACTGTGCTATACTGCCTCCCTAGTTATGGCAGTCATCTGTTTTATGGTTCATGATGTTGATGTAGTAAGCAGCAATACACTGCATAGCTGTTGTAAAATGTTGATAAGTAGGTCACGTAACAGATGTGCTGAGCAGTTACTGCAGAAAGATATGTATTTAGGATAGTAAAATATTCCTGATAAATGTGTGACATTTGCATCTCAATTTCAAGGAGGTGCGTATGGGGTGTCAATGTACAATATAAAGTAGTTATAGTTTTCAAGTTGTCTGAGTAATTACTTTGTACTACCACTGTTACTAAATTAAAATTATTCTGTGAAGGAAATTAAGTTTATGTAACTGTCTGTAAATGTATTAAAAACATTTACTTGTCCTTATAATGTAATGCATTAAATGCTGTTGCTAGGTTAAGAAGTCACATAACAGCAATAGAGATGAAAACAACGGGATGCAGAGGAATTTGAGAAAAAGCATACATTAGTAGGAGGAGTGTAGTGGTGGTCAAAATGGCCAAAATTCGCTCCATGAAGTGATTCACGGAGTAACGCAGAATCTGGAAGTACTTCATGAGCGTGAAGTGAAGTACTCACAAGATAATGAGGAATGCGGCGCATTGGGAAACAATGACTTCACATTATTCCACCTTCCCCAGACCACTTCTCCACCAATTATAAGGCAAAGTACATTGAAATCAATGTACTTCGCCTCATTTCGCCTTATTTTTGAGCTCCAATGGCAAATTTTGCAGTACTTTATGGGATTGCAGGTCACATGGGCTCTAGATTGTTCTGCACAGCCTCAGTTCTGTGTAGTGTGTGTAGTGGAAGATGGAGACAGTTTCCTCTCAGAACTCTGCTATTCAAATCCTCTAAAAGCTGCTAAAAAAGTCTTTTTGAGCTAATTTTATTTGCTCACAATTTACGATGTCGGTTATAAGAAACCCTCCTGTGCTTATATCATCAAGTGTTCATTGTTTGTGTGTGGATTTTGAATGTTAATTTAGAACAGTCAGTCTGTGTACTGCAAAGTGTGCTTTGGGGGAGGGGCGTATCTGTGGTGCAGGTAGATTAACTGGGAGAAAAAGGCAGTCTTTCTATTTTGGTTATATTTTTCTTGTATAACTGTGTTAATGTACACAGTAATATTTTCAGTAATTCTTAAAATTTTTTTTGCTGATTGTTGTGGTGCAGCAGTGTATAATTTCAGTTTGTTTAAAACATTTGGTTATATTACTAAAGGTTTTCAAGTTGCTATGCATTATTTGTAGTGTGTGTGTGAATGTGTGTGTGATGTATACATTAAATCAGACACCGTTGATTGTGCCACAGAGTAATTGCAGCAGTGTGAACCTGCTATCCACTGCACCTGCATGAATTTTTTATACTGCTTTGTGGTATCTTTACTGGTAGTGGACTGTTACTGCCGTGCACTACCCCCCCTTCAACTGGCAAAAGGTATTCTTTTCCAGATTTGGATGTGTGACTTGTGAGTACTGGTTAGGTGGTGTTGTGCCTTTGCGTCTGCATCTCTTGAGTGTGCAGCACAATCTTAATCTGTCTGTGCATTTGCAGTATACCATTAATTCTGGGACACTGCATTTTTTGTTACCCTCTCATTTCTCTTCATCAGCACTGGGAAATTTTCTGGACACACGGCAGTAGCATTTTGGGGATGCAAATTAATTCTGGTGTCTGTGTGTGACCCCTGCACACATGACTGAGTGTGCCATTAATTCTGGGAGACTTTGCATTTCTTGTTATGTTCTCATTTCACTTCGTCAGCACTGGGGAATTTTCTGGACACAAGGCAGTAGCATTTTGGGGATGCGCATTAATTCTGGTGACTGTGTGTGACCACTGCACACATGACTGAGTGTGCCATTAATTCTGGGAGACATCGCATTTCTTGTTATGCTCTCATTTCACTTCGTCAGCAGTGGGGAATTTTCTGGACACAAGACAGTAGCATTTTGGGGATGCACATTAATTCTGGTGACCGTGTGTGACCACTGCACACATGACTGAGTGTTCCATTAATTCTGGGACTCTTTGTACATCTTGTTATGCTCTCATTTCACTTTGTCAGCACTGGGGAATTTTCTGGACACAAGACAGTAGCATTTTGTGGATGCAAATAAATTCTGGTGACTGTGTTTGATTACTACGCACATGACTGAGTGCGCTATTAATTCTGGGAGACTTCGCATTTTTTGTTACACTCTCATTTCCCTTCATCAGCACTGGGGAATTTCCTGGACACAAGACAGTAGCATTTTGGGGATGCAAATTAATTATGGTGACTGTGTGTGACTACTGTGCACATGACAGAGTGCACCATTAATTCTGGGAGACTTCACATTTCTTGTTATGCTCTCATTTCACTTCGTCAGCACTGGGGAATTTTCTGGACACAAGACAGTAGCTTTTTGGGGATGCACATTAATTCTGGTGACTGCGTGTGACTACTGCACACATGACGTCTGAGTGCACCATTAATTTTGGGAGATTTTGCATTTCTTGTGCTCACATTACACTTCGTCAGTACTGGGGAGTTTTCTGGACCCAAGACATGAGCATTTTGGGGATGCACATTAATTTTGGGGACTGCGTGTGTGAAGGACTGCCAGTATTGTTGTCACTTCACCTTACTTCATGTTAAGGCAGAATGACAATGCAAAGTAATAATTACAAGGCGAAGTGAGCCTTTTGCATTGGCCACTTCACATAGTGGAGTGATAACGTGAAGTGCCCACTTTGTGGGCACTTCACTGGTGGAATTTAAAATCGCTGCATCTCTAGAGCAGTGTCATGACTTCACCAATTTTTTTATAGTTTCACTCTAGATTTTCAACATTACCATTTTTTTACACCTCCTCATAAACAGTACAGTTGCCGTTTTTTACATCCTGTTCAAAATGTGTTTTTGCACCTGTGATGCCAAATGGCACAGTCACTGTGCAAAATCACCTTTCAGATAATGAACTGATAGTGTCACTGTTTGGGTGGTGGGGTCACAAAAAGCCCATACTGAAAACTTGGAGTGAAAATACCAAGAAACACCCAGGGCATTAGGGTTTCTGACCATAACACCCTGCCCTATAGGAACTGACAGGCATCAGAGGTGTGACTTGGGATTTTCAATAGTAATGCTCATGCCATTCCACCCCCTTCCCAACCCTGCAGCCAGTGACAGGTATTGAGGTGTGCCTTTGACTCTTCAGCCTCAAAGTTCACTTCATACTCATATACTGTACCCATTTCAGCATATTTCCTTATGGAATGGGGTGAGTGTAAAGTTTGAACACCCCAAGGCACACCTTGACACTTGTCTACATCTGCAGGGTAGGTTGAGGTGAAATGATGTAAGCATTTTGGGCAATGACCCAAAGGCACACCCCAATGCCTGTTCATGTCTGCGGGGTGGGGGTAGGGTTGGTGTCACTTCAGTACTTCACTGCCATTCCTATTCTGCCTGTCTGTTTGTCTGTCTCTCTCTCTCTCTCTATATATATATATATATATGTGTATGTAATGATCTTTTTAACAATTGCATGTATCGCTACTTTTACCTATTTCTAAAACAAACCTGCATATCACATTTGCCTGCACTACGAGCACATACTTATGAAACTGTGCATATTTGTACTTCGTTTCTGCACAGACCTCATACTTTCCTAACATTCCTATTATCACAAGCATAACTACCTTGCCCTTATCAAAGGCGACCCCCTCCGAAAGTTACCATCACATTTTCTCTGCTAACAGTCCATCATTACACCTGACTTCCTGACATCAACACAGTGCTTAAACATAACTTACATCACCTCATGGACAAAAACCCTGTTTCTCTAAAAAAAAAAACAAAAAAAAAAACAAAAAAAAACCTGTGTAAATAATCCCAAGGCTGAACATATGCCAGCCATTACTTTTTCATGTACTGCCACCTTCTGTACCATCATGGGGATTTGCATATGTTTCCCATGATGCTTTGCATTATTGGGGTATGCACAATTGTGTTTTCTTTAAAATGTGGCTGTCCGGCCAATATCATCTGGGATAAGACATACATCAGTGGCATTTGCTCTGGGGTTATTTTGTAAACCTATATTGCTTCCTATTCCTTCCATTAACATGTACACCTCCATATATTTTCCTAATAATGTGTATGCCTTCCTTGGAACAGAAACTAAAACAAATCTTACAACTTACAAATCATTGTGTTGTTTCTCCATACCTCCTCAACAATTCCACACATCTTCACTAACTATATTATGCAACTGTGGTGGACCTGCCCAGATTTTGTTTAATTTACTTTTTATCTAGACCATGGTCCATTCTAGCTCATCTTCACTGGCCTCATCCCTGGGCCTTTTGTAGTTGGTGTCATTGTTAGTGGTTATAGTCACTTCTGTAGCAGCCTGACAAGGTTCACAGTGATTGTTACTCAGTAAGCCTAGAGCTGTGTTACCAGACAGTCAGCTCATTTCCATCTCTAGTTCTAGGATTTTAACCCTTAAGTGTTGGATTCCCCTGCATTGAGAACATTTGAAAGCCTCAAAGCAGGAGTCAGATGAGAGACTGCATTTATTACGAATAATACCGGCTATACCAATTTCCCCAGAAAGTACAGTTACGTAAGAACTTACCATAACAGTAGATCTTCGACAGAGGCTCTTGCAGTAGGTAATTACATATAGGACTGATGCCGGTCGACGGCAGGACCCCACAGAAAAATTTCTAGCTAGCAGTCCCTGCCGAGGGACCGCCCCCACATCAGGTGACCGGCGTCAGACGACGTCAGTATAAAGGGGCGGTCCCGGATGCCTGCCTTCCAGTTCTTTTCTGCCACAGGCACGAAGGCCCGGACGAGAGAGAAGCAGATATTTCCTCAGTGAAAAGGAGCTGAAAAGCCTAGGGGATGGAGGGTGGGGAGGTTACTATTGTAAGAGCCTCTCAAGATCTACTGTTACGGTAAGTTCTTACGTAATCTGTACCATCTTACTGAGAGGGCTCTTGCAGTAGGTAATTACATATAGGACTGAATCCCAAGCAGTCTGGAACAAATAAAGGCACCGGAGGAGGAAACTTCTCCTGAAAGTAGCAAGCCTTGCAGGCCTCAAGACAGGAGGCCCCTGCAAAACAGCTAGCCTGAAGTCTGCTCTATGGCGAGAGGCACGTCCAAACTGTAATGTTTTGTAAAGGTATGGACGGAAGTCCAAGTGGCGCAGCACAGATATCTGCCGCAGAGGCCGCTACTCCACGAGTGGAGTGACCTCTAACTTGACCCGGAAGGGTCTTGTTGTACTTGTCATAACAGAAAGTGATGCAATGAGCCAACCACTTCAACAGGCATTGCTTGGAAACAGCATTGCCTTCCCTTTTGTGAGCAAAAGATACGAACAACTGATCAGTTTTTCTGAGATCTTTTGTCCTATCGGTGTAGTATCTCAGAATACGGTGAACATCCATGGTATGGAGTAAATATTCTCCTTGGTTGGAGTACACGCGTGAAAAGGCAGGTAACTCTATAGACTGATTTAAGGTAGACTCCGCTACCACTTTAGGTTGAAACTTAGGTTCGTGAAGAGCTACTGCTCTTGTGAAAAATCAAATAGGATTTTACACATAAGGGCCTGGAGCTCTGAAATTCTTGGAGCAGAAGTAATGGCCACCAAGAAGAGCGTCTTCCATGACAGAAACTTCAGATCTGTGGAAGCCGCAGGCTGAAAGGCAGGAAGGGTAAGTTTCTCGAGAACAAAGTTCAAGTCCTAAGGGGGAGCAGGAGTCCTGACAGGGGGCCTCAGATGAAGGACCCCTCTAAGAAAAGTCTTAGACACCTCTAATTGGGCAAAGGCTTTATCAGCGAAAGGAACATGGTAAGCTGAAATAGCAGCCATGTGCACTTTCAAGGAGGAATGGATGAGACCCAGATCGAAGAGATGACATAAATAATCCAGCAGAACTGCCACAGGACAGGAGAAAGGCTCCACGTTCCTACAGGCGGCCCAAATAGAAAATCTCTTCCATTTCATGGCATACGTGGACCTAGTGGAGGGTTTTCTAGCCTCCACCAGAATCTCGGCCACCTTTGGAGAGACACCAAAGTGAGATTGGGCTAGGTCTGCAGGAGCCATGCTTGAAGTTGTAGGGACTTGAGGCCCGGATGGACCAGGGTCCCCTGATCCTGGGTCAGCAATCCTCGAGATAAAGGAAGAGGAAGAGGAGAAACCTCTGAGTATTGTTGTAGAAGAGAGAACCAGATTTGCCTGGGCCAGAAAGGAGCGATCAGAATCATTCTCGCTCCTTCCGTTGTTAGTTTCTGCAGAACACGAGGGACCAGAGGAATTGGGGGAAAAGCATAGACGAATTTGCCCTTCCAGTTTAGAGACAGAGCGTCGCTCCAGAAAGCGCCTCGGTCTGGAGCGAGCGAGCAAAAGGTGGGAAGTTTTGCGTTTTGGGAAGAGGCGAACAGGTCTATCTGTGGGGTCCCCCAAAGCTGGAAGATGTCATCTAGAACCTCTTGGTCCAACTCCCACTCATGTGGCAGAGCAGAGGAGTGGCTTAGCTTGTCTGCCAGGGTATTGTAGACTCCTGGAACATGGATCGCTGTGAGGTGAAGGTTGTGAAGCGTTGCCCAGTCCCAAATCCTCATTGCTTCCCTGCATAGAGGGTAGGATCGAGTCCCTCCCTGCTTGTTGATGTACCACACCACGCACATGTTGTCTGTCTGGACAGCTAGGTGACTGGGAAGGATGTATTGGTGAAGGGCTTGGAGAGCATATAGTACTGCTCATAGCTTGAGCACATTGATGTGGAGAGCTAGCTCCAATCTGGACCATAAACCCTGGGTTCGTTGAGGACCCAGATGGGCTCCCCAACCTTTGCCTGATGTGTCTGTGGTCAGAGTCTGGGAGGGGGGAGGATGACAGAAGGGGACCCCCCCGAAACAGGTTCTCTCGAACCATCCACCATTGCAAGTCTCTTGTCATCGGCGAGGAGATCAGAACCAGATGATCTAGGTCGTCTGCGAGTTGATCCCACTGGGAGTGGAGAGTCCACTCCCAGTGGTTGTGAAGCGTTGCCCAGTCCCAAATCCTCATTGCTTCCCTGCATAGAGGGTAGGATCGAGTCCCTCCCTGCTTGTTGATGTACCACACCACTGGATGAGGCCACCAGGAGCCAGTGGTCCAGGTAGGGGAACACCTGAACTCACATAGTACGCAGGTGGGCCACTACCACAGCTAGGCATTTGGTAAAAACCCGGGGAGCTGAGGAAAGACCAAAAGGTAGTGCCAGGAATTGGTAATGGTCCCCCTGGAAAGCAAACCGGGGGTACTTGCGATGCGAGGGATGAATGGGGATGTGCAGATATGCATCCTCCATATCCAGGGCACAAAGCCATTGACCCAGCTGAAGAAGGGGCAGAAGGGTTTGAAGGGATAGCATCCTGAACTTTTTGTATTCCACGTAAAGGTTCAAGGAGCTGAGATTGAGAATGGGTCTGAGATCTCCGGTCTTCTTTGGGACCAGGAAGAAATGAGAATAGTAACCCGTCCATTGAAGGTGAGGAGGAACGGGTTCTATGGCCTGCTTCACGAGAAGGGCAGATATTTCTTCCTTGACCAAAGGAAGATGGTCCCTTGCGTAGGATGACTTCAGAGGGGGGGTGTCGGGGTGGTTTCTGTAGAAACTCTAAGGAGTGCCCCTCTGCAATAATCTGAAGCACCCATGAATCTGTTATTATCCTCTCCCAACCCGGAAGGTGGAGGGAGAACCTCCCTCCTACCGGTTCCTCCGGGGTGTCTGGAGGCGGTGGGACAGGGAAGGAGTCAGGTGGTGTGGGACAGCGCCGCAGCTGGGGCACCCACTGCTTTTTTGGGTGGTGGGGGCCTGGCAGCTGCGGGGGCCCGACGTTTAGTGGCCCACCTTCCTTGGGGTTTCGCTTGTGGCCGACTGCGTCTGCAAAAAGGACGGCGCTGTGGAGGATGGGGATGGTACATGGAATCCATGGATTTCAGAGCCATCCCCTTCTCCTGCAAGTCGGTGATGATGTCCTTCACATCACCACTGAAAAGCACTGAAACCCTGAAAGGTGCTTCCTGGATTGCTAACTGCACCTCCGGGACCAAACCTGACACGCGGAGCCAGGCATAATGCCAAAGACTTACGGCAAATGCGGAGCTCCACCCGGCAGTGTCCACTGCATTGTGTGTCATCCGCAGGATGTGATGACTGGCCTAACAAGCAGAATGGACTAAGTCAGCTAACTCCTGCTTGACCTGGGAGTCAGGTAAGGAGTCAATTTTAGATTCCACCTGGGTAAGGATGGCCTTCTGGTAATCCCCCATATGAGCTACATAATTCAGGGCCCAAATTCCCAGTGTGGAAGAGGCGTAGATTTTTCTTCCGTACTGGTCCAGGAGGCGAGATTCCTTATCCGGAGGAGACGAGCTTAGATGTTTGGGCGGTGCTAATCACAACCGAGTCTGCACGAGGGTGAGAATCCAAAAAGTCTACACCCTCCAGAGCCTGATATAGCCTGTTGGACTTCCTAGGAAGCGGGGCTAAAGCTGACGGTTGTTTCCAAATAGTGGAAACAAGGTGTGCATGAGGCTCGATCCAGGGTGGCACTAAAGTAGGAGCCGTAAGGGGCAGGTCCAGATGTTCGGCGAGTTTGACCCGCTGAGGATCTGGTTCCAGAGAATGCCACTGATGTACTTCCTGGATCTTCCTGAGCAACTCCATGAAGGAAAGATCCTCTGGAGGAGACTTCGGAGGAGTCCTCAGCCGGGACTTGGACGGAGAGCGAGGCTCGTTGTCTCTCTCGGAGCATCCATCCGAGGAATCTGAGAGCGAAGAAGAAGAAGAATCAGAAGCAGAATAAGACTCCCTGACACGTCTATGGGGAGGAACGGGTTCCATAGGGGGGATCCCTGACGTGTGTCCTGCCCCTCTCAGGATCCAGAGGGAAGGGCTCTGGAATCAGGAGGCGGTGAGGGAGTGCACCGTCTCGGGCGTACGGGGGCTGGGGTCAGCACCATTGCCGTGAGGTGGCTCTCTACTTCCTTGGTGAGCTGAGCCTTGGCCTCAGCCCACCAGGAAGCCAGAGTCTCCTGAAAATCCACCGGCAGCTTGGGGGGCAGTGGAGGAGGAGGAGGGGGATAAGTTTACTAATTGTATCCGTAAGACGAGTATCTGAAACCTGGCTGTGGGAAAACCGGAGTCGGGTATTGTGGCGTCGGGTACTGCGGCGTCGGCGGAACCAGCGTAGGGTACTGCGGCACTGGATACTGCGGGCCTGGGTAAGACGGCATTGGATAGGATGGCGGGTACCTGGGTACTGGAGGAGCTGCCAGAGCAGACAGCCCAGAAGGAGGCCCCACGGGTGGGTCAACATTGAGAGGCCCGGGGGGGGTCAGGCACAACGGAAGGGGAATAACCCCCTCCGGTGTCAGTGGGGCCGGTGTCGGAACCGGCATCGGCGGGACCAACGTCGGAACCGGCTTCAGAGCCAGTGTCTGGGGGGCCAGCGTCAGATCCAGTTCCCTAGGAGGAGGGTCTGACGGTGGTGGAATATCCCCAGCATCGCCCGGGAACGGTGGAGAAAAGTCCCCGGGGTCAGGCTGGGGTGACTCGGGCTCTCCGGACGGCAGCGAAGGCTGTGGGGAACCGGGTACAACGGGGGTTGGAGGGTCCGTCAGAGGTCTCTGACGCCGGGCGACGCCGGGGAGCCGACGGAGGCTTAGGGGCTGGATCCTGGTGGGTGCCGAGGAGCGCGTCCGGCTTCACGGGTCCCTCATCGGAGGTGGACCGAGGGAGGAAGCGGCCAGGTCCGGGGGGACGAGGTTGTGCCGCCCGCGGGTTGGGCCTTATCAACCTTTCTCCCGTGGACGGAGGAGCCGACGTCTGGCTTATGGGAGGTGCCCGCACCAGTAGGCCGCAAGCCTGCAGCGGTACTGGGGGCAGAGGCCTCCTTTTGCCCGGAGGTGCCCACAAGGCCCGAGTGTGAGCCCGATGGGCGGGCTGATGCCTCCTCCAAAACCTTGGAGGCTGCCGTCGGATGATCCCCCGGAGGAGATATTACCTGGGCCACGACTCCAGCCGGAGTCGTGGGCGAGGAGGCCTTCTCCAGGTGCCTTTCTTTGTCTCGCTTCTTACGGGGTCCTTCAGGAGAAGTCGACGCCTGCCTGAGCTTCTTCAATTCCTTTTTCATTGAAGACATCTTCTTCTTGAGCAGATGGGCTTCCAGGTACTGTTGGCATCTTCTGTGGGTAGCCGCGTTGAAGTGCAGGCAATGCGGGCACTTGTCGACTGGGTGGTCGGGGCCTAAGCAAAAAAGGCAGAGAGAATGGCTGTCCTTGTGTGGCAGTTGGGCGCCCGCATGAGTCGCACTTGTTTTGGAAGGTGAGAATTACACACACCGACGCCGACCTGACGGCGAGAAGAAAAAATACTCAAAACTTCGTTAAAACCGACGGAAGAATAGGGCTTTGCTAAGCATGAACTTTACCACAAGGCTCTGCACGAGCTAACGGCGGGAAAGAACTGGAAGGCGGGCATCCGGGACCACCCCTTTATACCGACGTTGTCTGACGCCGTCACCTGATCGGGGCGGTCCTCGCCAGGGACTGCTAGCTAGAAATTTTTCCGCGGTCCCGCACCAACCGGCATCAGTCCTGTATGTAATTACCTACTGCAAGAGCCCTCTTGAAGTAAGATCTGAGGGTCACTATGCCAGTTCTTGTGTCCGTATTGCTTACTCTGCCCTCAATAATAGCAGTAGTTTTTTTTGGGGGGGGGGAGGGTTGTAGAAAAGCAGCTGATCAGACAGGAAATGGAACTGTGAGGCTCAATTATGTATTTTGGAAAACAACAGCAGAAGCCCCCTTGTATTTTCTTTTTTTTCCCCTTTTTAATTGCTTTGTGTTCAGTATATTAACCAGCAGTAAACATGGATACACTTTGATATTAAATGCCCTTATCCAGATTGCCGACAATGCAGCTCAGATGAGCAATTCCACTTATTTGGTCAGGACAGGCAGTTGTTTACAGCGTTAAGTCTGTTTGGCCTTAATTACTTCGACATGTACATATTACTTTTAAGGTTAACTGAAGGGCAAAGAAAATATATGTATTTACCTTATGCAGCCATTTGGCCTGCTATCCCATCATCCTCAGTGGACACAGCAGACACGCATGTCTCTGCCTGCAGCTCTGTGTGTGGCTCCTGCATGCGCATGCCCCACTCATGCTTGCCTTGCTCGCTAACTGTTGAGCTAAAATACCCAGGAACTGGAAGTACGGGGTCAAGTGACTTCTGGTCTCTCACTCCACAGGCAAACAATATAAAACTTAAAATAAGAAAAGCTACCACCTAAAAGGTGGGCTCAAGGTGGGTTTGAGCTCGTGACCACAATAGAAGGTGATTCACAGCCCCAACAACACAATTCCTACAAGGCAATGTGGAGCACAGATACTGAAGGCCATGGCAACCCTCCTGTATTCCAGCATACCCTTGCAGGCTAGCGAGTGCTAGGTAGAAGCTTCAGGGACAGGATGACACTTCCACAGCTCCTCTAGGTTTATGGATGGGAGACACTAGATGTCACAAGTCAGACAACTATTTCCCGGTCATCTCACCAAAGGACAGCATATCTGGAGCAGCAGAAATGTTCTGGACACCCACCTCACTCACAGGCCGTGTGCTGCACCAAATAGGTAGGGAAATGGGCAGACTAGGTGGGCCAAGCGGTCCTTACCTGTCAACAAATTCTATCTTTCTATAGGTGGTGCATTGGAGGGGTCTGATGGAGGGTGTTGTCATGCTCCCCCACCCAGTGCAGATCTGGAACCTGAGCTGCAGCAAACTGGATGGGGGGCACTTCGCAACTGGTGTGGGATACTGGTGAGGGGCCTACAGAAGTGCTCTAATGGGCACTATGTGCATGGACAGCTGTGCCAGAAGGAATGGTGGCACCGGGAGGCTGTGCCCACATCAAGCACATAGACCCACAGACCGAGTACCACTTAGTCATGCTTAATGTACAATGTCTGTGGGCCATGTACAGTAAGCCCAACTAAGCGCTACCCTATCTGGCCAGTGCCCCACACCAGTTGCAGGGTACACCCGACATTAGATACAAGGGCTGTCAGACTAGCACTTGACTGGTCTAACCACAGCCGTGATTTACAGCCATGGTAGGGTTTTCAAACTCCCTACTTAGGGGAGGCTGCAGCCTCTCTGTGGCACTAGCCTCCTTCCACCGTGGTGCACTGGTGCAGCTGTTGTAAGGACATTGCAAGCCTAGATGACACAGGCTGTCCCTTCTAAAATTAGGACTGGCAAAAGGTATGGCACAAAGAGCCCTTTGTGCCATTTCTTCTTGCTGCAAGCCCATTATGCCAGTCCTGACCTTTTGAAAATCGAGCCCATTGTCTTAATGCCATGTAAAATTAGATTATCAAGCATCCTTGCTCTACCTGGTGGTCTGTAATAGGTTCTAATGTATGTGCTCTTCTCTCTCTCTCTCTCTCCTCCCCAGTATTCAACCAAATTACTATACCTCTTAATCTTTTCCTGTTGGACCTTTAATTTCCTGCACATTGAAGCATTTTTTAATGTACACTATCACTCCTCCTCCTATTTTATCCATTCTGTCCTTCCTAAAGATATTGTACTCTTGTATAGTGTAAGGCCATACATCTTTATCAGACCACCATGTTTCTGTTATTCTAAATTTATTAATATCTTCAGTAATTAACAGAGCCTCCTGTTCCCCCATTTTGTTGGACATACTGCGTGCGTTACACACAGTGCACCACATACATTTTTATTCCTTTGTCTAAGCCTATTTTTGCTCTCTGTCTCATTTTCTTTTCATTCACAGAGTGGGTGGTGGAAGAGTGGAACAGACAGCTCATCAAAGTGGTTAATGTGGGAATATATTGGGTTTAAGACACAGTGGGCCATCTTTAAAGGGGCTATCCAAAGCAGGAGGTGGAAAAAAAGTAGAGAGGACCCTGAGGGGGAAGTTAAGTCAGATTATGAAATAGGTAGGAAAAAAAAAACATTTAGCAAGCTGATTGGTTGAGGATCTGGGAACCTTCAGCTGTTATCCCAGCACTACAGCTCTGGAAAAAGATTCATCACCTCGCCAGTCTCATTACTAAAGAAATCAGTTGCTATGTATCGCAAATGTGACTCTCACCTTGCAGTTCAGTTTTTTTTTTTTTTGCTGCCCCTTCCCCCACGACATGAATTACACTTACATTTCTGACTTCTGATTTCTGACGCCACTGGTTGCCATGAACCCTGTACAGCTCACATGTAAATTAAAAATGAGAAACATGAACTGCAGCTACATCCCATAATTACACAAACTGCTGTGATGATGGTTCCCAACACCTGTCTTGTGACATACCACACAGTGGTATACAAAAACACTCCTGATGCCCCTGAAGGTGCATGCTCCTGACTGCCTCATTCACTGCTGATAATGCGCTTCCAAATTGGTAACTGCTGTGAAAGATACTGTCAAATTTATGCAGTCTCTCAAGTTCAACATTCTGGTGAAGTCAGGTTAGACATTATTTATATTTTCCTCACACTTTTGTAGCCCAAACAACACCCTTTCAAGTAAGCCCACCTTTATATTTGTAGACCTTGTACTTTTGCTGCCACCGAAATACTATCCCCCTAGGTGACAGGCAGCACTTCGTGAATATTAATATTGGGCTCATGAATATTAATGAGCCTTCAGATTTGGCCCTCACTCAAACTTTATTAAGCAACAGTTAAGCGGCTTCTGCACCACATTGCCAATGTTGCCGGCCCCTATTTAGCTGACCAGGACACCAGGACCACCGAAAGACTCTGTTTGACTGCTAGAATGGTGGTCGGTACATCAAGACGCTTGCTGCGCATGCAGAGTCACCGGCGGCACCAAAACCGTGCCAGTGACTCATGACTTAGGCCCAAACTGAGCTTCACTAACAAAATGGGCAGCATTAAAGGACTTTGGGGAGATTAGGGGAACACCAAGGGGCACCAGAAAACCCAGGCAGGCTTGGATGAGGAACGGGATGCCAGAGGCAAATGGGAGAGCATGGACAATAAAAAGGTAAGCCCCCGAGGGGGGGTTACATCTCTCCCCTGCCTTAAATGCTTGGCGTCCATGCCAAGACTATAATAAACTAGGATCTACAATAACATGTTACCATAAACACTATTTACAGTGTTAGGCCTATCACATAACATAAGTATTTACACTGCATTGCATGCTATGAGTTTAAATGATATGGCTTAAATACTTTACTTAGTTCAATCATCTAGCATTCTGTCATGACATTTTACATATAATTATCACACTTTTCTGGTTTGGTTAACCATAGACACATCTGACCTTTTGTATTTACTCTTCAAGATTAAACTTTAGTTTTACCATATTTCAGACTTTTTGCATTCCCATATTAACATTTTATCTTTTACTTTTATACTGTCTGACATAGTTAGTCATATGCATTACACGTGTCTTTCCCACTCTTTGTACACACACTCTCTGAACACTAATCCACATGGCTGATAACCTGAACTTGTCAGCTGACTTTGGGCCTTTTGTAAAATGACCCCGGGAATACTGGTTGGAGGGTTTTATTACTAACTTAGAGTGGTCAGGAGTGCAAGATTATCTGATACTTTGTGACTATCAGCACTGTCTCCCATATTACATCAAGGGTTGCCTTGGAACAGTTGGGCTAGTTCAAAAGAAGGGTAATACGTAATCCCATATTCACTGTCATCTGACTCAGAGTGATTGTCTTCATTAACTACAGCAGGACGTGACAGAGACTCTGGTTGTGAAACAACAGGAGGCTGATTTGATTGTCTCTTTTGAGCATCAGATCAGGTAACAAGCCCCGTGGGGGCACAAGTTTGAGGTGCAGAGTCTATAATAATTTGTCCAGTGGGTAAAAGGTGATTTCAGTGTGTTGTTTTTACAGTTTTTGGTTCATTTTCTGGACGCACTTTGTAGACTGGCAGGTCATTCAGCTTGGTGATGACAATGTACGGGGTGTGACTTCACCAGTCAGCTATTTTGTGTTTTCCTTGCAAACCCAAAATTCTCATTAATACACGGTCTCCAGGTTGTAACTCCTGATCTTTAATATGTTTGTCATGTCTTTCCTTATCTGCTAAGTTTTTTTTTTTGGCAGCCATTGTGTGCTCAAGTTGATAGACGTGATTAAGCTGTGGTTTTAGCTTTTGTACATACTGTAAATAGGTATCCTTTTTAATTCCATCTGATGACACCCCAAAACCAATATCTACAGGTTAACGTGCTTCTCGACCAAACATTAGTTTATATGATGAAAGGCCAGTTGCATCATTGCGAGTGCAATTGTAGACATGCACCATGGTACTTATTTGTTGACTCCACTTTGGCTTGTCCTTCAGGTGAAGTGTGCCCAGCAACTGCAGCAATGTTCTATTAAATCTTTCAGGCTGCAGATCTCCTTGTGGGTGATATGAAGTGGTTCTTGACTTTCTTACACCCCAAAGTGTGAGTGTTTCTTTAATTAAAGGCATTCGAAGTCCCTTTCCTGATCAGAATGGATCTGCTGTGGGGCACTGTAGTGGATGAAAAATTTTTCAGCAAGCACTTTGGGTACGGTGGTTGCTTTCTGGTCCTTAGTTGGATAGGCTTGAATAGTCTCTGACTCAAATGTTTGTAATTCTTATATGTGCAATAAATAAATAGATAAATAAATAAAGGCGTGTGCATAATGAGTGAAATGGTCTGTCACAACAAGTGCATTGCTAATATGTTTGGAATCAGGCTCTAAACTTAAAAAGTCTATACATACAAGCTCCATAGGTGTGCTAATGGTGATGTTAACTAGGGGTGCTGCTCCCTGTGACGTGCCTTTCTTTGGAGGCATCTGCTACAATTTTTGATGTATATTGCTCAATGTCTGCACCCATCTTGGGCCAGTAGAAATGGGCACAGGCTAAGTCCAAGGTTCTCTCACTACTCAAATGTCCCATCAGGTCATATAGGGTTTTTAAGATCACCATTTTAAACCTTGATGGTAACACCTGTTGTTTCCTTACAACTGTTCCCTGGCTATCTGTTAGTTATTAATGTTACAGTTTTTCTTGGAGCTGGAGTTTGGGACCCTTTCTAAATAGTAAGGCAGTTTGCTGATCATTGGATCGTAACTGGGAGATATCTTCCACTCTGTACAGAGCATCTCAGACTGGTCTAATCATGGGGTCCTGATATTGTCTTTTTGAAGGTCAGCTGGGGTGAGCTGCAGTAAGGCACTTAGGTCTAGTGCTGCAAAATTACGGTAGGCTACAGGCACACAGGCTTCTGGAGGCCTCAGATAATTGACTAGGCAATTTACAGTTTCAGAAGATGGGTTTTCAACTTTATCAAACTGGTGGCAGTGGGCCTTTACACATTGCTCAGACATTCTCACCCACTCAGGACTGGAAACAGACCTTCTAGATAGAGTATCAGCGTCAATATGATTGAGCCCTGGACAGTACTCCACTGAATAATCATACATTGAGAGAGCTGACAACCACATGTGCAAGGTGGCATCTTACTTGGCTGAGGTTTGGACATATGTAAGGGGATTATTGTCTGTTTTTACCAGGATTTTGGTGCCATATAGATATTCGTGAAACTGGTGGACTATTGCCCATTTCAAAGCAAGACATCCAAGTTTATGTACAGGATAGTTTTTCTCAGATGGTGTCAGGCTTCTGCTAGCAAATGCCACTGGGTGTAATCCTTTTTCATATTCCTGATAAAGCATGGCCCCAAGTCCATTCAGGCCGGCATCTGTGTGTAATACATATGGTTTAGTTGGATCTGCATAGGCGAGAATTGGTGCATGAGTGAGCGAGTAAATGATGTCCTAGAATGCTGTGTCACACTCAGGGGTTCACCTGGCTCTGAATGGTTCATTAGGCTTAAGGTAGACTTTATCACCTTCTCTTACAGCACTTTTTCTGTACTTCCCATTAGTAAGTGGATATCCTTGGGTCAGATTTAGCAGGGGGTGAATGACTTTGGTGTAATCTTTTACAAAGTGCCAATAGTATCCACAGAAATCTAGAAATCTTTGCAGCTCTTTAAGGTTGATAGGCCTTGGCCAAGTAGCTAAGGCTTCTACTTTGCTTGGATCAGTTTAGATACCTTCATTAGATGTCAGTGTCAGTGGCTCAGTAGGTAGCACACTCGCCTCTGAGGCCGGGAGATAAGAGGGCTGTGGGTTCAGTTCCCACATCTGGCACTTGGGTTAATATCCCAGTACTGACACTGTGGTGCAGCATGAGAGGGGTGCTGCACTTCTGAGGTGCCTTCTTTCAGATGAGATGTTAAACAGAGGTCCGATCTGCCTGGATTGGTGATAGTTCAGGTGGATGTTAAAGATCCCATGGCACTTATCAAAAAGAGTAGGGGAAGAATATATTAAAGAAATCATACAACACAGAACTCAAAATCACTCATTGTAACAAAGAATTTACAAGCTGTTCCCGTAGTAACCAAAATAAACAGATACAATGAAAAGGAAAGGACAAGCCTCGATGAGAGTCTTCAAGTAATTGGAAAGTCATTGTCAGTAATCCAGGGCAAATTCCACCAGATGGCCGCAAACGGATCCTATTGAGACTTTTAGATTCAGAAAAATAAACATCCTGTAGGGATTTGAAAATATTACCATACAAATCATAATAAGAAAATTCATGCTCTTAAAGAGTAAACAAACATCGAGAATGCCAGATAAACCATTTGATAATAGCAAAAATTACGGTTAATGTGCTTGTGTCCCAAATATCCCAGTTGCTAGGATAACTACCATACATAAGTGCAGGATATGTAAGTTGTAGAAAAAAAGAAAGATGGGACTTGTCATATAAGAAGTTCCAAAAATCAACAATATAAGTACAAGTAAAATACAAATGCAGCAGGGTTTCTGATTGATTAATGCACCGAGATCTAGAACAAATATGCTTTTTATGCTTTTGATTAGCCTTTACATTCAATTTTTCATGGCAATTAAGCCAGTGATGATCTTTAAATTTGTTTGGAATTCTCTTCTCATTCAGAAAGATTAATAAAGCCCCTTTATGTGTTTCTGGACATTTCGGAAAGATGTCCAACTCACTAAAACGATTCTCCATAACAAATGCATATAACTGTTTTTTAGATTGTGAGATCACATGTCTGCTAATGATCCCCCATGACCTAAGCTTGACAAAGACCTCAAGCAAATACAACGGAGAAGTGACTACCTGCATAATGTGATGTAGATGACTCAAATCCCAAGCTACAAACCAGGGTGATATGGTTTGATGAAAAAGACCACACCAATATTTATCAGGAGAAATAAACAATGGTTTCAAATTAGCAGACAAAAACTGATTGAAAAAAAACAATACCGGGTTAACCATTTGCTGTCCACCTTGATTGCGAGGTAAATATAATACATTTCTTTTGATGGGATTCAGATGGCTGCCCCAGAAGGACTGAAAAAATAGGCTATACAACTTAACCTCCCTTGACCTGGGAACAGGAAAAACTGAACTAAGAAACAAAAAAAAAGAGGCACCAGGTAAGTCCTTATTAAATAAACATGTTTGCAATAATTCATTTTGGTCCTATTCCAATTCTGAACCATGTGTGATCCAATCAATAATTTTTTGTCCCAGTTTGCATTATCCATTTGGGATGACCCATACTCAATGCCAAAGATTGTTAAAGGACCTAACGTATAAGGGAGACCTGCTATGTGATCAGTAGGAACAATCTGACCACCCAGGGACTTCCCAATATTTTTTGATAGGTTCAAACTGGTTCCTGAAAATGTACCATAAGTGGTACATACAGTCACGCCATTTCAGCAGACTGGGTATTCCCAACCAGAAGAACTACATCATCCGCATAGGCCAAGGCAGTATAAGGAACCATAAAATTCAATATCTGAATTGGAACAATACCGGGTGTGGAATTGAGAAGCCTTAATAAAGGATCTACACTAAATACATATAAAAGGGGACTGACCGGACACCCTTGTCAAACACCTTTCTTAATAGGAACATGAGGGCCTAAAAAAACATTAATACAGGGGCGAACAGAGGCAGTACGATAAAGGGCCTGTAGCCATGCTATAAAAGTGGCAGGAATACCATAATGGCTTAATACATGCCATAAGAAGACATGCGCCACATTATCAAAGGCTTGCCTCTGGTCTAGGGAAAGCACATAACCATCCAGTGGTGAAACAGAATCATGAAAAAATATATCCTGTAACAAAAGGAATTGATCTGTTATTGAGTTCCCAGGCACAGTACAAGATTGTGCCGGAGAAATCAAGTACTTTGCCACTGTTTACAGCCTTGTGTTCAAAAGTTTGAAAATAATTTTAAAATCAGTATTCAAGAGGCTAATAGCCCTCCAATTAGATAGATCCAATTTATGACCTTTATTCTTAAAGATAAAGATGAGAATTCCTGTAGTCATATCAAAAGGGACATTTTGAGTAAGCACCATAGAATTATAAACTGAGGTTAGTTCTTCCAAAAGTTCACCATGTAAAAAATGGTAAAGGTCAGAGGTGAGACCATCCAGACCAGGAGCTTTACCTTTAGATAAAGATTGAATGGCAGCAGCAACTTCCTGGGCCTGAAAAGGAGCCGTTAAGCCTAAAAACTGATCTGGCGGTGCCTGAGGAACCTGAATTTTACCAAAAAAAGAAACAAAATCTAAAGGCTGAACTGGTGGGGTAGTGAATAAAGAAGCAGCATAGGCAGATGCAATGCGTAAAACACTACTCTGCTCAGTGTGGACCACCCCCTGTTGGTCATAAAGAGCAGAAATAGATTTAACCTGTACCTTTCTCCTGATGGCTGAAGGCAGGATAAGTGGTAGCAATGGTCCCTGTGTACCATGTTGCTGCCGTGACTGAAGATCTACTGTTAAATTTAAATGATATTGCATCATCTTCTTTTGTAAATGAGCAATCTGAGCCGAAAAATCATGTCGGGTAAGTTGTGAGAGGGAATACAAGTGTTGTAGCTGTTTTCTATCCTGTAAATACAAATAATAAGTCCCCTTCCTAAAGTTTCTGCTATGGGAAATAAGGAAGGAGCGCAGGTCTGATTTAGTTTCCATCCACCAAACCACTGGATCATCATATAAGGAATACAAGGATTACCTACAGGCCTAAAAAGTAGAGATGAGCCGTAGAAAATCAGCTTGCTGCAAAAGACTAGAATTTAATCTCCAGTAGCCAGGTCCCATAGGAGCAACAGCGTTGCCCAAGGAAACCTTCAAAAGCCTATGGTCAGAATAAGCAGTTGGTTCCACAGAGGCAGTCTGGAGTAACAAAGAAAGAAACAGAAACAAAAAATCAATACGGGTAGATAATGCCCCTTTAAAAATAATTGGTTCTCGCACACCTGTATGGGAAAAAGCTGCATCCTTGAGATGAGCATCTTGCACAGCCTTATTCAGTGCAGCCATATCACCAAATATTTTTTCCGTCGTGGTGGTAGAACCCCGATCCCATTTACTCAATCCACAATTAAAATCACCTCCCCAAATGACATAATGAGCAATATGTAGAAAGGGACTAATTTGTTGATAAAGAAATGTACGCTCTGCTTTAGTCTGGGGTGCATAAGTGTTAATTACTCGAAAAAAAACTGTGTCCAAAATAAAATCAAGTAACAATACTCTACCAGGGACGAGGTCCAACACCCAAACCACATTAGGTTGAATATGGTGAAAAAGGATACCAGCCCCCATGCAATGTTCTGGGCCAATCGACCAAAAGGAAATCCCGAGCCATGCTTTGATGGAAAGAGTGAGTTCTAAGAGAAGCGTAGCCTAGTATCTTGTAAAAGAAAGACTCCGGGAGGGAAAGTCTGTAAAATGAAAACACCAAGACTGTTAACTGTATTCTTAATACTATTGATGTTAGACATCAAATTAAGAATGGAGGGGAAAAGGCATGTTGAAAAACAGGGGAGACTAAATCAACGCTTTTTCTCCCTAGGTGTCCCTTTTTGATGTGAGGGTTGTGAGGGGTTTTCGCCCTCATCAGGTATCAAAAAATCCGAAACATCTTTGGGTAGAATAGAATCTGCTGAGGAACAAACTGAATCAGTGTCGGAGTGATCAGCATCCAAAAAAACTTAAAATCTATTAGAGGAATCATGCAGTGAAGTTTTAGGCATTTTAGGAGTGGGCAAGGCACCAGTAGACCGTATCCTGGTCGACATTTTCCTTTCAGAAGGACCCTCAACATCATGGAGGGGGGGGCATGGAGCCAGATATAACTTCAGTAACACTGGTGGGTACTGAGGCAGCTTGCAAAACAGGGGAGTGTACAGGAGGTTCTACAACTAAAGGAGGAGCAGTCTCCTGCAAAACCATAACAGAACAAGTGGCAGACTCATTAGGGGGTGGAGGGCCTGGGGTAGTAGAAACAGGTAATTTAGAAGGAGGAACATCCTCAGCTAACCATGTGGTAGGTGCTTTATTAAATTTCCTCTGGGCTAAAGTAACCAAGAGCGCTGCTCCTCCCCCATCAGCAGGAGGAAGGGTTCCTGTGCGCTGCCTCAGGACAGGCCACATAAACGTGTCCTTCTTTCCCACAAAGGTTACAACGAACCGAATTCAAACATTGACCACTAAGATGACCAGTCTTGTGACAAAGGGAACATTTCATCTGGTCACAAGCACTACTAATGTGACCTGTGAGCCCACATTTATAACAAGTCCTGGGCTGACCAGGATAAAATAAAACACCTCTATCCCTACCTAGATGAAAACTATTAGGGAGATGGCAGAGACCCCCACCCTCCGAGTTTAAAATCACCCTAATTCTCCATCCTCCAGTCCAGATTCCCTCAGAGTCAAATATAGCCTCTGGATGACCAGTTACAGTGCAAGCGTTGTTTAAACCAAACAGTAAGTCAGTAACACTGACCCCTTCATTCGAAAGAGAACTGAAATGGTTTTGTAGGCAGGCCTGGTAAGAGGAAAAACCTCAAAAGGGCCCAAAAGGGGTGGCCTTTACCTGGTGATAACGTGCCCAGAACTTGTCAAGGCCACTCCCAGTTTAAAGCTGACATCAAATACATTCTCCCAGACACATGAATTAGGCATATAATTCAGAAACATGAAAATTTAAACTGCTTTTCAACAATGTATGACCCACATAAACCCTATCCAGAAAGGTATCTAGACCCCTTTATAGATGGAGGCGAACAGCATTATGTATGCGAAGTAAGGAGCAGGATTATGAAAAAGGGAAGCAAAAGGCTGAGGGGTTTTAGGAGGGGCAGAAGGGGGGGGGGCTGCTCCCCCGCACCATGAGAGGCCTGTGGAAAATTCCTAGCATCAGCTGGAATATTTCTAGGTATATCCGAAAAGTCAGAAATGTCACTTAGTTCAGCTGCCTCTACCTCACGTAGGGGAGAACTAACCCTATTGGTACTAAGCTGCTGTAAAACTGGGGTTTGAGAAAGTTCCAAATCCAAAGGCAAGTGGAGAGGAAAATGCTGTAAAGTGTCTTTGGCTGGTGAAGATTCTGGCACTGGCGTGGGCTTAGGGTATGCAGGTAGAGAAACCCCAACAGTTAATGGAGTAGGTACAGTGTCAGGATTAGTACTTACAGTCTCTGAGATAGTACGAGTGGAAAGAGGAGGTGATAGCTTGATTCCTGGAATTTTAATGGGCGCAAAGCCTGAGATCCAAGACCCATTATCAAGGGAGCGCACCCAGCCTGCAGCCTGCAACGAGTCCTCCACGGTCCAGGGACCTCCTTCCACAATAGGAGCATCAGCCCAACTAAGTTTGCGTTAGGGCACCCTTATGAGTAACTCTGGCCCATATGCGAGGGGTTGTCGGTGCAGCTGAAAGAAAAAAACAGTTGCAGCAGCTTGGTCCAGTCCTGAGCGGTGAAAGACTACGCCGGTTCAGCCCTAACCTCACGCTTTGATCCGAACCATGGAAACCGACTTCTGAGCGTCCACAACAAATCCAGGAGCCCCAGTCCTAGGCAGCAAACATTTTGACTGAAAACGCTCCAAAAGTTCCTTTTCCTTTTGAAAAAACTGACGTTCTTCCAACTGCAACAGCTTTTGTAGCTATACATCAGGAGACTCCACAGTAGGTAATACTGACTCAACCGAGCCATCCAAAACAGGCAAAGCCGTAGAACAGGCAGCCTCCAAAAGGCACTCAGACCCATTAGCTTCAGCAGGAGCATCCATTGCAAGCAGTGCTGTAGCTGAGTTGGAGACGGGCTCCTCGTCCTGCCGCACGTCCATCTCCTCAAACGGCATCACAACAACTGACGCAGCCATCCTTCGACAGCCAGAGGTTCCCCCCTACTGAACAGTAAGGGAATTTCCCCTGTGTCCTGGCCAAATTTCCCTCATTCACTAAAAATACCACCAACAGCTTAATCTGGTTCAAGGTCAGTTGGCATTCATCTGTATCCCCCTCCCCCCGGGTCGTGCTTGAAAATTGGCAGGATTTGTCTAATGCACTTACCTGGTCAACAAAAACTAAATAAAATAAATAAAATACGATGTGGCCCACATACTTTACAGATTTCTGGAAAAACTGATACTTGTCAATGGACAATTTTAATCCAAATTCTTCTAACTGGCTCAGAACCTTGGACAGACGAGCCTCATGCTCTTTGAGCATTTTGCCAAACACAATGACATCGTCCAAATAAACTAGGCATTCAAGGAGGATCATGTCTCCAACAGCTCGATCCATCAATCTCTGGAAAGTTGCTGATGCTCAGCATATGCCCTGAGGCATGTGCAAAAATTCATAGATGCCCAGGGGATAGATAAATTCAGTTTTATCTCTATCCTCTGCCACCATCGGGATTTGGTATTACCCGCTTCTGAGATCTAAGACAGAAAACCACTGGCTCCCATTAAGACAATCAAGGACATCCTGGAGTGAGGCATTGTATACTGGTCTGGTCTGGTCCTTTGGTTAAGGGTCCTGTAATCCACACACATTCTCATGGAACCATTTTTCTTTTGTACCACCACAATGGGGGAGGCATACATAGATACATAGACAGTGTCGGCAGATAAGGGCCTATGGGCCACCCAGTCTGCCCATTTGAGCTTGTAAGTTCAGTTTATGTTTTCCTAGAAGTCTGTTGCCCCTTACCCCTGACCTCCAGAATCCTTTATGTCTATCCCATGCATTCTTAAATCCCGTGATTGTTTCAGCCCTCACCACTTCCTCTGGCAGGGTGTTCCACTTGTCCACCACCTGCTTCTGTGAAGAAATTCTTCCTCATGTTTCTCTGAATCGTCCTCCTCCAACTTCATCCCATGCCCTCTAGTCCTGCAACATCTTTTTCGCTTAAAAATAGTGTATTCCTGCACCCTGTGAGATACTTGTATGTCGCTATCATATCCCCTCTCTCCCTCCTCTCCTCCAGGGAGTACATGTTCAGTTCCTTCAACCTGTCTTCATAGGACTTGTGATGCAATCCATGCACCATCTTTGTTGCCCTCCTCTGAACCTTCTCTACCCTGTCTATGTCCTTACGTAGGTATGGTCTCCAGAACTGTACACTGTACTCCAGGTGGGGCCTCACTAGTGTCTTGTATAGCGGAATTATGACCTCCCTTTTCCTGCTGGTGATGCCCCTGCCTATACATCCCAGCATCCTATTTGCTTTACCTGCTGCCTTGTCACACTGTTTCCCTACCTTGAGGTCATCAGAGATGATAACCCCAAGATCCCTTTCCTGCTTGGTGCATGCTATATCCTCACCCCCAATTGATATATTGTGCCAGGGTTTTTGTGCCCCATATGCATTATCTTGCACTTCTTTGCATTGAATTTCAACTGCCAAACCCCTGACCATTCTTCAAGTTTCTGCAGGTCCCTTCTCATTCTGTCTACACCCTCTGGTGTGTCTACACTGTTACAGAGCTTTGTGTCATCAGCAAACAGTGAAATTCTGCCTTCTAGGTCCTGTGCAATGTCACTGATGAAGATGTTGAATACGACCGGTCCCAGCACTGATCCCTGTGGTACCCCACTGGTCACTCTTCCCTCTATGGAGTGACAGCCATTTACCACCACCCTCTGTGTCCTGCCACCCAGCCAGTTACCTACCCACCACACTACTGTCCTACCCACACCCATATTCCCCAGTTTGTGTAATAGTCTTCTATGTGGCACAGTGTCAAAGGCCTTGCTGAAGTCCAGATAGGCCATGTCCACTGTCCTCCCTGATCCACCTCCTAGTCACCCAGTCAAAAATTCAACGAGGTTGGTCTGACTGACCTCCCCTGGTGAAACCATGCTGCCTTGGGTCCTGTAGTCCATTGACAGCAGATGTTCCACCAATCTCTCCTTCAGTAGTGCTTCCATGATTTTCCCCACTACGGGTGAGGCTGACTGGTCTGTAGTTCCTGCTTCCTCTTTGTTCCCACTTTGTATAAGGGGACTACATCTGCTATCCTCCAGTCTTTGGATACCTCCCCTGTTTCCAGTGATCGGCTAAACAGGATAGCCAGAGGTTCAGCTACCACCTCTCTTAGTTCTTTAAGGACCCTGGGGTGCACCCCATCTGGCCCCATTGCTTTATTAACTCTTATTACTTCCAGTTCCTTCAGGACCCTTTCTCATGTAAAGGGACTTGGGTCCATTTCTGCACCATTCTCACCCCTTGTATTCTATTCAGACCCATTATCCTCCTCTTCCTCAGTAAAGACTGAGCAGAAATACCTGTTCAATATGTCAGCTTTACTGTTGTCATCCTCCACGCGGCCCCCATCCTCCTCCTTCAGTCTCACTATCCCTCCCTTTGTCTTTCTTTTTTCACTTATGTACCTGTAAAAGATTTTGTCCCCTCTACCCACTGATTTTGCAATGTGTTCTTCTGTCTGAGCTTTGGCTTCTCTTACTGACCTCCCTGCCTCCCTTTGCTTCTCCTAGTACTTCTCCCTACCCCCTTCTGCCTGTGTCTTTTTGTATTGCCTGAATGCAATCTTTTTGGCTTTCACTTTCTTTGCTACCTCTTTGGAAAACCATAATGGTCTCCTCTTCCTTTTCCTTTTGCTAACCTGCTTAATGCATAATTCTGTTGTTCTTGTAATCCCCATTTTAAATACTGCCCACTGTTCCTCAACCCTGATTCCTGTCCCATTCCCTTAATGCCTCTTTCAAGTATCTCCCCATTTTCCCAAAGTCTGCCCCTAAAATCCAGGATACGTGTTTTTGTGTGGTTTGGTTCTGCTCTTTCTGTGATTTCAAACCCACAATGACGGTGGTCACTGTTCCCCAGGTGCTCCCCACTGTTACCCCCACCACACTGTCCCTGTTTGTGAGCACAGGGTCCAGTATTGCCTTCGAGTTGGTTCCATGACCAGTTGCTTGAGGAAGGCACCCTGAAGGGAGTCCAGGATAAATCTGCTCCTAGTTGATGCTGCTGCTGGGATGCTCCAGTCCACGTCTGGAATATTGAAGTCTCCAACCAGTACTACCTCACCCTTGTCTGCCATCCTTTGGATGGCTAGCATCAGCTCCCTATCTGTTTCTTCCTCCTGGGCTGGTGGTCTATAGACCACACCTGTGCAGATGGCTGTCCCCATTTTCCTTTCCAGCTTAACCCACAGTATCTGTCCCCCATTTTGTTCCTCCTGGATCTCTGTGGCCCTTATGTCATTTTTCACATACAGTGCCACTCCTCCTCCCTTCCTGCCTGCTCTGTCTCTTCTGAATATGTTGTAGCCAGGTATGGCCATCTCCCAGTTGTGGTTATCATTACACCAGGTTTCAGTGATGGCCACAATGTCCAGGTCTGACTGCACCATGACAGCCTCCAGATCTTCCATCTTGTTGCTAAGGCTCCTGGCATTTGCACACATGGCTTTCCATGATTTGACCTCCCTAGACTGCTTCGCTGTTCTACTCCAGTCCCTTCCTTGGTTGTCCTTTATCCCTGGTTCTCCTTGCTGTCTGCCCTTCTGCTGAACTTTGCCCCTTTTCTGCCTATCCACCTCTTGGGCACTAATCTCCATCTTTGGCACACTGCTTTGCAGAGATAGCCACTCCTCTGGTTCACTGATTCCACTGCTAGCTGTGGGGGGTGAGCAAGTAGGTACCCTCCTTGCTGGCCTGCCACCCCCCCTTTGCTAGTTTAAATGCTTGTCAATGTAGCATTTAAACTTCTCATTGAGTGCTTGGATTCCCCTCCAGGATGGATGCAGACCATCAGGCTTGAACAAACCTCCATCCCTCCAGGTGGGTCCCCAGTCACCAATGAATCCAAACCCTTCCTCACAGCAGCAGTTCTTGGTATTACCCGCTTCTGAGATCTAAGACATAAAGGCATAAAGGCTGCAGGATTCCTGGATGATTTCAGCTGCTAACATCTCCTGGAGGTGGCATCTAACATCGTCAATATCCGCCGGTGCCAATCTGTGTGATCTTTCTCGGAACGGCATCTCATCATGGAGCCTATTATTGTGCTTAGCCCCTGTGACACATCCAGCATCCAGTTTCTTTAATGAAAATACTTTAATTCACGGTGCTAGTTTGTGACTGAGTCTGTCTTTCCATTCACTAGGGATAGGAGACTCTCCAAGTAGAACATATCTGGGGATACTTTAAAAACTGACCTAGATAGCTTATGGCAGAGAACAGCTAGATGAAGGATCTGCTGTTAGAACTTTACTACTCTACTGGACTAAAGAACTAGAACTCTACTACTGAGAACTTCAAAAAAGAAACAAAAAAACAAAAAAAAAGTGTGTTTGTCTGAGTTGGGTGAAGGAATTGTTATCTGTGCAGTTAGCTAGGTGAAAAAGAAACTGTGAATTAGAGGGAGTGTCATAGAGAAAAGGAAGCTAGGTGTTTGCATTTAAAAATTGGCCTAGACAGCTTGTGGCAGAGAGCAGCAAGAGGAAGGAGCTGCTGTTAGAACTTTACTGGGACTATATAGCCCTCTATCCCTCTCCTCCACCCCCCACCCTTAGCCGGTTCTACTTTTATAGGCACAGGATTTGACTGACAACTGGAACTTCCTGTTTGGGAGCAGGAAGGGAGTGATCACAGAGACACAAAAGACTCACCATCCTAGAAGGAAAAGAGTACCTCTCCATCTCCCCCCCCAGCTGCTGGAGGCCTGACTCTGAGCAAGTAAGAAGGAGACTACTGAGGAATACAGGAACTTACTGTTCCAGAACAGGAAGCTCAGAAGCTTTAATGGCACGGAGGCAGTAGGAAAGTAGGGAGGTAAAAAAAACTATATATATATATATAAAATGTAATAGATAACCCACTCTTAGGTGTACGGTCGCACTATGATATACGCACGGCTTGGTGTGCATTGTACGCGACGAGGCCGCAGGTACGAAAGTGCATCAACCACCCAAGGCGTGTATATCAGAGTGCCACCGCACATCCTAGAGTGGGTTATCAATCTTATAAAATGGTAAAATTGTTTTTAGGGGGATAAAAGCAGGCAAAAGGTCGCTACCTTGATATACACACGATCTTTGTGATGTATGATGGCCAATAACTCAAGCAATTTCCCTACCCATTTTATAAATATGTATACGTGTGTGTGTGTGTGTGTGTGTGTATATATATGTATATATCTTATATATATAGATATATATATACACATATAGGATATGTAATGGGTCTACTGGAAATATCAGTGATATTTCCAGTAGACCCATTGCACATTTGATTTATGCAATGGTGTTTTTGTATTTTAATGTATTTTTTTCAATTTAATTTTAATTCTTTATCCGTACACTGTTTCATGGTACTGCACTGCTAGGTAGATAGGGAGAGTAGCGTGGTTGCTAGGGTCATTACGTGGTGGTTGTGGTAACGCCGCATTTCATTGGTCATTGTTTTTGTGTGGATGGTCGGAGTAGGTCTGAGAAATATGGTGGCGGAGCTCTTGCTTAGCGAGGGAGTGAGTTTGCGATGTGGTGATTTTTTTTTATATATTTCTTTGTACTCTCACAGTGCTTTTCTATCTGGTTGAACCTGCTTTTTCCTTGGAGATTCATCAGGGTGCGGAGGACGTCCTTGCCAGGTTCAGAGGCAGCGAGAGGTATGGAGATGTATTTGGAGTTGGGAAGTGAGAGAGGGATTGAGTGTGCTGTGCGGTTTGAAATGGTCTGTTCGCTGCTTTCTTTGGTGGCTGTTTTCATTCATGAGAGCTACAAAAAAAAATCTTTCAATGTGAATGCCGGTTTCACACTGAGGAGGTTTTGTGTTACAGGTGTGTGGTAACTGAGAGAGTATATTTGGGGTGTTTATACAGGGTGAGTTGTGTTAGGGCTCTATCTGATGCTGGAGAAAGTGAAAGTGTTCAGTGGGTTGTCAGAATGAAATGAAACTGACTGTGACAGTTGGCATGCTAGCGAGCAGGTGAATTCTAATTGTGCTGCTCGTGCTGCCAGCTCCCACCAATCAAAACGTTTTTGAGCAGTTGTGGTAAAGTGCAGTTTGTGTGTGGTTATTACCTACAGTGAGAATAAATGACCTAGAGTGAGAATAAATGTGACATTCTCACTGTAGGTCTGTGCAGGCAAAAATACTGCTGTTATTTGTCAGTTTTATCCTCACTCCCATTGATATATATATATATATATATATATATATATATATATATATATTATATATATATATATATATATTTATCTATATACACACACATAGAGAGAGAGAGAGAGAGAAAAGAGTAAGTATATAAAACAACAGTTAAGGGGCCACAAATAAGACCTGATGGCAGTGGTGAAGTGCAGTAGCTGTAGGGCAACAGTCTTCCAGGAGACGTTCTGGAGGATGCAGTGTTGTCACATCTGCAGGCACGTCTCTGGGCTGAGGGAGAAGGTTGCTCATCTCCAGGCTGAGTTGGCCCGGATTCGGTGGACATTTCTCACCCAGGGACCACCAGGGCCACTGCCACTGCCTCAGAGGTTGCCAAGAAAGAGGAGTGGTTGGACCACTATGGGCTCAGAGAGGGTGAGGGTGGTGGAACAGAGGCGCATCCCTCCAGTTGTGCCTCTCCACAATTCATATGCCATTCTGGCACAGTGTGGTTCCTCTATGGAAACACCCACAGTGGAGACCAAGGAGGATGCTGGGAATCTCCACAAAGGAAACCCACAGGAGGGTGGCAGGGGACCCCTCAGGGAAAGGAAACAACTCCTGGTTGGGGACTCCTTTGTTAGGAGGGTAAAATTGGGAGAGGGAGGGGACAGGGAGGTAAGGTGCCTGCTTGGAGGGACAGGGAGCAGATCCTTAGGATCACAGAAGCAGCTGCACGGGGAGGGAGCTGGATGTCATTGTCCACTTAGGGGTGAATGAGCTGGCTGGGAAAGGGATCAGAGCAGTGCAGGAGGAGTTTGTGGAGTGTGAGAGGGGCCTTAGACAAGTAGCACACACTGTAACCTTCTTGGAGGTGCTGCCTGTCTATGGTATGGGTGAGGATAGGGTGCTCTGCACCATGGGATTCAATCAGTAGTTGAAACACTGGTGCAGAGCTCAGGGTTTTGGCTTCATTGGGGACTGGGGGTCCACCTGGAGGGATGCAGATCTATACTGGCGTGATGGTCTGCATCTGTCCAGGAGGGGAACCAAGATCCTCGGTGATAGGTTTAACTGCTTCATTGGCAAGCATTTAAACTAGCCAAGGGGGGAGGCACTAAAAAGGGTAAGGGAAATCCTAGCCCCCCAAGAAAAATCAGGGTAGTTAGTGAGGTAAACACCAAGATAGAGAAGTTGATAGGGAGAAGGGCATGGGTAAATGGAGAAAAAGACAAAGGCAGTAAGGACAGGGATGGGGCACAGAGGGGTAAGGCCATAAAAATATAAAGGGTAATGAGTACCAATGCCCATAGTCTAGGTAACAAGCTCCCTCAACTGGTGGCCTTGATGCAAGAGGGATGCATGGATATCGTGGCAGTCACAGAAACATGGTACACAGAGAACCATGACTGGGAGTCAACATACCAGTGTACACAGTCTACAGGAGGAACAGGGAGGGTAGCAGAGGAGGAGGAAGAGGAGTAGCTCTCTATGTAAGAGAAGGGATCAAGGCAATGACACAAAAGGGTAAACAGGGAGGAGAGGAGGCACTGTGGGTCACCCTGGAGACTAGAAATGGCACCACAATCCACACAGGGATTGTATACAGACCCACATCTCAGGGGGAGGAAATTGACAAGGAAATGATAGAAGGCATCCTTAGGATGGCAGAGAAAGGGGAGATGTTGCTGATGGGGAGACCTGAATATGCCAGATGTTAACTGGAGCACCTTTTCTGCAGCCACATCCAAGAGCAGGGCCATTATCGATGCCCTACAAGGAGCATGCCTCAGACAGCTAGTGCTGGAACCCACTCTGGAGGGTACAGTTTTAGTCCAAGTACTCTCAAATGGGGACAGAGAGAGGATCTCCAAACTAGAAGTGGGTAGCCATTTAGGAACAAGTGACCACCAAACAGTGTGGTTCACGATAAACTCAGCTGTAGAGTCAAGCCATACAAAAGTGAAGGTACTGGACTTCAGGAGGGCTGATTTTGTCAAAATGGGAGATAACCTCAGAAAAGTACTAGCAAACAGGCTAGATGGAGGGGAGGAGCAACAATGGGGAAACATCAAAACTGCCATCACAGAGTAACAGGCCTTTGTGTGAAGCAAATAAACAAATCAAAACAAAAGAAAAAACACTATGCTTCTCAAAAGGAGTGGCGGGGAAGGTTAGGGAGAAAAAGACAGCATTCAGGAAGTATAAGGAAACACAAAAGGCACAGGACAGAGAACTGTACCAGTTAAAGCAGAAAGAAGCAGGGAAGGCACTCAGAAGAGCAAAGGCCCAAACCGAGGAAAAGATAGCCAACTTGGTTAAGAAGGGGGATAAAACCTTTTATAGGTACACAAGGGAGCCAAGAAAGACAAAGGGAGGGATACTGAGGCTAAATAAAGAGGAGGGAGGGTGGGCAGAGAGGGCCAGTTGAAAAAGCAGGAATACTAAATGAATACTTCTGCTTAGTATTCACAATGGAAGAGGAGGGTGAGGTACCTAATTCAGTCAATAAAAGCACTCTGGATGGGTGGGGTCAATATCATTCCTTTCACAGAAAAAAGGGTTCTGAAAGAACTCTTAAAACTGAAGGTGGAGAAAGCAATGGGGCCTGATGGGATTCACCCCAGAATTCTAAAATAATTAAGGGGAGAACTAGTAACACCATTGACAACCCTTTTTAACAAATCATGGGAGGATGGTGTGGTACCTAAGGACTGGAGGAGGGAGGATGTGATTCCCCTTCACAAAAGTGGGAGCAAGACAGAGTCAGGAAACTACAGACCTGTCAGTTTGACCTCAGTAGTAGGGAAAATGATGGAATAACTTCTGAAGGAAAGAATTGTTGAGTACCTAGACACCAGTGGGGCACAGGACCCAAGGCAGCATGGATTCACAGCTGGAAGGTCATGTCAGCCGAATCTAATTGATTTCTTTGACTGGGTGACCAAAGTAGTAGACCAGGGAGGGTCTGTGGACATGGCCTACCAAGACTTTAGCAAGGCATTTGACACAGTCCCGCACAAAAGATTAATAAAAAAAATTAGGCAGTCTGGCAGTGGGTCCCAGGGTGGTAGCCTGGGTAAAACATTGGCTGGACAACAGGACGCAGAGGATAATAGTAAAAGAAGTCCACAGTGAAGAAAGGGGGTTACAGGTGGGGTACTGTAGGGTTCAGTACTGGGTCCGGTAGTTTTAATGTCTTTATAAGTGACATTGCAGAGGGACTGGAAGGAAAAGTATGTCTCTTTGCAGATGACACAAAGACCTGCAACAGAATTGATACACAAGGTGGGGTGGAAAGGATGAGAAGGGACTTGGCAAGGATGGAGGAATGGTCAAATGTATGGCAGCTTAGATTCAACGCAAAGAAGTGCAAAGTAATGCACCTGGGAAACAAAAACTCAGGGGAAGAGTACACAATGGGGGGTGAGATACTGACAACAACAAAAATGGAAAGGGACCTGGGGGTAGTTATATCAGATGACCTAAAAGTGGGCAAGCAATGTGAGAAGGCAGTAAGGAGGGCTGGGGGGGATACTTGGATGCATAGGGAGAGGCATCACCAGTAGAAAACAGGAAGTTGTTATCCCTGTGTACAGACAGTTGGTGAGATCCCATCTGGAGTACTGCGTGCAGTTCTGGAGACCCCATCTCCTCAAAGATAGAGACAGGGTAGAGACTGTCCAGAGGAGGGCAACCAAAATGGTGCATGGTCTTCACCAGAAGACATATGAAGAGAGAGAGACTAAAGAAGCTTAATATGTATACCCCCTAGGAAAGGAGGAAGAGGAGGACATGATAGAAACTTTCAAGTACCTCAAGGGAATCAACAAAGTCCAAGAGAGTAGCATATTTCAGAAAAAGAGATGTACAAGAACAAGAGGGCACAATTTGAAGATAGAGGGGGGCCGGCTCAGAGGTAATGTGAGGAAATATTTTTTCATGAAGAGGGTTGTGGATGCATGGAACAGCCTTCCTGAGGAAGTTTACGAGTCAAAAACAGTGGGGGAATTCAAGAATGCAAGGGACAGACATAAGGCAATTCTAGTGGGGTGGTCGGAGGAAGTAGGCTGTTGGTTAACTAGGATCTGCTGCTTATCCATTAAGTAGGGAAATGGGCAGACTAGGTGGGCCAAGCCGTCCTTATCTGTCATCAAATTCTATGTTTCTATTGCCTTCTTCTCTGCTGCACTTGCTTGGTAACACAGCAGTATCTGTGCAGTATACTTGGGCCAGGGTACAGTGCCGGGGGACTTCAATGTCTCAGTTGGTCACATTACAGAGTTGCAGTACTACTCTCGTAGCATAGGCATTGGCTCTGATGGGTAGCACACTGGGTTTAATTAAAAGTCCATTAGGCAGCTTCCCCTCCTCTGGGGCATCAAGCATAAGAATCTGGTTTGTGACATCTTTTTTGATATGCACCACCCCACTGATGTGACACTGTGAATTAGGTGACAAGACGAGAGGTGATGGGTCCTTTTTCCAGACATACCCCACTGGATCATCCTTGTCATTCACTTTGCTCTGCATTTTGTAAGCTTTTTGTACCATTGCATGAATAGGTAAGGCTTGTCCAGTTTTCTGAGCGTACTTCTCTTGACACATCTGAGCTAGACGGCCAAACAAATGTGCATTAGTGCAAATCAATATGGAAATTCCATCATATAGTCCAGTTGAGGGGCATACCAAGGCAAACGTTTTCACAGGTTTATCCACGCCAGCTATGGTGGATGGAAGAGATAGCCATATTCGTAAGAAACCAAGGGAAGGGTAAGATTTATCGCTCAAGCCCCACACGTGCAGTCCGTCTAGGGGTTGTAGAGGGTGGTCTGACAGATGCTGGTCATACCAGTCTTTGAATATTATAGTGACCTAAGACCCACTGTCCAATACGGCTCGGGCCGGGATACCATCACTATGCACTGTAGTTTCCATGGGGAAGCCCACCATTTTTGCCCAGTACAGTAGAGTATTTGCAGGAGCTTGGACAGATGAACTTGCCACAAAGAAATTGAATTTGGATTTGCCTGAACCTCTTCTGCCATCATTTCCTGCACCCTTCTGAAGTTGCTTTACTTTTCGGAGCTCTTCCTCTAGTTTGTCGACCACTTTTTCTGTGTCTCACTGAGACCGTCATTCTTTCTTCATATGTCTGTCCTTCCCACTGTCGTGGAAAATATACTTTCTTTAGTCTGCCTTGGCAGTAGTATTTCATTAGATGCTGGCCTCCATTTACAGCTAGGAGGTGGGGAGGAATACATATTTGGTGCTGGAGCTGGAACACTGACAGTAGAGGGTCTTGGTTCGACCTCTCTCTCTCTCTCTCTCTCTTTGCCATGCCAAAGGCTGCAACCTACATCCCAATAATTCCTTTATCATAGCAGTCAATTCACTTAGTTCAGTCTTTGGGCTGCCACCTACAGCGGGTGCCTGAGCATGCACTCCCACTCCCATATCAGATGCATTCTGAGAGGTGTCTGGTCTTTATCAGTGATGGCCTTAATGATGGCACCAGCTTTCAGTTCTCTGATCTCCTTAAGTAACTCTGCCCATGAGGGAGTGTCCCTAGTAGTCTCTCTCTCTCTCTCTCACACTGAGCCCCTTAGTGGTGGCACCAGTTTTTAGTTCTCTGATTTCTTTAAGTAGCTTGTGGAATTTAGGACCATCAGTGACTGACCCCCTGACAGGGGCAGGGGCCAAAGTAGCTATGGCCATGCAGGGATCTGGGGTGTCTTCTTGCTCTTTTCTGTTTCACATACTTCTTGCATCAAGGAGATGTAAGTGGGAGGATCTTCTTTACATTCTTTCAGTCTTAATTTGAGAAACAGGAGATTGGAATACTTGGTGGACCTCAGGATCTGGTCCAATCTGACTCGATTCAGTTCATTTGAGGCCACACCTCCCCTCTTAAATGCTCTTTGCAAGGCCTTCTCTAGTCTGGTCAGATAAGGAGACAAGGTCTCCCCTCTCTGTTGCCGAGTGCCCCTGAACTTCCACATAAGTACAAGTAGTAGTAGTAGTAGTAAAAATCTGTGTTCAATTGACAAGCAAAGGAATAGGAAACGCGACTGAGATGAGTTCATTTCCAGTGAGGTCCTTAACATGATTACTCCTAGTTACAACATCTAAAATTTCAGACGTCAGCATGTATTACAAACATATAGTATATAATAAATATACAGAATATGCTTTGACTTACAAGCTAGAAATGGAAATACATCCATAAAGGTCACAAATAATTAATTATAGCTAACTTATTTGAATGAGTGTATAATGTAAACCTACAAAGTAGAACCAAATTCAGTTTTAAATTCATTACTATAAATGTGCAATTCCTCAACTTGTTTGCTCTGTAATACCTTTGTTCATAGTGGATCTATATCCAACCTCTTTATTGCTTCATCTCTGAACCATCTTTTAATTTCTCCTATATAGGGATTAATATTAATTGACCTAAGGTAAAGTGGCAATGCATTCCATATATGTGGGCCCACAAAAAAGAAATGAGCTCTACCTATTTCCGTCCTTTATCTAGGAAGAACATATTCTATCCCCCCCAGCTGAGCACAATCCTTTTTTTAACCTTCCTAGTTTGAAGTGCATCAATAATATATTCAGAGACTTTACAGTTGATGGACTTAACCATATATAATAGAGCATGAAAGGTGTTCACCATCCTGCGGGGCACCAAAAATAGTCCTTAAGGCAACCAAGTACTCTTGTGCAGAGGCATTGGGATTGATGGACCACAATACTTGGATGGTGTCAAGCACAGGACCTCGAAAACTTTCACTCAACCTTTGCCACTTCTCCACCTTGGAACACTGCCAGTCTCGCACTAGTAGAGCAATGTAGTCTATCCACATCTCCCAATCATCTTCCCCATTAGGTGTGGGCAAGGTGCCAAAGAACACCTTTAATCTGAGGCAATAATCATGACTGACTGAAAGTACCACCATAGGTGCCAGTACTGGTGCAGGTGCCGGGGAAGGGGCACCCCCAGGAGGCTGGAATAACCTTTTTAAGTCCTCCAGGGTTCGTCCCTCATCCAGTGACAACTTGACAAGCTTCTCCTCAAAACTCTCTGATAAGGGTGGGGGATCTGGTTCTAAGGGATCCTCACTATCCTTAGTTACCACCTTCCAGGCGGCTGGAGACCCTTCAATGGCAATAGTTGTGGGCACCTTAATACTGTCAACTGGGTTGCTACTCTCCACTAAAGCCATTAACATTTGGGCAGTGAGATCAGCCATCTGACCTGCTATCACAGCCTCACCCAGAAACTCAATTTTTGCAAGGGCTTCCGTGATAGTGCCTTTGTCAGTACCCAGGGGTATATCTAGCAATAAAATGGCATTGTGAGGGTCAATATCACTCCCCATACACCAATTAACTAACTGCTACACATCCATTTCTTTAGAGGGGGAGTCAAAATCAGTGCTAGAAATATTGGTGATGGACCACAGGTAGTTACCCATAAAAACAGTGGACTCTGGGTGAGGCCTTACTAGAATTTTGTGATGAGGGCACCAGGGGGTGCTAATCCCAGCAGTGCCTCCAAGATGTAACCCCTAGGTGGCACTATCCCTAAGGTTACTACCCCTGTCTGTATTTCTCCTAATAGGCTGAGGGGCCTGGGTTCGATATTTCAGTACCTCCCTGGGACCCTCTGTAAAGAGAAGATTAGCAGGGCAAGTATATACTTTCAATAATGTAACCCAACTAATAATATGCTCATAAGCCAGGTTAAATGTGAAACAACAAATCAGATTTATTAAGGGGGCGTGAACAAAAAGGGGCGTGAATTTAGATGAATGATACTATACTGACTTGATTCAGGTTACTATGCATGCACTCTTAGTCCCAAAATAAACAGTCTGTCAACCCTGTGTACCCAGAAATGTTATGCTGGCTGGCCAGAAACTATGCTCGGGGGTGGTCTGCACTGCAGCTGTTGTTGGGACTCTTGTTGGAAATTAAAGGCACAAACAAGACTTTGGTTATTTGCAATCCTGGCTGGTTGGCCCAGTCCTATATAACCCTGTGAAACACTGATGCAATCAGATGGTACCATAAAATGATTAGAAGAAAGGTTGCAGGGAGCTATATTGAGTTTACTCACGGCACCAATTAGATGGAATGAACATGGCAATATGAAGACCTACTGATGATCATTGAAGAACACGGGGAAGCTGGGCCGGCATAACACACTTTCACTTCATGGCTTTTCCCTCCAGGTGGCCGCAACCTGCGAATCTTTGCTGCGCAGAGGCTGGATCCCCAAACAGGTCTCTCACTGAATAAGTCTCTGGTGCAGGAATGGTTGTCTTGGGCTGAGATTGGCATAGGCGCAAGGCTGAATAACCACTTCTGGCAAAGTTCAGTTTGTTTGCTGGTGAAGGCCTCCAGCTGGTGAAACAGTTCAGTCACTGGCAAAACAGTCCACAACACATGATAAACATTAAGCACATTTAATGGGAACAGCATCAACTTTTCTGATTCTCAGTTCAGTATGCAGGCCAGTTGCTATTGTACTAGATTCAATGAACAAACCTCTTAATTCAATAAAGCTGTCTTTCATCAACTCTTGGGTCGAATGCTTCACTGGAGCTTCTTTTCGGTCCACAATCTCTGGCTGTACTCCAAATATTTCCGAGGTTTCTGCCACAGTTTAAAGTCACTCATCAGTTTATTCCGGTTACTGCAATAAGGCAGTCCCAGATAGAAGAACCCCAGCAGAAAGGTGAGTCAGTCCTTTTCCAGTTGATTCTCCTAGGCTCCTTCCTTGGAGCAGCCTCTCAATAGCACAAGCTGCTCACTCTCCAACCTCTCTGCAGAACTCCTCAAATTCAAAACTGTCCCTCTTTAACAAAAGCAGAAATCCTTAGAATCTGATTGGCTGTTCAGGCTGCCTAAAACAGGTTGTCTTTTTAATTGGTTGCAGGTTAGGTGCCCAAACGTTGTCCCTGATAATCTCCCACAACGCTGTATCACAATCCCAAGAGTCTCTGGCTGAAATCTAGGCTTTCCATTGGCTAATCCACTTCTAAAATGGTGGCTGCTTAAAACATACTGTCCAATTTATGCGGTCTCTCAATTTCAACATTCTGGTGCTGCCAAGTTAGACATTTATTTATATTTTCCCCACACTCTTGTAGCCCAAATGTTACTCTTTCATTTAAGCCCACTTTTATATTTATAGACCTTGTACTTTTGCTGTCGCTGCCACTGAAATACTATTCCCCTAGGCAACAGGTAACACTTCATGAATATTAGTACTGGGCTCATAAATAGTAATGAGCCTCCAGATTTGATCTTCACTTAGACTTTATTAAACACTTAAGCGGCAGGCCCGGTGATGCTGAGAGTTGAGATGCTGGATGCCACTCCTTGCTCCAGTGACCCTTGGTCAGGAATGAGCACTGGCTGCCATGGGTTGGCATGGGAGGAGATGGAGTGAGCATCTGACAGACTGCTCTCCATCTCCAGGAAGGGGGGATCAGTGGCCAGTGCATGCCTGACCCCTAGCATAGGCTAGGACTCTGCAAAGTGGAGCCGCAAAAATGTGGTGTTGGAGTGCGGCAGACGCCTGATGTGGGCACAAGGAAGCATGCACGACCCTGTCGTAGACATCATTACACACCCACAAGGGGCACAAAAAAGGGGAGAAAGCAGTGCAGCAGATGAAGGAGAATGCTTTGCAGGTGCTGCTTCTGGCTAGCCACGGCACTGGCCACACTGGATCCAGTCTCTGGCAGGGGTTTAGGAATTCCACCGGCCCTGCCATGGGGTGCAAGTCCTGGGGGTAAGTGCTAGTGCTGGCTGGTGGACCCCGGGGGGATGAGGCTGTGGGCACCCTCCAGATGGGGGCCGGATTGAGGAAAGAAAATAACAGCCCAAAAACACTTAAGTGGCTTCTGCACCACATTGCCAAGGTTGCTGGCCCCTATTTAGAGGACCAGGGTGCCGGTACCACCAAAAGACTCTCTGTTTAACTTTTAGAATGATGGTGGGTACATCAAAATGCTTCCAGCGCATGCACGGTCATCAGTGGCACCAATACAGTGCTGGTGACTAGTGACTTAGGAGTTTGGCCAAAACTGGGCTTAACTAACAAAATGGGCAGCATTAAAGGACTTTGGGGAGATTAGGGGAACGCCAAGGGGCACCAGAAATCCTGGGCAGGTGCAGATGAGGAATGGGACGCCAGAGGCAAATGGGAGAGAAAACAGGAGAACATGGGCAGTAAAGATAAGCCCCCAGGGGGGTTAGACCTGCTCATACACAGTCTTTTATAGTGTATGGGCAAGCATACCAAAAACACCAAACCAGAATAAAAACAGCTGCTAAGTAAAGCGACTCATTTTTCTAGGACTGCCCAAGTGTTTTTTATTTGGTAACAAAGCAACATGACAAACAGAAAGTCTGCAGTACGAAAGAGATGAGAAACACACTGTACTTTGTGTAACTAACTCCGGGGGGGGGGTGCATTTCTTGGAAAAGAAAAACCATTGGAGGCAAAAGTTGACCAGACAGCAGGCAACCAGAAATCACAGTCGCTCAGTCAGTGTTGGCAACAGTGAGTTGCCGTAAATGCCGCAACATAAATACATCGTTGTTGCAACGATATATGGTACAGCACAACAAGTTGTCTCCACTCACGAAATTCCATTGTCAGTAACACTCTCCCATACACTACAAAAGTAATATTAAGCAATAAATTGACTAACTGAAAATTACCACAGTTATTAAACATGGTAGGCCTGACAGAAAAGATACGTTTTGAGAGAGGTCTTAAGGGCCCACACAGTGTGGGTAGATCAGATGCTTGTCAGTAAAGAATTCCACAAAAGTGGCACAGCAACTCCAAATGCTCTGCACTGCAACTGCTTTAGGGAAGTAAGAAACTAGGAGATCTTTGTGGTAGTTGGGACCCAAATCATGTAGGGCCTTGAATGCCAGCAAGCAGATCTTGTAGATGATGTGCCTCCGAATAGGAAGCCAATGCAACACGTGTAGAACTAGCATGATGTGGTCACTTTGAGAAGTCCCCTGCACTAGACAGGCCACAGCATTTAGTTTCATCTGCAGGCAACACATCAAACCTCCAGATTACCCTAAGTACAGAGCATTGTTGTCCAGTCTAGAGGTGACAAAGGCGTGGGGGTATTGTCGCCAGGTCTGCAGGTGCTAGATGCTGTTTGATACAGGTGACATTACAGACAGCATAATCCAGTTTGCATAGCCACCAACACCTGATGTTCTACTGTTAACCTACTGTCCAGAATGACCTTCAGATTCCTTACCATATCCACAGCTCTGAGTGGTTAGCCACTCAGTGACAAAAGCAAGTCACACCACCCATCATTGCTGACTCACACAAAGCTGTGTTGACAATTAAGATCACTTCAGGAGAGTGAGAATAAAATGTAAATTCCTATGCCATACTGTACATCTACATCCACATGTCCACACTCCCTGTCTCACCCAAAAAGTACAATACATTCATAACTATCAAATGTTTGGGATTCTGAACATCAATAGTGTAATTTCATTCCTGATTCAGAGGTAAATTTAGACCCCCCTCCAGCTATCAAAATTCATTGGTGTCTTTCTGCTAATCAAATAATTTTTCAAAAAACACCCATAATCTGACCCTGGGTGAGCATAAATATGAACATGAATAACCCATCAGAAGAATGCCTTTCATGTCTATTGTGTGTTTCCAGTGTGGAGCTCATGCATATTTTGTTACATGGAGCTCCACTCCCATTACCTGACACTTTGACCATCCTGTAGACTATGTCCCAGCCCCTCTTAAATCCATCAACAATTTTGAAATTCATAGAACACAGAAACATAGAAGTTGACGGTAGATAAGGACCGCAAGGCCCATTCAGTCTGCCCATTTCTTTTTCTACCTTATAAATGTGCCATTGGCCTTTGCTCTGTCAGTGGCCTATCTATTCATACTCATCTGTATTGCTCCCTTATGCCTATCCCATGCCTGTTTGAAGCCCTGCACTGTATTCATAGCCACCACTTCCTGAGGTAGACTGTTCCATGCATCCACCACTCTTTCTGTGAAAAAGAATTTCCTCACATTCCCCCTTAATCGGCCTCCCTCTAATCTCATGCTGTGTCCTCTTATCCTGCTATTTTTCTTATATTTAAACATGTTAGACTCTTTCACCTTGTTAATGCCCTTAAGGTGTTTGAATGTTTCAATCATATCACCTATCTCCCTCCTTTGCTCAAGGGTATACATATTGAGCTCTGTTAATCTGTCCTCATATGCCTTCTGATGCAGTCCCTGCACCATTTTGGTTGCCCTTCTCTGGACTGCCTCAATTTGGTTAATGTCCTTGTGAAGGTGTGGCCTCCAGTACTGCATGCAGTACTCCAGATGGGGCCTAACCAGTGTCTTGTAAAGAGGTTATTACCTCCCTCTTACGACTTGTGATACCCCTACTAATACACCTAACATCCCCTAGCCTTACCTACTGCTTTAGAGGTCTGCTTGGATGATTTCAGGTCATCAGTGATGATGATGATGCCCAAGTCTCTTTCTTCCTTTGTGACTGCCAGCAACTCCCCTCCCAGCCTATAGGTGGCTTCAGGGTTTCTCTTCCCTATGTGCGTGATCTTGCACTTCTTTGCATTAAATCCCAGTTGCCACTCTTCTGACCATTTTGCTAGTTTATCCAGATCTCTTCTCATTCTGCCCACCCCATCTGGATCATCTACTCTGTTGCAGATCTTGGTGTCATCTGCAAACAGACAAGCCTTACCCGCTAGTCTATCTGCAATGTCACTAATGAAGATATTGAAGAGGACTGGCCCCAGGACTGATCCCTGAGGCACTCACTTGTGACTTGCATCTCTTCTGACTGTATACCATTTACCACCACTCTCTGTTTTCTGCCTGTCAACCAGTTTGCCACCCAGTTGACCGACTTCTGACCCACCCTGAGCCTACCCAGCTTATTTATCAATCTTCTATGTGGAACAGTGTCGAAAGGTTTGCTGAAGTCAAGGTAGGCGACATCAACTGCTCCCCCTTGGTCCACCACTCTGGTTATTCAGTCAAAGAAATCTATGAGATTAGTTTGACAGGACCTTCCTTTTGTAAACCCATGCTGTCTTGGATACTGTGCCCTTATGGATTCCAGGTGTTGCACTATCCTTTCCTTAAGGAGTGCCTCCATAATCTTGCCCACTACTGAGGTAAGATTGACTGGTCTGTAGTTCCCTGCCTCCTCCCTGCTACCACTCTTGTGGAGCGGGATCACATGAGCCCTTCTCCAGTCTTCTGGGACCTCTCCTGTGCTCAGAGACTCACTAAACAGTTCTGATAATGGCTCTGCTAGTTCCACCCTTAGCTCCTTAAGTACCTTGGGATGCATGCCATCAGGTTCCATTGCCTTGTCCACGCTGAGATTAGTGAGCTGTTGTAGGACCCTTTCTTTTGTAAAGGGTGTAGGGCTCACCTCCCTCCCCCCTGTGTCCATGGTGCTGAGCTGTAGGCCCTGCCCTACCTTCTCTTCAGTAAATACTGAGCAAAAGTATCTATTTAGGATAAATGCTTTTACAGGGTCCTCCTCCTGACACGTGTGATAGGCGCAGGTACATGTGGGCAGTCATTTAGAAACATGCATCACCAATTCTTGTAAAAGTTTCAGTTTTAATTAATTCTTTTCCAGACGTTGTTTACAACAGGATAATTTCAGCATGGCACAGTACTTTAACATCTTACTCTTCCATTCGAAGCAGCAAATAACACAGCAGACAAAATAATCTGGCATTTTTAAATCTTCCATTCGGAGCAGTAAATAGCACAGCAGACAAAATAATCTGGCATTTTTAAATCTTCCATTCGGAGCAGTAAATAGCACAGTAGACAAAATAATCTGGCATTTTTAAATCTTCCATTCGGAGCAGTAAATAACAGTTCATCAAAACTCCACAGAGCACTTTCAGCAGCTTCCCGGAGTATACCTCCAGACCCACAGCAAGCAAAATCTACCTCTCAACCCAAACAGTCTGAATTTATACCTCAAAAAGGTCATGTGATTGTTTAACTCCACCCCAGCATTTTACTACACACTTTAAATCTTTATTTTCAAAGTGTTTATTTTATTTATAAACGTAATGCCCCTTTTAATTACTGTATCAAAATATTTATAGGCATACAAGCAGATTAAACTCTTTTTAAGAGCTTTTTAAACATTATTTCTAGCAACTGAAGCAACTCCCTTCTAATACTTGATATAAAGAATGTGATTGTGGCCGGCCGGCTCCTAGAGGAACAAAGACGCCAGCAGGAACTGAACTCGGGGCCTCACAAACACTGCAAAACCCCTGTCCCAAAGAAGTCCCAGAAACAACTCCAAACTTCCCCACTTCACCTCCGGAAGGTTTGTAAAGCTCAGAATAAAAATGTTTTAAGTGCTGGAGTACATTATAGGGGAAATTTAAAGGTAATTAATTCTGCGATAGTGCGAATGTTCGCACTATCGAGAAGGAACTCGACGGCTTATTTTAAAAAAGATAAAGTCGAAAACACCTCAGTTTAAACAATACAAACATACTACAACTGTGTCACCACTAAAACTAGGCATTAATATGCCTTTTCAAATCCCACTTCTTTATTTTATTTTATTTGCTTTATTTTAAAGACACCCTATAACGGAACACAGTGCAATACAAGCGCCCACTCTCACAGAATCCACTCACACGACACTCATCACCACAACAACCCAAGAAAAGGGCTACTAGACAAATTTAACACAAAAAGGCCACTAGGTAAATTCAAAACAAAAAAGGGGGCACTTGCCAGAACAAACAGAACGGCTCCAAATAGCCACTCAACATGAGAGAAGGGCACAAACAAGCAAGGGAACCCCCCAAAAGACTCCTACTACCTTTAAACTTAAACAAAGCCACTAAAACACTGAAGGGCACTACAAAGCTTAAATGTAATGTAACGTCTTTCTATTATGGAGGGCCCACAACACACCCCAAACAACGCAAGCCATTATGATATATTTTATTCATCCCTTCCATATTTACGCTAAATACATCACTGTTAAAAACAAACTCAATCCCTTACTTGAAACTCTCCATCACCAAAATTCTCTAAATACAAAATAAACAATGTTACACACCTAAAGCACTAAATTGAAGCCCGACAACCAATATTAAGGATTGCAATCACAGCTAGATACCCAGAAGGAATATTATACCTAAACCTGTCTGTGCGATCGTTCACCAGGGAAAAAAACACAAAAACATTTACAGTTACCTGGGGGATTTAAGCTTCAAACTTATAGCTAGATTCAAGCTATACTGCACAAAAGGATTTAACATTAAACAACTATCCTTTCATTATTTATTCATTTTAGTCATATCATTATTTAAGCAGTATCACTAAATAACAATTGCCTTTTACTTTATTGGGCTTAGAAACAGCCACCAATCAAAACTAAACAGCCTAACTGTGGAACAATAGTCATCATGACAGCACCTTTAGGAGAATACAAAATGGGGCTTTCAGGTAACCCTCCCAGTTTTATAAACATTATTTAGGGCCCTCAACCCTTCACAGGGGCACCCTGTGACATTCCTCCCCGCCTAAGAGGGCAACCAATAATGAGGTTGTCCTAATAGTTCCAATATCACCTGCTAGGGGAGAAAAAAAAAAATTAGAACCTGAGGAGCTCTGGCCCACCCACACCTAGAGCTCCACCCCAGGGTCCCTTAGTACATCAATCTCTTAAAATAATTGTAAATTTCAACACATCCATACCCTGAGGCTTCATTTTACAGAGTCACTTCTTCAAAGTCTGTTACTTACTGTCCAATATAAAAGTGGGAATTACACAGAAACAATACAATTAGAAACAGGTAGTATACCTTGTCAGTTTCAATTCCCCTAATTAGATTATTCTAACCCTGAATAGCCTCCACAAAATTACTCTAAACAAGAAGTAATAATACCCTGCATTCTATATTTATCTGAACTCCTTCACATGGCTGTTCTCTTTCCACCTTTCCATGTACTTTTTGATTCCCAAAAGGTCAAACTTGTACTGCTCAGGTTAGGGTACCCCAACCTACCCCAACCCAGTACAACCCTCTTTGAGTATCTACCATCTAGCACATCTAGCATCCTTATTCTTATAGGAAGACTTCCCCTTTCTCCAGGGCAACCACTTGTTGTGTTTATCAGCCCCTCGGGTTACATCCTTCCCATATATTCCCACGTCTCCTACGTTCCCATAAATATACCGCCACTTGTCGATACATCCCAGGCCAATGAAAATATGGTACTAGACATTTTAATACTTCCCCACAATCTAAGTACCCTTTCTTTTTACAAATTTCTTCGAGAACCCGTGTCCTGTACTTACAAGGTATTACCACCCTTGAATCTACCTGATTAGTACGGGGGTTTGGTTTCATGTGGTATAATATATCATTTTTCACCTCATACAACCACAACTTCCCATTCCTCCCATCCACACTGATACCTTTAGTTTGTGGTTTGGCATATTTACTGAGGTGTATAATCTCAGGATCCCCTGCCTGTAACACATCCCAGTTAACAGCACATAAATCATTTTCGGGTACATGACAAAATATACTAAAAGTCTCTCCAGTAAGTTGTGCTTCCTTAATTGTAACTGTTGGCTTCACCCCACAGTCCAGAACAGTCTCATTTGGGGACTTACTTGGAAGACACTTTTCCCCATCAATAGGGAAATCAAAATACTCAAAACATGGAGTACAATAATTCTCTATCTTCACCCCAATGTCCTGAACAGTCTCACCTGGGGACTTATTAGAAACTTGACTCCCATCTTCTATCCAGTACAATCCCTCAAATACAGGTAAATCAGTAAGTTCATTACCTTCTTGAAATAGTGTCTCTGTCTCCTCTCCGACAGGTTCCAAAACAGTGTTCTCTTCAGTAGATACTACCAGATGTCTCAAAAGATCATGATACCATAACTCAGCACTCCTGCAGTGATTCTCTGCCTCCATCCAACGCTGATATAACCATCTCAACACCTTCAGATGATCACAGTTCTGCTTGGCTTGTTCAGACCGGGCCACACCGTCTGTTCCTTGCTCCATGAACCCCATCACTGGAACAGCTCCTCCCAGCAGCAGCAGACAAACCTGTTGTAATGTCCCATCAGATGCACTGCCCACTAGACCTTACACAGGCCACACTGACCCCACTTCTGGTACCAAATGTGATAGGGCACAGGTACATGTGGGCAGTCATATAGAAACATGCATCACCAATTCTTGTAAAAGTTTCAGTTTTAATTAATTCTTTTCCAGATGTTGTTTACAACAGGATAATTTCAGCATGGCACAGCACTTTAAGATCTTACTCTTCCATTCGGAGCAGCAAATAGCACAGCAGACAAAATAATCTGACATTTTTAAATCTTCTATTCGGAGCAGTAAATAGCATAGCAGACAAAATAATCTGGCATTTTTAAATCTTCCATTAGGAGCAGTAAATAACACAGTTCATTAAAACTCCACAGAGCACTTTCAGCAGCTTCCCGGAGTATACCTCCAGACCCACAGCAAGCAAAATCTACCTCTCAACCCAAACAGTCTGAATTTATACCCCAAAAAAAGAGATGTGATTGTTTAACTCAACCCCAGCATTTTACTACACACTTTAAATCTTTATTTTCAAAGTGTTTATTTTATTTATAAATGTAATGCCCCTTTTAATTACTGTATCAAAATATTTATAGGCATACAAGCAGATTAAACTCTTTTTAAGAGCTTTTTAAACATTATTTCTAGCAACTGAAGCAACTCCCCTTCCAATACTTGATATAAAGAGTGTGATTGTGGCCGGCCAGCTCCTAAAGGAACAAAGACACCAGCAGGAGCTGAACTAGGGGCCTCACAAACACCGCAAAACCTCCGTCCCAAAGAAGTCCCAGAAACAACTCCAAACTTCCCCACTTCACCTCCAGAAGGTTTATAAAGCTCAGAACAAAAATGTTTTAAGTGCTAGAGTACATTATAGGGGAAATTTAAAGATAATTAATTCTGCGATAGTGCGAATGTTTGCACTATCGAGAAGGAACTCGGCAGCTTATTTTAAAAAAGGTAAAGTCGAGAACACCTCAATTTAAACAATACAAACACACTACAACTGTGTCACCACTAAAACTAGGCATTAATATGCCTTTTCAAATACCACTTCTTTATTTTAATTTATTTACTTTATTTTAAAGACACCCTATAACGGAACACAGCGCAATACAAGCGCCTACTCTCACAGAATCCACTCACACGACTCTTGTCACCACAACAACCCAAGAAAAGGGCTACTAGACATATTTAACACAAAAAGACCACTAGGTAAATTCATAACAAAAAAGGGGCACTTGCCAGAACAAACAGAACGGCTCCAAATAGCCACTCAACATGAGAGAAGGGCACAAACAAGCAACAGAACCCCCAAAAAGACTCCTACTACCTTTAAACTTAAACAAACCCACTAAAACACTGAAGAGCACTACAAAGCTTAAATGTAATGTAACGTCTTTCTATTACGGAGAGCCCACAACACACCCAAAACAACGCAAGCCATTATGATATATTTTATTCATCCCTTCCATATTTATGCTAAACACATCACTATTAAAAACTAACTCAATCCCTTACTTGAAACTCTCCATCACCAAAATTCTCTAAATACAAAATAAACAATGTTACACACCTAACGCACTAAATTGAAGCCCAAAAACCAATATTAAGGATGCAATCACAACTAGATACCCAGAAGGAATATTATGCCTAAAACTGTTTGTGCGATCGTTCACCAGGGAAAAAACGCAAAAACATTTACAGCTACCCGGGGGGGGGGGGGATTAAAGCTTCAAACTTATAGCTAGATTCAGCTATACTGCCACAAAAGGATTTGACATTAAATAACTATCCTTTCGTTATTTATTCATTTTAGTCATATCATTATTTAAGCAGTATCACTAAATAACAATTGCCTTTTACTTTATTGGGCTTAGAAACAGCCAACAATGAAAACTAAACAGCCTAACTGTGGAACAATAGTCATCATGACAGCACCTTTAGGAGAATACAAAATGGGGCTTTCAGGTAACCCTTCCAGTTTTATAAATATTATTTAGGGCCCTCAACCCTTCACAGGGGCACCCTGTGACAACAAGCCCCCCATTTCTCCTTTGAACTTAGCGATACCCCCTCTGGACTTTCTCCTTTCACTAAGAAAGTCTTGTCACCTACTTTTACTGTTCGTGCTAGTGTTTCTTCAGTTTGGGACTTTGCCTGCCTTACTGCCTTCCCTGCTTCCCTTAGGGCAGTTTGGTATGCCTCCCTATCTTCATCCCGCTGTGTTCCCTTATATTTCCTGAAGGCCAGCCTTTTGGCTCTGACCTTTTCTGCTACTGTATTTGAGATCCAAAGTGGTTTCCTTCTTCTTTTGCACTTCCTTTTCTGTCTAACACAATGGGATGTTGCTTCAAGTATTACATCCTTAATGCTTGCCCACTTTGCCTGTACTCCCTCACCTGTGTTTCTTTTTGCCAGGGCTAGCTTAACTCTGTTGGCCATCTTATCAAAGTCAGCTCCTCTGAAGTCCCCTATTTTTGCCTTGGAATGGGATGATTTAGATGTAGTGGCCAAATTGAACCATACCATGTGATGGTCACTGGCTCCCAGATGACCTTTTACCTGGAGATCTGTGATCCCTTCCCTGTTAGTCAGTACTAGATCTAGGATAGTCCTGTCTCTTGTGGGTTGTTGTACCAGTTGTTTGAGGCCCTCCCCCTGCAGGGAATCCACCATGTGTCTAGTTCTGGCAGACGTTCCTGCTGGTATTGACCAATCTGTATCCGGCATGTTGAAGTCTCCCATTATCTGAACCCCCCCTTTAGCTGTTATGTTTTGTACATCTTCTAACAGTAATGTGTCTATGTCCTCCTCATGGTCTGGGGGCCTGTAGACAGCCCCAGTTCTTATGGCTGTCCCATTTCCTGTTTCCAGGGTGACCCACAGTTCTTCTGGCTCCTTATGTGGATTCTGAATTTCTGTAGCTTTGATATTTTCATTGACATACAGGGCCACTCCACCCCGCCTTTTGCATCTCGGTCTCTTCTGAACAGTACATAGTCAGGTACTGAACTCTCACAAGTGTGGTTACTAGTAAACCACATCTCACTAATTGCTACTATGTCCAGTTTAGCCTCTGACATTATTGCCTGAAGGTCTGGGATCTTATTTCCCAGGTTGTGAGCATTTGTGTACATGATTTTCCATTGGCCTGATTTTGGTGTGTTAGTTGTTGGATGAGGTTTGGCATTTCCCCTGTGTGTCGTATGGGAAGATGGACCTTTTTTCTTATCTGGTGATGCAAATGAACTGCAAACATGCTGAATCCCTGTTTGACCACTGGCTGAGGGGGGGAGGGGTGTTCTTCCCATTTGACATATGGGGTGCTGCACCCCACTCCCAATTTGTTAGTTTAAATATTCTGCAAAGATGTCAAACTTCTGCCCCAATGCACTGACTCCCTCCTTAGTCAGATGAAGTCCATCAGATTTAAAGAACTTTGGCTCCCAGAACTGTTGCCAGTTCCTTACAAATCTGTGTCCTTTTTCCTGCCATCAGCCCTTGAGCCACATGTTGATCTCCCCTATCTCCCCTTCTCTGACCTTCCGTCCATCTGCCCCCCTCTCCCAGACTGACAGGATCTCAGAGAAGGAGATGTTGGATGAAATGGATGATAATTTGTCACCCAGCCTGGTCAGGTGTTCCTTGGTCTCCACAACTGACTGGCTGGTGAGATCATTAGTCCCTATGTGTACCAGGATGTCAATGACAAAGAACCTCTGTGTGCAAACACTGCGGCAAGGGTTACTCCAAAAGGCATTTGGCTGGGAAGCCAAGTTTCAAGAAAATACAAAATCACACATGCCCACACAATGCAAAGCATCATGGGCTGCATATGCAAATCACCACAGAATGTTATGCTGGTTCAACGTTAAGCAGAATTGCATGGTGCCAGGATGTCAATGTTTTCTCCTGCTTTCTGAACAATTTTAGCAATGCGGTCAGTGTCTCTCCACGCTGATGTACCTGGGATACATCTGACCATTACCCCTGGCTGGAGATGGGCATCAACTCCCCGAATCATGGAGTCTCCTATGATCAGAAGTTTTTTGGATTTCGTTTTTGCTTTTTTTTGTTTTGGTTCCTGATTTGGGAGAGTTTTGTTGTGCTAGCTCCTGTGCTGCAGTGTCCTGCTCTGCAGTGTCCTCTGCCCCTTTGTTTGATTTCAGAGATAGTCAGATACCTGTTTGTAGTGTTTATATGTTTTTTGGAGATAATATGTTGGAGAGCACAGAGTGATGGGGCACCTGATTTGCCCCTCCTAACCACCTGCCAACCTTCTGGACCAACTACCCTCTGCGGTTGAGTTTCTTCTGTTGGATGTTGGGGAAATGGCGGGTGGTTCTTATATTGTATTTCCTCTTGAATATGAAATTTGAGGCGTGCAATCTCTGCCCATGCTGCCCAGAGCTGAGCCCTAAGATCTCCAGTGGACCAGCATGTAGGACAGTGTCCTAAATCCTATAAGACTGTCCTTCTGAAAAGTGTTCCACAGTACCTGCAGTTAATGATATCCATTCCAGATAAGTTGCTGGGTTTATAACCTGGTCAGAGTAATTAGAAGGAAGAAAATGCAGGTAATGGTTTGATTTTGTGTTTTGTTGTTGTATAACTTGTTATAACAAGTTAAATTACTAGTGCCCCTGTAAATGAGCTCACCTTGTGGATGCCCCACTGATCCTCCCCTTCCTGCTTTGCCACAGGAAATGTCACAACTGTGATATGCTATAAAAGGAGTGTAGTGTGGGGTGGTTGGGGATGGGGGTGGGTGGTTGGGCTCTTACCCTGCCGAAACAGAAGAACCACGGATGAAACAACAAGGAGATAAGAGCAGAAACAATCAGTCAACAACAAATGCAGTAACCCTGAAAGCTTATCCTAATGTTAGATAAAACTGTAAAACCTGTAAAGCACCCCCTGTAATAATTTCAGAGAAGATATACCCTGTATGAAACACTTTGCTACAGAGAAGAATAAAGCAGTAACCTTGCAAAAGACAATTTGAATCAGAAGATTACAGCAGTAATCTGTTAGCACACACCTGTAGGCACACCTTGTAATAATACAGAAGAAAGTATACCAGCAACAACAATTTGAATCAGAGAAAAATAAAGCAATGAAATATTAGCAACAAACAGTAGCAATCCCTGTGAGTACAAAATAAAAATAACAACACACAGTAAATCTGCTTGGCCAAAATAAGTCTTATTTATTTATTTAGCTTTTGTTAACCGGGTAGGTACACTAGACAAGTTATATGCCTATTTTCAGGAACGATCCAGGAGAGTACAACATGTAATACAGATACATCAGAACAAAACAGCAAATAAAGCAAGTACACTGAGTAACAAAATGCACTGAGTCACAAAAATGATAAGGCATAGAGTGAACTGCTATGACAGAAATTGATAACATACATATGATCAACAATATATAGTCTTGAACATACATAGCATAGATGAATGCCTTGGAGAGAAACTGGATCAGGAGAAATGAACAATAGATCATTAGTGGGTCCTCAGAACAGTTGGGTTCCAAGTATGTGACCACATGTGAGTCCAGTGCATGGGACATTAGGCTAGAGAGGCTTGGGACACTCGCACGCTGAGGCCAGCTTCAGATACCCCCACAGGAACTTCTGGAGGCACTGGTGGGAGGAGGCGGAGTGAACATGGTCAGGAAAGGAGTTCCAGAGCCTGGAAGCACATGCAGCAAAGTCCCTGTCCCCCAAAAGGGTTTGGGTGAGGGGTACTTTTAGCATCCCCAGACCTTGGGACCTGAGAGGGTAGGAGGAGGGGTCAGGAGGTGAGAAAAGCTGTGCCAGCCCTGGGGGGGTGCCAGTTCTGATCACTTTACCCACGAGGCATCCCAGCCCAAAGTTCAGGTGATTAGTCAGGGAAAGCCAACCTAGTTTATCATAAAGCTCACAATGGTGGGTGAGACGGGGGGGCGCAATGCAAAGCAGCAGATATTGTTGTACATCGTGTGCCACCGAGTGAGAAGAGCTTTGGAGGTACGAGCAAATTGGTGGAGACCATAGCTGAGGGAGGGAAGTAGTACACTTCTAGCAAGTGCCAGACAAGCAGCAGGTGTCAGATTGTTCTTGGCCCTATAGGCCAGACCCAATTTACAGTTCACAGTTCTACAGACATTTAGAATATGACTCCCTAGGTCCAGTTGGGGCTCAAGTGTCACCCCAAGGTATTTGATAGAGTTCACAGTTGGGAGGGGAGCTCCATCCGCACAATTGATACGTAGAAGGGCTGGAGAGGCTTTCATCTTGGCTGATGATCCAAACAACATAGCCTGCATTTTTTTCAGGTTGAGGACCAGCTTGTGTTTGGTTACCCAGGACTGAATGTTCTTAAAGTCCTCAGACAAGTGGTGGTTGAGAGTCACAATGTCCTGGGAGTGGGCCAGGATAACCAGATCATCCACATAAAGGGTGACACTACAGTTTGTTACTGTGGCTGGGAGATGGTTAACAAAGAGGGAGAAGAGAAGGGGCCCCAAGACCGAGCTCTGATAAGGTTCTCTGCTCTGTCCTTTCTAGCAATCTTAGAAGGAAAGGGTTCAGGTGAAGCTAGGTGCCTTGGCCAGCAAACCAAGTCTTCTACCTCCAAGATATCAACTAACCTGACCTTTAAACCCTTCTTTCTGTTGGAAATTACTGACAGTTTGCCAGCTCCACCCCCCAGATACACACCTAATCCTCTGGAAGAGCTGTGGGAGGAAAGCAATTAGCTCCTTCAATGTGAAAAGGAGACTGAAACACCTCTGAGACAGCAAACCTTTTCAACAAAAAAAGAATAAAATAAAACAGTGTCAAACAGTAATGTTGCTTAGCTCAATGATAAAAAAAGTCTCAAAAATGTAAGCACCACCTGTAATAATTTCTGAGAAGATATACCCTGTAAGAAACACTTTGCTACAGAGAAAAATAAAACAGCAACAGAAGATATACCTTGCAAAAGACAATTTGAATCAGAAGATTACAGCAGTAATCTGTTAGCACACACCTGTAGGCACACCTTGTAATAATACAGAAGGTATACCAGCAGCAACAATTTGAATCAGAGAAAAATAAAGCAATGAAATGTTAACAACAAACAGTAGCAATCCCCGTGAGTAGAAAATAAAAATAACAACAGACAGTACATCTGCTTAGCCAAAAGAAGTCTTAATCCTTTTCCCTTGCTCTGGTAAGATTCTCTGCTCTGTCCTTTCAAGTAATCTTAGAAGAAAAGAGTTCAGGTGAAGCTAGGTGCCTTGGCCAGCAAACCAAGTCTTCTACCTCCTCCGGTAGCTTGTTCCACCCTGCCACCACCTTCTCCATGAAGAGGTGCCTGATGGCCTCCTTAGCGGAACTTTCTCCATGCCAGTTTGTAGCAGTGTCTTCTTGTGTTCCTGTTATCACTGATCCCAAAAAGTTCACTAGGTTTGACCTTCTTTTTGCTTTTGAGATACTTTGCTTGAAGGTATCAACCATGTCTCCATGTTCCCCTTCTTGTCTTGAGTGAGTACTTGTTAAGGTTCTAAATCCTCTGCTCATATGTGTGCCATACTGGCCCTCAATAATCTTTGTGGTTCTTTCCTGCACTGCTCCAATGAGGATGAAGTCCTTTTTGCAAAAAGGGCTATGGTATTGCACACAATACTCTGGTGTAGCCTCACCATGGATCTGTACAGTGGCAGTATGACCTCTTTTCTTCTGCTGGTGAAATCCCTACTCATACAACCCAGCATCCTATGTGCCTTTGCTGCTGCAGGCATGGTTTCAGATTGCTCATGATTGCAATCCCCAGGTCTTCTTCTTCCTCAGACACTGTGATGGTTGCTCTCCCTGGTCTGTATTCAGGCCTGAGGTTTTAGCTTCCTATGTGCAGGACCTTCCATTTGTTAGCATGGAATCTCAGTTGTCAGATTTGAACCAGCTTTCCAACTTCACTAGATCCTTTCTCAGATCCCGTCATCCCTCCCACAGAGCTTGCTGTCTTCTGATAAAGGTAAATTTTGCCCTTTATGCTATCTCCAATGTCATTTATAAACACATTGAACAGCACCAGACAGGCCACCAACCCTTGCAGAACCCTACTGTTGACCTCTATTATCCCTGAGTATTCTCCCCCCAAACACAACCCTTTGGGTGTCCCCACTAGCCAGTTTGCCACAATTTTTGGTCATCTTTTCTCCAGCCCATAGGTTTTCAAATTTATTGATCAGTCTTTTAAGTGGGACTGACTCTAAGACCTCGCTGAAGTCCAGCCACAGTCACAGAAAATTATCACTTTCATTAGCCATGACATCCCTGTCATAAACCCATGTTGCCTGTTGTCCTGGATCCAATTTCATTTAAGAAACTCTACCACCCTTTCCTTAAAAATTGTTTCTATCAGCTTGCCCAGATGATCCCTGCTTGCTAGTCTGTAGTTTCTCAGCTCATCCCTCACCCACTCTTGTACAGGGGTATTACATCAGTGGTTCTCCACTCTTATGGCACCATGCCTGTGTCAAGCGAGTTGTTGAACAGGTCTGCCAGAGAGGGGCTGCTAGAACTGTAGCCAATTTCCTCAGCACCCTAGGGTGTATGCCATCTGGCTCAAGAAATTTACCCTTACCCACCTTGAGAGCCTTGAGTCCCTTTAGGACCCTGCTGCCATGCATTATTATCCCTTTGCAAATCTTCACTCCCCATCTCCCCATTCATATCTTCCTCTTTGAAACTGTGGATCCTTTTCTTACTGAACACTGAGAAGTATTGATTCAATACTTCTGGCTTTCCTCTGCTGTCCTCCACCCATGCAGGTCCTTTCCTCAGCTTGAAAATACCTTCTTTTATCATCTCTTTTTCCTGGATATACTGTAAAAGGATCTTGTAACCTTCCTTGTCCTCCTCTGCTGTCCTCAGTTCCATATCAGCCTTGGTCTTTCTTACCTGTCTATCTGTTTTTAGCTTCTCCAGGTAGTCTGCCATGATCTCATCCCACTGGGACTTACTGTATTTCTTGATTGAAGCCCTTTCTCACTCACAACACTGCTAACCCCTCCTGTGAAACAGAGGGATTTCTGGTGAGCTTTTTTTTTTAATACCCTTTTGTTTCAGAGAGGTGCTTGTGATATCCTGGACTCCATCAGGAATTATAAACCTCTTTTCTTCTACTCCAATCTACTTCCTGAGCTTAGTCAGGTGCTCTCCCTGGTTTCCCCCCAGTTTTGTGAATTTGGCTCTTCTGCAGTCTAGAACACTTGTTTACTAACTGGTGATCACTGCTTCCCTAGGGCTCCGTCATGCTGCTGCCCCTGATGTGCTCTCAGTTCATCAGTACTAAATCCAAGGTGGTCCAATCCCTGGTTGCACCCCCCCTCCTTTGGTTAAGAAGCCATCTTGGAATGCAGCCAGGAATGCTTGGCTTTTGCTGATGTTGGCATGTGGGATGCTCTAATCAATGTCTGGTAAGCTGAAGTCACCAACTATCACCATCACCCATGCTCTGAAGCCATTTTATTCTACCCGCCTATCTCCCGGTCTGTAGTTTCACTCTGATTTGGTGGCCTATACACCACCTCACTCTTATTTTATTCCCTGACCATGACTGGATCTTTATCTAGTTTGACTCAATGGCGAACCCCTCCTTGAGGCCATGATTTCTTCTTTACTGTAAAGTGCTACCCCATCCCTTTTCCCCTACACTGTCCTTCCTATAGAGGGTGAACCCTGGAGTACATAGATCCCAGTCATGGTTCATAGTTGCTTAGGTTTCAGTGACCACCACCACATCTTAGTTTCAGGAACATGGTTCTCCACCAAAGAAATGGTGTTAAATTACAAAAAAAAAGTCTGTGGTCTTCACACATCATCAAAACAAATAAAGGGGCACCCCACTGTGCATACTCAACCATCAAAACTCACAGCTAGAACAAGTGACTTCCTTCAGATATCTGGGTGTTACCATTTTCTCCACACTAAACTAGCATGAACATATTGATCGTATTAGCTCTGCTGCAAATGCCAGAATTGATCTTCTTTACAGGAACAAACAGTGTATGCCTCCTGCAGCCCTCTGTCTAGCGGTTACCTCCTCTGTCCTTTCCCTATTGAATTATGGGATCATCTTCTGTGGCACAACTGCACTTCACAGAATTAAGGTCACCCTGAATAGGGTCTGACATCTTGTCACAGGGTGTGATAGGATGACTCACACCTGTAACCTTTATCGGCTCTCCAACTGGCTCAACTTTGAGGGTGAGCTGAAATACCATACCTGCCTCCTTGACAGGAAGATTGTCAATGGTCAATCCCCCACCAGGCTCCTTAACCTCTTTCAACATGTACCATTCAAGAGGAATACTAGAGGTTCAGCCAAAGCCACATTGCATGTGCCATTCTGCAGAACGTCCATGGGACAATGTGCCTTCCACTATAGGGCTCAACTCTGGCTAAATGATCTGTCCCTTGATACCTCATCTGTCCAGAACCTTGGTTGTTTCAAACTCAGAGAGCAACTACTCACCACCAGTACCTGTGACTGTCCCCGAGCTGTCCACTTGCATAGTTGCCCCTCTTTTACTGGTGTGCCGAGCCAAATCTATGTGCCTTCTGCCCTCCTCTCCTCTCCCTCTACTCTGATTGATTCTTCTGATGTATTGTGCCTTTATCTTAAGTATCTGTTTTATTGGCTTAGGAAACCTTGCATCATCCTTGAAATTTGAATGTAAACAAAAGCTTAATTTGCTTGAAACCTTTGTACCATGCATTATTTTGGGTTGTTTTATCCTCTGCATTCAGGTAAAATACCTTTCAATGTATTGCTCATTACCTTTGCAGCGTACTTGACTCTGAGTTGTTTTACCCTCCACATTCATTTGTAATACCTTTCATTGTATTGTCCATTTTTTTTGTTTTGTACTTTCATGATGTGTAGCCTTTGCAAAGGAGTCTCTGACTCAAAGGTTTGTAATTCTGATTTCTCAATAAATAAAGATCCATGAGGCCCTCTGTCACCATGGCATGGAGGTCATCCATCATATTCCCAGGTTCCTGGCATTGATAGACACCACCATCCAAGATGCCTGTCCTTCTCCCTCCCTTCTCTTTCCCACCTCTATTGCTGATTCAGTGAACTCCTCATTTCTACTACAGTAGCTTATTGATCCCTTGCCCTCCACTTGCCTCCTCCCTTCCCTCCTCTTTTTATCCTGCCCTCATGTTCCTCCCACATTCCATGCCGTTACTTCTCGGGTCACCCCTAACCAATATGCCTCAAACCTGAGGGGAGGCCTGCCAGCCCCCTCCTTGAGAAAACTTTGGGTTCTGTGCTCCATGGTAGTCCTCCCCTCACTCTGTTTAAATTTAAATTGTTTTTGATATGATCTCCAGTTTTGCCCCTAAGTGACCTGGAACTGCTCCTGCTAAAGAGCAGCCTGTCCAGGGAGAAATTTAATGTCCCCTTCCAGACTCCTCTCTAATTCTGTTTGTAACTGAAGCCCTCCTCCTTGCACCATTCTTTGAGCCAGTCATTGAAGTCTGAGATCCTAAGCTTTCTAAGTGAACTGGCTCTAGGCACTGTCAGCGCTTCTGAGAATGCTACCAATTTCACCTTCCCCTTATAATTTTTCCAAGCACCCAGACCCTATCCTGGACTACCTCTACCTCACACCCTGACAATTCATCAGTAGCTAGGTGGATGACTACATGGGTTTAACCCCTTACCCCTTTAGTGAGAAAGTGTGTGTGTGTGGGGGGGGGGGTACTGACAGTCACTATGCAAGAAAGGGACCTTGGGGTTATCATATCTGATAACCTCAAAGTTGCAGGGCAGTGTGACAAAGCAGTGAGTAGAGGCAGTGGGATGTCAGGATGTATAGACAGAGGTACCTCCAACAGGAGGAGGGAGGTGGTGTTGCCACTATATTGCTCACTAGTAAGACTCTACCTGGAGTATTGTGTCCAGTTCTGGATGCTGCACCTCAGAAAGGACAGATACAGGGTTGAGACAGTCCAAAGTAGGGCAACTAAAATGGTGTAGGGGTTGTACCAAAAGCCCTATGAGGAGAGAGTGCAAGATCTCAACTTGTACACCCTGGAAGAGAGAAAAGTGAGAGGGGACATGATAGATACAAGTAATTCACAGCAGTAAACAGGGTGCAGGAGGGGAGTCTCTTTCAAATGAGAAGAAGCACCAGGATCAGATGGCATGCAATGCACTGGTCATGGGGGGAGGCATTAAGAGGGATATGAGGAGCACTTCTTCACTGAAAGAATTGCAGATGCCTAGAACAGACTGCCAGCAGAAGTGTTGGAAGCAAAAACAGTAGAGGGCTTCAAGCATGGGATAGACATAGGGGAATATTAGTAAATAGGCTGGGAGAAGGGAGGGTTGCTGGAGATCATTAAAGGCCTGTGAAGACAGACTAGGCAGGGACCATCTGGGCAGACTGGGTGGGCCAAGCAGTCCTGTGTTGTCAACAAAGTCTATGTTTCTATGTATCATCACAATGATCTTTTCAGCCATCACACCTGGAAAGTTCACCACGCTCCATTTATGTGTTCCCATTGTACCCTGCAGCTATCCTACTCCTTTTACTGTGGAGTCCCCTATAACAAATACTGATACTGTCCCTCCCTTTTTGTTTCCCACCCCAATGATTTTCTGGTTCTTTGTCTCTTGCCACCTCCCTTCTAGTTTTGTTGTCCCCTTCCCTTACATTAAGCTCATGTGCTACAGAGGTATGTTTCTCTAACACCCCTCCTTCCTCTGCATCCTTGACCCTAACCTCATGTGCCTGTGAGGTGTGGTTTTCCCTTATCCCTCACCTCACATTCACCCCACTCTGTGTTTGCGTCTGCTATCTTGGCTCCCATCACTTGCTAGTCTTTGGATTATCATCTGTTCCCCCACTGTGCTGCCTCTACTTGGAATACATTTGTCCCTTCCTCGACCCACCTCTTCTCTTTTTGATCATCCACTTCAATCACACCCCCTGGCTATCAAGACACAGTTTGTTCTCCATCCCCCTTATCTCTTCTCACTTTTTTGTATGCTTCCTCTTACCCGCATTTGTTCTCTTCCCCACACCCTGTCTTCAATCCCTTGAGCCCTATGTTTTCCAGTGCCCCTCTTCAGTTCTGATACTTCCCTGCCCTGTGACAGACTGTTCCCTCCACTGGTCCCCATTTTCCCTTCCAAGTTTTCCTTTCCCTCTTCTTCATTTCTTACAAGTTTTCCTTTCCCTCTTCTTCACTTCTTACAAGTTTTCCTTTCCCTCTTCTTCACTTCTTAGACTTCCTTGGATACCATCTGTCTCTGGAGAGCCTAGGACCTGGTAAGGATTCTTTACTGGTATCTCCAAGGGTTGCATGATACCCTTGCTCCCTTTCTGCCCCCCACCTCCAACTCTACTCCAACCTGCCTATCCTAACTGCCCTTTGTGGTAGAGGGGTCCACAACACTGGGGCTCTATGAACCTGTAATGTCCTATTGCATTCTACCCACCACATTCCTATCATATTGCTAATTTCTGCCCTAAGCAGCTGTATTTCAGGCATCATGAACCATAGCTTCATACACACAATGCAACCCCCAGCATCCCAGAGTGTGTCTATGAACAATGCTACCTCATACCTCTTGCAGCTCAAAACCTGTCTTCTTCCTATTTCTTGTCTGAGCATTATCCCGCACTACCTACATGACTTGAACTCTGGGTGAACACCAGCTACTGAATATTGACCTTCATCTTTGTTAATTCCCTGTAGGCCTACTCCAGCTGTTGTTCTCCTGTAGGCCTACCCTGGATACAGTGTAGTGCCTAACCTGTAAGTTCTCTGTTTTCCCTTACTGCACTCCTTAATAATGCCTGTCCTGTGGCCTACCACCTTGCTTACCTGAGCAATGCCTGAGGCTCCCACTTTCCTTGAACAGCATTCCCTGTGGACCTGTCCTGCAGAAGGCCTGCAGGTGTTCCTAGATCAGAGGTGAAACTACTGCTTCAGGACACTCATACCTTGTAATCACAAATGCTTCAGGATTGCTTGGCTCTTTGCTGATAATATAAAGGACTACAGCCATGCTATTGTTTTTTTTTATAGTTACTAATTTTATTCCAACAAGGTTCTCTAGCCAACAAAATACACAAATATATATATAAAAAAATAAATAGTTTACATACGTTGCTGTAACAGAACAAATGCTATCAACCACAATAAATTATCCACAGTTACTGTAAGTTATCATTCATCATAGCACCTGGGAAGGTAAACTGATAGCAACAGAACACACCTCAGACCTACAAGAGGCCACAAACTAGGATGGATCTTTAAGTAAGAACAGTGCAATTCAAAAACAAGAGTTCATAAGGCTGTGAGACATCATCTAAAAGTCAATTTCTGAAAGTAGATTGAGGCAAAGCTTGAAAGTATGTCCAAAAGGATTCTCAAAGAAAAGTCTCCTTCCTCCATCTAGTTTTATTCAACAGGGCTAAGAAAATTTGTTTAGCTAAGAACATTGACTAGTCCCAGATAATTAACAGAAGATGACTTAGAGAGACTACTTCCTGACATACAACGATATACACCAATATCAAAGAATACTCAGTCCTTCAAAGGTACATTAAAAGGGAAATTTGAAAACCTTCAAAGTGAGAGGGACTAATTCAATATAAACATAGGCAGTAACCCAGCCAGAATAGTTCTAGACTCATGCCAAGCCCCTAATCTGCCATCAAATTATGGTCCAAAAACTGCATAATGATCCAACTGGTACATCACCCATCTGTGCCAGCAGAGCTCAAATTTCTCTACTTGGTCTGACAGTGTAGCTGAAAGTCTATCCAGGACATAGATCTCCTTAACCAATGCCCGCCAAGCCTCCTTGGTAGGAACCTTTGTGGTACACCATAATCGGGTAATGGCTTTATGAGCATCCACTAAAAGTAATGCTACTTGCCATAAGTAACTCTGTCCAGCTGAACACCCACCAGTACTGTAAATGTCAGAATATAAACCAGTTGGAACAAATCAGGGCATTCATAAATGGCTATCAATGCCTGGGTCACTTCCCCCCAATAAGCAGCCAAAAGATCATAAGACCATAGAACATGGGTCTGGCCAGCCCATTCATACCCACAACCCCTCCAACACCAACCCATGATCTGCCCTGAATACTTAGCCAGCACTGCAGGGGTGCAGAAAAACCTAGTCCTCAGTTTCCATATATATTCTTGCCAATAGGGCGATGCATAAACCCTGTATGTATGTGGGAAGGGCAGATGCAAACCATCCCTGATTGGACACTTCCGTTTGCAAGTCCCTGGTCCACTTAACCCTGACCAAATCAGTGGAGTCCTCAGGCTTCTCCCTAAGTGCCCGACAGCTTACTAATCAGGTGTTCAGTTGAAGTCCCAAGTACATAAGATTGTATTAGGGAAATCAAGAGAGAAGATTTTTCTGCTATAATAGATAAAGCCTCTTCTGACTGACAGAGATAAGCTTTTAGTTGGCTATAACCATGAAAAAAATCCTTGAGGGAGCATATATCTAGTTTGTAAAGTAACAAATGGAAGAATACCCACAGGCCCCACAATCTGAAACACCTGCTTAACCCCGTAGCCTGAGCATCACAGAAAACCCTTATCCATGGAACTAGGTAAAAAAGTGGAATCATAGACAAATGCTCTTAAATATAGATTTTCTGCTGGGGCCAAATATATACGGTAAACACGTAACCACTGTCACAGGGGTTCCCTAGGATATAACAGAAACTTCAAAAGTGGAGTACACTGTGGGAGATTTCCAAATAGGTAACTCATAAAGTCAAACAAATCACCCCAAGTGAGTTCTATGGACTTCCAGTGAGCCATATAGTAAGGGTTGCTCCAACATAACAAGGTTTGCAGCTGAATAGCAGCGGCATACTTCTGTAGGTTTGGGAGGTTGAGGCTCCCCTTCTCCCGTGGTAACTGCAAAAGGGAGTATCAGATCCTAAGGGATTTCCCCTTCCAATGAAAGCAAGATATGAACTTATCCCAGGCTTGGAAACAGACCTCTGCCGGCATCAACGGGAGCATCTGGTGAAAGAAGAGAATATAGGGAAAAACATTCTGTTGAATGGTCTCAACCTTCCCCAAGAAACTCAGAGGTAGCTGAGACCACCTGGAGAGATCCTCTGTCAACTGCTGGATTCATGGTTCCAAATTAAGTAATTCAACATGTATGTGGTTTTTGGTGAGTTTAATCCCCAAGTAAAGCATGGCTTGTTTTTGCCATTTAAAAGGGAACCATCTCTTCAGACAATCTGGGGGGACATAATTATAGAGAAGAACACCTGTCTTTTGTTCATTCTCCTTGTATCCAGACAACTCTCCAAACAGAGTAAGCTGACCCCAAACCTCAGGAATTGAGAGCTCCAGAGAGGTCACTGTAAGCAAAATATCATCAGCAAACAATTAAATTTTGTGCATATGAGCCCCCATTGGAATTCCCTCCATCCTCGGATTGGACCATATGGCCACTGCCAAAGGCTCCAAATAAAGAGCAAATAGCAGTGGAGATAGGGGGCAATCCTGCTGGGTCCCTTGCGAGAGAGAGAGAGAGAGCAAAGGGGTCAGACACAGAGCCATCCAGCTTCAAATAAGCTTGAAGGGAGCCATAAATATTTTGGAGCTGCTGAATCAGCTTATCTGGAAAGCCAAAATGTGACAGGGTCGCCCAGAGAAAAGACCAAGCAACCCTGTCAAAAGCTTTCTCCTCATCCAAACCTAAAAGAACCAAAAGGATTTTTTGGGAATGAGCATAATCTACCAGCAGGTAGGTACGCCTAACCATGCCTTGAGCCTGCCGGGACTTAATAAAACCTACATAATCAGGGTCTATGATAAAAGGGAGCAGATTTTCCATTCTGGATGCCAATACAGACATAAAGATTTTATAGTTGTAATTAAGCATCGAGATTGGGCGGTAAGATGTGGGGTACCTTGGATCTTTCTGCAGCTTAGGGATAGCGGCAATGACTGCAGATCACCAGGAGGGAGGAGGAGGAGGGTCACCGTTCTGAACCAAGTGGTAAGTCGACAACAGGGGCAGAAATAATAAATCCTTAAAGTATTTGTAAAACTCATAAGCGTAGCCATCTGGCCCAGGAGATTTAAGAGTTTTGGCCTTGGTTAACACCCTATCAATCTCCATTCTGGAAATTGGGGCTAGAAGAGCTTGGGCTTGAAGTGGGATTATTTTAGATAAAGACAGGGCCTGTAAATATGTCTCTATCTGCGATTGAGATGGACTTGATTCTGTCGTATATAATTTGCTATAACAATCAGTCAAGGTATTTCTAATCTCCTGAGGCTTTGTAAGCAAAACCCCAGTCTGAGGATCATACATGCTGGTCACATACGCCTTTGTCTTACGCTCCTTAAGCCTATGAGCTAAATTCCTCATGCCCCGGGGTCCCCCTTCATGATAAATATGCTTGAGATAAAACAATTGCTTCTCAGTTTTCTGATCAAGCAACTTTTGAAGCTTTTGCTTAACCATCTGAAACCTACTCTGTAGTGTCTGATCTCCCTGCTGCATGAGCTGCTGCAATGTTCGAAGTTCCTCCTGTGGTGCCTTAAAGGAAGCCTCCCTCTCCTTCTTCTGTGCTGAATAATGAATAGTGTAGCCCCCTAAGTACCACCTTCAAGGTGTCCAACAAAATTGTTGGCAACACCAATAACTGAGAGTTTTCAGAAAGCGTTTGGGGGATGGCCTCCCTCACCAATTGTTTAAATGCACGGTCTCTAAGGTGGATAAGATTAAGGCACCAGTGGGATACTTTAACACCCACCTCCAACACCAGTCTGGAATAAACCGGTGCACAATCAGATAGAAGGGTTGCCCCATGCCAGACATCACAGAGGGTATCTAAATGCTCTGCTGTAATAAAGAAATAATCTAGTCAAGAGGAAACCCCCATATGTGCAGTCGTGTAGGTGAATCCTCGGGTCGTAGGGAAGCAATGCCTTCAAGTGTATAACAGACTCAAGGACAAAAGAGTTTGTCTGATATATTTTTGTAAAGGGCTAATCCTTTGGGCCAGGGGCACAGAGGCATCCAAAGAAGGGGTAAGGGTCACTTTCAAATCTCCACCATTTAAAGTTGACCATGCAAAACACGTAATAGCTATGGAAAAAACTGGGCAGCCACGGAGTTTAGAGATACTGGAGGAAAATATATTGATGCCAGGGTAACTGGAGGAGTGCAAAGCATTCCAAAGACAATGGTAAACCTACCCCCCAAATCCAAAACCTTCTTTCATACCTCAGACGGTACCCCAAGGGAATCAAAACTGCCACCTGTCGCTGTCTACCCGACTTATATGAAGCCGCTGCTACCACTCAAAACCATATCTTTGAAATCTGGAATGCTCCTCAGGTGACAAATGCATCTCCTGAAGAAATATGATGTCCATCTTGTCTTTCCTTATAAATTGCAAGAGTCTAGAATGCTTAACAGGATTATGAATCCTATTCATATGTAAAGACATTCTTAAGGATTGCTTAGTCATAATCAAGGAAAACACTGCATAAGTGATTATCTAAAACCCCTCATGGTTTGAAGAAAATCTGGACTGAGGTAAAAAATAGGAAAGAATACTATCCCAGGTGCAAAACATAAAATACCTTAATAATACCCAGAGATAAATAAAAGGTAACAAGTCAAGTTCTGGAGAACCATATAAATAGTAATACACAATCCAATGGATAAATAAAAATGTGGAAAACATACATAAATAATAATAGCCAAATGGCCATCATCTACACAACATAGAGCTAAATATCAGGATTAACACACTAAAAGATAAATCTCCCCCCAAAAAACAAACCCCCCAAATCAGTGAATCCCCATAAACATTATAACAAACCATCAACAAGAAATAATAAAGAAAACATTGCATAGAAGACGAATCCCAATTAAAAACCCCAGACATCAGCCAAGAAAAAAATGCCTGAAAATAGGCCAAAAAAGAACCCCGAAACCCCTGGGTGCCCCACATGTGCAAAGCCCCAACCTGACCACCAAACAAGAAATCCCCTTGACAAAAACCCACAGGGGAATGCATTCACAAAACAGATAAATCAACCAGGAAGAAGTCCTGGGCATGAGTTCTCAACTACCCTGCAATACCAAACATGAAAAAGGTAAACCCCATCCCACTAGGATTTGGAATGCCAGGAGTGGGAAAGTATCTAACAAGTCAGGGTCTGGGGTCCAAAACAAAAAAAGCTCCCTTAGAGAATACCCCAACCAACAACAACCCACCCGTTATAAAAAAACTGTGGGCAAAAAACAGATTTGGCTAACAGAGCCAGGAATAATAAACAAAGGCATAACAAAGGGCATAGTACACAATCAAATGACTCCCTAGGTAGGGAGGCAAAAACTGGGTGTCCTATATGAGAGCTAAAACCCACTCCCCAGGAAGTAAAGCCACAAAACAGTCATGGGCCCTCTTCACCACCCGCACAACCAGACATGATGGCAGAACAAGCCAGACTAGTGGGGCAAAAAGCCACCAGAAAAATCCTGGGGTCAGTCCCTCAGCCCCACCTAGTCCTTTCTGGTAGGTGTAGATAGAACGCACCATAAGTCAGGCAACCCCCATAGACAGGCTAAAAGACAAAGAAATAGAAAACCAGCCCACAAACTCAGAACACCGTTATCCTACTCCCCACCCAACGTCCCAGAGGTGGAATCGCCAATAGAATAATAAAAATAATCGCAATCAAAGAGAAAGCCCTTCAAATAAACTAGCACCCCTCACAGTCTAAACTGATACTAATGTCATTAATGACCCCCTTTTCCTCAACCAACCCTAATAACCCCAGGTATCAAAATTCCCCCCATTCAGTATGTTGCCCCAAGCAAACTAGACAATGCACAGAAATACAGTGCTGTATACATTACATATCATATTACACAGAGGTTAAAACTTGGGTTGATATGGTAAATAATGCCCCTTCCCCCCTTTTAAGCTAGAGCCCTTCCTCCCCAAAACCATCCATTCCTTAATTGTTATTTGGAGTACCATAAAAATACACCAAACAGTAAAATCACCAGTTTTGAGAACAACAAAAAGACAGCAGAGCAAGCAGAAAAAAAGAGGAAAGAAAGAAAGGAAGACATACAGCAGAGTGTAGCTCTCCAGAAAATCCACACAACGGAGCCAGAGGCCATTGAATTGGCACACAAACACAGTAAAAAGAGAAAGCTGTGTTAAAAAGCAAAGAACCTTCCAGTGCAATATTGCACTTAAAGATTTAAATCACATATCACAGCCTGTGTTGTAGCTCACGTTAATACAGCGTGTCACCAAAAAAACAAAACAAAAAAAAAAAAAACAGGTACAGGAATAAAAAGAAAAGTGAATTGGGGAAGAAGCTAGAAGAGTACAAAAAGAAATTTCGATAAAGGAATAAGAGCAATCACAGAAAACAAGAAAAACGAACAGACCAATAGAAAGTAGAAAGGGGTGGTTAGGGGGAATAGGTAACAACCAAAACAGAGAGACTCCAGAAGGAAATGAAAGTCAGAGTACAGTTTCCAATGAAGAATTAAAATGAGGATCAGAGAGTAAGAAACCAACCGCTTTCCTCAGTCTGAAACGGAAGGAGAAACGGCCGACAGACAAGATTAGGAAAGATTTAATAAATAACAGCCCAGATACTCCAGTCAACCAACCAAAAAAAAAAAAAAAAAGGAAAAAACTGACTACAGTGGAGTAAATAAAGAAGGGAAAAGATTTAATAATAGGGAGAAAGGCAGCAAAGAGTGAGCAAGGAAATGAGGATCAGTAACACCCCCAATTACCAACAGTCTGTGTTGGAGGAAAAGGTAAAAAAACCTTGCAGAGGTTTACTCCGAGGAGAAGCCTCTGGGAACTAGACTTTTAAGGTGAATCCGGAGGAGTCTTTAATTAAATTCAGACTGGTTCCTCATGACATAAAGATTGTAAAAGGGCTCAGATCTCTGCCAAAGATTTCTCTTGCTTTCTTCTCTTTCCACATGGGGAGATCCGATGCCATTGGTCCCTCTGCAGAGCGCGCTTCTCCCTGGCTGCCTCTGTTTCCATTTGCTCCTCTGCAAAAATCAACTTTCTAGCCTTTAATTCCAGAAAAGCAGCCTCCAGCGACTCAAAAACTCATGCACCATCCTAAAAAAATACTCTCAAACAAGCTCAGTATGGCGTTACAAGCTTATTATTATTCCGTTTCAAAAACTGCAATATTGGCGCATAGACTCTTCTTTGGGACAGGACTTGCGGTGAATAATCATTATCAAAATAGATTCTCCTATGCTGAAAATGAAGAAGACCCTTCTGCCAGAGTCTGGTTAGGATATCCTGTTTGACTGAGAAATTCAGCAATCGGGCCACAATAGAGCGAGGTGGGGATTCTGGCGAGGTGGGCTGAGGTAGCAACAATCGATGCGCCCGTTCAGTTTCAATTGGGTGAAGTTTAGAAACATCCACTAAGAAAGCAAACAACTCATGGAGAAATGGGATCATCCCCTTACTCTCAACACCCTCTAGGATCCCTTAGACATGTATGTTATTGCAGCGGGACCGGTTTTCCAAGTCCTCACACCGGTCCTGCAAAGCTTGCTGTTCTTGCATAGACTTAACCACCAGCCATTCCAAGTGATCCACTCTTCGGTCCATGCAGGTGCCTGACATCACCGGCTGTCTGCCATGCTATTGGTTGGTTGTAATCATGTGATACCTGGTCAGTCATCCCAGCAATGGCACTACTCATGGCAGCTCTCCTCCCTCAATGCAGCAATGCCATCCCTCTCCCTCACAATACAAGCCTCAAACACATTCAGAAATGCAAACAGAAATGCCCCATGAACCTGCAGCACAGTGGCTGTGCTGATGCTCCTGTGAGCTGCTTTAACTCTCCATTCTCCTTGTGGAGAGAAATGGGCAGCAAGCACCACACTATAGTTGTTTTAAATTTCCAGGCTACAGCCATGCTATTGGCCTGCTATAGCCACATGGCCAACCATCCCAGCAATGGCAACACTCGTGGCTGCCTTCACAGAAACAGAATTTGCAGGCAGATAAGGACCTCTTGGCCCACCTAGTCTATCTATTTTTCCCTGGCCTTAGTATCAATGCAGATCCTGTTTTTAATCACCAGCCCATTCAGCCCTCACTTCCCTCCCATATAATTCCCTTATGCCTATCCCATGCATTCTTGAACACCACCACCACTGTTTTCTCCCCACTATCTCTGCTGGATGACTGTTCCAGGAATCCACCACTCTTTCTGTGAAGAAACACTTCTTCACATCTCTCCTGACTCTACCCTTCTTCAGCTTCTTATCATACCCACTTGTCCTTGAGTGCCTTTTTTTTTAAATGTTTCCTTCTTGTACCTTGTTTACACCTGTGAGGTATTTAAAAGTCTCTGCCATATTCCAGTGTGTACATATGTAGTAAATTTAATCTCTCCTCATAGGGCTTCTGATGCAGACCCTGCACCATTTTAGTAGTGCTCCTCTGGACTGCTTCCACGCTGTCTATGTTCTTTCTGAGATGTTGTCTCCAGAACTAGACACAGTACTCTAGGTGGGGTCTTACCAGTGATCTATACAGAGCTTAAGCTTTTGTCTTGCCTGTCCCCAGGACCGCCCTCCGATTTAGCTCTCTCGCAGCTGCTGTGGGGCACTTAAATCCCTACCTAATCCTTTTCTTTCCCTTTCAGTGCCTCGCCCCTGAATTAGGTACCCTGCTGCCTGTGGCCGGCTCTGCAAGAGCTGCCGGCCTCGCCAACCTCAGAAGCCTGCAGCCCACCCACCCAGACCTTGGTAAGTGAGCTACCACTCCAGGGAACCACTGTTCAATCCCAATTGCCCGATGAAGCTAGGACTCGGCTTGCCATTGGACAGCTGCTGCTCTCTGCTGCTCCGTTATTGGTCCACCTTTCTCTTCTTTCTGTGATAATGTTTGAGCATCACTCCAGTGCCCATTTTGAATGCTAGAGACCTAAATTTTCTTCCACCCACTCCTGACCTTAATTAAATACACTTAAGCCCCTCCCAGATCCCTCCCTAGCAAGCCCATTGGCTGATAACCAATCCCTCCATAGTAAGTTCACTGACTGCTAACATCTGAAACAGCCAATAGAGACCTAAAAGACTACCAACACTGTCCTTCCCCACTGTGGATGCATAACATGCTGACCACATTGAACAGGGCTGACCTGGTTGGAAATGATTGCCAACCAATAAGACTGTGGATTACACTACTGCCCACAATTTTCTGGGTAGTCCTTTCTCCATCCTAACATCACCAGGATGCAGACCCTCATAAAAATGCTGCTTTTACTGTATTTCCTTACTGCCTATTTTGGAGCTGTCAGGCGCACAAAGAATACCTCACTCCAGCTCCATCGTGTGCACACAGGAGCCCCCCCTGCATCAAAACTTCACCTCAAGTGGAACATCTACAGTACCCCACCAGCCTATTGCATCAAAACAGCCACAGACCTTTGAAATGCTGACACCACACTATCTCCCAGTAGCTGCCCTACTCTACAGTTGCACCCACCTACCCCCTACCACTGACCCAAAGCAACCTAAAACAAAGGCCATAGGCTCTAACTGGGAACCTGATCCCGTTTCCCACACAAGATGATCCTGATAATGCTACTAATATCAGAAAATGTGAACCCGAATCCAGGACTCCAGTTTGTAAACAAGCAGATGAAATATGGCCAACTTAAGATTGTCTCACTAAACATAGGCAGCCCTCTGCCCAAGCTGCCTCAATTCCATGCCTGGGCAGAGGTAATCAAACTGGACATTATCGCACTAACCCAGACATGGCTCTCACCAAAGGTCAGTGATACGATAGTTGCTCTATATGGTTACATCACTTTCCACCAAGACCAGCTACCCAAGTGGGGTTGGGGGGTGGCTGCTTGGTATACCGCTGGAGCAATATCAGAGGACAACTACTACCAAGCAGCTAGAATGCTTACGAAGCCCAGATACTAACCATTAAGCTCAGCATAGGATGGCAAAATAAAGTACTATTACTCTTTACCATCTACATACCCCCAGGCAAACACACCACCAGGCTTGAGCAGTTCATAAGCAACCAGGAACAGCTCAAGCATAAGTGGGAGCAAGTCATCAATGAGGGAGCCTGTGAGCCATGGGCTAGCTGAGCCTCTAACCCTGTTAGTCCTAAAGGGCACAAAGACATTGCAGGCCTCAGGGAATTTCAATACAAATTGGCAATCCCTGGATGACTCTGCAGCCAGGGACCAGATATCTGTCCTATATCTGACTCAGATGATAACACAGGCAACCAGATATAACTATAAAATGGGCACAAGTACACTCATAGATTGGCTCCTCACCTCATGCCCTGAGCACATCACTGAGGTGTCAGTCCTACCCGACTCCCTCAGTGATCACTCCCCGGTCTTGTGCACCTGGACAAACACATTCACTAAGTGTCCTCCAATGGTCAAGAGAAATCACACGCTCAGAGAAGGGCAGCTTGACACCTTCAAACAACATCTGAGGCTCACTGACTGGTCACCACTAGATACTGCTGTGGACAGCAACCAGGCCCTTGAATACTTCCTACAGGCTTTCACTAAGGCCTGCGATGTCTTTGCACCCTTTAGGACTAACAAGGTTAGAGGCTCAGCTAGCCCATGGCTCACAGGCTCCCTCATTGAACTCATGCACCTGAGGGACAACCTATGGCACAAGGTCAAGGCAACAAGGGCTCAGGGAGACCTAACTGCCTATAGAGCTACACAAAATAAGTGCACAAAGCTTATTCAGCTTGCCAAGGCCTCCTATTACAAAGACCTCCTGACCAGAAATTGAGGCCATGGCAAGGAACTTTGGGATTCTGTGAAATCCCTCACTGGAAAGACATCCAGAGCACCACCGAACCTCATTATAACAGGCTCAGAGACCCTCCAGGAGCTGAGGGATATTGCAAATACTGTCAACCAAGTGTTCCCCGACCTATGCTCTGTATTCCCTTGTGACTACCTCACACAGGCATCACCAGGTGTTCTCCCCGAAGCAGCCAAATAAGCTCCCTGTAGCAATGGAGCCCCTCCTTTCTATTTCAGACTGGTCACCCAGTCAGAGACCATCAGGTACATAAAGCGGGTTCTAGGAAAGACTAGGAAGGGGAATGACCAAGTGGACATGAAGATGATAGCCCTCGCCCTCAACCAACTTGCTGACCCTCTCTCAAAAATCTTTAATGTCTCACTTAGAAATGGTATGTTCCCCAACAAGTGGAAGGCGGCACTTGTCACCCCAGTTTTTAAATTGGGGGACAGAACAAACCTCTCTAATTAAAGACTGATCTCCATTCTAGCCCCCCTTTCCAAAGCTCTGGAGCAAGTGGTCGCAGATCAACTCACTGAATATCTGGACAAAAATAACCTCTGTAACCAATAGCACAGGTTTTGGAAAAAAACACTCAACTAACGCTGTGCTTATAGATTACACCTCTCAGATTTATAATGCCCTTGACAATGGTCTTGTAGTGGGTTCTATCTTTATCGATCTCACTAAGGCATTTGATACTGTTAATCACCACCTGCTACTAAATTGCCTCTCATCTACTGGCCTATCCAGTTATCTCTCACACAGAACACAATGTGTGAGAATTAGCGGCCAGATCTCTGAACATAGAGAAGTGAACCTTGGCGTCCCCAAGGGACTATCCTTGGGACACTCTTCTTTAGTTTATTCATCAACAACCTACCCTTCAACTGCCCTGCACACTCAGTACTATATGCTGATGATGCGGTCATCTCTGTATCCTGCAAACAGCTGACCGCAATCATCGCCGAGCTGCAAGATGACTTCCATGGACTTGAGCAATGGTTCGCTAAAACAAACTGCTGCTCAATTATAAAAGATGAAGAGCATGCTCTTTACTATCCCTCAGAGCAAAAAAAAAGTTTGTCCCACTCATGATTCATAGCTCCAAGGGGGACACTCTGGAACAAGTATCCACCTTCAAATATCTAGGTGTCCACCTAGACGACACCCTCACCTTCTCTAAGCACAATGACCACGTGGTCAAAATAGCTAACACAAAACTGGGCATCCTGCATCACCACAGACAGGCCATGACCCCGGATGCCTTAAAGCTAGTTACACACAGCTCAATTTTACCCACCATGGATTATGGCCTAGTTATCTATGGCGCTAACACATACATCGCATTAAAAAGGATCAAGACACTACTCAACAAGACGTGCCGTTTGGTCCTGGGGCAGACCATCTCACCCATACCTGCACCCTATACAAAGATACCGAATGGCTCCCCCTTGAATTAAAAGCCCAATACCAGATCTGCCTGTTGGTAAAAAAAATCTTTACTTGGCCAGACACCTGACTCAACTTCCTCCCTGTTCAAATATGGGCATTCCAGTGTCAACACTAGAAGCGCAGCTAAAGGTGGGCTAATAGTACCTTTCAAGCACACCACACTGGCTCAGACAGCCATCTCATATCGAGGGCCCAAATGGTTCAATGACCTGCCTTTTGCGCTCAGCAATTGTGGAAAACTCATTCAATTCAAATCTGGGCTCTGCTCGAACCGTGCACTTGAAAACGCTTGTTCTTGCAATGCGTAACTTGAGATAGCCTAAAGTTTTGCAGCTAACATGCCATCAGCTAGCTTTGGTCATCCTCTCTCCACCTTTACCACCCCCTACCTCACCTGACCTACCACCCCTGCCCTGTTCCTCCAACCCACACTTCTATGCCCTGCCATCTGACTATACCAAGACAATGCCTTCTGTGGCTGCTCCTGCTCCTCCTTCTACTCATCCTGGAGGCCTCCTCCTACCTCAATACCTGGCACTTACATAGGGGTTATACCTCACTGCTTAAGTGATGATTGCTGCATCCTACAAGTTGTAGCTCTGCATTCTTTGGAAATGTTATAGTCTCGTTCTTTGTCAACAACTGTGTTACTGCAAAAATATCATATTTGTTGATCATCCTCCTATTTGTTGTATAACCTGTGTATTGTATTGTACTGTCTCTCTGACTTGGAACCTCTGTAAACGAGCCTTGGCTCAAAGGTATTAATCTGAATCTGAAATTAATTAAATAAATACATAAATAAGAGGCAACACCACCTCCCTCTTTCTGCTGGTGATACCCCTTCCAATGCACTCCAGCTTCCCACTTGCTCTCCCAACTGCCTTGTTGCGCTGCCTGGCCACCTTTAGGTCATCCAATATAATCACCCACAGATCTCTTTCCTACTTAGTGGTCATCAATACCACCCCACCCATTCTGTACTCCATCCCTTGGTTTCTGTGCCCAAAGTGCATTTTTTTGAACTTTTTCTCATTGAAACCCAGCTGCCATACCCTTGACCTCTCCTCGAGTTTTTACAGGTCACTGCTCATCCATTTCACTCCCCTGCAGTGGCCACCCTATTACAGAGTTTGGTGTCATCTGCAAAGAGGCAGACCTTACCTTGTAGCTCCTCTGCAATGTCTCTTATAAAGACATTTAAGAGGATTGGTCCCACCACTGATCCCTGAGGCACCCTTCTGGATACCCTCCTTTCCTCTAAGTGAACTCTGTTTACCACCAGCCCCTGCTGCCCATCCCTTAACCAATTTCTTATCCAATTTACCACCTTTGAACCCACTCCTAAGCTATTCTGCTTGCTTTCTAGTCACCTGTGTGGAACAGTTTTGAACTCCTTACTGAAATATACAGTAGGTAGGCTATGTCCACCACTCCACCCTGTCCTAGTTCCTTGGTCACCCAGTCAAAGAACTCATTCAGATTTGTTTGACATGACCTCCCCACACACAATGAATCCATGCTGCCTCAGGTCTTGTAACCCACTGGATTCAAGATATTCCATAATCCTTTCTTTCAGCAGTGATTCTGTAAATTTCCCACCACCGAAGTAAGGCTGACTGGCCTATAATTGCCCACCTCTTCCCTGCTACCACTGTTCTGAAGTGGGCTTCATCTGTTCTCCTCCATTCCTCCAGGATTGCTTCTGTTTCTAGTGAGCTGGTAAATAGGGCTATCAGAGGTGCAGCCAGCACCTTCCTGAGCTTCCTCAGTACCCTTGGGTGGACCCCGTCTGTCTCCATTACTTTGTCAGATTTGAGGGTCCCTTCAGGATTCTCTCCTCTGAAAATTGACTAGTGTCCACCTCCCTTCCTCCAATGCTCCTGTTACATTTTTGTGGCTCCTCCCCTCTCTTTGCTCTTTGAACACTGAACAAAAGTATTTGCTCAGGATATCTGCCTTTTGTTGTCCCCCTCTGCACAGTCAACCCCTTCCCTTCTTAACCTTACAATTTCATCCCTGGTCTTCGTTTTTTTTGCTTAAATACCTACGAAGTATCTTGTCCCATTTTGTTACTGCCTTGTCTATTCTCTCTTCAGTTTGCACCTTTGTGTTCCTTACTACTGTCCATGCTTCCCTTTGTTTCCTTTGATATACCTCCCTGCCCTCCTCCCTCTGGGTCTCTTTATACCTTCTGAATGTTATGCTCTTAGCATTTACTTTTTCTGCCACCTCTTTTGAGAACCATAGCAGTCTCTTTTTCCTCTCTCTTTTTTTTTTGCTACCTTGCTTGACACAGAGGTTTGTTTCCTTCACTGTCGCCCTTTTTAGTGTCTTCCACTGTTCCTTCACCCCACCCAGTTCATCCCCCCCACCAGGTCATCCCTGAGGCAGTCAACCATCTTTTTAAAATCTGCCCTCCTGAAGTCCAGGACCTTTGCCTTTGTGTGGCTCAATTCTGCAGCCGTCCATATATTGAATCACACTATATGGTGATCTCTGGCCCCAGATGGCCTCCCACCTTGACATCTGCAACACTGTCCCTGTTGCCGAATACCAGGTCCAGTATTGCCCTGCCATGAGTGGGTTCACTAACTAGTTGCTTGAGGAACGCCCCCTGAAGGGAGTCCAAGATTTTCCTGCTGGGAGGCTTCAGTCTATATCCAGCAGACTGAAGTCCCCCACCAGCAGCACCTCCCCCTTTTCTGCCATCTTGCCAATGGCTTCCATCAGTACCTTATCTAACTCCTGCCCCTATGCTGGAGGTCTGTGGATCATATCAGTGTGGACAGAAGCTGCATTCCCCATCTCTAGGATGACCCACAGTACCTCTGCCCCTGTATTCCTTATATCTCTGTTGCCTTCATGCCCTCCCTCACATAAAGTACCACAGCCCCTCCTTTCCTTCCTACCTTGTCCTCCCTGAACAGAGTATCTGGTATGGCCATGTCCCAGTCATGGTTTTTCAGTGCACCATGACTCGGTAATGCTGCAATATCCAGGTCAGCCTCTGCCATTGTGGCCTCTAGGTCCAGAATCTTAGTTCCTAGACTTCTAGCACACACATACATGGCTTTCCAGGTTTTGGTACCACTCTGTTTGTTGTCACCCTTTTTCCTTTTTGCTTTTCCTCTTCACCCCTATCTTTAATGTAGCCACTCCCATCCTGCTTCATTTCTTCCATGTTGTTTCCTGTATTAATTTGCATCCTGGAGGATTCCACTCCTCTCAGGTTCTCCCTGCTCTCTACTTCAGCGTATGGGGGGCAGTTTCTGCCTCCCCAACCTCTTCTGCCATCCCCCCCTCAGCCAGATTAAATGTTCATCAAAGTAACATTTAAACCATTTGCTGAGGACTATGGTTCCCCTCTTGGATGGATGAAAGCCATCACCCCTGTATATGCCCTTATCCACCCAGGTAGGTCCCCAGTCCCCAATGTAGCTGAACTCCTCTTCTTTGCAACATTCCTTCAGCTATGAGTTGAAGCTCTAGGTGTGGAGATCCCTCTCCTCCCCCGTGTCATAGACAGGCAGCATCTTAGTGAAATCCGCTGAGCATGCTATCTGTCCAAGTCCCTTCCCCAGCTCCCTAAACTCCCTCTGCACTATCCCAGCTCCATCCCCAGCTGGATAATTAGTCCCCAGGAGGACAATGACATCCAGCTCTGCCTCCTGTCCTGCTGCCATAGTGATCCTTTGGATCCACTTTCCATCCCTCCGAGCCATGGTGCCATGTAAGCACCTAACCTCCTTCTCCCTCCCTTTCCTATTCCCAAATCTATCCCCTTCACAATTGGGGACCCCCCAGAAGTTGCTTCCTCCTCCTCTGGGATCCTCTTGCATTCTCCTTAGGGTCTCCGCTACGGAGGATCCCTACATCCTCCCTGGCCTCAATCACAGGTGCCTCTTCCTGGCAGTCCCATTTTGCCAGAGCAGTGTAGGCATTGAATAGAGGTAGCGGCTAAGGAATGCACCTTTGACTCCCACTCCTACCCTTCCTGAGTCCACTACTGTACAGCCGTTCCTCATCCCTGGCATTCTCTTAAGCAATGGTGGCAGACTTGGTGGCCCCTGGGTTGGGGAAGATGTCACCTGAATACCATCCATCTTGACCTGAAGTCTAGTGCCCTGCTCCTTCAACCCAGAGAGGTGTGTGCAGATGGGGCAGCATTGCAGTCTCCAGAAGGTGTCTCTGAGAACTGCAGCCAAACAGTCCGTGCACTGCACTGCACTGCACAACTCCCAGCATTCCCAACTTCTATTCTCCCAGTGTTATCTGGAAATATTTTGTACCCTTACCCCTGATAGGTGTTTCTAGTTTTCTCCTTTTGTTTGTTTGCTTCTATTTGTGTTCCCCCGTGCCATGTTTAAATCTATTTATATTCCTACCCTAGATAGGGTGTTGTTCCCAGTCCCTCTTTTGGCCTTTTACTTTCCACCCTTCCCAGCAGTGACTGTTACACAGTAATGAATAGGTGCCTTAACCCTGCTTCCCTGCTTCCTTCTGCTGATGCCTACCGATGCCTTAGATGCCAATCATGTGTTCCACTCCTTCGCTGTTCCACTGGGACATGAATGTGATGGACACATTAGAGTGAAAGTACTTTCATAGTGTTCTTGTAAGAAGGCAGTAAGTCTCTGTCAGCTCCACCCCCAGTAACATACCTGATTCACAGGGCTTCCTGAATCTACTCACCCCAAGATTAGGACCCTGAGTTGGTTTCCCCCCACACCACCTGCTACAATTTAAAACCCAAGTTTTAAAGTGCCCCAAACACTGGCTTCAAAGTTTCGAAGTACCCCAAACATTACCTACAAATTTCTTCATTTTTCCCTGGTTACTTTGCTACTTTCAGTATGAAGAGAAATATAAAAAAATATTAATATAGCTTTAAGATAAAGATAGTTGCTTTTACTCCACTCTGTCAGCAAAGTCTAGTCTTTCCCCCATCTCCTCCTTTAGTGCAAGCAGTGACATCCCTCTCCATCACAATACGTTCTGCAATACGAAAAGACCCCCTTCCCATGAACCTGCAGAACAATGTCTGCTCTGACACTCCAGTCAGCTGCTTCAGCTCTCCATTCTCCCTGTGGAGAGAAATGGGCAGCAAACACCATTGTGTAATGGCTTTAAATATCTGGACTACAGCCGTGCTCTTGGCCAGCTATAGTCACATGGTATCCGGTCAGCTCTCTCAGCAATGGCACCACTTGTGGCTGCCTTCCTCCCTCTCTCTCTCTCTTCTTCTTCAGTGCAAGCAACGCCCTCCACTTCTGCTCACCGCACAAGCCCCAACAAGCTCCAGGCGCTCTGTGAAGAGAAATACTAAGTAATGTACATTTAGTGTCTTGTATATCCCCCGTCATCAATACATACCTTCCTTCTGATGGGGAATGGAGCCAGTATTCGCATTGGTGGGATCTACACACCTCCAGCACAGGGAAGGGGGGAGTTGGATATGGTTCTGGGGGAAGCCATCCAAAAGATGGCAAATAAGGGGAAGTGCTGCTGGTGGGAGACTTCAATGTGCCGGATGTAGATTGGAGCATCCTAGTTGCAGCTAAAAATAGGAACAAGGGCATCCTGGACTCCATGCAGGGGACATTTCTCAGGAAACTATTTAGGGAGTTCACTTGAGAGGTCACGGGGACAGTGTTGCAGACATCACGTTCGGTGGCCACCTATTTATTTATTTAGTTATTTATTTATTATGTGTTAGCTTTTGTTTACCAGGTAGGCACACTAGACAAGGAAATGCCTATTTTCAGGTGTGACCTAGGGACCAGTGATGGCCATACTGTGTGTTTCAATATAAAGACTGGGGCAGAATTGAGCCACACAAGGATGATGGTGCTGGACTTTAGGAGGGATTATTTTAAAAAGATGGGGGAATGCCTCAGGGTTGCCCTGGCAGGGGCTGGGAGGGGAACTTGGGTGGAGTGGAGGAGCTTTGGGTGAAACTAAAAGGGGGCATAGAGAAGGCAGCAAACCTCTGCGTCAGGCTAGTAAGCAAAGCCAAAAGGAAAGAAAGGCAGCTATGGTTCCCAAAGGAGGTGGCTGGGAAAGTAAGGGAAAAAAATGTTAGCATTCAAGAGGTATAAAGAACACAGGATAGGGAGCTGTATCTGGAAAAAAAGGGGGAGGCAGGGAAATCAGCTAGGAGTGCAAAGACACAAACAGATGAAAAAATTACCCAGGTAGAAAAGAAAGGGGACAAGATATTTTTTAGGTATATAAGCGAAAAGAGAAAGACCAGGGGAGGGATTGTAGGACTGAGAAGTGTAGGGGGTATTGTGTGGAGGGGACCAAGAAAAAGCAAACATCTTGAACAAAAACTTTTGTTCAGTGTTCTCAGAAGAAGGGGAGGAGAGGGCCACAGAAAAGTGACAGGGGCATCAAAGAAAGAGAGGTGGACACTAGTACATTTACAGAGGAGAGAGTCCTGAACGAACTTTTAAATCTGAACGTGGACAGGGCAATGGGGCTAGATGGGGTCCATCCAAGGATGCTGAGGGAACTCAGAGAGGTGCTGTCTGCACCTCTGACAGTCCTGTTCAGCCTCTCACTGGAGATGGGAGAGGTTCCAGGGGACTGGTGTAGGGAAGATGTAGTTCCACTTCACAAAAGTAGTAGTAGGGAGGAGGCTGGCAACTACAGGCCAGTCAGCCTGACTTCAGTGGTGGGGAAACTATTAGAATAACTACTGAAGGAAAGGATAGTGGAATATCTTGAATCCAGTGGCTTACAGGACACAAGACAGCATGGATTCAAGAGGGGCAGGTCTTGTCAAACAAATGGGAGGTACCTAAACCAAACAAGGGAGAAACTCTGAATAGGGGGGTCAATACCAGTCCATTCACAGAAGAAAGGGTTTTGAAAGAACTCTTGAAACTGAGAGTGAACAAAGCAATGGGGCCTGATGGGATTCACCCAACACTACTAAAAGAACTAAGGGTAGAACTAGTAACACCACTGACTACTCCCTTTAACAAAATCATGGGAGGATGGAGTGGTACCTGAGGACTGGAGGAGGGCAAATGTGATTCCACTTCACAAAAGTGGGAGCAGGGCAGAGGCAGAAAACTACAGACCAGTTAGTTTGACTTCGATGGTAGGGAAAATGATGGAATCACTTCTGAAGGAAAGAATTGTTGAGTACCTAGAGGCCAGTGGGGCACAGAACCCAAGGCAGCATGGTTTTACAGCAGGAAGGTCATGTCAGACAAACCTAATAGATTTCTGTGACTGGGTGACCAAAGTAGTAGACCAGGGAGGGGCTGTGGATATGGCCTACCTAGATTTTAGCAAGGCATTTGACACAGCCTCACACAAAAGATTAATATACATGTTAGCCAGCCTTGGAGTGGGTCCCAAGGTGGTAGCCTGGATAAAAAACTGGCTGGACAACAGGACTCAAAGGGTAATAGTAAACAAAGTCCACAGTGAAGAAAGGAGGGTAACTAGCGGGGTACTTCAGGGTTCGGTACTGGGACCGGTCCTCTTTAATATCTTTATAAGTGACATTGGAGAGCACCTGGAAGGAAAGGTATGTCTCTTTGCAGATGACACAAAGAGCTGCAACAGGGTTGATACACAAGGTGGGGTGGAAAGAATGAAAAGTGACTTGGCAAGGTTGGAGGGATGGTCAAATATGTGGCAGCTCAGATTCAATGCAAAGAAGTGCAAGGTAATGCATCTAAGAAACAAAAACCCAGGGGAAGAGTACACAATGGGGGGGGGTGAGTTAATAACAACAACAAAAATCGAAAGAAATCTGGGAGTAATTATATCAGATGACCTAAAGGGGGGCAAACAATGTGAGAAGGCAATAAGGAGGGCTGGAGGATACCGGGATGCATTAGGGAGAGGCATCAACAGTAGAAAACAGGAAGTTGTTATCTGTCTGCACAGACAGTTAGTGAGACCCCATCTGGAGTACTGCGTGCAATTCTGGAGACCCTCTCTCCGCAAAGACATAGACAGAGTGGAGGCTGTTCAGAGGAGGGCAACCAAAATGGTGCAAGGCCTGCACCAGAAGACATACGAGGAGAGACTAAAGCAGCTTAATATGTATACCCTTGAGGAAAGGAGGGAGAGGAGGGACATGATAGAAACTTTCAAGTATCTCAAGGGAATTAACAAAGTACAAGAGGGCAGTATATTTCAGAAGAAGAGATGTGCAAGAACAAGGGGCACAATTTGAAGATGGGGGGACTGCTCAGAGGTAATGTTAGAAAGTATTTTTTCACAGAGAGGGTTGTGGATGCATGGAACAGCCTTCCTGAGGAGGTTGTGGAGTCAGGAACAATGGGAGAATTCAAGAATGCATGGGACAGGCATAAGGCAATTCTAGTGGGGGGTAGAAGGAAGTAAGCTGTTGATTAACTAGAATCTGCAGCTTATCCATCAGGTAGGGAAATGGGCAGACTGGCTGGGCCAAGCGGTCCTTATCTGCCGTCAAATTCTATGTCTCTATGTTAAATCTTTTAGATTTCTTTGACTGGGTGACCGGGGAATTGGATCAAGGAAGAGCACTAGATGCGGCATACCTGGATTTCAGCAAGGCCTTTGACACTGTCCCATGTAGGAGACTAGAAAGCCAGGTGGGTAGCCTAGGAGTGGGACCAAAGATAGTAAACTGGGTAAGAAACTGGCTAAAGGATAGGAGACAGAGGGTGGTGGTAAATGGGGTTCACTCCGAGAAAGGGAGGGTGACCAGTGTGGTACCTCAGGGATCTGTACTGGGACCGGTCCTCTTTATTTATTTTTTTCCTATATACATTTTTACATTTCTCACCATTTTTAGCCCATCCCCATTCTCAGCCAGGTGCATGCATGTGGAGGCATGCACATGACATGGCTCGAGACACCTCCCGCAATTTGCCGCCCTCTCCCACCTACGCTAGACACTGGACCTCCACCCAGTGGCAGCAGAACTAATGGGGGGGGCTACAACCACCCTGAGAGAGGAGAGCTGCCCTATGGCTGTTCAATCCTGCTCTCATTGCTCCATGCCAGCTCCCTGATGACCCGAGTCCATTCCAGAACCTGGGTTACTGGCATGACATGAGATAAGGTGTCCAGCACCTCAGCCCTCTGTGCCACTGGGTTGGCTGGACCGGTCCTCTTTAATGTCTTTATTAGCGACATTGCAGAGGGCTGGAGGAAAAGGTCTGCCTGTTCATGGATGACACTAAAATCTGCAACAGGGTAGACACTCCAGGGGGTATGAAAAAAATGAGAGGGGCTCTGAAAAAGTTAAGAGGAGTTGTCAAGGGTATGGCAACTGGGCTACAATGCAAGAAAGTGCAAAATCATGCACTTGGGGCACAGAAACCCAGGAAAGGAGTACAAAATGGGAGGAGTGGTATTGACAACCACCAAACAGGAAAGAGACATGGACGTTATCAAATCTAATGACCTAAAGGTGGCTAGGCAATGTGACAAGGCAGTCGGGAGCACTAGCAGGATGCTGGGGTGCATAGGGAGGTGGTGTTACCCCCTGTATAGATCACTGGTGAGACCTTACCTTGAGTACTGTGTCCAGTTCTGGAGACCTCACCTCTGGAAGGATATAGAAAGTGTGGAGGTGGTCCAGAGGAGGGCAACCAAAATAGTGCAGGGTCTGCATTGAAAGCCCTATGAGGAAAGACTGAAGGACCTTAATATGTATACATTGGAGGAACGCGGGGGGGGGCCTATGATAGAAATTTCCAAATAACTCACAGGTATAAATAAGACTCGAGGGAATAATCTTTCAGAAAAAAGATGCTCAAGGACAAAGGGTCATGCTATGAAGCTGAAGGGGGTGGACTCAGGGGAGGTGCGAAGAAACACTTCTTCATGGAGAGAGTGGTGGATGCCTGGAACAGCCTCCCAGTGGAGATGGTGGGGCAAAAACTGTAACAGGGTTCAATAAAGCATGGGATAGGCATAAGGGAACCTTAGTAATAAGATGGGGGGGGGGATAAGCCAGAGATCAAGAAGGTCTGCAGTGATACAGTAGGTAGGTAAAAATGGGGAGACTAGGTGGGCCAAAGCGGTCCTCATCTGCTGTCAAATTCTATGTTTCTATGCTTCTAATGTTCTAAGTCCTGATATACTCCATGTTCCTGCACTGAGACGGGAAGAGATAACAATTCCATTACTTCCTACTTTGCCCTGTTTTATTCTGCATGAAATCCCTTTCCAGTATCTTCTTGCCTTCCCCATATGGGTCTTCTGTATTAAAATTCTATATGCTTTCTTGTGTCTAAGCAGTTCCAAATTTTCTTTCTTTTAATAACATTATTCAGACTCTTGGCATCATATGTCAAAACTTGTCTCCTGTATCTGAGAGGAAGCCATTTAATCCCAATTTTGTAAAACATCTCATTAAAGCATTTACTCAGTTCTGATCTGCCTCCTGCACTCTGCTGGACCCAACTTCATCCTGCCACTATAGACTCAAAGAACCAGCCTCTAAAACTTGTAACAGTTAAGAACAGTCAACCCCACACGGTTAGGATCCTGAAGTAGTTGGATCCTTCTTGATACTTTTTCTTTTCAATAGCCTTTGCTTGTACATAATATCACAGTATTAAATTTGAATTGCACTAAGACAGTGTTTCTCAAATGGTGAGGCTAGCCTCCCAAGGGAAGCCCCAACCTGTTCCAGAGGAGGCGCACACAAGCTTGAAATTGTACTGTATTTTATATTTGATTTTAAACATTTTGAGTGCAGGAATAAGACAAACTGAAAGTAGATAATGGCAGTTTATTTTAACCTACCATTACCTTGCCCAATTGCTTCCTTCCACCTGCTTCCTCTAGTCTCAACATATGTCTTCACAAAGAATTACCTCACCCTTATTTGTGCCCCTGTGGCTTGTCACCATAGCAGGGTTCTATCATCATGGCTGGCTGGCAGGGCTGCTCCCAGACCTTTAAAACTGATATGAAAACTTTTCAAAGTATACAGTACCGTACTTTCTGCAGAGGGGTCACCACCAAGCATTACCCACAGAATGATCACATGTATGTATGTATGTATGTGTGTATGTGTGTAAGAATTCAGTTAGTTAGTGAGTGAGTTAACTGGTTAAATATGCACAAATTGGTGACCAAGAAAGACACACAAAACTGAAGCTTAATTTTATGTGTGATTAGGGGGAGAATATGTTGAATAAAAAGAAAATACAGTTACATGTGTTTCACTTTATTACTGGTGTCCTGTAAAAAGTACTATATTGTACTGTGTTTTTTCTATGGGGAGGCCCAAGATGATTTTCATATTTGATGGAGACTCAAGATATTTTTCCATGGCTTGGGGGAGGCTCAGTATGACCGTCTGAGAACTAATGCACTAGGATATAAGTATTTGCTTTGCAAGCACAACAATGAATACATGCAATGGCACTTTTAAAAACATTGTACTGTATATACAGCATAGCCAGCCACGATGCAGTCTAGTAACTTGCAATAAATGACATGTGACAAAATATTCCAGTAAACAAGCATTTGTTGATGCCGAATGTTTTCTTGCATGGTGTATGTGACAGGGGTGTACAGTATTGTGTCAGTTGAAAAAACAGAAAGAAATGGCTATCAATGCAACACTGGCAATGCTTTATGTTTCATCTTTCTGCCAGTCTATGTAGTCATTTAATAAATAAACATGTTAATGAACATCTGAGAGTGGTGTCTTTCCTTTTTTCTTCTCAATCAGGCTCATAATAACCCATTTAAGCACATGTTATCGAAGCTGGAGATGATAGTTTTTTCTTCAGATGCCGTCCTGGAATTGAGAGCCATTGATGTCATTCCTGGACTGACGTCAGTTGATGATGCACAGAGTCTATAGTAGCTTAAGGGCCGTCTGCTTCATGAAGTAATCATTCTTGTTTTCTGAGGAAAAGAAAAATCAGGTAATTTTTGTATCACACTATTTAGAAATGATCCCTTATATTCACAAACATTGAACAATGAATACTGTGTAAAACACGAGTCATTCATTTCAAACTGTTTTCTGCTCAAGTGATAAGTTTTCAAAAACTGAACACTAGACTCTATGTTGCTTGCTTACTATAGACAGCGAAAAGGAGCTGAATTGGGTTGGGTGGTCAGCAGGGGATAAAAACAAAACATCAGTATTAATATTCTGTCTACCAAAAAGCCCCACTAAGCAATCACTCCATGCCCTAGACCTGCAGTCATGCAATATCTTATTCAAAATAACTTGCTCACTGCAAACTTTGTTCCAGTCATGAGCACTGCCAAGCTGGCAGCTCCTCACCTGCCAATCTGAGGACATCAGGAGCAGCCCCAGGCCTTAACCCGTCCTCCATCAATGGATGCCCAGTGTCTGTTTTAGGAACAGTTGCCATTCCTTGAACAATGTACATGTTGCTGACATCAATTACGTAGCACTGACTTATGTGTATACTATATGAACCCTGCAACAGCTGCTGATCTATCTTAGCCCATTCACTGGTTCTGCAGAATGCTTGTCAGTCTGGCCAGCAGAGACTGAGATCCACTGGCCACTGGGCCACTGCTAAATTTTTTCTGAGTGGTATGCAAAACAGGGCAGAACACCACTAATTTCAAAACTACAAGCCCTGGTAACAGTGTTTTAAAGTCAGAAGGGTTTCTAGGTCCATCAGTCACCCCCCCCCAGCTCATAAGTGAGGACCAGCAAGTATGATGTGGAAACACGTTACTTTGTAGGGATTTCCAATCCACCCTACAACCGAGGGTACCCTGTGTTTCCCTCTTTAAGCAGAAATGTGTCCAGGCCTACCTTTAAGGCCTATACTATATTTATATGCTCTGTCTCTGCTGCTAGGCAATTCCATGGGTCCACCCCTCCTCTGACAGAATAAGTACTTCCTAACTGTACCCCTAAATTTACCACCTATAAGCTTTAAGGCATGCCCCTGCATCCTGCTAGAGCACCCCATACCAAAACAACTCCATCTGTTTGACCTTGCTGACACCCTTGAGTATGTGAAAGACTGAGATCATACTCCAATCCTCCCTTTCTCCAGTATGAACATTTTAAGCCCCATGGTTTCTCACTATTCCATACTGCCATCATTTTGGTGGCCCTGCGTTGTACTCTACTGCCTTCCTCAACATCCTTTTTGTCCTCAGGAACACAATACTCCAGACAGGGATTGACCAGGGCCTTGTAACGCAGCAGGATTACTTGTCATATTTTGCTGGTCACTGCTCACCTTCTCTTCCCTATGCCACCATTCTTGCAACCTTCTTGGCAGTGGTCATATACTGCACATGCTTTAGTCCTTTGCCTGTTATAATCTCCAGGTCATTTTCTTCCTCCACTGCAAAAAGAGGAGCTCCACACTATGTGCAGGTCTTACCTCTGCTTTAACTCCCAGTGTATCTCAACCTGCATTTGGCTGCACTGAATCCAAGACTCCAAGTGTCCAACCAAATGTCCAACCTGTTCTGGTCCTTCTGTAGTTTGTGGCTTTCCTCAAGGGAGTCCAACACTCATGCCAGCTTAGTGTCCTGAACAAACGTAAGCAGCCTGCTGGAAACTTCAGCTTCCAGATTGCTGATGAAGATGTTGAATAGCAGTGCCCCTCCCCAATGTGTACCTTAACCAGAAGCTCAAGAGCTTACTGAAGTCCAAACAGACTAATCTGTGACACGCCACAACACTAGCACAGTCATAGCTGCTCACAAGCAGCATACACTGTTTAGAATGCTAGCTTACAGGTAGGTCCTTTTGTCTGTATTTCCTAAACAGATGTGAGTTCAGGGAAGGGAAGCTAGTTAGTGGTTAGTTACCAAACAAAAGGTGCCTGTAGAAACACTCAGAATACCAGGAGGAAGAGTAAGCTGTGTGACCCCGATACATCCTAAGAAGACAGAATTTTAAGACAATGTTTATGATGGAAAACATCCAAGCAACAGGCTTCATGCCTCACTCAAAGAGACAGCTGCCTTCAGGCCAGAATACAGTTAGGAGAACAGGCACACAAACCCAGAGAGACAGACAGCGAGAATTCTGACACTAAGTAGTCCCTATGCCACAAAAGACTTCCTACACTGTATTGGAAAAATCTCTGTGAACCATCAATAAAAAATATTCACTTTCATATAATACCTTGTGCATGTGGACTGAATTTTCCACAGATGCAGTGGTATGGTCTCTGAAGGCGTTTCTACCTGTACCATTCGGGAACATTCCAGGACAGAATTTGTGGGATGATGCTGGGCAGCCTCAGCACTGCTGAGCCCTATCAGGGTGGGTGAACAAGAAGGAAGCATTCTGGGTAGCAGGTCAGAGAACAAAGCACAACACTACACCTACTCCTGGGTAAATCTCCCACTGGTGGCAGCAAAACAGTATGCACAAAATTCTTCATTGTGCATAAGCAGCACACTAGATCTGCTCCAATTCACCTCCCCTGGTCACCTCCTTGAAAAAGATAACACAGTAATTTAATAGTAAGTGGATCAAGTTGGTTTTGCACACACTGCCCCTCACAGTCATGTGGAGCGGGGCAAGAACCTTGGCCTCAATCAAGTTATCCATTATTCTGTCCCTGACAATTGGTTCCAGGACCATGCCCAGCACTGATGATTTCAGACTGATTAGCTTACAGTATAACTGCCCGGGTCTAACCTTACCCTCTGCTTGAAGATGGAGACGGCTCTGAACACTTTCCAGTCCACATAACACTTGCACATAGAAACATAGAAGAGTAAGACTAGAAAGAGATTATATGTCCATCAAGTCTGCCCTGAAGCCCTGCAACTGATTACTTCCTTCTAATCCCCTTATAGGTTTCCCACTGTGTTTACACCCAGCTCTAGTCCCAGCATTGATCACATCAGCTGTCAGACTATTCCACCCACCTACAGCTGGCTCTGTGAAACATAACATTGCTTATTGATTTCCTTTTTAACTGTCCTCCTTCCAGCTTTTTTAAATGTTCTCCTTCCAGCTTGAGACTGTAGATTGCACACTGTAGTAGATGAACCTTTTCGTAATCTGATCAGCTCTGTGGAGTTCATCCTATTATACCCCTGTATGTATTTGAATGTTTCTATCATACCATCCATCTCCCTTCTGTCCTCCACAGAATACTGTACATATTGAGATCCTCCAGTATCTCCTCACAGGACCTATGCTGCAGCCCATGGATCATTTTTGTTGATCTCCTCTGTATGGTTTTGAACCTGTTTCTGCCCTTCATCAGATGCAGGCTCTTGAACAACACACAGTGCTCCAGGCATGGTCAAACCCATGATTTGCACAGTAGCAGTATTACCTTCTACCTTCTGTGACTGATGAGGCCCCCTCACTATGCCTCCTAACAGAATTTATGTGATAAGGGTGAGTCCCTTATCTCACCACACACAAAGAGCAACACAAATATCGCTGAAGCAGAAGGGCAACCAAAACAAACAGTGACCGCCGCAAACAGCGACAGCCCTCATCTGGTCAAAACAAACAAAATTACTTCTTTTTTTGCTATGCCCCCCGCACCCTTGAAAATATGATCAACCTTGGGGATTTAAAAAAAAAAAAGAACATTTTATTACCTACTGTAGGACCCAAACCCAGGTCCGCTGGCTCTGTAGGTGGTAGCTCTAGCCACTACACAAATGGTCAGCTTAGCAGGGTTTGGCCACACACCTGCCTATATCCTGTCATAGCGAGTGTAGTTCACTGCTACACTCGCTATATAGTACAGGATCCTTCACTCTGTTAGAACGGTTGCCCTAAACACGAGCAGTATTACTGTATTGAGTCACTCAACAATACTCACCCATATAGGGTGCTACCCTCCTAACATCCCTTTGGTCTTCCCATATGCTTCACTGCATTGGGAAGAGGCTTTTAGACCTATTCTAATTATCACCTGCCTCCCTGCTCTCTTTCCCATTGAGCATTCCACTCTTACCGCATTAATGCAATAATCTGTACACAAATTTCTGCTACAAATGTGTATTACTTTACTTTTTTTGTCATTGCATTTCAATTGCCAAATATTAGACCACTTTTCCAGTCCCTGTGTGTCCATTTTCATGCCTCTAATTCTCCTCCTCACTGTCTGCTCTCCTGCAAGAGTTTTGTCATTTGTAAACAGACTTGCTCACCCCTGCAGTCCAACACCTCTATCACTAGTGTTGAAGAGTAGCAGACCCAGGACAGATTCCTAAGGCACCCAGCTAGCTACCTCCCTGACAGAATTTTCCATTCAAAAACCACTAAGTCCTGTCAATCTATTTCTAATCCATCTAGTTAACCCCTCCCCTATTCCTAAATTCCTCATCTTCTTTACTAGTCTCCTATTCATCATTAAATCAAATGCCTTGCTAAAATCCAGATGCAGGATGGTGACTCTCACCTCAATCCACAATTTGTGACTCAAAAGTGGAAAAAAAATCAAGTTCATTTGGCACAACCTGCCTCTTGTGAACCCATTTTGAGTCCTATTGTAAGCCCAATAACTTCTGTGAATTCAACTCTCTGATCCTTTACCTCTAGCAGCTAGTCAATTACAGATGCCTGGCTCACTGGCCTATAATTTCCCAGATCATCCCCATTCCCCACTTTTCTGTAGTACCATGCTCAGCAACCTCCAGTCCCATAGGCTTCACATCTTTGCTAGTGATTCATTAAAAGGTCTGCCAAGGCTGCTGACAAGGGGTGCCTTGGCTCCCTCAGCATCCGTGAGTGCATCCTGACTGGCCCTTGGCTTTTTAATCTCTCATCAGATACATATCCCATGTTAAACATGTGACTAGCTGTATCCCAATTTTTTTTTGCCAGGATGACTCACCATCAGCCCTCACATTGTGCTTGCAGCCAATATCGCCACAACATTGGGGCCAGACTTCACCCTGTGTTCCCTCTGGCTTACCTCAGGGCAGGGCCTCCCCCGCTATGCCATATGCCATGTCTGGTGTCCAGGAAGGAAGCCCTGGGCCAGCTACTCAGGGCAGTGGCACAAAGGGGGCGTTATGTTAGCTTGGACAGCAGGTTTTTTTGCTGTTGCGTCGGAGCTGTGAGAGGTGTGGCATGCAATGACACTGCTGCATAAACACGCCAGGCATCCAGCATGCCTCCCATTACCAGTACTGTGTCGCTGGTGACAGGACATCCTGTGGTCACTCAGGAGCCCTTGTACTGAGGACACAAGTGCCCCCTCCCTGGGAGGTGGAGAGCATGCAGTAGACACTCAATCTACCTCCCACCAGCCGGCCTTCTAGCAACCCAGGTCCACTTCTGAACCCAGGTTGCTAGCGTCGTGAGCAGTAGCTCTACCACTGAGCCGGAGGGCTGGCCTCTTATCCACAAAGTGTTATCAACTGTTTTGTAGTGGCCCTGCAGTTTCCACCATAAACACAAAACGGAAGTACTTCATAATTAACTTTCCCTTGTTCTCCTCTACACTCTCTCCATGCATTCAGTCCTGTCTCGTTTGTCTTTTTTCATGGCTAATGTACCTGCAGAAAGTTTAATCATTAAAGGGAAGAAATGTGGCAGGAGAGGTACAAAAGGCAACAGTTTCAAAGTAGGGTGAGAAGAAGGTTGGATGGGCTCCATTGGGAAATTTTCAAATTCTATGTCTGTATGCTGTTTTCTAATGTGACAAATTTTGAATGTAAGAACAAACTGCCCCATGTCAAATTTTTAAAGCTAGGATAGCTGCCCAGTTTCCAAAACTCTGATGTAGTTCTGTCCAGTTTCAGGTTCAGATATAAATGTACCATAACTGTCGGACTGAGCACAGTGTGGTATACCATTTACAGCTGTGTCTAGCAATCTGTATACAAAATTGGATGTAAAGTACCATTAAACAGCTTGAAATGCTGCAGAAAAGTCCAACTTTTAACAATAGCTCCAGTACAATAGATCTATGTCTAGACATACCAGGGCAGTTCCTGACATTGATGAGTTACATCCATTTTATGGCTTTTGGAAATCCATGTCTTTATCTGCGTGTACTTTTTCAATGTTTTCCCTGACCCCTTAATCTGTCCTTAGCTGCTTCTGTCTTTGCCTAACTAATGAGCTACTTGCCTTTTTACCTTTTCCTTATAACCCTCCTTATTGGCCTGTTGCCTTTTTGTAGCCCAGAAAGCTAATTTGTTAGTCCCGAATTGCATCCTTTGCTTGTCTGTCCAACCATATGCAGCGTCAGTTGCTCAGCAGGTAGCACACTCTCACCTCTGGAGCTGGACGATCCGAAGTTTGTGGGTTCTAGCCCCACACCTGGTATGTGGGGTAATACCTAAAACTGACACTGTAGTGTTGGGGGGGGCAGGGGTGCTGCACTGGTGAGGTGCAGTCCTTCAGATAAGACATTAAAACAAGGTCCCTTGTGCCCATCTCTGGTGACTGTCTAGGTGAAGTAAAAGATCCCATGGCACTTATCAAACAGCAGGGAAGTTCCCCTAGTGTCATGACCAACATTTCTACTGTCACTAAAACAGGTCCATGCAACCCACCTGAAAACATGTTGTAATAGCTTACTGTGCCTTTCCTGTCAAAAATTACAAACTAATGAACAGATAAATAAATACTGGTTTCCTTTGTTCTTTTGCCTTACAAACTAAATACTTTCATGGGCTGCTACTAGCCGCCAGGCTGGGTGTGCCATCAGCTGTTCTGTAGTTGCAGTCATTGTGTTTTAAAAGTTTTAATACTGTTTTAATTATCACTGTCTGTATTATCCTCAGCTTTTTTGTTTCTGCTTCAATTTTACCTATTTCTGATGTTTTGTTGATTGAATTTAGAAAACAAACAAACGAACATGCCAAATGGTTTGCCCTTTTTGTGATTTTTTTTCCTGCTCCACCCTCGCTTGCTCTATTGTTTTGTTGCCGAAATTTGGAGGCGCGCGAACCTGTTGAGCAGTTTGTTTCTTTTTTGCTCTTCTCGTCATTGCTGTGGACTCAGGAGACGTGGGGAGCTTGTGTGCATATATTTTGGAGGCTTCTTGGGTGACTCTGAAGTGAATGCTGGGGTGTCTTGGTAGGCCCTGTTAGCGCCTGTATTTGCGACGGTTCGCTGTTGTTGGGACGCAGTCTTGTTCTCCAATGCTGAATATCGTTACGCTGTGTGCATGTGGTTATTCACTCTGTTTGGACTCTGTATGGACTGAGGAAGCAGATCTGTACTAGGATTGTTTTATGGGGATCGTATGCCAGAAAGGATGTGGATTTAGGGATTCGAAAGGACATTGGACTTGGAAACCTGTTATTATATATATATTGCTGGACTTGCAGTGGTGGATTTGGGGATAACAGTAGCTTGATTTGGAGTTTGGCGGAGTAGGCCCGATCTGACTGGTGGGCTGTGCTTCGGTCTGTGGCAGCACAGGGGTCTGTGCTCTATGCACCGGGTGGTCAGTGGTTGGAGCTCTGTCCTCTAGGGATCCCCGGGGGACCTACTGGTGTTGGGTTTTGGTGGGGGTTTTGTGGTAGCTGGCATGGCCTGGTGGCGGATCCCAGATCAGATTTTTCGGGGCTCTCCCCGTCTCTAGAGCTGACTGATCCTGAAGAGGGTTATTTGGACTTCTTCTCTGATCCTGGATCATGGTCAGACTTTTATTTTGTTTTCCTGTGGGCAGTGAGAGTGCCCTAAACAGTAACTACATAGGTTCTGGCAGTGAGATTACTTTGACTCGTCTTCATTTCTGGACTACGGTCAGATTTTATTTTATCATTCTGTTGGTAGTGAGAGTTCCATAAACAGTATTTCCCTAGGCTCTGGCAGTGAGAGCACCAGAGGCCTGAGGATTGACTGATTTTATTTTTGGAGAGGATTGCTTACATTCATCTGCTCAGGGATTGTGAGCTCCTGGGAATTTTTGACAGACCTGCTGGTAGTGAGAGGACCATCGGGACTTGGCCTATCTGTTTTTCTCCTTAAAATACTCTTTTATGACTGCATTATTAGTCATCTTGCCTCCTTACACCTATTGATTTTATGTTTGTTGTTCTGTTTCATTTTATCTATTTTTAGTACAATTTTATTTTGTCCACCTCTGAAGATGTGAGAGGGTTCTGGGGTGGGGAAGTTTTGTTATTTGGTGTATTTACATTGTAGTTATTATTTTGATTTATCTTTAGGATTATGATATTAGAAATAGTTGCTTAAGGGATATTTATTTTTAGAGGTTGGGATTAGTGTGGGTCTGTTTGGTTTTAGTAAGATTGTGTATTTTACTTTAATATTTTTGTTTGTGTTAAGTATAGTATTGGGTAGTAAGAAATACTATTTGGGAAATGAATATGGGTTGCAAGCCTGTCCACGCGGTTGTGCACTAGTCACCCTCCACTGTCCATGCCCTCCACCCCTTTTACCCCCCACTTCAATTTACTACCTACCAGTGCTGTAGGGCATTGGGTATTGTGCGTAGGGGTAGGAGGGGAGCGGGGTTGATCAAACAGCGGAGGGTGAATGAGGGGGGCCACTGTATCAGGGTGGTGAGATCCAGAAGATGCCCTGGGGTGAAATGGAACCTAGAACGTAGCTTGCCATGTCTGGTGTCCATACCCAAGGGCACTACCAATCATGGTAGGTAGATGGTCCAGGTGGCCCGAGAGGTTCATCCAACCCGGGCAGTGTTATGCAATGCTCGGCCCATTAAAAACAAGACTGCTATTATTGCAGATCTTGTTGAAACGGTGGACCTAGTTTACATCACCGAGACCTGGCTAGATGAAAACTCTGGCCCCATTTTGGAGGCTGCAATTCCGGCCAGGTACTCGATGATACACCACCCGAGATTGGATCACAAGGGGGGGAGTTGCAGTTTCTTTCAGGACCGAACCCAACCTCTCGAGTGTACCAGCTGAGGAGACTGAGTCATTCGAGTGTACCATAGTGGCAGGTGTAGGTTGTTGGATCGCCCTCATCTACCGTCCACCCAGGGATGAGAAGCATTTCCTTCAGGAAGTTGCGGACTTTGTTGTTGACATGGCATTTGAGTCACCTAGGCTGAGGTCCTGGGTGACTTCAATGCCTGGGTCGATGATGAATTCTCGCAATTTGGTCAGCACTTCCTCCAGTTGATGACCTCACTGGGCCTCATACAGATAGTTACCACTGCCACTCATAAACATGGTCACTCTCTTGATTTAGTCTTCCTCCTGGGGATCGAAGCCTCCGACTTGGGGGTGGAACCAGTTGGATGGTCCAATCACTACACCGTGGGGTGTAGTTTTAGTACCCCCCTTCATAGGCCTACCCCTGTGGAGATGGTCAGGTACCGTCCTTTACGAGATAAAAGCTCTCAAGGCCTAGCGGCGGTGCTTGGCCTCTCGTCCCTCTCAGTGGCAAACAATGATCCCGAGGCTCTCATGAAGGCTTATAACTTGGCCATTTTTTTTTCATTAAGTATACTTTATTAATTTTCATAGGTACAGACATCTTACGTACAGGAGACCATACCATATTGCGTATATGTTTGTTAAACAAGTCATCCGATCTCCATACAATAATGCATGACCACATTTAGTGTCTGTAACCCCTCTTACCCCATCCACCCCTACCCTCCTCCTTCTCCCCTCCTTCCCAATCCCTAACTGCCACAGATATTATCTTGATAGTCATAAACACATATCAATGGAAAATCCTGTTAAAAGTATAGGTTGGATCATAGGGGGGCATGAGAGTTAGCCATTACTCTATTGGGTTGGATTAATAACAGGTTATAAAAAGGTCCCAAAGCTTTTTGTATTTCCCCATTCTTTGGGTTAACCCTGCAATAACCCGTTCGCCTGTAACGCAAACATAATTTCTTTATACCATTCGGTATAAGTCGGTATTAGGGTATCTACCCAATGTCTAAGTAATACTTTTTTGGCACAAACAGATATCAACGCCATATGTGCTCTTTGGGTTTTGCCATGGAGCATCGTGTAATCCCCTAAAATACATATTTCCGGGGTAAATTTGTCTGAAAGGGCTAGCAGCGGGTCCAGCCAGGACCTAATACTGTTCCATAATGCAAAGACTTGATCACATGACTATAACATATGCAACAAATCTCCCTGAGCTCGAGAATATTTTGTACAAAGATTAGACTGCAGGAAACCCATCTTAGATAATTTAACTGGGGTATAATACATGTTATGTACAATTTGGAATTGCATGTATCTATACCTGTCCCACTTAACATATCTATATAGGTGTTTCCATATTCTTGACAAACATCTAGGGGGGTAAGAAGATGGAAGAGATTGATCCCACCAATAAAATCTCTGTCCTTCCAGTCCAGCAATCGTAGTCTGTAGAAATTTGTAAGTGTATGAGATTAAGTGAGTTGACGTAGCCGACTTGAGATACGGGGTTAATACAGTTAAAAAGGGGGTAGTCCACCTCCCAGTACCAAAATACTATGTTAACATGTGACTAATCTGCAGATATTTAAAAACATGAATAGTGGACCAATGGTATTTACTATTGGCTTCCTGGAATCGCATCAGTCTCTGATTAGTAATCAGTTCCTCAACTCTTTCAATCCCCATATTGGGCCAAAAAACATTAGTCTTTATTGGTTACCAGAGATCAACAAATTGGGATAATTGAAAAGAGGTTGTGTTACATCCTTATACCCATTAGTCCTAAGTAGCGTGTTAAGTTGGTACTGTGTAGCCAAAAGAGCATCTAGCAGGGATCCCTTCAATTTGTTTGGAAGATTTTCTTATTCAGGAAGGGAAGGATTTCCGGATCCATATCATATAGTACACACAGGGATTTCTCGATTCCAAGCCAGAGAGGAAAGTACGTCGAGTCAGACATGTGCTCTGATGGGAGCATCCAGTGCCTAAGTCTAGTTAGGTGTATGGCAAGATAGTATAAATACAGATTGGGGGCCTGAAGACCACCATCATTTTTAGCTTGTGTAAGTTTACTATATCCTCTTCTTGATTTTTTCCCAGCCCACAAAAAAGCATTAATAATTTTATGTACCTGCATAAACCAAGATTTGGATAAGTCCCAATTGTACATTTGCAATGGGTATAATAAACGGGGTAACACATTCATTTTTATTATACTCATTCGACCCCAAAGCGATAAAGGTAATAAGGACCAACGCTTAATATCCTCTTGTATATGATTTAAGGTAGCGTCAAGATTAAGCTTTTTCATTATTTTAGGAGAGGGTTGAAGAAAAACTCCCAAATATTTAAACTTAGCTGGTTTCCACTGTAGGCCCAACCTAGATATTTCTGCTTTATGAAAGTATTGATTAAGAGGAAGTACTTCCGATTTATCTAGGTTCAGTTTGTAGTTGGAAATCAAACTAAACTGTGATATTAATTCAAGTGCTGCTGGGAGGGATTGTGAAGGAGATGAAATATGTAATAAAACATCATCCGCGTATACGGAAATTTTATATTCTGACGTCCCTATTGTGATCCCCGATATTAAGGGTGAAGAATTAAGTTTCCTAATAAGGGGTTCAAGAAATAAATTAAATAGATATGGCGAGAGGGGACAACCTTGACGAGTACCTTGACTCAAATTAAAAGGTGTGGAGAGTATTCCATTACAGTGAACTCTTGTGGAGGGAGAAAAGTACAATATTTTAACCCACGTGAGAAATTCTGGTGGGATACCATATCTGGGAAGTAGGGAAAACAGGTATTCCCAGGAGACTCTGTCAAAAGCCTTTTCTGCATCCAAGAAAACTAAAGCTGCCGGCGTAGGCGAATCCTTGGAGACAGAAAATAAGTATGCCAACTTCCTGAGATGGTCTGATGAAAGTCGTCCCTTGACCAATCCTACTTGTTCTGCACTAATTAAAGAGTTACAAACCCGACCCAACCTCATAGCCAAAATCTCGGCCAAGATTTTCAGGTCCACGTTAATGAGTGAAATAGGCCTATAATTATGTACGACTGAGGGATCCTTTCCCAATTTGGGTAGTACTATAATGATTGCTTGAGTTAAGGATTTGTCTGAAATACCATACTCATAAAAATATTGAAAGGTGTTTAAAAGAATAGACGCTAGTGTATCTTTTAGGGCCTTATAAAAATTAGATGTAAACCCATCTGGACCAGGGGATTTGTCCAGTGTAAGCGAATCAATAGCCTCTAGTACCTCTTTTATTTCTATTGGAGCTTTATGTACAGAGGATTGTGCCTCCGTAAGTGTAGGCAATTTAACAACTTTGACGTATGAATCCAACATTTGTTGGGAAAAAGAAAAATTAGTAGGAGTATACAACTTCTCATAATAAAGTTTAAAGTTTTCACAAATGTCTTGGGGTGAAGTCAGAACTGTACCAGTAGGTGATTGAAGGGGGGTCACTATTCTATCAACAACCTGAGCTCTTATTCTAAGTGCCAATAGTTTTCCTGCTCTCTCCCCCTGATCAAAATAAGTTATTTTAGATTTGAACATAAGAAATTCTGCCTTTTCGGCCAGCAGGTGATTGTACTGGGCTCGAAGGGATTCAGCTTTTTCCCAATCCACATCAGGGGACAGAGCTGAAAGATTCACTTCCACCAATGTAATCTGATCGATTAAAGAGGAAAGGGCTTGATCTCTCTACTTTTTGCGTTTGACAGCCAAATGTATTAGCTCTCCCCTTAAAGCGCATTTGAGTGCACACTATAAAGATATCTCTTCTGGGCATTGATAAAGAGTTATCTGCTATGAAATTGGAAATGAAGGATTGTAAGTATTGTATTTGATCTTCTGATTTTATAATCTGATTATTAATCCTCCAAAGTTTATCTTGCTGAATGTTAGGAGCAAGCTCTATAAATAGTTGAACCATCTGATGGTCCGATATAGTTTTCGAGGAGTAGAAAACTGATGCGACACTAGGAAGACAATCACTGCTGACCAGAAAATAGTCAATACGAGAAAATGTATTGTGAATAGGTGAATGAAATGAATATTCTTTCCTGGTTGGGTACATCATTCACCAGGGGTCTGTTAACCCTACTAGGTGCATTAGTTCCATCTGGGCTTTTTGACCTGGAGACAGCGATATTTTAGGGGGCCCTGTTCTATCCTGGCTATTTGACAACACCTAATTCCAGTCTCCTCCCACAATTACTAGAATAGTGGACAGTGGGGCTAACATAGCCATATGATCTGTAAAAAATTTAGGGTCATCAGAGTTTGGACCATAAATGGAACCAAGGATAACCTCAGTATGACCTATTACTGCCGTAAAATCATGCGACGGCCTTCTGAGTCTAAGATTTCTTGTAATAACGGAAATGGGATTCTACGGACAATTAGGATTGCAGTACCCCTTTTACGTGAATTGAAGCCAGACCCAAAAACTTGTCCCACCCAAAGCCTGCGAAAGTAATGTACTTGAGTGGATAAAAGGTGTGTTTCTTGCAAAAAAACTACATCCACTTGTATATTACGGAGGTGTATCAGTATTTGCATACGTTTTGCCGGGGTTTGTGCCCCTTTAATGTTCCATGTACAAAAATTATAGCCTGACATTTTTAATTATCTGTTACATTATTATGTCTCACTTTATGACAACCAGTAGCACCATTGAGTGATATTACTACACTGATAGTATCTGTGGCAGTACCCTCCCTCCCCAAGGATATTTTCCCATTCCCATCTCCCTTCCCCCATCCTCTTGAGATAAACCCCCCCACAACATACCCTTATGAGCATTGCAACCCCAACCAACAAATTAGTTACCTTGATTTTAAAATACCCCATTGAATGTGTATGCTCAATCCCCCTTTGCCAAGATGCGATGTTCCACCCGATTACGTGTATCCCAACTCATCCCCCCGAAAATGCGTAACATCCAATATTTTAGTTAAAGAATAATCTTCCTACCCTATACCACCTTCACAGTAGATACCCCTCTATAAAGTCCCATATTCTTGTTAGCTTTTAAGTTCAAAATTGTATCTATCCTCCCAACAGTAAGCTCCAACCTATATATTTATCTATTTAAGTAAATTTACCCATCTTCCTGAACCCTCCCTTAATGAACTCAGACAACTAATCCCTCATATTTAGAGCTTAACCCTCAGCTCATTGAAGTCAAACTGTTATGCAGACCATGGAAACTCTTTTGGGTCTACAGTGAAACATAATACAGGCCATTGCCTCCCCGATTTATATGCTGGAGGATAACATAAAGATTCACCTAAAGACCACAAGAAGGTAGTGGATAAATTGCTAAGCTTTCCCTCCTTCAAAGTTCAAATATTGCCCCTCCACTGAAATATAAAAGGTGACCCAAATAACAGTGCTGCGCAGAACTTGAGCGGGAAGAGAAAAAAAAAGTGAATCCCGTGGTGTTGGGCGTGGTCGGCCCTAATGCTTGCCCACCATTTGGGCTGGGCCCTGTTGTTCGTTGACAGATTCCTGAACCATTTAAATCTGCACAAAATAAAAAGAAAAGGAGAGAGAAAAAAAAGGGGGGGAAGGGAAAGAAAAGGGCTTCCAGCTGCTGAGGCATTCTAAATAAGGGATCCAAGAAGAGGTGTGCATATTATAATCGGACAACAATATAATAAAAAAAGGAAAAAAAAAGAGAGAAAAATTGTCTTCTCCTCAGGCAAATGCTACGATGCGAAGTAGACAGACTGCTGATCCGTCCCTCGGATACTCAATGATGAGTAAACAAGTCGGGATACATAGTAGGTAGTTCTTAAGCTGCCTGGTCTGCATCTCCAAAGCTTCTCCATGTATCCTGATGCTGTACCATCAATTTGGCCGGGTAAATCATCTGGAATCGAATTCCAGCCGCTATCAGCTTTTTAATGCAACTATGATAGGCTGCCCACTTCTGTCTAACACTAACTGGCAGATCTTGAGAGAATCTGAGTTTGGCATCTTCCCATTTAATCTCTTGAAGCTCTTTAACTTTCCCTAAGATATGCTGTCGGTCAATGTAGCTCAAGAGCCTAATAATGAAAGGCCTAGGCTTAGGCCCTGGGGGAGGTTGAGGTTTCAGCGAGCGATGGGCCCGTTCTACCTGGTACACTGTGGATTGCAGTGGAGGACCAGCTATTTTAGACAAAAGCTTCTGTGTAAACTGAATTATAGCTGATCCTTTAGCTTCTTCAGGCAGCCCAAACACCAAAATATTATTCCTCTTGTTCCTCCCCTCCAGATCTTCTAGTTTACTCTCGACCTTAGTCAGCCTCTGCCTTAATGATACCACGTCTGGCTCTAATCTTATCTGCCAATTTTCTAATGAAGATGTGCGGGCAGAAACATCCGATATTTTCTTATTTGTTTCTCTCAATTCCGCTTGAATATTCTTCAGGTCTAGGGCAAATTCTTTAAACGAGTCCTTAATGCCAGCCATTTCTGCCAAGAACGTGTCTTCCGACAGGGGAACAGAGTTGCTAGCTGATACTGCTGCCTTATTAGGGGTTGCGGTCTGTGTTTTGGTGCTTTTTGCCGATTTGTCTGGCGTCTGCGGCGGTGTCCGGGCCGGGAGAACCTGCCGCATTTCAGCATCCATTTTCACCTCTTAAATATTGAAAGCTGCTCTAGTAGTTTTTCTCAAATCCTCTCAGTTTCGTACAACTATTAATAAGGTTTTGAGTGATCAATCTTGAATAGAACCTTACAATTTTTATAATTTTGGAGAGTTCAGGGGGAACTGAGTCGGTGAACGTCCGCTCAGGCTGAAGACATCACGTGATCTCTCCATAACATGCCCATTTTATCAGCCCTGGATGTCATTGCTCCTGTCTGAGTTTGTCCTCTCTCCCTTCGCCCTCGATCCTTGTGGTTCGATGGGACCTTGAGGGAGATGCGATGACTAGGATGAAGGTTAGAGCGTTGCTGGTGGAAGTCTGCCCTTGATGCCGACCACCTTAGATTGATGGACCATTATCAAGTCTATTGATCTGCAGTCACCTGTAAGAAGGCAGAGTTCCTGTCTGGGGAGATTGCAGCTGCTCAGAATCAACCAGCTCAGCTGTTCCGAACTGTGGACAGACTGTGCAACCCAGTTGGTCTGCAAGTTCAGAAAACTTTTTCGCAAATTGAGTGTGACAAACTTGCTCGATTCTTTGTGAATAAGGTGGCCGACATCAGGGTGGAACTTCAACCAGCACTCTCTACGGGCATTGCTTTTGATCAGCGTGAGGCCACTGCACCACAGTTTTACTGGAGTACCTCTGACTGGCCGGCGTTCATGGATGTCATGCAGATCATCTGGAGTGTGCACCCTACATGCTGTAGTTTGAACCCAGGACCTACTTCCCTGATTTTGGGTTGTCTCAATTCCATCGGTCCAGTCCTAGCGTGGATAGTCTGGTGTTCCTTGGAAACTGGTGAGTTTTCTAGCTCCCTGAAAGAGACAGTGGTGACACCACTCTTGAAGAAAGCTTCTTTGAACCCAGACTGCCTTGCAAACTACAGACCAATCTCTAACTTCCCCTTTTTAGGGAAGGTGATTGAGAAAATTGTGGCTGCACAGCTGGAGGACCATTTGACCATCCATGACATCTATGAGCCCTTCCAGTCTGGATTTTGAAAGTGACATAGTACCGAGACAGTGCTGGTTCAGGTGCTCAATGTTCTCCTGATGGCCAGAGATCAGAAGAGCCATTCCATCTTGGTTCTTCTAGATCTCTCATCAGCGTTTGACACTGTGGATCATGGGGTTTTGCTTGACCGTCTGTCTGAGGTTCATCTGTGGTCTGGCTAGTACAGTCCTTAGGTAGTTTACATCATTCCTCTCTGAAAGAATGCAGAGAGTGGTGTCTGGGGTTTATTCCTCAGACCCAGTTTCCCCTGTCATGTGGGGTTCCTCAGGGGTCGGTGCTATCCCCCATGTTGTTCACAGTATATATGCTGCCCCTCAGAGACATTGTAAGAAGGTATGGGCTGAGGTTTCACTGCTATGCCGATGATACCTACCTCTACCTTTCTTTTGCACCCAACCAGGATGGAGCCCTCTCGGTCCTTAATAGCTGTCTCGCAGAAACCCAGGAGTGGATGGATTTAAGTTGGTTGAGGTTGAACTCGGGTAAGACTGAGGTGCTGGTTGTGGATCCAGATCACTGGATAGTGGGGTTGGGAGTGGGTTCACCCTCCAGACTTTTTCTTGGGGGCGTATCTCGCCTGACCTCTGAACAGGTGTGAAAACTGGGGGTAGTATTTGATGAAGGGCTGACCCTGCATTCTCAGGTGTCAGTTGTCGTGAAATCTTCCTTTTACCATCTAAGGAATATCACCAGGATTAAGCACCTTGTTCCATCTGGCAACCTTCCCACTTTGATCCATGCCTTTGTGTCCTCACACTTATAGATTATTGCAATTCCCTCTACCTAGGGCTACCAGGGGTGGAAATCCATCACCTGCAGCTAGTGCAGAACGCAGCAGCTCAGCTTCTGATGGGGTCAGCTTGGTCCTGTCACATTTTGCTGGTTCTACTTGGACTGCACTGGCTGCCAGTTCAGTGGTGAATCACCTTTAAGGTCAGTCTTCTGACCATTAAAGCCTTACATGGAAAGGGCTCGAACTTCCTGAAAGAGCTCCTGGTCCCTTACTGTCCTGAATGGTCATTCCGCTCAGCTGACAAGGGGTTGCTGGAGATTCCAAGGATGTGTTTCAAATCTTCTGGGGCTAGAGCTTTTATGCATGCAGCCCCTACCCTTTTGAGTTCTCTACCCCATCGGTTACTGGAGTGCACAACCATGGTGGATTTTAAGCAAGCACTGAAAACCTTTTTATGGCAATAAGCATTTGGTGAGTAGCTGTTTGATATTGTTAATGATTTAGAATATATTATATGTTGTTGAGATGCTTGTTTGGTGATTTTAAACTTGTTAGGTGCCTTGGTATTTGAAAGGTACCTTATAAATGAAGTTTATTATTATTATTACTAAGATTGACCCTTTTATTGCTGCCCACTTTTCATCTGCCCTTACAGCTTGGGACTGTTCTATAGTAGGCCTTTAATTCCCTCAGCCATTTTTTCCAAAGTATGTTTCCTAAAATCAGAGACCACAATGCTTGGATTCAATCATTGAGCATCCAGCATAATGTCAAATTCCACAATGTTGTTATCATTCTGTCCTACCGAGTACTTTACCATGATATTCCTAATATTTTAGCTAGACATTATAAGATCCAAGATTGCTTCCCCCAGCTGGTACTTGCACCTTCAGGTGAGAAAGCAGTCCTTGAAAACCCACACAAACCTCAGTAAATTTTAACTCCTTGCCTCCTGTGTGTCCCAGTCATTTTTAAGGAAGTTAAAATCTCCCTTAATTAAAATTCTTCCCTGGCATGCTGCCATCCTAATTTCATTTTCTAGCACCTTGTCTCTGTCTGACATCTGGTTGGGCAGACTAGAGACTACTCTCATCCTGTACGTACCTTTTTCCATCTTTAGCCACTTGAAGACATAGCGACTATACTCCCTGTCTTCCTTAAATAGAGAAGTGTACTAACAGACTCAAAAGGATTATAGAAAACAGCCCAGCCAATCATTCCTTTAACTGCACTATGATCCTGAAGTGTATCCTGCTACCCCCAAGATTAGTATTAGCCTAGCCTTCACCAAGCAGTCAGCTAAAAGTGTGTGTGTGATGTTTGCAGGTTGCAGTATGGTTACTCCTTGATGTCATAGGCCCTCTCAATGGACACCCTTCTCTCTCTTCTCCCCTTCCCCTGGTGGCCCTTTTTGTGAACACAGTAGCTAGGTATTATTCAGCATTCATGCCATTACCCCAGATTCTTTTTTTAAGGTCCTCCCACCTTCCCCCATTTTAGGGTCCAATCTGCCTTCCTCTTTCTTGTTATGTACCGAAAGTGACGTTGGGGATCTCCACAGATCATTCTAAAATCCTGTCTTCTGTAACCCATTATACCCATTAGCACCATATGGTGTCAGAACCATCCATTGCTTAACCTGACACAAAATGGAGGCATCAGATAGAATGAGTTAATTCTAGTTTTGCAGTCCTTAAGTGTTGTTCTGTATTCCTCTCTTGCCTGGCAGGAGCCTATCTCTTTCCAGAAGTTATAGACTCTTTTTCATTCAGTATCAACTATATTAAGTTATTTTTAATGGGGGTTGGGGGTAGTTCTTGGCCCTGTGTCCTTTATTTCTTACTGAGGGTCAGATCACTACAGTTGCTTCAAGCACCTTCTTCAACAAACTCCATATTTTCTGTGCATCACCAGCCTCATACAACTTCTCCAGAACTGTGTCCACCAGGTCTTTCATCCTGACAAAGTCCACATTTCTGAATTTAGGGGTCCTGGTGGCTGAGGCCCACTTAGTCTTTCCTATCACCAAGGAGAAGATTACCCAATTGTGGTCATTGCCTCCCACCAGTTCCTGAACATTTACACTGGCAATAACCCCACTGCCACTACTGGAAACAACCAAAGACACGGGTGGATTAAATCCTAGTCCTCAGTGGACATCAGTTCAAAAAAGTCATGGAACTCACTCCCAGCAATGTAAAAACTGATGTGCACAACAGGAATTCCTCTAAACTTTTTTATCAGTTTTATTCACAGCACAGCAGAAAACCACAGCAGTGGGTACAAAGTACTGTCATTTCACCTGGTCCTGGCCAACCAGGTGAAATGTCAGTGCAATACTCCTACTGAGTTTCTGTGCTAATAAATAAACTTGATAAAGACTGGAGAAATTCCTGTTGTGGACATCAGTTTTTACTGCTGGGGGTGAGTTCCATGACTTTTTTGAACTGATTTTTCTATTGTCACATTGAACCCAGTCCCTGACTGGTAGCTCTTTACTTTGCTATTGTCCTTAGTGGACATGCTGTTCTAGGAAGCAGTTCTTGAAAGAGATTGAAAATTCTTTATCAGCCCTGCCACTAGCCTACTCAAGATGACAGGCTATACCTGTAAGAATAAAGCCCCCACAGGCTCACCACTGCATTTGATTTGGCTACTGTCATAATGTCATTGACCAGCTGGTCAACATGCTCCACTGAGATGTTTGAAAGCTGGTAGCACCCCCTCTCCATGACTCTTTGCCCCATTCCTCTAACTTGGTGGCACTGCCTACACCCTTCCTATGTCCTCCTGGTCCTCCATGGTGACTCCCTCTAATACAAAGATAGTAACCATGCCCCATAATAGTTTGTTTCAGGGCTTGAAATTTGCATTAGCCCACCAGCCAGATACTGGTAGCTTGTGTTTTGGGCCAGTAAAATGTTCCTGTAACTAGCCCTTCTGGCTAGTGCTGGTTACTTTTTAATATGTAAACTAAGTAATTGCGGAAGCCTATGGGCCACTGAATTCTTTCCATCATTAGTCCTGCTGGGTAACGACCACAAAACTTAATTTCAACCCCTGCTGTATACTGCAGTATTACCCCAATGAGGTTTAGGAGACTACGGTCCTGTTATCCTAATGTGCAAGGTTGTAGGGGAAGAAAAGAGAAAGATAAATATGTGATAGCTATGAAATATATCTGAAATGTATCTGAAAATTGTTTCTTCCACCATTGACTGTTCATTAAGGAATTAGGGGCTATTTCAAAGGTATCAAAAATATTAATTCTTGCTCTACTATCAGTGAGGTCAAGGATGATGATAATAAAATGTAGTCTTTTGTGGACCAATACTGTATATGTTACAGTACCCAATATTATCCACCAAGTCTCTCTTTCAAAAGAACTATGACATAAGATAACCCTTCCCCGTATAAAAAGAGACTGTTTTTCCTAATAACGTGTATTTTTTAAAACAGCTTATGGTTGGTAAATGCTGGTCTCAGTATAGTTACACTGCCATCCAATCACCACTAGCAGTTTAATAAATTCAATGGCCTCCTCCAACTTGAATCTGATTGGTGGGAGCCATTTTGGTGCCACATAACTTCAGCCATGACATACTGTAGTTGAAGTCACTGCCCATCTCTTACATCCCTGACTGAATGCAACAGATGACTAACAGGGACATGAACTACAGGACTGCTGATGTTTTGTGGCTCTAAAATAGCATGTGACCATCAGGAACAAATTAGCATACAAAAAACACTATGCATTTTATGAAGGAGATCTTGTCCACAACTATAATTACTAATCAGTATTGCTTACACAGAGAATAATGGATGACTATCAGTAACAAGCCGGTTAGTTCATCAACAGATTCCTATGGTGACCGTTTGAACCTCAAGAACACAGCTTGAGAGGTTTGGATGGCATGGGAACCTCGAGATGAACTAACATAGTTTGTTACCAATCATTAGTCATCCGTTGTTTTTTATAGTGTTTGTTGCAAAATAATAAGTAAGAAAAGAGCCATGGTAAACTATGTTTCACTTACTTTGGCTTTTTTCTCTCCACAGGGCTTGCTCTTGTCACCACAGCCACGCTGCCCGGTGGGGGGAGGTCTTTTAATCCACATTCTAAGTTGGTATGCTGCACTAGCTATGTAGCTAGTGCAGCATAACAAACTAGCTGACGTAGCTAGTACAGCATAACAACATTTTAGCTGGGATGGATTCACATCCATAACAATATTCCAACATACACTATATTCTGATTGTTCTGTTAGATATAATTTTGTGCTTACCTATAAACTGGCACGTTTACTCAGCATACTGAGTTCCTCTCTGCTGGGGGGTGCTTAGGGGGGAGGGATTATGGACCTACATATGCTAGAAATTAAAGTTACTCTGTTACAGTCTCTGCTGTTTAGGGGCAAATGAAAATTTTCATAAGTGGGGAGGTAAGGGGTGCAATTCAGTAAGTGATCACCCATATAATTACTTAATAATTAAATAGAGCATCATGTTAATGAACTGAATAAACATGTCTACGTTTAAAATGCATTGCAAGGTTTTAGAATTGTAGGTATCTTTGTCTGAATCACAGTTGTTGGTGAAAAGGGGAAGCTGTGCACCTGACCTTCTTATTAAATTATAGTACTAAACGTATCCATTTCATGCAGTTCTCCTCAAGGATTATGCAATTTTAAAACAAAAATGAAAATGTGTCATCTTTCCATTAGGAAATCTGTCTCCCACAGGACAGTGACACTGAAGATGTTCCTTCCTAATTACCTTCTCCCGGAGCAAGGACTCCTGACTCCTAGAAGCCTGATAGGTTTAGAAACCAGTCACTACCCTCCAGAAACAGAAGGCACTGTGAGAACTAGCAGAGGTATTCATTTATGTACAGAGCTCTGACTTTGTGTCCAAAATGAATTGGTACTGTCACAGAACTGCAGTCACAGAGCACCTAACATGAACATTCTGATGGTTCCGTGTTATAATATCGATCGCAAAATAGTGATCGCTATTATATATTGTTGAAAAGCAAATTGGTGATATACACTTTAAGGTGACCTGACATCTGGAATATTAAAAAGTGTTTTTGCAGGGGGGGGGGCTGCACCCCCGCAGCCCCCCCGAATTAAGATGCTCAGCTCCAGGGGGTGCATGTCATGGAGGGGGCAAAATCTGGATTTCGCAAAAAATTAAGTCCCGCAGCTGCAGGCAGTGGCAAAATTTACTCACTCCTGGTCCCAGCCCCAAACCCAGTACCTGCTGTGCCAGAGCTTGCCACCCACACCACCATGCCACATAGCTAGCTTGGTGGCAGCAGGTACACCAGTCTCCTAAACCCCCTTCCCTGTCCTTCCCCTTCCCTTTGTTATTCCCCCCTTCCAGTCGCCCTTCCCCATGGTCACTTTCCGGTATGGTCGCTAGTTTGCAAGGTAGCCCAGAATGATAGCACTGAAAATGAGTTGCTATTTTTGTAGTCACTCATTTTCAGTCACAAGTATCACTGGATACCCATTCGGTTCAATTCATTACAGGCCCATCATCTGTGTAGCAATTTCAGTAATCCCTTTTTTATTTAACCTTTGCTTTCTTTGTTTCTGATTGAACTCACCTTTTTGGTTTGGTGTGTAAATTATTACTACTGTCAACAACTGCCATTGAGCTATTAGAAAAGGCAAAGTTTTTTTTCTGTTTAAACGTGCCTTTACACAAATGTTTCTGTAATGAAATGACCATTGCAGAACTAGTATATCATTACCTCTGTTGGTGTGTAAAGTCCATCTGTTCCTCTACCACAGTGAACGCTCATCTAAACTGCATTTCCTTTTTGCCATGGTTTGCCCAGATGTGTGCCATTTCACCCTGCTTTGTATTCGGTCCATTCCGGTAGTCCCCCCACCTTCAGAGGAAATCTTGGATAACAGGTGTTGCCTGAGAATGCCGTCAGGATACCAGAAAGGGAAAAAAAAAGGATAAGAGGATTTGCTGAAATACTAGCAGCATGTAAATTGAAGCACAGAATGGAACTGTCTGGAGTGCACCACACAGGTAATGATCATTCCATTGCAAAAACCTGTGTGTAAAAGCATCTTAAAATTCTCCACTAGTTGCAGAATGACTATACTGTCCAACTCCATATTGTTATGCTGCATTGCTAGAGCTCCAGCAAACCATCGAGATTCCTCCCCATTTCTGCCCTGCTGGAACTTTTGAGCCCCTTGACAGAAGTTGCTGCAGGACACATCACCCCTCTATGTGCCCAAAGAAGGGCACAGAACAAGAATTAACGAGTCCCATGCTTGAGTGTACAGTCTGGCGTGTTCTGCAGGTGAAACAAATATTGCACCCGGGAGGGGCTGTTTTGGAGTTGCAGAATGACAGATCTGCAACCCTAAAATGGAAGCGTCCCAGGACAGAAAAAAAACACATTATTGCTAAAAAAAAAATTAAAAATACATAGGAGTAACAAATACTGCTGTTTTTTGTGTTCTGTCTCTGTGTGAGCTGCAGTGCTCCATATATAGAGAATGTCAAGTGTGCTGTGCCTCCATTTTTTAAATAGTGTGTAAATATCCAGCTATGTTCTGAGTTGTGGGGAGGGTTATGACAAAACTGGAAGAAATCAGGCTACTTGTTTTCATTTTACTTCAAGAAAGTGAATTTGCTGCATGGTTTAAAACTGTTTGTAAAGAAGGAAGAGCAGTGGTGCTTGTGAAGTCCTTCAACTTTCTCAGTCTGTCTGCCAGTCATTGTGCAGGATGCAACATGTGGGATCCCCGAAGGTCGATCCGGGTGAATGAGTGTCATGTACCTCAACTTCCACTTGCATACTGTGTGACTCTCAGCAAGCCACTTATCAGCCCAGTGCTCCCCTATCGCCCCTGAAAACAGACACTTGTGCCTAGTGGGCCTTACCCGGTTACCAAACACTAAATAAAAAAAATAAAAATAAACGTATGTAAAGTTGGCTTTATGTAAATGAAAGGACTGAAGCACTCTCTCATTGGAGTGCTTTATTTGTTTCAAGTACACAAAGTTTATGCCCATGAAACTGACCGCTGTCATAGTCTGCTAGCGTGGTCATTGGTCTGTCAGGGATGAGCCCAATGTAAATTGCTCTGCATTGGGCTAGTCCATGACACATCTCTAAAATGCCATTCTCTGAGGCAAAGCAAAATGTTTTTTGTGCACACGCAAGGAAACATAAAAAGAGCTTACTTGCCATTGAATTACACTGTTCCCTTTACTAGAGTACAGCATTCTGTGATACAGTATCACGCAACATTACTGTGTTGCCTCAAGGCTGGAACCACTGTAAATTTCTCCATGGTGTGTCACTGCATCCCTATGAAAAAGGGCATGCATGCATACAACATCAGGGTGTCAGTTACGCTGCTGTTGCTGGTATATGTTAGTTGCTTTTTTATCTTCTGTGTATGTTATATGCAAATAAATTATCGATTTAGAAGGATATTTTGGCATACTGAGCTTGTCTTTCCTTTTTGTGTGGTCTTTAAGTGGATATTTTCTAGATCTGACAGAATGTTGACTGCTTGGCCCCTATCCACCATCTGTGTTATTATGGAGTACTAATGTACATATTTATTTATTTTTATTTGTATTTATTGGGAATTCATAATTAACAGCTTTGAGCCATAGGCTCATTTACAAAGATTCCACATCAACAGTTCGTAAAATAGACAATAAAAACATTGGAATTGGTTTACACAGTCCAGGGTTACTTAACACAAGAAACAGTACGGCTAGACATAGTAGATAGGTTAGATACAATGAAAAAACAGGGAATATTGTTACAAATAGTGGAGTACATGGACACAATTATACAGAGAATTATAATGCAACAAAATTAAGCCTTGTCACAGGAGTAGAAGAGTTTCAAACGTAGCAGGGATTGAAGATACAAACTGACATAGACATACGAGAGAGGGTGTGTGTAAGTGCAGGGAGGTAGTTTAGGGTGTAGGGGGATGGGAGGTCAGAAGACATTCAGGACCTAGGCAAGTGGACAGGGGAGTAGGAAGGGGGAAGAAGAGTTGCAGTTTAGGTAAAGAGCAATTGAATTGAAAGGGGAGGTGAAAAAAGAGAAAGAGAAAAAAAGGTGTAGGGGGATTATGGGAGGTGGATAGAGGCATAGAAACAGAGATAGTGGAGATGAAGGGAAACAGGGGTGTCAGCCCTGGGTAATTAAATGAAGCAATCACATGAGGCCCAAGTCACAAAGGAATGACTAAGATTACGTCTGAACAGGCCTGTAGTGGCTGAATTGGTGACTTCGCTGCCCAGCGAGTTGAATAACTTAGGGGCTCTACCTGCAAATGACCGCTGGCACTGACAGGTGTGACAGCAGGGGACAAGTAGAGTGGAGTTATCAGAGCTTCTGGTGTGGTGAGTGCTGTTGGTTGGTCTAAGGAGATTCTGTACCCCAGGGGGGATGAGACAGGGATGTCTTTTTTACTACCAGGCAGGTTTGGTAAGTGATTCTTCCCAGAAGTTGAAGCCAGTTAGCCTACTTATAGAAGTTGCAGGTGTGCATGTGGGGGGCAGCACCAGTCAGTAATCTACAGGACTTATTCAGAGCAATGGCAACACACTGTAAGGCAGACACAGAGGCAGCTCTGTAGATAAAAAGCCCGTAGTCAGTGATTGATACAATCACAATTTGTATTGCAAGCTTAAGTGCTTCAGGAGTCAGGCGGTGCTTATGTCTATACAGAAGGCTGATGTCATGGATTTGGCGACCATATCAATATGACTGGAGAAAGATAGAGTACTGTCCAGGGTCACTCCAAGGTACTTGAAAGAATGTGTCTGGTCTAAGGTGACACTGGAGCTATTTCTGACTGTCAGCTGTTTACTTTTATATTTATTATGTGTATTATGGAAAAGCATAATCTTCATTTTCTTGTAGATGAACACTAGATTCTGCATGACAAACTATGCCTCTACATCCATGAAACATTCCTGAAAGTGATCCTCTAAGAGAGAGGATCAGAGTTCTTTGAGAAAATTAACGCATCATCTGTGTACAGGAGGATATGTTTATGACAGGAGGCAGGGAGTTTGTTCAGAAAGATGCTGAATAGCAGGGGCCCCAAAATTGACCTTTGGGAGACACCTGACCTAACAGGCTGTTTGGAGGAGAGGACATTACCAATCATAACCTGTTGAGTGTGGTCAGAGAGATAGCTATTAAACCACCTTAGGGTGTCAAGGGACAGCCCTAGATCAGCAAGCTGTTCAATTAGTAATGGATGGTTGACTGTATCGAAAGCCTTTGACAGGTCGATGAAGCTGGCAAGTATAGGCTGACCTTGATCAAGTGCCTGCTGAATGTAGCCCATAAATTCAATGAGTGCAGTAGTGGTACTGTGACCTTTCCAAAAGTCATGCTGCTGTGGGCATTGCAGGTTGTCTTTTTCCAAGTAGTCTACCAGCTGATCTGCAACAGTTTTCTCTTACGCTTTGTATAAGAGAGGGAGGATGGAGATAGGCCTGTAGATTCCATGTTGTGCTTTGTCACCATTCTTGTGGATTGGAGTCACCAGGGCAGACTTCCACTTGAAAGGGAACTGGGAGAGCATGAGGGAATGGTTGATAATCTTGGTTAGCGGGGTCATGACAGCATCATGGGTGAGGGCTATAAGCTTCAAGTCAAGAGAGTCACCACTAGTTCTGTTTTTTCCAAGTACCTTCAGTAGGTGTTTTTTGGCTTCGCGTTCAGAGATTGCCTTGAAATAGAAACATGGATGCTCCAGCTTCTTAACTGGTTTACCATGAGGAGCCATGGAGGAGTTTGGATGAAAGAAATTAGCGGGCAGCACATGACTAAGGTCAGTGAATGCCAGATTAAAAGTTTTGGCTATTGGCCTTGAAGAGTTGTTTACCCCTGAAGTTTGCCTCATTTGGGTATTTTTTCACAGGTGCCTGTCTGTGTGCACCGGAAGAAGCTGGTCCTCCAGCACTGGCTGAGTGATCACCGGATTACATCCACAGAATGGCTCCAGAAGTTATTTAATTTTCAAGCAGAGTAGCTTAAAGCAAGTCTTTGGGGCTCGTTACCCTGCTATAAAAGGATCTGGGAGAGCCTTGACACCCTTTACTTACTCCGCTCTTGGGGTGCCTCTTTATCAGATCCTCAGCAAATCCCTGGCTTTATTCCCATTAATAGGGAGAGCTGCATCTCTCATGGGTATGGGCCACCAGGGCATTATTTCCTTTTGATGCCAAGCCTTGGGGTGAGGGGAGGGGAGGGGGAACCCCCTATGGGGGAAGGGGGAGGAAGGTGGGTGAGGGTAGGGGGGACTGGACATGTGGATGTGTTATTCTGATGTGTTTTGCCTGTCATGCCTTTACATGTCTGGTTGTTTTGTAAAATAACAATAAAGTTTCAAACTTCAAAAAAAAAGTAATGGCAGTTGAGGTGGGGTCAATGATGATGGAACCATCTACGTTCAGCATGGTGGGTGCCTCTTTGGAACCTTTCTTCATGACTTCTGATATGTTGCTCCAGAATTTCCTTCCATCCTTCCATGTGTTGGATAGGACAGTCCTATAATAGCTGGCTTTATCCAAGTGAATGGCATTGGTACAGGTGTTTCTGGCTATTTTATAGGCCTGTATATCAGCTAGTCTGCCAGTAGCTCTTGCCTGGTCCAAAAAATGGTCCCATGATTTAATTTTTTTCAGTGGATCAGTTGCAATCCAAGGGTTGTCAAGGCCCTAAATTTTTTGCTTCTTGAAAGAAGCATGAACATCACACAGTGCACTGAACTGAGAGATGAAGTATTCAAGTGCATCATTTATGTCAGTTGCAGTATCAATTAGGGACAAGTCCTATTGTCATAGAAGCAATTTTAATGGCTCTAGATGCACTCTAGTGGGAATCCTACAATTGACAGTTTTTGCCGGGGGGGTTATAGAATTTATTTGACCATAAGCTGATGACCGGGGAGTGGTCACTTACAGAACTGGGAAGGACTTCCATAAGAAAGATATGATCTAGACACTTTGTGAGCACTCAGTCCAGTAGGGTGCTTGTCCCAGTTCTGTAGTTGACCCTTGTAGGTGAGGTTAAGAGCAGCAGATAAGGCATCCTTATAATTTTTACAATGGGGGAGAGCCAGTTCACATTGAAATCCCCAAGCATTATAACTTCAGCGATGTGGTTTAAGCTATTGATATAAGTTAGGAGTGGGTCCAGGCTAGATGATGTCGATTTTGGTGGAATATAAACTGATGCTATTGTCAGGCCTTTATTGTGGGCTCTGAGCAGAGTCTTGATAGCTAGGACCTGTAGGTCATCACCAAAGTTGGGCAATGGCAGAGCATGCCCCTGCAATGTGTCTTTCAGGTATAGCACACAGCCTCCCCCTTTTTAGATAGTCTAGCCTGCCTGGAAACAGTATATCCTGGAATTGCAACAGCAGCATCAGGGATTGCTGGTGACAGCCACATCTCACTCACTGCAAGGACATCTGGACTGTGCTGGACGGTCCAGACAGTAAGGGCATCACATTTTTTGAGCAGGCTGCAAATGTTAATGCAGACTAGTGAGAAAGTCCCAGATCTGCTTGTGCCATTAAGTCTGGAGAAGGGTGGACCAGGGTTAGGGTGTATGTTTCCAGACATAAACAGGAGAAACAGTATTAAACGTCTTAGTAGCACCTTCATTCATCTGCTGTGCAGCAACCATACCCTGCTCCCTTTGCTGTCTTCATTAGCTCCAGTCTGGACTGACTGGACACTTGATAATAAGAGCAAGGAGCAGTGGTGAGTGGGTAACGCCATGCTCAGACGTAGGAGCTATCTTGTGCATTGTAGGATTTGGTAATGGGGATTGGAGCAATTCATATTATGACTGCAGATAGCCATTCCAAGCTTGTAATGGGGGTATTCATCAAGGTGACCAGCAGTAGGTTTTGGGGAACTCATAGAATCAGTGCTATTTGGAGAAGTCAGCCCAGCCAGAAAACACATGAGCAGCATGATCAGAGGTGAAAACATTATTATTGGTAGGGCTAGGCACTGGGGTGATCAGGGAAAAAGCCAGACGAGAGGTAAGGACCAACAAGGCCTACTGAGATGGCTGTGATTGGACATTTAAAGCTGATTTCAAATGAAAATGCTGATACCTGGTGGTAAGTCAAAGTCAGAAGAAACTGAACTGCTGAGGTCCACAGAATGTTAAAATTCCTGAAGGTGATGAACTGTGTCTACGCATATGCAGGAAGTGAACTCCTTTTGTCTGTATGTTTCCCTTGTTCTTCAAAGAGGTTGTTGAATGGCCCACATACACTTCCTCTAGGAACAGGTCAGATGAAAATGTAGATTCAGAGCAGGACCCAGAATCACTGAGTTTTTCAGACTTAGTTGCTTGACTTATTTTTGCTTGGGATACCTTCCAAAAAGTTGATTTTAAAATGAAAATGTAGATACCTGGTGGTGATATTTTGCAGATATTCACTCCAGGAGACTTTCACAGATGTTGTGAGCAAGAATGGCATAGTTACTCCAGGTAGAAAAACATGTAAGTCCACAAAAACTAACCTACAGACAGAGACAAATACAAACAGCCACCCACACAACCCAGGAGGTGGAGCTAGCATATGCACCTAAAAGCATGCTTGTAGTTTGTCACTTTATGATAAGAGATAGAATCATAGAATTAGACTGGAGAAGGAGACTGAAAGTCCACGCCTTGTTATAATACCTCACCCATTGACCTTCAGTAAAGGTGGATTGTCATGATCTTCCCCCACTCCCTCACCCCTCAAACGCATATTGCCCCCTTGTGACTTTGGGTCCCCTTGCCTTGTCCCAGCGATATTTACACGCATTTAGGGTAGCTGTCCCCACCGCTCCTGCTGGCAATCTGTTCCATGGTTCCACCATCCTTTCTGTGAAGTAAAACTTCCTTACGTCTCTCTTGAACTTACCCCCCCCACATCATTCACCAATCATACCCCCTAGTTACTGCATCCTATTTTCTGCAAACAGGTCCTCACTATTCACCCTGTTTATACCCCTCAGAAATGTATATGTTTGTCTCATGCTCCCCCCACCTCACGTGTCTGGCCTGCAGTGAGTATATATTTAGGGCCACTAGCTGTTCCTCATAGGATCTGTCTTGGTGGGCTTGGATCAGCTACATTACCCTTCTGTACGCTGACTCCAGTCTGTATGTGTCCTTTCTCAGGTGAGGAGTCCAGAATTTAGAATAGTACTCCAGATGAGGCCTCACCAGGCACCTGTACAGGGGCAGTATCACCTTGTTTCTCCTACTATCAAAACGCTGCCTATACATCCCAGCATCCTCGACTCCTTGCTGTATTCCTTGTTATGGTGACTCATTTGTTTGAGGATGTCACTGATTATAACCCCCAGATCCCTCTTCTCTGCTGTAGTGGCCAACTTAATCCCCCCCATTCAATATTATGTGCATGGATTTTGTCTCCCTAAGTGCATTACCTTGCACTTTTTGGGGTTGAATCTCAATTGCCAGATCTTAGAGCACCTCTCCAGCTTCTGTACATTCAACTGGAGCTCCTGCAGCCTTTTCACATGACCTACCCTGCCACATACCTTTTTGTCATCAGCAAAGACACAACTTGCTCCAGATACCTTCCCCTATGTCACTGAGGAACATAGTAAATACAGGTGTTTATATCTGTAGTGACCCTGGCACTGCTAGTCACCTGAGGAAGATATCACAAGTTGCATCAAAACATTGTAGCATAACAGAGACACGTAATGAATGTGCCACCTAAGTTGTGTATAGTTTGCACTGCATTAGAACAAAATACTTCACTTAAGACCAATGGAGTCAATGAGTGCATATTTTAAATACACTGATGTCGCTGTTGGACTAAAAAGAATTCACTGCTCCACTTAGCAGTGTCCAGTGAGACTGCATAAAAACACCTCCAGATGCCAATCACCATGGTAACTCCATTGCTCATTCTTTAAATGAATCATTTATTTTTTTAATTCCGATAAACTGTAGTACTGTTGGGCCACAAGCATCTGTACCATGGAAAGGGTGCCCAGCAGTGGCACTAAGACATCATCCATCCATAACAGTATTGAGTGCTGCATAGAAATGCTGCCCACCCTTCATTCACCCCCACATTACAAGCTATTAAGATGAGAATGCTTCCATAAGTAAAAAAAAAAAAATGGCATCCCTACTAGTATAAATTAATTTCTACTGACATAGTGATTCTACTTTGCCCTCTTGAAAAAAAAATGCCATATGAGCAGTACTAGAAAAGCTTTCCTCTTAAAGAGATTTTACTGGTGTGCAGTACAAAAAAAATCACGGTTGTCATCTGCAGAAGTCAGTTGCACAAAATTGCTCAAAATGCAAATTTCTACTATTTTTTATTATTGAAGACATATTCATTAAAACAAGGGGACCAGTTCTAAGTATCAAGAGAGTGCTGCAAAATCATTGCAAACCAATTCTGCAACAACACCTTGGTTGTGACCCCTTGAGCTATGCTCAGAGAGTATTCCCGGGGTCTTCAGTATCAGTGCACATCACTGTTGACTGGTGTATGGAACAGGGCAGAATTTGACTTGTGAATTATATGCAATGATATTCACATCCAGCTACCACCAGTGCATTGACACAGCACTTTAGCACCAGCTGCTAACTACTGCCAGAAAATCCTGTCTGTGGGGGGAGGGGGGTTGGACCACTGCTCCAGGTGCATCAGGAAGTCAAACATGAAAGCATAGAATTTAATGGCAGATAAGGACCAGCAGGCCCATTCAGTCTGCCCTTTTCTCCCTTCCTAACCTAAAAAGCCTCAGATCTTATTTGATCTCTGGCCTTATCTCCTCCTTTGAACCACCTGGGTTCTTCTATGTCTGCCCTATGCAGTTTTGAATTCCCCACTGACTTTGCTTCCACCATCTCTGCTGTGAGGCTGTTCAATGCCTCCACCACCCTTTCCATGAAGAAGTACTTTCTCATGTTGTCCCATAGTCTTCTCCTTCCTTTCTCATGTCGTATCCTCTTGTTCTACATCAACTTTCATCTGAAAGGTGTTGCCTATTTGTATCTTATTTACTTGAAGGTCTCGATCATGTCACCCCTTTCCATCTTCTCCTCCATGGTTTACATATTGAGTTTCTCCAATCTCTCCTTGTATGATCTCTGGTGTACACCCTGCACCATTTTTGTTGCCCTTCTTTGAACTGCCTCCATCTTATCTATGTCCTTTTGAAGACATATCTGGATGCAGTACTCCAAAAAAGGCTTCACCAATTACCTGTATGGTGGCATTACCACCTCCTTCCTTCTGCTGGTGATACTTCTCCCTATGCACCCCAGCACCCCATTGGCTCTCCCCACCACCTTGGCACACTGCTTGGTCACCTTTAGATCATCAGATATGATCATCCATACATCTGTTTCCTGCTGTGTGTTCTCTAACAATACTCCCCCTCATCTTGTAATCATCCCCTTGGTTTCTGTACCCCAAGTGCATGACTTTGCAGTTTTTCACATTAAATCTAAGTTGCCACACTCTGGATCATTCCTCCAGCTTGGCTAGATTGCTTCTCATTTTCTCCACCCCTCCTGGGCTGTCTACCCCGTTACAGATCTTGGTGTCATCTGCAAAGAGGCATACCTTCCCCTTCAACCCCTCCATAATGTTACTAATAAAGACATTATATAGTACTGGCTCAAGAACTGATCCTGTGGCACTCTGCTTGTCACCCTCCCTACTTCGGATTTAGCTCTCTTTAACATCACCCTCTGTGTCCTATCCCTCAAACAATTTCCAACCCAATTTACCACCCTGTGACCCAGTCCAAGGCTACCCAACTTGTTCACCAGTCTCCTATGTGGAACGGTATTGAGTGCCTTGCTGAAGTCAAGGTAGGTTACATCCACCACTTCCCCCGATCCACCTTCCTGGTTACCCAGTCAAGGAAATCTATCAGATTTATCTGACGTGACTTTCCTGATGTGAATCCATGTTGCCTTGGATCTTGTGCTCCGCTGGCTTTAAGGTGCTCCACTATCTTCTCCTTTAACAGTGATTCCATTATTTTCCCCACCACTGAGGTCAGACAGTTACCAGCCTCTTCTCTGCTCCCACTTCTGTAGAGAGGGACTACATCGGCCCTCCTCCAGTCCTCTGGAACCTCCCCCATATCCACTGACTTGTTGAACAGTGATGTCAGTGGTGCAGCTAGTATCTCCCTTAACTCCTTTACTATTCTAGGGTGTATCCCATCAGATCCCATTGCCTTGTCTACCTTTTAGATTAATGAGTTCGTTTAGTACTGTCTCCTCTGTAAATGCACTGCTGTTCACCTCTATACCCATTCTGAGTCTTAGTTGTGGTCCTTCCCCTTCCCATTCCTCTGTGAAAACTGAACAGAAATATTTGTTCAGGATTGCTGCTTTATCCTGGTCTCCTTCCACAACCTCTCCTTCCTCCCCTTTTAGCCTAACAATACCACTCCCCCCCAGGTCATCCTTCTTTCACTAATGTACCAATACAAAGCCTTGTCTCCTTTCTTAACCTCTTTTGCTGTCTTCTCTTCTGTCCTTGCCTTGGCACCCCTGACCACATTCCCTGCCTCCCTTTGCTCTTCTAGATACATTGTCCTGTCCTCTTCCTTCTGTGACTCTTTATATTTACTGAATGCTACTGATGTTGCCTTAACTTTCCTGGCCACCTCCTGTGTGAACCATAGTGGTTTTCTTTTCCTCCTGCCTTAATTTCCCGAATGCAAAGATTTGTCACCACCCATATGGCTCCTTTTAGATGGGCCCAGAGTTTCTCTACCCCCCCTTTTCTCTCCCCTCACTAGGGTGTCTCTGAGACTCAATCCCTATCTTTGTAAAGTCTGCCCTCTCGAAGTCCAGAACCCTCACTTTTGTGTGGCATGACCTTATTTCAGTACTCATATTGAACCACACTGTGTGATGGTCACTGGACCCCAACTAGTCACCCACCCTGACATTGGAAGTTCTACCCCCGTTAGTTAGAACCAGGTCTAAAATTGCTCCCTCCCGGGTTGGTTCAAGCACTAGCTACTTGAGATCTGCCCCTACTAGGGAGTCCAGAATGCTTCTGCCCCTGGCTGTTGTAGCCGCTGGGATGCTCCACTCAATTTCTGGTAAATTGAAGTCACCTACCAGCAGCACCTCCCCTTTTGCTGCCATCTTCTGGATGGCATCCAGTAGAATTCTGTCCATTTCCTCCTTTTGTGCAGGGGGTCTGTAAATTACACCAGTTTGTATAGCTGTGCCATTGCCATTTTCCAGGGTGACCCATGGTGTCTCTGTCCCCCCATTCAATCCTTGCACTTCCGTTGTCTTTATGCCCTCCCTGATGTAGCCACCTCTCCTCCTGTTTTAGTCTCTCTGTCTCTCCTGAACAAAGTGTACCCTGGTACGGCTACATCTCAGACATGGTTTGCATTGCACCATGTCTCCGAAATGGCCACAAAATCCAGATCAGCTTCAGCTATCAAGGCTGCCAGATCAGGTATTTTGTTCCCAGGCTGTCGGCATTAATGCACATGGCCCTCCATGTTCTGCAAGCCTTCCTCCTGTCCTCCACCCATTTTCATTGTTTCCCCTCTCTTCTCCTTTTCTGCTGAGTTCCATGCTTATTGGTAATTTAGCGACATTTGTGTCCACTCTGCTGGGTACACTAACCTGTGGGGGTGGGTGGTATGATTTACCCTGCTCCCTTTCTCCACCCCCCCCTTGCTAGTTTAATTGCTTGCCAATAAAGCTTTTAAGCTGTTCACTAAGGACACCAGTCCCCTTACTGGAAAGATGCAGGCCATCTCCCCCATACAGGTCTGCATCTCCCTAGGTGGGTCTCCATTCCCCAATTAAGACAAAACCTTGCTCTCTGCACCAGTTCTCCAGCCAAGTGTTGAAAGCATTGGTGCAGAGATCCCTAGCCTTCTCCTTGCTGTGGACAGGTAGCATCTCCAAGAAGGACACAGAGTTAGCTACCTGCCCCAGGCCCCTCCCCAGTTCCCTGAACTCCTTCTGCACTCTTGCTATCTTTGCCTTGTTCCCAGCTAGGTCATTATTCCTCAGATGGATGATGACATTAAGCTTTCCCCTCCATGCCACTGCCCTAGCAATCCCCTGGATTCACTTTGCATCCCTCTGAGTTGTGCCACCCAGTAGGCATTTTACTTCCCTATTCTCCTCCTCCTCTCCTACTGCTCCAGAAGTATCTTCCTCTTCATTTGTGGTCCCCTGCTGCCCACCCTTGGGGCTCCATTCTAGAGGCCGTGCACATCCTTCCTGGGTGCAACCTCAGGTGACCCTGTGGGGCCTCCCCATTCCTAAAACACAGCATAGAAATTCCTTAGTTGCACCAACTGGGGGATGTGACTCTGACCCACCTCCCTTATCCTGCCTGAGCCCGCCGTAGTCCAACCACTCCCATTGTTGGGCAACCTTAGAAGTAGTGGGTGTGGATATGATGGCCTTTGTGTGGGGGCAGAGGTCTCCTGAATCCTAGCCAACTCAGCCCAGAGACTGGCTACCTCCTCCCTCAGCCCAGAGAGGTGCCTGTAGATGGGGCAGCATCACAGCATCCAGAAGGCTCTCCTAAATCCTGCTGCCCAACAGCCACTGCACTGCACCACTCCCAGTATTTCCCCTTTCTTATCTGCCTATTGCTACACTCCTGGCAACTACAGTGATCAATAACACTTGTACCACCTGATATGGTTTTACCTCCTAGCTGCTGTACCTAATCTTATTCAAGACACCACTTAAGTTTTTTTTTTGTGCTACATCTGGCTGTTACTGCCCTTTCCTGTGTCTAATAGGAAGTAGTCACTGCAGGGAAGGTGAGTCCCTATAACAATAGACGAGCTTGGGCCGGGTGAGCCCTTCCCTGCATCATCCTGCAAACAAAGAAGCAACAAGCAGTGAAACCAACTCCCTGCTGCTACCAACAACCAAGTCCTTCAAACAGGGTCAATATGCACCCCCATTGCAGCGTCTCCTGCAACAGAACAAATACCAAGTCAGACACAAAAATCAAGTTCCCATTGCTCCCGTGGCTCTGATTGCCTTTGTCCCTGACTCAGTTTCTGAAAATAAAATCGAACTCCCCTCCGATGGTCTTGTAGATCACAAAAATTAAGTCAGATACCAAAATCAATCAAAGGACTGAGATTGGTGTGGGGCCAGATCATCGAAGATGATGTACTCACATGCAGGGCTAGGGAGGGGAGTGCAACTCAACTAAAAGGGAAAAGGATGTTTCTTAAGGGTTGGGAATCACACTGGACCATCTGGAGACCAATGAGGAAAAATGTTGGAGGATCCATGGGGAGCCAGAAGTGGCCAAGATGTATGGGCTGTCTGGGTTGGAGGAAAACAGGGGGATATGTACTGTTGAATGATGTAGACAAGCCCACGCATGTATGTGCATGGCACTGCACCATGCACATACATTCACGGACAGTAATATGTGTTATTACTGTGACTAAACCGAGTCTGTGCTCACTAACATATGGACATCCTGATTTAATATAGTACACCCCTCTTAATTATGATGGTCCCATGAATTTGCATTTGTCTCATTTAACGAGGTGTCCCAATAGAACAATGGTCTCGTTTTCAGGCTTATTTGTCATTGTCATCAAAGTGATTTAAGAAGTAAATGTTACACTTGTTATATGTGTTTTGAAACCATTTTATTATTTCATAGGGGCAGCCCATGAAGCTGTACAGATACTTGTGCAATGGATCATTTTGAAGTTTGCTTACATGTTTTTACCCTGTATGAGGTGGCCAGGTGTGTGAATTTAGCTAAAGGAAACAAGACTGCCCAAAACAATTGGATTAAAAATGGCCTAGCTCTCAGATCTCTTAGGCTCAAAGGTGATAGATTACTGCTTGGATTTCTGTAGTGGGCATTAGAACCACTGATGCCATGAGCATTAGAACCATGGCTTTGGAGTATGTAGCAAGCATTAGGACTGCCGAACTAAGGAAAATGTTACCTACATTTTATTACCATAAGTACAGAGGACAGAAAAAGCCCTGGTGGAGGAATCCCTTGGGGGAACCTAGGCCTAGGCTGGTATTCCACCAAGTGAACAGCAGGTGATGTTTACTAGCAGAGAATGGAATACAGAATTGGTCAGGACATTGACCTAGCATCTGGATAAGTAAATGCACATGTCATGCTGATGAAAAATTCTGAGGTTCCTTACCAGACAACAAATGGCAGACTCCAACATAATGTGGGTCATGACTGTACAGACTACTGATGTTAGGTTACCAGTCTACTCTTCACCAGGTAATTTGTCTGGCTACCCTTGTGCAAAGCTACCACATTAGCCTGTCTCCAAACATCTGGAACTATTGTTTATCTACGAAATTAATAAAAAGTACTGATTAGTGATGATGTTACCTCACATGCTGCCTCCCTCAAAATTATTGGCTAGAAACCATTTGGCCTTAGGGATTTGCTGACATCTAACTCTCTTAGCTCCCTGTTTACTATCAATTCCCAAACCATGAGGCTATTATACCCTTCCTTCATTCAGTCCCTTTCTTCTTCCTCTTTTCCTACTCTGTGTTAAAAACTGAAGAAAAATATTGCTTAACTCACCAGCTATCATTCCTGTATCCCTTATTATTGTATCCCAAACCTAACTTGCACTATAACTGGATCTACTCCCTGTGTCAATAACATCACTAAATAATGTATTCTTGTTAGCCCCTTTATCCCTTGCTATGTTTAGTTTTAGCCATGCTAGCATTAGCCCCCCTACCAACCTCTTACATTTTCTTGCAGGATCTATATATATGTGCATACTTGCCTTGTCCTGACATCTGACTCTGTATTTACTTAGTTATTTAGTGAAAATTGGTAACTGGGAGAGGCCCACTGAGCCAAGGTTTGTTTCCATGTGCAACCCATGGGAGATGTACAGGGAGAAAAATGCATTCATAGAAGAGTGTATTCAATAATAACAAAACATGGTGCTGACAAAATTCATAGCCAAAAGGCAAAATAAACAGTAGGCAGGTAAAGACAAAATAAATGTAAAAAAAGCAGGCACAATGAGCAATTCATGGCACTATAAACAGTGAAAGATTAACAATGTGAGAGGTTTTCTTGCAATATAAACAATTAACATATACAACAATTATAGTGCGGTCAGTAAAAGAGTGAAGAAAATGTATTTAAGAATTACCCAAATCAAGGTAGACTTTCAGGTTGCAAGTATAAATTAGGTGAAGGTGCACAGAGGTTACAAACAACCTAAGAGAAGGGGAAGGACATGGGACAGACTAGCCAGGGCAAAAGCAAGAAGGAGCAAAGAGGAGACTGAGCTTATGTTTGAGTGAAAAGTAGGAGGAGGAGTCTAGAGGAAGTGTGTGTGTGTGTGTGTGGGGGGAGGTTGTTCCAGATGTAGATAAGACAGGAGGAGAAAGCAGAATGTCCAGCAGCAGTTTCTGAGTAGGGAATGGAGAAGGTTCTGGAGCCTCTACAGCAAAGAGCATAGGAGGCCAAAGGGACAGGAGAGCCAAGAGAGGGAAGGCAAGGAGAGAGAGAGAGAGAGAGAGAGAGAGCAGTATTTAAAGAAACACAGTGAATGAGGTGGTGTCTTTGAGACACACATCAGAAAGCATAGGAAAATCAGGAGCAGTTTCACAATTCTCTAATAGTGTTTTATTTTGTCCAATAACAGCAAAAATAAAAATATTGTTTTTCAGTATAACTATTTACAAAGGCAGTACAAACAGAGAAAATGAAGTCCTTCTTCTGAGGGCATATCTTAATTCTAAGTTTTAGTCTCTCACTCACCTTGTCTCTCTAGCAAAAGCATTGCTGCTCCTTTTATAAGTCTTTGGGAACTCGTTATGAAAGCCTGCTTCTCACAGAATGTTCCTGTAAGTTTACAGAATGTTCTTGTCAGTTTCGATGCAGGTGCAGCAAAAATAATATAGTAACTCAGAACTGACCTCTTGTTTACAGCTGTGCAAATGGCTTAAAATCTGCATCTCAGGTTAACCTCTTGAGTTCCAAATAGCTTTTTGCAATCATTTCAACAGTAAAACTATATGCATTTTTAAACAAAAGGATCCCGGTATCAGTGACATTTCCACATAAAGATTCACATATATTTCTATAACCGCAGATATGCAAGGGGTAAGAAAAGATAGAAATAGCAAGGGAAGGCAGAGAGACAGTGAGAGGCTGAGAATTGTGAAACTGTTGGCATGATCAGTTCCTAGGTCTCTCAAAAAATTTTTGGAGTGATCAGTTCCTAGGTCTCTCAAGAAAATTTGGTTGCATACCAGACAGACAAGAGACAGAAAAGGAGAGGATAGAACAGACCCTTGTATTTAAACTCTTTCTGCATAACAAATGGGGCAGTGCCTTATTCAACCCTGTCACAGGAGGCAAGGGGTGGACTCAAGAGGTTAGTGTAAAGGGAAAAGTGATGGGTATGAGAGGGAGCATTAGAGGTGAAAAAGGCAGAAGGCAATACACAGTATTCAGTCTGATGAGAGAGAAGATAGGGGGTGGCACCACAGACCACATCGCCAAATGCTGAAAGCACTATCTGGGTGAAAATTTCCTTTGCAGACTGGGAGTGGTAGGCAGTCCTTGTTGTGGTACAGGGTGGCAAGTTTAGGGGGAACATTTCTGTGGATTGCATCGATGTGGGTGAAGAAGCTGAGCTATCAATCCAGTCACACACCTAGGTACTTGAAGTGGGGAATGACTTCAAGTGGGGTGCCATCCAGACAAGAGAAGACTGGTGGAGGGAAGACAAGGGGGAGGGGATGCTGCCTCTTATCTCTGATCACTTACAATAATGTTCTTTGACATCACCTTTCTCTTTGTCCATCTCCCTTTTTCCCACTGGTATGCATTCTTCCTGCACTAATCATAATATTGCCTTGAACCTCTCTCAATGGCTTAGAGAGTCCCTGCCCCACAGTTCTTTTTTTTTCAACACTGTTTCCCTCCAGTCACTGTGCATTGGGGCCCCATCGGCCAGCACTGCACTGATCCCATCCTGCTGTGCTCCTCTATAACTGGAGACCTGTTCCCCCATTGTACCCATGACTCATCTGTGAGGTGTCCCCGGGTCATGACCCACTGGGGCATGTACGCCATCTGCTCCATGGCAATCATTCCTCACATGTAGTATCAGGCACAGGCAGAGGTGAAGGATGGGGGCACTCATGTCTAGACAGCAGGAGCCACTGGAGGATGTGGTGGGCTGGAGTGGCATCATACTCCCAATGCTTGGGAGTTTCCTGTTTTCCATTCCCCCTCCCTCAAGGGTGCAGATGTGCAGTGACATCCAGGGTGGGTACGAGTGCACTCCCGCACTCTTCCCATGGATGTGTGCTGTTGCCTTCCCCCTGATTCTGTGTGTGGCCCTGGCTGCTGCATAGCACACCTACGCATGGTGTTGTTGCTGCCAGGGATCCACAACCCACCCCTCCCTAAGAGAGGACAGCTGTCCATCAGACACTCAATCCTCTCTCTCCCTAGGCCAACCCCTGGCAACTTGAGCTCACTGCCGACCCTCGGTGACTGGCATGGTAAGAGGTAAGGTGCCAGCCCCTCAGACCCCTACACCACTGGGCTGGCTGCCCCACAGTTCTTTGTTCCAGTCCACATTCTGTAATAATCTCCTAAATTCTGCTCTTCAAAAGTGCTATGATATTCCCCCTCCTCTTTGGTTAAACCATTTTTCACAATGAAGTTCACCATAGCATGATCACTGCTTTTCAATCTACAGTAGATTGCCATCTTAACTATTCAGTCCTCCCTGTTTGTCCAGTAGTGTCACCCTCCTCATTGGTGCATCCACTGATTTCACCAAGAAACAATCATTCACTACCCTCAGGAACTCCTTTCCTCCAGTATGAGAACTACTTTCCTCCAATATCAGTAGCCATGTCACTTGCCCAGCATACCCATGTTTGGTTAAAGTTCCCAGTCTTTATTTCACAGCTCCTGAGCACCTGATCCTTATTTGTTCATAGAGTAATCTCTCCTCCTCTTCTTTTTCTTCTTCTTCTTCTTCTTCTTTTTGGCCTGTCAGCCTGTAAACTATCTCCAATGAATATTTCTTCTGGCCCCTTTCCAAACCTTACCAGACATCTTTCACTCCTTTGTTTTCTTCTCACTCCTTCCCATAATCTATTTCCCAGTTTACAAATAACATGACTCCACCCCCATCCTCCAGGTCCATCCTACACAATTTTTGTCTTCTTTTAGCACCGTTTGCAGACTGTGTGAGAGACCTTTTGGTTCCATGCATTTCTGCTTAAAGTTAAACCAGCATGGTATTCTGTGGTGATTTGCATATGCAGCCCATGGTGCTTTGCATTATTGGGGTATGTGTGATTTTGTATTTCTTTGAAGCTTGGCTTCCTGGCCAGTGCCCTTTGGGGTAACCATTTCATCAGTGCTTGCACACTGAGGTTCTTTGTCTTTTAGCTTGTTTTTGGTTTTTATTGGGTTCACCACAACATTACCCAGATAGACCATCTTAGGGTAGCTGGTTCATTCCACTGGGGTGTCACACTGAGGAGGCACACTGATGAATCCTGGTATGACGGAACACGTGTATGTGTCTTCTGTTAGCACCCTTTGCAGACTGTGTGAGAGACCTTTTGATACCATGCATTTCTGCTTAAAGTTGAACCACCATGGTATTCTGTGATGATTTGCATATGTAGCCCATGGTGCTTTGCATTATGGGGGTATGTGTGATTTTGTCTATTATGCCTACTCCCTATTAATTAGCTCCACCTCCACATATCTCTAATGTGCAATACATAGTTCTTCGTATGCATAAGTTTTTCTAGCTCCTCCATTTGTCTGTTATGCTGCAAATGACACTGCACCTCCTCATTACCATTGCTTCCTTCATCCACACTCCCCTATCTTTGCTCCAACTTCAAAAGCTACTTCTTTTGCTTAATTGCATCCCTTACTGCTCTAGTCAACATTAAAAAATAAGAAAAAAACACCCAGAATGAATGGGGGCCAGGTGGTCACCAGACCCCTTGCCTTGAACTCAGCAGCCCCCCATGAAATGAAAAGTTGACTCCTATGCTCACTCAAGTTGTACAGTATAAATATGTGTGCTAGACAAAGACACAATAAATGGTTTTATAAAGCACTTTTTATACTAATGAATCCCCAGATAGTCTATCTTGAAGAAGTTTACTGTGATGTTAGAAACAAATTATATACATATAAAATATGCAGATATTAAGTGAGCAATTAAAGGAAGTGGAATTTGGTAAAATAAGTAGATGAAAGGCTAATAAGGCGACAGACCCTCATACAGAATTACTGAGAGAATCAAATTCGGTAATAATTCACAGTGGTATTGGGAGTTCTCATTTCCAGTTCCCATTATTTGCAACTGAGATAATGAGTTCCATTTATCTTGATATCTGTCTGTCTGCCTGCCTGCATGCCCCCTTCCTGCATGTCTGATCTGTCTGTCTCTATCGATCTACCTGTCTGTCCATCTATTTATCTATCTAGTAGACAGTCTTTGATTGTGACACCCCTTAGCATTCTATTTTTGTCAACACTGTTGTTTGCAGTGTTTATGTTCTTGCTTGGATTTTCATTGCTATACCAATGAAAGCCTGTTGCATCTTTCATTTCAACCTGTACAGGACTCCCCAGTGGATGTGATTGAGAGTGTTTTGTCTAAGATCAGTTGGTGGATGGCTTACAGCAGGTTGAAGGTAAATCCAGGCAAAACCAGGTTGCTATTGGCGGGATCGTGTTGTCTGAATCATCAGTTTTGGAGATCCTGGACCTCCCTATTTTTTGAAATGAGAGGTTCCAGGTTTGGCAAGTGGTTCACAGTCTAGGGGTTAATCCTTAGATTGCCAACAGAATTAGAATGTATAGGAAATTTGGATGGATATCTCAGTTCATGACACAGCAAGGGTTAATAAAGAACTGTCACTTGCATCTCAGGAATCAGCTGTGGTTAGAAATGGCTTCTATCATTGGAAGAACATAGCTGGATTGCACCCGTACAATGAGCGACATGATCTTTTGACTTGAGTGCATGCTTTGATAATCTCTCACCCTGACAGCTGTAATCCACAACACCAGGGGCTTATGGCAGTTCAGATCTACTATCTCCAGCGGGTGCAGAATGCAGCAGCCAGATTTGTTACCTCTACTAGGAGAAATGACTGTTTCATGCCTGTACTGCATTCTCTGCTCGGAAAGGATACCAGTGAGATGGTGGCTTGACTTTAAAATCTCACGTTTGACTTATAAGGCCCTTAACACACTGCAGCAGCAGTATATTAGGAATATTCTGGCAGCCCACCCCAATTTCTGTGAGTTATGATCTGCTGGTACCAGCTTTTTGGTTGATCCAAAATTGAGACTAAAAGCAACAGGGGATAGAGCACTGCATTTTCTGTAGCTGCCTCCCTCTTTCTTTGCCACAATCTTCTCATAGACACTCTGGTCACCCTTTTGGTCCCTGTTTTTAAAGGGAAGACCCTCAACCCATTTTCTGTATACCTGTGTATTTTGTAGGAAATAGCAATGATTCCCTCTCTTGCATCCCCTAATTTCATCCTAATTTAAATATAAATAAGGTTGCTTCACTCTGTTTTGCCCTGGTGTGAAAACCTGTTTGTCTCCATTGCAAAGGTCATGAACCCACTCATACAAGGAATCATGGGAGTTGATGATGCATACCTGCTACGTGTCTTGTGAAGTTCCAGTGTTCTCCAAAAAAACAATTTTTTCCTAACTCAGATATGCTTTAAGCTACAGAAATCAGCAGGCCACTTACCATGCATTAGAACGTTTCATGCCCAGCATAAGACAAGAACATAGGGACTACAGAAGACAGCAACAGCACTGACTAATACAGTATAACTACTGCAGGCTTTAGCACTAAAACATCATAAAATTCCAGGATGCCTTACATGAGTTGAGTCAAGCAGGTTTTCACACAAAACTTAAGCACTTTCATTTACATTTAAATCATGATGAAATTAGGAGGGTGCAACAGGGGCAATCATTGTTTATGCCTGTAAACTATACAGATAAACAGAATACAAGGCTGAGGGGACCTTCCCTTTAAAAGTAGATTAAAAACATGGCTTTTCAGACAGGCTTTTGACTAGAGGCAGGAAAGCCAGTAATTCTTTACCTAGAGCTAAGTCAGAGCTGAGCCAGGGGTCTTACTTGACTGTACAAGCCAGAACATGAACTGAGCCCTGGCTTCTATGGGTTGTTATCTACAAAGGAGTAGAACATTTCAGATACTACCCTAACTGCTCATACTGACAAAAATGCTTAGTTTGACCATAATTGGCTTGGCTTGACCTTGGCTATCAGTTCATAGACGTCAAGTCAAGTCAAGTCTGACACTTAGCTTGAGCTAGGCTTGAGCCTGCTCTGGCTTGCCCACCTCTACTTGTGACGGGGACTGAAATAGCCATTGTTTTGTGCACTGTATGTTTATATTTATGTGTCATGTCATGAACTATTTATAATATTTATAATGGCATGATTTTTATTGTGTTGTATTGTTTCTTATTTTGTATTTGTTTATAAAGGTTTCCTGTTTTGTAAAGCATCTTGGTTTTTAGAAAGGCATTTTAAATAGAACGTGTCTCTCTGTCTCTATCTATCTATCTGTCATATGCCATACAATTAATGATTTTGACTTGCACTGCATATAGCATGCCATTGTATGCTAAGGTGCTCAGGCCCATGATAAATGGAAGGCTTTAGTTCTGTTGGAAATAACAGTGACTGGAAATGAAAACCCCAGGTTCTTTATTGGAAGCCCTTCACTACATGTCCAGATGTGAGGTGTGCCACCACTGTACATATGTAATTATACTGAGCAGTGCCAGAAAGTGTCCAGATGAACAGGATATCAAAAAATATGCCATTCTTATCAGTACATTATAATATTTCCCCCACTCTTGCTGCTGGAGAGTAGTATGCAAAGTGAAGTGTTGGCACCGCTTCTGAAATCTTCCCTTTTCATTAAACATAACAGTCTGTCCTAGAAATAAGCTACGTTTAAGCTGAGATTTCTCAGGAAAAATGTATATCTGGCAAATGTGGGACATGATTTTCAGAAGTATCCCCCTTTTGATTATGTGCTTAGTTTCACATTCTGAACTGTAAGTTTTAATTTCTTCACAAACATCTAGAAAAGATTGTCCCTGTAATTTGGATTAAAATTAACTATACATTAGTGCTTGTACTCCCCTCAAGACAAAACAACTGTAATTTTGAATGAAACCTTTTTTATTACATTAAACAAACTTGTTAAAAGTAGGAGCTCAACACTCCAATGAACTCTTTCTTGATTAATGCACTATTTATTGATTAATACTCTCCACTTTCTTGAGCTTATTTCTAATAAATTCACTTTTTGCACAGAAGTGGACAAGCTATACTTCAATCAAGTCAAGTCAAGCCTGTGATCTGCTTTGTGCTCTGAGCAGAACCACAAAACAAACCAGTGCTATAGATAGATTCTTATAAAGATTTTTCTTCATGGGTTATTAAAGAGATGTCATGTTGCTTAATAAAATCCTTTCTTATGGCAACCCAGTGTGACTTTTAGAGCTGACAGGGTAAAAATCAAAGACCTTAACCAAATTCCATTTATTGGAAAAAATATTATCAGGTACAGATAATATCTTTCAAAATACTAAGACTGAGGTTTAACAGCATACAGTATGTGGGGAATCATGTCCCATAGAATGATTTGAGATATGATGGCATGGCAGAGGTATGAAGGAAGACTTAAGTTTTCTTTCACTTCAATCATTCTTTGACTTACTGTATTGCTTAGTCTTAGTCGAATAATTTGTGTTATCCTTGATTGCATTTTCTGTGACCAGCTTTAGATCCAATTGTTTTAGTTTGTAAGTGGTAAATGGGACAAACAAGCAAAAAAATGATTTCCCTGTCATTAATGGAACATTGACACTCGTGCATATAAATATGATTGGAGGGAAGCCTCAGCTCTGAATGGCTATTCTATTTAGCAGTATTTTTAATAGAAGCCTTCTGAAACATCATTCTTAAACTGTGATTAACATGCATTTTGGAACAGGCTCATTTGTACTAATTGATCTTTTCCTTTTTCCATGCATTTATATTTAAATTTACACAAGTCCACTAAAACAAACAAGGAAAACATCCTGAAACAATGTATTGGAATATATTATTTTGATAGCACACAACTATTTCAGTAATTTGAATACAAGTAATTTTAAAACTGTCATACCAATGAATTACTCTAGCATTTAAATGCATGGTGGTAGTGGGACCCACCACACACCTGAAATATAACACAAACCGCCAGGCGGGATCTACTCCATTCACACTATATAATGCAACCCATCTCAATGGAGAAATTACCCACTCAATAGTTAATTTATTTAGCATTTTCTGAGATTTCTATACAAACACTGCACTGTTGATGTATAGACTGGTGAACCACACTTAATCAATCTTCATGGTGATGCCCCATCACTTCATCGGGACATCAATATGTCTTTCACTAAATGCATTTCTGTCTCTCTCTCTCTCTCTCTCTCTCTCTCTCTCTCTCTCTCTCACTATATATATATATCTATATCTATCGATCTATCTATCTATATAAAATTTTCTCCATACACCTTTATACATACACTTGTGTGTTTATTGTGCTAGTGTACAGCACAACATGAAAAGACATGCTTTCTGCTTATACAGGTCAAGACCAACCTTCCACCCTCTCCCCAACTGGGACCTGAAGGCACACCTCAGTGTTTCCAGACAGCGTCACGTCTTAAGACTTACATGTTTTTCACTCTATTGATGTGTTTATTGATCTTTTTTCCCATGGCATGAACCCCGTGTTCATGGGACAATATGACAATGACAGAAACAGCGGCTTTAATGGAGTCTCTGATCCACATCATCATGACATTTCCTGAGAAGCATGGCTAGGAGTGGGTATTGGTCAGGCACCAGGTATGTGTTATTTGTTCAGATTCTAAGAGAGGTGTATCAACTATACTTAATCCAAAAAGTGAACAAACTGTGCTGTGCTTTAACATATAAAAGGTGGCATACATAATAGACTGCAGGTACCAGGCATCCTGGTCTATGTCCGCCTGCATTACGGGCATGCCATTATCAAGAAAGATGGGTCACACAGAGAGACCATATCCTCTCACCCTACTACTAGGCCTACTGCAGGTTGGTCCCCCTGTTGTTTTGCCCGCTGGTTGGAGGGCAGATACTTTCTGGACCCTGATGGCAGAGTCTTTAATACAGTAAATATAAAATACAGTATTGATCAAGATATTGTCTGTTACGACTGTTTGCAGAATGGCAGCCATGAGGTGTTGTGAGAACTTGTTGTGCTCTAATGTAGACATAGAGCACATGACATCATCAAGGATGTTGGCATGACCATGCTTGTATACACACTGCCCAATTCCAGTGTGGGTACCAGAGTATTTAAACAGGATCTACTCTTCTCAGAGAGAGATTCTGTTTCTCAGAGCAAGTTCAGTGGAAGCCAATCAGCAGATCAAAATTTAATCTGGTGAGTGAAACGTTTCCCTATTCTCTTAACAAATTTGATCATGGGAAAAGATTCAGAAGTAAGAGAGAGTCTAAAATGAATTTGTCATCATTAAGGCATTACAGACAAACACTTGCAAACCGATGGTCTATGAAAAACTGAAAAAAAATAAGCTACTTGAAGCCACTAATTGTAGTAAACTACTTCTTATTGGACATAGAAAATGTATTTTGCACATTTTTTAACTGGTGCAGGTTAAGGGTCATTGAGTATACAGTGAAAACTGTTGTGATATATTCACATATTTGAATAGAGGCTTTAACAAGGTGCCACTTGTGCAATAAGAGGTTGCACATTTTGTATATATGATGTTTTTGTGTAAATATTGAAAAAGGCAGTTTTACTTTAATCAGCTTCCATTAGGATGTTTGTTAATTCTTTTCAGACACATTATTTTCTTAATAATATCATATGAGGATTTATTGGAATGTGTAGGTATAGTGCAGGCCTGTTATAATGGATGCATCTGTGCACACAACTTTTGTCCTTTGCATCCAGTGTCAGTTATATCCAAAGGAGGTGGAGATGATTTTTTAGGTGCATCTATGTGTTATGAGAGGTTATACTGCCCTTGTACAGGTCACTGGTAAGGCTGCATCTAGAGTATGGAGTTCAGTACTGGTGCCCACACCTCAAAAAGGACATTTGCCTGCTGGAGAAGGTCCAGAGGAGGGCTACAAAGATGATAGCAGGTTAGCAGGGTAAGGCATACGAGGAGAGATTGAGGGCACTGAACATGTACTCCTTGGAAGACAGCAGAGAGAGAGAGGGGACATGATTGGGACCTTCAAGTACTTGAAAGGAATAAATAAGGTTGATAAGGAGAGTCTCTTTAAGCTGAGTGGCAACCATAACATGAGGGGGCACAGTCTTAAGCTGGAGGGTGGATGGTTTAGGAGGGAGGTCAGGAAGTATTTCTTCACAGAGAGGGTGGTGGACCCTTTGATGCTCTGCCGGAAAAGGTCATCTCATTGAAGACAATGGACATCTTTAAGAGAAGCTGGGATAGGTATGGGGGAAGGTAAGGATCATGGTTAGAGAGGATGGGAGGAGTGGGGAAGGAGGGCAGGGACATTGGTTCAAGCTGTGGAACCTGCAATATGAGCAGCCTTGATAGACCAAATGGCCTTCTTTTGCCGGCTTCTTCGTATATACGCATGGGCTCAGAGTGAATGAGAACCTATTATAAAATTTCACAGACTACTCAGAATCCTGCCTAGCATATGTTTCTGTGTTCTGTGTGTTAAAGTTATTTAATTGTCAGGGAGCATGAGTTTTTTTTTAAGAAAGACTATTGCAGAATGTAAGAAGCAGATAGTAACTGTAGTGGCTGGATCTTGGAGTTCTAGAACAGTAAAAACAAAAATAATGGTACTGTAAGGGTTTTACTGACGATAAAAGCATTTCCTTTTAGCGTAATTAATTAACTAATAAAAGTTTATGCAACCTGTGGAGAACTTTTATGTAAGAAATTTAATATAATGTATGGCAGAATGTTGTTATAGGTAGAAATCTACCTTTTTATAATAACGTTTTACCATTGATGCAACGTCACAATGTTGTTAACCCATTGATGGTATGTCACATTAATGGGTTAACAATGAGGAACAGACTGGGCATGTGCGTAACTGGATCGGACAGCTTTGAAACAGCCACAGCAGTGACATTAAAAAAACTGCAGTAAGGAACTGCTTTCTTTTTTAAAATACATAAATGGTACCACGCACTATAAAATATAATATATAGTACATTGATGGTTAACCGGTTTTTTAACCCATCTTGAGGTTGCCATGGTGACATAAACCTCTAACTTCGCTCTTGAGGTTTACATGGTCTCCTTGGCAACCGCTCGATGGTTAACAAACCGGTTTACCATCGATGATCATACATTATCCTCTATATCTGTAGAGCTCCTCCATCTTAATTCTACACTTCCCAAATCTCCTCACCAGCTCTGTGCTCCACCACCACCCCATAAAAAGTGCTACAAATGCATGTAAAAGCTTCATGATGTCCAGTACAATGAATGTTTCTGTCCATTATAACCAGAGAAAAATGCATTGGACTTGATATATTTGGTTTGGGAAATCAGTTTTTGTCCACTATAACTGACTGTCTGTTATAACAGTGTTCGTTTCAAGTGGAATGCACTGTATGAATTAGAGTGCATTTTCCAGTATTCTTACATTATGTTTATGTACCTGTAAAACATCCTTGCTCTGAAGATGAAATTAAAGAGCTTATGTAAATTGTTTAAATTTGGTGGATGCCAGTGCAGACCTGTTGCTCAAGTGAATTGTGATTTTTTTACACCTAAATCAATTTTCTATTTAAAAGAGTCTAAGTAGACAATAATAAGTTGATACTTTATCATTTTAATTATAGAAATAAGTTGATACATAGAGAATAACGGATAGGCAAGTGTGTGTTATGGATTGCTTTGCACACCTGAGAGGTGTGTGATGACCCGTAAACCTCAAGGGCGAAGCTCGAGACGTTTACACAGTCATCACACACCGAGGGTTTGTAAAAAAAAAATAATCCTTAACACACACTTGCCTATCTTTCATTTTTTATAATTACTGTTGTTTTGCACTGTTTGTGCAGCTTTGCACGACTTAACGTGGCTTTTTATATCAACTTGCAGGTTGATATGACTTTCTAAATGGGTTGATATTGGGGCTCAACAGTAATTATATTATCATTTTAATTATACAAGATACACCAATATATCCTGAAGAAGGAGCATAATCTCCAAAATTTTGGTTTTGCATGAATTTGATTCTGATTGTTAGTGTTATTGGGAAATAAAAAATACAGCTTTGACATATACACTACTGTGTGGGTGAGTGGGCCTTATTCTTCCACGCGGTTTTTCTGTTTTGTATTTGGCAGGAATTGGAGCAGGCTACTCCCTGATGTATGTTTTTGTTTTTATCTTGGAGGTTGGGTCAGTACTCCTTTTATGGTTGTGAGATCCTGGTCTAAAATACTGTAGAACTGTTAATGTTTAATACAATTTTAATTTAGCTATATTCACTGATTGTGAGACTCTAGGGAAATTTAACTTGCAGTTTATATTAACAGCTACAGATACTGAAACCACGCTGTCAGTAAAATGGTATTTTCAAACAACAACTACTACAACAATCGCTATTAAGTGCTGCTACTGTGTATCAAGTGAAATCAACTGCAAAATGTTTTGTCTGAGTACAAAATTCTTTATTAAAGTAAGTTTAGTTAAAAAAAATGTTAGTTAAAAAAGAAGAAAAAACAAAGTGCACATTGCAAACAGTGTGTACGCTGTATCAGATAATGAATATATAGCTAACCACTGTCAGCTTAAATCATATCAGTTGACATTACAAATGCTGATCTGTTATTGACTCACAGTATGTACAGCATGCTGTGTCAGGCAGTAAGTGTACAGAGGCTACAGAGAAGCCCTGTTTTGGGTGTCGGACTCATGTCAGCTCTTAAAAATCAAATGTTCAAAACTTCAGAAAATGACGAGACGTTATTGACTCGCAATTTTGTTGAGACGCTCCACGTGAGTCTTGAGAATCTCAGCCCATCTGAATCCTTTTATGTAGTCAGTATATTGGGTACACAGATTGCTATCTGCAGTAACCAGCCAGCAGTAGTGTCAGTATGAAATCCGCTGTTCAGTCCAGTGCGAAACTTGATTAGTGCTCCACAGTGGCTGATTCTCCAACTGCAAAATAAAGCTGAAGCTAATATTAACAGCTCTACAGTAATTACTGCAGAATAATTAAATGGAAATACTATACACTTCATGTAATGTGGCAGCATATCATGAACGTTAATGAATATTATCCTTGCTTTTAACTTTTCGAGCTGTATAATGGAAATTGCACAAAATATCTGCAATCATCTTTGTGCATCACAAACTGCATGTAAGCGCTTATCACTACTACTATAATTTATTGGAGGTTACGACAAATAAGCAATATGATTGACTTCATTAATACAGTAACACATTAATATTGCACACTATTCATGATGGACAGGTAATATAATCCTACACTGTTACTATTCCATTACAAATAAAGGGGCCATGATATAAATTAAAAAAATAAAGTAGTATCGCAGATTATCACAGAATATAAAATGCTGTGTCATGAATGTATTATATAGTTTGTCATTTTATATCATTGCAGATCTCAGTGGAAGAGTGAGGCAGATTCTGCAGAAGCAGCAGGAAACACTAACTCTGCCACATGGCTTCCCTGATTAGACTAGGACGCCTTCTGTTCCAGCCATCCTTGACCATTTGGACCAAGACTGGAACTGAGATGGTCGTACAAGGTACCCGTGGTGCCCTGCCCACTGCCCCAGAGTAAGTGCTGTACCATACAGCTGTTAATGAACAGTAATGCAGTAAATCAAATACTGTAAGCTTGTGTTTTATAGTGCAACACTGTATAGTCAGGTAAGCAATAACATGCTTTGTTTTACTTCCATAGAAACAGAGAATTTGACGGCAGATAAAGACCACTTGGCCCACCCAGTCTGCCCATTCCCCTACCTAATGGATAAGCTGCAGATCCTAGTTAACCAACATCCTTTTTCCTACCCCCACCCACTAGAATTGCCTTATGACTGTCCCATGCGTTCTTGAAATCCATCACTGTTTTTGACTCCACAACCTCCTCAGGAAGGCTGTTCCATGCATCCACAACCCTCTCCATGAAAAAATACTTCCTCACATTACCTCTGAGCCGTCCCCCCTCAATCTTCAAATTGTGCCCCCTTGTTCTTGCACACCTCTTTTTCTGAAAGATGTTACCCTCTTGGACTTTGTTAATTGCCTTGAGGTACTTCAAAGTTTCTATCATGTCTCCCCTCTCCCTCCTTTCCTCGAGGGTATACATAGTAAGCTCCTTAAGTCTCTCTTCATATGGCTTCTGGTGCAGACACTGCACCATCTTAGTTGCCCTCCTCTGGACTGCCTCCATCCTGTCTATGTCTTTGCAGATATTGGGTCTCCAGAACTGCACACAGTACTCCAGATGGGGTCTCACCAGCTGTCTGTACAGAGGGATAACAACTTCCTGTTTTCTACTGGTGATACCTCTCCCTATACATCCCAGTATACCCCCAGCCCTTCTTACTACCCTCTCACATTGCATGCCCACCTTTAGGTCATCAGATATGACCACCCGAGGTCCCTTTCCATTTTTTGCATTTAACTTTAAGCATTTTAATGTACAGCCATGTGACACGTTTCAGACAATCACGTTTGTGAAGTTTCCAATGACATTTAATACTGTATGTATGTATGTTTATAAAAGACTCCTTGCAACTTCCTGGCAACAGAAAAGGAAATATTCTGATGGACAAGAATTCTAATGTGCTTATTTCTGTCACTTTTTGTCTTTGTACAGGAAAATTAAAGTCATCATGCTCCATCTGGAGGAGGGGGAGGAGACAAAGCATGGCTGGGCAATGTTGGCCACAGGACTTCAGCATCAGTAGACCTAAAGGACCAGGTACACTGAAGAACTGGCATGACCAGGACTAGGGCAAGGACAGTGGGTGGCCATGGCAATGGTGCACTAGCCTTCGTGTTGCTTCAGCCTGATAAAGCACATGGTTGATGACAAACAAATTAAATAAATTGCCTGTCTGACTGAAATACAACTGTTTTTGTACTGCTATAATCATTCTCAGTGACTTTTTATGGCATGTTATCTGGTCATGTGACTTAATTTGGGTGGTGGTGGGGGAGCATATTTCAAAATAATGAGTGTTTTGCCCAGTTGGACATATATACAATACAGTAGCTGCTGATCAATTTTGCTGTCAGGAGCTTAACAATGAAACACAACAGGGCGAGCATCATAGCATTGAATCTATTTTTCCAGGAGTGTGAGGCACGAGGCATGGCTGAGTGCTCTGGGAAGTGCATTGAATGGCTTTATAAAATAGGTATTGCTCAGTTCCAGCTCCCCATTGGTTAGAACCCCATTACATGGTGCTACAGAAAATAGTAAATACCCCTGCTGGAAAACACAGTAGTGCATTAACTGAGAGCTTAGAAAATGGGGTTTTCATTGATTGGCTAGTACCTATTCCAGAGGGGTACATTTATTTCAATAGACTTCCAGGAATTAAAAAGTTCAAACCTGCCATGCCTCATTGAGAAACTGGTATCCTTGTGCCATGTAGAATTTTAAAACTCAGTAACCATTTTACCTCGCTGTGCGACACGAAAGTCCAACTCAGCCCCACCACACTGACATGGCACAAACCAACAAACATCAAAACCAGAATCCTCACACATTCCCCCTAACCCTGTTGTCAGTTTCATTCTATTTTTTAAACAAGTGAAGTGAAAGTCATTTTTGAGATTGGCTTCACAGCAGTCCTGTGCTGCACTGACAGTCCCTGCATGCTAAGCATCCCAAATATGAGAATTATATTGCTTTTTTTAAAAAAAATTAACAACAAAAAAAAGATGTTGGTGACAGTTAAAGCTGTTAGATTAGCTTTTCAATTCACCACTCCAGGTGTTTCCAGCTCTACACAGACTCTGTCTTGGAAACCTAAAATAAAAGCTATCAGTATGACTGGCTTCGTAGCAGTTTTTCCTGGTGTCCTCAAACTCCCCAATGACACAGTGCTTCACTTACTTACCTGTTCTACATCCTCTGCCTTCAGTCCTTGGATTCAGTCCAGCAAACCATCAAAACATAGCCACAATAATGAGCAGGTGGGAGGAGGGTGATCTTCAATTCCCAGGTGCTACAAGAACGGCTTCAATTGTGAGAGATGCAGGGGGATGTCACATTTCACATGGCGGCAGCATGAAGAGTGAGAGAAGGAAAAAAGAAACAGGGAAACACAAAATTAAACCTTTTACAAGAAAAAAACAAAAAAAACAACCATGGCTTTAGAGTTAATCCCTGTGAGTTTGTTTTGGGGTTAAGTAACCATGACAACCAGCTCAAAAAGTTAAAACTATGCAGGCTCCAGTAACACACAAGTCCCTAGAAACATAGAAACATAGAATTTGATGGCAGATAAGGACCGCTTGGCCCACCCAGTCTGCCCATTTCCCTACCTAATGGATAAGCTGCAGATCCTAGTTGACCAGCAGCCTACTTCTTCCTACCCCAACCCCCTGGAATTGCCTTATGACTGTCCCATGCATGCTTGAATTCAACCACTGTTTTTGACTCAACAACCTCCTCCGGAAGGCCGTTCCATGCATCCACAACCCTCTCTGTGAAAAAATACTTCCTTTCATTACCTCTGAACTGCCCCACCCATCTTCAAATTGTGCCCCCTTGTTCTTGCACACTTTTTTGAAATATGCTACCCTCTTGGACTTTGTTGATTCCCATGAGGTACTTGAAAGTTTCTATCATGTCCCCCCTCTCCCTCCTTTCCTCAAGGCGATACATATTAAGCTCCTTTAGTCTCCCTTCCTATGTCTTCCGGTGCAGACCCTGCACCATTTTAGTTGCCCTCCTCTGGACAGCTTCCATCCTGTCTATGTCGTGTCGGAGACTGGGTCTCCAGAGCTGCACACAGTACTTCAGATGGGGTCTCACCAGCTGTCTGTACAGAGGGATAACAACTTCCTGTTTTCTACTGGTGATGCGTCTCCCTATGCATCCCAGTATCCCCCCGCCCTCCTTACTGCCCCTCACATTGCTTGCCCACCTTTAAGTCATCTGATATGACTACCCCCAGGTCCCATTCCATTTTTGTTGTTATTAGTATCTCACCCCCCATTGTGTACTCTTCCCTTGGGTTTTTGTTTCCCAGGTGCATTACCATGCACTTCTTAGCATGGAATCTAAGCTGCCATACATTTGACCATTCCTCTAACCTTGCCAAGTCCCTTCTCATCCTTTTCACCCCACCTTGTGCATCAACTCTGTTGCAGATCTTTGTGTCATCTGTAAAGAGACATACTTTTCCTTCCAGTCCCTCTGCAATGTCGCTTATAAAGACACTGAAGAGGACCAGACCTAATACTGAACCCTGGGGTACCCCACTAGTAACCCCCCTTTCTTCAGAGTGGACTCTATTTACTATTACCCTCTGTGTCCTATTCTTCAGCCAATTCTTTACCCAGGCTATCATCTTGGGACTCACTCCAAGGCTGGCTAACTTGTATATTAATCTTTTGTGTGGGACTGTGTCAAATGCCTTGCTAAAGTCTAGGTAGGCCATGTCCACAGCCCCCTCCCTGATCTACTACTTTGGTCACCCAGTCAAAGAAATCTATTAGATTTGTCTGGCATGACCTTCCCACTGTGAATCCATGCTGCCTTGGGTCCTGTGCCCCTCTGACCTCTAGGTACTCAACAGTTCTTTCCTTCAGAAGTGATTCCATCATTTTCCCTATCACTGAGGTTAAACTAACAGGTCTGTAGTTTCCTGCTTCTGCCCTGCTCCCACTTTTGTGAAGGGGAATCACATCTGCCCTCCTCCAGTCCTCAGGTACCACCCCATCCTTCCATGATTTGTTAAAGAGGGTAGTCAGTGGTGTCACTAGTTCTACCCTTAGTTCTTTTAGAATTCTGGGATGAATCCTTCAGGCCTGTTGCTTGATCCACCTTCAGTTTTAAGAGTTCTTTCAGAACCCTTTCTTCTGTAAATGGGCTGGTATCAACTTCTGTATCCAGAGTGTTTCTACTGTTTGTTTTAGATACCTCCCCTCTTCATTTGTAAATACTGAGCAAAATATTTGTTTAGTATCTCTGCTTTTCACTGTCACCCTCTGCCCACCCCCCTCCCTTTATTAAGCCTCACTGTCCCTCCCTTGGTTTCCTTCGCTCCCTGATGTACCTATAAAAGGTTTTATCCCCCTTCTTAACTGAGTTGGCTATTTTTTCTTCAGTTTGGGCCTTTGCTGTTCTGACTGCCTTCCCAGCTTCCTTTTGCTTTAACTGATAAAATTCTCTGTCCTGCTCCGTCTGTGATTCCTTGTACTTCCTGAATGCTTTCTCGTTCTCTTGAACCTTCACTACCACCTCCTTTGAGAACCATAGTTTGTTTTGTTTTGTTTATTTGCTTCACACAAAGGCTTGTTACCGCTGTGATGGCAGTTTTTATTATTCCCCATTGTTTTTCCACCCCTCCTTCCTGCCCATTTGCTAGTGCATTCCTTAAGCACTCACCCATTTTGGCAAAGTCAGCCCCCCTGAAGTCCAGTACTTTTGCCTTTGTATGGCTTGACTCTATTGCTGTGTTTATTGTGAACCATACTGTTCGATGGTCGCTAGTTCCCAGATGGCTACCCACTTCTACATATGTGATCCTCTCTCCATCTCCATTTGAGAGAACCAGGTCTAAGATTGCTCCCTCTCGAGTGGGTTCCAATACTAGTTGTCTAAGGCATGCCCCTGTAGGGCATCTAGAATAACCCCACTCTTAGAAGTGGCTGCTGCAACTGCACTCCAGTTAACATCTGGCATATTCAGATCACCCATCAGCAATATCTCCCCTTTTTCTGCCATTCTAAGTATACTTTCTATAATTTCCTTGTCCATTTCTTCCCCCTGGGGAGGGTCTGTATACAACCCCTGTGCGGATTGTGGTGCTATTGCCTATCTCCTAATTGACCCACAGTGCTTCTTCTCCTCCCTGTTTACCCTTTTGTTCTGTTGCTTTGATTTCTTCCCTTATGTAGAGAGCTACTCCTCCTCCTCCTCTTTTACCCTCCCTATCCCTCCTGTAGATAGTGTATCCTGGTATGTTTACATCCCAGTTATGGTTTTGTGTGTACCATGTTTCTGTGACTGTCACGATATCCAGATGTTCCTCCTCTATCAAGGCCACTAATTCAGGAAGCTTGTTACTCAGACTACGGGCATTGGTACTCATTGCTCTCCATTTTTTGATGGCTTTGCCTTCTGTAGCAGCATCCCCCACTGACCTTTCTACTTGGTCTTTTTCTCATTTAGTACCCTGTTTTGTAGGGGGAGGCTGGGATTTTTCTGCTGCTTATCCGTGCCTCCCCCCTTGACTAGTTTAAAAGCTTGCCAATGAAGCATTTAAACCAATTGCCCAAAAGACTTGTTCCCTTCCTAGATAGATGCAGACCATCCTGCCAGTATGGGCTGGTGTCCCTCCAGGTGGAACCCCAGTCCCCAATGAAGCCAAACCCCTGTGCTTCACACCAGTTTTTCAACCATTCGTTAAACTGCATGGTGCAAAGTACCCTCGCCTCACCCATGCCACTGACAGGCAGCACCTCTGAGAAGGATACTGTGTGTGCTACTTGTCTTAGGCCCCTCCCCAACTCTACAAAGTCCTTCTGCACTGCTCTTATCTCATGATAAGCCAAGTCATTTGTCCCTAGGTGGACAATGATGTCCAGCTCAGGCTCCCGTGCAACTGTTCTCGTGATCCTAAGAACGTGCTTCTTGTCCCTCCAAGCCATGGCACCAGGCAAGCACCTTACTTCAGTTTTCCCTGTTCCCCCCAGTTCTATCCCTCTAAAAATTGAGTCCCCCACCAGGAGCTGCTTCCTTTCCCTGTGGTGTCCTCTGCCTCCTTCCTGAGGGCCTCCCTTGTGACAGTTGCCTGCAACCTCCTTAGTCTCCTCTGTGGGTGCATCCATAGGGGAACTTTGCTCATCCAGAATGGTGTATGGATTGTGAAGTGGAACAACTGACTGGGAGTGCTTCTGTTCCACCACCCTTACCCTCCCTGAGCCCACAGTGGTCCAACTGCTGTGCTTTCTTCGCAACCTCTGAGGTAGTGGTGGTGGCTCTGATGCTCCCTTGATGGGGGAGGACCCTTACTACTGTCCAGTGCGGCCTGGGGGAAAGTTCCCTTACTACTGTCCAGTGTGACCTGAAGATGGACAACTTTCTCCCTCAGGGCAGAGAGTTGTCTACAAACAGGGCAGCATCTCAGCCTCCAGAAAGACTCCTGGAAGACTGCTACCCCACAGCCATTAAATTGCACTACTCCCCACATGTCTGTCTACCTTCTTGTTTATTTTTTGTTTTGTTTTGTTTAGTTTTTTGTGTTTGTGTGTGTATGTGATTGGTTTGTTATATAGAAAAATATATATATTATACAATGTGTATGATTATATTGTCAGTGCAGTGTGCTAGAGAGGATATGACAGTGATATGCACTTTGCCCTCTTGAGGAAATGATGTCAGAACCCCAGGTATAAAGAACTATTTCCAGGGTGGGTGGGGTGAGGGGTGGGAAGGTGGTTGGGCCTAAACTGTGCCCTCACGAAACAATCAGCTAAAAGCTGTGACCTACCGCTACGATGAGTGCCTTCCTGTCAGCAAGATGCCCTACACGACAATTTGACAGAGAAAATACCCTGCTAATCAAATGGAGAAAAATCCAAACATCCAAGTCAGACACAGGTAAACCTCCCCAGCCCCAAAACAGCCTGGTGGCTTGCGCTCTGAAAGCAGTCAGCCCCAAAACAAGTCAGCTGTGCACAAGGACAGACACGGTAAACAGCATTCAGTCCCTTTGGGTTTAAACTCTTCCTGCACTGAAAATCTTAACAATTGTAACAAAAGTAAAGCAAGGTCCACCTCCCTCTGTTGATTGAAATACTGCCTTTTCTGATAATTCTAAGTTCCTTATTTCACCTTTCAGTTAGAAGTAGCCTCCACCTGAAGAATATTAACTTTCCTAATGAATCTGCTACAAACCAAAGACAATTGTAAATCGTAAGGTTCACCTCCCTCTGTTGTGAGCACAAGTCGCTTTCTTGCAAATCCTAAGTCTAGTGTTGCAGCTTCCAGCTAGGTTAAAAAAAACCCACAGCATTCAAATGCAGGCACAGGAACTATTTTATTACAAAAAAACAACCAAATAACTAAGTGTTTTAACATTTAAACATAAAAAATATTTTATTTGGACATATAAAATACAGTGGCCCATTTTTTAAGCACAATAATACCTAACAGGGTGGGTGGAATTGGGCAATACCGGACCTTCCAGGGGCTATAAGACCCTTTGCCCGTGGTGTCGGGCCTCATGACGCCCTTGGGTGGGCCGGTATTGCCCAAAACTCTCACCCTGTTGGATATTATTGCTTACATAATCTGTCAGAGTCAAAAAGGTCACCAGCTCCCAAAGAAATCACTGCCTCAAGCCTTCAGGCTATGATTACAATGCCTGCAACTGCACCTGACAAGCTGTTTCATCTCAACTGTTCCTCATTATAAGGGACATCCTTTAGTCTAGCCCTTAGAAGTGCTCCTTCTTACATCCATCCCACAAAAGAGCTGCACACACAGATAAACTTTGATAAATTCAGACTGTAAAGCAGAAAAGAATTATGTTTTCTGATGCTAAAGCAACATTAAGCAACAAATTAACATGCTAGTATCCTCAGTGTTGTGAACTTGCATTTACATATAGTACAGGTAGTTGAGTATGTGTCCCTCATTTTGAGGGCCGATGTGCCACATTGTCTCTCATTTTGAGTGTCTGTTTCCCCCATTTCTGTGACAAAAAGTTAAGAGGTATGCTGTACCGTAGCTGTTTTTTTACTTGGGGTGGCCGAAATATATTTCCACATTTAATACCACACTGTAGCGAAAAGATGTACATGTGTATGAGAAATGTAGCATAAGTATACACAGAAATGTTTTCTCAATGCACCCTATACTGGAATAAAGATGAAGTAGGGTGAACCACAAATCTGGTAATTAAGACAAATAAATTACAAAGCTAATGGTGATGTGATAGTGATGCATCTGACAGGGGCCAAGATGTGCTGTACCATTTGGCACTACTGTGACAAGTCATGGCAGAATCTGAAGTATTGCTGGTCATTATTGTATATGGTAAAAAGCAAAATCCACGCTCACTGCTCCATAGTACACAGGCTTTATAAGAAAAGTTTTAAAAGTGCTGCCATTCATAAAGCACCAACAGGCTGCTGCTAGTAGACCCCGACTGGTTTCATGCTCTAGCACGTCGTTGGGAGGAGGTACTACCTTACAGGTTTAGGTCTTTAAATAGTTGAAATCTCTCTTAAAGATACAGTACAGTGCACACATGTACTGTATTGAGTGTATAAGTGCTCAGTTATATGAATAAATTCATCCAATCCCATCACAAAGTGTCAAGTGCCACATACATAATTGTTAACATAAATATGTTAATACCATCACAATCTAAAACTCAAAAATAACTGTGTCCTACTGTTCTATTGCTAAGCTGGGAACATACGTACTCATTTCAGTCCCTTATGTGATAGTTCAAATGTTTCCATGGCTGAGGCAGCCATGGGCAATTCCTTCTATATCCTGGAAAAAGACACATATGGAAAAAAGTGATTAGTAGCATTCAAAGCAGAGGGCTCAAAGAACCAAATGTACAGGTATCTATAAAAACTTCTGCATAAATCAACCCTAATTATTTTTACATCTCTGATATTTTTATACATGTCATTTCTTTTTAATACATGGAATAAGATCAATTCAGTCATTCAGACCTGGTGGTTGCAAGGCCCCGTGGGTAAAAATCCAAAATGATTCCCATTCCATCAACTTATCATCCAGGTTACCTCCCCTCAGTCCCAGTCTGAGCTTCTCAATGCCACTAAACTGGAAGCCATGTTGGGCACTCCTATTGCTACTGGGGCCTATGCACGATGCCCAAGCACCATGTGTAGTGCATGCAAGTGCAGCGTGGCTGCACCTATGCGTGGCTGCCATGCACACCACCACAGAGCGCCATGCATGATGTGCATGCAGGACACCATGTAGGGCATCTGTGCGCAGCTACATGGTCCAGATGTGCACTGTGTATTTAGGGTGTGCCCATGCAGGGCACATGAAGATGACCACTGTGTGCAAGCATGATGCTGCATCTGACACCCAGGTGTGTGGTGCAGGGCGTGTACACATATGTGGCCTGTAGGGCTGCTATAAGTTCCCACATATGTGGGCCACAATACTGGCAGACCAGCACAACAGGTGCAGGAGGTTGCACAGGCAAGCAAGCCCCCTCATACCCCGGGGGAAGATGCACAGCACTGCTGCAGCCTTTACACCGCATGTGCAGCGACATGAGCAAGGCGGCAACCCATCCATTGGGATGGGCAAGCAACACATGGCCATTGTCTGAGATCAATGTGTGTCACCAGCCCATGTCTGGGCAAGCAGCATGCATGTACATGTCCCAACTATACCACTGGTGGCACGTCACCTCACCGGGGCCTGGCCGTGGAGGCAGCATGCATTAGCAGGGATGTGGCACAGTCATGGGTGTGGCACGGGGGCAGGTGAACACCTGACGGTGTGCACCTACACCAGTTGTCACCACTGGCCAGCACACTGGACCAACTGCAGGGGGCAAGGCACACAGTGCCTGCAGAATGTGCCTCTCCCCGGGAATGGACATCAAGCTTGGCATGGCACGCAGTGGCGTCCCATGTCCAGCACGGCTGAATCATGGTAGTAGCTCCTGGCCATGCACCCGGGTCCCCCCACCCGCACAACACCAAGACACACCAAAATGGCGTAGCCCACCCCCCCACACACACCAACCCCCCACACACACACACTTGAGTCAGTGACCACATAGGAATGCACATATCAAATGCGTTATTAATGCAAACATGCAAAGCACATGTGCCACTGATATCCAACACACAGGGTCCGGGGGAGGTCACTGGACATCACTGGTGGAGCTGGTTCCGCTGTGGCCCGAAATGTCCATGGTGCCCTTGTCAGGTTGGCTCTGTTGCACCCTCCATGGCCATTCCTCATTGCTGCTGTCCTCATATTGGGCAGGTGTCAATGGCGGCTTCACAATGCGCTGGAGCAACATCCATCGAATGGGACCATGGTACCACTGTGGAGAAAAGGTACACAGTAATGTCACAGCACCCAGTGCACGGACAGCACAAACAGTCCCGGCGACCATTCATGGCATGTGCCACATGGTGGGGGCCCCCCTCCCGGGCCTCCTGCACCCCCATGTGTCTGACATTGCAGCATGTAGGTGTCTGCAGGGCACACCACCATGTGCACCCCCCCACATGCCCAGTTACACTGGCAGCATGGACCACAGCCACCATGTCTACACCATGGCAATGTATGTCACCTACACAACACCAGCACACAGCTCTGTATGCTTGGCTACCTCCCTTGGGACTGGCCAGGCCACAGAACAGTTGTAGCATACACACAGTGATGCATGACAGAGGTGTGTCCCGTACAGGCTGTTCTAGAAATACCAGCAGGTGCATTCATACAGTATTGTAACACATGGTGACTCGAGCCAGACAGCCCATGACCGTGGATTTTCCCCACTGCATACAGCCCCGTGTCCCATGCTGTCCACCAGTGTGGGCTCCTCTGGAACCTACACTGGTGTGGCAGCTTGAATGGCATGTGGAGACACCATGGCAGCCCATAGCAAGGGCATGTGCCATGCACACATGGACAATGCATACGCTACCATGCCCACTGTCAGCAGCACCATGTGGCATGGATGGGCAGAAAGCACAGGCCGCAGTGGTCTCAGACGATGAGCACGTCAGATGCTGGAATGGCACATGGGATGGCCATGGGGAAGGTAAGCTAGTGACCCACCATGGTGTGCAGTGGCAGCCCACTGTCTCATGGTACCTGACCACATGGGTGTGCCGTGCAGACACAGATTCATAGCAGAGCACAGAGCTACTCACATGGCCTACACCACACACGTGCCCCAGGGGTGACCATGGGTTCAACATGCCATGGTCCTGAGAACACCAGGCCATGCCTGGACAATGGGATGCACGGCCGGGCAGGGGCTGCAGGTGGCCATTACTGCATGGTGGAAGGACCAATGGGCGAACACGGCTATGCCTGGCCCACCCCTTCACACGTGGCATTGCCCACTGCACCCACAGGCCCAATAGCGTGTCCATGCATGCAGTATCAACACAGGCTGCCACTGTCCCACCTGTGCACAACAGTACCCTGCCCACAGCATAGCCTTGCACATGCCTGGTACTCACCTTCAACGAGATGATCACCCTCCAGTATGTCATGGTCCCAATCTCATCCTGCTCACCCTCAAAGTGCACATAGCCATCCTGCACCATTTGGTCCATGCACTGGGGGAATGGGATCTGCCATCTCCTCTGCCACCACCACCCCCTGGGATGCACAACCATTACTGGGGCCCCATCAGGCTGCTCCATCTGGGTGAGCTCTATCCTGCCCGCTATGCCTGTCTTATCCTGTGTGGGTAGGGTGAGAGAGAGAAAGAGAGAGACTAGAACATGGTTAGGCTACTGTACATCATACACATCCCTTGCTGTACCAAAGCACAGACAGACAGGTACTCACCCAGTCATGCCCCTGGACCTGCCACAAGGTGCCATACCTCCCGGAGTCACAGAAATCCAATTCTGTGACCACCAGAGTCTTGAGGTAACAGTCTCGCATCTACAGCAGCTGCATATCATCGCAGGTTGTCCTCTGTGTGCAATGCATGACACAATGGGCAGAGGGCACGTGTTCCCGCACGTATCCACCGCCTGTGCTGGGCCACCAGACACATGTGGAATACCATGCCCCCTTAAAGGAACATGCATGCGTGTGCAGCAATATATTACTGTTGCACCATATACAGGCATGGTGCACAGGAAATGAGACAGCATTTCAGGATGTGTCCCAGGGTGCTGTTACGTCTGGAATTGCTCCACAAGGGGCTGCAATTGCTGAGGCAGCCATGTACACAACCCAGGTTATTCTGGATGCATTTAGATGCCTCCATGCTGTGGGAGGTGAACTGGATTGAGTGCTTCTGACTGCCGTGGCTCATGATCATCTCGCTTTGTCCATGAGCGGATCGCCCCACCAACCCACCACTCGAGGGAAATGACCATTGAGATGAAGGTGCTGTGTTTACTTGCATATTATGCCACTGGCTCCTTCCAGAGGGTGACCGGTGACATCATGGGCATGTGCCAGTCCTTGGTGTCCCATACCATGACATAGGTTACGGATGCCATGCTGATGCACATGCACACACTCATCACCCTCCTGATGTCTGCTAATGATGTCCGTCGAACCAAACAGGCATTCTATGAGATGCACAGGATACCCAACATGTTGGGTGTGATTGATAGCACCCACAGTGCCATCCTGGCACTGCCAACAGAGGAGGAGGAGGCATACAGGAACTATAAAGGCTACCGTGGTGTGAACTGCCAGGTGGTGTGTATGGCATGTTCACCAATGTCTACGTGAAGTACCCATGATTGTGCCACAATGCCTATATCCTGGTGCATCATGCATTGGAGGCCTGCTCCATGTGGGGGCATAGACAGGTGGCTGCTGGGTGAGTATGGCAATGTCACCCCGTGTGCGTTAGCACCGTATAGTGGAATGTATGCATGTGTGTGACACTGCTCCTTCTTTCTCCCTCACAGGTGACAGCGGATACCCCCTTTGCACAAACCTGGTGACACCTATCTTGGCACCCATGAACACTGCAGAGGAGGCATACAACCCTCCCATTGTAAGACATGGAACATTGTGGAGAGGAGCATCTGCCTTCTGAAGATGCACTTCCACTGCCTGGACCATACTTACGGGGACAATCATGCTGGCACCAGGGAAGGAATGCAGAGTGTTCACTGTGTGTGCCATGCTGCACAACCTCACCTTGCATGGTGATGTGACAATACTGGGTGCCGTGCTGCCACAGGGGCCGCATGGGGATGGTGATGCAGCCACATGCCAGGGACCAGAGATGGTCAGAGGCCAGGAGGCTAGGTCAGCACTTGTGCAGGGTACGTTGCAGTGGTAGGCACCGCATCATGGGTATGTAGGTCATGGTGGAGTGTGCTTCTGGGAGGGATGCTGTGTTTGTGTGCAGGACTGTGGGGGTGTCATGCATGTGCAGCCATGTCAGATCACCTTGTGAGTGTCCTCGGGCACTGCCTGATGTGCGTCTGGTGTGGCCGGTGAAGGGTGCGTGGTGATGATACCCACACTGAGTGCACCCTTATGGGGGGGAGAAGGCTAGCACAAACCAGTGCCACAGGTCTCCATCATGTGTTGGGAGTTTGGCCTGCTACCATTGCCGTACTGCTCCTGCTGTCTGTGTGGGGGGCACCTGCATACCCTAGGTGCTGTCTCCCCACTGGTGTAGCGTTGGCACTCAACGTGTGGCATGGGGGGCTGTGCCACTGGCTATTGTGTGGTGGGCCATTGTGTGCTGTTCACCATCATCGCGGTTGCGTGTGCTTGTGCGTTTGGTGTTTGGGGGGGCATTTGTGACTGCAGTGCAACACTGTGGGGGGCTTTGTGTTTCAGTGCAGTACAGGCACAGCAACATGCTGTGTATGACTGGAACAGCTGGTGGTCCACATTACAGGGACTGTGTTTCATCAGGCTTTTCCCGCAGTCATGCGGAGGTGTGTGTCCCCAACCTTCGTGCCAGCGGCTGCTGTCTGTTGCTGCTGCGTGCATGCCATCTGCCTGGTGTCCAGCTGGGTTCACATCATCTGCAGTGCCATGGTCCACCGTGGGTCCCATGCTGTTCCCCTCGGTGCCCTGGGTGCCCGTGTCCACCAGGTTGTCATACTGTGGCACCGCCCCACTACCTCGTGACTCAGCTGCGTGGGGTCTGTCCATATCACCCAGTGTGTCCATTTCATCTGGCATTATTCCCATTGGGCCTAGTGGCCTGTGTGTCCTAGTGATGTCCTGGGTGTGTGGGTGCCCTGCATGTTCTGTGTGGTCAGTGTGCCTTTCCGCCATGTGTTGGACCATCCACTTAATGGTGTCAGCAATCCGAGCCATTTCGTGCCGCATGCCATGTACCTCGGTGGTAAGCTCATGCATTGCCTCAGTGTTTCAGCACTGCTTCACCAGCCATTCACCCTCTATCTGGTGGGCGTCATGGTACCTGTCTGCCAGGGTGGTGTGCATGCACTCCCTGTGGCAGCCTGAAGGTGCACGCCATGAGGTACATTGGTCGGGACTGTCCTCCACATCCATCATCTCATGGGTGGAAGGGGATGAGGCATCAGGTGTTTGTCTGCCATGCACAGGATGTGGCAGTGGTACAGTGGATGCGTCATGGTCCTGGTGTCACTGGGCAACATGTGGATGGCACTGTCTGACACTGCCACTTCTCTCGCAGTCTGCAGTGGCCTGTGACCCCTCCTTTGGTGTATCGGGGATGGTGTCATTCTCGGTGTCGGTCTCCATGGGGACCTCTGTGTCTTGTTCTGTACCTGTGGGGAGAGGGTACAGATAGTCAGGTTGGTCACAGCACACAGTGTGTGTCTCACAGGGGTGCTATTGGCACTGGCACTCATCAGTGTCATGCCCTTCTTGGCTGGCCTCCTCCTCTGCAGGCTCTATTCCTGTGGGCTCTCGCCACTGCATGGCCATTGATGCTGTGGCGCGTGCCTGCCTTGTTGGGTCTGGAAGGGGAGAAGGGCACAGTTAGACATCCATGGAGGTGACACAGATGTGTACACCTGTCTTCCATCAGCATACATATGGTCTAGGGTGTCCACGCCTTCCACCTCCCCATGTACGCTGACATCTGTCAGGGTGTCCGCCACCATGTGCTCCACCAGTGTGAGCTGGCTGTGATCACTGGGTGATCTGCTGCCAGTGCCCTGGCATTCCTGTGCTGCCTTGATGACCTTCTGCTTGATGGTGGCCCTTAGGTCCCACCACTTGTGTTTAATCAACTCGTGGGTCCGTGCCTCAGGTCCCGTGGCATTGACCCCACTTTATCTCGAGCAACAGGTGAGCCTTCACCTCAGCAGGTGTGCTCAGGGAGAGAGACCTGTACAGCCACCAATAGTGCATCTGGATGTCAATCACCATCAAAGCAACCTGGCCCCCTGTGACGTCTGGGGAATGGGATCAGATGCCGCATGCGCCCTCACACAGATGCGCCCTTGGCCAGTCGCCCACTCCTCCTGTTGGGGTCACTCTGTGCCCTGCATTTCCTCCTGCAGTCCTTGGTCAATCTTCACCATGGTCTCTGCACTGCTGTGTTCCATGCCATTCACTTCTGTGCAGCATCTCAGGGTGGGGAGTACTATCATCTATGGTGGGGTCCAGGGATAGTCCTGCATGGCTGTGGCCCAACGCACGCTATGCGCTCCACTCCATTGATCAATTTGGCACATCCCCTCATCCATGTGCCATGCATACCATTCATGAATGCAGCAAAGCGGAGGTGCCCTACGCGCCATGTAGCTGCATGCCGCATTTACGTCGGATTTACACGTTGTGCACTCGCCTTTGTGCATAGGCCCCATTGTTCCTACAGTGGTTAGAAAGAGCACTTCTCTTGTTATTATTCTGTATTGACCTTATACAGTCCCCCACTCTCATTTTCAAAAGCCTTGTTGTTTTTTCCACATAAAAAGCTCCACATTGGCAAGTGGCCAGATATACAGTATTCTCAGTAGAACAGTTAATGAAGTCCCTAATTTCAAAGATTTTAATGCTGTTACAAGTGGAAAAAGTCTTACACTTGATAATAAAACTGCAAAATTCACAGTTACAACACTGAAAGGTACCAATAGGTAGAGCTGACCTCTGCTCGGTTACCCCCCCCAATCCAGTTCTTGGTTAATAACTATGCACTAACTTGTCTCTGAGATTGGTACCCCTTTTATAAACCATTCTAGGTTTCAATCTGGTCACCTTGGCCAGGTTGGGGTCTGCTTCAAGGATATTCCAGTTTTTCTCTAAGATATCCTGTATTGCTTTTGTGTGCCTGGAATAAGTAGTAACAAAATTCATATGTTGGATGTTATTATCGCTTTCCCAGGGTTCCCTGGTCATTAGATGGCTCGACCTCTCTGTACTGTGGGCTTCCCTATATGCTTGTTCAACTGTTCTCTGGTTGTAACCCCTTTCACACATTTCTGTCCCACATGATACAAAATCATTTTCATCACTGCACTTCCTATGGACTCATAACATATGGGCGTTGGAGATGTTGGCAATCACATGGTGTGGGTGACAACTGGATTGCTGTCTTTGGATTGCTGGATTGTGGCAGTGGGTGGTTACTGTTCACAGTAACAGTGAATTTCTGTCTGTTTCCTTGCAGAATAAGCTAGTTTGTAAAGAACCATCCACTTTTTTGGTTATAACAAGTCCAAGAAGGAAACGGACACAATTACCCTGTACTGAGAATTTCAAATTTTCATTACTGTTCTCCAAATATAATACAAATTCATCCAACTCCTGCAGTGAGCCACACTACACCATAAATATACAGTACAGTCTATAAAACGATACCATACATTAATTCTGTCATAGTAAGGTTTGTTCTGACTGTCATAGACTGTTGTTTTCTCCCATCTGCCTAGCACAAAACTGGTCAGCATCTACTAGTAGCAGCCTGTTGGTGCTCTATGAATTGTGGCACTTTTACAACAAAAAGCATTTATGGTATGGAGAGGTGAGTGTGGATTTTGCTTTACACTGTTGACTGTGTTAATGCGGCACCCCACACCAGTGGAGCTGTAATTGCTGAATCACTTACGGATTTGTTTTTACTTGCTCACTGGAACTGTAGTCAGGCATTTTATGCGACTGTGTTGTTATAGAGCACTGTGCCTTGTGTCTGTTTTTTCACTGGAAGAAGAGAATCGGTAGTAGGAGTCCAGAAACACATATGGAGGATCTGGAACAGCTTACTATTTGCCTCCTCAGCATGAAAAGGATGCCTTCTCCTGCAAGCTTTGTGCAGTATTGAGAATATCAGCTTGGAAGGAGCTATGGGCTCATGCTGCTTCAGTTTTTACTGCTGTTGGAGAGCAGAAAATATTCCAGGATGTGGATATTAACATGGAAATTGATGCAATTCAGGTAAATGAGGGCACAGAAGTTCCTTTACAGGCACTTTATGTTAAGACTGCATTTATTCAGCTGGAAAAGTACAGTTTTAAAGGGATGTAGGCACTACTGGGGCAAACCTACACTCTAGGCATATTTCAGAGCCTGACAATCCCCCAGGGGACTGTGGGTGTCCCGAACCCCTGGTTATGGTTGGGACAGACATGTTTACGTCAGATTGGAAAGACTCCTTACAAAAATGAACTGATGCACTGATTAGAACAGTAATTAAAGATTATGAGGTTCAACAAGCTGGAGTTTTGGCGGACATCAAATTCAAGGAGGAAGCAGTAGCAGCATTTAGAGACAATTCAGAATTTGCAGCACATAAAAAAAAAATTAGACATCTACAGAGAGAAGAAAGGAAGAGTAAAAATACAAAGCTTAAAAAATTTGAAAGGGACAGCCAGGACTACCTCAGTGACAGGGTATTCACCTAGAACAAAAACCAGAATCAAAGATCAAGGAAGTGCAGTGGCAACAGAGGTGGGAACTATACAGATTCTCAACCATGCTCCATTTTGAAGAATCATGGGAATTCGCCCATCTATACATCAAATAGTGAGTAAGAGACAGAGGGAGAGGGGCCATTTTCAGAGGTGGACCTTCTTCCACTGGACTGACTGTGATTGGAGTGGACTGTCCAGTTTGAGAAACCCATACAACAGACACAGAGGATACTGAGGGGGACACCAGCAGGGACAAGCCACAGTCGACCAAAGCAGCAGATGAGACGAGGTGAGCATAAACACCAGTCAATGAGGCAGAGGCAAGAAGGGGAAACAACCATAGAAGGAGAGAACTGTTGTAATTAATATCTCACACATTAAACTGGATCAAGACTAACTGTATATTATACAAAAGAGATTATTTTTCATACCCACACAAAACTCCAGACCTTTTAACCGACATATAGATCTGCATACGTTCACCAGGAACTTAAACCTCAAGTTTTTTTTTTTTAAGAATTGAAAGGAATGAAGACAGCACTAGAAAAGAGAACATGGATTTGGTACCTTTTGAAGGGGGCAAGTGGTGAGGTAAGAACGTTCAGACCTCAGTCTACATTCATGCCACCATATAGTGACAATGTCAGAGTTTTCGAAAGAGCCTGTGAACAACAGTTTTGGTTACTCTTCGAGCAGGATACTCTGCCATCCTATGTAAATATCAATAAGAGAGAGGCCGAAGCATTGAGAAGCTTGGAGAATAACTGCAAACTGACTATTAAACCAGCAGATAAAAGAGGGGCCGGTAGTCATTACATCCATGTATAAATACATTTTGGAAATTGAGAACCAACTAAAATATACTGGCTTTTATTGTCCTTTGCCTTCTGACCCAACCATCTGGTTCAAAAGAGAGAGATGCATTTCTTTTTTTTTAAATTCTGTATTTTTGTCCTGCTTCCTGCACCGGGACCATCTGCCCAGTCACGTACTCCGGCTGTGGCTACTCATATATTAGCCACTCTCTCTGGACCCCCTGATGTGCTCCCCAGGGCAGGGTCATGATGCCCCTGGCCAAGGGCACCGCAAACATGGGAAAGGTGGGAGTCGGCCTGACAGCCAATGCAGCCGGAGAGGGTGTAATCAAGGCTGTGGGAGCAGGGGTATTTCTTCCCTTTTTTGTGCGCAGGAGGCAGGGACATGCAATGACATCCTGTGTCTGCCCTATCCTCTAAATTCTGTCAAGCGCTGGTAGCTGTGGTACCCCCGGCCTCCGCCAGGGATCTGTTAAGCACTGGGCAGTGTCCCCACCCTTCCCCCCCCGGAGAGGGAGAGCAGTCCCTAGGATGCTCCATCTTTTTCTTCCGGCTGGCCCTCCAGCGACCTGGGTCTGTTCCCAAACCTGAGTCACCGGTGCTGCAAGTGGAAATCCAACCACTGCACTGACGGGCCGGCAGAGAGATGCATTTCTTTTTGAATCAGAGTCGGAAGGCATTATTAACTATGAGGAACTGTTATATCTGACTGTGGCCCATCCAGTGTGAGCATGTATTCATGCCACACCAAAGATGCACAAGAATTTGCAGGACCCACCAGGCTAGCCAATTATGCCCGGCTTAAGAACCTCTCTTTAGATATGTGGATGCCTACATACTACAGTATATTGTGACATTATCATCATACATAGGGGATACAATGCAGATTCTGGAAGTGATTGAAGACATGCAACTGGAAACATCTTGGTACTTGGTATCAATGGACATAACGCCGTTGGATATCAATATGACACACAAAGGGAGACTAGAGGCTTTAAGATAATGGATGGATCTAGATCCAAACATGGCAAAGGACAAAAAATGTGTTATATTGGAGTGTTCAGAACATGATCTCATGAAAAACTGCTTTTTTTTTCAGGACCAGTGGTATTTACAGTGTAAGGGGGTGGCAATGGAAGCAACCTTTGCACCCAACTATGCCTACCTCTACCTGGGCAGATGGGAGAAAACAACAGTCTATGATGGCCAGAACAATCCTTACTATGATAAGATTGATATCTGGCATTGTTCTATAGACAATGTATTTATGGTGTGGCTTGACTCACTGCAGGAGTTGGATGGATTTGTATTATATTTGGAGAACAGTAATGAAAATGTGAAATTGTGAAATTCTCAGTACAGTGTAATTCCATGTCTGTTTCCTTTGTGGACTTGCTTATAACCAAAAAAGTGGATGATACATTATGAACTAATATAGTGCCCTAGAGTCCTGGTGCCCTCCAGATGTGGGCAGCCAGGTGCTTTGCATCTGGGGAGACAGGAAGGTGCCCCGAGGTGTAGGGAGGCCCCCTAGTCAGGTATCCCCAACCCTAAACATGAAGCCCCAGCAGGGCTCTGTTTTAAAAAAAAATAAAGATTTTCTCTGCTCGTTTTTTCCCTGACTGCAGCTGTGTAGAACCCCTTCCCCATTACCTCATGCCGGGCACCTGCTCTCGTGGGCCCAGGGAATGCAGACAGGTATGGGCTCGAGAGGATCCCGAGACAGAATCCTCAACCCCTTTTGAACGGTAGCAGCCAATCAAAAATCATTGGTGAGCAGCAGAGAAGGAGCAGCAAGTGCGAGGGGAGTACTAGGCCGGCCGGGGCTAGGTAAATGGAAGGGACTTACCTGAAGTCCTGGGGTCCCTTCCGATGTCCTGGCTGGTCCTCCACAATGGCTCGCCCTTCTGAATTGGTGGCTTTAGTCCATCAGGTGTCAGTTCCTGGTTCCGTGGTGGTGGTAAAGTATGTCGGGAGGGGTGGCAGGTCCTGGCTGTCTCCTCCATCAGTGGTCGGCCGCAGTGTGGTTCCATGGGATGGGTGACAGCTGTAATCCAAAGCCAGCCCCTCCACCTAAAAGTCCTGCAGAGGTTCATTGAGAGGGGCAGCAGGTCCAGGCTGTTCCCTCCATGCCTCAGCCAGTAGTTCCCGGAGGCTCGTAGGGAGGTGCAGTGGCAGCAGTAAAAGGCTGTCCCTCTGGCAGCATCAGCCCATATCGAGGAGGCCTGTGGGAAGAGGTGGGTCCAGATCTCCCCAACTCCAGCAGCATTTCCCGATGTCCCTGGTCTAGAGAAAAGAGGGTGGCAGGGTGGGTGGCGGCAGCACCAAAGTCGGGTGCTGGCCACCAGGGAAAAAAAAGGGGAACTGTTTTTTTATTTTAAAATAAATATTAGGTGCTTCCAGGTGCCAGTCAAAGCAGTGACTGAGAGGCAAAGGTCAAAGCCCCAGAAGAAGGGACTGCCCTTGGGGTGGGTCAAAAAGGCTCCATAGAGCCAGTGACATATGAGGGCGGGTTAGGCCTTGAGCAAAGAACCGCTCATGGAACTGAGTAACAGAAGGCTCCCTTGAGCCAAATGACTGTGTGTGTGTGTGTGTGCGTGTGTAAGGCCCAGGTAGGACCGCCCATAGGGCGGAGCTACAGGAAAGCCCCAGAGACAGTGATAGAAGGGGGCTGGGATGTTGCAGCATGATTAACTGCCTGTATGGACAGTTGCTTTAAAGGGGTGATGACAGTCCCAGCAGAATTTATGTTTCTATATCAACCTTGAAGAAACCTAAAAAATATCTCTCCCCCCACCCCTTGCTGCTGGAGGTCTGAATCCAAGCACGGAAGAAGGAGACTACTGAAGACTACGGAAAATTCCTGTCCCAGAACAGGAAGGGCAAGAATTGTAAGGGCACATAGGCAGTAGGAAAGTAAGTGTAAAAATACACTGATGGAGGAGACAGTAAGCATACAAAGGAACAGGAGTGGGGACATAAAATAAGTCAAGATGGGAGTGGTGCAGTGCAATGGCTGTGGGGCAGCAGTGTTCCGGGAGACATTCTGGAGGCTGCGATGCAGCCCTATTTGCAGGCACCTCTCTGGTCTGAGGGAGGAGGTTGCTCGTGTCCAGGCTGACCTGGCTAGGATTCTTGAAACCTCTTCCCCACCCAGGGACTATCAGGGCCACCAGCACTACCCCAGAAGTTGCCAAGAAAGAGGAGCAGTTGGACCAAGGTGGGCTCAGGGAGGGAGAGGATGGTGGAACAGAGGTGCATCCTTCCAGTTGTACTTCTCCTCAGTTCATATGCTGTTCTGTTGAAGAGGGATTCCTCTATGGAGGCACCTGCAGTGGAGACCAAGGAGGATGCTGGGAACCTCCACAAAGGAAACCCACAGGAGCGTGGCATGAGACCCCACAGGGGAAGGAAACAACTCCTGGTGGGTAACTCTATCATTAGGGGGGTAGAAGTGGGGCAGGAAGGGGATAGGGAGGCAAGGTGCCTGCCTGGCACCACAGCTCGGAGGGACAGGAAGTGAATCCTCAGGATCGCGGGAGCAACTGCACGAGTGAGGGAGCTGGATGTCATTGTCCACTTAGGGACACATGACCTGGCTGTGAATGGGATCAGAACAGTGCAAGAGGAGTTTGCAAAGTTGGGGAGGGGCCTTAGACAAGTAGCATGTGTGGTAACCTTCTTGGAGGTGCTGCCTGTCTATGGTAAGGATGATGCTAGGGTATTCTGCACCATGGGATTCAATGAATGGTTGAAAAATGGGTGTGGAGCTCAGGGTTTTGGCTTCACTGGGGACTGGGGAGCCACCTGGAGGGATGCAGGCCTATACTGGTGCAATGGTCTGCATCTGTCTGGGGGGGGATCCAGAATCCTAGGTGATAGGTTTAAATGCTTCATTGGCAAGCATTTAAACTAGCCAAGGGAGGAGGAGGCACTGAAAAGGAGCAGGGAAATCCCAGCCTCCCTCCACAGAACACAGTAGTTAGTGAGGTAAACACCAAGGTAGAGAAGTCAGTAGGGAGCAGGACAGGGGTAAATGCAGAAAAAGGCAGTAAGGACAGAGTTGGGGCTAAAAGGGGTAAGGCTATAAAAAAACTGAAAGGTGATGAGCACCAGTGCCCCGCAGTCTGTGTAACAAGCTCCCTGAACTAGTGGCCTTGATGGAAGAGGGTTGCCTGGATATTCTGGCAGTCACTGAAACATGGTACACAGAGAACCATGACTGGGATGTCAACATATAAGGATGCAAAATCTACAGGAGGGACAGGGTGGGTAAAAGAGGAGGAGGAGTAGCTCTCTATATAAGGGAAGGGACTAAAACAACAGAACCAAAGAGTAAACAGGAAGCTGAAGAGTCACTGTGAGTCACCCTGGAGACAGGAAATGGCACCCAATCCGAATGGTGGTTGTGTATAGACTGGGGAGGAAATGGACAATAAAATGATAGAAGGCATCCTTAAAATGGCAGAAAAAGGGGAGATATTGTTGATGGGGGACCTGAATATGCCAAATGTTAACTGGAGTACCTTTGCTGCAGGCACATCCAAGAGCAGGGTCATTCTTAATGCCCAACAGGGGGCATGCCTCAGACAGCTAGTATTGGAACCCACTCGGGAGGGAGCAATCTTAGACCTGGTACTCTCAAATGGGGAAGGAGAAAGGATCTCAGATTTAGAAGTGGGTAGCCATCTGGGAACAAGTGACCACCAGTGTGGTTCACAATAAACACAGCCATAGAATCAAGCCAAACAAAAACAAGAGTATTGGACTTTAGGAAGGCTGACTTTGGGAAAATGAGAGGGCGCCTCAGAAAAGCACTAGCAAACAGGCAAGAAGGAGGGGTGGAGGAACAATGAGGAATAATCAAAACAGCCATCACAGAGGCAACAAGCCTTTGTGTGAAGCAAATCAACAAAACAAAATGAAGGAAAAAAAACACTATGGTTCTCAAAAGAGGTGGAAGGGAAAGTTAAGGAGAAAAGGATAACATTCATGAAATACAAGGAAACGCAGAAGTAATAGGACAGAGAACTTTATCAGTTAAAGCAGAAAGAGGCAGGGAAGGCAGCTGGAATAGCAAAGGCACAAACTGAGGAAAAGATAGTCAACTCTGTTAAGACAGGGGATAAAACCTTTTATAGGTACATTAGGGAGCAAAGAAAGACCAGGGGAGGGATACAGAGACTTAATAAACGGGAGGAAATGTGGGCAAAGGGTGACAGTGAAAAAGCAGGAATACTGAATGAATATTTCTGCTCAGTATTCACAATGGAAGAGGAAGGGAAGGTACCTAAACCAAACTAGAGAAACACTCTGAATAGGGGGGTCGATAATAGTCCATTCACAGAAGAAAGGGTTTTGAAAGAACTCTTGAAACTGAGGGCAGACAAAGCAATGGGGCATGATGGGATTCACCCAAGAATTCTCAAAGAACTAAGAGTAGAACTAGTAATGCCACTGAGTACTCTCTTTAACAAATCATGGTAGGATGGGGTGCTACCTGAGGACTGGAGGAGGGCAAATGTAATTCCACTTCACGAAAGTGGGAGCAGGGCAGAGGCAGGAAACTACAGACCAGTTAGTTTGACCTCAGTGGTAGGGAAAATGATGGAATTACTTCTGAAGGAAAGAATTGTTGAGTACCTAGAGGCCAGTGGGGCACAGGACCCAGGCAGCATGGTTTCACAGCAGGAAGGTCATGTCAGATGAACCTAATAAATTTCTTTGACTGGGTGACCAAAGTAGTAGACTAGGGAGGGGCTGTGGATATGGCCTACCTAGATATTAGCAAGGCATTTGACACAGTCTCACACAAAAGATTAATGTACAAGTTAGCAAGCCTTGGAGTGGGTCCCAAGGTGGTAGCCTGGATAAAAAACTGGCTGGACAACAGAACGCAAAGGCTAATAGTAAATGGAGTCCACAATGAATAAAGGAGGGTAACTAGCGGGGTACCGCAGGAGTCGGTACTGGTACCGGTCCTCTTTAATGTCTTTATAAATGACATTGGAGAGCACCTGGAAAGAAAAGTATGTCTCTTTGTAGATGACACAAAGATCTGCAATAGGGTTGATACACAAGGTGGGGTAGAAAGGATGAAAAGGGACTTGGCAAGGTTGGAGGAATGGTCAAATATATGGCAGCTCAGATTCAATGAAAAGAAGTGCAAGGTAATGCATCTGGGAAACAAAAACCCAGGGGAAGAGTACACAACGGGGGATGAGTTGATAACAACAACAAAAATCAAAAGAGACCTAGAAGTAATTATATCAGATAACCTAAAGGTGGGCAAGCAATGTGAGAAGGCAGTAAGGAGGGCTGGGGGGATACTGGGATGCATAGGGAGAGGCATCAACAGTAGAAAACAGGAAGTTGTTATCCCTCTGTACAGACAGTTGGTAAGACCCCATCTGGAGTACTGCATGCAATTCTGGAGACCCATCTCCTCAAAGACAAACAGTGGAGGCTGTTCAGAGGAGGGCAACCAAAATGGTACAGGGTCTACACCAGAAGACATATGAGGAGAGACTAAAGCAGCTTAATATATATACTCTTGAGGAAAGGAGGGAGAGGGGGGACATGATAGAAACTTTCAAGTATCAAGGGAATCAACAAAATACAAGAGGGTAGCATCTTTCAGAAGAAGAGATGTGCAAGAACAAGGGGGCACAATTTGAAGATAGAGGGGGACGGCTTGGAGGTAATGTTAGAAAGTATTTTTTCATGGAGAGGGTTGTGAATGCATGGAACAGCCTTCCTGAGGAGGTTGTGGAGTCTAGAACAATGAGAGAATTCAAGAATGCATGGGACAGGCATAAGACAATTCTGGTGGGGGGGTAGGAGGAAGTAAGCTGTTGATTAACTAGAATCTGCAGCTTATCCATCAGGTAGGGAAATGGGCAGACTAGGTGGGCTGAGTGGTCCTTATCTGCCGTCAAATTCTATGTTTCTATGTTTCTAATTAAAGAGGTAATGTCAGGCCCTCCAGTCTAAAAAGGGGCCAAGAACTATACAAATTGATGGTAACTGTTGTCTAATGCCTACAGATAGAATTTTATTGTGGTGTGTGCTAAATTTAAAGGGGCAAGGCAAGTGCAAGGCTCCAATGAGCCAGGAAATTTAACCAAATAACTGTTTGCATAAATGTGGATAATCCCAGCCAGACAACATTGGTCACCAAAAGACAATGCCACTGTGATTTACCTTTATTGATATGTTCTGAATTGTTTTATGTGTACATAGAGTATCTTAGTACTGATTGATGAAAAGAAAGGCACAAGCACAGGGTTTAAATAAAAATGTTTATTGCATAGCCACCATCCAGCCTGCATGTGGTCCCAGGTGCTCCAACCCTGCTTTCCCCAACCAGCTGTCATGTCTCTGTTTGTCTTTTGTCTCAGCAGTCCATGTAGGGAATGTGGCAGACTTTTTCCTGTAGGGGTGTAATTTCCAATGGTCTTTAGAGACCTTTGTGCTGATGGTCGACATCGCCTCAGAATAGTCCTGGCCTGTGTCCAGTTGTATGTTTATCCTGCCCCAGATAGCTGGTTCCCCATCCTGCTTTCTTTCCTATTTCCCCGGTAGACATGCAAGGGTGGCTGGTGTAGGGTATTTACAACTAATTCACCACATAGGAGGTAAAGTTCTGAATTTAGTAATGTTCTAGTTGTAGAGTTTAGAGTTTTAGAGTGTAGATATTTAGTGTAATGTTATTATTTAGTTGTGTCTAATAAACTTTGACATTGTTTCTTGCATTTGAGCCAACCTCATGCCTCCCCTTGTATTCCCAATAATGGTATTTGAACTTGGGCCCACTTCCCCAAAATTTCCCCTGACACCCACTGGCCGGGCGTGTCACAAAAATCCACCTCTTAGTGGTTGGCGTAGTTGGATTACCTTGTGTTTTCCCATTCCAAGTTGCAGCTCGGATGTGGACCGATGCCCTGACCCGACCAGGCCATTTTAAGAGCGGTCGGCATCAGGAGCAATACCTTGCCCATTACACTGGCTTATTCCACAAGGAAACAGACAGAAATTCACTGTCACTGGCATCCAGTTGCCACCCACACCATATGATTGCCAACATCCCCAAAGCCCAGATGTTACAAGTCCAAAGGAATTGCAGTAATGAGAATGATGTTGTATCATGTGGGACAGAAATGTGTGATAGGTTCATTGAAAGGGGTTACAACCAAAGAACAGTTGAACAAGCATGTAGGGAAGCCCACAGTACAGAGAGATTGAGCCTTCAGAGGACCAGGGAACCATGAGTAAACAATAATAACATCCAGTGTATGAATTTTGTTACTACTTATTCCAGGCACACAAAGGCAATACAGGCTATCTTGGAGAAAAACTGGAATATCCTTAAAGCAGACCCCAACTTGGCCGAGTTGAACAGACTGAAACCTAAAATGGTTTATAGAAGGGGTACCAATCTCAAAGACAAGTTAGTGCATAATTACTTACCAAAAACTGGATTGGAGTGGGGAGTAACTGAGCAGAGGTCGGCACTACCCTACTGGTAGCTTTCAGTGTGGCAATTGTACATTTTGCAGTTTTATTATCAAGTGTGAGACTTTTTCCACTTGTAACAGCACTAAAAACTTCGAGATTAAGGACTTCTTTAAATGTTGTATATCTGGCCACATGCCAATGTGGAGCTTTTCATGTGGGAAAAACAACAAGGCTTTTACAAATGAGGGGGAGCACATAAGGTCAATACGGAATAATGTCAAGAGAAGTGCTCTTTCTAACCACTGTAGGAACAGTAGCAATAAGAGTGCCCAGCATGGCTTCCAGTTTTGTGGCATTGAGAAGCTCAGATTGGGACCAAGGGGAGGTAACCTGGATGATAAGTTGATGGAAAGGGAATCATTTTGGATTTTTACCCTTGGACCCTTGCAACCACCAGGTCTGAATGGCTGGATTGATCTTATTCCACGTATTAAAAAGAAATTAAGTGTATACAAATATCAGAGATGTAGAAATAATTAGGGTTGATTTATGCAGTACTTTTATAGATGCCTGTACACATGGTTATTTGAGCCCTCTTAGCTTTGAATGCTACTGATCACTATTTTTCCTTATGTGACTTTTTCCAGGATATAGGAGGAATTGTCCATAGCTGCTTCATCTTTGGAAACTTTTGAAATACCACATAAGGGACTGTGATGAGTATATTATGCTCCCAGCTTACCAGTAGAACAGTAGGACAGTTATTTCTGGATTTTAGATTGTGATGGTACTAAAATATTTATGTGAACAATTATGTATGTGGCACTTGACACTTTGTGATGTGATGAATTTATTCATATTATTGAGCACTTTTACACTCAATACATGTGTGCACTGTACTGTACCTTTAAGAGATATTTTAACTATTTAAAGACCTAATGCTGTAAGGTAGTACCTCCCCCTGATGACGTGCTAGAGCAAGAAACCAGTTGGGGTCTACTAACAACAGTCTGTTGGTGCTCTATGAATGGCAGCACTTTTAAAACTTTTTCTAATAAAGCCTTTATACTATGGAATAGTGAAGTGCAGATTTTGTTTAGTACTGTGTTCATGTGGCAACCCACACCTGTGGAGATGTAACTGCTGCATCAGATGACTGTATATGGAAGACTTTCTTTCTGAATGAAGGCTGACTGTACCATGTCTTTTTTTATATATTCTTCTGGTAACTAGGCAAGGTCCATTAAGCACAAGTTCCTGTTTTCTGAGGCAAAGTGGGAGCAGTGGGATGGTAAATGACTTTGTCAGAGTCACTCAGTATGAAAGTGGAGGCTGTGGGAATTAAACCCAGGTCTATTGAATGCAAAAAGATCATTCACAGTATGCTATGCTAACCTCTAGGCTATATTGCCAGTCCATTGTCTTATTGCTTATGTTTCTGTGCACTAATGGAATGTATTGTTAGTCCATTCCTTTTTAGGGGGTACTTGTAACTTTTGGCATAATGTTGTATTCTAGATGTAACTTTTTCAAAAATTGGTCCATCAAGAAATGTATTTATTTAAAATGCTTCAGTAGTGCACATGTGTGAGCAGGGGAGAAGGCGGGGAACTGAGCAAGACCTGGTTCATACATATGTGTTTAGAGGTCCTGCACTTTTCATCAGTCTTTCAGGGATTACGTTTGAATTTCCACTGATTTTATGATAGCTGCAAAGCAATATATTGAGCTAAAGGGTAAGATATCTAAAAATAAGGAACGCTACAATGGATTACTCTGGATGACTTTGTAAGTGCTCTGGCTGTTGTGACAGGCATGTTATAGCTCCAGATATATAGGTTCTTCCTTGGAATCAAAGCAGGATGTGTCTACTCATGTAACATATAAGCTGTGGTGGTAGGTTTACAGTACCAAAATCAAAAGAGTAGAACATTCATAATGTCTTAAATAGTAAAATCCAAGAAGCTTTTCAGCTTTTTCAAGAGAAGCCTGAGTACACTGCTAGATTAAATATCAGAATTAATTATACAGTAAGAGACATTTCTGGGAAAAGATACAACTTTGAAGAAAACATCAGTGGAACTCACTAAGTGAGTAGAAGACTTAATGAAAAATATCATTTTAGTCACAGCTATTTTTGAGACTGCTGTTTAAGACAATGTGTTATTATGCAAGAAAATCGAGATTCATGAAAGGGTAATTTACCTCAAATGAAAAGAAGAAAGCAGCAATTGAAATAGTTTATTAATTCCCCTTTTGCATTTTTTATGGGACTTGGGGATCAGGGATAAAACATGATTTGGTAATACTTTTCCAGCCTTCACCAAACTCCCAAAGATATTTATTGCCTTATGCTAAACATTGAAGCCTAACCATGCTTCTGCTTATTTAGATATACTACAATATCATTTCTTTGATCTACATATGTCCACTGCTTTTTTTCTTTACTCACTCCGTCATCTAGAAAATTACTCATGGTGATAAAAGAAGGTATTAATCAGCATAGACCGATGAGTCATGTGATAGCCTTAATGTATTTCTTTAGCATTTGTTTTGGTTTTCTTTCATACTTATTTTGTATTTAATGTAATTTACATCACATGCTCAATCAAAGCAAGAAAAAAAAAAGCCTTCAGGAAAAAAGCACAGTGGGAAGGAACATCATATCTGAAGGCACATCCTGTTGGGAGGATCACCATGGAGTATAAGAAGCAATCACACAAAACATACAGCAACACACTAAAAATTTAAATATAGTCTATAGTCATTAAAAAAAAACAGTACAATTAAAAGTTACAGGAAGACAAATCGTAAATGAGAATCAGTACTGGAAGTTATGCCTTTGAGCAGTGGTGTTCCTGCCTGAACAAAGATAATCATTCCTTTTTGAACATCTTTCTACTTAGACTGTCAGTTGTATAATTTTAAGCACTTTGCTGCTTTTTAACATTTTTCCAAGTTAAGATGCAGGAAAAAAAATGTGAACTCCAATTTGCCACACAAATTAATTAGAAATGTTAAATATTGAGAATGTTTAATGAATGTATCCTCTCATTTATGAAAACTGTTTTAAAGTGCAATATTTTATCTTTTATGTTGAAGCTGTTCCCATTTTTCAACTTATTCCGTTTACAGATTTTCCCTTTTTTTATTCTCTTTAGTTCACCATGCTTGACTCAGTCTTAGTGTAAAGTCATGCCAGAATAACAATTGGATGGCCATTTTTCTATTGTCTAGTAACCCTTCTGTCTCCTGAATGATAGCTGATAAGCAAACGTACTTTTTTAGAGCTGGTAGTTATAGATTTTACCATATTCTTTTCTGCAGTATTGGAAAGAATTTCCTCTGGGATGTTTTAGCTCATTTCCATTGAGTATTTCACAGCTGTTTAGCTTGCCATACACAGGCTTTTTATTTGTTGCTCAGCCACTGTGAATGCATATGCCAGTGTGAAGAGGCATCAATCTTTGACTGACAGCCCTTCAATTCCTAGATCCTTTGTTAGATTATTTTCTTGGTGACATCTTGAAACACTAAAAAGAAGACTGACTCATATTATATTAACCATGGCTAGTTCTTAGGATGCAAAGAAACTCTTCCTACAGTATGTGTAATGCCAAAGGTATACAATAATCATATAAAAAGAATGCTTTTGTTTTAGAGCACAAACGTAATCAGCCACACCCAACCAGTTATCCCAGTAAGTATCATCTCTGGTGGTAGGAAACCAGACCTCAGCTCTAGCCCAGCTCTGTATAGCTGCAACCAAGTTTAATGAACAGCAGACTGATCCATTACAGAAACTTTGAGCTATCCACATCTTCATGTAACAACTAAATTTAAGCCTCCTTCTTGAAAGAAAGGTAATAGGTAGTTACATAGCTACTGATGTCTCTGGGGGAAAGAACCGCACAATTCTAATATTCATTTAAGTTTTTAACCAAGTAAGTGCACTAGGCTGACATAGCTTATCAGGCACAACCTGGACATCTAGTTATAGTAGGGACATTGTAACACATAAATGGAAAAGCAAAGTACTATTGGTGATACAGTGGGAGATAAAAGGAGCAGCTGAATCAATTGTTACATAATGCAGTTGCATTCATGGACACTAAACAGGTGCCTTTTAAATTCTGTATTTAACTGGGCATGCATGTCAGTATCCTTAGTGATGCAAGTAAGGTATTCTAAAGTTTTGGCGCATAGGTGAAAAAACTCTTCCACCCCTTGTTGAATGAGGTACTTTAAGTAATGGCTTGCCATTAGATCTTACAGTGCAGGTACCGTACTGTATTTGGCATGTAGTGCACAAGTTCAGAGAGTAACTTGGGGAAAGTCAGTTTTAAGTAGCTTATCAAGTAAGAAGCTGAAAACAAAATCCCTTTTTGCAGCTGGAGACAACCAGTCCAGTTCAGTGTAACATGTACAGTGATGGGTTCTGCGATGAGCAAGCAATGCAGAGTGGAAGATGTTGTTATACAATATATATAATTTAGGCACACAATCCAGCTTTTTTACATTTTGGGCCAGATATTCAAAAGGGTTGCGCCATGCGCAATAGGGTTGCGCCTGCGCAAGTCCAAACTTGCTCCATTCTGCGATATTCAGCAGGAGGCAGTTGCGCCACAGATAACATGCTGAGCAACAGCGCAATGCAAATGAATGCATGCTGAACTGGAGGGGGAGGAACCATGCATAAACTGCACAGCCCGATATTCAGCCGGGCTGTGCAGAGTTGTCTGGCGCAACCCCAACCTCGCCTGCAGGACTTTGAGCCAAAAAAAGGCTTAAGTCGAGGGCCACCCACAGGTGAGTTGCTGTATTGCGGCGCAACACAGCAGCTGCCTGTGGCTGACTAACCCAGTCCTATTGCCCCCCAGCCGATTGCGGGCATGAGTGGCACTCCCCCACCAGCCCGATCGCGGGCATCAGTAGCTCCCCCTCCCGTTCATATCCTGGTGGTCAGTGGACGAAATGCCTGATCGCGGGCAGTATGTATAATAATTCCCACCCCCTCCCGTTCACATCCCTGGTGGTCCAGTGGACCAAATGCCCGATCACGGCGGTATGTATAATAATTCCACCCCCTCCGTTCACATCCCTGGTGGTCCAGTGGACCGAAATGCCCAATCGCAGGTGGTATGTATAATAATTCCCACCCCCTCCGTACATCCCTGGTGGTCCAGTGGACTGAAATGCCCGATCGTGGGCGGTATGTGTGATAAAACCAACCCCCTGAACATAGCCCTGGTGGCTAGTGTCCCCACCCTACCCACCCACAGCCCCCACCCGCTCTCCTGACAGCGGCAGGCGGCAGCATCCCACCCGCCTGCCACCCGCCCCTCCCGCCCGACTGACTGCCGGTAGGGCATGCATGACCATTAGCTCTTGCTCTGCAATGGGCATGCAGCCCTACGAACAATCAGTCGGCAGGCAGAAGGTAACAGGCGGGTGAGATGCTGCCGCCTGCCCGGCTGCCGGGGAGCGGGGTGGTGGGCTAGTGGGTAGGGTGGGGACACTAGCCACCAGGGCTATGTTCAGGGGTGGTTTTATTACACATACTGCCCGCATCGGGCATTTCGTCCACTGGACCACCAGGGATGTGTACGGAGGGGTGGGAATTATTATACATTCCCGCGATCGGGCATTTCGTCCACTGGACCACCAGGGATGTGAACAGGGAGGGGTGGGAATATTATACATACCACCCGCGATCGGGCATTTCGGTCCACTGGACCACCAGGGATGTGAACGGGAGGGGGGTGGGAATTATTATACATACCACCCGCGATCGGGCATTTCGGTCCACTGGACCACCAGGGATATGTACGGGAGGAGGGTGGGGAGCCACATTGATGCCCGCGATCGGGCTGGTGGGGAGGGAGTACACTATGCCCACGATCGGGCTGCAGGGGGCGTCGGTCCCCGACGGCTGCTGCCTGGCAGGGAGCCAGGCACAAGTCCTCGGGGATCGGCGCACCTACATGCTAGTGGCATGCAAATGGGGACATAATCACATGCAAATGGCCCCCTCTGCGCCTTGCATGAATTATAGCCCCATTTGCATGTCACCTTTTGAATATCGTGATTTTGCGCATGGCGCAATGGTACTTGCGCCACCGCAAGTTGAATGCTCCACTCTGTCAACTTGCAGTGGCGCAAGTTCCACTGCGCCATGCACAGTGGCTGTGGCTGGGGGGTGATATTCAAAGGAGTTGCTCAATAGCGCAACTCCTTTGAATATCGCCAAGGACACACCCCTGCGCAACTATTTTGCGCAGCTCAAGGGCCTGCGCCTATGAATGGCGCAGTTTGAATATCCAGCCCTTTATGTTTTCTGTATTTTTCTTCCCCTCATGATGCATTTCTTTGGACGTTTGCATAGAAAAGGAGGTTTGGAAGATTTATCTTATCTTCTCCAGCTGCTTTTCAACATTAGCTGTCATGATCCTCTGTTTATGACATCATCTTTTACTGTGAAAATCATCATGCTATCGTAAGCACAGAATTGTGATTTCACATGTAGACAAGTAGGAAAAAATCAGGTGATGTGCAAAGAACAAATGTCAAGTTTTCTAACAAGTGTACAAAGTATTAAAAATGAAGGTAAGAAAAACATAGAAGCAATGGACTGTCAGCCCAATAGTAGTTTTATCACGCATGATGCCCGTGACCTGGGTTCAGTAATGAGTCTGGGATGGGGGAGTAGCTGTACAGAGGAGGACTGAGAGCCCCAAAGAGTGCTCTACTCCTCCAGGAAGGGTGGGTTCCTGCCTCTGCTGAAATGCAGCCACTTGAGTGACCACAGGTGGAAACATAATGGAGGCAGAGTGGGAGGCTGGATGTCAGCTGAATTCTGAGATTGTGTGCTGTCATGTGTGCTGCTGTCACTGTGTGCTCCAAGCATGCCAGCACCCTCAGAGGCAAGGATAAACAGCACAGAAAACCCACTCAGGTTACTGTAGGATGATGTGGCTCCCTTGCAGGCTCCATATCATTGAATGTAGTGCCCATCCTCACATGTTGGCTACAGAAGGACTCAAGGGACTAAGCCTGGCCAGCCCTAATGAAGGAGCCCCACTGTAGGTTGTAAGTCATGGGAGCACTCAAAGTTGGGGAAGGTCCATGGGGTGGTGGGTTTAGGGGCAGGGTGGTGATGGAAGAAAGCCAACTGGAATAGAACGAGTCTTGCAAAAAAAAAAAGAAAGAAAACATGAAAAATGTATTAACTTTAAACTGAATTTTGTCCAAACACAAAAGTCTTCCTTGAGGAAAAAGGAGCTCTTTAAATGTATGATTTAATAATAGAAAGAAATGATAGGTCACTGTCCATTAATGCTCAGTTCACACCGCCACTGATAACAGGACTGAAATGCTGCACCCCCAACCACCAATCATCTTTACCAGCAGGTGTGGATGACAACTTAGCTGTCAATTCAGACTGAGTCCTGAGATGTCCACATAGGATTTAGTGAAAGAAACAGCAGTGTTATCTTGCAGCTCAGTCAAAAGGAAAAATCAGCAGAAGGGATCCAGACGTATATGACAGTCATACACAGGTACCCAACTGAGGTGCAGGAAAGGGTTGACGAGAACAAAGACCATTCATTCTCCTGGAGGTAAATGCTGTCATGAATTTAGATAGTCAAGTTAAAATGTAACCTCAAGTATAGATCTACTACAAGAAATATAAGAAATATATAGAACTATAAGAAACACTTGGCTCCAGAAAATACCAGTGTTGAGAATGTAACTAGATTGTTTTTCTCACATTTGCAAACTCAACTAAAAGTAATAGTATGCTACATATTTTTTCCTGCCCAAAAGAAAGAAATACCCTATAGAAAAAAAAAAAACAACTATCACTCTTTATTACCACCCTTGGGCTATAATTGTTTAAGTGAATTGATTTAATGGTAGGGATTATATCTTTAGGAGTGTCTGGGCTGGTCCAGTGGTATGAGTGCTGCCACCTTAGAGAACCATATTTAGGACTGGATTTTCAAGTGCTGTGCCTGAAGGATGAGTGAATAATGAGGGTTACTTACTCAGTCTCTCGGGGGGGGGGATATAGCCATCTAACACATAGGCACCTCTTGACTGCAGTACCAGGGGTAGATGTGCCATTGGCTACAGAGGCAGCTGCTTATTTGCCTTCCTGGCAGTAGGAGAAATAGTAATGTTGTGATTCCTCATGAAAGATGGGTGAGGGCTGCAAAAGGGGGAAACTGAGAAAAGAAAGAGCCTTAAAAAATCAGTCTCACATTACCAAGGCTATGTAGAGTACATGTTTTCTCAGTGTTTTTTTTAGAGCTGTGTGAAACTGGCAAAGTTTACTGGCAAATGTCAAGATGAACACAGGTTTTTTGTCTGCGTGATTACATGTGAGACTGATGGCTATGAGATTTGTGGTACCATCACAAATTAGATAAACTCTGGTCAGAGTCACTATGGCTGCCAATGTATTAACTTGATAAAGGCATTTCATGTGCTTAAACATAAAGATGAATTGCTATATTCATCTCTATGTGTAAATTTTGTTTTTGGTAAAGTTATATCATTCATCTGGTTTATTCTGTGTTTCCCATGTGTTTAAAAAGTGAGCAGTGAGTGCATCTTATACTATAAGTGGAAGGAGAGGGAGCTTTGCACCAAGGCCTTCAAGTAATGGTAGAAGAAATGGTGCAGAGAGGAGAGGTATGGCTACACTTGGGACTACGGGCCAACCTGGAAGGATTAGAGCCTATACTGAGGTGATTGCCTGCTTCCATCCCGGAGGGGAACCATAGTCCTCAGTGGACAGTTTAAATATTACTTCGATGAACATTTAAAGTAGCCAAGGAGGGTGATGGAAGAAATAGTGGAGGGAGAAAGTGGCCCACCAAAGGCTGAGCTAGAGATTAGGGAGATCACAAGGGGAGAAAGTCCCACCAGGATGCAAGTTTTTCAAGGATGCAGGGGGTTAGCAAAGGAGAAAGGAGCAGTCAAAGGAGAAAGCTGAGGAAGGGGCAACAATTGGAAAAAAGAGAAAGCAACAAGAAAAGAGCTAATAAAATATGGAAGGCCATGTGTGCCAGTGCTAGAGTCTGGGAAAAGAGATCCCAGATCTAGAGGCCGTCATGGTGGAGGTATACCTGGATATTGTGGCCATTACTGAATCACGGTGTATTGACAACTATGTCTGGGACATGGTCATATCAGGCTATGCAATGTTCAGAAGAGACAAGGTAGGGAAGAAAGGGGGGTGCATTATGTGAAGGAAAACATAAAAGTGACAGAGGTACAGGGAATTCTGGGAGGGCCAAGGAGATGTGGGTCACTCTTGAGTTGAGAAACGGAGCTGCTATTTGGACAGGAGTGATCTATAGGCCCCTGACAGAGGGGAGGATTTACAGTAGATAAAGAAATGTTAGCTGTCTACACACCCAGATACAATGTATGTACACCAACACACAGTTCCAATGCAGCAGTGGGCAAAGGAATGGAGAAAAACTTTACAGAACTTCACATGTTTTTCTGGTTCTGTTTCCTGTACCAAAATGCATTCATAATACACCAATGCAAAATGCAGCACTATATGAATCTTCACCATTGTTGTATGCTGAAGTCAGATGGGGTGGTAGTTTCAGTGAGGTTGTGGCCATGGATAAAGCTTGTCTTGGTGTCCATTAGGCAGAGGGTGTCTGAGATGTTGCAGGTGTTGCAGCCTCTTGAAATAAAATGTGATATCATACTTAAATCAACGCTAACTGGGCTCGAACCTAAACTTTCACCCTCCACAATTTGGGGGAATGTGGGTTGAAAATCTACTCTACCTGAGGTGCCCAGAGGTAGAGGTAGAATGATAGCCGTAGTAGTGTGATAGATGGATAAGGGGTATAAGAAAGGGGATGAGAAGGGTGTTGTGATTGTGTAGGGATGGGCAGAATGTAAGGGGATGTGAAGGGTGTGTGATAGGAGAGAGGTGAGGTATCAAGATTTGGTCATTTAGGTCCAGGTTAAGATGTGTAGCTTTGGCTGTGATGACCCAACAGTATTCGATCTTTTTTGGGAGGTTCTGGGGAGGAAGGGGAAGAGGTAACTGGGGTTTGTGGGTATTGAGTGGGGAAACTTAATTAAACTGTTGTATGTGGAACGAGGGCTTGTACCATGGTGTGGGCAGGCTCCTGACTAAATGCAGTTGGGAAACTTCACTCTATCTTTTTTACTCCCCACTCTGCCAGCATGCCACCTTTGCCCTTGTGGCTCCCCAACCCCATCACCTGCCATCCCTCAGAACCTACCTGTGGGGGTCACCGACACTTCCTCTATTTGATGCTGTAAGGTCAGCTGTTAAAATGTGCTGTGAGCCAGAGACAGAGTCAGATAGATTTGGATTAGTTCAGTTGGAGTGAAGCTTCTCTTTCTTTTTTGGCCAGTTCTGTCACAGGTTGAAGCATCCCAACTGATATAAAATATAGTGATTAAATTAAAATTTGAAAGCTGATTTGCTCTCTGTTTTCCTGCTACTTTACCCTATTCAATGCATTTGAATATCCAACTAAACTTTCAAAGAGCTTGATGAATAATGTGCTGTTTTGCCAGTGTTGCCAATGCACTTTGCAAGTTGACGTGCAGTTACAATGACTATAACCTACTGAATAAAATTAATCTGTTGTGTAAAAACCTGGAGAATTTGACTTCCTGACAACTGCTGAACTACATCATTACACAGTAGTTCAGTACTCCAGTCCTAACCATCAGAGTCGAACTGGCCCACCAGAATACCTGGAAATTTCAAGGTGGGCCCCTCTCTGCTGGGTACCTGGCCACCTTATGACTCTGGAAATCTTTGTATTTATCATCTTTTTTCTATTTAGATTGGGCATCTAGGGGACTGTTGGTAAATGTAAAATGCAAACACAGAGCTACTGCATCACACTGAAGTGGAATACAGAGATAGGTGTGTCACCCTGGGCCCTCCCCTACTGATTTCCAGATGGGCCTTGGTATTCACTTTTGAGGTGGACACTTGTACCTCAGTCTGACCCTGACAACCATTGTGGCCAGGGGTTGAGGAGGTGTCAATGGTTTGCTCTTATTTCCTTCTCATTTATGAATATAAAAATGTAATAGCCAGGATCTACTGCTGGAAACATTTCTTAATTAGTGAGAAAAGAAATTACAGTGGTAGTCATAGAAAAGTTTCTCAGTACTGAGGTGTACTTGGGTATACTGATGCAGAATGAGGTAGGATCACATTACAGTCAATGCAAATTGCCTCTGTGGTGTATATGACATGCTGTATGTATACCTCTTGTTTAGTAGCTGCAGCAGAAGTGGCTCCTGGCTCTCTGCCAGGTGTTGTAGGCCAGAGCCCCAGCTCATCTCCGCTGATCCTGACCTACATCAAGTAGCAGGATAGGGAGGAAAAATCCCTCAGCAGTGCTCCTTCAGAACATGGTGGGCAGTGGGGTCCAGTCAGGTTGCCAGCATAGCAAAACTCCCACATCACTGGGACAGAACTGCATCACAGTAAAAACAAGGCATTCAGCACACTGTATCCTACAAATGAGAAGTAAAAAATATTAGACAAATACTATGACTTCATGATGACTAGTATCTAAAAAAATAAATAATGATAATGGGAGATGGCTTCATTATCAATTGCACAACAATCAACTAGTTTGTTTTAGCAAATTCAGTTTTTTTTTCCGTTTACTGAAGTAATGTGATGGTCATGTATCATTAGCTCCTCTAATAAGTATCCTTTACATCTGGCTTGTAGTAGTCCGTGCATGCTGAATGCCTTGCTTATTCCACATTTCAACATAACTCTGTCTTTCCATGCTGTTTTTGAAATCATGATGTTGGTACAAAAATTTTCAGTATTGCTACATCTAGATAGTGCTTTACTTTCAAAGTGCAGCCTCCTGCATCTAGATAAACTGAATAAACTACTGGTATTTTAACTGCTAGCAGGATATGTATGTGTGTGTGTGTGTGTAAGACTGGAAAAATAAACCAACACCTGAATCAATATCTAATCTGAGCTGTAACTGATTTTGTAAGAAAATGAGGCAGAACAACTTTTTTTTCCAATCATAAATAGAAACAAACAACAATCATGAGACAACTGGCTCTTAAGAATACAGAGTGGTTTCATGTTACTGTCAAGCCCCATATTTTCCAAGCCCCCCTCCCTCCCACACACACACACAGTTTGCTAGGCAGCAGTCTAATTACTAGTAGTAATTTATTCATTTTATCTAGATGTGAGAGTCTGTGGGTTTGAAAGCAAAACCCTATAGAAACATAGTGCTTTCGTTTCCCGTAATAGCATGCGATAGTCTACAGAAATCAAGACTTCAGTACAAATGGCATAGGATAACATTATAACTAATGCTTTGTTGCACTGCAGTTAATGCCAAGGTGGGAGTTGAGCATGTTGCTTGAACTGTTGTCATAAAAAGTATAAACTTTTTTGTAGTGAAGTGCACTTTGAAGTGTGTTGTATATCTTTTTTTTTGGGGGGGGGAGTGTCTTAGTTAGCATTAAGCCTCAAGAAAGGAGGCTTCTACTAGGGGAATTAATGCATGGTTGGGCGGGGTTGGAGCATGAAGCCAAAGGCTGAGTGTGCCAACCACCCAGCAATGCACTGATTCACTAGTAGAAGCCTCCTTTCGAGGGGCTTAATGTGCTTGTAACATGGCCAACATTGTGTTACATAGTATAGAATACAGAGAAACGTACATATTTGTCATTCAGATACATAGATTTTATTTTAATACATATATTGCATCAAAATCAAGAGGAAGATGAGGTTCTCACTCAAACCATATAGTGTTTATTTTTCAAAATTATTGTAATGTGTTCTCTTTTAAGGCAACTACATAAATATTTGTATATCATATTTAAACACATGAAAGATGTGGGCAAGAAATGTTTTACATGCTCGAAAACTTGTGATTTGTACTGTTCTGTATGAATTCTGGGATGGCAAAATGAGTAATTTGCATACTGATTCTCTGTCACCAATGTGGCGGCGAGTAACATCTTTGACAATGTGGAAAGTGGTATAGTCTCTAATTGTGACAGTGCTCTGCACGAAACATTTAAACTTCAGCAACTGTAAATAGCTTTCTAACATTAGTAATATCTCTGACTTGGTACTCATATTGTACTGCGTCATGCGCAACATAACTTTCTGTATGCACGATTCATGGTTTTACTTTGCTGATTTGTCCATGGGTGAGTAATAATTAATGCTCACAGGTCCATTGATAGTACGATTGGATATATTAAATGGGTTAGAAGACATCACCGAAGTAGGGTTACTGGAAATTTCGGATGGTGTTCGGGTTATCGGCTGTGTTGTGGCACATATTTAATTTTCCCCACATTTATTTGAGCCTTGCTCTGCGAGTCCAGGTTTCTCTGTATATAGAACATACTCTTGCACACAGACTGGAGGTGTTTCAGTGCTTTGCGTACTGCTGCTTTCTCGGATGTTTTGTCTGATACAGACTAGTGTGGTGGTCAAAGGATGAGTTGAACCAGGTGGGTGATAGGGTTATCACCTTTCAAGAGACCCAAAGTGGGACATTTCGTACTGAAACATGATTTTTCACAGGACAGTACCTAACCTCGAGCAATGCAACAGACTTGTTTTCTCTATATAATCAGAATTAAGGCTAAGTATTATAGTTTCTTAGTTGCTTCTATTGTTTCTTATAATTTTAAGGTGTTTTAGTTAAAGTATTACAGTTTTTTGCAACATTTAGTGGAAAGTTAGAACATATTTTTTCTTCTATAAAGTCAGGACATGTAGTATTTTTTATGTTTTTTTGCAGGACACAACTGCCCAAATCGGGATTGTCCTGCGAAAATCAGGACAGGTGGTAACCCTAGTGGGTGACTGGGGAAAACCTGAGTGTGATTTTTGGTTTCTCTGCACCACGATCAAGATACACTTTGTCTGACAGACACAGACTTTCCTGGGTGAGTGTGTGGTTTTTCTCGGTACTGCAATTACAGGCATTATTTCCTTTAGAAATTGTCCTATGACAGTTTCATTGTGGTTTCCCTGGGTACTGCACTAGCGGACATTACTAGAGAATTCATACCCACTAGATGCATGTCACATGTGCTTGTTTTACCAATTGGAACTTCGTATTTTACAAACTAATTATTGCCATGTTACAATTGTGCTTTTTGCTGGACCTTACCTTTAGTTGCTCAGCAAGTTGCATTTGATTTGTTACAGAAGTATTTGTTAGTAGTCACTAAAATCTGACACAGCAATCATTCAAGCACACATACTGATACATCTATAGAATATTTAACTTTGTAATAAGGTCCACACATTTAGATTCATTTTTATATTTTTCAAGGTGTACTAAATTGTTTGCATTTAAACATTTTTTTTAAAGTTTCTTAGTCATTTGTATATGTGCAGTAACTCATTTATATTGCCACCTCAACTGGCCAAGAAGTTATCAAACCCACCACCACCAACCCTTCAACAGCTGACTGGACATCCAAATAAATAAATATATACACAAGAAAATGAGGGAGCAAACACTGTGAAGCAGAAATCGGAGGATTACAACTCATTTTCAATGGGGTCCTTGCATTTACCAATTGTAAGAGCTTTTGGCAAGCACTAACAAGTTGATAGACTTCATGGGGTCATACAGAATGTAAGTGGCTTTAGTGCGATTTGAACCCTAGCCTACCTACTCTGAAGCATGTGCTCCAACCATGATGGCTTAGTGCTGAGAATCAGTGTAGCTCTTGCAGGTTTCAGAAGGTAGTGTAAACAGACATGGGGAATATTAAATCTTACCTGCCTACCATGATGCTCCAGCAGATGCTGAAGTATGTAGAACATAAGAACATATGAATGTGCCAGGAGAAACAGACCACTCAGTTTATCTAAGTCTGCTCGAGTGTGCAGCTAGCACCCCTAGTTTGCAGCTACCCCACCCTCCCTCCCCTCCCCATTGTCATCCTACTGCCTCCCCACCTTCCCACCCTCACTCTCCCCTGTTCCCTGTCCCATGCCTTTTTTTTTTGTATTTATTTAAAAAATGTTGGTGACCGGGTAGGCTCACTGAGACCATAATGGTCCCTTTTTCAGGGGTGACCCGGGATTAATTACAAACTACAGGAGAATAAACATTAGGAACAGCTCAAGGGAAATTGAGAAATACAGACATTACAATCAGGACATGATGTATGATTCACAGACAGGTTAGGTATATTTGAAGAATAACACGATAAGCAAAAACCATTGCACATGAATGACAGTTACACATTGTTCATTGAAACGGAACAGTTTCACAAGAATTACAGTTACAAGTGCCTCATCAGGTGGTAAGGCTCCCAATATGGGAGAAAAGACATGCCAGGCGGCTGACAGTAGCAATGGGGGTAGTCCAAATGTAGTGTATTCATCCTCAGAGGTAGCATGCACAGAGGCTTAGCCCCAACAGGTAGGTCTTGAGGCCTTTTTTAAAGCCACCAGGAGAGCTGCAGTCTTGGAGATTACTAGGAAGGCCATTCCAGAGAGATGGAGTGTAGACCACGAAAGACCAAAGACCTTGACATGTCCAGACTCTAGGGACATGGAGGAGTTGCCAATTAGAGGAGCTTAAGCTTCTTCCAGGCTGCTTAAGCATTAAGGAGCAACTCAGACTAGGGGGGGCATTAGTTTGTAGAAATTTGAAGGCCGGGCATAGGGAGGGGTACATCAACCTACCCTCAAGGGAAGGCCTCTTTAGTGAGTGCAATACATTACAGTGGTGTTCTAGAGGCGGGGCACCCAGAACAAAGTGCCCGACTCTGTGATACAATATTTTCAGTTTTTGCATCTCCGTGTTTGGTAGTGAGTGTAGCACTGGGGCCCCATAAAACAGGGTGGGGAGGAGCATGCCGGTGGCTACCCTTAACTTGGATGTCTGAGTGAGAAAAGGGCTCAGACGATACAGGAGACCAAGATTCTGGTTTAGTATCTTGGTTAGTTGATCAACATGACCCTTGAAGGAACAGTCTTGATCAATATATATGCCCAGGTATTTAATGCAGTCCACAACCTCTATAGGAGAACCAGTGGACAGGCAGGGAGACAATAAGTGTGATCTATCTGGGCCTAGCCTTTTGGGTCCAAATAGGATGGCTTTGTTTATTGTCACATTAAGGACTAGCCGATTAGTCAGGAACCAGTTTTCCAATATGGAGAGGTCCTGGTTCAGAAATTGATTTAACTGTGCCTCATCAGGAGCTGATCTGTACAACACGGCATCATCGGCATAAAGGGTCACCTTGGCACCTCCACAATGCTTAGGCAAGTTATTGATGAATAGGGAGAATAGGAGGGGTCCCAATATTGAATCTTGGGGAACCCCTTCAGAGATGGAGCGCTTGTCAGATTTTGCCCCCAGCCACCTAACTATTTGAGATCTACCATGCAGGTAATCTATGAACCACTGTACTGAGTGGTTGTCCAATCCAAGGGATTTGAGCTGCGAGATGAGCAGTCTGTGGTCCACCAGATCAAGGGCCTTGGTAAAGTCTATAAAAATCTCACCAGTTAGTTGGCCATTATCTTGGGCTGTGAGAATGTCAGACGTAAGGCTAACCAAGGCAGTATCTGTGCCATATAGTTTTCTAAATCCGAGTTGACGTGGAGTAAGGAGGTTATATTGTTCAACATATTCCTGGACTTGTTGGTACACGATTCTGTCTAGCATTTTGCTTACTGTGCAGAGTATGGAAATTGGCCTGTAGTTCTCGACCAACTCGCTTTACCCCCCTTTGGGGATGGGGGTAACCAGGGCAGTTTTCCAGGCTGTGGGAACTTTACCTTCCATCAGCGACCTGTTGAATAACCATGTGATTGGTGTGGCAATTTCGCTGGCTGTTAATCTGAGTAACCTAGGTTCTAGTTTGTCACTCTGCAGAACCAATGACCTTAATGTTCCTGATCAGCTTTAGGACCTCAGTTTTAGACACCAACTTAAGGTAGAAGTTAGGTAATGATGAAGGATCCTCTGTGTCATCAGCAACTGTCTGGCCAGGGCTGCATGGGTGAACATTATATTTGTTGAGATCAGTGAGGAATACATTAAAGGCATTAGCAGCATCTTGTGGGTTTGTGTGGTGTATGCCACCCACAACAATGTCACAGACGTTTTGCATGTAATGCCCCTTCAGATGCGTGTTGATTTGAGACCAGAATTTTCTGGGGTCAGAGAGATTTTTTGTTTGCAGATTCATGAGGTACTGTAGTTTGGCCCATTTTAGGTCTCTTTTGAAATTGTTCCTGAGCATTCGGTACAAGACCCAGTCATTGGCCAGTTTAGTGGATTTATAGCTCCCCCAGGCCTTGTCTCTTTCCCTCATAAGCTTTTTTAGATCACATGTCAGCCACCTGGATAGCTGCCCTTTAAACCTCATTTGTTTAAGGGGGGGCGTGTTTATTAGCAGCAGAAAGAAAATTCTTGTTGAAAAGGTCCAGGGCTATGTCTAGACTAAGGGCGATTTTTAGCTGAGCCCAGACCACTGCCGATAGGGTATCTTGAAAGGAGTTTGTGTCAAATTTAGAGTAGTCACGTGCCAGAAAGGTTCAGGGGGATGGGTTGGATAATCATTTTTCCATATACCAAAGATAGGGGCATGGTCGCTTAAGGAGTCGGCAAAAGTGCTGGCCAGTTTGAATCTGTTGGGGTTGGATGCCAGGATCCAATCCAGTGTGGTGTGGTCACCAGATTCCAAATTCAGTCTGGTAGGCTCCTGGATAAGCTGAGTCAGGTTGGCTTCTTGCAAATTGGACTTAATGTCACTTTTGGTTGAGGGGCCCGAGTGGAGGTTAAAGTCACCCAGGATTATTTTCTCCCAGGAAGGTAGATCAGGGATGAGTTTGGCAAGAGCCTTTAGTGCTTCTACTGCAGTCTTGGGAGGGTTGTATACACAACTTATCAGCAAGGGCTTAGTACCACCCAACAGTAGTTTAACAAATAGTGCTTCGCAGCCTGCATCAGTCATGGCTGGGATCACTACTATTGAGGCTGTTATTGATGCTTTAACATATATGATGACCCCTCCACCCTTTTTTCTGATTCTGTCCTGCTGAAAGGTTTTAAATCCTGGGATCTCAATCTCATGTGCTAGGATGCTAAGTTTAAGCCATGTTTCAGAGATGGCTAATACATCAGGGGAGTACTGGTTAACCTAGGCCTCAGGCTCTTGTAATTTTTAAAGCTGTTCACAGGTTTACATGATACCACCCATTCTGGTAGTGCATTCCATTTTGCTACCACCTTCTCCATGAAATAGTGTCTCCTCATTTCCCACCTAAATCTTCCCCCCTCTATTCTTAGTCCATGCTACCTGGTGCCCCTCCCACTCGTTAGCTTAAAGACCCTGTCTGCCGCATCCTTATTGATTCCCTTCAGATACTTGAATGTCTCTATCATATCCCCCGCTGTCCCTTCTGTCCTCCAGGGTGTACATATTCAGGTTGCCCAGCCTGCTGTCATAGTCGCTCCCCTCCATTCCACATACTGTATCATCTTCGTTGCCCTCCTCTGCACACCCTCCAGTGGCCTGATATCACGCTTCAGGTATGGCCTCCAAAACTGCACACAATACTTCAAGTGTGGCCTTGCAAGTGACCTGTAGAGGGGCAAGATCACCTCTCTTCACCTGGACAAAACCCCCCTCACTATGCACCCCAGAATTTTGTTCACTTTTGCAGCAGCTCTCCTGCATTAGGCAGTGCTGTTCATGGTCCCTGTTACCAATACCCCAAGGTCATTTTCCTCCTCAGTGATCCCCAGCTTAACCCCCCCAGCCAGTATCCTCTCCTTGGGTTCTTTGCCCCAAAGTGCATAATCTTACACTTCTTTGAATTGAACCCCAGTTTCTACCTTTCTGAAACTCCTCTAGCTTGCGTAGGTCCCCATGCAGCTGCTTCCATACCTCTGCTCCTTCCACCACTGCTCCCATTTTGGTGTAGTCTGTGAACAGACTTACCTTGCGTGCAATGTCTGATATGAAGAGCCCAAATAATACTGGTCTCAGCACCGAGCCCTGTGGCACCCCGCTCATCACTGGCTTCGGAGTTGAGAGCTCCCCTCCCACCACCACCTGTTGCAGCCTCCCACTATGCCAGCTTGTAATCCAGTTCATCATTTTTGCCCCTACCCCTACACCAGTTAGCTTCCCCCCAAGCCATCCATGAGGCACTGAATCGAAGGCCTTGCTGAAGCCCAAGTAAAGAACTTCCACCGCATAACCCTTATCCAGCTCACCTGTCTCCCAGTCATAATATTGTATCAGGTTGGTTTGACAAGACTTCCCCAAAACAAACCCATACTGCCTCATATCCTGGAGGTCATTGTCCTCCAGGTATGACACCAGTCTTTCCTTTAGTATTGTTTCCATGAGTTTGCACACTATGGAGATGAGACTTGCCAGACGATATTTACCCGGGTTGTTAAATCTGTTTATTTTTACAAAGCTGATGAGACGATGGATGTGACTCTAAATTCTCTGCTAATTCGCAGCCCTGCCATCTCTGGGGATGACTGTCAACAGGTGAAACTAGCTCTGATTTATTTGAAAAAAAAAATGTGTTCCCGCCTGGCCAACTGAACCCTGTAAAAATGATCCCACCATACTGTATCTCAGAAAGTGATACTACAGAGCCCTGGAAAAGCACTGCAGTTTGCTATATCATTCAGCAGCAGTTTTGTAAACTAACAAACAAACAAAAAAATACAAGAAAGATAACATCATTTACACAATATGGCTGTTGAATGAGATTTGCCTGGCATCAAGGATATTTTGCCCTGAGTAGGAAACAGATGATACAGAAAGAATACCTTTATTCTTTATGTTGTGAATCAGTGGCAATAATTTAAATAACTTTAGAACATAATTTTTATTTATTTATTTATTTGTTAAGCCTGAGCTGGGAGGGGGGAAAGGTCTTACTTTATTAAAACAAAACAAACTTTACAGCCAGGACTGTAGGCACCTGAAACTGGGGTTTGGGGCATAGGGGTGACTAATAGTTCAGCTTCAGTTACTATGTTATGTTGCTTTCACCCCATTTCAACAAAACAGTTACATTTCTTGAATAAGCAGGAAGTCCAGCAGCCACCCACACACACACACACTAACTCATCTGGCAGAACTTGTTCTTACACTCGTTGCTTTTTCTTTTAATAACATTTTTTTTCAGCAGGTCAGTGGAGTTGCCATTGGTACCAAGATAGGTCCCAGCTTTGCTAATCTGTTTGTGGGTTGGGTGGAGGAATGTTTTTTTCTCTCATTCACAGGGACTGTGCCTGAACTCTACAAACGCTACATAGATGACTGTGTGGGGGCTGCCTCCTGCTCCAGGGAGACCCTCCAAATTTTACTTGACAAGTTTACCACGGCCCATCCTTCCCTTCAATACACTGTTGAAGTACCCTCCTCTACACTGCCTTTTCTGGATATCCAACTGTCAGTACAGAGCACTCGTCTGAAGACATCTGTTTATTACAAACCCACTGACTCTCACAGTTTCCTCCTCCACAGCTCCTTCCATCCTAAACATGTCAAGAATGACCTGCCTTATTCAGTTTCTTAGACTTCACAGGTTATGCAGTGAAGAGGATGATTTTGCTGAGCAGACCCAAATAATGCACATTTTTTTTTATCAACAGGGGACTCCCTAGAAACACAGTGGACAGAGCACTCTCATGGGTCAGTAACATGCCCTGTAACCATGACCCCCACAGGAAGGATACTGTTACAGAATTCCCCTAGTGCTTCCTTTCCATCAGAGCACACCTTCTATTCACCGGAACATCACCAGTAACTTTCCCATTTTGCAAACTGATCCTAACATTGGTGCTTCCTTTACAGAACCACCTATTGCCTCCTACCACCAGCCACCTAACTGGAATCTCCTGGCTAAAAGCAGCCCACCTACTCCTAACAGTTCCGTCCTACCAGGTACCAAACCTTGCAACAGGACTCGCTGCTACACCTGCAAATTTGTTTCCAGTATGACTGAAATTTGGGGGCCTATGGGTGTTTTTCACATCACCAAGGAGTTCTCATGCACCTCCACTAATGTGGTATATTGTATTCTTTGCAGAAAGTGCACAGCTGTTTACATCGGAGAGACTGGTAGGTGCCTTGCTGACCATTTCAGGGAACATTACAGAGCAGTTAGGAATGGTGACACTGCTAAAGCCATTGTATCCCACTTTATCTATAGGGACCACACTGTCAACGACCTTTCTGTTTGTGTCCTTAAGCAGGGCATCTGGGATTCTGACCATAGAAAAAACATGGAAGCCAAGCTGATCATCTGCTTCGGCTCCCAGCAGCATTGTGGTTTAAATGATAGACTTAATTTTCCACTAACATCTTTCAGCCACCCCTTATTTTCCCCAAAGTCTGTTTGTATCTGTACACATTTCATTTCTTTTTCATTTTCACCATAAGTCTCCATCTCGGTCTCCTTTCCCCACATTTGTCACCTTTCAGCCTTCTTACTAGGCCCTGTTAATTAATCCCCACCTGGGGACTTCTCTAGCTGTTTCACTCTTATTTTGCTTTAGCTTTCTCATCATCACCTTTTTGTTTCACAGATTCTCTCTTAATCTTGCAATTTATCACTTCTTCTCCCTTAGCCTCCTTTTTCTTTCTCCTTATATATATATATATATATATATATATATATATATATATATATATATAGTATATATATATATATATATATATATATATATATATATATATCCCTCATTTTACCTCACCGCTACACTAACTTTGTTTTTCCCTTTTAGATATTTCCTGAAGAAGACCTAAGATCAAAACATAGAGTTTTAACTCTATTTTCTATTTTCAGCATGCATTTAATATAACCATTTTGTTTTGCTTTTAGACCACATGCTGACGCAGCGCCTTGTTTTTGTTTTTACATTTTTGGTTTTTATTGACAAGTTAAAATTAAACATATTATTTTACATCAGAAAGATGGTTCCCTAAAAGTTTTTTTTATATGGGATTGGTGTATGTTAACTGCAGTCATGTACTTTATTTCTTGACCACGCCAGCTCCAGAGACAGAAGTGCAAGTTGTATAATACTTTATTCCCTTCCAAAACACTGCAGGTTTTAATGATTAAAATCATATTGAAGTATGTAAAAATGGAAATATACACCATATTTTATTTTACTTAAATGCCACCTGTTGCATTTGCGTTGTCAGGAGAAGTGAATAAAAAGTGCAGCAGTCATAATCATGAAACAATGCTGCCTTACTTTACCTTTTAGTGCATTTGTTAGTCTCCTGATAAACTGCTAGGATAAAGGTTTTTTATTTCTATATCCCCTGTAACCCCTGTAGCCCCTGTAACCCCCACCCCATTCTTAGATCTACACTCTGCTATTGCAGTTTGATGGCATGTTGAGTTACAGTCATAAGATCACTCTATAACCCCCTGCATACTGTGACAGTATGGAATCTGCCAGGTAGAATAAACACATGAGACTTGGCTTAACTTCAGAATAGGCTGTTTTAATTTTGTAATGGGGAGAAAATAAAGCATTGAAAAGGAAAAACAAAGCAGTGCTCATTATTAATCCCTTATGTGCTGCTTGTCATAATCAGTGGTATTACTGCACTAAGTAACCAGAATGGCTCATGGTGGATAAAAGAAATATGTATAGACTGTCTATTATTTCATTTTATATACAACATATGCATAGTAACTAGCCAGCATAGTATATTTTTGCCATATAAATTCAGATGCCTGTGGTAGCATAAGTGCACATTTAAAATAAGAACCATTGTTGTTAAAATACTGAGATGCAGCACTATGTTTTATTGCCAGAAGTACGTTAAAAGTATATGTTTTAGTGGTATAGTATGCAGTTAGTAATAGCAACCACTGTTGTTCTGAGTCAGCTGAGTGCAGAGCAGTTGCGTGGGACACACAGGTTGATGCACAGTGTACAGACATCACTATGATGTTTGGTTTCACTTGCCCCTTATTGAATATGTGCACATTTAAAATGTGGGTCAATTCGTCTTCCAATAAAACACTGCGTATTGCCCCAGTTACAGTGAAAGTGTGCCTCAATCTGAGAAGCACTGGAGGGAAATGCCCTCCAGGCAAAAACATGAATGAATCAGGGTTTTGTTTCCTTCTCCCAGCCTTGAGAAAATAGTTTGGTTAAATTCCATCTCCTTCCCTTGAGGTATGCTGCAGGATAAGCCTATCAGCTCCCCATTGAATGAAATACACTCTTAAAGTGGAGCCTCTTGCAAGCCAGCTAATTACTGTGACAGGCAGCTGCTCTGTTCTTGGAGCTGTCAAATAAAGAGTTAACACTGGCTGGTCACTCTCCCACTGGGCTTAAAAGCCCAAATAAACTAAAGCTGCCAGCCAAAACCAAGGAGTTGAAAAGTAGCACTGCTTCAATGAAGGAGAGAAGAAAGTGAGAGAGAGACACACACAAGAAAAATACAACACAGTCTCTCTCCCTCTGTCTATGTCTCTCTCTCTCACTCAGTGTTCTCTGTCTCATTGCAGTAAAATGCAGAATATGCTAGGATCAGGGAATGAGCTACCCTGTATCTGCTCTGCCATCCTGTATGACAGGTCCTTTTTATTAAATGAAAAACAAATAGCCCAACTTGAAGACAAGCAGCTTGTTGCTGCTGTTCAGAAAGAGAAAAAATAGTGTGGTGTAGGGACATACCAGACTATTTCAACTAGTGTAGTGATTACACAAAACTTCAATTTTAACTAGTCCATTGTGAATCTGAAGAGCTCCCTTTTCTACTGTCATACCAAGACATCTGCAGGGCTCTGCCCACTTCAGCAGTAAAAATGTGGAGAACCATTGACCACTTGTGATAATCCTCACCCAGTGAATCTACATATGGTTCAGATTGAAGACGTATGAAGTGTTGAAGGTTTCATGTCATAACAGCGATCCCAAAATAGCTATCACTTTTATGGTGAGTGTATATTGCCAAAAAGCAAATCAGCAATATACACTTGCTGGCAACCCGACATCTGGCAAAAGAAAAAGTGTTTTTGTGGGGGGTGGATGTACCCCCTACACCCCCCTGAATAAAGATGACTAATTCCAGGGGGTGCGTGTCAAGGAAGGGGCCACTGCTTGCATTTGCATGAAAAATTAAATGCCGCACCCACAGGCAGTGGCAAAATTGTAACCCTCCCGGTCCCCAGCCCAGAATCCCGTACTTGCTCAGCCAGAGCTTGCTACCCTCACCACCATGCCACAGGGCTAGCTCAGCTGGAGCAGGACCCTTTCCCTTCCCTACCTGTCCCTTTGCTATCCTCCCTTCCAGTCGCTCTTTCCTATAGTTGCTGTCACTGTAGGGTTGTTATCCTTGCAGAGTAGCCCTTGGTGATATCACTGAAAATGAGTTACTATTTTAACAGTTGCTCATTTTCAATCACCATCATCACATGATACCATGTTGGTGTATTAGAACTGACACTGTTGTTTGTATTATGTAATGAATAAAAGTTACATAGACTATACAATTTTATCCCTATCTATGCATTAACTGCTTACAGAGAAATCATATCAAGCTAATTTTTAGTTAACTATTTCACAGAATTTCTACAATTAGACAATGGTGTTTCACTGGATACAGTAGATCATTTTAGATACTTGGGCACAATCATGGACTCATGACTTACTTTTGAAAATCAAGTAGAGAATGTTACCACACAAATTCATAAACAAAAAAACCTGATTATTAATAATAAATCAATTCATTTTCTATGCACATTTTTGTAACTGCTCCTCTAGTTTGTCTTAGATTATATGGTACACCATCTTTCTCTCACAGAAGCACCTCGAGGCAGGTTGTAACCCCCGAGTCTCATTACTGATACCCCTGGGCACCTCTCCTCCCCTCCCATGTCTAGGGGTATATTCGATGGAACAGTCATTGGGAAGAAGGGCAGGCCCCTGGTCAGTACTCACCCAGTATAACAGTCTACTTTTGCAAAGAGTTCAAAAAAAACAAAAAACAGTACCTCAGAACAGGGATTCCTCTCGGTGATGGCTGGAACTCCATCTTGAGTGCAATGGTATCTGCAGTGACTGGAAGGGCAATGGGTTTCTTGATCTGGGGGGCAAATTCATTAGAACAATACTAAACAGTTTAAATCAGTTCATTGACATGACATAAAGATCACTGTACATCCAGAAAATCCATTGCAATCAGGCATCGTTTAGTTTTCCACAAAGTTCAGAAGGCTCAAGCCACATAACTCAATTCTGCTCCATGGAATGGTGGGGGAAACATTTGGGAACAAGCTGCTAGACAATGGCAGATGGCCATGGCACATCTCTTCAGGGGATCTGGGTTCCAAACCTGGATGCTTGAATATTTCTTCCGGAACCAAGCGGGCTCTCAACATTCATGTTGGCAGGCAGGGTTCTAACTCTTTCTCTCTCATGGCTTTGGTTTGGAAACTAAAACTCCCCACCATGGGATGCTGGAGACCACACCGCTTGCAACTCAGAGAACGTACTTTTGGGCATAGTCCCTTCCTTGTTATGGCCTTCCCACCTTTAACAGCTCTGTGGGGGGCAGCAAGTTGAGTGCTGTTCCTTACCTGGGAGGCCACACACCAGATGACACTCCCTTTCAATTGCTTTGGTGGACATGGGCTTATGGCATGGGTCCGATCTGCCACCACTGACCCTCAAGAATCAGCCTTCCTCCTCGGAGCCGAATGTGCTCTTCTCCTTGCATTGCCTCTGACAGGACACTGTGGTACTTTTCTCACCCTCCCCAATGGATCAATTGAGGATCCCCCTGCTTCTGTGGGACCAGAGCGGCAGTCAGCCCACCCTGGCCCCGACTGGTGGCCCACTCCCTCACCTGGTGCTACAGGCCCTGAACACCTCCTCACACCACTGCTGACAGCAACAAACTCCCATTAGAATGCTTTCTCCCACTCTGTACTCTGCTGTACATGATGCCAGGGCCATTCCCACATTTCTAAGCCTGACATCACACTGGGTCCTGATGCCAAGTGGGCATCTTCGTAACCCCCGAAACACTGGGGGGGGGGTCACATAAGTTACTCCATACAGAATATAAGACATAGTGACAGATAAAACAAGAGGATAATTGGACAGAGTAGTCTACTACCAGCCTGGAATTATGAGTGTATAGTGTGAGGCACAGCTTTAGTAATGGTACACACAAGGCATACCATTTTATATAATTTCATACATGGATTCAGAGTGAAAGCCCAAAAGAGAGAGAACATTATTGTAATATTACAAAAAATGAAATGGACTTTCTCTTTAAGACAGGGATATATTGAGTGTAGGGCTATTTATTTCTAAAATGGTGGTGCCAAACTTAAGAAGTCCCCTGGTGGATCTCTTAACATTAAAAAAAAATGGAAAGAAACCTGAGAACCTTAGGTACAAATTATTTGGTTATTCCTGTTGTTACAGTAAAACCAAGGCAGGATAGAGAGCATTTAACTACATGTCTGCTAAAATATAGAACAATATTCCAACACAAATGAGAGAAAAAAGGGTTTGATGTGATGTTAGGTCATGGGGTTGTATAGGAACCCATGGGCAGACTTGATGGATATTTGGTCCTTTTCTGCCATCATTGTCTGTTTCTGTGTTTGTAAATGGTTCTTACAATATGTTCAACAACCAACTGACACAAAATGTATATCATTGTTTTAAAAGTTTTTAATTTGTGATTGTGGAGTCTTGATTGTGTATTATTTGTATTGTCTAATTGTGTACCAATGTATAATTGGGTCATCTCTGTAAATGGGCCATTTGGCCCAATGTACTTATCCACTAATCAAATCAATCAATCAATCCCATTTATTTTATTGTGAGCGGACTCTAAAACAGAAAATGATCAACATTCTGCTCGTTAGCAGGTATAGAACATTGAGTTTCCAAGTGAGTGCATTTTATTTATGTATGCAGTTTTTTTTTTTGTTAACTGGGTAGTACACTAGGCAAATGAGTCATATTCTCTGGTATGACTGGGGAGAATGCTGCAGAAAGACAATACACAGTTAGCAGCACTGATTACAAGACCGATTTTTCGGAAGGTGAGATTAAGCACAAACAACAGTAATAGAAACATTGAATTAAAGTAAAAATTGGTACAACATTGCCAGATAAGGGCTACATTTTGGTTACAAAAAGTCATCAAGTATATCAATGAAAATAGGTACAAAAGAGCAGGACAATAGGAGACGCAGAGTGGTCACAGCATAGGTAGACAATGGATGCAGAATAACACATGCTTTTAAGAAAAGGTCTGAGTTATGTACAGTTGCAGACAGAGTATAAAAGTAAGTGGTTCCATTGAGCCCATTTGAAGGATAATTAAGTGGTACAATTCCACATAAGGTAGGTAGAAATTTTCAGAGCCTGTGGGCAAAAGATGAGAAACAGGGATTGCCCCATAGGACTGGTGGATGGCGGACGTGGTCCCACTTCGCAAATGGTGCGGGTGGGGAGCAGGGAACAAACAGGCAACTGCAGACTCATCAGTCTTACCTTTATTGTTGGAAAGCTGATGGAGTCACTAATCCAAGCAGACCTTTTGGAATATCTGGAGGTCTTCATAATGGTCTTCAGGATAGTAAACAGCATGGTTTGGTGTCAGGGAGGTTGCATCAGACAAACTCAATAGTCTTTTTTTATTGGGTTACAAAAGAAATGGATAAAGGCCATGCTGTGGGTTTGCTGTATTTTGACTTTAGCAAGGCTTTTGATTCTGTGCCTCAGACACCTACTGAAGAAGCTGGGAGACTTTGGGGAGTCTAGGGATATAATTAGATGGGTGGTGAACTGGCTAAAAGAAAGACAGCAGCGGGTAGTGGTAAACGGTATTAAATTGGAAGAGAGGGAGGTCACAAGTGGTGTTCCACAGTGGTCTGTCCTGTGTCTGGTCCTTTTCAACATGTTGATCAGTGCTGTTGGAGAAGGGATCTGGAGTAGGATAGGTCTCTTCAGAGATGACACAAAGCTCTGTGGAAGCATAGATAGTGCTGAAGCAATTGGAGCACTACAAGAGGACCAACAGAGGCTAGAGAGATGGTCTAAGTTGAATTTCAATGCCAAAAAGAGCAAGGTAATGCACTTAGGGAAAAAGAACCCCAGGGCAGAATATCGGATGGGTAAGGTACAACTCAGTACTACAGCAGAGGAATGTGACCTAGCGGTCATTATAAGCAACACACTTAAGTAAACTAGCCAAAGTGACAGGGCTTACAATAAGGTTAGAAGGATGCTGGAATGTATAGGAAGGGGGTATTGACAGTAGAAGGAAGGAGGTGATACTCCCCCTCTACAGATTCCTGGTGAGACCACATTGGGAGTACTGTGTCAAGGTTTGGAGCCCTCATCTTAGAAAGGACGATGATAGGCTGGAGGTAGTATAGCACAGGATAATGAAGATGATTCATGGTCAGCAGGGGAAGTCCTACGAGGAATGACTTAGGGCGCTGATTATGTAATTGTTGGAGACTAGAGGGGAGAGGGGGCATGTGATAGAAACATTTAAATTCCTAAAAGGAATAAACAAGGTGGACTCTGGGGAACTGTTTATAAGGAACATCAGCTCAACAACAAGAGGCATGACTGGAAACTGATGGGGGGAGGTACAGGAAGGACATGAGAAAGTATTACTTTATGGAAAGAGTGGTGGAACCATGGAACTGCCTGCCAACTGAGGTGGTGGCAGCTGGAATTGTGGGTGGTTTCAAATGTGCTTGGGATAGAATGGAGGGGATAGTAATCACTGGCAGGGACAAGGAATAGGATAACTGTTGAGGAGGAGTAAGATCCCAATTCATGCCAGGTTACAGGGTTATATAGAGACCCATGGACAAACTGAATGGAACATTGGTCTTTTTCTGGCTTCATCCCCTATGTTTCTATGAGAAGGCCTCATCACCCATTTTGGTGGCACATTTGTGAATAGTGAGGGTGGACAAATCCAAGGATCTGAATGAGTAGAATGGATGGGCAATTTGCAACATAGAGACAGAGGTATCAGGAAAGATGGACCTCAATAAGTTAGAATATATGCTACACCCACTTCCGAGTAGGTAGGTGCAGCAGAAGGGACAAGCCAACCCAGGACTGTGTATGAAGTGCAATGATGGGTAAGGCATGGTAAGGAAGAAGCAAATTGACAGATACTGTTGTAGGCCACATCCCATTTGTTAAGTGCTGTTTTAGGGGAATTTAAGTAAATAAGAGAGCTAGACTGCAGCTAGGTGAGAAGAACACCTTGGGACATGGCTATCCTCTCTTTGAGAGTAAGAAAGTTGTGGACCCAATAAGCCATTCTTAGCCTGGAGTTGATAGTGTTGCAGGTGGTAGTAAAGTGAGTGGAGAAATCAAAGGCAGAATCTAGGGTGAAACGATTTCTGTACAAGACCACAGACAGTGGTGCAAGGCAGGTGCCAGAGGCAGGCTGCGAAACCCAATTACAAACACAGTCCCTAGAGCCTCAGCACAGACAGCAAAACTTAAATGCAAATAGCAAATTTATTGACTCCACCAGTGTTGAGGCTTTAGGAACTGAGAATCTAGGGTGATGATGGATATCAGAATTCCTCTATGTCAGAGAGGAGAGAGAGTTATTAGAGCAGCTTATGGATAGGGGGTGGTGCAGGAGAGTCTGGAAGCCTTTGATCCAAAGATCATTTCTTGTGTATGGAGGCATTAAGGACTAGCTTGTTGCTAACAAGCCAGTTCTGTACAGTTCTGTACTGTACGTGGGGGAAGTCTTGGCTAATATGAGCATTTAGCTGGGAAGGGTGGGAGAGCTAAAGTAAAGGGCAATATCGTCTCTGTGAATATTGTTGAACAGGCTGCAGAGGAAAGTGGGAGGTTATTGATAAGGATGGAAAAAAGAAATGGCCCTAGGTAATAGTCTAGAGGTTAGAGTAACAAGCTGTGAACGAGCTTGGTACATCCAGCAGACCTGGGTTTGATTTCCACAACCTTCACTTGCATACTGTGTGACTCTGAACAAGTCACTTAACACCCAATGCTCCCGGGTCACTCCTGAAAACAAGCACTTGTGCCTAGAGGGCCTTACCCGGTTACCAAAGAATAAAATAAAAACAAATAAATTGACACCTGTCTAGCAAGTAACTAGAGAACCAGGCAAAGGCATAGAAGTAGAGGCCAAATTCAGTCACTTTAGAAGGGATGAGGGTTATGACACACTTTTAAAGACTAAATAAACTTTTTGTGGCAGTTCTGTTCAGTTGCAGTTGATCTACACACAATTAAAGCAAATCTGTTGAGGACAATAATAAACAATGAGAGTAGCTTAGTATGTAGCATGCCAGCCTTTGGGGCCATACGATCAGTAGGTCATGGGTTCCCATCCTATAGCAGGTACTTGAGCTAATACCCATAAGTGACACTGTAATGCAATATGAAGTGTACTGCACTGCTGAGTTGCCATCTTATGGATGAGACATTAAACTAAGGTCCCTTCTGCCCATCTCTGGTCACTGATAAGTTAAAGATCCCATGGCATGGACTGCCTGATGGCCCAACAGGTAGCACAACACATTCCTGTGCTGGTGACCTGAGATTGGGAAAGAGCTGGGGAGCCAGCTGGGTGGCCCAGGGCTGGGGGATGGGGTGGGAGGATAACTGATCTTGAAGGAGCAGCACCTTGTGGTGGTCTGGGGAGTCTTCCCTCACAGTGGTGCATTGTGCATGCAAGGCTGTGACAGGGGCCATGCATTGTTCCTAGGGAGATGGGTGGGGCACAACACAGAAAACTGCAATAGCTGCAGCAGGATGATTTCTTGGTCATCACAGCCCGTGCACCACCTACAGTACAGGGCCTTGGGAAGTTATCTAGATTGTGCTTTGGGGGCTGGCCCTTTCCTTTGACCCTGCCTCAGGAGGGGAATATTTGTCAAGGTTCTCTCCCACCAGCTACATCTCTGGGATGGTGGGTGACAGGGGTTGGTGACCAAAAGAAGGAAGGGGCAGATTACACAAAAGAGAAAAATCTATTTTGAAAATAGAGCCCATGGCACTTATTGAAGAAGTGTGGGGAAGTTCCCCAGCATTATGGCCAACACCCCCACAGTCAATAAAACAGGTATTGCATGCACCATGAAACAAGCTATCACAGCTTGGTGTGCTTTTCCTTTTAAAAAAAATACAAATAAATTATAACAATATGGATTTTTTTATAACTGGTACAACTCTCTAGATTAAAGATGGATCACAGTAGAAGACTGATTTTCTTTACCCACCTTCCACAGAAAATGTTGTGGAGTGGCATAGTGCATTTATTCAATTAGTAACACTCTCTGCTTCCATAATTTGGTTAACTACAGAATTATTTATGAAATATATTTAATATGACACACTTCCCCTTGCTAGATGTGATCTCTGTCTGCAGTGCTGAACAGTATGAAACCCATAACCCTACCATGAGGTCAGAATAGTTGCTTCCTTAGAAAATAGCTAGTATGCTATGCAGTTATGTTATTTTCAGCCAGATTTATTACAGAGGGAACCTGCTCCCCTTTCAGATCTTCAAATAATTCATGCTGCTATAATTAGAACCACCATGGAAGTTTATAGGCAAATAAATGTCTTCCTGAATCTGCCTTAAGCTCAGATAGCTACTTTTCCTTATCACTCTGCTTTCCACCCTGCCTCTGCTAGGACCCAGTCATTCCATGGGATTCTCTTCAAAAATGAAATTATACAGGTTCATAAGAAGCTAACCAGTCAGAAAAGTAGTTAAGTTTACAAACAGGCCCAATTGAAATGCTAAAAGAGCATAAACATCTAAAAAGCAAAGAAAATAACTTACACATTTCTAAAAGCACCTAATGTCTAGTTGTTTAACCAAAATCCACCACTAATGAAACCACCAATCATCAAGTTGTGAATTTTAATTTTTTTGAAAAATGTCTTCTGATGAATGACTTGATACCTTCTTTCCAAGAGGAAATATGTACATACTGCATATGAATTGAAAAAGTAGAGTAGAGTAGAAAAAAAACACTCTTAAAAGGCAAACCAGTAATATGAAAGACAGATTTAAAAAATGCTGGGACTTGATATTAAACAAATGTGTACGGAACAGAATAACTTTATCTGGAAAAGTTGTTCACCCTGTAAAAACTTTTTTTTAAGTATGGCAACATAAATTCAAATCAAGAAATATAAGAAGTAATAGAGGATTTTGACAGAACTGTTTTGATACAAATGGTTAACAACATGAAATATACTGCTAGTAAAGGCCATTTAAGCAACATATACAGTGCCTTCAGAAAGTATTCACCCCACCCTTGGATTTTGTCACATTTTGTTGTGTTACCACCAGAATTTTTAATGCATTGAAATGATTTGTTTCCCCCTTGATTCACACAGCATACTCAACAATTTAAAGGGGCAAAAATATTTTTGTTGTGTAACAAAAATGTATGAAACATTAAAAACTGAAATATCTTGTTTACTTAAGTATTCACCCCCCTGAGTCAATACTTTGTAGACCTGCCTTTGGCAGCAATTACAGCTTTGAGTCTTCTTGGGTATGTCTGTATCAGCTTTGCACATTTGGATTTGGGGATTTTCGCCATTCTTCCTTGCAGATTTGCTCAAGCTCTGTCAAGTTGGATGGGGAGTGTCTGAACCGCAATCTTTAAGTCTTTCCACAGATTCTCAATGGGATTCAAGTCTGGGCTTTGGCTGGGCCACTCAAGGACATTCACCTTCTTGTTCTGAAGCCACTCCAGTGTTGCTTTGGCTGTATGCTTGGGGTCATTGTCCTGTTGGAACGTAAATCTTCTCCCCGGTCCAAGGTCTATTGCAGACTGATGCAGGTTCTCCTCAAGGATGTGCCTGTATTTGGCTCCATTCATTGTTCCCTCTATCATGACATGTGCCCCAGTCCCTGCCACTGAAAAGCATCTCCATAACATGATGCTGCCACCACCATGCTTCATGGTAGGGATGGTGTTACACGGGTGCTGAACTGTGTTCGGTTTGCACCAGGCATAGCGCTTTGCATTCAGGCCAAAGAGTTCAATTTTTGTTTCATCAGACCAGAGAATCTTTTGCCTCATGTTCTCAGAGTCTGCCACATGCCTTCTTGCAAACTCCAGGCATGCTATTACGTGGCCTTTTCTCAGGAGTGGCTTCCTTCTAGCCACTCTCCCATAGAGGCTACATCTGTGAAGTGCTGCAGAGATTGTTGTCCTCTGGACAGGTTCTTCCATCTCAGCCATGGAACTCTGTAGTTCTGTCACGGTGGTCATTGGGTTCTTGGTCACTTCCCTGATCAAGGTCCTTCTTGCCCGGTTGCTCAGTTTGGGAGGACGGCCTGCTCTAGGAAGAGTCTGGGTGGTTCCGTAATCTTTCCATTTCCTAATGATGGACTTGACTGTGCTCCTGGGAACTTTCAACACCCTAGAAATGTTTTTATACCTCTCCCAGATCTATACCTCCTCACAATTCTATCACGGAGTTCTACGGACAGCTCCTTGGTCTTCATGGTAGAGTTTCTGCTCTGACATGCACTGTCAACAGTGGGACCTTATAGACAGGTGTATTTCCTCTGAAATCATGTCAACCATTTGAACTGACCACAGGTGGACTCCATTCAAGTTTTAGAGTGATCTCACAAGAAATTGGATGCACCTGAGCTCAATTTGGAGTGTCATAGCAAAGGGGGTGAATACTTATCAAATCAAGACATTTCAGGTTTTTATTTTAAATTACATGTACAAAAAATTCCAGAAGTTTCATTCCACTTTGACATTATAGAGTAATTTGTGTAGATACGTGACAAAAAAATCCCATATAAATGTATTTTAATTTGAATTTGCAACATCACAAAATGTGACAAAATCCAAGGGGGGTGAATACTTCCTGAAGGCACTGTATAATATGTGTAGTTTCAAGAGAGCTATGTGTTTGACTTCTGAAAGGATGGGTCCAGTAAGTGATGACAAAATGCATCCTATAAATTACAAGCTTGTTAGGATAATTAATATTTTTATGTTCCCGTAATTTATATTCTGAAGCATACTGTTTTTTCTAAGTATAACTTTGTACTTCACTTAGTAAACAAATGTATGAATACATACAGTATGTTCACCTCTACATCATTTTTATGTGTGTTCACATTATAATTACTTCATTAAAAGGTGACCCACTCGTTTAGGCAGGGGGTTGCTTATAATATTTGACTAGAATATTTCCAATACCATTAGTCTTTACACAAACAAATCTTGAATATCTAATGTAGTCTTTACTGACCTCTCCAAGACTGCTGATAATGCTACCACAGAATGCTGAACTACTAAGCAGTTTGATTGCTATTGTAAATGTTATACTGGTTTCTTTGAGGGCAGCTTATACAGTATTGGTTTGAGTTCCCTCTATGAAAGTCACAAAGTCATTGCATTAAACAGAGTGGTATCAAATATACAGTAGTTTAGGTGTAAAACAGCTGATTCCAAAGGTTCCATTTTGAGACAAGTGCTCTTTACCCTATGGGTGAGATATTCAGAGCTGCGCCAGCCAGGTGGGCAAGCCGGGTGCAGTGCAACTGGGATGTGCCCGTGCGTGGTCTGGGCGATATTCAATGGTGCTGCGCCATGGCTTCACACCATTGAATATGGCACCGTGGCCTCCTGCATTGCGCATGGCCCAGTAACACTGCGCCGGTGCAAGTGGCCAGAGAAGAGCAGGGGGATGCACTAGCACAAGTGCCATTGAGCTAGGTGCAGCAACCATGATATTCAGTGGTGGACATGCAAATGGGGCCATAATGTATGCAAGGTGCAAATGGGTCCATTTGCATGTCATTATGGCCCCATTTGCATGCAGGTGCGCTAATCCCCTGCGACTTGTGCCTGGCGCCCTGCCAGGCTGTAGCCGTCAGGGACTGATGCCTCCTGCCCCTCACTGGCAACGTGCCCCATTGCCTGATCATGGGCTGTAATAATTGTTTAACTTCCTGGTGGTCCAGTGGACCAAACTCCTTGCCCGATCGCAAGCTGTAAAATAATTCTATCTCCCTGGTGGTCCAGTGGACCTAACTCCCTGCCCAATCACGGGCTATAAAATAATCCTATCACCCTGGTGGTCCAGTGGACCTAACTCCTTGCCTGATCGTGGGCTGTAAAATAATTCCAACTCCCTGGTGGTCCAGTGTACCTAACTCCCTGCCCGATCGCGGGCTGTAAAATAATTCTCACTCCCTGGTGGTCAATGATACCCATTCCCCCTCCCAACCCGCCCACTTATACCCACCACCTGCCCCTCCTGGTCAGCAGCGGGCAGCAGCACACATCTGCAAGCCACCCGGCCATCCGCCGACTGACAACGTACAGTACAGCTGTATGCCCATTGTCCACAGCAGTAATATCAGCATGCAGACCATATTGTATTACACAGTTCCCGATATGTGAATGGTTCCATCTACATTTCGACTGTGTGGTACAGCATGAAATTGTTGCCCATTGGCCCACGCCAGACCAATGGGCATACAGCCGCATTCGTACGCTCAGTCAGTGGGCAGCCGGGCGGCTTGCGGTGTGCTGCCACCTGCCGCTGATCAGGGAGGAGCGGGGTGGCGGGTATGAGTGGGAGGGTTGAGGGGTATGGGTAGCACTGGACTGCCAGGGAGTTTAAATTATTTTACAGCCCGCGATCAGGCAAGGAGTTAGGTCCACTGGACCACCAGGGAGTTTAAATGACTTTACAGCCCGCGATCGGGCAAGGAGTTAGGTCCATTGTACCACCATGGAGTTTAAATTACTTTACAGCCCACGATTGGGCAAGGAGTTAGGTCCACTGGAACACCAGGGGGTTAGGAACATCTTGCAGCCCGCGATCAGGCATTGGGGGGGTGCTACACCACTGGACAGTGCTGCCAGGGCTCGGGTGGCGACCCACAGCTGGCAGCTGCCGTATTGCACCCAGCAATACAGCAGCCAGCCTGTGGGTGGCCAGACCTTGCTCCTGTTATTTTTGGGAACATCTTTGTGCCCCCTGTGTGGTGCAAGGCAGGTGGCGCCTGCATGGCATCGCGCCCGCATCCCGGAATGAATATCGGGATGTACGCGCCCATGCATGAACACGCCCGCACTTGCGCCGCCAGATACATTATTGGTGCACCTGGCACATCAGGATTTGGATGGAGAAATTCCTTTTGAATATTGTGCCAGGGTGGATAGTGGGTGCACATGGCACAGCACTGTTGCGCCCATGTGCAACCCCTTTGAATATCCCACCCTTTATATTAATGGCATTGCTGTGGGCATACAATTGTCACCCTTGCACATCCATGCAGCAAAGAGAAGTTCTGTGGATAACACTTAGGGTAAGCAGCAGAGACAAAAGGGGTAGGGAGGAGTGGCCCCCCAGGTACCCTCATCCCTGTTTGATACAAAAATATATGGTGGGAGACATCTCTTGTAGTATGAAGATCTGAGATAAGCAACAAATAATCAGAGTTCAACCACTGTGTAAAATGATATGTCTTTTTATTTGATGACATTTTTTTCTGCCATCGTATTTCCAACCAGCATTTTGTGGCCTCTTGCAGTACCACTTTATCAAGTAATACCAGTCATCATTTTTTATACATTTATCAATTGCACAAGTTACATGCTTTTATTTTCTGTCTCCCACACAACAGGATAGCCAGCACCCTTTTCTCAAGGTATAGCCTCTAATACATTGTTAGATATCATTACTAAACTAGGAAGACCGGAAAGGGTCCCTAGAAAGCTTCTGAAACTATAAGCATGTGCCTCATCTAAAGGATGAATATACAGTTTACTGTTTAAGATTTTATTGTTCAACCAGGGGTCATTACAATTTCTTAAAACATTTTACATATAAAAGACAAATTATTTTTATATTGCACATTAACAGGATGTTCTTGTACCACAAAAGCACAACAATTTTCATTCATAAATGTTAAATAGCAGCAGTTTTTTTTACCTATGCCTATTAAACGCATTAATAAATTTTACTAGACAGCTTCCATCCTCTATGTTTGAAGAATTAAGTAATATTTTCAGGCACATAGCAAGTGAATTATTGTATACAGTGATAGTATTCCTAAGATATTGCATGCACCATGTTTCACATAGTGGACAGTTGACCAATGTATGAAACAAATCACCATCAATGCCTTTTATGAAATAACTGTCAAAGTTATGGAGGTTTTATTTTATAAATCTGGCTTCTATCTTTTTAAGAGGTAACAGCTCAAATCTACATTAAATAACAAGTCTCCTTTCTCTTTTGTCTAATGGCAATGTTAAATAAAACTCACAACCATGCCAGTTTTTATGATGTGACTACCATGGAGACATTTTTGAATTCTTAATCACTGAGATATCCATCTGCTGGGATATATAAAATATTCTGTTTTTAAAGAGTTGTTTATATTTGGAGGAAATTGTTATTCTGCTTCTTGACTCCTGCCATGGATTCCATAAATCCATTTGTTTCAGGATAACATGTAATCTTTTAAGCCAAAAAGAAGAGTATGATTCTTGGAGCCAGTTTGATGTTTTAGCTAAACATAACTGTGGCCATATATTATCTGTGCTGTTCATTATAAGTAACCAATAGTTAATGAGTATTAGATTTGCTAATGCTTCTATTGACACCCTTCCCAACTCTGCCCTCACCATCTGCTCAAAGCACACTTTACTTATGCCTAATAGTACTCTATAAAATAGCGGCAATGGTATTTCTAAAGAATGTTAAATATTATAGTCCCAAACTTCAGATCCATATGGTATTATAGGGTTTATTTTTTACATCACATGTCTATGAAGTGTGAATAACATTTCTCCCTCCATACATAAAACTGAATCTGGATATAACCTGTGTGTTCATTCTAAATCTACTTTCTAGTGTTTTATTATGTTTTGTACATTTCCTATTATATAAAAATGTGACACCCAGGTACAGTACGTGAAGTCTTTCACAGTTTCAAGCTTTTGTTACCCATGTATAAATGATGTCACTTCTTGCAGCCAAATATATTTATTTTTGTTTTATCAAAATTTAAAACCAGTTTGTGTCTCATGCAATTTTTGTGAAAAGGATTTAGCTCATGTTGCAGTCCGATTGGGATTAAAGAAAGCAAAATCATATCATCTGCATATACTAATGCAGAACGACCTTCCCTAGTATATTTGTTGAATGGACGTTTATAGAATCAGTGTCTTCAATAATTTCATTCACATAGATAGAAACATAGAAACATAGAATTTGACAGCAGATAAGGACCGCTTGGCCCACCTAGTCTGCCCATTTTCCTACCTAACAGATAAGCTACAAATCCTAGTTAACCAACAGCTTACTTCCTCCTACCCCCACTAGGACTGCCTTATGTCTGTCCCATGCATTCTTAAGTCCCCACTGTTCTAGACTCCACGACCTCCTCAGGAGGCTGTTCCATGCATCCACAACCCTCTCAGTGAAAAATACTTCCTCACATTACCTCTGAGCCATCCCTTCTATCTTCAAATTGTGCCCCTTGTTCTTGCATCTCTTTTCTGGAAGATGCTACCCTCTTGGACTTTGTTAATTCCCTTGAGGTACTTGAAAGTTTCTATTATGTCCCCTCTCTCCCTTCTTTCCTCAGGGTATACATATTAAGCTCCTTTAGATACTTCTTCATATATGTCTTCTGGTGCAGACCCTACCATTTTGAGGTGCCCTCCTCTGGACAGCCTCCACTCTGTCTATGTCTTTGCGGAGATGGGGTCTCAGAACTGCACACAGTACTCCAGATGGGGTCTCACCAACTGTCTGTACAGAGGGATAACAACTTCCTGTTTTCTACTATTGATGCCTCTTCCTATACATCCCAGTATCCCCCAGCCTTCTTACTGCCTTCTCACATTGCTTGCCCACCTTTAGGTCATCCGTATAATTACCCAGGTCCTTTCTATTTTACTGTTGTCAGTATCTCACCCTATTGTGTACGGTTCCCCAGGGTTTTTGTTCCCCATGCATTACCTTGCACTTCTTTGCATTGAATCTGAGCTGCCATACATTTGACCATTCCTCCAACCTTGCCAAGTCCCTTCTCATCCTTTCCACTCCATCTTGTGTATCAACCCTGTTGCAGATCTTTGTGTCATCTGCAAAGACATACTTTTCCTTCCAGTTCCTCTGCAATGTCACTTATAAAGACATTAAAAGGACCGGTCCCAGTACTGAACCTCACTGTACCCGCTAGTAACCCTCCTTTCGTCACTGTGTACTCCATTTACTACTACCCTTTGAGTCCTGTTGTTCAGCCAATTTTTATCCAGGCTACCACCTTGGGACCCACTCCAAGGCTGGCTATCTTGTGTATTAATCTTTTGTGTGGGACTGTATCAAATGCCTTGCTAAAATCTAGGTGAGGCCATGTCCACAGCCCCTCCTGGTCTACTACTTTGGTAACCCAGTCAAAGAAATCTATTAGATTCTCTGATACGACCTTCCCATCGTAATTCATGCTGCCTTGGGTCCTGTGCCCACTGGCCTCTAGGTACTCAACAATTCTTTCCTTCAGAAGTGATTCCATCATTTTCCTACCACTGAGGTCAAACTAACTGGTCTGTAGTTTCCTGCCTCTGTCTTGCTCCCACTTTTGTGAAGAGGAATCACATCTGCCCTCCTCCAGTCCTCGGGTACCACCCCATCCTCCCATGATTTGTTAAACAGAGTAGTCAGCGGTGTCACTAGTTCTACCCTTAGTTCTTTTAGAATTCTTGAGTGAACTCCATCAGGCCCCATTGCTTTGTCCACCTTCAATTTTATTAGTTCTTTCAGAACCCTTTCTTCTGTAAATGGACTGTTATTGAGCCCCGTCTTCAGAGTGTTTCTCTTGTTTGGTTTAGGTAACTCCCCCTCCTCTTCCTTTGTGAATACTGAGCAAAATATTCATTCAGTATCCCTGCTTTTCACTGTCACCCCTACCCACATTTCCTCCCTTTATTAAGCTTCAGTATCCCTCCTTTGTCTTTCTTCACTGCCTAATGTACCTATAAAGGTCTTATCCCCTTCTTAACAGAATTGGCTATCCTTCCTCGGTTTGGACCTTTGCTATTCTGACTGCCTTCCAGCCTCTTTCTGCTTTAACTGATAAAGTTCTCTGTCCTGCTCCTTCTGTGTTTCCTTATATTTCCTGAATGCTGTCCTTTCTCCTTAACCTTCCTGCCACCTCTTTTGAGAACCATAACATTTTTTTCTTCGTTGTGTTTTATTGATTTGTTTTACACAAAGGCTTGTTGCTTCTGTGATGGCTGTTTTGATCACTCCCCATTGTTCCTCCCCTCCTTCTTGCCTGTTTGCTAGTGCTTTTCTGAGCACTCTCATTTTCCCAAAGTCAGCCCTCCTAAAGTCCAGTACTCTTGCTTTTTTGTATGGCTTGATTGTATGGCTGTGTTTATCGTGAACCACACTGTTTGGTGGTCACTTGTTCCCAGATGGCTACCCACTTCTAAATCTGAGATTCTTTCTCCATCCCCATTTGAGGGTACCAGGTCTAAGATTGCTCCCTCCTGAGTGGGTTCCAATACTAGCTGTCTGAGGCATGCCCCCTGTAGGGCATCAAGAATGACCCTGCTCTTGGATGTGCCTGCAGCAAAGGTGATCCAGTTAACATCTGGCATATTAAGGTCCACCATCAACAATATCTCCCCTTTCTCTGCCATCCTAAGTATGTCTTCTATCATATCCTTGTCCATTCCCTCCCCCTGACATGGAGGTCTGTATACAACCCCTGTGCGGATTGTGGTGCCATTTCCAGTCTTTAAGGTGACCCACAGTGCCTCCTCTCCTCCCTGTTTACTCTTTTGTTCAGTTGCTTTTATCCCTTCCCTTACATAGAAAGCTACTCCGCACCCTCTTCTCCCCTCCCTGTCTCCCTGTAGGTTGTGTACCCTGGTATGTTAACATCCCAATCATGGTTCTCTGTGTACCATGTTTCTGTGACTGCTGTGATATCCAAGCATCCCTCTTCCATCAAGGCCAACAGGCATGCAGAGGCACACACACATGTACAGAAGCACATATGGAGACAAACGTACACATGTTCACCAACACAGGTGAACATGCACACTCACAGATACTAGCATGTACATATACAGAGATACACAGACACAGGCACACTAGTACACACATGGACACATACACAGTTACACATATGCACACATTCACAGAGACAGACACACACACAGTCATATTCAGAGAGGCACACATGTAGGATAGAGTCACATGTGCAGAGAGACAGATATATGCACATACACACACACACACACACACACACACACAAACACCCACCCATGGTCACAGACACAAGCACACACAGACACACACAAACATACACACTTTCATGTATATGGACAGTCAACATGCATCCAGTCACACACACATGCACAGATACAGATTATGCGGCATTCATAATGTCTGATTTTTAAGTACAGATACACACACACACACATGGAGAGAGACACACACAAATGCATACAGACAGAGGTGCACAGACACACTCACACACACTACCATGTATATACACACAGACACACAGGCACATACACTCAGACACATGTAGAGATACATACACAGTCACAGATGAACAGTCACCTACACAGAGACACACACAAATAGACGCACACATATACATACAGAGAGGCACCTATGCAGAGATAGACTCACATGTACAGGCACACACACACACACACACACACACACACACACACACACACACTGTGTGGCACTTGTCATGTCTAGTTTTATGTGTGCAATTATTCTATTCTTTGACAAACAATATTTGGCTCTTAAAAGAGCCTTTTTTCACATTGTAGTGATTTGTCAGGCACACTGTCCTTCAGAACACTGAGAGAATGCCATATTGGAGTTCTCCTAGGAAGAGGCAATTGCCAGTGTCTGAGAAGTGCACGCCATCTGTTTGGTAGACCCAATGTTTAAAATACTTAATTTTGTGGTGATGAATGATGTGCATCCCAAGACCACGTAGAAATGCTGAAATGTGGATGTTTGCCTTTTTTTCTGGCTCTGTCAAGCAGATACAAATGCTGATCTGTTTGCCAGGTCATTCACTCTGTAATATCAGAAAAAAGAATTTTACAGGTGGGCAACATTTCTCACAGTGAAGCTACAGTAGGTCCAATTTAGCTTCAGCCACTAGATCTAGCCATCTTTCATCACCTAAATCATTACCTCAAAGATGGATCAGCAGAATGTCTGGTGTAGGGTGGTTGCTCAGTAGCCGGTGTGTGGTTGGCATGAGCTGCTGCTGCCACCTCATGCCTCCCTTATCAAATCACTGCAGTCTGCAGTTTGACAGGTGCAAATCACTTCCATAGTGATTTCTTCAAGCATATTCACCAGCCCTACAAATTATGCTGCTGCCTACCACCCACACAGTGGTTCTGGAGATTCGTGTCATATTATGTCTTGTCAAAAAAACAAAATGACAGTGAGTTGTAAAAAGGTCAGTTTGTGTCTCTCAGTAGCCTGTCAGTTCTGACTAGCAAAGTGTGCAGTTTTTTCCTATGACAGCAGAATGCTGATCAGCCAGCTAGCAACAGTGTGTGGGAGAAAAAATGATTGGCTAGTATAATTAGGTGTTTCTTTAGATGCTAACTTGTTATGTCTAATTTGGTGGAGCACAGACACAACATTCTACCTTTTGTGAGGGAATTAAATGTTTTCTAATAGAGTGCTTTGAAAAAAAATACAGTTTACACTCTGATTGGTTGTAGGCTATATACATATAAACATGCCTAGTGTGACTTCCCTCCCTTTTGAACTGGCATTTGTGGTGGTAAGAACCTTTCTCTAGCTCTTTCTTACATTGTTGAAAACTGTTATATTTTACAAGCCTAGATATTTTCTCTTGCTTTGTGTGATACAGCTTTAAACATGGTTTTGATTTGTGTGATTTAGGTTTAAAAAGAAGCAAAAATAATGTTTTTTGAGGAAATAAAGATTTGCACTATGTATTTACAGTAGTTGTTGACTTCTCTCAGACTTTTGGAAGGAAGGGATGATCTGAGATGGTTGTTCACAAAACTTGATGTCTGGCTGTTTACTAGGTATCTCATAGTGGCTCAAATTACATTTTAAAATATGCATTCTTCATAGAAGTGTCATAGTAGCATTGGTTGTTAAAAATCTGTCAGTCATGGAGCATCCACTGGACAGCGTGTCCTTCCCCCAGACCTACCCCTTTCCTACTAGGTCCGAACAGGGATGTAACCCACTGTCTTCTTTGAGGACCTACTATATCCATGAGTGTAACTCACAGTTTTGTAACATTATGTAACCTAAGTAACACACAAACTACTACATTATGTAACCTAAGTGTATCTATGTTCAATGTTCCTTTTACTGCACTTGTAATGTTATCCTCTGTTTTAATCTGCACTGTATTAACTGTCTTGATGGCAATGAGGTGCCTTTGTAAATGAGTCTCCGACTCAAAGGTTGTAAACCTGATATGTAATGAATAAATGAATAAAAATCTAAAATGTAATTGGTCAAAACTGTTGTGTGGGCATTTTTTCATGAAGGAAAACATGGCTGCCTTTAGTGGGCATCAGTGTATGATTTTCTTAAATTAAAACTAAATTGTATATAAATATGATCAATTAATGTGTTTTCTTGTGCATGACATGATTTTCTGAGTGTTTGGATTCATTTGTGCTGCATTATGTGGTCACTAGAGTTTAAATTGTGATTTTGAGTCATTTCCTGGTGAAATGCATTATGGGAAGTTGAGATAAAAGGTCCTTGAATGTGCAAAACTACCATGTACTTTTACAACAGTATTTCTTTGTTTTGTGATACCTGCACTTTATCAGTAGGTAGACTTGGTAAGTAGCGCTACTGTCACGAAAGTAATATGTGATTTCACAAAAGTAAGATAGATAAATGTATTGCGAGTTTCATGGAAGTACTGTGTATTTATGAGAGGAAGGTATGGGGATTAATAGGAGTGGGTCAAAAACAGTGGTACTTTCGCAAAACATGTATGGCTTCACGACACTAATATACAAATAAATGTTGATACCTCGAAAGTGGTGGTGTTTTCACAAAATCAATTGTTGTTTTCATGAAATGTATAAATTTAATGTTAGAACTTTGCAAACAGAGTTACTTTCATGCATGTAGCATTGAATTTCGCAAATCCACCATGCACATTTCATAAGGAACTCGTAGGTTGTGATACTTTCATTAAAATGGTGTGCATTTTCGAGGAAGAGGTATGATACTGAATGGGACAGCTCAAAAGCAATGTTACTTTCATGAAACTTTGTCAGTGTTTTCATGTTACATTGCTAGAGATTCAAGGTAACATCATGCAATTGCTGATTGTTTTGCGAAATCTCTACATATTTTTGAGAACTTCTAATACATTTCAATGTCTAAAGGTCGAAAACAGACTAAGTTTTGCACAACTAATTTTAGTTTCCTGAAACGATTGTGTGAAATGAATGGCAAGCCTTTAAAAGAAAAAATTACATTCTTGGAATCATTGTGTAGTTAGCTGTAAATACAAATTATATGAATCAATAGGTAAGTTTAAAACTACTAACAATTTTTGAGAAAAACAGTTAATGACTCTCTCACTTTCATAAAAATAAATGTGAAAACTCCAAAGTAGTCTGTCTTTTCATAATATAAGATGTGATTCCATGTAAGTCTAATAAGTATGTATACCACAAATGCATAAATACATATTTTTCTGTATAGTATATGTGTATATGAAGGGGGTTGAGTTTGAAAATACTGACACTTTAATTGAATAATGAAAACTAAAAATCTGTTTCATTTGAGTAATTTTGTGTTTATTTATTTTTTCCTTTTTTGCAGGTGTGTGATACTGTGAATTCTGTTACTCTGTCTCCTGCTCATTTGAAATTCAGAGATGCCAACCAAAAACAGAAAAGCAAGCAGGTGTAGAACAGATAGGTATCATGGTAGTGTGGTGTTGGCAAAGGGTTCGAAATCTAGTAATAGTCTTCGTACACAACAGAAGAGCACTGTGTGTTTAGTGAGTAAGAAGAGTTTGCAGGTTAGTCAGAAGTCATCTGCCTCAACGAGTTGCTCATTAGCAACTAGAAAGTGCATTGCTGCTAAAGATGTGCTGACTAGCGAGCAGCAGAGGAAAGCTGCTCTTCTTGCAGGTATGAAAGAAGCAACACACAGAGACGTAGTTCTGCTGTCACTGATCAACTAAGCAAGTTAAGATATTTCAGAAACTTAGCTGCAAAGGCAAAAGTTGATCAGATAATTAATGCTATCATGAGATGTGAAGGCAAGAGACTTAAACGTCAGCTTGCCTTAATGAAACTACATCTTAAGAGTTCACACTTTTGTGAACATGGCAGTTGCTGTCCATTCACATTTGTGGAAGCAAATGATGCAACAAATTGAACGTTTAAGCAATGTTAACTCTGTGAAGATGAGATTGCAAAGGGTTGCAAATCTTACCAGAGATAACTTTTGCACAATTTTCAAGGGACAATAGCTACACAAGCAGCATTCCGAGGCATTTTTCTGGAAGAAGACATACCATGCACTGAAAAAAAGACATTACTGTTTCTGTTGATGAAGGTGGTAAAACATGCAATGTACTTGACTCTGTGCAAAAGTGAGGAAACAGCTGAGTCTGAAGATGACACTGACTCAGCAGTTCCAGAACACGTGACCACATGTGTGTCGTGGCCATGTGATGAGACATGCAGTGTTAGGCAAGCATCATTTGATGCTATTGTCGAATTTCTGAATGTGTTTGTTAGTACAATAACAACATACAGATACAAGTTGTTCCACACCATTGACCACTGTGACATCCAGCCACATAGAGGACTGCTGGGGCATTCCTTTTTTTTAGCATAATATGTTTATTAAAATTTTCTCATACAGGCAGTGTTCCATAACCATCTTTCACATGGCAATTAATACTATTAAAAAAAAGACAACAAAGAAATAAAGATACAAAGGTCAACATGAAAAAGAGAGATATTATACTATACATGGGTCCAGTTCCCTATACATGGGTCCAGTTCATCACGATAAAAAAAGAAAAAACATAGTATACAACCTTAAATAGCAACTTCTGTTTCCTGACTTATGTCACTAGAAATTTCATCCACAGTTTTGGGCTCTGTATGGACTTTTCAATCTTCCAATTTCCTGTGGTATTGTTATTCATTTTTCCCTGTCTAGGTGGGCCCTCTACCCCCATCCATTCAGGTTACCTGTGCTAACCCTTCCCTCATGAGCTGTGCCTCTCCTGGGGAGAGCGAGTTTAGGAATGGTTCCCATGTGGACAGAAATCATTCTATATGTCCCTTAACTTCATATGTTAGCCTCTCTAATGCTAGTGTCTGGGTGGCCAGAGTCCACCACTGCTGCACTGTCGGCTTGTTCCCAGGCACCCACATGCTTCTCTCCCATTGATGTTGTTCTTGCTGTATACTCCCAACCTTCTGTTGGATGTATCTCCCGTGTTCTTGATATTCCTAAACTGATTATTTGTTGTTACCTCTGTATAACCCTACGGCGGAGCATATTGCTCCTGTATGTAAACCCTATTGTATTACCAACTATTGGAGCATGTGGCTCCTGTATGTAACCCAACTGTTGGAGCATGTAGCTCCTGTATTGAAATTGTTTGTCTCTGTGGATACCCTGTAACTCTCCCAGGTCGTTCCTGAAAATAGGCATGTTGCTGTCTAGTGTGCTTACCTGGTTAACAAAAGCAAATAAATAAAGAAATATAGTGCTGTGCCAATACCAACAGGACTCTAAACCATCTATGTAATATCCCCCATCCCTCCTCTCCTAAGTCCTCTATGCCAAATAGCAGTAAAACTGGGTTCACAGGAAATGTTCACCCCACCAGTGCCCCCACCTCTGTGGCTATGCCCTTCCAGATTTCCTGTAGTATGGAACACTTCCAGAAATAATGATAGTAGTTTCCCATTTCCACCCTGCATCTCCCGCAGACTGATAACACAGCAAGATTGAATTTTTGGACTATCACTGGTGGGCAATAGAGCACATGGACAAACTTGTAGAAGGACTCCTTATACTTATTATAGCTTAAAATACGTATATGTAAGCCCAGTATCATCTCCAAGTCATCTTCTCAAATATTTATCCCCAGGTCCCTCTCCCACAACTGCTTAATTTTCTGAGTGAGGTCTGGGAAGAACTGTCTTCTCATCTGGGTGGCTTTTTCTATCAAGCCCCTCATGTCTTTCCTGGCAGAATACACCATGTGTTCTACCTGATCTAGGGGGGGACATCATTCCCACCTCCCATCCCAGCCCCTTTGTGTAAGCTTGGACCTACAAATATTGAAAAAAAGTGGTTTTGGGATAGTCCCACCTCCTCCCGGAGCTCCTCAAAAGTGAATAATTCACCTCTTCTTTTCAACAGCCCCAGGCTTGTCAGGCCTTTGTATTTCCACTCCTGAAATCCACCCTCTCCAGGCCAGGGAGAAAGAATGGGTTTCCAGCAATAGGCAGCAACCAGGTCTCCTCTTCCCATGCTCCTCTCCTTTTCCTAATGTGGACCCAGCTCTCTAAAACTACAGACACCATCGGGTTTCCTTGTCCCAGTCTATTGTATGCCTTCTGATCTCACTTTACCAGGTATGCCAATAGCCGTCCCGGCCATCCTTCCTCTTCAAGATCTAACCACCCTGCTTCCACCAGCCTATTGACCCAATCTTGGATGCATCTGTACTGCGCTGCTAGGTAATAATTGTTAATATCCGGTAAGTTTATGCCCCCATTTTTAGTATCAGCTTTGAGGCATTGGAGGCTCATGCATGGATGTTTGCCTTGCCATAAGAAGTCAGAAAATGCTTTCTCCAGCTTTCTAATGTCTGCCCTTGTCAGTGCGACATGTATCATTTGCATGACATAGAGGAGATGGGGCAATACATTCATTTTCTGCTGATTTACCCACCCCATCCAAGATATGGGCAGTGCCTGCCACCTATGTAACTTGCCCTCAATAGTTCTGAACAGGGAGGTGTAATTCAGTGGATATAGTGACCTTACCTCCCTCCCTCCCCACTCTTATACCTAGATATGTAAAGCATATGGTAACCTCTTTTAACTCCCATATATTGGTCCGCTGGCCCCCTCCTCCCTCTTTAATGGCATATATTCAGATGTGACAAAATTGATCTTATACCCTGAAAGTGCTGCAAATTGGGCTATTAGGTCAAACAGCGGTGGTACTGACCAGTTAGGGTCCTCAACAAATAACAGCATGTCATCCACATAAAGCATAACCTTATGCTCATTTTCTGCTTTATCTACCACCCCCCCTTATGTTCTGTGCTGCTATCCTGGCTGCCAGCAGTTTGATGTCCAAGGCAAACATTAGCGGGGAAAGGGAGTATCCCTGTCTTGTTCCACTTCGAAGAGAGAATCTTCCCAAGAGGGATCCATTCACTAGGACAGAGGCTACTGGAGCCTTATAAAGTGCCCATATCATCACCATGAAGTGGTCCCCCAAGCCAAACCGGGACAAAACTTCAAATAGCTATTCCCACTCTATTCAGTCAAATGCTTTCTCAGCATCCATGGACAGCACTGAGGTGCCTCCCTGGTGCCGAGAAGCTCCCCAAATAACATTAAGCAGCCTTCTCATGTTATGATAAGAGAGGCGTCCCTTCACAAATCTGGCTTGGTCCAGGTGGACCAGCTCTGGTAGCATCCAGTCCAGATGATTTGCCAGGACTTTTGCCAATACTTTCACATCACTGTTCAGTAGTGAAATGGGTTTGTATGAGGTGCAATCTGCTACATCCTCACCAGATTTTGTTATCACACATATCACTGCCTCATAACAGATTGCCGGGAGTGCCCCCTCTTCCGTTGTCTCTTTAAATACTTCCCATAAGGATTCTGATAATTCCCCTAATAGGGCTTTATAGTACTCCACCAGAAACCCATCTGGTCCACTGGCCTTCCCCCTTTTAAGAGTTTGTATCGCCAACCTGATCTCTTCACGGGAGATTTCTGCACCTAATAGAGCCTGTTGTGCCTCTGATAGTTTTGGTAGCTTTACCCCCTCCAGGAAGGTTCTTGCCATGTCCCTCTTCCCTTCACACTCAGCAGTATACAATTTCTGGTAAAATTCATGTAATTGATCTTTAATACTAGTCTTGTCTCTTTTGAGGTTCCCTTTTTCATCTCTAATCCCTGGTATTGCTACCCCACCTTTCTTCTCCTTTATCAGATTTACCAGTAGGGGACCTGGCTTTTTGCCCCACTCATAGAATTTGGTCTTTATAAAGAACCATGACCTTTGGGCTTCTCGGTATCAGCATTCTGTTTAGGGCTTCCTGTGCCACCATCACTTGCTGGAGGGTGTCCACTTTTTCTCCTCTCGCTACTCTCCTCTCCAAATCCTTTATCCGCTGTTCCATTGCTTCTCTTTTCTCCCTCTGTTCTCTTTTATATTTAGCCACATAGCTTATATTTGCACCCCTCATGAAAGTCTTTCCCGCATCTCAGAATACTCTGTTATTCGAAGCTGTTGCCCTGTTCTCTTCTCTATATATTCCCCACTGATCTTTTAAGTATTTCTGAAACTCCTCCTTATTTAGTAAGTATCTGGAGAATTTCCATGGTGGGGGGGGGGTCTCTCTCTCTCTCCCTCTGCCATTGTAATTGACAGGATTATCATGGTATGGTCAGATACCTGAATCGGGCCATGCTTCACCAAGCCCAATCTGTAATACCAACCGGTTGGGATGTAGATGTAATCTATTTGGGACCAGGTTTTGTGTGGGTTCAAATAAAAAGTAAACTCCTTCCCTGTAGAGTTGGCTGTCCTCCAGCTGTCTATCAGTTCCATATCATTCATGACTAAATGCCATTGCCTCATATTTCCTCGTCCCTTTCCTCTCCGTTCTGAGTGGTCCAATGTAGGATCCATGATGGCATTCAAATCCTGCCCCCCCAGCCCCGGTCCTGGGAACTGCTCCCTTACTGTTATATCCACTATTTTCTGATAGAATTATGGATCCAAAATTGCTAGAGCATATATACTAGCAAATGTTACCTTTTCCCCTTGCAACTCTTCCTTCACAAAGATATACCTTCCTTCCTTAGGGTCCTCCACCACTTTTCTTACTTGAAATGGGAGATGTTTATTCACTAAAATTGCTACCCCCCCTCTTGTGGAAGGAATACAAGGCCACATAACATGCTCCCACCCATCCCTGGACCAATGTTTGATGTTTCTGCATCATGAGGTGTGTCTCCTTAAGCAATGCCACCTGTGCCTACTGACGGTGTCAGACACTCAGCAGGTAAGTGCACTTTACCAGAGAGGAAAAACCCCTAACATTCCAGGAAACCATCATTACTTCACTTGTTTTCACCATCTTGTGGAGGGAGGCCTTCCCCATCTTCACCCTCATGTCTAGCCTCCATCACTGCCCTTCCTGAACCCAGAGACCTCCAGTGACTATTATATTTTTTATCGAACTCAGACCCAACTAATTTGAACAATAACAAACAGTAACAACAATAACATATACAACAAACTTTCCTGTATTCCCGTCTCCAACCCTTTCCTTCCCCTCCTTCTCTGTATCGCCATATTGATTTCTTAACAAGGATTCTGTTTCATACCATTCATACACACAGTGATGGTAAACAGAAAAAAGCACTTCCCCACAATGTGAACATGCCTCCCCACTCCCTCTCCCAAGCTAACCCAATATAAGCCCCACAAAAATGGGTAACTTCCCCGCAGCATCTATAACTTTCTTCGGAAGGGAGGCATACATAGTACAGTTTCCCCTTTTCATTTTCCCTTTTGCCCCTCCCTCCATTACTTATATCATTCCTCCTCTTTTTCTCCCTTTTGGCTTGTGATCTATGCCAGCAGTAGACATGGTAGTACTGATGCCCTCTTGTCCCCGTGTTCCTCCGCCTCCCAGCTTCCCCATCCGGGCTAAATGGATTTTTCTGAGCAGACTTAGATTGCCTCTATTTTTACCCTCAGGTGGTGATGTCCCCTTCCCCCCCACCATCTCCAGTCTATTAGACACTTTTCCAGTTCCAGCTATATACATTCAGTACGTCCTCACAGATGCACTCCCCTCTGATTTCCCCTTCCCTTCATGTATACCTGCTGCATCTTCCCTTTATATTTCTTGCAAGCATCCAGTACTCCCTCTTATTCAAGTGGTTGGGACAACTCATCAACCTCATCCAACTTGGGCGTTGTTATGCAATGCCAGATCTGTCTGAAACAAGACTGGCCTTATTTCAGACTTTGTTGCGAGGGCAGATCTGGCTTGCATTACCGAGACCTGGTTGGACAGGACTGCGGCCCCTTTTTAGAGGCGCTGCTCACCAGGTACCCCGGTTATACATCGCCGAGATTGGATTGCTTGAGGTGACGGTGTGTTTCAAGACCAAATTGGGCCTAACTGGTGTACCAGTTGAGGAGGCCAGGTCATTTGAGTGTACTGTGGTAGCTGGTGTAAGGTGCAGGATTGCCCTCATCTGCCGTCCACCAGGTGATGAGAAGCTTTTTCTGCAGGAAATAGCAGATTTCGCCACCGACATGGCCTTGGAGTCGCCCAGACTGATGGTTCTGGGTGACTTCAATGCCTGGGTCTACGACAAATCTTGGCTTTTTGGTCAACATTTCCTCCAGGAGATGACATCTCTGGGCTTTACACAGGTTGTTTCCTCAGCTACACACAAGGGAGGTCACTCTCTTGACCTGGTCTTCCTCCTGGGGATCGAAGCCTCCGATTTGGTGGTGGAACCAGTCAGTTGGTCCGATCACTACTCAGTTGGGTTCAATTTTGAGGCCCCCCTGGGTAGGTCAGCCCCTGTGGAGTTGGTCAGGTACTGCCCATTGCTGGACGTGGTCCCTGAAGACCTGATGGTGGTTATTGACCTGTAGTTGGATAAGTTCTGCACTGATCCTGAGCAGTTGGTAGTGGCCTATAATAGGGCCATATCAGCAGCCCTCAATCAGATTGCGCCTGTCCATGTTCACCCCCTTCCACGTCGCCCTGGCGCTCCATGGTTTGATGGAGCTCTGAGAGGGTTGCGGAGGATGGGGTGCAGGTTAGAGCATCGTTGGAGGAAGACGACCGCTGATGCCAACCACCTTATTTTGCTAGAGCATTATAAACTCTACCAAACAGAAATTTCCCATAAGAAGGCAGAATTCCTGTCCAGGGAAGTTTCTGTTGTATAGAATCGACCGGCCCAGCTCTTCAGAACTGTTGACAGACTGTGCAATCCAGCCTGTCAGCAGATCCATCGAGTTTTTACTCAAACTGATTGTGAGTAGATCGCTCGATTCTTCGCGAATAAGGTTGAAGACATCAGGAGGGAGTGCCTCCAACTTCATTCTAAGGGTGTTGCCGTTGATCGGTGCCCTGTTGCAGAGCCTGGAGTTTCTTGGAGTGCCTTTGACCTGCTGGATTTCATAGATACTATGAGGATTGTCCAGGAGATGCATGCCATGTGCTGTAGTTTAGACCCTGGCCCTACTTCCCTGATCTTGGGTTGTAGCGAGATCATCGGCCCGGTCTTAGCTCAGATCATCTGGTGCTCTTTAGATATGGGAGTGTTTCCTAGCTCCCTGAAGGAGGGGGTGGTGATTCCCCCTTCTGAAAAAGCTTCTTTAGACCCGGAGAACCTAATAAACTACAGGCCAATCTCTAACCTCCCTTTTGTGGGGAAGGTTATTGAGAAAGTTGTGGCTGCTCAATTGGATAACCATTTAACCATCCGTAGTTTATATGAACCTCTCCAGTTTGGTTTTCATAAGAGGAATAGTACTGAGACTGCTCTGGTTCGGGTGCTCAATGATCTCCTGATGGCGAGAGATCGGAGACATCGTTTTATGTTGGTTCTCCTTGATCTATAATCAGCTTTTGATACTGTGGATCATGGGGTTTTGCTTGAATGCTTGAGGTCCATTTTTGGGCTGTCGGGTACAGTCCTCAGATGGTTTTCATCTTTCCTCTCAGGGAGAATGCAGAGAGTGGTCTCGGGTTTGTTTTCCTCTGGGGCCTTCTCTCTGCCATGCGGGGTGCCTCAGGGTTCGGTGCTGTCCCCCATGTTATTCACAGTATATATGCTACCCCTCGGAGACTTTGTAAGACGGTATGAGCTGAGGTTTCACTGCTATGCTGATGATATCCAGCTCTACCTGTCTTTCGCACCTGACCAGCTTGGCGCTATCTCGGCACTGAACAACTCCCTCGTAGAAATCCAAGACTGGATGAATTCCAGTGGTTTAAGAGTTGAACCCAGGAAAGACTGAGGTTTTGGTTGTGGACCCAGGTCATAGGGTAGAGGGATTGAGGACTGGGCTTCCCTCCGGTTTAGTCCTGGGGGAGGACCAGATCCTCACCTCTGAACGGATGCGTAACCTGGGAGTGGAGCTTGACGTTGGTTTGACCCTTCGACATCAGGTGTTTGCAGTCATTAAGCTGGCCTTTTTCCATCTTAGGAACATTGCCAGGATTAGGCACCTTGTTCCACCCAGTGACCTGCCGGTCTTGGTCCATGCCTTTGTGACATCGCGCCTTGATTACTTTAACTCCCTTTACCTAGGACTTCCTGGGGTTGATATCCACTGCTTGCAGCTAGTGCAGAACGCAGCAGCACGTTTGTTGACTGGGGCTTCCAGAAGATCACATATTACCCCTGTGCTGCGCGCTCTGCACTGGCTGCCAACACAGTGGCAGATCACCTTTAAAGTGGCTCTTTTGACCTACAAAGCCCTACATGGTTTAGGCCCTGATTACTTGAAAGAGCTCCTAGTGCCTTACACCCCTCTGCGACAGCTCCGCTCGGCTGACAAGGGGTTGCTGGAGATTCCAAGGGTAAATTTGAAGTCATCTGGTGCCTGTGCCTTTGGATTTGCTACACCTACCCTCTGGAATTCTCTGCCCCATCAGCTCCAGGAGTGCAGGACGGTGGGGAGTTTTAAGCAGGCACTAAAGACTTTTTTATGGGAAAAGGCATTTCCTATTTTATTCTGATTTTATATTGAATGTATTTGAATATGTGTTTGTGTTTGTATTTGCTGTACAGCACCTTGAGATTTTGAAAGGTGCTTAATTAAAGAAAATGTATTATTATTATTAACTCTTCCCTCCCTTCCCCGATGTCATTACAACCTGCATGCATAAAAGCCACCCACAGTGCCGCACAGGTATGTTTATCTATGTGGGCCACATGAGGCCTATCTGCTGTCTCAGGGGTGAATGGAGCTCTAGGCTGAAGGCCACAGGACAGTGCAGTGTGAAAACATAACTACACACAGTGCCCCATCCCACCGCCCCCCCAGCTGACCTCCACTCCTTAGATGCATCCACCTTACTCCTCCATAGTTCCACTAGGCCATCAGTCCTGATGTTGTGGTCCAAGGCTAGTTCTGAGGTGGCATTCAGGGTTGAAGAGGATCCACCATCAGTTTGAATTCTGCTCTGTGGTCCAACCACGTCAACCCAATGTTCATATTCAGCTGGGTAAATGAAGTGTGGGGGGGGGGAGAAGAAAAGAACATAGATGAAAATTTAGTAAAAAACACAGACAGGCAGTCCAGCACTCCAATCCGCTCTGTTAGTTCTGCTACCAGACAGTCCACATCAGTATTTAGTCCAACATAATGCAACCACACCCGCACATTGTGGGCCTCACAACCAGAAGATTGCTTGCAGTACTGCCTCATTCAGACCACCTTCTTCTTGAGCTCTTGCACAAAACTCGCTGCCTTTTCTACCTCCCAAAAGGAGTAATTAGCACCCTCGTGTTTAGTTTTAAGCGTCGCTGGATACAGCATGTAGTTTTTGATTCGAAGCTCCTGTAGCTGGGTGGTCACAGTGTTAAATGCTCTCCATTTTTTCAGCAATCTGCTTGAATAGTCCTGTGATACAGAGAGGTGCACACCCTCAAACTCCACTTCTCCCTTCTGCCTGAAAGCATTAAGTACTGCTTGTCTGTCTTAGAAATTATGGTACCTTATCATGATCTGCCATGGCAGCTGTCCCTTTGGTGGCCTGGCATCACCACATGGTGAGCTCTTTCCAATTTATGTCTCCAACCCTTCAGCTGGAGTTCTAGGATGGTGGGGAGCTTTTCAGCACAGAAGGCTAAGATATATCTCCCTTCTTTTCCCTCCAGTACACCTCTGATATGTAGATTTAGGCACTGGGCATAGTTCTCCTGATCGACAAACAATTCCCTGAACTTCTCAAGCTCCTTCTCTAATGCTGACAACCGGGAGGGGAGCGGGTGAACCCTGTCCTCCGTCTGTGAGATTCTTTCTTCCACTTCTGTGATTCTGGCTGTTTGGGGCAACATTTGGTCTGCAATTTCTTTCAGTCAACCATCCAGCCACTGCTCCATCTTATCCAGGTGGGGTGAAAGAGCTGCTAGTACTTGTGATGTCACCTCACGTCTCAGTACTGCCATTTCTGCAGCAGATAGTGAGACTGGGCTTTGCTGTTCAGCTTACAGTGCTGCACTCCACTTCTTGACATTTTTTGTCACTGATCTTGAGGTTTTACCCACATTTTGCTGCAGATATTCATCCATTGTTGATTGCTGCTGGCTTTGAGCCAAAAATATAAGGATTTTAACTTCAGATGCTGCAGATATTTTATTGATTTAATTCTTGAGGAAGGGAGCTGCAGAAATCCACATCCTTACTCATTGTTGCTACTGGAACATTCCTTGGCATGCTTGGACAGTGGGATGGGGTGTGTAGCAGTGTATTTCATATGTGAATGGTTGCTGTGCACAACCCTGCAATGCTGAACTTTGTGTGCAAAATCTACCAAGTTAGAAAAGCTGTGTCACTTTATACACAGCTTGATGAGTCACTGCAAAGAGGTGACATGCAAAGTGATAAAGCTATCATTTGAGATTGACAATGTAACAGTAAGGTTATTGATGTGCTTTCTGATGAAATTACCTCCAGTCAATTCTGCAGTGTCTCTCTCAGGGAGTCAAATATCATTAAGGCATTTGGTAAGCCAATTGCTCACTTCAAGTTGGCAAAGAGAGAGAAATTCAACTCTGTGTGTGTGTCTCATGTCATAGACTACTTTACTGAGCACAATGCATTACTGTTAATCTGGAAAACATACAGTCTTTCAATGACATGTAGGTGCGATTGTTGGCTTTTCTGCCAGTGCAGCATGACTTTGACCTGGAACCAAAGCTAATCATGTGTCAGTATTTTTTTGCCAGGGTAAAACATAACACATTGCCTCTAAGGTCTGTGTTGAATAATACGGAGGTAGATGTAACACCTAGTGAGATTGCTGCATTGAATATGTTTGAACGGATTTTTATACAAACTATGAAACTGTTCCAAACTATTCTGTGCTTGAATACAAGGACATGGAACATACCCCAGAATGAGCTTGTCAAGTCTCTTAAGGGTTCCATTGTGTATTTACCACTACCCCTGAAAGAGAATTTAGAGGCAATCTCAAAGGAGAACAGTATGGTCATTCTTGTGAATGGTTTCCCCACAAAACCTAAGGTAATCTGGCAAGGTGTTGTCAGTGTTGAGAAAGTGAAGTCTGCTCTACAGTATCTGAAGAGCCATAATCCTTTTTATACAAACTTAGATGTTGATGAACTGAGTGACATCAGTGTTCAGTTTGGAGTGATGGACACCAGGAAGCCAATGATAGAGAAGGTCAATGTTACAAGCAATGAGAATGTGTATGAGCAGTACACAATTCACCCTCTTCATGGCAAGGACCCAGTAGGTGACAATATTGATCTGTACTAGGTGCAACAGGTCAAGGGTACTCCTGTGAGTATCTGGGAGGAAACACTGGAAGTATGTTGTTTTCCAGATATGTTTCCTAGAGGCACTGGAGGTTGTTTGGACCCTTGTGGTGTGTGTTACAGGTGCTGAGTACTGGACTTTGAGAGTGCTGAACAAGGATGGCAAATTCTGCAGGAACATTCAATATTTGTTCCACCTCTTATGGAAGAGTGAGCTTAGTATCCCCTCTGCATCTGTTGCACATACTCTGTGGTTGACTTCTCCACTACATGGACTCACAGCAGCAGAGTTCCTTAAAAAATTGAACGAGAAGGATGAAACACTGCAGGTGAATTTGAGCTCCATCCACTCAAGTCTGCATGGAACTAAAGAATACTGGTATCATAGACATTCTAAGGTTATGACTATGCTGTGTGAGCATGGTGTGGAGACATGGTTTGTAACTCTGAGCTGTGCTGAGTACAGCTGGGATGAGTTGATTGACCTCTTGAAGTGGGCAAATGCTGATGCTGATGGCATTTCATCAATGACTCTTGGAGAGATGTGCTCACTCGATCCAGTAGCTATGTCTTGACACTTTCACCACCATTTCCATAAGATGTTGAACTTCATTTTGTCAAAGGACAATTCCCTCTCTGGGACTAGTTGAACACTACTTTTGGAGGATGGAATATCAGGCATGGGTGCACCTCCTATCCATATGTTGTTGTGGATCAAGGATGTTCCTTGTATTGGTGAAAATGAAGCTGCTGAAGTTTTGAACTTCATTCAGCGGTATATAATTTGCCACATTCCTGACAAGTAACATAAAAACATAAAAGTTGATGGCAGATATGGACTGCAAGGCCCATCTAGTCTGCCCATTTCTTTTTCTACCTTATGAATGTGCCATTGGCCTTTGCTCTGTCAATGGCCTATCTAGTCATACTCATCTGTATTGCTCCCTTATGCCTATCCCATGCTTGTTTGAAGCCCTACACTGCATTCATATCCATCACTTCCTCAGGTAGGCCATTCCATGCATCCACCACCATTACTGTGAAAAAGAATTTCCACACATTACCCCTTAATCGGCCTCCCTCTAATCTCATGCTGTGTCCTCTTGTCCTGCTAGTTTTCTTATTTTAAAACATGTTAGAGTCTTTCACCTTGTTAATGCCCTTAAGGTGTTTGAATGTTTTGATCATATCACCTCTCTCCCTCCTTTGCCCTAGAGTATACATATTGAGCTCCTTTAATCTGTCCTCATATGTTTTCTGATGCAGTCCCTGCACCATTTTGGTTGCCCTTCTCTGGAATGCCTCAATTTGGTTAATGTTCTTGTGAAGGTGTGGCCTCCAGTACTGCATGCACTACTCCAGATGGGGCCTAACTATGTGTCTTGTAAAGAGGGATTGTTACCTCCATCTTACAACTTGTGATATCCTTACTAATATACCCCAACATTCCCCAGCCTTACCTACTGCTTTAGTGGTCTGCTTATGACAGTCCTACATTATGGAAGCTGGTGCAGAAGTTCCAGTGTTATCTTTGTGGAAGGTATTGCTGCCGGCCAATCAAGAGTCATAATGAGTGGTATACGTGGTGCATTTTGGTTTCCTGAGGTGTGTCTATCAGCAAGGACACATGAATGACCTGTTTTTAGCAATGCGTCATCATCTCAAGGCTAAGTCCACTAAACGGGTATATGAGTTACCCAGACAGGATAATGAGGTGTACATCAATGACTACAATCCTACACTTCTCCTGATGTGGCAAGCAAACATAGATGTCCAGTTTTTCTCAGACAACTGTTCTGCTCTTGTGTGGTATGTAACTTTGTACATTACAGAACATGAGCAGACAGGTTTGCAAGACCTTTGGGAAGATATTGCTGCCTCCAGCTGTTCGTAGACCTCACAGTTGTGGTCACTGGGTTTGAAAACCCTATCTCACAGGGAGTGCAGAGCTTATGAAGCTAGTGATCATTTGATTGGCACACACTTACTGTATATGGCAAGTCTGATGCTGTAAGGTTTCTCAGTGTGAACTACAAAGAAAAGTGCAAGAGTGTGTTAAAACCTCATGATGAAATTGAGGAACTGGCTGTGAACTGACCTTCTTCAAAGAATATCTTGAAGAGTAATCTCATTGACACATATTACCCCAACAGACAGAATTACATGGACAACATGTGTCTGTTTGAGGTAGCAAAATGGTACGACTACAAGACTGATGTAACACCTGACAGCACACAAGATATTTACAAAGTCAGAGGCTGGGATGATTGCCTTGTTAAGAGAGGAAAACCATGGCTGATTGACCACTGTAAGCTCAGTCTGTCCACCACTGACAGCAAAGAGCATTATTGCTTTGCTCTTTTGTTTCTTTTCAAGCCATGGAGGGATGAGAGCACACTGAAAGAAGACTGATACCTACGAGGAGCAGTTCTACCTGACATATGAGACCTTCAAGACAGAGCATTCTGACACTTATATTCAGAGATTGGAGTTAAAGAAGGAGCAACTTGATCAAGCTAAGAAGCAGCTTGAAGAAGATACTCCAGATAATTCACAGGACAACATTGATCCCGAGGGAAAGGGTGCTCTTGGAGCTCCACTTAATATGAATGACCCTGTAGTACTGATGAGTGAAGTGGAAAGTGCCATGCAACATTGTTGTCATGGTAACATGGATCAGAGTCAGCTGAAAGAGTATCTTAATGGACAGCAGCTTCTTGTCTACCTTGGTGTGGTGGAAGCAGTGAGACATGGAATCCAACATCAACAGAACAAATGTAAATGTGGCAACTGTGTTTCATTACAGATGTTTGCTAATGGTTCTGCAGGCACAGGTAAGATTTTTCTTATTGAGGCTATTACAACTGAGATAAGAAAATACACAGGAGAAACAATGTCTGTTGCTGCTCCAACTGGGCTGGCTGCATACAACATTGGTGGCGTTGCCCTACACCAGTTGTTTGTGTTGCCAATGGAGCATGTTAAAACAGGAGACTATTGTAAGCTATCTCATGAGGTAGCATCAGAACTCCATTCCATATTTACCAAGATGAAGCTTTTGATAATTGATGAGATCAGCATGGTCTCAAATGTCATGCTTGCCTACATACAGCTTTGTCTCCAGGAGATTCTTGGAAGTGACAATGATGATGCATTTGGTGTAATGAGTATTGCTGTGTTTGGGGATCTTGTACAACTTGCACCTGTGAATGCTGGGCATGTCTTTTACGGCTCTGAGTGTTCAGCAAGCCAAAAATACAATAGGGTGCATCGGAGGTATTAACCTCTGGGATATGTTCGGTTTTATTTAGTTGTATGAGAACATGTGACAGAGTGGTGATCTGACCTATAAGGCATTGTTGGACCAGGCTCGCACTGGTACAGTAGTCTGACAGCAGAAAACCTTTCTCTGTTGAACACATGTAGAATCAGTACTGCCAGTACATCAATGACTGCTGCTTGTGCTGTGCTCAGTAGAGTGAACTCAGATAGTACACACATAGTGTGTCTCATGCGATATCTTAAACAATGTGCAGAATTCAATGCCATCATGTTGCAGTGAGAAGGTCGAGATCATCACTCTGCATGCAGTTGATACTGTTGATGGTGTTTGTTCAAATCACAAGCTTGTAGCAAAACCTACTGGGTGACTGCCTGAGCTAAAGTCTGATGTGTTCAGTACAGCTGGCCTAGAAGCTGTTCTATCTCTGTATACAAATTCACGCATTATGCTGTGACGTAACCTTGATATTGAGCATGGTATGATGAGTGGTGCAATAGGTCATGTAATCAACTTTCAGTATAATGTGCAAAACACATTTGTAGAGGCACTGATTGTTAGATTTGACAATATTGAAGAGCCACTACCAATTGAATGGACAACTGTGAAGTTCCAGGTAGTGAAGGACATACTGTATATGTGATCTGGAAACAGTTTCTAGTGTGTGTTGCGTATGCAGTTTCCATACACAAGTCACAAGGCATGAGCTTGGATGCAGCTATGGTTGATAGAGGTTCTGGCATTTTCAAGGATGGCATGTGCAATGTCACACTATCATGTGTCCAGACTCTTCCTGGTTTGTACTATATTATGCCATTTATTTGTATTTTTGTGAAAGTATATTGTTATTATGATGTATTATTGGATTTGTCTGTATTGTTGAAATAATTTATACTCTGATGTTTTATGTTTGTCATAAATGTATGAAACATGTAAATCATAACCAAGGGACCTCCTTGAAAATGAGTCTTGTACTCAGTGGAGTCTTATCCCTGTTTATGTTTTATGAATAGCATTTTTTATCACTACTACATCATCAGCATCTCACCACAAAAACTGCGTGCTGACAAGTGATGTATTGTGGAGTACAATAGGTTATGTATTCTGTACCAGCCAAGGTTGCCCCTTATACCGCTGCCCATGGATGCAGAGATGCAAAATGCTAAAGTAACTGTTTCTGCTATGAATAAGAGGAAGCTAGCAAGTAGACATGAATTGAATCCTGACATTGAGAAGAAAGATCCCACATCACTGAATGGCACACTGAATGGCACAAACTCACCTCAATGCAAGAAGACACTTGGGGTTGCTGTTGTCCCATCATTTGATAACAGCACTGGAGTAAACAGCTATGCAAACTCAGCAATGCAGGTATTTCTCCATATGTCCCACTTTGTGGAAAGTAACACCTCTTCTCAGGAGACACCGTTGTCTAATTCATTGAGACAAATGAGGCACAAATGCGTTGTGCCCTAATATAGGCATTGCTATGCCTAGTGCACTAACCCGATTACCAAAAGCAAATAAATAAATAAATACATTGTCAATGATAGTGCAGCACATTTATTTATTTATTTCATGTTTAGGATTCAATACCTTTGAGCTAGAAGCTCGTTTACAAAGGTTTCGAGTCAGACAGGTACATGAGTAACAGTGGCAGTACACAACAGGAGATAACTGATGGCAATACAATAAGATTACATAAGTCACATAGTACAAATATTTGTTGTCATTTACAAGAAGTCAGGAACAAAGATTACAGCAACAATACTGGAGTGTGGCAAACAACTTGTATAATCATGTCTAACTTGGGGTCAGCGTGGAACCAAGGCTAAGGTCATTAGTGGTAGAGAAAAGCAGCAGCCAGAGGTGGCTCTGTCAGGTGTAAGGAGGGAGACAAGTGAAGAGGCAAGGTGTTGAGAGAGTGGGAGGGAGGTAGGGGTTTTAGTAGAAGGAAGATTTAGGTTCAGGAGGTGCAGCGGCAGGTATTATCAAGGGCAAGAAGGGAGCGTAATACTTTTTTAAAGTGGCTTAGCTTTCCACAGTAGAGTAATTCAGCCAAGAGGTCATTTACCCACTTTGGTCCCTGATAAGATAGTGATCATTGGGCAAATGTGGTACGCTTGAAGGGCACTTGAACACCACCTTTGGCCATACTTCTGGTGTTGACAGTGGGTTGGTAGATCATGAATAGGCTCAAGGTGGTCTTAGGTGCAAGCCCCATCAGAGATTTCTTAGCAAGTAGGCAAGCCTGGTATTTGACTCGTAGTTAAAGGGGTATCTACCCTGTTGTTGAGTACAGTGTGTAGGTGTGGGTTAGGCAGTAAGCCCCAAAGACTAGCCTGCAGGCCTTATTGAAGAGTATTCTAACCCTTTTGAGTGCAGAATCTGAGTCAGCACTGTAAATGAGCAGATCGTAGTCTATGGAAGATAGCACATTACAATATTATTCTGAGTCTCACACCTTTGTGACTAGTTTTAGATGCATATGACGGTCACAGAACATTTGCAGATAACATCCAACAAGATGTGAGCGAGTTCATGATGCATCATTAACACACTGGATGATAAACACATTCCTGTGTGACATTACTTTACTGTCAGCTATGTGACAAAGTACACTTGCCTATCTTGCAACAAATCAAACAGAGAAGTAACAGAGGCATATGTTTTGGATTTCTTTGTATGTTCCACATTCATGAGGTGTTAAGTTCAAGGAGCTCTTTCAAGATGCGCAATGTGGCTGGAGGTGTATTCACTGTGGAGTGGAGTGTTGTCAATCCATACAACCTAGGACCTCCTCTCAATATCTGCTAGTTGTCATGCAGAGATTCAACTCTCATGAACTAAGAGTTAACACACCTATTACCGATTTTGTAGCTGGTAGAGTACAGCTTGGGGGCTCTTGATTTGAAACTCAGGCTGTGATTTTCCACCATGGGCCATATATACACTCAGGACTTGGCTGAGGTACAGCAATGGATGAGTAGAGTGCAATGAGTACATGGGCACTTTTAAACAGAGACTACCTCATAAATTAAAAGATGCTTATGTCTTGCTTCTGAAACATTTCAATAACCTTCATCAATCAGAAGAGTAGTCACAGTGAGTGTGACATCTATGTCTTTTACACTATATGCTGATGGCTATCTTTGACAAGCTTTTCTTATGATCTGTATGACGACTTCTGTTTCTTAGTACCATGATACAGAATAAAGACATTTGTCACACAAATATAGCCTTATGTATTTCCAAGCTAAGATTGATGTGTCAGTGATTTATGTGATAAACATGGTTTAAGTGGGCCAAAATCAGCACAAACTGTGTGCATAACCACTGTGTATAGCACACTTAGAAACCTAGAAACATAGAAGTTGATGGCAGATAAGGACCGCAAGGCCCATCTAGTCTGCCCATTTCTTTTTCTACCTTATAAATGTGCCATCGGCCTTTGCTCTGTCAGTGGTCTATCTATTCATACTCATCTGTATTGCTCCCTTATGCTTATCCCATGCCTGTGTGAAGCCCTGCACTGTATTCATAGCCACCACTTCCTGAGGTAGGCCATTCCATGCATCCACCACCCTCTCTGTGAAAAAAATTCCTCACATTCCCCTTAATCGGCCTCCCTCTAATCTCATGCTATGTCCTCTTGTCCTGCTATTTTCTTATATTTAAACATGTTAGACTCTTTCACCTTGTTAATGCCCTTAAGGTGTTTGAATGTCTCGATCATATCACCTCTCTCCCTCCTTTGCTCAAGGGTATACATATTGAGCTCCGTTAATCTGTCCTCATATGTCTTCTGATGCAGTCCCTGCACCATTTTGGTTGCCCTTCTTTGGACTGCCTCAATTTGGTTAATGTCCTTGTGAAGATGTGGCCTCCAGTACTGCATGCAGTACTCCAGATGGGGCCTAACCGCTTGTTTTAGCTGTGAAATTATCATAAGAACAGTATATTCTCAGTTTGATATATGCTGAGCTGTGCAACTAGGGAGTTGTTTTGTGGATTGTGTGGTGTCTGCATCAAGTATTGCTGTGATTATTTGCAGCACCATAATAGCTTAATGCACTGTGCATGAACACCTATAAGAATCATCAGTACATATGTTGCTGAGAAGTGTTTTACATAAATGTGGTGTATGTTGCAGATGTTTACCTCCTTATACTCATTGCAACACTAGTTATTTTATTGGCTCACAGTTCTGAAAGTGTTGCCATTAGGGTGCTACATATTCAGTACATCATTAGCTATATTTTGTGATAGTGCATTCATAACTGTCACAATGTCTTGTCTGTCATTCTACACATTTACTGAACAACTGCACGTCAGTTCTATTTTATCATTACAAGTAATAGATTAGGGGCCAGATATTCAAAACTTTGCACTGGGCACAAACTGTTTGCGCAGGTTTAGCTTGAGATTAGTGCGGGTCTGCTATATTCAAAAGGCCAAATAGCACATGGAAACTGCATTAGTGCTGGGCAAAATCATAATGTAAACAAGGGGCAAACTGAGGGGGCAGGTACATGAATACAGGGACAATGCTATATTCAGCAACTAGCACCGCACAAAGTGGTTTTCCATGATATAGCACAACACTTTGTGTGGTACAAATTACCGCCCAAGAAAAGGTAGTCTTAACCTTGGGCATTCCAGCTTTGTGCAACATTGTGGCTTTGCACGGTGTTTGCATGGCTTTTGCATGGCTTTGCGCAACCCTAACTAATAAGTATGACACATAGAAAAAGCCAGACATAGAGGAAGGATGCTGCTCACCGATGGCATCACAATGATTCCATTATCTGCCACCAGTCCCAGCCATGCCAGGCAGTAAGTGGTGACCCAGCCCCCAGTGGGCACCATGGCAGTGTGGCCATACAGCACACACCTGCAGACCACCCTTCTGTGGACATCAACAGATGCCAGCACACACATGCAGCACTGTGTGCATGGAGGGTGTTGAAGGGAGGGTGTATGGGTGCCAGGATGCGCCACAGTCCAGGTGCAGCCACCAGGCTGGGACACATCATGCAGTGCACATGGGCCAGTATTGGGAATACCCCAACACCAGTGTGCCTGTCTGATAGTACATGCCCCCCAACCACATACTGCACAGCTATACAAACACCACAGCACACACAGCTAGCCATGTATATGTTACTGTGAGCATCCCATGCCAGAGGTGCAGCATCTGTGGGTCACACAACAGCATAACAGTAATGTCCACAGTCAGTAAACACCTGCAAGTTGGGCCTGTCACTGTATACAGTGCAGTGATCATCACTGCCCTACACACCATAAGCATTGCTGTATCCCTCACACTACTGGCCTTCTTGCTACTGTAGTGTCTGCTGTACACTGTAGCATGACCTGCAGTGTGACAGTTGAATGCAGCACCACCACCACCTGTGCCTATGCTGTGTTGTCCCCGGGGCACAATATGCTATGCTGTACTGTATATATGTAGTCTGCACCTACCATCATGCACTGCCAGACTGACCTACAGGTGGAGCTGCGGGCAGACCCATCCAGCCCCTGTACTTCCAGACTGACCTACAGGTGGATCTGTGGGACCCTGCAGTAACATTGGGCAAACTGTATGCAAATCAGGGCATAATGAGATGCTAATCTGGATGTTTGCCCAGAGACTACCTAAGTGGGCTCATTTGCATGTCACTTTTGCATATGGCAAAGTTTTGGCCCCGGGCAAATGTGTTTGCACCAGGCAAACAGCTTAGCTCTGCACTAAACCCGCAAATACATGTTAGCATCATGCAAACAGTTTGGGAAATATTATACAGTTTTGTACACTCTACTTTCACATACGCTGCTGCCTGCAGCTGTACTGGTTCCACACATTTGTTGGCACACACATTGGCCACATAGTTCACCTCTATCTACCTTCATGTTGCTGTGCACTTGGCTGCTGTTGTGGTGTGCAGTTCCTGACTGCTATATTTAGAGCTGTCTTATTCCCAGGCTATGTTTGCACTGCACTCCCAGCCCAGATTGCCTGGCTTCCTTAGCATGCTATATTCAGCAGGGTTAGCACTAGGGCTGTCCTTTTTGAATATAGCAGGCTGTTGGGTTCTGGCTAATTTAGCATGCTAGGCAGTGCTAATTTAGCCCCGGGGCAAAGTTTTGAATATCTGGCCCTTGCTGTTTAATGTACTTATGCTGCCAACACTACACTACTACTGTATGTGATAACATGACATATGCAGCACTGTCATGGTATGTTCAATTTACTGTGTATATTTACTGATAGAGTCTATTGATTGCATATTTGTAACTGTTTATGGTTATAAACATTTATGTCTCTGTGTTTTAAAAGAATATAACTAAGCTGCAACATTATAATCTGAATTAAACAAATGTCAATGTATGTTAAAGGGATGCTGTCATCCTGTTTTTCATCATATTATTTCTAGTTGAAACCCATTTTATGATTGCTTAACCTCTCTAAAATTCATTGATGTTGCTTTTTGTTTTGTCTGTAGCCTTGCTTAGTAGAACTGAAATGCACGGCAATGTGTATTTATAAACAATCTTGTTTTTGTTAACAATCATGGTCCTGTTCTTACTGCATATGTCCTGAGCATTAGAAACACAAACAGACAGTGCAGTCACTCATAAGACAATAGCCTCCTAATCTCCCAATGTGTTATGATGGGCTAGACTGTTTTGTGGGTGTTCTCAAGTCCAGGAAAGATGCATTTGGAGTTGATCAAGGAATGTAAACAAATCTGTTTTGGTGTGATAAAACCAGTGTGTTGGGCAATCTGTTTTTTACTTGTTTAAAGAAAAGAAGAGTCAGAATCAAACTACTAGCTACATCAACAATCTTTACAGCATTTTAGCAATCATAAAATATGTTTTTTTAAACTAGGGACACTTTCAGACCTAAGGGGGTTGACAGTGTCCCTTTAAGGTGTGTCATCCATTAATAATATTTCATATTACAAGAATTAATAAACTAGCTACTGTATATGGTGTTTACGTTGGAATTTAGTGATTGATAAATTAGTTTTAAATACTATTCCAATAACTGTCGTGAGATTTAAAGCACTTGTTACTTCGCATTGTTAATAACTGTTTTTTATTGTTTAAAACAAAAACACAGTATAGTTTCAGCTATCCACAATCATTCTTTGTTTAACAACATGTGTAAATAAGTTGTCAGTGGTTAATATGCATAATTAATTATGAGGCTCCTATTTTTTATCAGATAATGTTCATACTTTGATTAAGCATGTTGTATAATTTCAATGCTGCTAAAACTATTCTTTGTACTGAACAATGTAAATCACACACTGTCATTCATAGCAGTTCAATTTATGTTCCTGATTATTTACTGATCATCTTAAGTAAGGGGTCGAGTGAGGAATTTTTCCAGATGTAGTTTAGCATAGTATCTGTAATTTAGTTGATAAACAACTGCAACTTGATTGTTGTAGTGTTGCTGATTGTTTCCTACATTCATTTCTTATAAACATCTGTTTTTTTCCCCACTACAGGAACATTGACTTACTCAGCCACATATAGTGAATGTTAATATGTAACAAATTTGCTTAGTCAAATTGAAGATTACATTGTGTGGCTGATTAAGTTTATTAATTTAGCCTTAATAAATACCCAATTGGCATTGTAATGAATATATTTTTTAAATAATTTACTTTCATGTGTCTTGTGTTTACTTCTACATTATTTTACAGCCATGGATGCTTGACATATGTGCATGGCTAGCATAAAAACAAGATGAATACTGGGCAAGAAGAGTGAAGTCATTCCTGGTGGCACATCTTAACAAAAGTATTGAGAGTGTATATCAAAGGTTGTGTATATTAAAATTATAATATAAAAAATATGGAAACTCATTGAGGAAAACTATGTTAATATATTGATCAGGGTTAATGTTACAAAAACAACATTTTGAAAACATCAGTTTTAGGCTTCAGGGTATAAGATGTCCAATCACATGGCACAGTTCTGAGTTGGTGGGAGTGCAAGACCCAGAGGCCCACTCTTCTACCTATACATATCATTTTGCAAACCCAGGAGTTGTGATGGTCAGCAGGAGATGTTGGACACCCAGTCTGTGGGGTCATACTTCTGCCTTCCCACAATTAATGACATTGTGATGGTCATCCAATCATTGCATCTGACCAACTGTGGTTTGGACCTGGGCCCCACACATTTCCTAGTGGGCTGTGTGGATAAAATTGGTCCAATCCTTGCTGAGATAATCTGGAGGTCTTTGGAGAGGGAGATTTTTCCAAATCCTCTGAAGGAGGCTCTGGTTCAGCCTCTTCTTAAGAAGCCCTCCTTGGACCCGGATTGTCTGGCTAACTACAGGCCTGTCTCTAACCTGCCCTTTGTGGGTAAGGTTATTGAGAAGGTGGTCGCGTCACAGCTGAATGATCATTTGACCAGCCACAATATCTATGATTCTCTCCAGTCCAGATTTAGGAAAAGACATAGTACCGAGACATCTCTTGTCTGGGTACTAAATGACCTCCTAGTAGTGAGAGATCGAAGGAATTGTTCCATCTTGGTCCTTCTTGATCTCTCTGCAGCATTTGACACCATGGACCATGGTGTGCTATTGGAGCGCTTGTGGTTTATCTGTGGGCTGTCTGGTACAGACCTCAGTTGGTTTCGATCTTTCCTCGAGGGTAGGACTCAGAGGGTGGTGTATGGGATTTTTTCCTCTGCATCATTCCCCCTATCCTGTGGGGTGCCACAGGGCTCCATTTTGGCACCCATGTTGTTTGCGGTGTACATGTTGCCGTTAGAAGCAATAATTAGGCAGTACGGTCTGAGTTTTCACTGCTATGCAGATGATGCTCAACTGTACATGTCCTTTGCACCCAGCCAAGATGCTGCCTTTTTGGGCTTTAACAACTGTCTCGCCAAAATCCAGGACTGGATGAATGTGAGCTGGCTGCGGTTGAACCCAGAAAAAACAGAGGTGTTGGTTGTGGACCTGGCTCACCGAGAGGAGGGTTTGTTGGCAGGATCACCCTTGGGTTTATGGCTTGGGGGTGTCCAACTAACTACCTCAGACTGGGTGCGGAACCTGGGCGTTGTGTTTGCTGACTGTTTGACACTTAAATCTCAGGTGTTGGCAGTTGTCAAAACCTCTTTTTACCATCTGAGGAATATCACACGGGTGAAGCACCTGGTTCCTCCTGGCGATCTTCCTACTTTGGTCCATGCTTTCATTACCTCCCACCTTGACTACTGCAATGCCCTTTATCTTGGGCTACCGAGGGTTGAGATTCGCCACTTGTAACATGTGCAGAATGCGGCAGCAAGGCTATTGACTGGTTCTTCTAGGTCTAGTCATATAACGTCTGTGCTCTGTGGACTGCACTGGCTGCCAATTTGCTGGCAAATCACCTTCAATGTCAGTTTGCTGACCTATAAGGCCCTACACGATCAGGGACCTGGCTACCTGAAAGATCTCCTTTGTCCCTACTGTCCCTCCTGCTCTCTCCGATCCACTGATGAGGGATTGCTAGAGATTCCCAGGGTTTGCTTAAAAAATTCAGGGACCAGATCTTTTAGTTTTATGGCCCCAACCCTGTGGAATTCTCTACCTCATCAGGTGCAAGATTGCCCGACTGTCCAAAGCTTTAAGGAGGCTTTAAAAACATATCTTTTTAGCCTAGCATTCAATGAATTTTGAATGCTGTTGTCAAGATGAATTTTAATATTGTTTTAATTATTTATTGATTTTATCACGTTATGTACAGACGCCTTGGTTTTGGAAAGGCGCCTTTTATAAATAAAAATGTATTTGATTTGATTTGAAAATATGTGGAATACCCCCATATTCACAAGTTTGAATATCTAGACTGACAATCCTAATGTACATTTGAGGTATCCTTTACCTTTAAATTGATGTTTGACATGAGATGTATTACCTGTGTTTTACTTGAAATGCAATAAACATAAATAAAAAAAAATAGAATCTTCAGGTCATTTTGGATCACAGGCTGACACTGGATCAGCAGGTGTCAGTGCTGGTTTGATCTGACTTTTATCTTCTTTATAATATCACCAGGACCAAACTGCATCTGGCTTCTGCTGACGTGGCATCGATCATTCTTACTTTCTTTATCTTTAGGATGGATTTCTGCACTATGCTCTGTACTTAGGGCTGTCTGGAGGTTTAATGTAACACCTGCAACTGGTCCAAAATGCCACAGCCTGGCTGGTGACAGGATCTTCTCGGAGGGACCATATCATGCTGATCGTGCATGCGCTGCACTGGTTGCCTTTGTGGTGACGTGTAACCTTAAAGATATGCTTGTTAACTTACAAGGCCCTGCATGGTTTGGGACCTGACAACTTGAAAGATCTCCTAGTTTCTTACATTAAACCCAACCCCTCTGCCCCATCGATACTGGACTACTTGTTGTTCCATCATCCCATCTGAAACAATCTGTGGATAGAGCTCCATTGCTTTAGAACTCCCTTCAGGGGAGTATCCACTCTGCTAGCACAGTGGAGACCTTTAAAAGATTACTTAAAACCTATTTATTTGAGCATGCCTTCTCCATATAGTGAGTGTCAGACTAACATATCTTACATATTTAAGTGGTTTTATGTACTTTATTATGTCTTACATTGTTTGGGTTTTGTTATGTTTATAATTTTAATTTATGTACAGTGTCCTGAGCCCTTGGGAAAGGAAGCTTTATAAATAAACGTGTGTTGCCTTGAATGATCATGCATGCCAGGGTGAGTGTTTCTGTGTGTGTGTGTGTTAAAGATAAGCACACAATAAAAAAAGAAAACTTTATTTTGGGAGACAGGGAGCTGCAGCTGAAAGTGGCTCTGTTTCTCATACACTTGTATGGTGGGGAGGTTGATGAAGAAGTGGCTCCTTTACATGCCTTCCTACACTTGCACTGTCCATAGACTGCAACAGCAACACTTCATAAATGCTCCCAGTGTAAACAATGTTCTTTCTGAACCCATTAACTTGGCTCTGAGTTTTGCAATTGTCACAAATGATATTCCAGTATGACGATACACAATCAACACTTTTTGAACTAAAAAAAATGTAGATTTCAATAATATAGTTTATACTTGCTATGAGTTTTCAAGCACATCACATGTAACAGCTGAACCATTGGTGAATAGAGATGTTAGAACAGCAGATAAATCATGACATTGTATTGTAAAATGCATATTTTGCTTCTATATTTTACACTTGTTTAGACTTTTCATGAATACGACCTAAAACATGAAACAGAACAGGGTAAATAGATACATAGCATGGCACTGTGGTAAAAAACAAAAAAGTTCATTTATGATAAACAATTTTACCCCTATTCACCAGCACCAATGCCTGTTCACATGCAAGTCAAAATATGTGAATGAGAGGAGGAAGACTAGAAAAAATTGCACCTATCACTTGAAGAAACTACAAAGCTAGATGAACAGCTGTCAGTCTCTATGATTACATAACTCTGAGGAGTTCTTGACCATGAACACACACACACACACACACACACACACACACACACCTATGAGTGGAAGATAAGAGAATCCAATAGTGAGCAATTTTGTGTGATGTGCTAAAACTGATCACACCCCCTGCATACATCAAAGCATAATGTAGGACTGGGCAAAGGTGTGAGCTGAACAACTAAGTAAAAAAACACACAAACAGAAAGAAGACTGAACAAAACTTTGCAAAAATAGATACTATGTTAAAATAAAGATCACTTCGATCGGAAATGTGCTAGATGTGGATATTCACTATCAAATACTGCTGCTTTAACTGATTCTGTCCAGGGTGGCCATTTTGTGTGGTTAAGCAATGGATGGTTGGGATGTCATACAAAGCTATTGGAAATAATTTAAGGTTTTGCTTTTGCAGACACGTTTAAAACCAAGGAGCAAGGTAGGTGGTTTCAGCAGACCAAGTTACTTATAATTGGTAATACAATTTTGGCCACTGCCGCAGGGGTATGTGAGTTAGATGTCTCTCATTTTATGCATTAGGTGCTGTATCTTTATTTGGTTCATTCTCAATGCAAAGTAAATCATTCTATGACCCAGGACCATATTGCAGTACAATTTGGATTTAAATCTGTTTTCCCCTCTGCTGGACAGCAAGTTGCATTAAACATTTGACCCTTAAAAGTTATAGGTTTATGTATCTTGGGAGGTCATCCTTTCTCAAGGATGCTGAATTCCACACAATTTGTATTATTCACCCCCAAAATAAGCCAAATGGGGCTTAATCTCCTCCAACTTATGTTCCCGTTGTTCCCAGAATGAAGGCACCCTTCTTCACATCATTTGGGATTATCCCAAAGTAGCTCCTTTATGGGCTAATATTCAAGCTAAAGTAGACCCATTGTTAGGACTTTCAGATTACTTTATGCCTGCAATTTGTCTGCTGGGCGAATATTCCCAAATATCGGTAAGTAATTGCAAGTATCATATGTCACTGATTTCAATGTCTGCTATAAAAATTAGTCCTAAAACACTGGAAAGATACAGAAACTATTTCTTATATTGAATGGTTAAATGAGTTGTTAGCTAACCTCAGAACTAAAAAAACAATAGCAAGTCTTTATAACAGAATGTCTAAGTACCTAAAGATATGGGACCCCTTACACACCCTGTATTACCTCTAACTTTAGTCTCTTGATGTCGACATCTTATTACATGAACTGGATTCTATGGGCTGTGGGGAGAGAGGGGGTGAGGGGGAGGGAGGGCAGATCCATTGTAACAGGTTCTTTTAGCTGATGTATGGACTCACTGTGTATGGCTCTGTCTCATGTATGTACAAAAATCTGCAATAAACTTGAAATTGAAAGGATGCTGATTTCCAGGAATTTGATCCTTCTCTGCAGAAGGGCTCATTGCAAAGTTGGAGTCCTCAACTGTGTGACCAAAACAAGATTCAATAAAGATGCAGCACCTAATGTGTAAAATGTGAGATGTTGAACTCATGCATTTCTGGGGCAGAAGCAAACATTTTATAACCAATTTAAATAAATAATTTGGTCTGAACAGTATAAAAATAGATCTTTGAAACATATCTGCACATGCACAGCAGTAGTAGATGGTGGGCAATTCCAGTTTAACCTTAGTAGCTGACATAAACATGTAGATGCCGGGGCTTGTTGTTAAAGATTAAAATTTGCAGATTATTGGAAAATACGAATGTATAAAACTTTAAAGATGTTATCTGCTTTTGATCACAGATATAGAAAGCAGCAGTTAAAAAAAGAGAAATGAACAAGCAAACTGCAAGAATACTGCAAGTTGGTTTATCTATAGAGGAAATTGGTCAAACCTTTGCAGAGCTGGGGCACAGATAACACAACATGTCAGCTTCATGGAGAGTTTGAGCATGCCCAGTTTACTCACCCCAAAAAAATCTGCCTATGCATAAACTCACACATAGTCTCAGACTCCCAGTCAAGAAGTAGTGATAGTTTTTTTTGTTGTACAGTAGCTTGCCTTGTTCTACTGTAGTTTTTTCCCTTTTTTGTTGCTCAAGGGTCTGATGATCAACTTGGACTGGTTGCAAGTAATTTGATCAGCTGCAGGAGTCCCTTTGCCCACCTCTCTTGGTCTACCACATTTGTAAAAATGTCCCTCTGTGAGACCTCAGCCTTAATAAAGGCACAGAAGCCTGCTTGTGTTCATTTAACCCCTCAGAATTGTGATATCACACATGGAAATGGTACTGCTGAGTGTCTACACAGAGAGGCACTATAAACTGAATAAGACTTTGCAGCAGAAATGAAACTATACTAAAGCAAAATTAAACTCTACACATCTTAAAGCAGTAGTTTCCTACTCAGGTGCCCCACTGCTGATTGTTTTGTTCATCTGTTGCCATGTTTGATGTGCCCAACATTTTCCCAAATTTAGTGTGGCAATGATCCAACATTTCAGTGACAAAAGGTGTGTGTGTGTGTATGTGTGCGTGTGTGCATGTGCATGTGTGTGTGAGAAACCTTTTTTTACCAGCATGTGGGAAAACTAAACAGTGAAAAACATTACTTTCTTTTCACTTTCCCTTCTCTGAATAAGCCTGACATGTTCAGGACAACAAAGCACCACTGATGCTGTGAAATCAGGGATGTTGAATCTCTTCTAATGCTTTGCTTTTGTCTGTTGCTGTTCAGAGGCTGACCATGGAAAAGAATGTAATTTTCAGCATATGGGGCTGGATTCACCAAAGGTTGTAGGACTAAGTTCCACACTACAACTCCAGTTATGGATTGAAATCTTCACAACTAGGCAGATGCACAGCCACAACAGTTGTGGATGATGCTGCTGCTTGTCCCACCAGCCTTAACGGTTCTCCACAGCTGCAGGGATTTCCCTGGCAACACCATGTGCAAGTTGTTGTATATCATGGAGCCGGTTGTAATCTGACTCCACCTTTGTGAATACCCACAGCTGCAGGAAAACTGTGGAAACCTGCAGATCCACAAGTGGCAACCCACTTGTGCAGTTTTTTTCATCAGCCACTTGAATTTCAAAAGTTTTGTGAATCCAGCCCATGATTTCAGAATGTAGTCAGGTTTTTGGTGATTTCAAAAATGGAGGGTTTTGACATGACTGTATAACCCCTGAGTACAGTGCAATGCTGTGGTTAAGCTGGAGGACTGTAAAAAGTAAATGTATCACAGGTTCAAACTACCCATGGCTAGTGGCTCACTGGATGATCCCAAGCAAGTCCCTTGATTGCTGGGTGCTTCACTCCCTCTTTGGGGCAGTGAGATTAGGAATATTGGTATACCCTGGCTTAAAGTGAGTTTCCAGTTTTCTGACTCTGACATGATATCATGGAAGGAAACTTGTAATTGTAAATGAACTAAAAAAAACTTATTGAAATGAATGGACTCACACTTCCAATTAATTTCAATGGAGAGAGAGTGGGTGGGGTTCTTTAATTGAAAACTTTTTTGTGTTTTAATATTTTCACCTACTTTTTTCTCTCAAGGTCTTTTTTTTTAATCTCACTCCAATGAACAATGGTGTCACTGTTCAAATCCAACCCAAAATGGGTGTCTGCGAATACCTATTTTGTGGTCGATTTGAATGTTGACACTCATTGTGTTTTTCAGACTGGGATTAAAAAGGACCTTGACAGAAAAAAGTAGGTACAAAAACTAAAAAAACATAAAAGTTATCAACTAAAGAAAAAAAAAAACAACAACTTTGAAATGTATGGGCTCACACTTCCCATTCACTTCAATTTTTTGTCTTTAGTTGGTCATTTTAAATATTTTTACCTACTTTTTTCTGTTGAGGTCTTTTCTAGTTCCACTCTGATGAACACTATGGGTGTCAATGTTTAAATCAACCTTGAAATGTGTGCTTGCAGAGTATGCCAATTTACTCCTCAAACACTCATTTAAGGTGGATTTAAATGTTGACTCCCATAGTATTCATCAGAGAGGGAATAAAAAAGAGCTCACCAGAAAAAAACAACAACCCCTCATTGCAAATGACATAGTACATCTCATCTGATCTATCTTGGGTTAATATACAGCAAAAATATGTACATGCAGGGTTTGTTATGACAGCAATGCAAGTGGCGAATGCTTGGCATTGACAAATGCTTGTTTGACTATGTGGCTCTGACATACAGACTGGTCCCAGCAATTGCTTTAAAGAACCTCAATTTCCTACTGCATATTATGCAGCTGCCCACTTTATCTTGAGTAGTAGTAGTAATTCTTTATTGTTCGATCCATTATTAAAAGATCATTACACAATTAATACAGGAACATAAAAAAGTCATAATACAATTAATAAAATGCATAATAATACATTACAAGTGTCCTGATTATGATAGCTGTACATAACAATCATATGGATAAAATAGATCTGATCAATTTCTTTCTAATAATACAAATTCTCAGTTCCTTTTTTGGGGGGAAATCCAATAACAGATTACATTTTTTTTGCAATCCAACTGGGGATAAAGACAGTAAAACTAAATAATCTGCATATGCCAACACAGCACAGTTATCAATTCCAATGTTTGCTGAGTCAGATGGAGTGACTGTTAGCTTTATTGATAGTTTGTTTATATATCTTGAGAAAAGAGTTGGGGCAAGGACACATCCCTGTCTCACTCCTATGTTTGTCGGAAATTTCTTAAAGGTTTTTCCTAGGGTAGTTCTAATTTGAGTCCAAGAATTAGAATATAATAGTTTAGTGCTATTTGTTAATATTGGGCAGCTCCTCCAATTAATCATCGTGCCTCATAGTATGTCTCTGTCAATAGTATTGAATGCTGATGAAAAGTCAATATAGGCAGCGTAGATTTTTTGTTGTCATAATAGTACATATTTTTATGTAAATGGTGTAATATAAAAATGCTATCAATAGTCAAGTAGTTTTGATGAAATATGGCCTGGACAGGAGCAAAATCTCCTCTCCTATGTATTTCTAGTAAAAGAATACTTAAAAGAACCCTGAAGAGAAATGTTTTCTATAATATCTATCAGGCTTATGGGACAGCAGTTAGCTGGTTCAGATCTTTCCCCTTTTTTAACAACCTCTGGCCAGAGCCGATAGGGCTGCAGGTGAGGAATTGGAGGTAAATATGCTGAAAATTTGCTTTTTAATATTTTGACACTAAATTTTCAAGATAGCCTTCTTATGACCCTGTCTCATGAAGAAGGGCAGAGAAAATGTGCAACTCCTGGGTTAAATGTGATTTTGTACAGGGACTGCAAAACAAACTTTCAGGACACATTAACACATTTTGGGCAGGAGTTAAAAAATGACAGCTGTCACATTCATGAGGTGCTGTAATAATATGGCCATGTTGTAAATTTGGGTTATAAAAATATGGAAAATTACCAAAGTTATGAGCATGTGTTTGCAAAATTCCATGTAGGCTCATAATTTTATTATTTTTTTAATATTTTTATACCAAATTATCTACATAGCCTTCTTATGACCCACTTCATTAACAAGGGCAGAGAAAATATTCAACTCCTGCCCGAAAGGTGATTTTATGCAGGAACCACAAAATCACCTTTTGGGATAAAACAAAAAAACACATTTTGGCCAGGATTTGAAAAATGATAGGTGTCATATTGATGAGGTGCTATGAAGATATGGCAATGTTGTAAATTTGGTGTAAAAATATTGAAAATTACCAAAGTTCCAAGCCTGCATTTTCAAAATTCAATGTAGGCTAATAACTTTATTGCAACAAATCAATTCTGTCACTCTCCCTTCTGAAAAAAAACACTGAAAGATATACTTTTAAAATTATCATTTAATTATAAAATTTAAAAAAAATGCCACAAGGCTAGCAATCGGGGTTACCTGCTGGCACTGATTTGTTACAATGAACTAAAGGTTTCCTGAGCACCTCATCCTTGTGTGGGTATTGTTAATAAAGCCTCATAGCTTTATTTTTTTTAATATTTTCACAGCAAATTGTTAACATAGCTTTCTTATGACCTCACTTCATGAACAAAGGCAGATAAAAGTTGCAACTCCTGCCCAAAAGGTGATTTCACACAGGGACTGCAAAATAACTTTTTGGATGTAAAGACCATATTTTGGACAGGATCTGAAGAATGACAGCTGTCGCAGTCATGAAATGGCTATGCTGAAAGAGTAAAGGCCTATGGCACATTCATAAGGTGGAAAAAAAATCGGCAGACTAGATGGGCCTTGTGGTCCTTATCTACCATCAACTCTGTTTCTATGTATGTTGTGACTTTGGGGAAAATATTGGACATTACCAAAGTTATGAGCCTGTGTTCATAAAGTTAAACATAATCTCATAACTTTGTCATTTTGTAATATTTGTATTCCAAATTTACAGCATGGCCTTCTTATGACCCTAACTAATGATCAAGGGCAGAGAAGATTTTCAACTCCTGCCCAAAAGGTGATTTTACACAGGAATCACAAAATTGCCTTTTAGGATGTAAATAAACAAAACATTTGGCCAGGATTTGAAGAATGACAAATGTCACACTCAAGAGGTGCTGTAAAGGCATGATTATGTTGTGAATGTGGGGAATAAATATTGAAAATTAGCAATGTTATGAGCCTGCCTTTGCAAAATTCAACATAGGTTCCTAACTTTGTTGTTTTGTAATATTTTTACTGTAAATTTTCAACATAGCCTTCTTATGACCCCACCATATGAACAAGGGCAGAGAAAATGTTCAACTCCTGCTGGAAAAGTGATTTCACACAGGGACTGCAAAATCACCTTTACGGACAGACCTACCTAATGACAGTGCAATTGTTCATGAGGTAGGGTCACAAAGAAGGCATGCTGAAAATTTGGGCCAAGAATATGCAAAAATGCCCAGGTTATGCCAAACCCCGTTGAAGTACATCAAAGCACATACCTGTTTCTGCAGTTCGAGGTCTGGCTTTGAAGAGTGAAGACTTATCTGCAGTCCAGAGAGGAGTATAGCATTGGACCCCCCAATGGGTAAGTGAGGTCTTGGGTTGCTACAACAGGGCTTCATAAGGGGACGTGGCTTGGTTGTCAGAACATCTCCCTTTTATACTAACGAGTACCCGTAGGCGCATGACATCACATGCCACTATTATTAAATACTCTACTTATATTTAGAGGTGCCCTGGTAATCATGCTGCTCACAGAAGTAAATTGACAAGTACTGGTACTCACAGTGGGGAGCAATGGAGCTGTTCTGTAACCAATTTACTAAACAGTATACAAATACAAAAAAATCTGGTCAGATCTGATACGGCTGCCTTGGGCTTTTATGAGCACTGCCAGTGTGCCATGCACAAGATGATGGTGAAGAAGGAACTGAACATGCACGAAACTCATGCATGCGCAGTGTGATTTGGCACCCCCATATGATGCATGGTGGCTGACAGTTCCACAGTTACAGAAGAAAAAGAAGTGCCCCCTGCTTTCATATGCTGAAGACAAAATACTTTATACAGCTCATATTGTGTATGTCACTACACTTTAAAATGTTCCACAGGATTTAAAAAACACACAGGATGCTGTAATACTGTAGATCATTTGTGACTCAATCCAGAAAAGGAAGTCCTCTGCCAAGCTCTCTGATGTACTTTCTGTTTCTGGCAACTCTTAACTCACTCAATCACATTGTCATAAATATGTTGGAGTTTTCTTGGGCAGTTCTTTTTCTTTTGGCAATCACATACCGGCAGCCAATTTAAAGCTGGGCTTTTTTTCTATCGAAATTAAGCTACGTCTTCATTTTCTGGAAAGAAAGAATTGGTTTCTTTCATCTCTTTTTCTCTTTATAAATAAAGCAGGACACCACTAAACATGAGACATGACAGTTCAGCTGGGCTAACTTGTGTAAATAAACTGTATATAATAATGGGTACAAAGCAAGACCCAAAAACAAAATATTGCATCTCAGCTGGACTATCCCCGACAAAAAAAAATATAACTATAATTCACCTTTGAATTCTGGGAGAGATCATTTGCTCCACATTTTGCCAGTTCTGGCTCCATACTTAGGGCCAGTATTTCTACCATGGGTGATATGAAAAACTGTGAAGTAAAATTGCCCCACATTTTGTCAGTTCTGCCCCAGTACTACAGCCTAATATTCCTCTCAGGGGGTGATAATGAAAAGATGAGAGAACAAGTACTCTACTGACCCATCTCCCTCTCTGAAAGAAAGTGCAATTCCATTTAACCTGACACCAACAAATTGATAGAGGGCGCAGTGCATTCTGGGAGTTGTAGTTTCCCATGCCTAACATTACCTTTCAGAGCAGAGTGATAGAGAACCTTGATCACATTTCCATTCCCAGAACTCCTAGCAAGAGACCTCCCTCTCTCTTTCTCGGTGCCTCCCGGGAGTTTTAGTTTCTCACTCTCGGCCATTCCTATGGTTGTCTATCTCATGGGAAGTGGACAGGAAGTACAATTTTCAGTTTTGTCTGGATCAGTTCGCTGCTGCCCCCCAACCTGATATTAAAGTTTGTAGGAGGAGGGCAAGAGGGGTGACAGAGAGGAAGAGGCGGATGCCTTAGACATGAACAAGACAGGCAGTAGCAGGCTAAGGAGCTGGGAGAACTGAAGGGAAGATTGTTACAGACAAAGCCTGAGCTAGGTAGAGAAAGGCTGGTGGGGGCAGAGAAAGAAAGCCAATACCACTGCTCTACAATGAGGTAATTATACTAACCAATTTTTAGTGGGGATTTTTTCCTGCACATGGAAAAAAACACTGTTGCAGAGGCTGGGAGAGAGAAAGAGAGGGATGGGGAGGAGGAGGATGGTGGTATTAGAAGTGTGCAGTGTTAATGGTACAGGCAGGATGCACAGTGGAGTGCTGAAGTTGGCTGTTTTGGTAACAACGTACTGGACCCAGAGCTAGCAACTGGATGGAAAATTGTAGCTGATGAATGGTAATTGCAGCCCACAGCAATTGCAAAATGAAAAAAGTATGTATTATTTGTATTTAACCCCCCCCCCCCAAGTCTGATTTGATGTCATTCAGTGGAAGGAAATTTTTTTTGTGTGTGCTAATTTGAAGTTAGTCTATGATGATCGGTTTGAATCAACTGCAAGAAATGCAGACTCTGGCAAGAGCCGATACAGAGCTTTTACAAGTGGTGCTGGTGTTCCATGCACAAGATGGTGGCAATCGAGCATGTGCAGTCTGATTCAGCACCACCATGTTGTGTATGGCAGCCGTCACTTCCGCAGTTGTGGAAGAAAAAGAATTGCCCCTGAATTGGGTGTGTTTATGCAGCCATCAGAGGGGAAGTGCCACATAAACACAACCACTTAAATTGTGCTGTAGCACCGTGGAAGCACACCAGACAGTGGTCCGGTCACATGCTTCCACAGTGCTAGTATGTCATAATGTGATTGCATAACCACTGCAGAGCTCCACCCACGCAGCCATAAAAATTACAAAATGTATAAAATCATAGTTCCTCCTAACACAAAACTTTCAGCTTGACTAATCAAAATGGTAGGATAAATTAATTACCCCACAGTCTCTCAGGACGCAAATTTCTCTTATGTTTAAAGTGCTAATTACAGCAAAAAGTAATGACACTCCATCAGAGAAGATATGAATCTCAAGTCCTATAAACAGTCCTTTCTTCATTAACATTACACTTAATCACTACTCCAGTCACGCAGTAGCATACTGTTTTTTCAATGTGTTTCCTCGAAGCATCAGGGACTGTCTTTGGTCAAATTCAGACTTCTTTTGAATTCCAGTATTCAGAAATCCTCAAGAATAATTTGAGATCACAGGCGTTTGCATGTTACGGTACATACAAAAAACAAACAAACAAGCAAAAAAAACCCAGCATAGCTTTAGTGATCATACGCAACCTCATAACATCCATCTTAAATTCCTTGTATTAAATTTAATGATTTGTTTCTATATTCCATCATGTTTACCACACTTACTACTTAAATATACCCCCTCCCATCCCCCACTGGCATCCTTCTCCCTCCTCCCCTTCACCATGACAAATTTCAACTCACAGAGTGACACTCTGTATTAGTGTCAAAGAAAGAACTGGAGTCTGCAATGCAAATATATAAATGATTTAACAGTTCAATAATATATACCCTTCCCCCCATCCATGTGCAAAACAAAACATTCACCCCACCTGAGTCCCACCAGATCTGAGACCAATAAGACACACCACCTGTTGCCTCTGGCCTCCACCTCCCTCCTCATCCACCCCAACACCAAGGAGAAATGAGACCTGTAGTAAAAAAAAATGCCCCTCTGAAGAGCATCTGATCTGTTCAATATCCATATTGGTAATATCCTGGACCCCACGTGAATGAATGCTGATATAGTGTGATCCTAGTTAAACCTAACTGGTGAACAATTCAACCAATCAGATTTAAGTAGGAGCAAAGATGTCACCATTCATTCATGCACCTGTAAATGTTCTAATAAGTTAAACCACATCGCTAAAGGCCTGATACATTTACCAGTGCACAAGAAATGGCAATGATTTGTCCCCCATCTGATGATTTCCAGTAAAGGACATCGGACTGTAAAAAAGACATGGAAGTAAATAAAATAAAAGCTGAGTGAAAGTTCAACATGGAGGTTTGTTCCTTGCCATTTTTTCAGTCAGCTGGGATTTAATAATGAGCCTTGGGGTAGACGATCTGATATTTTCTCATTAGTTTCTCATCACTAATTTAGGTGTTATGATTAGTTTAAAGGTTGTCAACATTTGACCAATTTTATTTAAGGAAAAGAAATCAGGGCTTTATAGCTTCGGGACCTGAGATCTGCAAATAAACCCTGCCTGGATCAGTGGCACTAACAGGTGAAAAAATACTTTGGGTTGATTTTGCCCTCTAAACACCCAAAAAGAGTTGTGAAAACTCAGCTGACAGGCACATTCCATCAGTGGGGAAGAGCAGGGACAGGCTGAGGGGTTGGGCATACTCCACTGGGGGAGGGCTCAATTGAAAAGACATCGATGGTGGTTTTCTTGTTACAGGTTAGACAAGGAGAAACAACATTAAACAGTATGGTGTGAAAAAGGGGTGGAGCAGCACTGCAGCCATCTTGCTGTTCCGCCTCCCCCTTATATAGGTGTACTGCTGTTCCAGTTCATTGATTAGTGCAGGCATCCAGATTCTGCTAATTTTGTGCATGTGCAGTAGTGGGGTGTTCCTCCATGTCGGGTAAAAAAAAAAAGTAGTGGAGTGCATGCTCCTTGGTGCACAGACATAGAGGGAACTTTAGTTACCTCATAAGTTTGTTTGTTCACAAGGAATGCAGCAGTTTTTTTCTACTAGTCCTAGCAAGAGGACACAAGGCTCCACCCATGCAGCCCTAAAAATGGGAATAACAGATCCTCACCAAGATTGAGGGATGTAATTTTGTCCTATATAACTATTAAAAAAATCTGATAGCACTTGTGCCCATTCATAATTTCTACATTTAAAAACTTCCCCGGGTATCAAATCTGGATCCGGTGCCTTTTTTAATTTAAGTTTTTGGATGGCTAGGAGTACTTCACAATGAGTTATTTTAGAAAAATGTATGTTAATCACAGTAGGATCCAAAGGGGGCCACACAAGGAGGTGTGGAAAGGATGAAAAGGGACTTGGCAAGGTTGGAGGAATGGTCAGAAGTATGGCAGCTAGGATTCAATGCAAAGAAGTGTAAAATAATGCACCTGGGAAACAAAAACCCAGGGGAAGAATACACAATGGGTGGGGAGGAAGTAACAACAACAAAAAAGGAAAGGGACCTGGGGGTAATCATATCAGATGACCTTAAAGTTAGCAAGCAATGTGAGAAGGCAGTAGGGAGGGCTGGGGGTATACTGGGATGTATAGGGAGAGGCATTAGCAGCAGAAAACAGGAAGTTGTTATCCCTCTGTACAGACAGTTGGTGAGACCCCATCTGGAGTACTGTGTCCAGTTCTGGAGACCCCATCTCTGCAAGGACATAGACAGGATAGAGGTAGTCCAGAGGAGGGCAACTAAAATGGTGCAGGGTCTGCAAGAGAAGCCTTATGAGGAGAGACTAAAGGAGCTTAATATGTATACCCTTGAGGAAAGAAGGAGAGGGGGCATGATAGAAACTTTTAAGTACCTCAGTGGAATCAACAAAGTCCAAGAGGGTAGCAACTTTCAGAAAAAGAGACTTGTAAGAACAAGGGACACGATTTAAAGATAGAAGGAGGGGCGGTTCAGGGGCAATGAGGAAGATTATTTCACAGAGAGGGTAGTGGATGCATGGAACAGCCTTCCTGAGGAGGTTATGGGGTCTAAAACTGTGGGAGAATTCAAGAATGCATGGGACAGACATAAGGCAATTCTTGTAGGGGGTAGGAAGAAATAGGCTGTTGGTTAACTAGGATGTGCGGCCTATCCTGTAGGTAGGGAAATGGGCAGACTAGATGGGCCAAGCGGTCCTTATCTGCCGTCAAAGTCTATGTTTCTATGTTTCATCTTTCTATTATATAATATACCTGAAAAATACTGTATCCATATATTCATAAACACATACTTGTCTATCTCTTTTGTTGAAGTAGTGCATCCATGAACCACCAATGACCAAAAAAGTTTAAAATCCTTATTGGTAATTGCCAAGATCATGCACTCCCACAATTGTTTTTGAAAAGTCATTTTCTTTTGCTTTAAAAACAGTTTATAGTTTTTTCTTTCTTTTTTAATAGGATAAAGCTACTCATGGAGGTACAATTATTGAACCTCCTGAGAATCACAGTAAACTTGTGTTTCTGTACCCTACAATCTTTATTGAACCACCCCCTGCTACTACCATTTTTTCCCTGTTTATGCACTCCTTGTACAGGTCCCATTGTAGAAATTAGAATAATTCTTGCAGGGTTCTATCCTTAGATACTGCGTCCACTCTTCCTGATTTTAAAGTAGTGTAATATTCCAAGAAAATATTGATTCTTTCTATAACTTGTTCTATTATATTGGACCATATCAATCTCTTTTTATATCTAATTTCTATTTATTTTATTACTTTATTGTTTATAATGTGATTATTATTATTTGATTCATTTTTATGTCCAAAAAGGAGAACAGGGGAAATGGTCACTTTCTGTTCTTTTCTGGAGTAATAGATATTTCCAAAAATCAGCGGGGGGAGGGGGGCAGGCTCCAAAGTGCTAGATCAAGTACTGTTGCTGCTTTTTTAGATGTGAAGACCTCACTTGTCTCCATTTAATCAACCATTAAAGGAAAGATGCCTTTATTGTTTCTCATGTTTACTAGTTTTTATCCATTGTAATCTAGGTTAGCATCTCTTGAAGTGTGCTGACACATACCTGCATCTGGATATATCCAATTTAATATTGTGTTTTCTGCAAGGCCATCATATACCCCTATTCTGGTGTTAAAATCACTGACTAATAATAAATAATCTCCTGGATATTCTAAAGAGATCATATTTATACATTTTTTCAGCTTTAACCAAGAGTCGTTTGAATAGAAATTATATTTTTTGGGGGGTATATAACAGGCTATCAAGACAATAGAAATCTTGGGCCTAAGCAGTCTGATAGCCACAAAGGCATTATCACTTGTTATTTCAATGCTATTAATGAAGATATTCAATTTAATATGTATTATCAAGCCACATGCCCCTTCTTCCTAATTTAGCCATATTGAAACCTGGTCTATGAAAGGTTCAAAACCTGTTTAAATTAATGTTATCTGTAGTTTCATGCCAGGATTCTTGGCTACAGATAATGGAGAATTTAGTGGTCAAATCTAATACGTCAAACTCTTGAAGCTTAGATTTATAACCTGCTATATTCCATGAAATTACAGTAATCCCATATTCTGAAAGATTATTAAAAACTGATAGAGTTTCAGCAGTCCAAGAATACTTCTCATGAACCTGAGAGTATGTTTCCTGATTATTAAGTCAGTCCTCTAGGGCAGCCAATGAGAGGAATCTATTTTGTATGGGTAAAATCTCAAGGTTAGCTAGTGCCTTAAAATTATTCACACTTTAATTTTTTGATGGGAGCATTGATATACATGTCTATTATCAGAAAATTGCAGTTCTTTATTAGATTGTGTTCTGCTAATGGAATATTCTGACAGCATTTCGGAACCAACTATATGTATGCCGGTTTTGTCTAAAATGCTGTTTTTTTTCCAGAATTCTATCTGCAATCATGTTATTTCTACCTACTTGGCTATCACCTTTTAGGCTCTGATGTCTAAATGCTTCAAGGATACCATTTCTGCCAAATCTGATTCCCAAAAGTTTGCTAAAGTAGTTACAGACAACTTCCACCAGTTTCCTATTGGTCTTTCTGTATATCTTGGGGAAACCAAAAACTGTAAGTGAGACAGGGCTATATGCCCCTTCTGATATACCAGGTTTATGATTTTGTATGATGTTATCAACCAAGTCAAGATGCAAGTTCCATTGTTTAACACTTGTGCCATTTTTATGTTGGCTTGTGCGCACATGTGCAAGCAACATTTTGCGGTAGTAGCACTCTAGTAACACTTTCAAAGGTGTGTCAGTCTTGTGGCGAAGTCAGGGGATACTTTAGTCAGTATGTCCCTTGGCCGCCAACCAGTGAGCATACTGCCGATGACAGCAGTTTCAGAAAGTGCCACCAACATGAAAGAAATTTGCTGCTGCAATGAGAGACAGGCTCGTCATTGCAGCGGCAGATCTGACACACCTCTATTACATGCCATTCCTGGTGAAACATTTCAATAAACATGTCAGTGGCTCTCACCATCTGCCTGTCACAATCCTGAGAAAGCTGACTTCGGGGGTGCCCAATCCCCCTGCCAGCATGCCTCCTCCCCAGTTCAATTTGTTTGGTGATGGGGGTACCCAAAACCCATGGCATAATGTCCCCCAGTTTTATTTGTTTGCTGATGGGGATGCCCAATCCCCCTAGGCATCATGCCCCCTCCAACACAGACACATTTTATTTGTCAGCGGGGTGCCCAATCCCCTTCAGCTCCAGTCTTCCTCCAAAAAAAAAACAGGTGGCATACTGGGTGCCCACACCAGTATGCCCAAATGTATTCGTCTCACCTGTAAAAAAAAAAAAAACCTTCCCCTGAAATTTTTTTCTTTTCCCCTGCAAAACAAGAAAAATGGTCCCTCGTTGTCCGTGGCACCCCTTCCCCCAACCACCTGCACCAACCCTCTGCGCACTCCACCTCGTCACACCTCGCTCACTCCATACTAACCTCTGGAGGTCGGTGCAGCAGTCTTCGAAATAGTGGGAACACATCTGCACTCTTCAAAGCCGACTGTGAACTGAAGAAATGCTGGTAAGCTGTATAATGGCATAAATGGTGGGGGGTTCAACTTAGGTAGCTATCTTGGCTGTTTTTTTGACTTTTGGCTCCAAATTTTCAACATAGGGCTCTTGGGACCCCACCTAATGAAATCAGTCATTGTCATTTCGTTATTTGGTCCTAAAAGGTGATTTCGCAGTCACTGTGCGGAATCATCTTTTAGGACTGAGTAATGAAACAACAGTGCTACTGTTCATGAGGTGACCTCCCAAAAATCCTATGTTGCAAATTTGGTGAAACACTTTCAAAAATGACTGTGTTATGAGCGTACGTTGTGCAGTTTCCATGCACGCTCGTAACTTTGAGAATTTATGACATTTTCAGTCCAGATTTTCAACATTGCCATTTTTTCACACCTCCTTATGAAGAGTACAACTGTCATGTTTCACATCCTGTCCAAAATGTGTTTTCACACATGTGGCGCACAATGGCATGATTGCTGTGGGAAATCAACATTTGGGACACATTAAGAAAATCACAGTGACACTGTTCATGAGCGGATGTCCCAAAATGCCTATGTTGAAAATTTGGTGACAAAATTCCCCAAAATGACTGTGTCATGAGTGTGTGTTGCACAGTTTCCATGCATGCTCGTAACTTTGAGAATTTTTAATATTTTCACTCCAGATTTTCAACATTGCCATTTTTTCATACCTTCTTATGAACAGTATAGCTGTCATTTTTCACATCCTGTCCAAAATGTGTTTTCGCACATCTGGTGCTCAACGGCTGGTCGCTGTGCAAAATCACCTATCAGGATTCACTAACAAAATGATAGTGCCACTGTTCTTGAGGTGGGGTCCCAAAAAGTCAATGTTGAAAATTTGGAGTGAAAATACCAACAAACACCCGGAGTGTTGAGGTTTCCAACCATGTTCCCACCCTGTAGAGACTGACAGGTATCGGGGACATAACTTGGGTTAGTCGGCCATAATGTTCGCAGAATTCTACCCCAATCCCCACCCCCACCCTACAGCCACTGACAGGAATTGAGGTGTGACTTGGGTTCCATCACCCTAACATTCATCCCATTCTTCTATATGGCACCCATCTCAGCTTATTTCCTTATGGAATGGGTGAGCATAAGGGCCGAAGTCCCCAATGCACACCCCGACACCTGTTGCTCTCTGCAGGGTGGGGTGAGGTGGAATGGTGTAAGCATTATGGCTGACCCAAAGTCACACTCTCAATGCCTTTCAGTCTCTGTTGAGGGTGTTGGTGTTACTTTAATACTTCACTGCCATTCCTATTTTGTATTTCTAACTGCACTACCAATGCTAATGCCAGCAAGCCAACATTCGGCATCGACAAATGCTTGTTCCAGATGTAGTTGATCACACTTCTGTTCATACAATCAATATTTACACATTCAGCATATTCCTGACTCTCTGTCCAAGAAACCTCCCTAATATAATTTTCTTCTACCAGTAAGTCCAATGAATCTTTAAATAGTTTAACTATTCTGGTTTTAAGCAAAGTTATGGCTTCTCCTTCAAGTTTTCTAAATCTCAAAAGCCTTAGATAATACTCAGTATCTACAAGAACTTCTCCCTGTATATTACCAATATTTTTTCTTCCCGAAGGCTGAAAGCATGATGGACTGAGTTATCCTGTGGCATTTCCTTTTACCAAATCTCCATTTTGCTGTACTTCCACTTCTTCATGTGACAACTGTTTTAATTTTGTGTTCTGTATCTTCTCTTGAGATCTTACTGACTCGGTTGTCTTTTTTACTTTTGAAATTTTATTTTTTGGAGTATGTTTATTACCATTTTTCTTGTCCTTCTCTTTTTTTCCTTTTATCTTTTTTAGTTTTCTCAGACCCATTACTTTGAGTATCAAAATCATTTGGGATTATTATTGAATGAAAATCTGGCTTGATCATATTCAAAGATTCTTTTACTTCTGCTGGGGGAATAGACGATGATTCACTCATGGAGTATATGTTATTTAGTATTCTTTGTATATTATCCATTCAAGCACTATTATTTACATTGTTTTGTTTAAGAGTATCAGTTTCAGCTGTAATAACAATCAATTGCTCCATCAGTATAAGATTAGCAGTATGCTAATTTTTCATAATATTTATGATGTCCTGACTTAATGAGGTCAGGTATTACATAAGGGAATCATTTTCTTCTCATGATGCTCTATTTATTTCTCCCTCATCTGTTCTAGTTTGTTCTAATTGGATTATTTTTACTTCATCAGATTTTCTATTAACTAAATCCATTGTTTTAAGACCTTCTATAGTGTTTTGTAATTCAGCTGTCACCTCTGTGAGATCTTCTTTCCTCTTAAGATTTCCAAAACTCTGAGAAGCCCTAATTTTATTGTTGCATTGATTATTTAAGTAACTGAAGGATGGGTTGGTGTCATCCTGATTTTCTATTGAAGTCCACCCTAAAATGTCTAATGTTACATCCAATGTATAAACCAAATTACTTAGGTCTTTCACACACATACAGTAGTAACCACAGACATTGGCAGCTATTTCCGCATATTTCACAAAATTTCTAAAGAGTTTCTCTCTGTTGCCTCTACTGTGGTAATGCAGAAAGCAGGAGATTTCTCTAGAAATAGCACAGAAATGTTGGGAAATAGCTGGCAATATCTGTGGCTACTACTGTATCTGTAGTTATTTCTAAGCACTGCTTGTCTTCATTGCTTAAATTCTGTACATTTATATCTCTGAAAGAAGAATGTTCACAAATTGTTGGTGTTAAGCTCAGGCTCCTACTCTTAGAGGAGGATGTCTGGGCCAAGGCCAATGCATTTGGAGTAGATGTTGTATAATTAGTTTTATATGGGATGTCTCCAGTGGAAGCACTTAACTTTCCAGTTATAAGGGTTGTATATTTATTTATTAATCATCTTGGAGTAACAACATTTGAGCCAAAAGCTCATTTACAAAGGTTTCAAATCATGACAGGTACAATATACAAGTACAGATATACACTAGATAAAACAGAGAACAAAGAATTCTGTAAAACTATGATTATATATTTATATATAGAGAAAATATGAATTGAGAGCAGTCAGAGGTTGACTTTATCAGGGGGTGGCAAAGGGTAGAGAAGGAGTGGATGGGGAGGTAGTAAGAAGGGGTGGTAGGTAGTTGGGAGGTCAGGAACAGAGGGAGGAGTTGTTACTTGGTGGGGACAGGAGATGGAGAAAAATGAGGATTAAGGTGGGGTGAAGGGAGTGGGTGTGGATGGTGGGAGGGAGTGAGGTTGGGTAATTAGAGCTGGCAGTGGCAGGTACTTAGTGTGGTCAGATGTTGAAAGGAGTCTGCACTTAGGGGGTCCAAGCTTAGGCTTAGTAACAATATCTATGGAGAGATCATTCAGCCAGCCTGGTGCTTTGTAGGCAAAGGAGCGCTGGGCTGAAGCTGTGCAGTGAAAAGGGATGTTTAGAGCATTTCTAGCCTTACCTCTCATCTGGTGCTGATTTGTTACAGGAGTAAGGAGGTTTTGGATTAATGGCAGGGTTAGACCAAGGATGTTTTTTTCCCCAAAGGAGGCACACCTGGTACTTAATTCTCCTCTTGAGGTTAAGCCATTTGGTCTGGGCATATAGGTTATGTGTGGGGGTAAACCTATGCACTCCTAGGACTAGCCTGCATGATTTATTTAAGGCAATTCTTACCCTTTTTAGAGCTGTGGCAGTGGCAGTGCCATAAACAACTAGCCCATAGTCTATGACCAGGAGAATTGAGCTTTTTGTAACCAGTGACAAGGCTTCAGTGGTCATGCTATGCCAGTGTCTATAAAGCAGGCCTATTCTGGTGCTGACAGTCTTTACAACATAGTCTATATATTGGGCATATTGTATGAGAGGGAACTATCTAGTGTGATGCCTAGGTACTTAAAGTTGTTTACTCGGTTGAGTGGATCTTGTTTGTTGTTAAGTATTGTCATTTGGTAGGATCTGTATTTACTTTGGAGTTAGTGAACAGCATTACTTTCATTTTTTTATAATTCAGGAGGAGATTATTTTGGTGAAACCATTCAATGGTGGCAAAGTCTTTTTGTAGATTAGCTTTTAGTAGGTGTGGGAGTGGGCTGCTGGAAAAGATGATTGTATCATCTACATATAGTAGGATTTTTTTCAGGGCACATTAGAAGAAGTTGGTTGAGGAATAGGCTAAATAGGAGAGGACCAATAATGGAGCCTTGTGGGACACCAGTGTTTAACTGCCTGCGATCTAAGAGGGTGCCATTTATTTTTACTTGTTGTGTTCTTTGGGCAAGGTAGCTTTGGAAGAATCTATGTGATAATGACGATCATGAAAAGGTAATCACCATTAGGGCGAGTCTACATCGGTGAAAATCAATTTCGCTGATGCACACTCACGATGCAGAGCAAAGGGTGCCAAAAACATAGTTTTTTTGTTTATGTGAGGCTGTGCCCCGCATCCCCACTAAGATTCTCAACTCCGGGGGTGCTTGTCGGGGTGATAACAAAAAATAGTGAAATCCTGGACCGGCACAAAAATACTGATGCATCCAGAATCAGACCCGGCACCCTCTGAACCCTAGCCTGTCATGAACCCATCATCCCACACAGCCAGCTCGGCAGCCCCACCACCATGCTATACCTCACAAACCCTCTCTCCCCTTCCACCCATCACACGGTGTGCTTGCTCCCCCCACACGCATGTACATATAGCAACAGGATGTCACTATATTTGTATTCACCCTCCCTGTCCAGTAGCCCTGTGAGCAGGCACCGTTATTGAGTTGACCTTTTTGAAAGCACTCAATAGCAGACACCCTTATCACAGGATACTGCTTTGGAACCACCCTAAAGGTTTTGGTGAAAGTCCAGAAGCATGCAATTTGCTTATCAGAATCCTATGATTGATGGTGTCAAAAGCTTTGATGAGGTCGATGTATATTGACCTCACCATTTGGCTCATGTCAAATGCCTCATGGAGAAAGTCAGTGTACTTCAGTAGTGTTGTAGTGGCGCTATGTGCTTTCCAGAAACCATGTTGTTGGTACATTGGATATTATACTTGTTGAGGTATTCCACGAGTAGGTTGGAGTCAATCCGTTCTAAAGCTTTGGATAGGGGGAAGGATTGAGATAGGTCAGTAGTTTGTGTGTAGGGCCTTATCTCCACTTTTGTGAACTGGAGTAACTACGGTGGCTTTCCACCTCTTGAGGAACTGACCAAATCTAAGGGATATGTTGAGTGTTTTTGTGAGTGGTGGAACTACTTCATTGAGGGAGGGCAATCAGCTTTAGGTCAAGAGAGTCATTGCTATTCCTGATTTTGCCAAGGGTACACTGGAGGTATTTTTTGGCTTCATGGTTGGAGATTTCCTTAAAGTAGAAAGAAGGGATGCCAGGAAGGGGTTTGTCATAGACAGAGGGGGTGTCATCCATATTGAACTTGTTGCTGTCTGAAACGTCTGGTGGGAAAATGCTATTGTTTTGGGGTCTTGTGTGATTTCACCTTTTATTAGGAGCATGGAGGGGATGACTTATTATCTTTTCCTATGAGATATTTTAAGTTACTCCAAAATTTTTCTGCCATTCCCCCAAGTCTTAGTGAGGCTGTCTTTATAGTGTTGTACTCTGGCTAGTCTGACCTCCCGGGTACAGCATTCCATGCTGCCCTGTACCTCTGGATGTCAGCTGGCTTGCTAGTGGCCTTTGCTATATGCCATAGGTGGTTTCTAGTACCCATGAGGTCAAGCAGGGATTGGGTAATCCAGGAGCTATTAACACCATTTAATTTTTGTTTCTTTACTGGGGCATGGACATTATATGCTGCATAAAAAGGTGCTGTTGAAGTAATCGAGTGCTTGGTCAACATCCTGGAAGGAGTTGAGGGGAGCCAATCAATTTGTTTGAGGTGGGACTTGGCAAGGTTGGAGGAATGGTCAGACATATGGCAACTTAGATTCAATGCAAAGAAGTGCAAAGTAATGCACCTGGGAAATAAAAATCCAGGAGAAGAGTACACAATAGCAGGGGAGGTACTAACAACAACAATAATGGAAAGGGATCTGTGTGTAGTCAAATCAGATGACCTAAAGGTGGGTAAGCAATGTGAGAAGTCAGTAAGGAGAGCCAGGGGGATACTGGGATGCATAGGGAGGGGCATCACAAGTAGAAAAAGGGAAGTGGTTATCCCTCTGTACAGACAGTTGGTGAGACCCCATCTGGAGTACTGCGTGCAGTTTTGGAGACCTCATCTATGCAAGGACATAGATAGGATGGAAGCAGTCCAGAGGAGGGCAACTAAAATGGTGCAGGGTCTACATCAGAAACCATATGAAGAGAGACTGAGAGAGCTTAATATGTATACCCTTGATGAAAGGAGGGATGGGGGACATGATATAAACTTTTAAGTACCTCAAGGGAATCAACAAAGTCCAGGAGGGTAGCATCTTTCAGAAAAGAGATGTGTAAGAACAAGGGGCACAATTTAAAGTTAGAGGGGAATGACTCAGAGGTAATGTAGAAAATTCTTTTCATGGAGAGAGTGGTGGATGCATGGAACTGCCTTCCTGGAGAGGTTGTGGGGTCTAAAACAGTGGACGAATTCAAACATGCATGGGACAGACATAATGCAATTATAGTGGGGGGTTGCAGGAAGTAGGCTGTTGGTTAACTAGAATCTGCAGCTTATCCACTAGGTAGGGAAATGGGCAGACTGGGTGGGCCAAGTGGTCCTTATCTGCCATCAAAGTCTATGTTTCTATATTTTTATGGGACTTGAAAGAATTTAGCTGTCCTCTTCTGACGACATGACTAGTGGTTATGTTGGGGCAGGTTTAGATGTTTTGTTGGACCAGTGACAAGTGACTGGGGAGTAGTCACTTATCGAGCTGGCGTGGACTAATATATCAGAAGTCCTTTCAGGATGCTTTGTGAGGATTCAGTTGATCAGTGTTTCTTTGCCAGTCCAGTAGTTGGTCCTAGTTGGGGCATTTGCCATTTGGGAAATGCAGGTACTAGAGAGGGTATCCTTATAGGGGGCTGCCTCAGGAGACAGCCAATTAATATTAAAGTCTCCTAGGACTACAAACTCCCAGTTTTGGTGTAGGCCTTTTACATAGTAAATTATCTTATTGAAACTGCAGGATTGTTCTTTGGGGGTAAGTAGAATGATTGCACTGTGTGGGATTTACTGTGAGCTCTGTGTAGTGTTCTGATGGCTAGGAGCAATGCATTTTTTGGTATCAGTTTGGGGGAGGACATGGCCATGGAGCATGTCCCTTAGGTAGACTAGCCAGCCTCCACCCCTTTTTCCAAGTCTGTCCTGCCTAAATAGGGTATACCCATTTAGAGTTAGGGCCAGGTCTGGGATGAACCATGTTTCCACAATAGATAGCACATCTGGATTGTGCTGAGTAGTCCATACTTGGACCTGGTCCATCTTAGGTATTAGGCTACAGATGTTCATTGAGGCTAATTTGAGTTGTCCATAGTTGTTTACACTGCTCTGGGTCATTGGAACAGGGCTGGAATTGGGATGAATATTACCAGAGAGTAGAAGAAACATCAGTGTGCATCAAAGAAGGAAGTTTTTTAACTCTCTGAGTGTCACTGTGTGGGTACACTTATTTATTTTTCCGCATTTACGTTGTAGTGATGTTAGAATGAGGAGGGGCATTTAATAAGTAGGGGAGAGATTTTCAATTGTTTTTTACAAGGAAGGCATGGTGTTTTAACCTTTTCTAGTATACCAGTACCTTCATTTGTCTCAATCTTCCCCTTCTTCCCCTTTCTGTCTTTCTATATTGGTGTGTTATCCGTATTATTTCCATATTTTCATTCATTATTTTTCCTCCTTTTTTTGGTGACTTCAAGTTTCCTTGTTTTACCAAATTCTTCTGTGTCCTGGTATCTAACTCAATAGCTTTGCAGTGCTCCGGTATCATGTTGGATACAGATGTTTCTAGGCTTTGCTGATTAATATCAGATCTATTCAGCGTCTATGCCCAAGTAATAACCATAATAAAATTAAGCAGCAACTTACAATCAATTGCAGTGCCCCTTAACTAATAGTATTTTAATAAGAATAATAGCAAATAGTAATACCAACTCACTTAGAAATAAAAGTCCAGTGACCCTTGACTCTTATTAACCTATTAGCCTATTAACAACTTTAATGTCCTTATTTTTTTTTGAAGTGCAAATCAGAATATCTAAGCGCTTGTGTAAAAGATGAAATACAACATAAAACATTCCACATGACTTAAAACAAGGGACAGCATATCATCAGTCATCCATATTCTGAAAAGGCAAGCCTGATAGATAAGTTTTCAATGCCGACTTGAAGCCCTCCATAGTTGGGCACTCCTTTACCGAACAAGGTAGAGAATTCCACAGGGCTGGTGCCACAAATACAAATGCCCTTGCACCTGATGACTTAAGTCGGACCCTGGGAATTTACAGCAATCCCTTATTGGTCAGCAGAGTGGCCAGAGGGGGTGATGGGAATGCAGGAGTTCTTGCAGGTAGTGTGGACCCTGTCCATGTAGGGCATTATAGGTCAGCAAGCTGACCTTAAAAGTGATTCACCACTGAACAGGCAGCCAGTGCAGTCTGCCGAGAACAGGTGTTACATGGCAAGATCGAGGTAAACCAGTCAACAACCTAGCTGCCACATTCTTCACCAGCTGCAAGTGATGAATATCAGCCCCTGGGAGCCCTAGATAAATGGAGTTGCAGTAATCGAGGTGAGATGTCACAAAGATGTAGACCAATGTTGGAAGGTCATCAAGTGGGACCATGTGTTTCATCCAGGTGATAGTCCTCAGATGGTAAAAAGAGGATTTGATGACAGCTGACACCTGCATCTTAAATGTCAGTCCCTCATAAAAAATAATTCCCAGATTAATCACCCAATCTGAGGTCAACAGCTGGATGCCACTGAGCCAAAGCCTGAAGGTCATCCAGCCAGTTGTCCCTCAACCCGATGTCCTGGGTCCACCACCAACACCTCAGTCTTGTGTGGATTCGGCCTCAACCAATTGGTACTCATCCAGTCCTGGATCTCAGTAAGGCAGTTATTAAATACCAAGACAGAATCATCCTGCCTGGGCACAAAGGACATGTAGAGCTGAGTATCATCCACATAGCAGTGAAAACTCAGCCCATACCACTTCACAATGTCCCCCAACAGCAGCATGTACACTGCGAACAACATGGGTGATAACACAGAGCCCTCTCGCTATCAGGAGATCATTTAGTACTGGAACAAGTGATGTCTCAGTACTATGCCTCTTCCTAAATTCTGACTGGAGAGGATTGTAGAGCTTGTGAATGGTAAGATGATCCTCCAGCTGCAGTGCAACCACCTTCTCTACAACCTTTCCTACAAAAGGAAGGTTAGAAACAGGCCTGTAGTTGACGGGACAGTCTGGATCTAAAGAGGGGTTCTTCAGGCATGGTATAACCTCCGCCTCCTTCAGGGTGCCCAGAAACACACCTGTCTCTAAAGAATACCCAACTGTCTATGCTAGGATCAGGCTGATGACCTCAACACACTCCACAAGGAGAAGTGTTAGACTTGGATCCAAACCACAGCAGGTTGGCAGCAAACTCTGAATGATCTTCACAACATTCTCGATCACCAACTGGTTGAAATCTGACCAAACAGGTTCAAGGGCTGCAACCTCCCACTGATCCTTGTAATCCCAATTAGAGCGAGCTGCACAGACCTCAGCTCTGATGCCGGCAACCTTATCTGCAAAGAACTGAGCAAACTCATCACATTTCTCTTGTGGCAATGCTCTTCACGGCTGTAGTTAGGCTGGGCTGCACAGTCTGTCATAAATCTGAAAGAGCTGAGCTGGTCAATTCTGTGCAGCAGTTGTTTTCCTGGACAGGAATTCTGCCTTCTTCCAGGAGATAACTGACTGATACTTTTCATAATGAGACAGCAGTCTAAGTTTGTTGGCCTCCAAACCTGATTTCCACCAGCATCACTCCAACCTTCGCGCGACTCATCTCAACTCCCTCAAAGTCCCATCAAACTAAGGGGACTGAGGGCAAAGAGGGAGAGGGTGAACACACATAGGAGCAACAGAATCCAGGGCCTCCACCACTGCCCTATTATAAGCTTATAGTAGATTCTCTGGATCTGTGCTTACATTCAGCAAGCTCGACAGGTGCAGTACAGCTATCAGACCATTCAAGGTCAAATCCCTCAAAGGGCGGAACTGAACCATCTCCACAGGGGCGTGTCTATTAGGGGGAGTGATGAAACTGAACCTTATGATGTGATGGTCAGACCATTCGACCGGCTCCACCACCATGTCAGAGGTCTCCATCCCCAGTAGGAAGACCAAGTCCAGTGAGTGACCATAAATATGGGTCACAGAGGTAATCATCTGTGTGAAGTCCAATGAGTTCATTAGTTGGAGGAAGTCCTGACCAAATTGTGAGAGTTCACTGTCGACCCAGGCATTGAAGTCCCCCAACACCATTCATCTGGGGGACCCCTACACCATATCGATGATGAAGTCCATGAATTCCTGCAAAAACTGCTTCTCGCCTCCTGGTGGATGATAGACGAGAAGGATTCTGCACCTCACACCTGCACCAATGATACGCCTAAAGGACTTGGGCACCTCAGCTGGTACATCAATAAGGCCCAATTCAGTTCTAAAACAGATCGTCACACCCTCACCCCTGTGATCCATCCTCAGGCAGTGTATCACCGAATACCTGGCCAGAACAGTTGACTCCAAAATTGGGGCAGCATTATCATCCAGCCAGGTTTCTGTGATGCACGCCAGGTCCGATGACCCAACAAGATCAGCAATCATTGCTGTCTTGTTTTTGATGGACCTGGAGTTGCATAACACCTCTAACACACACTATTGACTGTAAATATATACTACGCTAGCACTGGTACTTAATTCAATGTGCATGAAATCATAAATATAATCAGAAATAAGTTAAATCTCTGAATATTTTAAAATACAGACAGATAAATATTTCAGAGCCAGAGCAGTCATAAAGTTAGAAAACAGGCTTTTAACATAAATAGTGCCTGTTACCAAAACAAAATCAGCCAATATCCATTTTCTCACTGTCCTGTTGTTCTGCAAATAATCAAATTAATCCCTGCAGCATCTTCAGCAACACCTTCAAAAACAACATTTACTTCTCTGCTTCTCTGCTTTCAGAAGTCCAGTTAGCTTCTCAAATGAGGCTTTCGTAACTGCAGTACACACTTTAGAATGTTCAATGTCCCCTTTCAACTTTAAGCTCCCAGCTTTTCCTTTTGCTTAATCAGATAAAGTTGTTCATTGAGGAACAGCTATGGAGTCCAATGATGGCCCTCTCGTGGATCTCACAAAATTAAGAAGGCTTGGCTGATCTTTCCCAGAAAGCGCTGCAGACTTCTATGTTGTAGGAACAACACAAAAAGAAAAAAGGATTCAATAGAATAAGGGGGGGATTATCTTTTTTTTTATATATTTTTTTATACCAGCTAACTACGATCTTAATCTGCTCTTAATTCTTCCTTTACAACCCTTCGGTAACCATGTAAACATGGAAACTACTTTGAGCTCAAAATTCTACTGAGTCTTCCCAATTTGTGAATACCAAAGTTAAGAGAGATGGTAATAGTTATAATTATACTAATATTATTAGGCAAACATGAGGGCATTCATATATTTGGTAATGCTTTTTAATAACATTAAATCAAGACTGTTAAAACTACTAAAACTAATACAACTTACATAAAAATCAGAATCTTTTTGAAACTCAGATCAGGGGAGTCCTGGAGGAAAAAACAGAGAAAAGCTTATTCTTTTCACAAGGTCATTCCATACTAGCTAGCATCCAGCATGTGTCCTCTCACACCAAGGTAGAATGGCGATCTGCTGATAGGATGCCATGCACACGCACTTAAGGAGAGCAGTCACGTGACCACTAGCATGCCAAATTCAAATGAGACTTTTTTTTATTTAAATTAAAATAAAATATAAGTGATTGTATAGATTATATTGACTAAACTGCTTTAATGCTGCTACTAGTCTGGTGCCAAACCCCCTTTTTTTTGGAGTTAAAAAACTCCATACGGAGACCTGAAAAATAGTGCTAAAAATTAAAATATGGTTAATCTATTATTTCTGTTATTTCAGTTTAGTTCAATTCAGTCATTTCAGTTGAACTTAATAATAAACTTCAATAGAAAACTTTTCTTGAGAATCAATGAGCACAGCACGACAATGAGAAAAGAACCCCCAAGAAATGTCTGATACTACAGTAACAGAAGCAACCGAGAAGAATTCAGGGGATTTCTCTTGGGTATACGCTCATTCAGTTATTCCAGTGTTCCTCTTCACCTGTTGACAGCACCCCTGCAGATACTCCTGCAATCTCTCTGTTTGGGTGAGCTCCTTCAGCCACCTTGGGACTCCAGGCTCTGTGGAGAGAAGCAGTGACAGGCAAAAAACAACATGTACTCAGCCACACAAGATGGCCTGGAAAGATAGCTAGACTTCTCTAGGTAAAACATTTTTTTTCTGTTCAAGGCAATGGTGGCAAACCTTTAAAAAATGAAAATAGCACGTTATAGTTATCCTGCTGTCCTCACTCCTCCTCAGTGTGGTAGCGTGCAGTGGCCAAATGCTGTGCTCAAAATCTGAGAACCTGTGTGAACAGACGCACATTCCTCAGTCACAAATAGAAATGGAAAACAGCTTCAAAATCTTGGCAACAAAGTGCAGTGCTGATGGGGGGCAAGGCTTATACTGAGTAGGAAAATGGATACCCATCACTGTGATTTTCGAGCTGTCCTAATCTGGCACTTGTTTGCTGATCAGATAGAGATCCACTCATTTACTTTACACAGTCAGCAAAAAGTTTCACCAATACTTAAAAAAGATAGAAACATAGACAATGATGGCTGAAAAAGACCCCTGGTCCATCCAGTCTGCCTGAGTTCCCCATTTAGACCTGGCATCTATTGTCCCTCCAGGGTCACAGCTCCCCCAAACTCACCCCATTCTTTTCACAGTTTCTGCCACCCTGAGCAACCACTATAGATGTTAAAGGGGAAGAGTTAGCATTAAGAGCCCCACACCCAAGTGTGGGGCAGGTCCCAGTTTGCACTTTAGGTGCAAAAACTTTTAATCTGCTGTTTACTGCAGTATAGTAGATTGTATCAGCTAATCCTGCTAACTAGCAAGCTGACATTTTATATAACTACAAATCCCAGAATCCCCACAGCAGACATCAGAGGAGGACTGCAGCACAGGGAGATTCAATAGCCTGTGATGTTTGTTAGAGTTTTTGTAAGCTCAGATTTTTTTTGTTTGCTGGTCACACTGTCCTCCCTGGGCTAAGTATAGTCACAAAGGTCTGTACTTAGCCTCAGTAGAACAGCAGGGACAGCAAACATCTGATCAGAGCTTCTAAAAATGTGAACATACACTTTAGACTATTGAATCTCCTACTAATGCAGCCCTTCTATGAAGCAGGTGCTACCTTTAGAACTCTTATGATGCTGTGGCTGTTATTATATGAGGATATCAACCCAAACTCAGGGCCAGTTGCTAATGGGCTCCCAGCAAGCATGACACAATATTAGGGTATATCTGCTATGCCAACACTTGTACTCCTGTAGCACTCATTGAATTCACTGGTAAATTATAATAATGTGGACCAAGGAAATACTGTTCTAGCTACTTTCATTGGTCTTTGAAAAGCCTTTGATGTAGTGGACCATTCTCTTTTGTTCTTTAAACTTAGGAGTTTTGGGTTTTGCTATTAGTTATTCAATGGTTTACTTCTCATTTGGAAAAGAGAATACAATTTGTCAATCTATCCAGTACAACTTCATTACATTTGCCCATATGTCAGGGTGTTCCACATGGTTCCATTATTGGTCATTGATTATTATTATTTTAATACATGGGTAGAGCAATAATATTACTGAGATGTATACAATAAATGTCCCATAATACTACTGAAGAAATCCATCAATGGTATTATGGGATCTCATAATACTATCACTTAATGTTCATCGATAGTATTATGAGATCCCATAATAATATATATATTTTTTTTTGAAATAGAAATTTATTGAAGAATTTTCCATTACACACAGTTACAAAAACGTTATCTCAACATGTACACAGAATAAAGAAAAGAAAAAAAACAAAACAATCACAAACGGTACATTTGATAGGGAAAGAAAGAGGAAAAAGAGGGAAAAAAAAGGAAAGAGAGAGGCATAGGGTCTTCAATACTTGTCGTAGGGAAACAAATTCCAAAGAAACCCAGTAAACTAAGTAAGAAAATAATACACCTTGTTCAGAGGCCTAACCTGTCCTAATACCCTAAAATCTCCTCATGAATATGTGGCTAACACTTCCACTATAATTTTATTTTCCTTAGAAGCAATATAATGAAAAAATGGTAGCCACCTCCCTTTGAATCTTTTCACGGACAGCCTAAGCTTGGCAGTCAGGTACTCCATCTTCAGAATCCTGGTATATATCCCATACCAAGACTGTATAGAAGGGCTAGTTAGGGTAAGCCAGTACAAGGTGATTGCTTTGAGAGCTGCCGCCACAAAAATATAGAACAAATATTGTTGTGACTTGGATTTCAGGGAAGGAGGGGGCAAGCCGAAAAGGCAATATTGTGCAAGTTTTGGGAAGGGAGCGTCAAAGATCCCTGCCACCTCTCCATGTAGGTCATCCCAGAAGCCCACTATGATTCCACATTCACAAAAAATGTGAGAATAAGTACCAGTGGATTGGCAATTTCTCCAGCAGAGATCTAAGTTATGTCACCCAAAATGTTTAGTAAGTACTGGGGATCTGAAATACCTGACTGCCACCTTCCAACTAAACTTTCTCCATATCAAGGATCCCATAGAAAGGTGGATGCCTTTCCAAATACTGGACCATTCCTCAAAAGATAATGCGACCCCCAGCTCTGCTTGCCAGGCCTCTTTAGTTCTGACCATCTGGTCTTTCTCAGCTACATTCATACATTGTACCAATTTAGAAATTGAATGCCGGGGTCCCAGGGTGGAGGATAAGGCTAGGATACATTCTCGGAGGGAATTCCCTGGAGTGACCACAGTACAGTTAGCCCCAATTGTGTTAATATAATGTCTAAGTTGAAGAAAACAAAAAAATCTGTTAGAGGGAGATTAAATTCCATTTATAACTGATGGAAAGACTTCAAGGAGTCACCATCAAAAAATTGCCCCACCTTTTGCAAACCACACCTTGACCAGCAATGAAATGCTAGGTCCCACTTAAGTGTGATAAAATCCCTGCAACTGATAATTGTAGTGGAAGGGCATATCAGAAGTGGGAGGTTTAGTTTCGAACATGCCTCTTGCCACGCTAGCTTAATTACTTTGGTTAGGGGGGTTACCAAATTCCAAAAGTTTGAATCTGGGGGGAGGGTCCAAGGACAATAAATCCAATAAATTTGAAAGAGGGGAAGAGACTGCTTCTACTTCTGCCCATTGTGGAGGGGTACCTTGTATCCAAGATGTCAATGCCTGCAATTGGGCTGCCCACTAGTATTTTTGCAAATCAGGAAGACCAAAGTCACCCCCATACTTAGGGGCCATCAGTACCTTCCATCTGACTCTAGGTTTCTTACCCAGCCAAATATATTTAGAGAGAGTAGATTGTACCTCCTTCAAAAAAATCCTGGGGGGATTAAGTGGAAGGGCAGAAAACACAAATAAGAACCTGGGTAGGATGTTCATCCAAATGCATTCTATTCTGCCCGAGAGAGAGAGAGCGGTAACTTCTTCCATCTGTTACAATCTGTTCGTACTTCTTGCAGTAACCTTAAGTGGTTTAATTTATAAATATCTTGAAAGTTCTTGGGGATCCAAATCCCCAAGTATTTGAAACCCACCCTACTCCATTTTAATTGGCCTAAGTCAGGAAGGGGTGCTCCCCTCTGATTTCCAATCGGAAGTATTTCTGATTTTCCCATGTTAACCTTATAACCGGATAATTCCCTAAAAGTAGTCAAGAGCTCAAGAACTCTAGGAATGGAACAGATGGGGTTTGAGATGTATAAAAGCATGTCATCTGCATACATTGAGATCTTAACCTCAGTACTCTGAAGATGAACTCCCCGAAAAACATCTGTTTGCCTAATAGAAGCTGCCAACGGCTCCAGGCTCAGAGCAAACAGAAGGGGGGAGAGAGGGCAACCCCCTCTGTATCTCAAAAGGAGGGGAAAAGACTCCATTCACATGGACCCTAGCACAGGGATTACTATATAGATTATGAATCCAGGTCCTGAATTTGTCTCCGACGCTGAAGCTCCCCAGAGCGAGGTCCAAGTACTGCCAGTCTAGATGATCAAAGGCCTTTTCGGCATCAAGGGACAACACTTCCCTAAATTGCCTGTCCAGGAGAGGATCAGCCGTGGACAGAACATTCAGCAAAAGTTGAATGTTGTCCTGTATGTGTCGACCTGGGATGAAGGCCGTCTGATCGGGATGTGCCAGGTCAGAAACGATTGCCTGAAGTCTCTCACCCACAGTTTTAGAGAAGATTTTTGCATCCTGGTTTAATAGCAATATTGGTGTATAACTCAAGCACTGGGTAAAATTCTTCCCTGGTTTGGGGAGCACTGAAATGAGGGCCTCACCCCATGTATCGGGCAGAGCCTCGGGCTTCTGTGCCACGTTACAAACCCTGGTGAGAAGGGGGGACAGCTCTTTGGCAAAACATTTATAGAATTCTGATGTGAAACCATCTGGACCAGGGGCCCTGCCTGATTTCAAAGACTTAATCACCTGCTGCACCTCTCCCGAGGAAAAGGGTGCCTCTAGCTCCTCCCTCTGCACAAGAGATAAAGTGGGGAGATCAATTTTGCTAAAAAATTCCTTTACCTTTTTGGCAAGATCCAGGCCTCTCTCTTCCATGTATAGCTGTTGGAAAAATGTTTGAAACTTGACTGCTATATCTATGGGTTGGGTCCTAGGTGGGGAATCCAGAGAGACAGGGCAGATACGAGATATATATCTCTCTGTGTCCTGTTTCTGGAGTCTCAGCACCAGTAGTTTACCCGCCCTCTCCCACCTCTCATAATACCTTTGCCCTGTATACCTCAGCATGTTCTCCACACGCCACTGTAGGAGGGAGTCATAAAGGGATCGGGCTTCTCAGAATATTTTAAGGGTACCTTCTGATCTGGTGCACTTATGCTCCATTTCCAGATCCTGGATTTTATTTAAGGCTTCCTGGGTCTTAGCCCTGTACTGCTTGTTTCTGTGGGAGGCAAAAGCTATGGTATGCCCACGAATGACTACTTTCAGTGCATCCCACAGAAACTTAGGCTGGGAGTCCTGCTCACTGTTTTCCTTGAGGTAATGCTGAATAACCTGTTTGGTGGAGGTAATGTATTGTTTATCATTGATTAACCCCGGGTCAAATCTCCAACATCCATGTCTCCCAGTGTTCCCCTAGTGCAGTTCAGCCCGGATCATGGCATGATCAGAAATTATTGTGCGGAGAATGCTGACCTCATGAAAAGTGTGGCGTAACCCCCTCTGAGTGTAAAAATGGTCCAGTCTCAAGTATGACTTCGAGGCTGGAGAGAAAAAAGTATAATTCCTGACAGTGGGGTTAAAGTTCCTCCAAGGGTCAGCCATCCCTGCTTCCAGACAAAGAGACTTTAATAATCAGGAACAAGCTTTAGAACTCAGGCCTCTACCAGGGCTTCTGTCCATGTTCACATCCTCCACGCAATTCCAATCCCCCATGCATATAATTTGGCCAGGGGGTAATCTGCCCAACTAATGGAGTAAATTTCTAAATGATTCCACAACGAGGGAGTGGGTGCATAAACCACCACTAAATGTAAGGGTCTACCCCCATAAATTCCCAACACCACCAAGAGGTGGCCCGTTCCGGCCTTGGTCACCTTTTGAATCTGGAATGGTAAACCCCTATGGAACAGAATGGCCACCCCTGCCTTTTTTGACAGAGGGTGCTCATCTGAACAAATCATGCCCACCCAGGATCTGTGCAGTTTTAGATGTTCCTGAGCTGACAGTTTGGTTTCTTGCAGGCAAGCGATATCACATTTTTCCCTCTGTAATTCTGCCAGAATTTTTGAGCACTTCACCACATTATTGATCCCTTTTACATTCAGAGAGCAAAGTGTTAGAGTAGCCATGATAATAAGAATAATAGGTTTAATCCTAGTTGAACATATTCATACATATAAACGTACCCATTGAGCAAGGTTGCAAGTAAAGCCTCTCTCAAAGTGAAAAGAAAAGAGAAAAAAGACAAGGAAAGCCAGAAAGAAGAATAACCAGAACAGTCCAATTTCATAACCAACAGGATAACCTCGAACTGTCTTCTCCAACAGCGGAGGACACTGGTCAGAAACTGACAAAAGGCAGGACCAAAAGGCCCTGCCAGGTCATCCCTTTTAGGACAGGACATCTCCCCCTCGGAGTGAATAGGGAACTGTGTCCCTAAAGGGAACAATACCCCAACTAGTAGGATGAGAAGGTCAGGGGAATCACACACAGTATGAAACCCCTGGGCCTGTGCCCTTATCACTCAGTATGGGAGTCTTCCAGGAAAGGGCTGGGGTAGCTGCCCCCACCTCCAGTGCACCAAAACTCCCAGTTATGAAATGTGCTTCAGGCACGTTCAAAATTAAAAACATTCCCTACAGGACTTATGGTATTGGACCCCCGATCAGGGAGGACATCCCCCCTTGACCTCTAAACCAAACCCATGCTCAACCTCTTAGAAGGTAGCCCAATAAGCTGTACTGGGGGCCCTCAAAACCCAGGGTGCTGTTCCAGAGACAAACCCACCACCCATTAGGTTGCTGAGACCAGACCCCCTTCTCTCCCCCCCCAGGACCAACCCGTGGCACAGGAGGGAGATAGAGGGGACCACATGAGCAATTAAAGAGTGTCCCCCAAGCTGCTGCAAGTTCTTAACCAGTCCAGATCTAAATGTCCTGTTTAGAAATCTCATTCCATCATCAGGGCGCCCCCTGAGACAAGCAACAAGCAACCACCCAGGGTGTAGCTAGAAGAGATGTGGACCAACAGTCCCTCGTTGTTTCTTCAGAAACAAATGAAAACACAGTCTGTGAGGATTAATTCCAGAGTCGGTAAAAATTAAACATACTGCACCTTGATATCTTCCGGGCAGCAAATAGATCCATTGGAGTCCCCTGGCAGTCAAGAGTGCAGTCCAAAAAAAGATAGTGCAGCTAATCCTTTGAGACCCCCCCCCGCGTTCCTTAGGACAGTACTGCGCCGTAACTTCACGGATGTCGACGTGTGGGGGAAGCCAAAGAGAGAAGCGCTGCCTCAGTCCAATCCAAAATGGAAGTGTGACCCGGGAACAAAGAGACCCAAAACAGCAGTTCCTAGGGTCAAACCAGCCAGAACATCCAAGGGTCAGCCAATTCAAATATGCAGGGACCTCCAGTAAATCCGAACCCAAACCAAGCTGAGTCCCATTTGCGAACTGCATAAAGAAACAACCCACTGAACAAGGTAATAAAAAACTTTTGAGTTTTTAACCACTGACAACCTTGTAAACTTGTAGCAGGGCAGATTGGGCCCGCCTTACCTTGTGGGCTCAAGTTGGGTTTGCCCCAGAGATCCATCTGGACAGATCTGCATGCAGGGGAAAAATGGCATCAGACCTAGAGTCAGGATTTAGTGGTTTTGCAGAACCAGGGGCAAGTGACCACAAAAGACATTCAACCTCACACTCAGCCGCCTCCTCCTTCAAATCTGGTAGGGTGATTCCTTTCAAGGTCAGGTATTGATTCGCTGCCCAGAGATAATCATATATCTTAGGGGCCTTTTTAGTTTCTGTCCATAGCCTCGCTGGGTACCGCAGTTGAGCCCTGGTGCCTTTAAGTTTCAGTTGTTTGACCACATAGAGGACCTTTTTTTTCTTTGCAACCATTGAAGGGGGGAAATATAGATCTACAAAAACACGGGTACCATAAAAATTAAGATATTTTTTGGCCCATGCAAGATGAAGGATTCTTTCTTTAACTGGGTATTTCAAAAACTTTATTAGGATGGCCCTCGGTGGGGCACCCTGTTTGGGCTTTGGAGCTAATGACCTGTGGGCTCTCTCTATGTCCAGAGAGAACCCCTCCTTGAGCTGCAGTTCAGTGCGGAGCCAGTTCTCCATATACCCCACCATATCCTCTTGCTCAACTCCCTCCGGGATGCCCACTACTCTTATGTTGTTTCTCCTAGAGCGGGCTTCAGAGTCTTCTGCCTTGAGAGAGAGGGCTTTTTCCCTGTGATAGAGGAAAGCGAATGAACAGCCAAAGGCCATATGCTCATTTTGTAGGGTCTCCACATGTTGCTCCACTGCTGTGGTACTCATTTCGAGCTTCTTAAAATCTTGCTGAATATCAGAGACTTTACTGTCAGTTCTTTGCAATAATTTGAGAATTTTCTTTGTTTCCAACCTGGTGCTAGCTGATCCTGAGTCGGACCCGGAGTCCTCTTCACCCAACCCCGAGAGGAGCGAGGACCGCGTGGGCGCTGGGCTGAGGCCCAATGCCCGATGCAGATTTCACTTTCCCAGCAGGAGTTGTAGCTTTGAGACCCAGCAGACCTTTTTTCTTTGTACACCCCATCTCCACAACCTGATAACAAGCTACTGAGTCATTTTTCCACTTTAGATGATTTTTCCCGTGCCCGATTTTGAATGGATTAAGTGCTGGAGATACTGAGGAGGGGAACTAGGCTGCCATTCCCGCCGTTGTGTCACCTGAAGTTGAGATCCCATAATACTATTGATGGATTTCACAACACCCTGTCATGAAAATCCTTATTCCCTTCCACCATGTGCACACTCTCCAAAGCTGCCTGTGAGACAGCTTTTAGTGTAACCCTCATATACAATGAAAGCCAGTCATCACCACAGCTGACATAAATACAGATTTTCAAATAGTTTAAAAAGATGAAAACACCATTGAGTAAAGTTGCTCCTGTGGCTGTTTGTTAAAATGCATTGCGGGGCTCTATATGCAGGTCTGGGGTTGGGCAGTGCAGTGGGAAGCAGTGGCAGCAGTCAGATGAAGGCTACATAGCAGCTAACTTTAAAGCATGCAAATGGACTTAAATATGCTTGGATCCTTATATTACACAAGATAACAAACAGGGGACTGTGTTTACTTGGCTGAAATACCATCTAAATGTTCTGGGGACATGTTGTAACCTCTCAAGCTTTGCTGTAGAGGTTAACAAGTCCCCAGAACCTCTCAATGGTATTATAGCCTTGTAATACACAGTCCTCTGGCTATTATTCTATTTGTTTATTTCTTCATCTGATTTTTTTTTTTATACATGGATAATACCATCATTTATCAAGTGACAATGATACTTCGAATTTTCAAAAATCTGCAGTTTGATGAGGACTGTATTAGGAGTTAGCTGCTTTCTCGTAGATGCATTTTAAATGTCTTTAAAACAAAGTATCTGTGTTTTCCCTCCACTAGAGATACTGAACTCCATAAAAAGCTATAAATTAATTTCCCTGTACTTCAAAATTACTAAAAAATAGTGGAGTATTTAAATACCCAGGATGTTATATTGATAGTTACTTCTCCTTATTAATCATATTGATGTGATTTTGTCTAAATGAAATTCCAGATTGGGTATGCTGTGGAGGCTCCATACTTGTCTCTTAGGCGCCTCTCTCTTGCAGTTGCTACAGAGCTGCGTTTTTCTTTTTCTTTAACTATGCAGATGTTATTTTTTATTCTGCTTCAAAATCTTATTTATCCAAACAGGATTCCTTCTATCATAGAACAGCATGTTTTATTTTAGTTGCTTTAAAATTAGTGCATCATTGTGTTGTAAATTGTGTATTCTGAATTTAATTGGCTTTCTATTCATTATAGACAATGGGTTGGTTTTTCAAAGCCCTGAAATTCCTGTAGCTGCAGGAACAAAACTGGTGCAAGTGGGTTGCCACTTGTGGAGCCACAGTTTTTCCCACAGCCATGGTATTTTCAAACGTGGAGCTGGTTCATGACCGGCTCCATGATTTATGGCAACTTACATACTAACATACTAAAATGCCAGCAGAATAGGCCTAACAGTCTCTCGAGTCTGCTCAATTTTCAGCACCCGCACTGAGGGCCGATTTTGGTGTCCCCCCCTCACCCTTGGGTTATACTGTCCCCAGTCCCAGATGTTCTACCTGTATTGGGCCTGGTCAGATTTACGACCATTTTTTCAGTGAAGCTGAAAATAGTATGGCTATGGACCAGGGGTAACATATCCTGCAGCTGTGCCAGCTGAAAATACAAATTTCTGCAGGTGCAGAGATTTCATCCCACAGTGGTGGTTGCAGTGTGGGACTTAGCCCCCAACTATTTTGAAAATCTAGCACAATGTTTTCATATACTCCGCACTTTTACGAATATGTTTTTCAGAATTCAGCTGTTTAATTAAACACTCTTGCAGTGACTTTTATTTCTTCTTACAATCTTCAGAGCACTGATTAAAAGCTTTGTGGAGCTCAAGCTCTCTCTACTTTTGTTCCAGTTTTATGCAATTCTGTACCTCTGTCTGGGAATCATTGTTTTTAACTTTTTTAAACTGTAACGTACTGTACATCATTTTGTTTTTACTTTTATGTAAATGTTCTACTTCGTCTAATTCTATTTCTTGAATTTTTCAAGTTTATGATGTATTCTTTTATATATTGGTATAATTTGTTATGGTAGTTGTTATTTTTAGGAACTCACTGGAAATTAAAACATTTTCAGTCAATGAGTCACAGATCTATATTTGAACATATCAATTTAAATCAACCAATCAGTAAATAATAAGTAAATAAACTCAAGGCAACCATACACAACATTTTCAATGCCCTGTTTTTAAAAGAAATATAAATACCTAGCACCAACAGTAACTATTATGTCTTCAGGAGCAATGCAGATAAAAGCATCAATTAGCCAGACTGGCAGTTAAAAAAGGGATGTAACTTGGTGCCCCTGTTAGGATTACACACATTTTTTTTTTTAATTTTATTTATTTAGTTTTTGTTGACCAGGTAAGTGCACTAGACAAATCCTGCCTATTTTCAGGCATGACCCAGGGAAGGGGGATACAGATGAATAACAACTGACCTTGAACCAGATTAAGCTGTTGGTGGTATTTTTTTTTTTGTTTGTGAATTAGGGAAATTTGGCCAGGACACTAGGGAAATTCCCCTACTCCGTTGTGCTTGCGCTGTGACCAGTGAGGGAATGGCTATCGGGATGGCCACTTGGGGCTCCGAGTCGGAGCAAGAGGACGTGCGGGAGATAGGGGAGTTGGTCTCCCTCCCTGTCTCTAGGCTTCCGGAGACCATGCCTGCTGTTCTTAGCAGACTAATGGATGAGGATCCACACTGCTAAACGGATGAGGCTTCGCACTGCCAAATGGATGTTTTTTTGCCTATGGACTCTCTTTCAATGGACGCGGTAATGGCTGGATTTGACTTACCAAAGGATTCTGGGGCTGGTGTTATCTTCTCCTCTCCTAAGACAGTTTGTTCCACTGTACCCGGTCTCTCCTCTTTGGCAGCGCATTGCTGGGCTTCTCCTTGCCCGGCTCCTGGTGATGAGGTCAGTCACCCTGCGACGCAAGAGATGCTGAGTGCTCTACAGGAGCCCAGCAGGAACCAGGAAGTGCTGGCAGTATCCTGTTGTGGTGATGATTGTTTGCTGGGAGCTGGGGAGACTGGCAGTGAATTGCGGGTATGCAAGTGCCTGAAGTCTCCCCTAGGCTCCCCTACACTGCCTCCTTGCCTAAGTTCTGCACCTCGGGAGTTGGAAGGGGTTGGGCTGAAGTGTTGCAGCTGCCTGGAAACCAGTGTTGTGTCATCTACTCCAGTTCTCCCAGGAGAGTCTGACTGTCTGAAAGGTATTGTACACAGTAATGGTGTTTCTTCTGATGTTGTGGGGGAATTGCCAGCCCGGTTTACCGGGCTTGTTTGAATCTAGCCCAGTTGTTGGTGGGTGTGATTCCCACCTCTTGGCTTCTGGAATCACTATTGCAGCAGCACTTCGGGGTGCAGGATGGGAGAAGTCCCCTTTAGATGATTCTTGGACCTCTCCTGCTCGGCCTGGCCCTGCTCCCTGAGGGGATTTATTGGACATCTCGGACCCACTTGAGGTTCCATTGGGGTTTACTTTATCACAACCTCCCTCCTGGCAGGCGGAAAAAGGACAGGTATCTACACCGAGTTTATTTCGAAACTCTGACTTGCTCACTGACGGAGCTGTATTGCCTACCCCCATCCTGCCTGCTGCTGTTGTTCCTTTGCCTCCTGCTTCTTCCCAGGTTGACTTAGTAGAGACTGGGGTGCGCTCTGTTTCAATGCCCAGATCTGATTCCCTACCTGAACCTTCCCCTGCCCCTGAATTGAAGGGTAATAGGAGCTCGGCTACTAAGGATTCTGGCCCGGCTTTGGGGCCTCCCCGGACTAAAACTTTTGCTGGTTTGTTCCATTCCCCTCCTGAACAAGCAAAACAGTGTAATGATGTTCGCCTCCATTATAAGGCTGGCCTGGACATCTTCCCTGACTGTCTTTATGTAGGGAAAACTTTGCTTAAATCAAGTCTCCATTTCTCTCCCTCTGAAATTTATGCTTTAATTCATACATCTGGAGATAATTACTTTGATGTTAGTTTTTAAGAATGCATCTGGGTTAGATACTTTTTGGAGCAGATATCAAGCGGTTCACCATACTCCTTTGTGGGCCCCTTTTTTTGCTATTACCCTTACTAAACCAACTATAAAATCTATTACAGTTTTGTTTAAAAATGAGGGGGTGGCTATAGAAGATATTGTAAAATGGTTGTCCTCTAAATGTTCTGTTTTGGGTTTACCCGATCCAATTATTGATTCAGAATGTTTCTGGACAGGGGGGTGGAAACTACAGGTTAAATTGCCTATAGTCAATGGGACTATTCAACACTTGCCCAGTTGTTTTTTATTTGGGTAGAGATCGTGGTTTTGTTTTCTATCCAGGGCAGCCGAAATCTTGTTTCCGGTGTGGAGCCCAGACACATCTCAGTAGTGCCTGTGACCAGCTGAAATGTTCTACATGTCTTGGTTCTGGCCATGTAAGTATCAACTGCCCACGCCATGAATACTGTAATTTGTGTGAGGAAACATCTCATTCTTTTAAAAGATTGTCCGTGAGCTTCCCATAATAACTCTGACTGGCCTCCTGATTCCCAGCAGGAGGCAGTTACTCAAGCTCAGAAGTCGGCTCAGGCAAGGCCCCAGTTTCGACATTTTGATACTGCAGTGATACCTCCACCCCCTGTTGATTCTCCTCCCTCCCTAGGGAATCCTAGGTTGGAACCTCCACTTCTGACTGTGCCTTCATCCAGTACACCCTTACGGCCTGAGGACCCTAGTTCTCTGCCCCCAGGCTTTATCCTCCTCCCCCCGGTTGTGGAGGAGGTACAGGCTTCCACCTCTTGTGCTGTGGTTCTCCCTTCTCTGAAGGACAACATGCCACCCCCTGGGGATACTGACTGGGTCCCAGTGGGAAACAGGAGATTGACGAGGAGTTCTCTGACGAAAGGAGTTCCTCTGTCTACTGTGGTTCCCCCTCTGACCTGATGGTTTCCAACCGGTTTGCGATTTTTCTAAGCGGAAGCAAACTGTGGATACTGAGGAGTTCGATGCCTCCTCTATTCGTCTTCTCAGGTTGAGATGTTCACTGACTCTGAGCAAGTTTTGAGGGCGGTCCAATTGAATAAAAGAAGAGATGCAAGATTAAATCTCCCGGTAGGTCGTAGGTAGAAAAAATCTTGATTTCAAGCTCTTTAACCAAGATGGGGGACTTTATATCTTTTGAGGAGCTTAAATCAGAATAGTCTTAAGAATGATAAGAGCGGGCCATTTTTCATTTCTTTTGTCTTTACCCTTGCACATCATTTTTTTGCAAGACACTTGGCTCCATTCTTTACAGGAGATTGGGAAAGCCTCTAGGGACTGGAGGAATGGTCTGTCCTTTTGGTCTCTAGCTGAAGAGTTGTGTTCTGGAGTAGGGATACTGGTTCAGGGGGTAGAAATTCAGGTCACTAGGTTAATGGATTTAATTCAAGGTGGAGTCTTGATCCTGGATATTGTTTTCCAATGACAAGAATGGAGACTTATTAATATTTACAACCCTCAAGTTAAGACCCAGAGGGTTCACACGTTAAAATAGATCTAGCCGTTTCTTCATTCTTCCAAATCTGTGATTTTTGGCGGAGATTTTAACTGTATTCTGTCATTATCTGATAAAACTGGCCTTACTCAAAAATTATATTCGGATTCCAATTTTCTTAACACTCTGTACGTTACTGCTGATTTGCAGGATGGGGCTTCTTTTGGGGTCACCCCTCCAGAACACACTTTTCATCGAGGCAGATCTTCCACACAAATTGATTATTTTTATTTCCCACTGGTTAAATGATGTATGGTATTGGTGGTACCTGTGAATTTTCAGATCACTGTTTATTACTGTTGCATACTGGTTTTCCTTAACAAACCTGTAACTCATACCTTTTGGAAAATGAATATTTCTGTGTTGACTGATGAAGGTGGGTGCAGAGCCTGTTTTGGCTTCTCAAGATAAGATCTCTGTTTTGCCTTGTATGATAATTGGCCTTTTGGTGGCAAGATACTAAAGTTGAAATTATGAAATTTTGTAAACATTACTCTAAAAAGTATCTTCTGATCGTTATTTTCAGTATCTTAAATATCGGCACCTACAAAGACTGCTGTCTTGGCAATCTGAATGGGGTTTAGACTATTCAGACCAAATCCGACAGGTTAAAGCAGAGATCGGGCTTCTCAGTATGAGAGAACGACATCGCTTTCCTGGAACAGAAATATGGCGGAAGGGTTCTGCTAAATTTATTAATCCGTATGATAGTAGTCACCAACAGGTGGCATCTAAATATATGTCTACTTTGGTTACTCATTCTGGTATCATGATAACTGATAACCATAAAATTTTGGAGGAAGTTTCTTTCCATACTAACTCATTATATGGACGGGCTTATGATTCGCCTTCCTGGGAGAGTTTTTTGGATTCCTTTGAAGTTCCTCTTCTCTCCCCAGAGTGTTTTATACCCTTAAATCAGCAGGTTACCTGTGCAGAAGTTGATTCAGTTATAAGTCATCTGAAAAATACAGTTACCCCTGGACCTGATGGGATTCCAAATGAATTTTATAAGAAAACTAAATCCTTATTACTACCATATTTACCTCAGGTTTATAATATTATTTTACATGGCTTATTGCCTATTCCCCTCACTTTTTCGGACAGTTATCTAATTTTTTTGTATAAACAGACACATGATAAAACTAAGCTAGATAACTGGCGACAGATTAATTTATTAAATTCGGATTGGAAGATTTTGTGCAAAATAGTTTCTAATAGGCTAGCTCAGGTGGTGGCTCAGGTAATTTCTGCCACACAGACTTGTGCAATCCCGGGTTGTTCCATGATCTCCAACCTGAAAATTATGAGAGAGGTCTTTGATGGGACTACCACTCAAGGTTATGTTTTTAGTTTAGACCAAACCAAGGCTTTCCACCGGGTGCCACATGAGTATTTATTTTATGTGTTGCAAAAATACGGGGTCCCTGTGGTTTTGCTGGGCTGGATTAAAATTTTGTATAGATCGGCTTACACCACGCCATTGGTTAATGGTTTGCGAGGTTCCCGTGTCCCTATTAAGAGAGGGGTCAGACAAGGCTGTCCTCTAAGTCGCCTGTCATATGTCTTTTCCATTGATCCACTTCTTCGGATGTTAGGAGGAAGGGCTGATATTCATCATATTTTTGTAGCTCCTGACCTTGTTTTCCCGTGTGTTTTGGCCTACGTGGATGATGTTTGCATTCTGGTAGCTGATCCAGCTTCTGGGGAACGGGCTATTGAGATTGTTCATTCCTTTTCCTTGATTTCTGGATCTGCTTTAAATACTCAAAAGAGTGTGGGATGTGCTGTGCACATTCCTTTACTGGATAGATTGCCAACGATTGGAGGGATTGCTGTTCATTTTCAGAAAATTTGCATTTTGAGAGTTATCTTTGGTCCCATTGATGCAGCGGCATGTAATTGGTGTTTGGCTATGGAGGTTGCTGAATCTAAAATTGTTCGGTGGAAGCGGTTTCCTATGATCCGAAGGAAATGGATTTTTTTACTTAAAACTTGTATCTTGCCACTCTGTTTACTTGTTAGTTATGTTTTTCCTCTTCCTTTTTCTTGAAGCCCGGCTGTATAATTTATTTTTCCAATTGCTCGGGGTAATAGACTAAACCCTGTTAAAGAGATCAGTCACTTACTGGCCTATAAAACAGGGGTCTGCAAATGATAAACCGGTGCTTTTTATTTTTCTATCTTTGTGCATGCTAACCTTTTCCTAGTTTAGACAACAGGACAGATTGTTGGGCCCTTAGCCTTGCATCCCGTTCCCAATATTTTTTGGAAAAATGGCAGGCTCCTGTTTGGAAACCCTTCATAAGAATTCCATTAGGTTCCTCTGTATACCTTGTTGAAGTGTTTAAAAAACTTAAACTTCGGAAAGTGTCCCCTGATGTGGAGTTGTTGCGAAATAGGAAACGTTTATACTCCTCTATTCTGCACACCATTTTCTTAATGCCACCTTGTTTTACAGTACCTTGTGATTCACAGTATTTGGTTAAACAATTATTAGAAAGCAGAATTCCAGCAAAGATGTGGGACATTTTATGGTTATGTTGTCACAACAAATTGAACGTCAAAGGAAATCAGAAACATAAACAATTGTCTGAACGTTACTGTATTCATGATACATGTGTTTGTCAACTAGAATCTATGCAACACCTCTTTTCTGAGTGCCCATATATTGCCCCTTTATGGTCTAAACTGAGCCAATCATGGGGCTTACCTGTATTTTCCAGTTTGACGTATACTGAATTGGTTTATGGGGACTTTGGACCAAATTGGAAGATTTTTTTTCCAGGTACTTTGCGGGTGCTGTTTGCAGTCTGCAAGTGGTGCATCTGGCACAACCGCTGTTTGTTTGTGTTACAACAGAAATTGATTGCTTTGCTTGCACTCCAAGAACATATCAGAAGTGAAATCTTTAGAATTTATTGTTTAGAGAAGAAAACTCTTCCTGCGCCTTTAGTGGCATTTTGGTGGAAAGCTTTACTGATCATTTTGTTTGAAGGGGTTACCTGAATATGGGTTTTATATTGTCTGGTGTTTTCCTTTTTCTTTCCTTCCAATATCATGTATGTTGGGGGGGGGGGGAGTTTGATTCTATGGTGAACAATTTTTTTTAGTATACATTTTTTCCTTTTCATACGTACAATGGATATTGTGATTTTCTTTTTCTGTTTTCATAGGTAGTAGGCAATATGTTTATAGTGTTATGTATTACCTTGGTTTTGTTTTCTTATATTGTTTTCCAATAAAAAATTCCCCTACTCTTTTTGATAAGTGCCACGGGATCTTTAACATTCACCTGAACTACCAACAATCCAAGCAGATGGGACCTCAGTTTAATGTCTCATCCAAAAGACGGCACCTCAGAAGTGCAGCATCCCTCTTATGCTGCACTACAGTGTCAGTACTGGGATATTAAACCAAGTGCCAGATGTGGGAACTGAACCCACAGCTCTCTAATCTCCCGGCCTCAGAGGCAAGTGTGCTACCTACTGAGCCACTGACACTGACACCAGCCAGTATGGAATATGTAATCCCCCCTTTCTCTTTTCACTCTGTCCTGTCCTCCTTAGTATTTGCATTCTTGAATTTCTTTCCTTCCTTTGCTCTCAGGGTGGCCAAGCTGACAGTACTCTCTGTAACTCTTTGCTATCCTTTTATCTGAATCCCCAAAGCTGTGTAATACCAGCATGAGTTGCACTTTTATAGAAAATAATTGTGGAGCAGGGGACAGTTTAAGACAACTTGGGGAGTAGGCAGCGGTCCCCGGAGTTATCTATTGAGAGGTAGCCCCCGTATTTGTATTGTGCCCAAGAAAGAACGTAATGCTCCCTTTAGGCATACAGCTCCTGCAGTGTCAAATTCACCTTGCCACAAGATGTGGCTCAGAATGGGAACGGTGCTCCACAGGTGTTCAGAGCAGAATAGTGCTCCAAAGTACAGTGCCAGCCACACCATGCAGCTTAGAAATAAGGGATATTTGGAGCAGAATGTGCTCCATAGCCGAAACCCAAAGTTGGAAGCAGAATGGTGCTCCAGCAATTAATGGATACTGCACCACATGACAAGAGCCCTTGAATAAGTGGACACTATGGGCAAAGGTGCAATTAAGCCCTGTAGTGTCTGCAAGTATATGAGTGGCTCCAGTTAGGCTGAAACGGCCTAGAAAAAAATATTTATTTTGGGGAGCTAGAAAAAGAAATTAAGAAAAAGGGCTGAGTGAAAAGAAGGGCCCAAATGAAATTAACCTGATGGCTGATATTTCAGCCGTCGGAACATAAGGGAAAGTGTTTTTACGCACAGTGCCCAGAGAAGGGCTGTTATGTGGAAATAAATGGTGGGCACAGCAAAAGTGCTCTAGAAAGGAAACAGGTGCTGTGGAAAAGCACTCAGTTTGGGCAGAAAAATCCCAAATGCTATTTTGATATTTTCATTTTCTTTTCTGCTGCACACAAATTACAGTACTCATGAGCAGGCAGGAGAAGGGAGTTGAGGAGCACCCCCTCAATGTTGCATTCCCTTTGCCAACTCAAAGATTCCTGTAGCAGAGTATTCATAAACTTGTACAATATATGAAAAAGGTGTATTACCCGTGGGGGCTGTCTGCATTTGTGCTACTCCTATAGGGCTAGCTGCCCACAGAATGGCACTTTATATGGCATTCTGAGGGAGTGATGTCACAGCTCAAGGGAGGGGCTTAGCCTCATTATAAGCTCGATAGGCATTCCAAAAGAATAAAATGCCTATATTATTAAGGGTTTTACCTATATGAGATTTACGTGATGTGAAGACACTGTGTCTTCCCCCAAAGTATACAAATAAAGTGATGTACCACGTTTAAGGTCTGTTTTCATGAGAGAAAGGAAATGTGGGTGGAGCCCTAGTGGTGATGTCAGACCTAGGGAGTATAAAAGGACTCACCACTAGAGGTACATCAGATAGTCAGGGTAGTTGAATGCTGATGGTAAGAGGTGAAAGACCTGTATTTAGTGTGTTGCTTTTCACACAGTTTGGAGAAAGGAGTTAGTGTGTTGCCTTTCACACTACTCTTGGCTATCTTTGGCTGAAGTAAAGCCACAGACTCTGCTTATGGAAGCAGAGGTCTGAGTTATTTTAGTTAGGACTAACCATTTATGGACTTCCGGTGTGATGGCTGCCTGGTGAGATGCTCTTACCAGCAGCTCCCCTGCCTTCCCCAGTATATTTGCTCTCCTTCTAGTCTAAGCACCCCAGGAGTAAAGCTAAACTCACCTGAAATCGAGAGGAATGCCAAAAGATCCTAATTGTTTGATTAACGGCAAACTTTGGGATGGACACAGAAATGAAAGTGCCGGCTCTCCGGCACACTCCTCCAATGACACCAGGGAAAGAGAAGCACACGAAAAGGCCTAAAGCGGGTGGCCCAGAAAGTTCTGTCTCGATAAAGCAGCAAGTTGCTCTTTCTGAAGAGCGATTTCTAGAAGAGATGGCACCATTAAAAGACGCTCTCTTAACACTAGCCACTATGTAAAAAGGCTAAAAGTTGCCATGGAAAGCTTAAATACTTGTACTAGCAATAATAACGCCCGAATCTCCTCGTTGGAGGATTGGAGAGTGAAATTGGACTCAGAAGTTGTGAATGTGAGACAGAGATTAAAAAAGGCAGAAGACTGTCTAGAAGATCTTGAAGGTCATTCAAGAAGAAATAACCTTGTAGTTCTTGGCTTGCCAGAAGGTGAAGAAGGGTGGCATGCAGTCATTTTTGTGCCAAAATTGTGTGAGAAGTTAGCTGGTTCTTCTCCAAATGGGTCCTCGTATATTACAGAAAGATCCCACAGATTGCAGCACCCTATGCCTCCAACAGGATTGCCTCCTCACTCATTTATTTTTAAAATGCTAAACTTTTTAGATAAGCAGCATGTTTTGCAGAAGCTTAAGGAAATAGAGAATGTCCAATGGGAAGGGAAGAAAGTGCGTGTAGTTCAAGATTTGCCTTATACAGTTCGTCAGAAGAGATCAGCCCTGCATCCACTAAAATCTAAGCTAATCTCTGCTGGGATCCATTTTAGAGTGTGCTATCCTGCTATACTGCAAATCAATAAGGAGGGTCATTGGCACTCATTTGATACCCTGGACTTGGCCATGGAAAGTTGTAGAAAGTGGTATCCAGACTTAATAAAATGAACCTATGATGCAGTTACATCGCGGTGAATGCTGTCATCTAGTGGACATTTAGTAATACAAATTTTGTATAGTAATGAATATGGTGCTTTGCACAATTGTTTTGGTCGGTGGAAACTGTTATCTCAAGGACAAAGGTCCTCTAAATAATTATGGGGAATGACTATTGTCAACGGGGAAAAGAATACACTTTATGTTTGCCATTTCTTCTCTACAACAGGTCTGGAGATATTAAAATAGCACTGCAAATAATAAAAGGGTTGCAGAAAGGTTATAAAGACCGAAAGGTGGATCCCTCCACTTGGTGTTCGATTTATGCCTAAAGGAGATACAGCTGGCTCTTTCTAATAATGTTTTTGAGTTACTTCTTTGTTTTTGGTTTTTTTTACTCCTGGTAAGGGATCTGGAGTATTTAGTGGGGTAAAGAAGTCTTAGGCATGTGTACCGAATATTGTACAGATCTTATAGAATTGAGTACAGTGGTTTATGGGGCTGAAATAAATAGTTTAGGGTAGGACTGGTAGAAATATAATTAGGCTGTGAGAGTTGTAGGTTAAGAGGGGGTAGTTCCATAGTTATAGAGTAGGATAGGAGATACTTAGTGTTAAGTTGTTAAATAGTATGGAGAGCTCAGTCAGACTTAATGCAGCAGGAGGTAAAAAGGACAGAGGGGTGGGGGGGGAGCGTAGAGGCAATCGGAGACAGTAAGATTAACATCACACTGAGCGATCAGTTAGGAGTTCAGTCTCGGGGACTGGGGGTAGTGTTCATTATATTATTCTGTAGAGGCATGATTTATAAGCATGCAATTATGCCTGGGAAGGGTTTGGTTGGGGATGGGGGTCATAATCTTATGGCCAGTGTTCTACTTAACTTAGTAGAGAGAGTCGGGGGGGAGGGAGAAAGCCAGTGTTGGAAGAGATGCCTTAAGGGAAGAGAAATTTATATAAGGTTGAGAACTAAATTCCTACATAAAGGAAGACACATTAAACATAGGGAAAGGAATGAGAATCACCTCGTGGAATATTAAAGGGGCAAGAGCTAGAGTGAAACACCACCAAATACTTAAGCATTTAGCATTGGTGAGGCCAGATATCATATTCCTGCAGGAGACACACCTGAAAGCGAGAGAAGGTAATTTGTTTAGGAGAGATTATATTAACCTAGTCTATACTGCTGGAAATTCCACTTCACAGAGAGGTGTTGCTATCTTAATAGCTAAGGGGTTACAATTTCAGCTATTACAAGAAATCGGAGACCCACAGGGGAGATTTCTATTTGTGAGGGGGTTGATTGATCATAAGGAAGCAGTCATTGGCACTATATATGGGTCTAATCATTCTTCCCCTGAATTTTTTTCTCAGTTAGCTCTCAAGTTGGCCCCATTTAAACAGACGCCAATGATACTAGCAGGAGACTGGAATATAACATGTGGAAGTAAGTTAGACAGGTCTACGCAGACTAGGACAACCTTATCCCCTGCACAAAAATACCTCCAGTAAATGATGGAAGGGCTGGGTCTTGTAGATCCTTGGCATTTTCTACATGCAAAGGAAAAGGTGTTTACCTTTTATTCACCTTATCATAAATCCTACTCATGGATAGATTTTTTCCTAGTGAACAGGGATATGATGTTATGTCCACTAGACTGTGGGATTCTCCCCAGAGTATTATCAGACCACTCTATGATTTGGTTGGAGGGTAAGATACCTCATTCAATCCCTAAAGTTACCCAATGGAAGCTTAATGCCCAAATGCTATCACAAGAAGATATTGTGAATAAGATATGGGACTCAATTAACCAATACATAGAACATAACAAAGGGTCTGTTAAGGCATATGACCAATTTTGGTGCTCCCTGAAATGTTTTTTAAGAGGGGAGTTTATCAGGTTAGCTGTAAACTGGAAAAAGAAGTGAGAAGCAGCAGCAAAATCCCTACTAGATTCCATTCAGAAAACGGGGAGGAAGATCAGTGTTAACCCCACATCGGCAAACTTAACTCAGTTAGAGGTCCTTAGAGATCAATATGCAAATGTTCTAAGAGAAAGGGCTGAATACACCCTGTTTAAAACTCACATTAGATATCTGGACCAAGCAGATAAGGCCGGACATCTCCTAGCTCTTAAATTAAGACAGCAGGAAGAATCGAGGCTAATAGCCAGTATAACTACGGAGGAAAGTGGAAATATATTGACAACTCCTAAAGCTATAGTAAGTGAGTTTGAGAGGTTCTATAGGAACCTTTATAATTATCCACCTAATAGTCTCATGGAATTTGAGATTCAACAGTATCTTTCTAAACTTTCTCTTCCTGCTGTCACCCAAATTCAGAGAGCCCACCTAATCTCACCTATCTCGGAGATGGAAGTATCAATGGCCATCCAATCCCTTGCTCTCAATAAAGCTCCAGGACCAGATGGGTTTCCATCAAATTTTTATCAAACTTTTGAAAAAGAGCTTGTTCCTATCCTCCAAGAACTATATTACCATATTTGTACTTATGGGATTGTTGACTGCACCTTGTTAGAAGCCACTATTATTGTTTTGCCAAAACCAGGGAAATCTAAAGATAAGGTAGCAAACTATAGGCCAATCTCCCTGATGAATTACAATGTTAAGATACTAGCAAAGGTTTTGGCCTCAAGGATTACCAAAGTTTGGGACAACCTAATAATCCTGGAACAAATTGGGTTTATTGGTGGCAGAAACCCCTTGGATAATTTCTGTAAACTTGCCCGTGTCTTCTCCGTATCCAGAGAGACAATGGCACCAATGGTCCTTGTCTCTCTGGATCAGGAGAAAGCTTTTGATAGGGTTGGCTGGTCCTTTCTATTTAATACTATGTCTCAATTTGGGTTTCCTCAGGAATTTATTGGGTGGATTAAACATCTATACTCTAATCCTACAGCTAAAATATACTGTAATGGAGTTTTTTCTACAAATTTCCGGCTATACTCTGGAACCTGTCAAGGGTGCCCATTATCACCACTATTGTTCAACTTGTATTTGGAACCTTTAATTTGCAGCTTTCAGTTATCTCCATCTATAACAGGCATTTCAGTGGGCCCTTTAGAGCTGAAACTGTCAGCCTATGTGGATGACATTTTGCTCCATCTCTCGTACCCAGCAGAGGCCATCCCGAAAGTGTTAGATATAGTAAATGAGTTTGGTAAATTGTCAAACTACAAGCTGAATATTAATAAGACAGAAATTATGCCACTTAATGTTTATACATGTAAAGGTGATATGGACAAGTTTAAGATGGCCTGGACTAATAGACTCAAATATCTAGGAATCATCTTGTCAACCTCAATACCTCTTTTAAAAAAACATAACTTAGACAATCTTCTCCTAATTATTCAGCAAGATCTAATTAGATGGTCCCCCCATATATCTCTCTACAGGGTAGAATCAATGTCATCAAAATGAATGTACTGCCCAGAATATTTTATCCTTTGAATATGTTAAACATGTATCTCCCCCTATCATGGTTCCAGAAACTCCAGAGCATAATTACAAAATTTCTGTGGCAAAGTAAGTCCTCACTGAAGTCTTACAAATGTTTAAGTGCTCCAAAGGAATTAGGAGGGCTGACGCTCCCAAATTTCTATCATTACTACTTAGCAAGTCATATGGCCAAGTATATGAGGTGGAGGGAGGTGCCTCTTAAGGACAGGTGTTCCCAATATTGCCCCATATGGCTGCAAATAGAGAGGGACCTGATAAAAGAGACCAAAATAACACTGGATAGCCTCTGGTATATATTCTCTAAAGATTTGCCCAAATCACTTAGATCCACGGTTATATACACTTTGGTTAGTGTTCATAATCAGGTGTGTAAAGCTTTAGACATAACCAATTTTAGGGATATTTCCCAACCATTATTTGGTAACCCCAACTTCCAAATTGAGAAAACTTTTCTATCACCACATAGACTGGGTATGGTATCAAACATGAGAGTTAGTGATTTAACTGATATGGGGAGGATACTTTCAGCCCAGGACATGATGGAGAAGTTTCACCTGACCTTGAAATATGCCTTCCACATTTATCAAGTTAGACACCTGCTTATTACTATTTTTGGAGTAGACCAGTGGAACACTAACTGCAGTGAGGTGATGGCTGAATTTATAAATAAAGCAAATTCACCGCATGCAGTACCTGGACTAGTCAGGACCCTATATGAGAAGATGTATTCTAATATAGTGGATCGCTCACAATATTGGACTGCTACTCTACCAGATAGCAATGACAATTGGGCATATATTTGGAAGGGAATCTATAAATATTGTGCCAATGATAGGCTTAGGCTGACACAATACTATATATTACACACTATGTATTTGACTCTGGTCAAGTTATATAAGATGGGCAAACTACCAAAAGATGACTGTTTTAGATGTGGACATGCTCAGGGCTCCCTGATTCACATTTTTTGGGAGTGTCCTTTAGTGAATTCATTATGGTCAGAAATTAAGGCCAAGGCAGACCCTTGCTGGGGCTGCAAGATCTCTTCACTCCGGAAGTCTGCTTGTTAGGAGACTATACAAAAATTGATGTGATGGAGAGGAGATATTATATAAATTTAATTTCACTCACGGTGAAAACTCTGATACTAAAACATTGGAAGGACCAGACGGTTATTCCTTACCAAGAATGGTTGGCAGGGTTATTATACAACTTAAGGATTGAAAAAACTATTGCTAGCCTTAGCAGTACAATGTTTACGTTTAATGCTCGGTGGGAGAAGTTCCATGATTTATGGTCAGTGGCCAGGATTTAGATCTCAGACACATTGGTGGTAGATTATTAGTTTATTAAAAGAAACAGTGGTCACACCTTCCTTTTTGCTTCCCTTAGCCAATGGACTAAAGTTAAGTTCAGTAGATATAGAGCAGCATAGAGGTAATAGTACAGATTGAACTCTGGCTGGGGGGGTAAGTAAGGGGGAGAAGGGGACACTTTTGAGGGTGGCTATATGGGGGTTAAAAGGTAGATAGATGGGAGGGAGGGATAGTGACAGACATACAGTTTTGTACCCTAGGTATTGTATTTAAAATATATTTATTTTAATTTCCTTAGTCCTCAGACCGGGTGCAAAACCTGGGCATTTTTTTTGACGACGGTCTGACCCTGAAATGTCAGGTGACGGCTGTGGTTAACTTGTCATTTTACCATCTGAGGAATATTGCCCTGGTGAAACTTTGTGAAAATGCTCTTCTGGACTGAAGACAGATTGGATTGCACAACCTGTCAACAGTTTGAAAGAGTTGAGCTGGTTGATTTTGCACTGCAGAAATCTCCCTGGACAGGAACTCTGCCTTCTTACGGGATATTTCTGATTGATAGCTCTCATAATGCTCCATCAATCTAAGCCTGTTAGCATCAAGGCTGGATTTCTGCCATGCTCTCTCTCCAGCCTTCGACCAGCTCACCTCAACTCCTTCAAGGACCCATCATACCAAGGGTTCCTTGGGTGAAGGGTAAAGTGGTTGAACCCGAACAGGAGCAATCAAGTCTAAGGTGTCTCCCACTGCCTTATTATAGGCTAGTACTAGACCCCCCCAGACTCTTGCTTTCACTCAGCAATCCAGATAGGTCAAGCACCACCAACAGACCATCTGGGGTAACTCCCCTTAAAGGGAGGTACCGGACCATCTCCAAAGGGGTAGGTCTACTTAGGGAGGCCCCAAAACTGAACCCTATGGTGTGCTGGTCAGACCAACTGACTGGTCCCCCCCACCAAGTCAGAAATCTCCATCCCCAGGAGGAACAGTAGATCCAGTGAGTGACCTTCTATATGGGTAGAGGAGGTAACAACCTGTGTGAGGCCAGCATTGCCATTAGCTGGAGAAGATTTTGACCAAACTGCGAGAGATGATCGTCGACCCAGGCATTAAAGTCCCCCAGAATAATCCATCTGGGAGACTCCAATACCGTGTCAATGATGAAGTCCACAAACTCCTGCAGGAATAAACCCCCATCACCTGGTGGATGATAAATAAGAAGTATCCTGTAACCTACACCCTCTCCCATGATACACTCAAAGGATCTAGTAATTCCTTGACCATTGTGTATATCCCACACGTTTACAAAGAGTACTCTCTTAGGGAAAATGTATTAATAGTAAATCTATTATAACAATGAGAAGACTGTTTCCATCTTTTTTGCTTTTGTGTGAGTGTGTACTGAAATGTAAGCCCTAATAACTTAAGATGTGTTTCTTAACTTACTGCAGTACCTTAGTACTGTGGTTGAAGAATGGACTTAGAGTTCACCTTGTCTGCCCTTCTTTCTACAAGTCGGTAACTATATCACAGTTTGAGCTGTGACACACATCCAAGCTGAAGTGCCAGAGTCTCCAATTTAATTTTATTCAGGATAAAAACTTTAGAGCAGAGCTTGTTTACAACAATGTTCTGTTTAGGCAAAGCTTCTGATGATAAGCAAACATGTTACAGACATTAATACGGCTGGATACAGTGTATAACTTGCAAGGCCTTGTATGTTTACATAGGCATAACAAAGTTTCAGGTGCAAGGCCCAGTATAGGAGGTGCAAAGACAGAAGCCTACAGTTGTTGCTACTGATGTTATGCCTCTGGAATGATGGTAGCAAGGTTCATGCCCCAAGAAGATGGAGAAAAGAAACATTTCATGACTTTTGTATTGGAGGGCAAGGGGTGGTTTACCCAGTGCAGGTATTTTGAGATGGAGTTCCACATGGTCAGGCATCTGTGACTGAAAGTGAAGAACGCATGAGTCATATTTATGTGTGGCACCATCTGCTGTACTGATCCAGTGTAGAGCAAGGATCTAGGACATGACCTGGGGGTATGCCTTGAGTGCAAATAAGAGGGGAAAATTCCTTTGACACACTTCAGGGAGACCAGAATGAAGTGCAGTTCCCTCCTATCACCCAGGGACAACAAGAGCTTAAAATGTTAAGTGTCATAAGGGCAGCTAGCCTGTTGTAAAGAACATCTAATTTGGTCATTCTGGACTTGGAAGCACCACAGAAGAAGATGGCCCCCTAGCCAGAAGTAATCTCTCACTGAAGTCCCGGGGCAGCAAGGATTTGTTTCTGAAGAGGGAGCCAATCTTTAGGCCTAGGCTTTTGACAAGTTTATCTATGTGACTGTTCCCTTTGAGGAGTGCGTCAACAGAGAAACCCAAATATTTGTATTCACTAACCACTTCATGGGATCTCCAGCTGTGATAGGAATGAGCAGAGGGGCAGGGCCAATGAAGCTCTTCACTGATACTATAGCTTTGGTCTTTCCCACATTTAAAGACAGTTTTGAGTTGAGAAGAAAGACTTGTAGGTTAGAAAATTCCTTTTGGAAAGTGGTCTCCACAGCAGGGATGTTGTCTCTAGAGGAATAGAGAAGTAACATCCATGTATAGCTAGTAGTTCACTTTACTGATATCTTGACCAAGGTCTTTTACATATAGAGAACAGAAAGGAGCCAAGTACAGTACTGAGCCTTGTGGTACAACTTTAATGTCTTGAACAGGGTTGGACTTATTGCCATGTATCCTGATGCTGTTTGCAATTAGACAACTGACAAACCAGCAGTCTACCTCTGAGCTCCGATGCAGCTCTGCTGGTCTGGTCACTACTATTCTGTAGTCCACTGTGTCAAAGGCCTTCACAAGATGAATGAAGATGCTGCCAATGTATTTTCCTCCATCTATGGCCTAACTGATGTCATCCAGTATGAATCCCAAACCAGGAGGGTGACCTGTGCTCATCTGGTGCTGGCTGTTGGTGCTGCTAGGGGTGTGAGTTCTACCCCAAATCTTGATAACAATGTGGAATCAGAACACTCAAAGTGAGAAAGCAAAAAAATAAGCAAGGTACCATAAAGTGCCAAGGCAGGTTTTGGCACTGATTGTGCATTTTATGTTCTTTATTATTAAGCTGTTTGCTCCTCCGTAGCTATCTACTCCTGTTATCAGGCCCGCTTTCACCCCCAGAATTGTCAGCCTCTCCTCCCACCATCTTACTGATGGGGTCTGCAAGGAGCAGGGTCTGGGAGCATCATGGGCCATCACATATGGCCATGGAGAGACATGGGGTTTTCTGTAATTTTCTCCCACCCAGAGCAATGGTGTGCACAGTAGGTGCATGCGTGTGGAGGTGTGTGCATGCTCCCAGAAGCCAAGTGCTCCTTCCATCCTCCCAACATTGCATCAGCCCACCCAAGCCTCTGCTCTGACACTTGGCCTCCACCGGGTGTCAGCTGAGAATGAGGAAACATCACCTCCCAATCCAGGAGATGAGAGCAGCCAAGCAGCTATCCTCACCCAGCACTCTCTGCATCAAAGCCCGGTGGCCGAGGTTGGTCCTGAACTCGGGTCACTGGCATAGTGTGAGGTGTGGCATCCAGTGCCTCAACCCTCAGCACCACCAGGCCCACCAACTGTGTCTTTTTTCAGGTCTGTCACTGAACAATACATTTTGTAAAGCATCTTTGCAGCTATTTGCCTTGTTTGCTTTTTTTTCTCACTTAGAGTGCACTGATTCCTTGTTGTTTTTCAGTACCCTATCCTAAAACCTGACTGGTATTCATTGAGCAGTGAGGTTCTGTTTAGGACATCTATTATTTTACCAGATTCAGATTGTTTTTATTAGAAATCATGCATAAAACATATAGTTTATCACATGTACAATATATTAAATGTATAAAACATATAGTTTATCATACATACACTACATTAAAAAATAACAGCAGACTCTTTAAAAACAATTTCCTTGTTTGCCAAAGATAGTAAACATTTTAATTGCAAATTTGGCTACAAGAAAATAATTTACTTTTTCATCAGAAAATAATAGTTCTTTGATTTTTTATCTATTGTATCTTGAGAGTTCATAATACATGAGAAGATATACTGTATGTCCTTGTTTCATTCGACAACAATAGACAATACAAAAATAGATGTACAATTGCTCTTTTTGCATTCATATCACATTTACAAAAGTCATTCTGTCTGGTTCCCATTCAGTAACTGTTCCACCATTTTTGTTCTTTTAATATCCCCAATCTCAGGTGGCATAGTGCATTTCTTTCCCTTCTATTCTACACAAATTCTAAATAACTTTCTATTCTCTTGTTAGTGCTTACTTTTTTGTACAATTGCATCCCAGGCAGGCCTTGTATACTTTCCAGATCTTTTTGAAAGAAGTTATCTAAAAGCCTCTGTTGTGCCCTCTCTATCTACTGTTTAAACCCAAAAGCTCTATTATACTCCAGTCCCCAGATAGTTTCCAAACCTATTTGTATTCATTTATTAAGTACATTAAACGTTGTTTTTTGTATATTTAAATCTTTTGACTTCTTCCCAACATAATTTTGGCAGTCTGTCCTCATCCATTTTAATTATTTTGTTCAAATATCCTAATGATCTGCACAAAGCCTGTAGTTCAATAATTTTCAGACCAGATTCTAACCTTAGAATTGCAGTTGGTGTATCATTTGGTAAACCTAGCGTAAGTCTGATAAAAAAGTTCTGCACAGTTTCTATGAACTGCAAATTAAATATTACACCCCAGACTTCACTGCTATAAAAAATCTAACCATTAATCTTGGCTTCAAAAGCTTTAAGCATTGCCACAAAAAAGTTTCCACCAAATTGTTTTGAAAACCTATTGATTGCTTTGGCTGATCTGATCCCAGCCTCTTTTTCTTTTAGCATGTTCTATTTGTTATGAAACATCACTCCCAACAATGTGTACTCTGCTACTTCTTGCAGGTCTGTGTGTTATTAACTACCCATATTGTATCAGCTTTTTTTCTTTTACCTAGAACCATGATTTTACTTTTTTCTGAGTTAACAGATTTAATGTTTCCAGATGTTCAAATGTGAGGGCTCAAGCATTCTTGAGATCCCCAGGGTTTCTGACAATATAATATCATCTGCATAAAACAGAATTTGTATCTCTTAATTATTAATCTGGGGACTATGGGTATCTATTTTTTTAACAAGGGTTTCTATATAAAGTGCAAATAATACCAGGGCCAGAAGACATACTTATTTAATTCTGTCAATTTACACTGCTTCTGTTACTGCTCCCTCTCTCTTGGTCCTTACCCTTGCCGTAGTATGTATATGTAACATTTTTAGAATAAGTAGGAGTCTGGTGTCAATATTCAAGCCCCATAGGATTTGTCATATGCTTTCTTTATGTTGTCAACAGCTGAACTAATATCCAAGAATGCTAGGTACAGTTTCCCTTTTTTGTGCTCTACATATTTATAACTCAGAAAATCTAGAGTAAATATATAGTCCACTGTGCTAAATGTGTATATGTATTAGTCAGTGTGTGTGTATATCACAACAATTAGAAAGTGCAGTTAGGTGGCTCGGTGGTTAGTGCAAAAAGTGCTAATTTGCACATTTATTACTGCCTACAATGCCAATATTTTGCAACCTTGCTAGAGTTTGTATCTTATAGGTGATGGTAGCACAGTTTGTCCTTCTGGAGCATCACAGCTGAGTTTAGCTATTAGCGAGCAAAACAGACTGGGGGGTTCATGATGGTGTGGGAGGGGTGGATCAGCTCAGGGGTAATCTTCCACTGACTTGGTCAGTTGATGTAGAAGTACAACCAGATTGTGTTAGAATAATGTAAGACCAGTTAAGGACTTCAGCTTAGCTGAAAGGTTGGGTGTAGGCCTCCACGGTGCATATGAGAAGCACGGCTATGGGGGGGACATGCTGCCTGCAGGGTCTCTACTGGGCCATGCAGGGGTCCCTGTGTAGGGCCTACATGAGCCACTTGTCCAATGTGGCTAGCAGCAGATGTAGAAGATGAACCAGCTGGGGTACCAAGCAGCAGCACTTGGTACCGTATGTAGGTGGAAACTATGACTGCAGCTTGCAGCAGGACCTAGAACACTAAGCAAGTAAAACTGTATTTGTGAGAAACAGCAATGCATAGCAAGCTGTGCAGACAGAGTCAATGTGATCAAATTACAGCAGTACTGAAATGTAAGTAGGCAGCGGCTATATTAGCAAATAGCTGGAGAACACAGGACACACATATCCAAGCATTTCATATTAGTTTGAGTTAGCATTGACCAATTTCCCATACACTGTTCATACATTGCCCAGTATTTGCTCTGGGAGGGCCATAGTCTCTTGCTGTTATGCTTTTTCCTGCTGTACTTCTGCTAGAATGTGCTAAAAAAAGCAGGAGTCAGCTGTGCAAGTGGAGCAGAAAGCTGGTCCTTGTGGTGTCAAGTTAGTTGTCTCCCAATGTGTTGCTTGGGGGGCTCCTGCCTAACAGCCATCTGCACCCCTGTGGAAAACAGCAGTGACCTCCTTAGGAAAGTGCTAGCCCTGACTGGGCAAGTAAAAGTCCTGATGAGTGTATCAGGTTATTGGGCTCAGCCTGATTTGACTGCCAGATCATGTGACCCATTAACCCAATTTGGCAGTGAAAGACGTGAAAGTACAAAGGTACAGGACCAAGTGCCTTTGTTCAAGCATGCAGTCAATTTCAGAGTTGAAAATAGCAGGAATCAGCTGTGCAAGTAGAGCTGAAAGACAGTCCATGTAGAATTAAGTATGTCATCTTGTCATGTGTAGTGTCGGGGTGGGGGTCCTGCTTTACAACCTCTGGCACCCCTGCTGAAGACAACAGTGACCTCCTCAGGCAAACTGGTATCTTATCCTTAATCATCCTCTTAAACCCTCAATGCAGTTCTACCTCAGGAATACAGTAAGTCTTGCTTTAAAATATTGATTAGTTCTGGCTTCCGCTGCCTTACCAGGTAGACTATTCCACACGCTGATCACTCTAGTTGTGGTGTAATGCTTTCTGATAGTTTCCCTGATCCTACCTACATCAATGTGCACGCATACCCTCAAGTTCTGCTTGCACGCATCAGGTCAAACAATTGTGTATGTCCTTCCCCATATATCTCTTCATACTGAGAACCTCACGATCACACACCTCCTTGCCTTCCCTTTTTTAATTTGAGTATGCTCAGTCTTTTCTCATAGTTCTTGTTCTCTAAATGGCTGATTAACTTGGTGGCCCTGTGCTAGACCCTCCTGACCTTGTCAATGTTCTTTCTGTACTGCAATGATGAGACCTGGGGATAGTACTCCAGGTGTGGGCTAACAAGGCCTTGCACAATAGCTGGATTCCAAGAATAAGCTGCTTACTCACCAAATATAATATATAAATAATATATTTTATTTTCCTGGTCACTATTCAAATCCTAACATTTCAAGAATCTGTGTTTCCATTTTATCTGGGGAGTGGCCCTTTTATAAAATATATGCATAGGATCAATTTACATGTTCTAATTGCATATGTAGTAAAATTTCTAGTGGAATATATAATACATAAATAATATATACCCCACCATATGAACAATGTTTTTACTCTTTAGTCATGGGCCCTCTGTAAAAAAAAAATGTATACATCATTATTAAAGGGCTGTATACATCAATGATTAGGCATACTGCTGCAGCTCTAAGAAATGTATTAAACTCCATACTGTAAGAAGGTGGCTCAGTAGCCTGGAGGGCTGAGGAATGCTGGTTCCGCCACATTGTGGCAAAACAAATTTTGCCAACCTCCCCTCAGTGACCCATTGTCACCGACAGCCCCTGCACTGCCAGGTCCTGACCTTGATTAGGAAACATACCGACGCCTGTTCAGTGGTAATGTGGGGGGCTGTGCCCCCTGCACCCCCCAGACTTATAGATACCAACTTCTGGGAGGGGGCAGATGTCGGGAAGAGTGGCCAACTCCAGGAGTCGATGAAACTGTTCATCGTTCTAACAACCCATTCTACACTGCAGGTGTTGGACTGGTTTCTGTTGCTGTGGGGGTTTTGTTTGGTATAACTTGAATGCCTTACCTCCTGCCATGCCAGCAACCCATGTTTGGGAATGAGCAGGGTTACTGGGGTTGTCGGGGAGGGAGAGGATTGAGCGTCCAATGACTGCTCTCCTCTCCCGGGGGGGGGGTATGCTGTATCGCTCCTTGGCTACCACCTGGTGGAGGCCGAGAGACAGTGCCAGAATCTACAACAGCACAGGAGTAAGGGCCAGAGTTACATACCATGTGTGCACCTCCAAGTGCACATGCCTACAGCTGCCACGGCAGGGGAAAATATCTAAGGAAAATGGTGGTCTCAGGCTACATGCCAGACTGCCTCTGCCCTGCTCTGCCACCAGATTGCCGGACCTCCAGTCTGGACACAGGACTCTGGATGGGGGGAGGATGGACCTCCCCTTCCTGACCCTGCCATGGAGGGCAATCCATGGGAGAATGGGGCATGGCAGTACTGACAGGTAGCATAAGGGTGGAGAAGTCTGTAACAGGGCTGAAGCAGTCACCAGAGACTCATAAGAGCATACAATCTTGAAAAAAAAGCATACATTCTGTATATTCTGCCATTAGTTTGTGCTTGATTTCTCCTGTGCTATATACAGCTTGCACCGCTTATTACAGATGCACTGGTGCACACGAATGTTGTCCATTAATGGGAGTGTCTGTCATACTGTAGCATTTTGTGACAGTCAGGAGGACTGTAGTGAGCAGTGCATGTAGTACAACATATTTTTTTATTTGCTTGTGTGCAGTGTATCGTTGGGTGGTGATGGTGTGGTTGGGATTGTGCTGGTGCAAATGGTTGTGCTTAGTACAGTACAGGGTACTTTTTTATTTTTATTTTTTAAAGAATGTGTTGATCATTGTTTGCTTCTTCCTGACAGTGACATATTCCTTCCACAGTCTCTTGGTGGTAGCCAGTTTATCCCATTCTGGCTGGATGTTGATGCATTTTTCCATTGCCCTGATCAGAGTTAGCAGAGGATTTCCAACATCTTCTGTGGTGACCTGGGGCTGTTCAGTAGACATCTCCTCCTCCTCCTCCTCCTCCTCTTCTGTGTCACTTTCATCTGTTGTTGCTGTGGATATTGCCAACATTGCTTCCACAACCTCAGCAATGTCATCTATCACTGGCCCCTTCTCCTCCTCTGACTCTCACATGAGGCACACAGCATCAAACCCCTCCTCAGTAAGACTGGTAGGAGGGGAGATCAGGTATTCTGTTTCTTCTGTCCATTCCTCCTCTACAACAGTCACTGCATTGTCACAGGCAAAGCCAACCTTGCAAAAGCAATTTCAGATAGTGTCCTGAGTGACACTGTGCCAGGCAGTTTTTATTAGATGCACAGCACCTAAGAGACATATATGTTCATCACTGGCTGCTGCAGTAAGATCATCAAAGGAATCCAGCACCTGATGGACTCCAGTGTGCATGGCATACATGTAATGTCTTTTAAAAGACATAATGACACCCATGTCTAGTGGCTGTGTAATGCATTTTGTGTTAGGGGGAGGAAGATGAGATGGATGTTTTTGAGAACAGGGACATCTGGATGACCACTGAAGTTGTCAGCAAGGAGGGGGATCTTTCTATGGTGGAGTTTTTTATCCCACTCCTTAAGTCATGTGTAGAAGATTTCTCCTGCCATCCAGGCAGTCCTGTTGTTCCTGTAAACTACAGGAAGGTGGTGTTTGCCACCGAAACACCATGGTTGTGCTGATTTCCCCATCACCAAAATATCCTTCTTCTCTGTCCCAGTCATGTTGCAACAGCACAACAGAGACCTTTTCTTTGCTCGTTTCATGCCCATCAATGTCTCAGCCTTGAATGTCAGAGTCCCATAGCCAATGCAGCAAAAAAAAAAAAAAAAGCTGTTTTGTCAGCACTGAAAATGTCATCTGTCCCATAGCCCTGCAGCAGTCCAGGATACACAATGGTCGCCCACTTTTATGCACTGTCATGATCTACATGCAGCTTCTCTATGTGTGCCATTTTAAATCCAAAGTTATGTCTTGACTTCCATCACTGAAACCACCCTTCAGTTGCTCAGAGGTCAAGCTTTACTAGCAGGATTGCCAGCTGTTGTGCCTTCTGCTTTAATAGAGGTGCTGTGAGCATTGTCTCCCTCCCCCCATGCATTGGCAAACTAATGCAAAAGTGCATCCTCAGCATCCATATCCTTTCCTTCCTGCTTCCTTTTGTGGTCAGGATTCTGATTGCTGTGCCACTGTGCCGGGATATCCTCCCTTGCCTGAACAGGATCCCCCATTGTGGACTTCTCAAGCATGAAATGAAGAGCCATGTCATGGACACTCATTTTAGGCAGTGAGCCTATTTCTTGCAGAATTTCAGCTTTTTGCTGAAGAGTGGGTGCAATTGTCTTTGAACCACTACAATAAATTAAATTGGAGACTGTGGGGAGCCCTGCCTCACCACATTCTACATTGTTAAAGGTCTTGAAGTAAAATTATTAATACAGAAAACAATTTTCTCTGTAATTTATATTCTACAGAATGCGAAGCTAAGAAAATGGTCAGGCCCATCCTTGGAGAACTGCAAACTCTCCTTTTTGATAGTAAAAACCAACCAAACAAACACATGTATACTGTATATCCCTTCATAATGTAAGCTCCATAGAATGTGGGGACAGGACAACGATGTGAGGATCATAACTGTTAATAATATGGCACCTCTCTCTAAAGTCTGAAGGGGGAACCAATACCACTTACAATGCTCTATAACATATCCACTGCCTTTCAACCCTCCTGTATACGCTGGTTGATTTAATTGAGGGGCTATTGGAATTTTGTGTGGTTGTCATGGTTCCCATGATAGTAGGACAAGGGATTTCCATTCTAGTCCTAATATTTCTAATGGCAGGACCAGATGGCATAATTTGTAACATCATCACATTCAAATGGGGCCCTAGAACTGCACTCCAGCCAATAAAAGGCATGGATTTATGGTGCTCAGACTGCCATATCACTAAGACTGAATACAAACTAATGCACTGCCTGTCAGAGGTTAACTCCAGTTTTCAATTAAAATATTTTTTGAGCAGAAGAATCAGTTTTGAAGCAGATGAGTTTTTTTCAAGTTTAATAGATCAAGGCCTCACACTTTTTTTTTTCTTTTATTCCTTGGTTATAAATGAAAGCAACAGACACTCCGAGGAGGCAGAAAATGTATTATTGATTATGTGAGTATTCAGGTTTTATTCATTTTCTAGAGGTATACCAGCAAAGAATGCAGGTTATAGCAATGAAGGAGTTATAATGTAAAGGAGAGAAGGTGAATAAGGGTTAATATCAAACAACTAGCTAAAGACTACATATGTACGGTTGGTGACAACAAAAGTATGCACTGTTCTTATATTAGTATGAGCCCAGAAGTCTGTCTGGAGGAAGCCCAAATTTGTTCCTAATTAAAATACTTTAGCAGACAAAAAATGGACACATGTTAGACTTCCAAGCACCTGGAGTCCTTACCTACCCCCATAAGGCTATTCATTTAACCCCACTTCCCTGTCCAACAGGCCCCAATAAGTCCATGCCACAGGTCCCAATACCCACCCCATAATAAAATAAACAGGTAATCTACACAAGTATGGGATAGATCTGGCCAGTATAGTAGCATCCTCTAAAACAGCTCAAAGTAGCAATACCTAAATTATCAATATAATGGCTACCAGGCAATATACAGCCACAAAGGCTATATCTTTAGAACCACTCAGGATCAATGTGATTGTTCAGAATTAAAAGAGTCTCTTATGTAGTATCCTGTACTTCCTGTGCATCGATTTGCTTCATTTTTGTTTCTGTTTCACACATGATTGCATAACATCAAATAATCAAATAAGGGGATGTAACTGCTATTGTCATTAAGTTAATCATTAGATTAATAAGGAGGGCAAATCCAAACCAACACACAATTATCATGCAAAAAATGTATAACTCTTTACATAAAACAAATACAAGAAAAACCAAAAATATCAAGAAGGTAAATACTTTTATTTAAATGTTTCATAACAAACTGTGCCATTCAGCACCATCAACAACTGATATCTTTATCATAACAGTTCTTATATACAACATAAAACTCCAGTCAGGAACTGCATGTCTTTTCAAATCCAACAATTATACTCATCCAAGGGTTGAAAGTAAATCCTTATAGATTATCAATAGTCAACTGTATCAATAAGAATATAATGAAAAGAGTTAAAGCTCCAAATTGTAAATCATACTGTATAAAGGCTCCAAAAGTATTAAACTGGCAGGCCTTACTTTATTAGGAACAGCAAATTACAGTTGAAGAATGCTGACCCCATTATCTTTTTTGAGTCATAGGCGGCAGCCTTTAACTCCCTCATCTAAGACAGTCATAAAAAAATATAAAATAAATAGTATCAATATAACCAAACGGAACGGCTGGAAAAACTCTTTTTGTTTTCCATTTTGAAGTGTTTTAGTTATTTGCCAAGGCATGAATTCCAGTCATAAACACCAGCACCCGGATATTCAGACTGCGCCAGGCAGTGGTGCAAGCCTGGGCACAGCGCAACTGGGATACACCAGGGCCAGGGCCAGATGATATTCAACAGTGATGTGCCATGGTGCAGCACTGTTGAATATGGCACGGACTGCACATGGTGTAGTGGGACTGTGCAAGCGTAAGCCACAGCTAGGGAGCCTGGAATATACCAACATAAACACAGTTGCGCTGGGTGCATCACCACGATATTCAGCCGAGGGCATGCAAATGAAGCCATAAAATATGCAAGGTGCAAACAGGGCCATTTGCATACCATTTTGGCCCCTTTTGCATGCCTTGTGCAGGGTAGCCAGGTGACTTTCACCTGGCACCCTGCACAGCATGACATGAGCACAGTGGGGGTCCCGGGGCATCTCCCACCCCGTAGCCGTGATCGTGGTAAATGTAACCTAAAACAGTCCCTGGTAGTCTAGTGGACCTCCACCCTCCTGTATCCCTGATCACCAGTATCTGCCTTTTTTTTTAACTTAATTTTTATTATTTTTCTATATTCCATTCCAGCGTACCATTAACTTCATTACATCCAGATACAGAAAAGACATACCATCATTTAAAAAAAAGGAAAATGGAAGTCCATACTGCCATAGTCCTGTTTTCTGTTAAACACATTTCTGTTCAATCCATACAGGTAATGATCTGTTGTCATATCTTTTAAAGCTTTTTATACAGGTTTAGCTTTACAGATGGATTTATATTATAGGTTAGATCAGGTAATGGAGTCTGCTCTTATTAGGCTTTTTACTCTGCATTGTTCTCCTTCTTTCTCCTCTGTAGCGTACTCTCTTACAACATGTCTCTTCTCTGGACCCACTCTTCTTGGCAGTCTTACCATCAATCTGTTCTAATAAACTGATACAAAATTCAGATCATCTAACCGGTTATCTTGTGTCTTTTCTATTTCAATTTCTACCTTCTACTCGTAAAAAAAAGAAAAAATTAATACCATCAGTATTTAGTTAACTTAAAACTCCTCCATAACTGGACCAGGGGAAAAAGAGGGGTTAGGGTGGGGAGGGGGGAAAATATTGGGAGTGAGGGAAAGGAAAGAGAGAAAGGGGGGAAGAAGGGGTAGTTGTCGCCTCTGTCTTAGTTTGGGGAATTAGTGTAAACTTATTTTCGTTCCCCAACTTTATTCCTAAGAACAGCTAAAACTAACAGCCAAGAAAAATCTCAGCTAGAGTAATAAACTTTAAAATAAATTAAAATTAAATGGAGTAACATCAGATAAATTAAAAATACTACAAAATAAAGTGTGGTCTTGCAGGCTGGTGATAGGGGGTATGAGGGGTTATCCCTTTGCTTCCCTTGGTCTGGTGGTTTATCCAGTTTACTTCAGCAGGAACTGGTCTAACACTGGTGTGCCTTTTTTAGCCTCTACATACTGTACTCATAGAGTGGGAGCCACCTGGAATTAAATTGGTCTGTTAGGAGTCTGAGTATGGCCATAAGAGCCTCCATGCTTTTGATATTTTTAACATTCAGCCACCACCCTGTATAAGTAATTTTCCCCGGGGATGGCCAATTTTGTGTGATAGCTTTAGAGGCTGCGGCTATTAGTATATAAAATAGGTATCTTTGGGCTTTTGTATGGACTCCAGGGGGATGGGAGTCCCAGTATCATATGGGGAAACTCTGGCAGATTCTCCAACTGCAGTATCTCTTTGATAGCCTTAGTGATTTCTGCCCAGAACTCCTTAAGCTTGGCACAGCTCCAGAATATGTGGAACTGAGATCCCACCCCCGAGCAACCCCGGCAACATTTGTTAGTTCTAGAAGCCCCATATTTCGATGAAACATCTGGGGTGGTAAAAAATCTTGTTGAGTCATTCCATCTAAACTCCCTCCATACAGGAGAGTTAGTGGTTTTATGTATACCCTGCTAGATAAGAGACCAGTCTCCGTCAGAAATTTGGCCTTCATTTTCATCTTGCCATTTTTGTTCCACCGCTTGAACGTGTAGAGTCCCTGACCCTTCTTGCAATGTTTGTTGTATGTATGTGATAATTTTCTTGGAGTCATCCAAACAGCCTTTCTGATATATATGTCTCAGAGGTGGTGCCGGGTCACTTTGTATAGCATTATTTCCAGTTGTATTAGTTATAAAGTGTCTACATTGCAGATATCTAAAACATTCTTTATGTGAGAGCCCAAATTCTTCCTGATGAGATGCAAATGTTTTAACTCCCTCACTGTTAACCATCTGGTATAAATATTTAAGCCCCTTATCTGACCAACTATTCCAACATCGGTCTTTATGTGTTGCCCGGGAACTGTGGTAAGTATTTTAGAGTAATGTATTTCCATGTGGGTGAAAAAATCTTCCACCACTGCCTGACTCTGAGCCAGATCCTAAGGGTATTTTTTGTCCAAACATTGTTCAAAATTTTCAGGTCAGAGGGGTGGATTGTCCAGGGCAAAAACTGCAGGGGGATCCAAGGGTGGGCCTTCTCCTCCAATCTATACCAGCCTCCCTTCAGCTCAGGTTTTAACATTTTTAAAATTGGCACTGTTTGTGCCACCACCAAGTAATACTTTAGAAGATCAGGGACACCCAATCCTCCCCTGCTTTTAGCTTCCGTTAGGATACCCCATTTCTTGCGTGGCCAGTGCCCCGCCCATATAAATTTGGATAACTTCCTTGTAAGTTCTCGCCATTCATCTCCGTTTATAGGAATAGGTATAGTGGAAAATAAAAATAAGAACCTAGGTAAAATGTTCATCTTAATAGTTTCCACTCTATTCATAAACCTAATCAGCAGATTTTGCCACCTCTGCAAATCTTCATAAACTTTCTCCTTAAGTGTCTGGTAGTTATAAAGGTGCAGTTTAGTTAAGTCTGTTGGTATTGAGATGCCAAGGTATCTAACCTTATCCTTGACCCATCTGAATGACAGGAGGTTCTGTAAACTCTTATGTGGGGGCTCATCCAGGCTTAAAATTTCTGTTTTTTCAATGTTAACATTAAAGCCCAAAATCTGACCAAATCTGTTTATTAATTGAAGCAATTCAGGGACTGAGGTTTCCAGTTCTTTTATATATATTACTGTGTCGTCAGCATATAGTGAAATTTTATTTTCTGTGTTATTTATTATTATCCCCTTTATGTTTGGATTTTCCCTGATAGCTTGCGCGAGCGGTTCCATAGTTAGGGCGAACAGTAATGGGGACAGTGGGCATCCCTGTCGTATGCCTCTATTTATAGGGAAGAATTCTGAATTTATACCATTTACCCTAACACGGGCTAATAGCTTTTGGTAACATAAATTTACACATTTAAGGAAGTTACCCCCCACACCCATCTTGGACATGACTTCTCCCATATAGACCCAGTTCACCTTGTCAAATGCCTTTTCTGCGTCTAAAAATATTACAACTGGGTTAGTTTTCGGAGGGTGTTTATGTATAATAATGTTTAAAAGTTTCCTGACATTGTCTTGAAGATGTCTTTGTGGTATAAAGCCTGTTTGATCAGGGTGAACTAGGTATCCTACATGCTGTTGCAGTCTTGTTGCTAATAGGCGAGTTAATATTTTTAAATCTTGATTAAGCAATGAGATGGGTCTGAAGGATAAGCATTGTGATCTGGGCTTCCCCAGTTTTCGGGATGGCCGTGACCATTGCTTCCTGCCAGGAATCAGGAAACCTTTCCTCCTCTAAACTCGCATTATAAATGTGCAATAGTTTAGGAGCTAGGATTTTACTTAACTTCTTGTACCATTCGGCTGGTAGGCCATCTGTCCCTGGTGTTTTCCCTGTCAGCAGGTCTGCAATGGCCCTCCAAATTTCTTGTTCCTTGATTGGTGCAGAGAGCTCTTCTTGTGCCTTTGTGGGGAGGGTTGGCAATTTGATAGAGTTTAAGGAGTTGAGGGTTTCTAATTTGACTCTTTCTTCTGGCCTACTTTCTGTATAAAGTTCCTTGTAGAATGCCCTAAACTGGGAGGCAATTTCTATTGGTTTAACCCAATACCTTTCAGGGTTTGATCTGTCCCTAATAACTGAGACGTTCCTTTTGGCTTGTCTCTTTCGGAGATGAATGGCGAGAAGTCTCATGGCTTTTCCCCCTGATTCATGATATTTTTGGTTGGTGTACCTAAGGAGACCCTCTGCCTTCTTATTCCCTAATGCTTGTAGTTCTGATCAGACCTGATTTAGGTCCTTAAGTATTTGCTTTGACCCTGTGCCTTTCTTGTGTTTAATCTCTATGTCTGCAAGTTTCTCTCTAAGGATTTTTTCTGTGGCATTAGCCTGCTTTTTCTTAGCTGAGGCATAGCTGATTATTTGCCCCCTTACCACAGCTTTTAGGGTATCCCACCATAGCATTGGGGAGCAATCTTCCCTAGGAGAGTTGTTCTCTAGGTTTTTAATTGTCTTGTCTATAAGTTCTATAAAAGGTTTCTCATTCAGCAAGGACACATTAAGCCTCCACAGGGGTGTCTTGTTTTCTTGGCCTATGTTTACACTAAGGAAGACTGGTCTATGATCCGACAGGGTGATGGAATGTATTTTTGAGCGCTCCACTAGGTGCAAGTCATTCTTGTGTGTGAGGAAAAGATCTACGTGTGAATAGGAGCTTTGTGCTCCGGAAAAAAAAGAGTAACCTTTCTCCTGTTGTGGGACCTCCATATCTGCCATACCAAATTCGGATATTAAAGCCCTGAGCTTTTTACTTGCTGCTTTGTTAGTGTTTAAGTTGCCCGATGAACGATCTAGGTGTGGCAAGAGTACTGTGTTAAAGTCCCCTCTGATTAGGATCTGGCCCTGGGGCAGGTCAGCTAACTTATTAAAGACCTCTCTCAGAAGTCTTTCTGTACCTACATTGGGAGCATATATATTCACTAGGTGTAAGGTCTTATTACTGTATGTATTGTACAAGATGCTCTAACAAATCTACCCTGAAACCCCTCTTCTGTAGATTGTATCTTTAAGGGACTGTTTCGTTTAAAGGAGTATTGCCACTCCTGCCTTTTTATTTGTGGGGTATGATGATGATACTACCTGGTCCACCCATCTCCTCCTGAGCTTGAGATGCTCTAACTAAGAAAGGTGAGTTTCTTGTAAAAACGCTATGTTACACCCCAGATGTTGGAGCTCGGTTAACAATCTAGTCCATTTGATTGGAGAATTAACCCCTCACATTGTAGGATATAATCGTCAAAGAGGCCATACTATCCTAAAAGATTCTTTCCGTGGTACCCCCATTCCGTAACTGTCCTTTTTCTTTGGTTTCCGTCCTGCCTGCAAGACCTTGAAATTAAAATTCAAAGTTACCAAGACATTACAAGTTAAACATTCAAATATAACCTTAGTACCCACTATCGGTACTATAACAACAAAGAAATTAAAAAAAACTATATACAAAATCCTTATTGTGTCACTTCTTTTGACTTCCATGTGAAGCCCACAAGAATATTGTGGGGGGTCTGTTGACCCTATCGAAGCCCCTTTAAATGGGGCCAGGGGTGTGGGAGGCTCCCCGTCGGTGAACCTCCTGCACCCCCTTTAACCCGTCACTGCAGGATCAGACCGAAGTTTTGGATTCAGTTTCAAATGTCCCTCTCCAGTATGCCCCCCCAGCCTTTTATTACTTTTCCATATGTTTTTGCCTCTCGGCCATTCCCGAAATTTCCTTGGTCATCATGCCGTAATATTAATCCTGTTTACTTTCAACTCCTTTTGGACATTATTTGTACTGGGAAAGAGAACCCCCCTCTTCTATGTGTCTCTATCCCTAAGGTCGCTATCACGGATTAAGAGGGGCTGGCAGATTGGGATTGGGGCTTACTTGTCTTCTGGGCAATGTCGTCCCCCCCCCCGGGTATCTTCCTCCCGATACTTTCCCCTAGGAGATTCTTCAGGGGTTATCTTGTGCCTATTGCAAGGAGATTTCAGAGCTTCCGGTATTTCTACAATAAAGCGTCAGTCTATTTTAATTTGTATGGCCTGTCCTAGGGGGGTTGACCTCAGGGGTCTGTGGGGCAGCCCCGCTTCTGTACTTTCCAAACTCATCCACCCTCCCACTTTTCCATGTGCTACCTCTCTTTCATACCTCCCTCCGAAACCTCACCCAATCTTGTCTCATATTTCCCCCAAGTGCACCTGATATAGCGCTCCACGGAGCTAGACTTGAGCTATTCCAATCTTTCTTGTGCTAGTCTGTTTGGTTAATTTAGAGTGAGGCCTGTTTCCCTGAGCTATCTTTCCTCGATCCCACTTGTCTTAATTCGTGACGCCTTTTGTTTTATCTCCCCAGTTTTCTGGCCCTCTCTTAGCTCTTTCCTTTCAACCTTTCCCTCTTAGCCTTTCCAGACATTACAATTCCCCCTTTCCTAATCTCAAATTTCATTCTTAAGATTGTCCCAGCTCACTGTCTATCGAGGGGGCTTATGGCTTCTAGTATAACACTGCTTTGGACATTCCTTACACTGGGTTTCTGACGCATATCATATTTCTACCTGCGAGTACTGGTGTAATTACTTTATACAGGCATACCCTTCCCCCAGAAAAACATTTCACCTCTTCAATCATGCAGCCCCTCCTACCTTATGGAGTCTTCACCTTTTTGCCAAGGATGCACACCAATACACGGTTCTATGTAGTGGTTTTTCATTTACATCCCTTCGCCCCTCCCCTTCAGCTCCTCTCCCAGACATACAGCTTTTACAATTGAGAGTCATCCATTTAAATGTCCATGTTGAATGAAGAGCGAGAAACTATTCATCATGTTCATAGCTTCTTCCCAGCCCCACTAATTCTTTTAGTTCCCCATGTTGAAGTCTTCCAGCTTTGTCCAAGTCTTCGGCTGTTTGAACCACCGTGACGGGTACTCTAGATTTCTCCAACATTTTCTTGACATTCTCACCCCTCGGCTAGTTGGTTAAGTTGTTCACCCTCCTGCAATCTTATTTTGGCTTTTGAGATCAAGTCTCTTATGTCTGATGAGGTCTCTAGTGGGTACGATCCAGGGATTGCTCTCTTTCTGCTTCTGGAGTTAGATGCTTTAAACCACACTTCTGATTTAAGGCTGCTTTCTAGTTTCTGCATTTCCAGATCAGGGAGGGGTATTTCTAGATTTTGAAGTACCTGGGCTGCCTCTACCAGGCTCAAGAAGATTTGCACACCAGTATCAAGGTGGATTTTAACCCTGGCTGGAAACAACAACTGTGCTTTGATCCCTTTTTTGTTTGAGGTCTCTAATGATTCCCTTGACCATTAGTTGCTCTGACTGCAATGCCGCTGAAAAATCCTGGTCAAAGAAAATAGGGTCTTCCTTGTATTTAAGGTCCCTATGCCTCCAAGCTTCTTGCAAAATCCAGTCTTTACTCTGAAAGAAGACCATGAGGATTATAAGGGAGCGTGGCTTAGCTGCTGGGTCTTGGGGCTTAGCAACGAGCGATCTGTGTGCCCGATCAATGTCTAGTTTAATATCTGAAGGTAATGAGAGTACTGATCATAATACATGCTGTGCAAAACCAGCCATTGAGGGAAATCCTTCTTCAACGTCTTCTGGGATTCCATGGATTCAAAAGTTATTTCTACGGGACCTATTCTCTAGTTCTTCCATCCGGCATTGTGTCTCCCTATCCCTCTGTAGCAGCAGCAGGAGTAACCTGTCTAATCTTTCCTGGGCCTCTGAGACCGTAGTAAGGTTAGCAGCATTAAGCATCACCTTTTTATTTAATATTTTTACCTCTTTTTTTAAATCTGTTAATGAAGAGTTGATTCTTGTTACTCTGAAAAGAATCTGCTGGAGAGTTCTGTGCATGACTTCAGGGTCTGTTTTTTCCACCGTGTCCGTTTCTCCTGATGATTCAGATGCTGTGTGCTTACGGGTGGACTGGGCCTCAAATCCCTCCATGTCCTCATCGAGAACTAGCTGTTTAAACTTTGCCGAACCATTTATTATTTTAGAGTTTCTGTTTCGTTGTTGCTTTCCTGCCATCCTCCACTGTTATAGGAGTCAGTCTTTGGTGATTTTTAAACTTTATTTTCAGTGAGAGTTTAGTTTTAGGATTCAGTGGGAGGAGAGCTGTGAGGTTTAGCTTCTAGCCATCCCAGTGATGTCACCATAAGTCCATCTGCCTTTTATTTCAATCCCTGGTAGTCCAGTGGTACCCCCCTCCTGTTGCCACAATTGTGGTAAATGTATATTAAAACAATACCAAGTAGTCTAGTGGACCCCCTTCCCTCCCAATTACCTGATTCCCCAATAAACACATTGTAAGACTTTCCCTGGTAGTCTAGTGGACCCCCGTCCCTCCCAAGTCCCTGATCACTGGAATATGACCTTTATTTAAGTCTCTGGTAGTCTAGTGGTACCTCCCCTCCCATTGCCATGATCATTGTACAGTGCTGGGACAGAATTCCCTGGTGATCCAGTGGCACCCCCCTATCCCTCCACCACACAGATCCCTTGCTCACCATGCTCCCCATCATCAGTAGGTGGCTGCAACCCACCCGCATACTGCCCGGCCACCCACTGAATGACAGGCAGTATGGCTATAAGCCCACTGGTCCACAGTGTGGACCAATGGGCTTGCAGGGCATACTGTACTAGACAGTCCCAAATTTGTGAATGACATGGGAGGGAAGGGGGTCCAGTAGACTACCAGGGATGGTCTTACCATACAATTATCGGGGAATTGGGTGGGGGAGTCCACTAGACTACAAGGGAAAGCCTTACAATTTGTTTTTCTGGGAATCAGGGAATTGGGTGGGAGGAAGGGGGTACCACTGGACTACCAGGGTGATGCGTGTGCTTGTGGACAGTGTTCTGGGTGGGTGGGTGGCCACCCATGGCTGGTGGCTGCTGTGTTGTGCCCTGAAATACAGCAGCCCACCTGTGGGTGGCCGGGATTTTCTCCCACTCCTCACGGGCTCAACTATGAGTCCCCTTATGTGGTACAATGCAGGGTAGCACCAGCATATGTGCCGCATATCTGAGGCTGAATATTGGGATGTGTCGCATATGCATGGGCATGCCCCCTGCATCTGTGCCACACACAATTACATGGCACCCCAGTGCATCGGGATTTGCACTGTGCCTGGCAACCATTTCAATATCCCACTGGGGCACAATGCAGGGTTGCACCAGCGCAACTCTGTTGCACCATGCACAACCCCATTGAATATCTGGGCCCAAGGCTACAATGCATTCAAAAGCTCCAAAATGATAAGACATTTGGCAGCACATATACTTATCCACTGATATTGGGGTACATAAATGTGTTACCTCATGGAGGAAAATACACCTCAGGTGCTCATCACACTTGGGGTCATATATGAATTGGACCAACAGACAATGGGATCCATAAATAATATCTATTAATTTTATTCTGTCACACAAGGAGTTCAAGGAGTTCAAGCCAAGATAGATAAAAGCATCCATGTCATAACACATTTTCATAAACCTTTATGTAGACTTAACAACAGGGTTCACTCCCTTCCCAATTTCTTGGCTATCTCCTGGTTCAAACTTTATTCTCCATGACTCTGTGACTCACCATCAGCCATGAAAACAGCATATACCTGTAAAAGAAAAAGAATAGGTGCTCCACTGAGCGTAGTCAATTGTATATAGTTTGGTCAGTTACTGTGACCTCCTCCCATCCGAGGCAATGATGGCATACCTTTTATAGAGACTTAACATCATAGCAGCACATAGAGTGCAATAAAAGCTTCAGTCCTTGACTGCTTCTCCTTGAGTCTCTCAAAACTCCCCAAGAAGGAAGGAACATCCATGGTTAATCAGCACCAGATCTTCTCAATGGTCTCTAGCACTCAGAGCAAAACCAGGTGCATATAGTTACTTGTCCCACTCCTGTCCTGTAACTACAACACCTGAAATAAAACTCAAGTTGGTAAGCCAGGACACCAGTCCCACTACACCACCAACCCCTGAAAACAATTGTGTGGGAATAGGAATGAAGAGAAAAAATTAATCACAATCTCATATAGACAGATACAAAATTTAACTCTGTCTCCTAAAAATACAGTAGCATTTTAGCAGCCTAATAAGGAGAAATTGTCAATGATACAGTAAAAGAAAAAAAACTGCTGACAAGCCCATTAAAACTCTTCAAGATACAAAACAAAAGAGAGATGGAGTGGAGTAGAGCAGCATTGCTGCCATCTTGCCGCTCTGCTCTTCACAGTAAAACACAACCATTTCAAATGTTATGGTAATATCAAAAATATTTAATTCATACATTAAGCTACATATCCTGTGGACAATATTAGGAGTAACCTCATCTTATGGCAATGAAAATCTGCCAAAGACAGTCATGAAACTAAAACAAACATAAGCTACATATAGTAGGAATTATAAATTGGAAACATATTATTGTGAAGACAGGCTAATGTTCTTTGACTCAGTAGATAATAAATACAATTTAAAATTAAACTGGCTTGAATATAATCAAATTAATAAAATGTTTAAAAATTTGACAAAGAACATTGCCATTAATTTACAAATAGATTGGTGTGACAGAATCTTAACAGATCATGATAAATTGAAGACTTTTTTGGATAAACCCATCAGCTGATGTTATAAACTCATTATGCAACAATCTTACTTACAAGCACATTTTGTTAGAAATAATAATAGATTAAAGTGATAGGAATTGTTACACATGTTTCTCAGAAATATAAATGGACAATAATTTATATTGTTATTGTCATGTGGGGCAACAGATATCCTTTACCACCAGCTATGGTCTTGTCCATCTTTGGAATGGTGGAAAGAAACTATGATTGAATTAGAAAGAAAAGTAAAATGCAGAAGTCCATTGAACAATCATATACTGTTACTACGTGATTTTTCCACATAAAACATAGATAATAAAAAAAGGATGTGAATTGGCTTTTATGTGTACCAAAATTCTCATATTAGAGCAATGGCATAGCCATAATTTAACAGAATGTAGTAGATTGAAATGGTATGTTTGTTTTTCAAATGATGTTAAAGCAGCAATACTCTTCAGCAAGTGATTAAAAAAATTCTGTTTTTTGGCTGGAAGCATGCAGCTGTAGTTTGGGTTTCCATATCTGTAAATATTTTTTTCTAGCAATCTTTAGTTTTTTAGATATTTAAAATGTATTTCCATTGTTGTGGATCCACAAAAAATATGACTACTGCCTAATTCACTGTCGAGCTCCCCCTTCACGTCATATCATGTCTTTTGCTTGCTTCCGTGGGACACTGTGCTGCACATTCCCACTGTTCCTGTGTAGTGCTGTGAGCCATGCGCATGTGTGGTTGGTAGCAGAGGATTCCAATTCAACATGGTGAGTGGGAGAAATGTAAACAACAACAAAGAAAAATAGAGCAAATTATGGGGTTATATTACAGTGTAAACAAGAACAATGACCAGGTAAGTGCTCAACACAGCACAGAAAACAAACTGTTGCAAAGGATCCCTTTTTTCATTAATCTAGTACAGCTGCTTTATGCTGGAAAAACCTTTACAGCAATTTCAAGATAATGACACCTTAGACAGTGAAAGCTCAAATTGGAATAAATTGGTAGGAATTCTATTAGGACTCCTTAGGACTTGAACAATCTTATTATATGTGGCAAAAAATAATTACCTATACTTGTCTTTATAGGGTAACATGTTTGGTGGCACACACCTGATTCTTTTAAGAAGAAACAAGATATAAATTTTTATGAGGCCAGCCATGTATTGAGAGGAGCAGAGAAACAGAAGATTATTTCTGTATATTATGTTCAGATATTAATACATCATGGGCCCGATATTCAAAAGTCTGTACAGGTGCTAACCAGTGTTTGCCCATGTAATCTTGGTTTTGCACTGGAGGCCAATATTCAAAAGGCTCTGATGCACAGGAAAACAGGGATAGTGCCCGCGAAAACTAAAATGGAGGGTTATGCAAATGGTGGGGTGGGGACAGGAATATTGGCTCAAGTTGATATTCAGAGGATTTGCATGGCGCAAAAGGGGGGGTTGCATGATTCTTTTGTGCCATGCGAATACCACCCTAAAAATCTCCTTTTATTTCATGCAACGCTAGTGGCTGCTGGAAGTAATGCAGCCAACCAGCTGTTTGGTCACTGGGGAAGCAAACCCCCCCCCTGTGGTCTGTGCCTCCCCCATCACCAGCTCCTACTATAATGCAGAAAGACCCTGGTGCGAGTGGTTCTCCCTCCTTCCAGTCACCAGCCCCCAAGTACAAAACATCATCCCTGGTGCTCATGGTACCCCATCCCTGTGATCGTCAACCCTCAAGTAGGAAAAATCATCCCTAGTGCTAGTGGTCACCCCCTCCCTCCAATCACCAGCCACAAGTAGGAAACATCATTCCTGGTGCTATTGGTCCCTCTGATTGCCAGCCCCAAGTAGACTTACTCATTCCTGGTGCTAGTGGGCAGAGGGGGACAGTGAAAAAGCAGGAATACTGAACGAATATTTCTGCTCAGTATTCACAAAATAGGAGGGGGAAGTGCCTAATCCAATTAACAGAAGCACTCTTGATAGGGGGGTCAATCCCAGTCCTTTCACAGAAGAAAGGGTTCTGCAAGAACTCCTAAAACTGAAGGTGGACAAAGCAATGGGTCCTGATGGAATTCACCCCAGAATTCTAAAAGAATTAAGGGAGGAACTAGTGAAACCACTGGCTACTCTTTTTAATAAATCATGGGAGGATGGGGTGGAACCCGAGGACTGGAGGAAGGTGGATGTGATTGCCCTTCACAAAAGTGGGAGCAAGACAGAGGCAGGAAACTACAGACCTGTCAGTCTGACCTCTGTGGTAGGGAAAGTGATGGTGTCACTTCTGAAGGAAAGAATAGTTGAGTACCTAGAGGCCAGTGGAGCACAGGACCCAAGGCAGCATGGGTTCACAGCGGGAAGGTCATGTCAGACAAATCTAATAGATTTCTTTGACTGGGTGACCAAAGTAGTAGATCAGGGAGGGGCTGTGGACATGGCCTACCTAGACTTTAGCAAGGCATTTGACACAGTCCCACATAAAAGATTAATAGTCAAATTAACCAGTCTGGGAGTGGGACCCAGGGTGGTAGCCTGGGTAAAACATTGGCTGGACAACAGGACACAGAAGGTAATTGTAAATGGAGTCCACTCTGAAGAAAGGGGGGTTACTAGTGGGGTACCGCAGGGTTCAGTATTGGGTCCAGTCCTTTTTAATGTCTTCATCAGTGACATTGCAGAGGGACTGGAAGGAAAAGTATGCCTTTTTGCAGATGACACAAAGATCTGCAGCAGGGTTGATACACAAGGAGGCATGGAAAGGATGAAAAGGGACTTGACAAGGTTGGAGGAATGGTCAGAAGTATGGCAGCTAGGATTCAATGCAAAGAAGTGCAAAATAATGCACATGGGAAACAAGAACCCAGAGGAAGTCTACACAATGGGTGGGGAGGTAGTAACCACAACAAAAAAGGAAAGGGACCTGGGGGTAATCATATCAGATGACCTTAAGGTTAGCAAGCACTGTGAGAAGGCAGTAGGGAGGGCTGGGGGTATACTGGGATGTATAGGGAGAGGCATCATCAGCAGAAAACAGGAAGTTGTTATCCCTCTGAACAGACAGTTGGTGAGACCCCATCTGGAGTACTGTGTCCAGTTCTGGAGATCCCATCTCCCAAGGACATAGACAGGATAGAGGCAGTCAGAGGAGGGCAACTAAAATGGTGCAGGGTCTGCAAGAGAAGCCGTATGAGGAGAGACTAAAGGAGCTTAATATGTATACCCTTGAGAAAGAAGGAGAGAGGGACATGATAGAAACTTTAAGTACCTCAGTGGAATCAACAAAGTCCAAGAGGGTAGCATCTTTCAGAAAAGAGACTTGCAAGAACAAGGGACACAATTTAAAGATAGAAGGAGGGCGGTTCAGGGGCAATGAGGAAGTATTATTTCACAGAGGGTAGTGGATGCATGGAACAGCCTTCCTGAGGAGGTTGTGGGTCTAAAACTGTGGGAGAATTCAAGAATGCATGGGACAGAAATAAGGCAATTCTTGTGGGGGGTAGGAAGAAATAGGCTGTTGGTTAACTAGGATCTGCGACCTATCCTGTAGGTAGGGAAATGGGCAGACTAGATGGGCCTAGCGGTCCTTATCTGCCATCAAAGTCTATGTTTCTATGTAGTGGTCTCCCCTTGATCACCAGCCCCCAAGTGGTAAAAATCATCCCTGGTGCTAGGGTTCCTCCACTCTGAATGCCAGCTCCCAAGTAGAAAATATTGCCTCTGGTGCTAGTGGTCCCCCTCCCTCTGATCACCAGCTCCAAGTAGGAAAAATCATCCTTGGTGTTAGTGGTTCCACCCTCTGATCACCAGCACTCAAGTAGATTTATTCATCCCTGGTGCTAGTGATCCCCCTCCTCCCTCTGATCACCACACCCCAAGCAGAATTAATCATCCCCAGTGCTAGTGGTGCCCTCCCAATCACCAGCCCCCAAGTAGAATCATACCTGGTGTTAATGGTGACTCCACCTGATCACCAGTCCCTAAGTAGACTTTCTCATCCCTGGTGCTAGTGGTCCCCCCGATTGCCATCTGCCAAGTAGGAAAAATCATACCTGGTGCTAGTGGTCCCCCCTCCCTCTGATCACAAGCCCCCTCAGTAGAATTAATCATCCCTGGTGCTAGTGGTGGCCCCTCTCTGATCGCCAGCCCCAAAGTAGACTTGCTCATCTCTGGTGTTAGTGGTTCCCCTCCCTCTGATCACCAGCCCCCAGTGGAAAAAAACACTCCTCAGTGCTAGTGGTCCTCCCCTCCATCTGACTGCTAGCCAGGATTAAAAAAAAACTCCCTAGAATCCAGTGGTTCCCCCCTACAGCACTGGGCCCACCACTCTCTGTAGTGTTATTCACTGTGCCGTGGGTGCATTCAGTGACTGGCACAGTCCTCCTCACACCTCCTCAGCCTGTTGCCATACATCCAGGCAGGAAGTGTTCCTCTTATTTATAGGACAGGTTGATGTTACCCTATCCTATAAATAAGAGGTGTGGTCCATGCCTGGATGTGTGTTAGGAGGCTGAGGAGGTGTAAAAAGCGCTGTGCCAGTCGTCTTATGCACCTGTGGCACCATAGATAATGCCACAGTGAGTGGAGGGTACCCAACTCCATGGGGGGGCACTAGAAGCTAGGGAGGAATTTTTTTAATCTGGGCAAGCAATTGGAGGGAGGGGAAGAACCACTAGCACCAGAGATTATGTTTTCTACTTGGGGGCTGGCAATCAGACTAGTACTATGAATAGCTATGGCTATTCTGGACTGGAGGGATGGTGCCTTGCTACCTGCCTCTGCTACCCATACAAATGGGCCCATAATGGGCATTCAAATGGTCCCTTAGTGCCTTGCATGCCCAATGGCCTCATTTGCATTGGTACCTTTGAAAATTGCTAATAGTGCTCCGGCGCTATCATCTCCTGATCCCAACTTCAAAAGCCATGTTGGGGCATGTTACCTGACTTAGCACTACACCGACATGGCTCTATATTCAGCCGGGTCACACCCAACTGAACATAGCATCTTCAGACCCCTGGGCAATAGCAAAACGCAATGCAAACATTTGCACTATGCTTTGCGCCTTTCTGAATATTGGGCCCCTTGTGTCTAACATTTATTAGCTAGGTTATGTAGATACATGTCAACAGATATAGTAGCTTATAATGTACACCAGGTGATTATGTATTTTACTGTATTAGGCTTTTCTTTAAGGCTTTGTTCTTGAAGCAAAAACAATTATTTACAATAAAATAGTACTGAAAGGACTTGTAGCCATCAAGGTGGATAAAGCTATGGGACCAGATTGGATACATCCCAGGGTAGTAAGGGAGCTCAGAGAACTGCTAGTTGCACCACTGACAACTCTGTTCAACAGCTCCCTGGAAACAGTTCCTGTTCCAGAGAACTGGAGAAGGGCTGACATGATCCCACTGCATAAGAAGCAGGGAGGAATCTCTCTATGGGTATGCTATAGTTATTTTCAGCACTAACCCGCCAGCTAACTTGCATTCTTTCAGTTTAGCAATTTGATCTCCCATCTGCTGCAGCTTTTATCTGCCAATTGTTTTCCCTTTCTTCAAGTTAGTGCTTAGGCCTTTTTCCTGGGGTTTGGAGCCATATTAGTAGACAAATCTAATTAATTATACTCTGCTGCTGTTACTGTACATTTGATGGTTATTGCATTTTACCTTCATACTACTATGCACATTGCTCTCCTCTGTCTTCTTCCCTCCCTACTCCTACCCACTCCACCTTCCTCCTTCTAACCTACCTTCCCTAGTTCCCCCCTCCACCCACCCATCCAGCCTTCACTCCTCCCTTTACTGTACTTCTCCTCCTTCCAGCCACCCCTGGCTCCTCTCCTCCTCTCCATTAACCTGGAGTTTCTCCACTGTGTTATCCTCTTCTTTCCTTGTCAACCCCCTCTGCTCTCCTTACCACTCTAAGGGGCAGAAATCCCTTTCCATACTTTTGTTCCTTTATCTACTCCTTCTCCTGTCTGGTGATGTGGAGCCCAACCCTGGTCCCTCCCCTTCATCCTTCTCTGCCTCCCCAGCTGCCAAAGGCCTGAGCACCTTGCATCTCAGTGATTGGAGCCTTCTTCTAAAACTTGATCTCATGTCTATCTGGATCTCTCAATATTCTCCTAACATCCTCTGTCTTTTGGAATCCTGTCTCTCCTCTAGGGCTCCTGACTCTCACCTTACCCACCCTGGCTTTCATCTCTACAGGTAGGACAAGGGAAACTGTGATGCTGGCATCACCATCTAAGACTGCCAGAGTCTCTTTTGCACCATGGCTATTGGTGATGCTGTACTCTCATCCCAAGAGTTTCTCCTTATAGGCTGTTATTCCCCTCTTCTGTGCCCATTTTCATTGTGGCTTTCTCTGCATCACCCAAAGTTTCTACCTCCTCCTCCTTGGTTGACTCCCTTACTACCAACACCTCTCATTCCTCCACAGATGAACATCCTATTAAGGAATTTCAATATTAATTGGCTATCCCCCACCTCCAGGCAGGCCATCCATAGGACTGAGCTCCTTAATCACTCACAGATTATTGCTGAACCAACTCAGTTCAATCCTCACTCCCACAACCATTCCTTCTTGGACTGGGTACTCTCTTCCGGCCCCACCGCATTGTTGTAGCAGCTATTCTGCTGGATGCATTCAGTGACCACTGTATGACATTCTGCATCAGGAAAGTCTGGGTCCATTTTCTTCTCCTAAGTACATCTGGTCCAGGTCCCTCTAGTTGCTCAAAACCAATGCTCTCCTGTGAGACCTTGCTGCAACAGATTGGACAGCCGTCCCCTCTGCCCTGGATATTAATTTGGCCCTGTTCCTGTTTCACTCTAAATTCTCCTCAGTTTGGGACACACATGTCTCACTTAGAGAATCCAGGGTCATAACTCACCAACACCCCCCGGATTACCCCCAAAATCACTGACCAGTGCAAGTCCTGTTATCTCGCCTGAGCCCATTAGTAATGATCCCACTCCCCTCCTGACCTCCTCTATTACAGGGCAATTAGAAACTCCTGCACCAAGGCTGTCCAGGCTGCAAAACTGCACTATTTTAAGACTAACCTTCAGAACAAACCTAATGTCACATCTAAATTTTGGACAGTAATTCACTCCCTTTTTGATCCTCCCTCCCAGTTTATCCCTCTAGTCCTCCTGATAAATGGTTCACCTGTATCTGACCCTCCCTTTGTTGCTGATTACTTCAATGAGTTCTGCACCACTTGTGCCCTCCCTTCTTCACTCCCTCCTTGCTCCCCCCTCATATTCCTTCTCTATCTTTTCCCCACACACAACTATAGCAAACTCCAGATCTGGGAATCATAATCCCAGGGTTTCCAGTTCCCACCATTACTACCCAGGTAACTCTGATTATCTTAGCTTATCTTAACCTTCCTAAGTCCAGCTCAGATGGGCTGGAACATAAACTCCTCCACATCTCTGCTCCTGCCATTGCATCTCCTCTTACTCACTTACTCAGCCTTTCCTTATCCCACTGTGCTGTCCCCCAGTCTTGCAAGATTGCCAATGTTTTTCTACTTCACAAAGAGTGAGGCCTTTTCTCACCAAGCAACTTCCGGCCTATCTCCCTCCTTCCCTCCCTTGCTAAGCTGCAAGAGGGAATGGTCTACTCCAAACTCTCCAGTCTCCTCTCACCCTTCCAGTCTGGCTTTTGGAAGCACCACTCCACCATCTCATTCCTGCTGTGTTTCACTGATTCTGTCTACTCTGATATGGATCAAGGATATATCACAGCTGCCATATTTATTGTTCTGCCCAAAGCCATCAACTCAGTGACCCACCCACTCCCCCATGACAAGCTGAGTTCTACTGGCCTCTCAGATCCCACTGTCAATTGGTTTTGCTTGGTTCCATGTCATAACAGTGACTGCTAAACTGCAATCAGTGTTATACTGAGTGCACATCGCTGAAAAGCACAACGGCGATGTACACTTCCCAGCGATCATAACAACAGTACCGAAATTTAACAATGGTGACAAACATTTCTATATGGGGGGCTGTGCCCCCAGTGACTCCCCTTGCAGGGAGCTTTGCCCCCCACACACCCCCAAATTAAGATGATCAACTCCGGGGGTGCATGTCGAGGGCGGGGGAACTCGGAGAGAAAAAAAACTTTAACTCATGCAAACAAAAACTCAAAATAGTACCCCTACCCAGCCACAAACCCTAAACCTCTGTTGCAGCAGCCATCCGCCCTCACCACCACACCATATGGCCAGCTCGGCAACACCCTGCTAAACTACCTCCCACATACCTCTTCCTGTAATCCTCCTGTTTCAATTGCCCTCCTGAACAGTTGCTGTTATTTCTCCTGTACTTGCACTATTATCACTCCTCTCCAACCTCCCACACTCACTCACATCATGGGCACTCAAACTGAGTCATTCAATTTGAGTCACCCATATTACATGATACCGTTCTGCTCTTACCTTGTGGGTTGTTTACATTCAGTACAGGTTAGTAGCACCCTGTCACTGCCATTTCCCATCCAGGCTGGGGTCCCTCAGGGCTCTATCTTGGGTGCCATCCTCTTTTCCATTTTTCTCAATGACCTCCCCTCTGATTGTGCCAACTTACATCTACACATGTATATGGATGGCATTGTCATCTACACCTCTGGCCCCTCTACTGCTGCTGTGGAAAGTCTGCTGCAGTATGATTTCCACAAATCCTGCACTGGTCCACTCCAATCATCTCTTGATCAACACAAAGAAAACTGTGTCCATGCTTTTGGTACTAGCCAGAAACTGGCCAGGCTCCCTACATAGCCTGTCTTCTTCACCTTAGATGGCAACCCCTTGAAGCGGTTCAGTCCTTCAAGTACCTCGATATGTGGCTTGACAGCAAGCTTGACTTCTCTGTCCTCATTCATGCCAAACTATGCCCCAAACTTGGTTCCTTATACTGCAGTAAAGACGACTTGTTTCTCTGTGTCTGCCAGGAACTTTTCACCAAAATGATGATCCCAGTCTTTGACTATGCAGATATGGTTTATGGCAGTGTCCCCTCCACTTTGCTTGTTAGGTTGGACACCCTCTGCAACTTCTTCTGCCACTCTGATACAAACTCCCCCATACACATCATTGCTCACTTTACTCCTCCCTATCTATTCTCTCTCTCTCTCTCTCTCTACCCTCTCCTCGCCAAATCCACTATGCCTCCATCATCTCGAAATACAGGTTTGGGTCCCTTCACTCCAACCTTTCCTTACTCCTATCCAGCACCCCCGCCTCCAGCTCCCTTCACTCCAGGGATCATGAAAGTTTCTCCATTTCTCATCTTTGCTCCTCTGCTGGGCAATCAGCCGTGTCCTGTCACCTTCCCACACTCTGGAAGTAGCTCCCACTGATGTTTAAATCTCTGCCTCCCCTGGTTTCTTCAGATTCCAGCTGAAACTCCTCCCCCCACTCCTGTTTCCCCTCACCCTGACACTCCTCTGCCACCTTATTCCAGTACAGGTATGTCTGGCTGGTCTGTTAATTGTTTTCCTTGCCACTTGCCTGCACTTTTATTCTGTTCTTATCATATTATTATGTTTCTTTTTACTGTAACCGTGAATTGTTTACTGCATAATGTATTTCCTGTATCCCTTGTCCCCTCCCCCCAAGTTACACCTATAAGCAAACTTCGATTCAGTGTACCTCTCCCAGTCACCAGTTTGCAAATAAATAAATAACTACTAGTAATTACAGGCCAGTTAGCCTAACTTCTGCTCTTCAGTATTTTTATAGCAGACATCGCTGATGGACTGGAAGAGAAGGTGTGTCTTTTCGCAGACGACAACAAGATATGTAACAAAGTGGATACCTCAGAAGGAGTGAGCAAGATGGAAGTTGACCTCAAGAAACTAGAAGAGTGGTCTGGAGTGTGGCAGCGAAGATTTAATGCCAAAAAGTGCAAGGTCATGCACATAGGAAAGAAAAATCCAAGAAACGAGTATTACCTAGGAGGCAAAAGAGTAGCAGCCTCAAACCAGGAACGAGATCTGGGAATCATAATCTCAGACAACTTGAAGGTTAGTAAGTAGTGTGAAAAGGCAACATTGAAGGCAAACAGAATGCTGGGCTGCACTAGGAGGGAAATCACGAGCAGGAGGAGAGAGGTGGTGCTACTACTGTATAGATCGCTGGTCAGGCCTCACCTGGAATACGGAGTCCAATTCTGGAGGCGTCACCTCAGGAAGGTGGTGCACTCCTTTTGGTCAGCACCCCAACAGCGAAACAGGAAAAAAGACCATTATGGCAACATTCGCAGTAATGGTCCTTTTTCTGTGTTTTGCCTTCCCTCAGTGTTCTGCCCCCTCCCCGGACCAATTCCAACCTGGAGTTGGAATCTTAAAGTCATGGGAGTGTGGGGGGCAGATCCACCTGCATTGGGGTGTGGGGGGCACAGCCCCCCACAGAAAACACCTTTGAAACAGGTGGCACAATACCTGCATTGCTAGTGTACCATCGCTGTGGGGGAGGTTGGCATTGTCACTGTCCACCAAACTTGGTGCTTCCCAGGAAGGACATTGACTGGGGGGAAACAGTACAGAGATAGGTGACAAAAATGATTCAGGGTCTGCAGTACATGTCCTATGAGGAAAGACTTAGGAAACTGAATATGTACTCCTCGGGCTGCAAGAAGGGAGGTTCTCTACCAACACCAGGATGATTTTCTTCACAGAAAGAGTGGTAGATGCTTGGAACAGTCTGCCCCAAGAGGTTGTGGGGGTCAACACTGTGGGGGGATTCAAGAATGCATGGGATAGATACAAGGGAGCCCTGACTACAAAGGGCAACTAAAGTGTCAAAATAGGTCTAAAACAAATGGGCAGACTAGATGGACCAATTGGTCTCCTTCTGCCATCAACTTCTATGCTTCTGTGCTTCTACTTCAGTGGTGGGGAAACTAATGGAAACCCTACTGAAACAGACACTGATTGATTACCTAGAAGTCAGTTTGCTACAGTACCACAGACAGCCCAGGCTCATGGGGGAAAGATTATGTCAAATTAATCTAATAGATTCCTTTAACTGGGCAACCTGGGAAATAGACCAAGGGAGGGTACTGAACATAGCCTGTCTAGACTTTATCAATGCCTTCAACACTGTGCCACAAAGAAGGCAAGTTAGGAAGCTGACCAATTTGGAGGTGGCCACCAAAATGGTAAACTGGGTTTACAACTGGCTAATGGATAGCAAACAGAGGGCAGTAGTACATGAAGGCATTCTAAGGACAGGGGGCTGGCCAGTGGGGTACCACAGGGTTCAGTGCTGGGACCAGTCCTCTTAAATGTCATCAAAAGGGCTGTCTTTTTGCAGATGACACCATGATCTTCAATACAGTGGATACCCTGGAGGGGGGTGGAGACAATTGGCAGGGATATAGGGAAACTGGAGGAGCGGTTCAATGCATTGCAGTTGCTAAAAAGTGCAAAATCCTGCACCTAGGGCAGAAGAACCCTGGTACTAAGTATAGGATGGGGGGAGGTGTCGGCAGTCATGAAGCATGACAGGGACCTTGAAATCATTATCTCAGATGACCTCAAGGTGGCAGTGCAGTGTAAGAAGACCATGGGCAGGGCTAGTGGGATGCTGGAATGCATAGGGAGGGCATCACAAGCATGAGGTGGGAGATGGTGTTACTATTGTACTGCTCTCTGGTACACCCCCACCCAGAGTACTACATCCGGATCTGGAGACTGTACATCAGGAAAAACATAGACTGGGTGGAGACTGACCAGAGAAAGGGAACCAAGATGGTGCATGGATTGCAAGAGAAGCCCATTGAGGAGAGATTGAGGGAACTCAGTAGGTACACTTTGGAGGACAGTAGAGCAGGGGACACATAATCAGGACCTTTAAGTACCTCACAGGGGTGAGCAGAGTGAAAGGAGGAAACCTCTTCCAAATGAAGACAAGCTCCAGAACTAGGGGATATGCAATGGAACATGAAGGAGGAAGGTCAAGAAGGATGTGAGGAACTACATCTTCATGGAAAGGATGGTAGAAGCATGGAATCTACTGCCAGTCAATGATGTGGAAGTCAAAATGGTGAAAAGCTCCAAGCATGCTTTGGATAGATATAGGGGGGCATATAAGGACAGAAACGGGGGGGATCCCCAGATGCCAGTTAGGGTTTGTGCAGGTACAACAGGCAAGGAACCCTTGGGCAGACTGAGTGGACGTAGTGGCCCTTTTCTGTTGACAGATTCCATGTTTATATATACCATGCTCAAGGAATCAACAAAATCAAGAAGTCAGAGATGTGTGATCTGGTGGCCTGCAGCAGGATGCAGGTACAATGCTCTGAAGCTTAGGGGTGGTAAGTTCAGGGGTCCCATTTCACAGAGGGTGAGAAACCCACTAAACAGCCTATCAGTGGAAACAATGGACATGAAAACAATACAGGAATTTAAGGTAAGCCTGTACAAAGTTCTGCTTACTAAGGAATCAGTGGATACGCTGGGTAGTAGAATGGGTAGTGAAGCCCTCTCAAGTGGTACGTGGTGGCACAGTGTATTTATTCATACTTGCCCATAAAGTAGGGTGCAGACATAACAGACCTAGAACCCCTATCAGCCTTACATCCGGGGATCCAGATAAGGTGAGTAGCAACCTATTTTACTCACCACATTTTAGGAATTACTCTTCACAAACATTTTGTAATGAGTGCCAATACTCACTCAACATTTATAAATGTTCCACACTCCATAGAATAGTGTTTCAGAACATAACTGGTGATTCAAAGGGGCAGTCTTTTTACAGATTTACAGCTCATGTACCTATCCCATTTTTGTATTTTAAAATTGGTGAATAAATTACTCCTACCTGCCAAAATTATCTGGAGCACTTTTGGCACCTGATCAGTTCTTATCCAGAAAAAAACTACATTGTTTTTAAAAATGTACTTCTCACTCCACTCCTTCCAGACATAAATTTGGTTTTAATCACCTCATTTTCAAAATGAGGAGTACAGTACTCATCCCCAAAAATCTTATCTGGAGCCCTGGTTACATTATTACAGTATGTTACAGTCCTGGGGATAAAAGATCAGTCACCTGGGGATAGTGAGTTATTATGCAAGGTATATTTCCTCCATAATTGTCCTCCATAAGGTAATCCTGGGTCTCTAGCCTCATTGTATCCAGTCTCTCTTTTCACCCTCAAGAAATAATTGGGGTAGTAGATCTCATACCTATAATTTCTTTGCTGTTCCATTCATGAGTACTGCACTGGGCCAAAGGTCTCTTGCCTTTAGAGCTCACACCTGGTATAATAATTTACCAAATTCTGTCACTTTGAGTAAAACCATTTTAAATTTTAAACTTTTTTTGTGAAAAATGCTGTTTGCACAATCTTGTTTTACTTTTGTTTAGTGTTATATTGTATTTTACCAAAGCAGTCTTTTTTATGATGTTTGCACTGTGACTACTGGACACATTTGGAAAATGGGCTGTTTAGCTCACAGTGGTTTTCTAGAATAATAAATAAAAATGAAATGAACGTCCCAGAAAATCCAGTCCCTTAGTCCTAGAAAAAAAAAAAAAAGTATACATGGGATGAGCTAGCTCTTACAGCTAGTCAGGTACAAGTAGAAACAAGTTCTTGTCAGAGCTGATACGACTGTGCAGGACTTTTACCTGTGGCAGCAGCGCAACCTGCGGTGGTGCATAGGTATCGGAGTGGCAGCGGTTTTGGAGTGGATGGCAGAGTTTCGGGAGTGGTGCATGCTTGAAGCTCTTTACTGTTTTTGCCTCCACCACTTCTGCGGCAGTCTGTTCCAGGCATCCACCACTCTTTCAGTGAAGTTGTACTTCCTCCCATTCCTCTTAAACTTTCCCCCTTCCAGTTTCTTCACATGCTGTCTGGTCCTGGTGCTCATTCTTATTTGTGCAATAAACAAGAAACTCAGTGCACCTACCTCCCCATAGCCACCATATGCACTATGTACAACATCTAGCACCTTTCTATATTCCAGTACTCTTGGTACAACATGTGAGTTACAAAACATATTGCCTCTGATGAAGCCCCACTTAGGTGAGGTGAAATGTAAGGCTTAGGTGCCAGTGCTTTGCTGGCATACCTGCTGCTGCTATGGACTGCTGATTTACTTATTTATTAGCTTTTGTTGACCGGGTAAGTGCAGTAGGCAATATCCCTGCCTATTTTCAAACACGACCCGGGAGAGTACAAGATACAGAATAGAAAACATACACATGAACATACAGGCATACAGAACAGTTGCATCAGATATCCTCACAGGGATAGACATAAAATTTCACAATGAACAGGACCATCCACGCAGGGATGTTACATGAGATTTACCTCTCCATGTCTGTCTTTGATATTAGCTTAAAGAATGTATGTATATTCAGTTTTTTTATGCCGCTCATAATTTGTATAATAAAAATATTTTTTGTAACTCACTCTGTCTATATCCTTACTGAGGTGCAGCCTCCAGAACTGGACATAGTATTTCAGGTGGGATCTCACCAGTGAGCAATACAGCGATAACACCACTTCCCTCCTCCTGATGGTGATACCTCTACCTATGCATCGCAGTGTCCCACTGACCCTATCCACTGCTTTGTCTTACTGCCCTGCCACTTTGAAGTCATAAGATATGATAATTTCATGGTCTCTTTCCAGCTTAGTGACTGTCAGGGGTTCCATGTTATAAAGGTGACTGCAAAACAGCGCTGACAAAAAAAGCAAGGAAACAACAACTAAAGTCAGTAGGGCAAACAGCACTATAGCACGCTGCAAAGTCAGCAGATTTCTATATATTGTGTATCAGGAAACATCTATACTTTTTGTTTCTGCTGGGGGCTGTGCTCCCCGCACACCCCTTTGCAGGGGGCCTTGCCCCCCACACCCCCTTGCTTAAGTTAACAAACTCTGGGGGGATGAAACACTGAGACAGGAGAAAATGTGGGAGGGAGGGATACTGTGCAGGGACACAAATAGGGGAGGGGAGAACATTGGAGGGGGAAATGATGAAGGGGACAAAGTCGGGAGGGTGGGCAGAACAGCAGGAATGAAACATTCCCCAATGAAAAAAAAAAACTCCCCAGAACAAAAAAACAAACAAACTCTGCATACCCAGTATTGAACCCAGGCCTATCAGGCTTGTAGGTAGTGACTGTATCCTCTGTGCTAGTCGGCCAGCTCAGAATCAGCTGCCCATACAAATGCCTACAGCCTCTACCAACCAAGTTCCTCTATAGTTCCCTACCGTGTACAGATGTTTGGTCCCCAGACATAATGCCGTGGTTAATTGGTAGTGAACATTATGACATGGGAACAAAAGAGAGTTACTGAGTTGGTCACTGATGTTACTTGTCACTGGTCAAAATGGAGCAAATCACAAAATGGAACAGTCAAATAGTTGCAAACAGCAGAAATCGTGCAGTGTTTAAAATTCACTGCCGTAACACTCAAACAGCAAATAGTCGCCATCTCCCAGGACTCGTGCACCTCCTAGGACTCGCGCAGTGTTTAAAATGCACTGCCAAAACACTCAAACAGCAACTTACATTTTTAGCCATTTAATTTCCCCCCATTCAGACTGAATATATGTTAAACAAAAAGGAACACTTACATTTACAAAATGGAATGGACAAAGAATCGTCAGCCACTTAATTTCCCCCATTCTGACCTCTACATCTCTTCCTGCTGTCTGCCTTCTCTCATGTCACCACAGTAAGGGTTAACTGCTATTTTTAAAGGGGCACACCACTCAATTAAAATAACCACTCTAAGGGAGTTCTCACAGGTGGGACAACTACATGGCTACAGATAAATAAACAGATTTGCCCAGAAGTAGAGGTTAATGTATTTTATTTCTGCATTAAAATGATTTAAAGGTATTTAAAATCTCACTTAGGAACACCAAAAAAGGACAGCAGCATAAAAACCTTAAACCAATACCATAAATTACCAATTTCTACCAAAAATAAATAGAAATAAAATAATGTGCATGTGCTTGTGCAATGCTAAGGTAAAGTGAACAGAGTTCATGTAGTTGTTTTTTTTTTGAATATCAAATGGTACCTATCCTACCTCTTATAGTGGAACTTTTGATAAACCCAATAGATGTAATTTGGGCAACTAGAGTAGAACATTTCTTAAGGCAGCACTGAAAATCCAGTGTAAATTGATGGACAAAAATTGATTTGCTTTTCCAATGCTTAAATGTACAAAAAGGGTAAACAATGATAACCAAACCAAATGAATTAGAAAATAATAACACCACCTTATTTTTCTTCCTCATTTGTCATACTGACACTACCTGTTTCCAATTGTTTCATTATGTCTTCTATGAAAAAATAACTTTATAGTATCATTTATTGTATACAAAGTAAAATGTTAGCTTTTGTAATATATGATGAAGCCATCTTATGTATCATATATGATAACATCTTAGACCAGGTTACACCCTTTTTAGCATGATGATAATGTGATTTTTTTTTGTATTTCTTTTAACTTAAAATGACTATGTACCAATCAATAAGGGAAGACTGACTTGAGACAATTCTGTATATGCAAAAGTTGCCTAAACATTTTATGGATATTATGTCCAATTCTCAGTTGTAATGGTCAAATATTAATCTTTGTGCTTCAGATCTTTTTACTTCTGGCCAATGTGCCTCTCGGAGAATGCAGGCCACAGGCATCACAGATTTAACAGAGTGTAACTCCAGAAGGAGGTAACTAAATGCAAGGCAAACTTTTAAAAAGTGTGAATACCTGCAATAAGAGAGAGGTGCCACATTAGGAGATGTAAAACAAAATTTGAAGCAATTTGGCATACTTTGTGCAGTATATTTTGGGATGAAAAAGAAACATAATTTTAACTAATTAGTGAACGGTCATTTTTTCTGCAATATACGGTGTTGTTGGCACATACTGTATATCATGCTCAGTAGCAGTATGTTTGTATGTTCTTCTGTTCAGTGTGACTGCAAACCTCACCTGGAGTACTGCATCCGGTTCTAGAACTTGCTCCTCAAAAAAGACGTAAGTCACCTTGAATCTGTCCATAGAAGAGCCACAAAAATAATCACCAGTTAGCAATGAAATTCATACAAGGAGAGTTTAGCCAGTCTAAATATGTACTCAGTGGAGGAGTGAAGGGAAAGAGGGAGCATGATTAATACTCTTAAGCTCTGTACCTGAAAGGGGTGAATAAGGTATATCATGGAAGACTATTCAAGAGCTGCAGTCATACTGCTACCAGGGGAAATGAATATAAACTGGTGGGAGCAGTTTTAGGAGGGCTATGAGGAAGAATGTCTTCATTAAAAGAGTGGTGGCTATAGACAGGTCACAGAGAAAGATTAAGAACAGTAGGAATCACAGGCCAGATCCTTGGGGAACACCAGAACTGATTTTGAGGGGGGACTTTGGATAATTTCAAGTGAAGACTGATTGGAATCTATTAGCTAGATATGAGCTGAGCCACCTGACCAAAATGCCTGAGAAGACAGCTATACTCAGCTGTGCACAGTAATGCTGATTGCCTTGGTAATAAAATCCTAGTCCATGCCCTTCAGGATAAAGTTTGTTAGCTGGAAAAGGGAGTAAATAGTGGAACTTGATTTATATAAATCAGATTAAAGAGGACTTAGAAAGAAGGAGGCATCACAAAAGGAAATGAAATAAGCAAGCATGGGTTGTCTAGCATCTTAGCCAATGCAGGGGTAATTTGGAGGAGTGGGATTTTCAGTTTGTGTTAACATTCCCCAATACAAGGAGATCAGCAGAGGAGGTGAGGGAGAAAATAAGATAGAGGAAGTGAAGAAACTTGACACACTTGATGTGAGGGAAGCAAGAGTTGCCTGGCTCACTGATAGGAAGGGAACAGGGAATGGTGAGCCAATGAGAAGCTCAAGAAAAGAGGGGAATCAAGGGAGCTACGCATCACCTCAAAATGGTTAAGAGAAACAGAGATAGCCACATCTCTTTCCCTCCTCCCACATTCATTCTAGTTTTTTGTATGGACAGAGCAACTGACTCTAGGACCTAGAGGACAGCCAAGATTCATTCACAAGAAACATATTGGGATTTAGATCTGCCAGGGGAGTTAGTTACAGCCAGAATGCTGTCAGGTGTCAAGACAGCATGGGACACACATAAAGGACAAATGAAACTATATTGTACAGGAGCTGTAGCAAGTGATTTGTAGATAAGTAGCATGTTGGAAATCTAGCTGGACCTTGGTCTTCTTTTGCTGTCACCTTTCAGTGTTTCTATGTTTTAGTCTGAGAGATGATGCAAAGACAGAAAAGTGAAAAGAGAACAAATTATTGAAAATATATTCCCTCCTATTGTTCTCCTATCACCTCGTCTTACTGTGTCCCACTTCCCCCCCACTTCATACCACTCTTTGAACTCTCCTCCCCCTTACATGCCTTCTGAACTCCACTTGTAGCATGCACCTCCTCCCTCTCTTATTTTCTTTCTTCTTTCCCATAATTCAGCTCCCCCTCCCTTTCAGCCTTACCCAAACACTCCTCTTACTTCCACTCTGTTCATCTTTTTCATACTCCTCTGCTCAAGTTTGAATCATTCTCAAGAGGTCTTCCTTCTTACACTTCCTCTCTTACTACCTACTCCCCATTTTCCTTGACAAGAAGACTTCCTTTATGCATATCATCACCCTCTTGTTTCTGCTGGCAGCCAGTGTTGAGATAAACTTTGGCCTGTTTCACCATCTTATTCCTCACCTCTGTCCAAAAAAGGCCATTGGATCTGCTACCTCAATACTCACAGTTGGCTGCAAAACACTGACGTCCTAAGGCTGTGGGTCCTAGATCTAAATCCTAATTTGTTTCTTGTGACTGAATCTTGGCTGTCCTCTGGATCAGTGATGCAGTCATATCTCTGCCTGGTTGCTCTGTCCATAAGAAAGTCTAGAACAAATGTGGGAGTAGGGAAAGAGATGTGGCTATCTCTGCTTCTCTTAACAACTATTTTGAGGTGATGCATAGCTCCCTTGATTCCTCTCCTTCCTTGAGCTTCTCATTGGCAAGTTCACCATCCTCTGTTCCCTTCCTATCAGTGAGTCAGGCAACTCTTGCTTCCCTCACATCAAGTGTGTCACGCTTCTTGACTTCCTCCATCTTATTTACTCCCTCACCTCCTCTGCTGATCTCCTTGTATAGGGAAACTTTAACAAACTGAAAATTTCACTCCTCCAACTTAACCCTGCACTGGATAAGTTGCTAGACAACCCATGCTTGATCAGCTCATTTCCTTTCCTTTCTTGATGCCTCCCCCTTCCTAAGTGCTTTTTAATCTGATTTACATAAATCAAACTCCACTGCTTATTCCCTTTTCCAGCTAACAAACTTTATCCTGATGGGCATGGGCTAGGATTTTATGACCAAGGCCAACAACATTACTGTGCACCTTTCCTCCTCAATAGTCTCAACAAAGCTGACTTCTCAGACCTTTTGGTCAGGTGTCTCAACTCTCTCTAGCTAACAGATTTCAATCAGTCTTCACTGGAAATTGTGCAATGTCCTCTTAGAAATCAGTTCTGGTACTCCTCAAGGATCTTCCTTGTGACTCCTACTGTTCTTGATCTTTCTCAGTGACCTGTCTATGGCCTGCACCTCCTCCTACATTCTGAAATATGTAGTCAACACTGCTTTTTACCTGTGATTCCTCTGCCCTTGAGCTTGATACACTGTTCCAGGACATTGACAATATCCAGTGCTGTTCCAATGATCACTAGCTCTTGTTCAATTTCTAAATGACTAATTTATGACCTTTGGTACCAGGCAGCAACTGGCCAAGGTCCTTCAAATACATCACAGTCTTCATAACCCTAAATGGCTCCCACATGGAGGAAGTTGCCTCCTTCAAATACCTAGGCATCTGACTGGATGTCATTTTCACCATTCAAGTAGAGTCTTCAGTGATACAGTAGGTAAGGAAAAATGGGCAGACTAGGTGAGCAAAGCAGTTTTAATCTGCCATCATATTCTGTGTTTTTATGCTTCATGCTGTATTGACACCAACCATTCTCTTCTTGCCAGCCTGGGGATTATTCAAATGATTATCCTTCTAGTGCCTGACTACAAGGCCATGTTATTGAGAGCCATCTCTAAAACTACTTTGGCCATACTGGACTCCAGTGTTTAACTGTTTTTGCTGCCTTGCTCTGAACAGTTCCTTTTATACAGTACCTACAACTACTCCCTGCACTCTGACCAAGCTCTACCTTTCTTGGAGGGCAGGCTCCTTACCCACTGTGCCATATCTATCTAATTTACCTCTCTCTGTCTCTCTCTCATAGACTTTGACTTTGACGGCAGATAAGGACCGCTTGGCCCATCTAGTCTGCCCATTAACTCTCTCCATTCCTTCCCTGCCACTCTACACTAAACTCCTTCTATGAGATCTCTTTACTTTCACCTGCTCCTATACCTACTGTAAGCTCCAGTTTTCCTTACCCTTCCTGGATAGTCCCTTTCCCTCACCATTTCCAATCTTATTTCTCTTCCTTGTGCTCCACTTCCCACCCCTCCTAGCTTTTCTTTTTCCTCTCATCTTTAGATACACAAGCTTTTTATATTGATGTTAATGCGTATGTCATATACACTAGCTTTCAAAAGAATCACAATGAATTGGACACCAGGTCTGCTGAGGAAACTCATTGGAGCAATGTTTGGGGGTTCTTTGGCACTGTCATAGTGACACTCTTCATTTGACTGATTATTTGAATTTGAGACACCTTGGTTTATGTGCAATAAAAGAGCCTGTATTGCCATACTGAAAACAGCTATTTTTAACAGTATCTACCTTCCATATAGAAGAATCTAGTACTGGGAGCAAGTGCATTCTTTCTTCTGTTAGAACATAGCTATCTAAGACCATCCCCTCCTGTCTACACTTCCATGCCTATATCTTCTCCCATCGAATGCCCATCCAATGCTGATCTGTAAGGCTTTTTCCCTTTGCACTACTGTTCGCCAGCTGTTCCTGTTTCTGAACTTACATGTCTTATTTCCATCTATTTACAGGCATGTCCAAAGCACTGTGATGTTATATTTTTAAACAATAGTGTGTTGTTTAGCTATGCTCTCCTGTGATTCTTGTATCACACCTATGGAATGCTCCTGAAAATGAACCTTCCTCAGCTTAGTGTGCTGTTCTGGCCAAATATTTTAAATAAATAAATATTTTCTGCCTAGTAGCTATTTCAGATATATCGAAATAAATGGTGTTTTGTTTGTTATTGTTGTCTACATGGCTCTTAAAGCAATAACATGGCAAACTTATCAGAAGCATTCCAATTATAAAGGCATATGCTGTATTAGGATACCAAAAGAATAATGTTAAGATAATGACAGATACTGACTGAAAAGGCTGGAAACCTAAGCACTGACAAAGAAAGAGTAACATTTAATACAACAGTAAGAAGCAGTAAATGAGTGTGTTATAGTGCTTCAACCTGTAGTACACAATAACAAGAGCTGGTAAAAGCAGACATTTGCCTTCTTTAGAACAGAAACCTATGTGATATGCATCATGATAAATTTAAAACCACTGTGAATGTGTTTTGTGCATGCTTTGAGGGATGTGAATGAAAGGAAAAGACAACCACACATTATCCATTTATATCTTTGCAATGATTAGAACATTTAGAGTGATTCATTCTTCATAGCCCAGAAGCTCTAGTAAGAGGATTGTGGCTTAAAAATTGAAAACTACTTTGTGAGATGAAGATATTATTCAACTGCATAAGAGGTTATACTCTAGATAAGTTCTTCTCACATAAAATTCTAGAGATGTACAATAGTGCAGACAAGGAAGGTTTGGGGGGATTTGGGACTCCAAAGCATTTGGAGATTACTGTAACTCATAACTGCAAGCAGGATTATTTTTGATTTCAACAGTGCATACACCTTGCATGAGAACTGACTTTTAATCTCCCATGCAGTATATCATAGCACTATAACCTGCACTTATTGTTTCCTGTCTTATCAATTGCTTTACCATAACTGACTTCCAGCTAGGAGAAGTTTTGTTTCAATGATTTCCTTTTAATGCATAAAAACTATGAATGCTCTAAAACAGGTAGATTTCTTGAAATCATTATGGGCAGGATTCACAAAAGAGATGCACTCAGTGCATCCAAGATGCACTGGCACAAGTCAAAAATGTGCCATAGAGTGATTCACAAACAGGGTGAATGCGCCAGTACAACCAAGATGCCCTGTGCCAAACGACATGTGCCATAGGTGCAATGTAACGATATGTGGCACATATACAGGGGGCGTACCCTTGCATACACAGCACAACCCAATTCACAGTGCCTATCCATGGCACATCTATGGGGCATCTCCAGCGCAAAGGCAAGATTCACCATAGAAAGATAAATACAAAAGAAGGAGACTTAAGTCTAGCCCACCTGCAGGTCATTGACTGAATTTCTGCAGCAGCACACTGCCTGAGCCAGAGGGAGAGAGAAAGAAAGAGAGAGAGAGAGAGAGACAGAGGCAGCCACCCAGCACACCAAGCCAGAGGGCCACACAGAGAACCCTGCAGCAAAATGAACCTAGCAGCAGTTGCCATCGCAGGTGCACCAATGAGGAGAAGGAGGCAGGGCGGTGGAAGCACCGTAGGCAGCCAGCCCCATGATGGTATCGTGCCAGGCTGTCCTTTGAGCAGCTCACTGAGGTGGAGACAGTAGGCTGATACTGCCTGAACAGGGCCATGCTGAGGCAGCTCTGTAAGCTGTGCCATGATGTGATGCAGGCACCCACTGCACGAGGTCATGACATCCCAGTGGAGACCAAGGTGACAACGGTCATGTGCTTGCTCACCACAGGAGCCTTCCAGAGGTTTACTGGGGACACCACTGGCATTTCACAGGCCTCAATGTCCCGCCTCCTCACACAGTTCCTCACCGCACTGCTACCACATGCTTTGGAATACATCCATTTCCCCAGCATGCAGGCAGAGTGGACAGAAGTCATGCAGGGGTTCTACAGGGTGGCATGCATGCCAGGCACCATAGGGGACATTGACTTCACCCATGTGACAATCTGCGCACCACTTGGCGAGGACGACATCACATATATCATCCAGAAGGGTTACCACTCTGTGAACTGCCAGGTGGTGTGCAATGCCACAGTGCTCATCACCAATGTCTGCACCACTCACCATTGGAGTGCACATGATGCATTCATATGGCACCAGTTGGCACAGTGCAGGAGGTTTGAGGATGGGGACATACCAAGTGGCCATATGTTAGGTGTGTGTGACAGGGCACCAACAGCATAGGAGGGCACCAAGGCCGAGATACATGGGGTAGGCCATGGGAAACCCATGCAGTGTGATGCAGGCACATGGGCCCTGGGACAGCAGGGGTGTGCAAGGGTACACAGGTGGACACAGGGTGGCAGGCAAGCACTGTGCACCACACAACAGACGGGGCATGCAGGTGCAGCTGGGGTAGGGTCGCAGGACTGTCTGTAATGGAGATGCATGGGTGGTAGAGCAGGACAGGTACACACACCACTGAGGCCAGGGCTGAGGACAGGGCACATGCCAACATGATACCCAATGTACTAGTGGCCACACATCTACCCCCACAGGTGACGCTGCATATCTGCTGAGGCCCTGGCTCCTCACCCACTTCTGACAACCCAGAACAGAGGCAGAGGAGTGCTACAATGAGGCACACATCACAACACGCACCATCATAGAGCATGTCTTCAGCATGCTGAAGATGTGCTTCCGATGCGTATGTCAGTTAGGTGGTGCCCTACAGTATAGCCCTGAGAATTCCTGTGGCATATACCTAGCCTGTTGCATACTACACAACATAGTCCTAGACCATGGAATACATGTCGAGGCCGATGAGGGCGACAGTTCCGGGGAGGAGAAGGGGGTGGTGGCAAAGCACCCCCAGAGGGCCAGGGAGGTGAAGCCGGGCAGGGCCAGAGGGACCCAAGGCTGGTGGCCAGAGTGAGGGACCACCATAGGCGTGTGGTGGAGGAACACTTTGGGCCATGCAGGTAAGTATGCAGGCATGTATGTGTGCAGGGTGTACACCAAGGTGTGGAGATTGCATGTTGTGGGTACAGTGGACACTGGACACCACACAGTGGCACACACAGGCACAAACATGGTGAGAGATGCACAGACACACACACACACCAGGTATGCAACAACCATGCAACACCTGGGCCATATTGCAGACATCACTGGTCAGTGTGCACTGCAGTCTGCGCACGGGCACAGCAGACACTAGAATGCACTCATCATTCCCATGACAGATGGCACAACCGTGGCACACACAGACACCCAGGTGGTCCTGCACAGGTAGCACAGAGTGGTGCCAGGGCTGCAGTGGGGCAGGTGACTGCCACACACACCGCCACTGACACCATCTGCAGGGCGTCTGGCACACACAGATGTGCCATCCTGCCACCACAGGCCAGGGGACATGGGCATCACAGGGTGACTCCCCAGCCACCACAGACATGGGGGCAGCCTCTGCCATGGTTGGTGGTGGTGGGTGTGCCACCACCGGCCAAAGGGGGTGTCACCTGTGACCCTGCAGGGGTGCTGCACCGAGACCATATATGGTGCCCAGTGGAGTGGCCAACCCACGGCTACCACATGAGCCATGGACAGTGGGTGTGGAGGCCAGTGGTGATGGAGTCAGCAGCAGAGGTTCACCTGGCTCCATCACCAGGGTCTGCGGGATGTGCTCCTGGGCATCCATCTGGATGCACGATGTCCACGGCATGTTGCAGAGGCAGCCACCACCTCTGCAGCAGCTGCAATCTGCTCCAGAGCTGTGGTCTTGCCCACCCACATGATGCATGCCTCTGCCAACATCTGTGCATGCCAAGCAGCCATGGACTCATGCTCCTGGACCATCGCTGTCTTGTGGCCATAGAATTCTGCATAGAGAGCCTCCTGCCCTGCCACAGTCACCCACAGGAGGGCGAAGTAGGCCTCCATGTCATCAGTGGGTGATGTTTTTATGGTGGTGTCTGATGAGCAGGGGATGTATCAGTCTGATGTGGTGCATCCATAGGTGGTGGCTGCACCCTGGTAGGCTGTGACATGGGCAGGGCTTGGTTGGGCACCATCACTGACTGCCCATGGGTGGTGTCCTCCTGGGCCAATGGAGCAGGTGCATGCACCACAGCACCCTGCCCAGATACCACTGACATCGCCAGCACTGCACTTGGCAGTGGTGCGGGGGCACAGCATCCACAGCTGTGGACTGCTGTGTTGCATCTACAGCCACACCTCACACAGTGGGAACATCAGTGGCAACAGGGGCCATGTGCACAGGCATCCCCTTGACGTGTGCACCACCATCTGCCATGACTGCACTGGTGGTGGCAGTGATGACCATGGTGCTGCCAGGGCCCTCCCCCTGTACACCACTGGTGAGCACAAGGAGGGCATCAGCAATGTCCACTGCATCATCTGGGTCATCATCAGACAACCTGGACAGGCAGCCCAGCCAAGAGATGTACCCACTGTCAGTCCTGCCAGCACTGGCTGAGGGGCCCGTGGGGCCACCTGTGTCGGGGCCGTGATCGTTGTTGCTCAGGACGTGGATGGTGCTGGTGCAGAGTCATCCATGGTGGTGTCATCGGCCCCAGGAGATGGACCCGCATCATCGCCTGTGAGGGCATCAAGTGCAGCTGTGGCCATGGCTGCACCTGGGAGGGATGATGGTGCTGTGGAGGGAAGAATGGAGAACATGCTTAATGCACAGAACACATAAGTCACATTGGGGATGCACTACAGCACACAGCTGTCCACATGGTGTCAATGCTGCAGGCCAGACCATGGCAGGGCCATGGCGTGTCTATGCTATACAGGCCATGGTATGGTCATGCCCATCACCGTCCCTTCATGTACACTGCATGGCAGTGGTGGCACATGCCACATGGATGCACAGCAGACACATGCCCCTCCAGTGCAGTGGCATGGTAGCTGCAGCACCATGGTGCATGTCGCATCTGGCCAGGGGCGACCCTCCCCAGGTTGCTGTGCCTGGGTATACAGTGACAGTGCATGGCACGTAGGGACAGGTGTGGTGGCTTTGGCACACGGGTGAGTGGGCTGGTCTAGGACACACAGCTACTCACAATGCTGTGTCGGTCTCCCACCAGTCTGGAACCCACCTCTGGGGACACCCTGCATGACTGTCCAGGACACATTGGTGGCCAGGAGGGCCTCATTAGGGCTAAGCTGTTCTGCCATGCTCGGACGACCCACTGTCTACTGCAGGGAGGCCTAGATGTTGGCCACCTTCTCCTTGGGCCTCCTGCACCTGTCGTTACAGTGCTTTCAACACTCCAGGACCGTGCAGTTGTATGGTGCCATGGCATTCACCTGCTGGGCCATCTCCTCCCAGCCTGCTGCCCACGCAGTCCAGCTGCCTCCTATGCTGGTAAGGATGTCCAGGCATAGGTGACATGCTTCAATGAGCACCCTCTTCTCATCCTTTGTGAAATTTGGTCACCATCCTCCAACATAGTGGCTACTGTTGGAGGTAGCATCCAGGTGTTAGGCGTGCCTGTGGGTACACATGTTCCCACTCTGCCTGCCTCTGTCTGTCAACCCCACCAGGTTCCCTGCAGCAGGTGGTCTGGGTGGTGGTCTGTGAGTGGGTGTACTGGCATGGTGAGCAGGACCCCATGGTACATGGCCTGTTGGGGACAGTGCACCTGCCATGCACGTCCACTGGTCCACAGCTAGGGTGCCAGTGCTGCCACCCCAGGGGGGTATGTGGTGCAGTCTGCCATGGACATGACCAAGTACCTCAGCAGCATGTGTGTGTGGATGCAGTGGAACACCACCCAAACCGGGTACCGCTGTTGTGATGCCGGCGGGGCACAGGCCAGTCGGCGACAGCCATGGTGCAGCTGGCCCCAGCGTGTGGCATGGTGACACCGACATCTCGCCTGCACAGGCACCGGCGTGTGCTTCAGACAGTCATATAGCACATTGCTGCATCCACCATACATGGCTAGTACAACCCTGTCACAAATACCTCTCCACAGTACCACTATACAGGAAACGGTGCCTCCGTGTAGGTTGCAGAACCACCGTGTTCCATGGTGCAAGGTCATGTCCCACTGCCAACCTTACCAGTGTACATCGGTACTGTATCCTATATGCTGCCATGTGTAAACCATAGTTCTGTGACAGACATTCTGGACATGATGGCAACCAGTCTACCAGTGTCCTGTGCATCCTATGTACTGCACAGGTTCAGTGTTCCACACTATGGCATTTATTCCAAATTATGTGCATGTGTCCTACAGATTAGGAAACACTGTTCCCCATATGGGGGATGTAATCGTTGAGAGGCATGCATGCACATGTACAGTCCCCCCAGTAAGTTCTGTAGCCCATGTAAATATAGCTGTGTACTCACCTTCAAGGCTCAGTTCCCTCTCTGATCTCAGCCTGCAGAATTGGGAGCATTTATGGTTCAGGGCATGCAAATGAGGCCTGGGCCTCTGGTAATGAGATGCTAATCAGCTGAGATGCCCATGCATGTGGAATGAGGTGGTTTAAGGCGCATTGTCTGTGAATTGCTAAATTGCCCTCAGCTCATCTCACTTTGCAAGGAGCATCTCAGATATGAGCCTATGATGTTACGGCACATCTGTCGTGTATGTACACTCACTGTGTGCAACATCGCATCTTTCACTATACGCCGCTACGCTGCTTACTCGATGCACTGCTGCGGGGATGCTGGCCATCACACTGTGTCCTGTATCATGGACTGTGTACCCACATGCACAGGACATGCTGCACCGAGTGGTCGTAGTGGCCATGGATCATGCATTGTGTCCCATGGGCGTACGTAGCACATGTAATGCACAACATGGCAGCCGCATGTGCATCATGCATGCATGACCCTGCCGTAACCTCACCACGCCTTAGCGGTTGGCATTGCACATGCTGTGTTTCCTCTGACCTATCATGCCTCACGCACTGTGTGTGTTGTACTGTACATACCTCAGTGTTTCACGTGGCACGTATCAGGTACTTGATCATGCTTTACTGTGTTGCAATGGGAAACAGTACCTGTCAGTGGGGAAATACCTAGAGCTGGTAGACAATCCCCTAAGGCCATATACTGGTCCCAGGTGGAGCTGCTGCATCTGGGGACTCTTGTTATATCAGTGATGGGGCAGCTGTTTGAGAAGGAGGACCTCCATGTACCCAGGGCTGAGGTGGGCCTCCATTGCCAGGAGGCTGGTACAGCGCACTGGGCTGCCATGCACTGGGGAGCAGTGCAGGCATCATTTCAGCAACCTCCAGAGGTGGGACCCGGAGAGACTGGGGCAGCTGTGTCACTGTACATGCCGGGGTGTACTGCCAAGACCAGGTAGGTGTTGCTCGTCTGGCTCCTTTTGAGGCATGTACTGGGGGTGTGTGTGTTGAGGCCCTCATGGGGCACTCACTTGGGTCACTGTCATCCTGCACACATGTCAGTGACTGCTCCTGCCCAGTGCAGCCCTATCATGTGTGCCATGGGAAGGACTATGGACGGGGCTGTGTTTGCGTGCAGGCCACTGAGGACTGCACAGCTGGTTACCACTGCGTGCTACATGCACACATGCTTGAGAGGGTGGCACTGTGGCAGTGCATCCTGCACAGTGGCAATGTATGGCTGTCCCTACACCACCTGGGCATGTCAGTGTTGTTGTGTATTTCTGGCACTGCTGTGTTGACTCATGGTGCTCTCTGTTGTGTTTTGAAGGATCAGAGGCCAGGCAGAGGGCTGTGGCTGTCATTGAGGTATGGAGGAGGAGGCTACTGGATGCCAGGCCTGGTTCCCATACAGGGGCAGGTAGGCAGTGCATTCTGCTGTTGCTGTAGTTCTGCTGCTGTGGGTTACTGCTGGGTGGGGGTTATTGTCTATGTTTAGGCCCTCAGTGTGTGTTCTCTCTGTCATTGCTGTAGGTCTCCAGCGACGACATGCCATGGCTGGGGGTGGTGTCCATCTTGATGTGGAGGGGTGCATCCATGTGTCCATCCAGGTGGCCCTGCGGCCTATATCCAGGATGGTTCAACACCTGTCAGCTGCCCTTTTTTTCAGCACTTGCCCATATGTGGCCATGCCAAGGTGTGGCGTGGTAGGGCACGGCAGAGCTAGTGGCCCCCTACATCTTCTTGGGGCCTTGCTCTGTATATACAGTAGTTTGTGTATATAGCCCCCTGTTTCTTTGTTGCTCTGGGTTTTGTGTTGTACAGTTGTATGTCTGATTTTACTGTTTTATAAACTTGTTGCTATCAGCACCTGTGGCAGTGGGTTTAATTGTTTCAGCATATGATTGCTCCCTTTTGCCCTGCTGGTTTGATCTGCTTGCTCTAAATTGCTCCCCTGTGTGGCTCAGGGCATCCAGGGTGCCCTTGCCCATCTCCTGTTGCACTGGCACATCTCCAGTTGTGCTGTACTGCATGTGGGCGATTTATAGAGGGGATGTGCTCAACGCATTCCATTGCACATGCCTCTGTGAATCGCTCTGTCTGTGCTTGGTGCATCTGATTTGCACCGGTGCATCTGGGATGAGACGGACGCATCTTCTTTGTGAATCCTGCCCATGTCTGTAACACCCAACCATTAAAAGTGTAGTACAGCCTCATATCTTGCAAGTGTTATTTGTCAACAGATAACTCTTTTCGTGTAGTTGTTGGAGATATATGTTTGCTTTAGTTTGTTTTCATTATTCACATCAGCCTCAGTGACTAGCCTGGGGGGGGTCTCCATTTTCTGGTTGTTGAAATCTCATTGTCTCAGAAAGCTGCATTAGGATATGAGAACATAATGCCACAACACCCATTAACAACATATTTGAAAGGCTATGCCTGTGGTTCAAAGGGTGAACAAAAAGCCACGCCCCCTTTCTGAGCTACATAAGCAATTTCTCTCAGTCACCTTCTGAAGCATTTTTTCTTTGCCAGCCAGAGGCTCTGTTGATCTGTCTTCTCACATGGGCCTGCTGTGGCCTATGCCTGGGGCCTGCTGGGGCCTCAGCTACTGCTGGTAGCCCCCTCTAGTTTATCCATGCTCTGGACTCTGCTTGGTTTCTTCTGATCATGTTCATGTGTTTCTCCTATTGTGGTTAATATTTTATTTGCTTCTGGCTGCTGTGTGCTTCCTTGTGTGCTTGTTTTCTGCTTTCCTGAGTTTATATTTTTGGTTTGTGTTTTCTTTCTTTTTATGGGGGGAGGGGGGCTTTCTGCTTTTCCTCAACATATTGTTGCCCTTTGTTTGCTCTGTGTTTCTCCTGTGCCTGTGCTCAGGCCCCTACCACATCTCAGTTTTCCTGCAATTGTTATTGCTTGTTTCGGCTGCCACTACAGTTGCTGCCTCCTGTGCTTCCCTTAATTGCTTGTGCCTGGCAATGGCTCTGCTGCACAGTTGGCTGCTATTTCCTGTTTTACTCTAGCCTGCTGCATTTTATTCAAGGCCTATTTTACTTCAGCAGCCTTGCGTTCCACTAAGGTTTCTTTCCTGCTTTCTTACCTCAGTTTTTCATCATTTACTCCAGCTATCTGTCCGTAAGCCCTCAGTTTTCATGCAGCCCTTTTGGAGATTTACATCTAATCTAATGTACTTAATAACATTCAGTGTCCTCAAACCAGAGTCTCCTGTGGTGCTGTATTACTTTCTCCATGGGATAAAAGCACGCTTAAATGCAATCGTACCAAGCAGTTACTACTGTTGTTTTTCTGTGCATTATTGCATATATCTACACTGCCATGCTTGTTCAGTTGTTCAGCTCAGCTACTGCTGGTAGCCATAACTAATTTCTACTGCAAGCTGTTAACTACATTCTCCCCAGTTTAGAATTCTTTTGGTATTGAAAATACCCCAGTTTTGCATACTTCCTTCTGGTATAGAGAATACCCTAGTTCTGCATCCTTTTTTCCTGGTATTGAACATATCCCAGTTTTGAATATGTCTTTCTGGTATTGAACATACCCCAGTTTTGAATACTTCTTTCTGGTATTGAACATACCCCAGTTTTGAATACTTCTTTCTGGTACCGAACATACAGTAGCAGCCACAGACATTGCCAGCTGTTTCCTGAAATTTCTGTGATATTTCCAGAAATATCTCATGCTTTCTCCATTTCCACAGTAGGGGCAGCAGAGGCAAACTCTTTAGAAATTTCATGAAATATCTGGAAATAGCTGGCAATGTCTATGGCTTCTACTGTATCCCAGTTTTGCACACTTCTTTCTGGTATTGAACATACCCCAGTTTTGCATATTTATTTCTGGTATTGAACATACCCCAGTTTCAAATACTTATTTCTGATATTGAACATACCAGAGTTTTGAATACTTCTTTCTGGTATTAAACATATCCCAGTTTTTGTATTTAAAATACCCCTGTTTTGCATACTTATTTCTGGTATTGAACATACCCCAGTTTTGCATACTTATTTCTGGTATTGAAAATACCAGTTTGGAATACTTCTTTCTGGTACTGAAAATACCATGGTTTTGCATGCTTATTTCTGGTATTGAACATACCTCAGTTTTAAAGGAAACACAATTGCACGTACCCCAATAATGCGATACCTCAGTTCTGAATACTTATTTCTGATATTAAAATCCCCTGTTTTGCATACGTATCTCTGATATTGAACATACCCCAGTTTTGTGTACTTTTTGGTATTGAAAATACCCCAGTTTTGCACACTTATTTCTGGTATAGAAAATACCCTAGTTTTGCTTATTTGTTTCTGGTATTGAACATACCCCAATATTGAATACTTATTTCTAGTATTGAACATACCCTAGTTTTGAATTTGTATTTGTGGTACTGAAAATACCCCAGTTTTGAATACTTATTTCTGGTATTGAACATACCTCAGGTCTGAATACTTATTTCTGGTATTGAACATACCTTAGTTTTGAATACTTATATCTGGTATTGACCGTACCCCAGTTTTGAATACTTATTTATTTTATTGAAAATACCCTGGTTTCATTTACTTATTTCTGATATTGAGCCTGCCTCAGTTTTGAATACTTATTTCTGATATTGAAAATACCACCGTTTTGCTTACTTAATCCTGGTACTGAAAATACGCCATTTTTGAATACTTTTTTCTGGTACTGAAAATACAGTACCTCAGTTTTGAACACTTATTTCTGGTATTGAACATATCCATTTTGCATGCTTATTTCTGATATTGAAAATACCTTAGTTTTGCATACTTATTTCTGGTATTAAAAATACCCCAATTTTGCTTACTTATTTCTGGTATTGAACACACCCCAGTGTTGGATACTTATTTCTGGTATTGAACATACCCCAGTTTAGAATACTTGTTTCTAGTATTGAAAATACACCAGTTTTGAAAACTTATTTCTGGTATTGAACATAACCCAGTTTGAATACTTATTTCTGGTATTGAACATAACCCAGTTTTGAATAGTTATTTCTGGTATTGACCATTCCCAAGTTTAGAATACTTATTTTTGGTATTGAAAATACTCTGGTTTTGCTTACTTATTTCTGGTATTGAAAATGTGACAGTTTTGAATACTTGTTTCTGGTATTGAACATACCTCAGTTTTGAATTCTTATTTCTGGTATTGACCATACCCTGTTTTGGATACTTATTTCTGATATTGAAAACACCCCAGTTTTGCTTACTTATTTCTGGTATTGAGCATACCCCAGTTTTGCATATTATTTCTGGTATTGAAAATACTGCAGTTTTGCATATTTAGCTCTGTTATTTAAAATGCCCCAGCTTTGCATACTTATTTCTGGTATTGAAAATACCTTTGTTTTGCTTACTTATTTCTGGTATTGAAAATACCCCTAGTTTTGAGTACTTATTTCTGATATTGAAAATACCTCAGTTTTGTATCCTTATTTCTGGTATTGAAAATACCTGAGTTTTGAATACTTATTTCTGGTATTGAAAATATCCTGGTTTTGAATACCTATTTCTGGTATTGAAAATACCCTGGTTTTGTTTACTTATTTCTGGTATTGAAAATACCACTATTTTGCATACTTATTTCTGATATTGAACATACCCCAGTTTCGAATACTTCTTTCTGGTATTGAACATACCCCAGTTTTGAAATCTAATTTCTGGTATTGATCATACCCCAATTTTGGTTACTTATTTTTGGTATTTAAAATACCCCGGTTTTGCTTACTTATTTCTGGTATTTAAGATATCACAGTTTTGAATTCTTCTTTCTGTTACTGAAAATACCCTAGTTTTGAATTCTTCATTCTGGTTTTGAAAATGCTCCAGTTTTGAATACTTATTTCAGTCATTGCAATTACCCCAGTTTGGCATCCCTTTTTCTGGCATAGAGCATAAATTTCATTCTGCATTCCTCCTTTCATTCTCTCTGCTGCTCAGTCACACCTGATACTGCTGGTTCATGCTTCCTTATGCAGCCTCTGTTTTTTTTGTGGGGGTTCCTGCCCTATCAACGTTAGGTTTGTTGTTTGGTCCCATGGTGCTCAGCTTGTGGCCTCCAAGTTATTTCCCCAGTGGGTGACTGGGTTGTCTCAGTGGGGCATCATGGTTTCAAGTGGCAGGAGCATGCGTTGATGTAAATTATGATTTAGCCTGCTCCTTTGCCTCAGCAGCATTCAATCTTCCTGGTCTAAATACTTTAACCTTACAATCTACATGACTCCAAGATATCCACTGCATTCCATTACAGCATTGCAAATGCACCTTACTGGACTAACATAACTCCACCTTAATGGCATTTAAAGTATTAAGGCTAATCAACAAAATTCACTATTCATGTTGACACCATACCAATCAGAAGCTCTGTATAAACTATATGAATTTGCTCCTTTATCCTATCAAGAATTTCAGTACACATCATGCCTCAACTAGCAAAAACCTTTATTTCAATTGCTTGTGCTACTTAACTAAAAAAGGACAACCTAATTTATCATGCTGGTATTCTGTAAGTTACAGTTCCTTCCCCCTAGAGTAAGAAGGTATTCCCTTTTCCTACAGCAAGGAGGCTTTCCATTCTGAAACTGTCACTAAACCAAAATACTCCAAGCCTGGAGGGAAGGCAACCTAGGTCTTGGATCCCCAGAGATTTCCTCCTCAATGTTTTTTTTTCTCTTCTCCATGCTGAAAGTCTCAATACTTAATTAGGTTTAGTAGTATTCCCTAGTATACTCAGGTACATTCTTGTATTGAATGGAGGTGGATGGTGACCCTACTGGCCATTTCCTCTCTCCTTAGGAAGCTCCCTGCTGTCATCAGTGTTAATCCATTTATCCAGTGTCAGTGTCAGTGGCTCAGTAGGTAGCACACTCACCTCTGAGGCTGAGAGATCAGAGGACTATGGGTTCAGTTCCCACATCTGGCACTTGGGTTAATATCCCAGTACTGACACTGTAGTGCAGAATGAGAGGGGTGCTTTACTTCTGAGGTGCTGTCTTTTGGATGAGATGTTAAACCAAAGTCCCATCTGCCTGGATTGGTGGCAGTTCAGGTGGATGTTAAAGATCCCATGGTACTTATTGAAAAGAGTAGGGGAATTTCCCCGGTGTCCTGGCCAAATTTCCCTCATTTACTAAAAATACCACCAACAGCTTAGTCTGGTTCAAGGTTGGTTAGCATTCATCTGTATCCCCCTCCCCCGAGTTCTGCCTGAAAATAGGCAGGATTGGTCTAGTGCACTTACCCGGTCAACAAAAACTAAATAAAAACTAAATAAAAATCCATGCTATTACACTAACTTGTATTTCTTATCGATGTATTATTAAGCCACCTCTTTCTTCAGTATGCTTCTCTACTTTATAGTCAATGATCACTGCTAACATTCTTTTGAGGGTTTCTTCCTAAGGTACCTTTAGCCAAGGGAACCTTCCCATGACACCTCTAGGGGTTGAACCCTATTCCAGGGTTTCTTGTCTTTGCTATACCAACAGAGTGGTAATTCATCATGTAATAGAGAATGCAAACAGCCACAAAAGAGTAACATAGTTGTGTAGGAACAAAACCATTGTTATAATATTTTATTATTATAATTTTATCATATTATTATTTACATCATTTTAAGTACTATTTTATATTCTTTATAAGGGCTTAATCATAAGGGAGGCATACTAAACTTCTGGTCAGAAGGAATATCCACATAAGTTTTATAAAGCAAGAAGAAAAATTAATTTATTTTCACTTCATTCTGCTTAAAACAGGCTTAAGGGGATGTGCCATTCCTGATCAGTTAAGTTGCACTATTAAAGGACTTTGCAGTCAACAAAAGAGGCCCTGCATTACTGAGAGGACAAAGGTGCTAGTATCTCCTTAACAACCAGAGATAATGATGCCTCAATGATGTCACAGCAAAGGTACCTTCAAGAAAAAATCTTAGGAACTGTTTGAATTCTAATTGTCTAAAGGAAGTGAAAAGACTTTTATCTAACTTAGAAATGCAACATGCTGTCAATCTGGAATTTTCACAGTCTGTAGAAAAGATGACAGCTATTTATTTGTCCAAGTTTTGTAAGAGCATCTACTGGGGAAAAGAAGATATATATACAAATATTTTAAAACAATATTTACTAGGCCAAAAGCCTACAGCCATGCCTTGGAGGCCTGCTTGGTGGTCTGAGACCAGTTCTTGGTTAAGCTTTGTTATATCAATTAGTGGTCCTGCGGTCGAGCCTGTAAACTGACAAAATTGCAACGAGGGCCAGCTTCAAGAACTGCTTGTTACAAAAGGACTTTTTCCAATATTGGATGAAGCAAAGATTATGGTTTACACTGGACATCCTGACTGAAGCAATATTTTAAACTTCTGCCCAAGCCAAGATCCTGAGGCCCAAGTGGAAATGAATTAAAACAGAAAAAGTCAAAAATCCAGTTACTAACCAGGAACTTTGCCATCCAAGAAGGAAACCTTTTCTGCAAACAACTGTGGTTGGGAAGAAGCTTATCATTATGCCTTAGACTGTTAGTAATCTACTGTCTGATGTTCCCGCCATAATCCTGATAAGTGACTCTTTGATAATTCATGACATCAAGCCAGGAGGATCCACCCTGCACTGCTTCACTGATGCAAGAAGAGTCTACAATTCCAGGTCTGAGGGGGAGAAAAGACAAAGTGCTACAGCCAAGCTAGCCACTAAAGGGCTTTCATCGCCCAGAAGAAGCAATTCTCATCAAGATTTTTAAAGTTAAAAGAAAAAGAAGGCCAACCTCTTTTAACCAGAAATTTAAGTACTATTTTAATTATTCTAATTAATTAATATTCTTAATGTCATAATTTGCCTTATCTGGGGAGGTAAAATAGGTAATCGGTCAGATTAACTTTTAACTACAAAACCTTGGGTATATAGTTAAGCTTACATTTAAACAAAAAGAAATACATTTTGCTTGCTATGAAGAAGAAAAACAAGTCTTATACAGAAATATAATCTGAGACACTAATGTAATGAGTTTGCATGTTCTTATACAAGAAGGTTATGCTAGATACAAAGCATGCTGAAAGCATAATATACAGCTAATACCATGTATTGTGTTGTACCTTGCTTATTTCTTGAGTGCATTATTTGCTGAAATATTTGCTTATTTGTTTTATTTCTTTGTGTTATTTGATTTTCTGAAATCTTTGTTTACAGTTTTGTTATGCTTGATATTTATGATAATTAGGGGTATTTAGACTATGTGTATGAGTGTTAATAAAGTTTATTTTTCATATTTCTAACTATGGCAGAAGCATGTTTAACTGTTATCTAGAATTGGGGAAGATAGGGATAATATCATATTTGAGTTTTGTAATTATTTTTGGGAATTTATGGAGATTTTGGTGGTAAGGCCCAAGGTACGTTTAAGTGCCTAGTATGAAAAATGATATTATAACATATTGTTATGACATGTTTGGGGTCTCTCATCCATGGTATAATCATTAGCGAATAAAAGTCCATACCCAGAGTGTATGAGAAATAAATATTATTATTGTTGTTATTACTTGTAAAGTTACTGATTTTCAGAAATAGTTTTCATTTTGCTTTTCTTTAAGTCTAAAGTTACCTTAAACAAGAAAAGGGAGCTAAGGCCTGAATGAGAGCAGAATAGAATCTCTGACTAACAGTGCAAGCTGCAAGAAAAGGGCTTTGAAGTATCATAAGAATAACTTAGTTATTTGATTTGAAAGTGATATATAAGGTCATTGCTATTCAACTGTTGTTCAAAAGAATACTATCATTGTTGTTAAAGCTTGTAATTAGTATTGCAAAACCATGACCTTATAAAAAGGTGTATACCTATTCTAGATTACACTGAGAAAATCTCATGGTCACAGGTAAAAAGGCGTATTACATTTAGGAAGAGTCAAAGAGTCATAACATTTCTAAACAATGAAATTCATGCTACTTTCAGAAAAAAAGATGATGTAATGATTAAATTCTGTAAGTTATAGTGAATTGATGTATCTAGTTCTGGTAATTCTAAAATTGGTTAAATGGAGAAGTAAAGCTTATGTAGTTTGTGTGTCAAAACAAGATGTGGTAAATCTGTAATAAAAACAGAGGCCTAACTTTCTTCACAAAAAGAGTAAATCCTGTTTTTCTCAGTGCCATCCTGTTTCTGACAAAAGCATTAAACTCTAAGTACACAGCCCACTGAGGACTGTGGAAAGGAGGTGCCAGTCAATAAAACCAGAGATAAAATCCAAGGTGCCAGATACAACAAAAGCTGTAAAACCAGTTTTGCATAGTCCAAGCAGTGCACAGGTTTACTCAATGTTAAAAATAATGGTTACAAAATGTAACAGTGGTCCTGAAGTGCAAAACACACACCATAAAAGTGAAATGCAATCTAATAAGTAAAGCAACAACCAAAAAATGAAATGCAAACGAAAAACAAAGCAGCAAAGGCAAACATAAAGTGTCATGCCACAAAAAATAAAGCAACAAAACAAAAAGAAATATAAAGAATGTAAGAGTGAATGCAGACAAAAAGCACAGCACAACTAAAAAGTGAATGCAAACAAAAAACACAACACAATTAAAAAGTGAATGCAAGCAAAAACATACAGCACAACTAAAAAGTGAATGCAACAAAAAAGAACATAACTAAAAAGTGAATGCAAACAACAAAGTGCAACACAATTAAAAAGTGAATGCAAGCAAAAAAGAACAACACAACTAAAAAGTGCATGCAAACAAAAAAGGCACAGTACAACTAAAAAGTGACTGCAGACAGAAAACTACAACACAACAAAAAGTGAATGCAAACAAAAAAGTACAGCACAATTAAAAAGTGAATGCCAACAAAAGCATAGCACAACTAAAAAGTGAATGCAAGCCAAAAAGCACAACACAACTAACAAGTGAATGCAAACAAAAATGCACAGTACAACTAAGGGTGAATGTAAACAAAAAGCAAAGCAGACATAAACAATACTGCAAAATAGAAAGTGAAGAACTAAAAGTCAGATAGTTGGCTGGCACCTCAAATAGCTGGTCTGAAAAAGAAATTCCAGATGAATACATCCTGCAGCAAGCATTCCCTGCTGTTCATTCACATCCTCCTCCCTTTCCACATTTCTTGCCAAGGACTCCATAGTGTCCAGAGGCAATCTGTTCCTGTCCCAAGCCAAATGTTATCTGTTGTCCTGTGGCACAAATCCTTCATCATCCCAACTCCTTGTCAAGCAATTCCTGGTGCTGGTGGCATCCTCCTTCAACTTTCTCCATCCTGTATCAATCTGCCCCAGGTGTCCAGCAAATATAGAAACACAGAAGCTGTTGGCAAAAAGGACCTCTTTGCCCACATAGTCTGCCCTAACCACCAGTAGCACAACCTTACTCTTTTCTTCCTCTTCCAAGCATTTGCCAGGGTCTGAGGACTCTTACCTCACTTTGTTTCATGCCAAGCACACCCTGGTGTCTGGTGCAGTCCCCTTCCTCTCCCTAGGAAAACAGGGATAGAAGGCATTCACTGTGATGCAGCACATGGGTACAGTGACAAAGGGTTGCTTGCCAATCCAGAACACAGAAGAAGCAAGTTGTCACTACATTACAGACTCAGTCCCTGATGCCTTCAGGTTAAAGCAGAATCCCTGAAACATTAATACTTCCAAATGAAAATTTATTTGGATATTTCTGCTAGCATGTAGAAATCAAATATCACTGTGAGTACACAGCAAACAGACATGTACCATGAGGGCACAAATAGAGCAGCATAATATCAGGTACCCCAGTGTTTCACTCAAATTGCACTTCATTAGGGTGCTCTCCCTCACCCTATTCTGAACAAAGCAGTCCCTGGCATTCAGTGCCCTTTCCCTCACATTGCCCTTTGCTGTGATCTCTCTGGTGCCTGGTGGCAACCCATTCTTCACCCCATCCAGTGCTAAGCACTCCCAGGTATCTATAGGTACCCCTTGCTTAGCCTGTCCCATGCCAAACACTCCCTGGTGTCCAGGGTCACCTCTCCCTCACCCCATTCCAGGTATTTCCTAATGTCCAGTAGCACCCCCTACCTCTCCCCATCCCATGCCAAATACTCTCTGCTATCCAGTGGCACCTCCTTACTCTGACCCATGCCAAGCACTACCATTTAACCAATAGCACCACTTGCTCATCCTACCCCTTGCCAAATTCTCCTTGGTGTCCAGGGTCACCCCTCCCTCATCCCATTCCAAGCGCTCCCTCATGTCTGGTAGCACCCCCTACCTTTCCCCATGGTATCAATTGGCCCACCTTGCTCACTGTGTCCCATGCCAAGCAATTCCTATATCCAGTGGCACCCTCCTGTCATCCACTCATATGCCGGGAACACCCTGGTGGTGTTTGACATGTCCTTCCCTAACCACAAGTACATCCAGTGCCCCTCACCTTATTGCCTGCCACACATTACTTAGTACCAAGAGGCTCCCTCCCTCTTACACATAATATACTGGCACAGATGAAATACAAACATAATTAACATATGATTCTGTCTCACTCTTGAACATCTCATACACAGGACAACTACTAAACAAGTCATTACAATTAGTTATTCAAAAAATGCCACAGAAAATGTCACTGGAAAGATTTGAACTTTATTAAAGGAATAATGCCTGACAGGGCGAGTGTTATGCTGGGATAACATCCCACCTCGGGTGGTTGGGCCTGAGGTCACTGACCGAGGGTGTCCACACCCAAGAAGGGATGTTATCCAGCATAACACCCACTCTGGAGGGCATCATTCCTATTATACAATGGCTTATTTTTTTACAATTACAAAAAAATATTTTAAAGAATGTTTTTGTTAGTGTGTAAAAATATTTCTGTTTATTAAAGGATACCTAAACAACATTTTGGCAACAAAGTATTCAAAAATCTGACTCTGTAGGTGACTAAAGGAAAGGCTGCTGTATTCACTAATGCTAAAACTACATTTATATAATTTACCTAAATGTGGTTCCAGAGCATTTGAATATTGTAAAATCAGCCTTCCAATTTCAAAAAATCTGCCTTACTGCTTCCTAAAATGGCCGCCAAATGTGTTATGTGATGACATCATTGGAGCCAAAGCCAGAGAGCTATATGGCTCTCTATAGTACTAACTAGTTCTTTTTTTCCCTTTGTATAGAATTGTTTCACATAATGGTCAAAACCAAGTGCTTTATTTTGTATAATGCACATGTTAGGCTATGGTTCTGTTCATTTTGTTTACTTTAACATGCTAAAAATGTGTTTTAATCCAATCGACTTTCTCTGTGGTTAACCACACTGCAGTACAAATCTTGAATAACCTGGTGGTCTAGTGGTTATGGTGGATCCAGGATGCTACAATGGTGGTGTTGGGGTTGTGTGCATGCTTAACATGCACTTTTTAACATTTTTATTAAACCATTATATTTTCTGCTATTATTCTTTTCTAGTACTTTTTTAACAGAACCTACAAATGTAATCCATAGTTGGAATGTAAACATTTGTACAATCAATACATCAGACTTCTTCAACAAAGTGAAATGCAGCAGCAAGCAAGTACGTTACTATGTGGGGGGGGGGGTGCAGCCATACCCTTCACCATCCCCTATAGCCACCACTTTATTTTAGCAAAGTTCTTGTGCAATCCAATATTAGAGTTCATACCTTCTTGAAAATCAAATATATGCTTGTTTTGTCTTCTTTCTCCATGGGAAATAATAATAATAATAAGAATCAGTATTTATATAGAGTTTTTCATAGAGACTGTATTCCTAAGTGCTTTACAAGTAATGCTGGACTGGTAGTGAAGTGACTGAACACACAGTGGTAGCCATTTCGTACATTAACATCCACACACAGCCTTGGACAATTGCATGAACTGCTTTTACGCGAAGGGGTATATTGGCCAGGACAACGGGGTCAGGTAGTGATCAAGGTGCTGGCAACCCCACATCTTATTTCTCACAGTAATCTGCTCATATTTCTCTCCTTCTGTCTTCCCCTTCCCTGAATATAGCAGTACCTTGCAAGAGTGGCCTTCTCAGTCCCCTTCTGGTATTCGTTCTTCACTATTCCTTCTCATGCCGAAAACTGGTGGGCTGATCACCCTTCTGCATCATGAATGCAAGTAGTACAGTACCTGTTTTATTTTGGCATATCAAATATAAACATATCTTTCCAGGAAGTCAGGCTCATACCAGCAGGGAACAAGGGGGATAATGGGCTTTCCTATCCTTAAAAGATCTAGGCTACCTTTGATTAGGCACTATTAAATGATGGGTGTGCACATCATTTAATAGTGCCTAATCATAGGTGGCTTAGATCTTATTTGGGAAGGAAAGCCCATTTTTCCACTTGTGCCATGTTGCTATCAGCACCAGCAGATCATGTTTATTATTAATATGTAAATATAACACGGGGGACTGTACTAACCACATTCATGATGCGGAAGGGTAGTGAACTCACCAGTTTTTGGTGTGGGGAGCAGGTGAGAAGAATGAATGCCACAGAGAGCCTGAAGAGACCATTCCAGCAGGGTACAGCTATATTCAGTTTAGCTGAAGATATCAAGGACTACGCTGAGCAGATCACTGTGAGATCTGAAATGTGGGGCTGTCAGCATCATGATCACTACCTGACTGTGGATGAGAGTAGCCAGAGATGATAAATACTCAGAGTGGCAGGGCTGCACCTAAACTGTTACTTGAGAATTCAGTGTAGAGGGATTACCCTTGGGGTGGGGGGGTGACATTTGTTAGGACAGTACTGAGGGAGTTGTGTATAGCTCATTCAAGATTTGGAAGGGTGTTAGCCAGTCAACTCGCATTGTGGAGTAGAGCACAGAAAAGTACTGGAGAAGAATTGCTGGGAACTGTCCTGCAGGGTTCTGCAGATCACAGGTGTCGGAGCAGACTGACACTGGAAGTCATGTGGATTCACTCAAGGTATTAGTATGCTTCTCCTGCTAATACTATTGTTATCCATTGTAAGTGCAGCCCTTATGAGGGCATGAGCAGCAGTTTTTTCTGGTAGGTTATGATGCTTATTGCTTATCCCTCCAGGAAGACCTAGTTGCTGGTTAATGAAATGGGAAAAATACAACAGGGAACTGTACATACTACCTTCACTGCGCAGAAGGGTGGTGATCCACTCAATGTTTACTGTGGGAGCAGAAGTTAAACTTTGAGAATGTGGACTGGAGAGTGATTTGGGAGGCATTTTTTAACAGTGCCAGCTGATGATGTGCACCAGTATAGGTGTGCATAACTGCCTGAGTTACAAGATTACAATCTGAGGTGTGATAATTCTCTTCATGAGACCACAAGCTCATATGCGTCCCCAGGCAGTACTAAAGACAGGTTATGGATGGTGGGGTGCTCAACAGAAGGCAGGCTAGGTGCAGGGTGTTCACATGGAAAAATAAAGCCTTATTTGTGGATTAACAAGACAGCATGAACTTTGGAACTGAACAAGACTGGTACTTTGCTGTGTGACCCTACAGGTCACACCTGTAAACAAGCTTTCAGCTTACTGTGTCTCTCCTGGTTAACAAAAAACAAAATTCAGTGCATCATACAGCATAACCACTAGATTATCATGTATTTGAAGAGCTGTACTATAATGTAGTTTGACAAAGAAAAAGTCAGCTGGATTACAAAACATTTTCCGCAAGTTAAAGTAAACAAAATGAATAAAATCATAGCCTAACATGTGTACTAATCAAAATAATCCATGAGGTAATACATGGTGTTGATCATTCTGGTAAAGCAATTCACAATAAAGAGGGAAAGAAGAACCAGTTAACACTATAGAAATATATGTGGATCTCTGTCTCTGACTCCGTTGATGTCATCATGACTCATCACTTAACACACTTGGCAGACATCTTAGGGAGAAACCAAGGCTGTTTTTTGAAAGTGAAAGGCTGATGTTTACATTTTTCAAAAGCTATGAAACTGCATTTATGTTATTTACATAAATGCAGTTTTAGCATAAATGTAAACAGCAGCTTTTACTTTACTTTGCTATGAAGCCAGATTTTGGAGTTTGCAGTTTTAAAAAACTGCTTGTTTAGGTACCCTTTAAGAGAAGGGTGGAATCATCATCCAAATCATCCAAATCCAACAAACAATCAGCAGGGATGTTATGCCAGGATAGCATCCCTGCTGTGACAGCCAACTGACCAATCAGAAGCCAGGATTTTTTCTTGCCATTGTATAATCTAGCATAGACCTGAACTGGCAGCCACCAGCATTTTTTATTGTATGGCATAAAGTCTCAGGCAGTCTTCAGTCACTCAGTCACCGGCTGACTCATTTACTTTCTGACTCACTCACTCACTGACCATCCCACTCACACAATCAAAGACCAATTAATTTACTTACTCACTCTCCTCCCTACTCTCAGTAAAAGCCCAAGCAAGGATCTGGCCATAGTACCACATTCAACCACAGCTGGAAATGGTCAAACATGTTTTTTTTTTTTTTTTTGTAATTTTCAATACTTTTCTCCCCAGTGCCAACCAACCCACTTTGGTCCACCACTCTGCCCATCCCATCACCCACCATCTCTGTGACTTGCCTTACTTTCCTTGTTCCCCCATGACTAACCCCCACAGGAAGGGTTGCAGTCAGCAGTGTGTTTCCTGCTGTTTACTTCCCAACTCTACTCCTTCTCCTACTCTGTTAGCAATAGGTTGCATAGCTGTTGCTAGGCAGCTGTAAAAAAGGGTTTAACAGTTATTTTACCTGACTGTATTTTTTGCTTTCTTTTGAATGTAAGCCACATTTAAAGTGATGAAATTCCTCTGCTATTCTATAGTGCTGTAAGTATTGTAGCTTAGTAGCCACAGGCCGCCTCAGTGCTTAGTCTTGATGTCTTGTGTAGTAGTAGTAGATTGTATGTCTTTTGGGCACCCTTCCTCAAAGGCTTAGGGCACACTTACAAAGTATAAAAACAAACAACATATAACAATACAATCAGACACTGATACAAAATAAATATAAATAACACCTTCTAATAAATAAATCCTACAAATCTAAAACAGTAAGACTCTTTATTGTACTCATTAGTTAGTCCCCAAAGGCTTGTTGGAAGAAGAAACATTTCAGCTTTCTTTTGACTATCTTTAAGGAGGGAGCCTTCTGAAGGTACCCCAGCAGAGATTTCCAGAGAATCAGAGTGTCCACTTCAAAAGCCCAATCCCCTGCTGGCCCAGTGGCACTGAGGGTTGAATCACTGGACACCACACCTCATGCCACAATGATGACCTGGATTCAGGAATGAGCCCAGGTGATCGGGGGTCATGGGAGGGAGGTGGATTGAGTGGCCATAGGGCAGCTTTCCTCTCCCAGGTAGGGGCACAGTCATGCCTGCTTCAAGGCTGCCCTGGGTGGAGGCCCAAGGGTAGTGCAGACAGGACTGGCTAGCACAGGGAGGGTGCCATGGATCACTGCATTCATGTGCTTCCACACACATGAGCAACTGTGGCAAGGGGAGAGGCAGAAAAGTGGAAAATGAAGCTGGCAGCCTCCATAATGGTCCCGCAGTGCCTGTGCCAGCCCCCTGGAGTCTGGATGTGGGTCTCTGAGGGGGGAGTTGATGCCCTTCATCCTCAGCCCTGCCATAGGGAGCAACTCATGGGGGATTACCAGGAGGGTCAGGCACAGGACAGTCAGGGACTGGAGAGCAATCCCCTCTGAGGGAGGGGCCAAAGCTGCTTGCCAGCTCCACAGGGAGCATTATATATATATATATATATATATATATATAGATAGTAGAGGCAAAGCAGCAGTTTAATGCATTAGTTACAGTTGTTCCACAGTGACAAAGCGAGGAAATTTGGTGTTAGGGTTGGAAATCCCCCTTGGACCCCAGCCCACCCCTGAACCGGCATCAGGGTGAGTTGGGGTCATTATCTTTCACACCATCACATGTGTGTGAAGAAGCAGACATATGGAGAATGGGGTGAGAGTCATGACCCGGCGACCCCGATCGCACCCAATGCCAGTTGGGGGGTGGGCTGGGGTCCAAGTGGGCTTTAACCTAACACTGAATTTCCTCACTTTTGTCACTGTGGAACAACTCTAACTAATGCATTAAATGGATTTTTTTTCCTCTAATTTCCCTTCTTTTCGAGAATGATGAGAAATGGTGAATGTAATGCGGCGGCGTGCTGTCTTGTGACATAGTAACAGGAACAGCAATGCAAACAGAAGTGCAAACAGTGGCGCACATGGTAACACAAACGTAAATGGTAAAGGAAACGTTAATAGAAATGCAAGCTCAAAGTAACGCTGAAGCAAACAGTGACGCAAACGGACATTGAAGTGCATACAAAAACACAACTGGTAATGTGAACAGTGATGGCAGCTGTATTTTAAATGGATATGTTAAGTGTCACAGCAAAAAGAAAGTGAAAGAGAACAGAAATGGAAATGCGAATGCAAGCACACACGTAAACGCAAACCGTAACGTGCACAGGCACAGTACCGCAATTGTAAATGCAAATGGTAAAGTTAACATGAAGAATAATGCCAAAGGAAAGAGAAATGGAAACAGGAACAGAAGCGCGTATGGAAACACAAACTGATATGCGCACAGGAACAGTACCGCAATAGTAAACACAAATGGTAATGGTAACAGCAACAATAACAACAAAGGAAACAGAAGCACAAAAGGAAATGCAAGCGCATATGGAAATGCAAACCATAATGCGCACGGTACAGTAACGCAATTGCAAGTGCAAATGGTAACAGTAACAGCAAGGAAGATGCAAAATGAAAGAGAAACGGAAATACAAATGAAAGGGCTGCTGGAAACGCAAATGGCAATGCGCAAGGTGACACAAACAAAAACACAAATAGAAACCATAGTGGAAATACAAATGGTAACAGTAACAAAAATGCAAGCGCAAATGACTATGGAAAGGGTAATGCACACGGTGGTGTACAAGGGAACGGTAACACAAACGGGGACATAAACGCAAGTGGAAACAGTAACTGCAACAGTAACGGAAGTGCAAACCCTGTTTTTGCCAAACAGGTGCATACAGAAACACAGTGTGTACAAAGAATGTTTGCATTGTAATGGGGATTGAAGCTTAAAACAAGCATTGGAAGTACTTAATTGCTAATATCTCTGCAACCACTCGACGTAGCAAAAACATTTTAATTTCATAAAAATCTTGATTTTCCTGGCTAGGTTTTGGCTAATATATAGCCCATAGGGCTATGAAACTCACAACAAAAAATCTGCATCTTGCATTGTTTTCGAGATACGAGCCCGGAAAGGCATGGCGTACACCACCATGTTAGTTTATGGGAAAAATGCCAACTTCGGAGTGCCGTAACTTTGCAGCCGTGCAATATTTTTTCACCACACCACCAAAAGGCTCAACTGCAAGATGTTGACTGCAGTCCCTTCAAATTGCAGCCCAAAAGACCAAACCATTTGTTTGCAGCAGGGTGGCAAAGAATTCCTGTCATTTTGGCCATAGCCTGAAAAGTAGTGTTGCAATTTGTGACACTTTTTGTAAAAATTTGTGAATGTGTTGTGCTTGTGACACTACTTTGCGACACTATTGTTTCCAGAAATTTTAAAAACATATTTCTGGGGTGTTTAACCTCAAAATAAAGACATGGCTAGCATCCTCAGGGTCCGACTAAGTGAACACAAAAATAACTGTGTCCCTAGAGGGTCCCAAATTTAAATGCCAAGCATTTTTCTGATCACCAACTGAAAACAAAATGGCAGATTTGTGACACTACTAGGGCCATTTGTGACACTAAAAAGTGCATTTGCGAAAGTGTTGAATATTTTGTTAACTTTTCCCATTGACTTATAATGGGAACTTGTTTTTTGAATAACTTTTGAATCGTTCAATATTTTTTCAAGAAATCTTTAAAAGGCACATTGGAGACCCTGGCCACACAATTCCTGAAGTTTTTGGACCAGTCGCACAACCCGTGTGACCTGTAGGTGAGAGCAAAGAAATTGCAAAAAAGCGTAATTGTGCAATTGATTGTTGCTTAATAACTCTGCAGCTGTATATCTGACTGATATAAAACTTGACATGTCCCAAGATCTACTATGCCCAATCATGCATACCAAATTTCCGGCAAATCCATTGAATGGTGGCAAAGTTATTAAGGTGCAAAATTTGACCCTCTAACCCTTAAAAGTGCTACTCAACCCTAACTATGGTAGCACTACCATGCTACCATAATATCTATATAAAAAGCCCAATTCCTTGAAGACTTAGTCTTGCTCTGGGGACCTCCAAGAAGGCTCCCCCCACAGATTGGAGAGACTGTCCAGGAATGTAGGGATGCATAAGCTCCTTCATGTAACCCTGACCCAGCCCGTGCAGGACCTTATAGGTCAACAGATCTATTTTGAAGGATATTGCCTTACCCCCTCCAACCTGGCTCAACTACCAACACTTCAGGCTTACCCGGGTTGAGTCCTAACCAACTTGACAACATCCATGACTAGATCTCGGACAAGCACTTATTTACCACATTGACCACATCTGTTCTTCCCAGTGTGAAAGACAGGTATGCTTAGCTTAGCAGTACGATAACAATCTCATCAAGTAGAAAGAAGGGTGTGATCACTCTGATTCGGAATGAATTGTCTTCAACAGCAAAATTTCTTTAAATAAAAAGTCTTTACTTTCTTATTTTTCATCAAGTATGGCCAGCCCCAAAGTTTCACCAACTAGACTTCATTGGGGGGCAATAAGCAAAAATAAATATAATTTTTTACAGTTAGTGAATTCATGCTTTTTATAGAGTCTTCAAAAGGTTTTTTATATGGAAATTACCTATGCTCAGCACTGAGACTGAAATATTTATTGCTTGTACTGTATAACAAAAATATGTACTGCAGCACAAGTAATGAAGAAATTCTGTAGGCATAAATGTATTAAAATTATATCAACACTTTTTTGCAAATGACAGCATACTACCAGGTCTAGTCCAATAAGGAGACAGAACATGTAGATTCAATGAAGGGAACTCAGTGGGAGACAGGACCAGTAATAAATAGCAGAACAATCCCAAATCAGAGATGGATCTTTGTAAAAGTTAAAACTGAGTTGCTTTTATTTTTTGTATGCAGTTTCTGTTTGCATTTGCTTTTGGGTCTATTGGTGGGTGTAATGGTGGCTCAGGGTTCAACAAATAGAATCTTGAAAGATATAAGGTAGGACCTGGTAAATCAATAAACATGTAATCTGACCTTAGAAGTATACAAACATGTATGTTGCAAAAAAAGTTGTTAATGCGCCTGTTAGGGACAACATGGCAAAAGCTGGGAAATGAGGCATTTGGGTTTCTACCCTTAACACCCCACCCTCCCAAACCAGGCAGGAGAGCAGATGTGGGGTGTGTCTTGGGCTTCCCAAGCCTAATACTACCCATTGTAATCTGTAAATAAGATCAGATGTGTAGACTTTGTGAATGGGGTGATCATTAGGCTTGAGAAGCCCAAGGCACACCCTACACGTGCTCTCCTGTCTGGTTTGGGAAGATGGGATGTTGAAAATTAGGTGTCAAAATCTCACAAAATGGCTAAGCTATGAATTAAATTTGAACCCCCTCATTGAAATTGTAAACCTGATTTGTAATGAATAAATACATTAAACTGCATTCACCTTAGTTTTTTATATTGCATTCACCGGTTGCAGCAGCAAGACATGTCTTGGATTGGAGAGTGGGTGTTGAACCTGGGACCGGTTCAGGTGAGTGATGCTGTGTGGGTATATACTGGGAGGTGTAAGATGGTGAGTGCTGAGTGAGAGATGAGGGTGGGGGAAGCTGGTTGGCGAGGAACCTTTTTTTCCAGGTTTTAAAAAAACATAGAGGGACTATTTCTTTATTACAGGTTTGCATAAAACCGTCAGATCTAGTGCTGTCAGTTTTACTACTGCAGATCATTGATATATAATTTTATGTTGTGCAATGCTGAACTATATGAATACCTTTATGAAAGTTGAGTTAGTCACCAAAACATTTAAAAATGAACATTGACCCATTTTTTATGAGTATGCTGAATGTGCCTATTCATATAATTTGCTATGTTACTGCCATGCAGGTCACATCTCTTTATACCATTGTCTGTTTTCTTTTTCTGAGTAGCCAAGGAGTGAAACTGACAGCAATTCATCTTACTGCTGTATACGTCCCTGTCTTGCCAGCTGACATGATATAACAATACCAGACTAAGCCCCACATGTGAGCATTTTTGGCATAAAATGAATAGCATCTTCTCCAGTGAATTAATTACCTGAAGAAATTGCAAACCTTGCTGTGTGTCTGTGCATATTGTTGACATGGTGTGTACATGTTGAAATTGGACTGAAATGTTAAATGGCAAAGTTGCCAACAATAAATTTTGTTTGTACCTTTCCCGATTTACAGTATGTACATTTATTGTTACACTCTGCAGTTCCCCATTCCACTCACACACAGAATTTATTTAAAAATGCATTGCCACTCCAAAAAGCAAAAGAGGAAGATAAGCAGACATACAACAAAACCAAAAAAAACCCAACATCATAACAGCCATGTCAGTCTGCTTCTCACCTTTCCACATTTGAAAAGAAAAGCATTGATTCATGTGAAACCCATTTACAAACACACCACAGAGTTATGGCATTTATTGTGTGAAGAAAGAGAAAACAAGATGGCGGCACATAAAAAAAAAATTCTGGTGAAAAAGGATTGGCCCCTTATGAAAAAGAATCTTTTTTCATGAGGTCAAATCTTTTGTCGAACTTATTCCTCTATCCAAGAGATTGATCTTCCCATTGAAAATAATGGGAACTTAAAAATTGAATAACTTTGCAACAGTTTAATATTTTTTCTCCAAATGCAAGGCAGTTCTGTTACCCAAGCTGTTTCTACCATAAAAAAAATCACACCAGAATTCCATACTGTCTAGGCACAAGGTGATTAGGAAAAAACTGTAAAAAATGATGAATTGTAAGGTTTTTGTACTATCCAGATCATAGAATCTGCAATCCAACCAGAACGAAACTTGCCACATCAAGAGAACTACCCCATGGAATAGAGCATGCAGAATTTTGTGCAAATCCATTGAGTGGTTGCAAAGTTATTAAAGTGCAACATTTGATGTTCAACAATAAACAGGCTACTCAACCCTAACTATAGGGGCATGACTATGCCTATATATGTTCCTTCCTCTAGCAGCTGCTCCTTTCCTCCTTAGTTGTTCACCCCTGTCTGTTACTAATGTCTCAGGGACTGACCTAGGGGTGGTCATCCCCATGGATATTCCTGCTGTGGTGGGGTTAGTGAGGGAGGGCCATCCTCCCTATCCAAAATCCAGATTGGTCCCCTGGGCCCTGCAGACTGTGCAAGGTCTGTGATAGCCAAGTGGTCATCCCATGGCTATTGCTTTTTCCTCTTTCCTCCCATGGCCAGGCAGCGTGCAAGGACACAGTGATGTAAGTGTGTGGAGGCATACACTCACTGTGTGCCTGCCATTGGTGAACCCTTCTGTCATAGCTGTTGCTCTGCCAACACATCTGCATGCAGTGTCAGTACCTGAGCAGTGTAGCATCCACCCACTTCCCCAGGACAGGAGAGCTCTCATCAGACATTCAGTCCTCTCCCTCTGGTTGATTCCCAACAAGCTGAGCTCATTCTGACACCTGTTTCACTGGCAGGTGTGGTGTCCAGTGGCTCAGCATTCCACACCACTGGACCAGTTGTTGTACAAGTATATACCCATGCTCCCCTGATTATTACTGCTGGCTGCAGAGCTACATGAACCCACACCTCTCCAGCATCAGATTTTTGTAGCGTGCCTGTGTTTAGTGCTTCAGTATTTCTGCATTAGGACTCTCCTCTCCTACCTGACTTACTGGCGGAGTTGTCCTTTCCTTTTCCCTCTTTTAAAAAAAGTAAAAAAAAGCAAAGCTGAAAATGCTGATCCCTATGCCAGCTTCCTCAAATTTAAACATGGTGCTTCCTGGCCCAGACCCATGTGGTCCTGCTTCCTGTCAATGTCTAAACCTGCAAGCTCACTGATATTCTACCAGGTCTTGCAGACTCCCTATTCTTTCTGCAATGTACTGGTAAATGCATAATGCTATATGTAAGGAATAAGACATGACGAGGTGTGGTTTATGGCTTGATAAGAGCACGCCCCAGGTGCGTAAT